>JBCEDM010000001.1:7857332-9085998 GCA_039880735.1 Diaporthe australafricana
TCACCACCTCACCCCCTTGACGTCCAAAGCCACTCGACCCCTGCGCTTAATTAATGAAGCACTTAGTCCAGGGGTTCCACTTATTCTGTGCAAGGCTGAAGCTATTAAGGTACCGATATATAGTGTGAGAAAGCTTGACTACTGCTAGCAATTCGAGTGCCGCAGCCAAAAGACCGATGATGATCAAGGACAGTTGATTGTTATTCTAGCAGTACCTGTAAGCGGTGCCGTCACACAGGGCAGCGGACCTAACCCTGGATCGGTCTCCCGCTGCCCCCTCGGTCCCCCTGTCCAAGGGTTCGGCGAGCAAGAAAGGGGGTGCCTAATCCTTGCCAAGACACCCGGCCGCGATATCTGTGGCGCAGCTCGGATCATCAGTGACGACCTCTGCCATGGGAGGTCAGTGGAAGGGGCGGAGCGCAGCGGGAAGGCTGTTCCTTCGGGCTGAACATAGTAGCACCATCTAATGCGTGTAAGCACCCAAACACAACTGCTGTTGGATCCCTCATTTAAATTGCACAAAGCCACCGTGCGTCAGCCGAGACGCAACGGCCCCAACATGTTAGTCTACATTTCAACTCGGGATCGCGACGGCATCTTTGATCTAGAGAGTTTCAAGTCATTTGGTCCAGAGACAATCAACCCACTTCATTGACATCGCCTGCACACATATACACAAATACAACACATACAACACATAGAGCACAGACTCTCCTGCTGCCCACACAGTAGCGACCAGCTCTCTCAACTCATCAGCGCACAAGCAGTCTCACTGAGGCCCGCTCACATACACCATGTCTGTCGAGGCCAAGATCCAAGAGACGTCGGAACGCAATGTCGAGCTTTTAAACATCCTCCACCAGACCGACAGCTCAGTCCCGGACCTAGAAGCCCAGAAGCGCCAGGTCGCCGACCTCGAGAAGCAGGCGGCCCACGCGGCGGAGAGGCTGAAGCAGATCGGCTACCGCCGCAAGCAGGAGCTGCGCGAGCACGAGGGCTACCGCGACAGCGTGCTGCGGCGCTTCGCCTTCAAGATGAGCGGCAAGACGGACAAGTTCGAGGCCAGAGCCGCCAAGGAGGAGCGCGAGTACTTTGACGTGCTGCAGGAGGAGCACCAGGCCGACGTTATGAAGAAGAACCTCGACGAGATGCTGTCCGACGCAAGGGCCTTGCGCGCCGAGCTCGAGATCAGGGCCGCCACGCACGTCCAGGCGCAGAGGGACCTCGACAGCCTCTACGAGTCCATCTTCACGGGCCCGTCGCCTGGGTTCCCCGAGGAGGACGAGCGCGAGCGCGAGACGGGCGGTGCGCTGAAGGTCTACCAGGAGGCGAGGTCGCGGGCCGAGGCGGAGGGGCAGGTGGTCAACATCCTCACACAGGCGCAGACGCGGCTGAACGGAGCACTCATGTCGATGGAGGACGCACTGCATGCGTCGCGGAGAGACATGTATGGTGGGGGAACGTTCTCGGATATGATGGAGCGGAACGCGCTCAACAAGGCGGAGAACCTGGTCAGGCAGGCGAAGATGATGGTGACCCAGGCACAGCGGGTCTCCCCAATGGTCCGACCTCTCCCACAGGTCAAGATAGAGCAGGGCAATCTGCTCGGAGATGTCTTCTTCGACAATATCTTCTCGGATATGGCTTTTCACGAGAAGATCCAACAGTCGAATTTGGAGGTTCGACACTGCGCACAATCCCTAAACATCGACTTGATGTCGGCGACACAGCGCCATATGGAACTGTTGCGCGAGGCAGACCAGAAGAACGAGGTGGTACGGCAGGCGAGAATAAGATTACAGCATTCACGAGAGGCGGCGTTTCAGAGGGTCAGTGGCCGAGTGGCATCTTCATCTCCGCCCGCGGACGTGACGCCTCCTGAAGGGCCACCGCCGGGTTACACAGAGCGTGCTGATGCGGCCGACAACTGGTGGGAGACTTAGTTATGGTTTAAAAATGAATTCATCGATTTCAAAAAGAACATCTGTCTGTCTTTCGCACTTGTGATCTGTATTAAAGACCGTGGGTTTATCGCACTTGCGACACGCGCTGAGAACAGTCCTTGCTGAGCCCGCAGACAGAGACGCTGTGTGGCTTGTTTGCTGTCTTCGAAGAGGACTGCAGCCGTTGCGGAGCTCGTCATGGCGTATGCATCAATCTGACTGTCTCAAAATTAGAGATGGCCTTCCATGAGCCTCAAACGCCTCCAAAAAAAATATCGAGTCCATCCATGGGCGTCAAAAGCCCTCCGGAGCTGTCCATTTGTGCAAGAATGCCTTTTGGCTCGAGCAAAGCAATGGCGCCGCAATTTCCACTGCCGCCAAAACTGTTTCATCGTATTTTGGGCGAATTCGTCCAAGTCAATAGCCCATGAGCGCCGCCAAGGCAGCTGCTTAACTGGCCAGTTCTGCGTGTTGTCCGCGTCGGTCGCGGTGAGTATTTTCCTAAGACCTAATATGTACATTAGTACCCCGATGGCTGATAGTCGTCCGATGCCTTGTACCCGTGGCTCGAGATTAAACGCTGCCCATGGGTTTCCACTCTTCATCCTCAGGAGGTTTGCTGGATCGTATCTTCTTCCCAGCAGCCCCGCCCCCTAGGGCCGTTGCTTTTCCCGTGGGGGATTGGTTGGGTCTTGGTGATTTGGCGCTGGCTGCCCCATTATGAATGCTGTCATTGGCATTTGTCGATGTCTTGCTCCCACTTATCATACTCAACGTCTTGTTCGACTGTGCTTAAGCAGCATTGTGGGATCTCGTGGCTGGAGAACCATTGACATGGTCTGCCGTAGACAGCGGATCGGGACCATCACGTGAATCTGTGTCCTCCATTTTCACAGACTCAGTGTCGGAAATAACTACCTCTTCCTTCGTGGCTTTGTTAGCCGCGGAATCTTCGTGACTTCGCGATGGACTGGCTGCATCCTCCTGCTTGACTTCAATCGAGGCGAGGAGTTCGTGCGAACTTTCGAAGCTTGCTTGTGCATCGATCGATTCGCCCGTATCCAGGAAAAGCTTCGCTGCGTCACAGACCACGCCCATCTTTACCGGACACATCACGGCCTTGTAATCAGCGCCGTTGTTGTTGCCTCGCTTGTACAGGCATGGGGATATGATGAAGTCCACTGCCAAAGTTTGTCCGAGATCCTTGGATTTCAGGGAAGAATAACGGTCATTCATGATCTCATCGACAAAGGTGAATCCGTGCTTGAGTCGCTCTCCGCCTAGCACGGGGTGCTCCATGACGAGGGAGTATTTGGCTTTCAGCATTCTGAGTTGAATCTCAAGGTCTCGAGCATCCTTGAAAATGCCCATCGCATTAGTTTCCATTTCTTCGGTAATTTCAGACAGCCCACAGAGCTTGGCCAGGGTAGAGGTCATGCTCTTGACGCTCGAGTCGAAGTATTCAGGTAGAAAGTCCCCACCACCCAGGCGTTCGACGAGGCTGCTCAGACTTGACCGCAGATATTGGCAATCGATGTAAAGTTCGCTCTCGAACCCGGAGTTTGCTTTTGCAACCTCATCTGTTTCGAGAAGTCAGCTCGAGGATACGACAGAGAGTGTAGTCATGCGTTATTACCAGCTGCCTTGCGCAACGCCCCCTCGAAGGAACGGCCCGTTTCGCCAGCCCAGACTTTCGACCATGGAACAAAAATTCTCTTCAACAAGCATTCCCATACGTATGCCTCAAATATCAGACTGCATAACAAGGGATGTCCCAGCCATTTACGCAGTTCGGGTGACCAGCTCGGCCAAGTGCTCTTCAATTCCTCGTCCGTGATGTTGAGGACTGGCCGTGCAATTTTGTCGACAAATTGCCGAATCCTGGAGCCCAAGCGCACGAAATCCTCTCTAATCTTCTTATCCGGCTCCTTGTGGTTGTATCGCTGATTCAGTCCACGGAGCTCTCGGTTCTCTAGCTGCAAGTCTGTAACCATCACGTTGTAGTCGTTCTTCTGAGTCTTTAGACTTGTCCGAAGGTCTGTGAGCCGTTTCTGTAGCTGAGAATTCTCTGCCTGGAGATCGGATACCTTCTTGTCGTGCTCTGCATGCATGTTTCGGTTAGCTTCTATTTGATTCTTTGAGGGGAATTGTTCCGATGACCGACCGTTTTGTGTCTTCTGTAACTTGTTCTTGGCTGCTTTCTCGTCCTTTTGCAACTTTAAGATCCTTGATCCGTTCCAATCGTTGATTATGCAAGCAGCTTCAGCCGCCTGCTCAGCCTGCTCACGGTCCATTCTCTCCTTATCAAGCTCTCGGTCTTTGGAAGTCAGCTTCTCATCCCTCAATGCAAGTTCGTTCTGGTATTCCGAGCTCTGCCGTTTGAAATACTTGACTGAGTGTCTCAATTCATCCACTTCATTCTTGGAGGTTTCAGCTTGATGCTTGGAATTGTTGAGCCCTTCCTGCATCGCGGCGATGACTCCATCTTTGCGAATCGACTCTTCATCCTTTTTCTGGGATGCGTCCTGCAGAGCCTGAAGCCCGTTGACAGGGTCTTCCATCCCCTGCTTCAAGTGATGATACTTGATTCTTTCGGCCTCCATGATTGCATTTGCCTTCCGCAACTCCTCGGCGGCTTCATCGCACCGGTGCTGGGCGCGCTCGAACTTGACAGGGTGCACGTTGACATGGATTTGAAAATTTCGCTCTATGTCGCTGGGCTCCTGATTCGTGATCGATGATTCGCGCTTCAGTGCTTTGTCGCTTTCACTAAACTCGTGGTGGCTCGTAGTGCGTGAGGCTTCGTGATGGTTAACTTTCACTTTCCATTGTTTTTGATTTACTTCTGGGATCGTGCTCGCTTTCTTACATATCGGCGGCTCGCTGTATCTAGACAGCTTGGCACGCTTGCTGGGACCCTCCACATGAGGATCTTTGTTGTGCAGATCATGTTTGCCCTTATGGCTGACTTTGACCATTGGTTCCATGTTGAGAACTATCCACTGGCGTGTTGAGGGACTGACGGAATGCGAACTGAGATCTCTCTTGAGAGGATCTGACTGCGCCTCAAGCTGGTTTTGCGGCATCGCAAATGCGAAGTCGCTTTCGGTAAGTGAGCAAAGAGGCAATGCTGGTGGGTGGGTCGAGTCGTGGTAGATGCAAGGAGAAAAGGCGGAGTTGAACAGCGTTGGAGCCAAGTCAAATGAAGAAGGTTGGGTGCTGATGGGATGTGTGCAATCGGAACACTGGGGCAGGAAAACTTTTACTTTTGGCAAGACTGTCAAATAATGACCAACGCAAATGCCAGGCTCGCCTCAAGGAGAGCCTGTTGTGGGGGTGAGGCTGCGACCAAGGCTGAGAGACGACGGTTTCAAGGGTCAATGTGTCGTACATGTACTTGAGTAAATTTGGCAAGCACCCCGCCACGTGCTTGCACACTTAGTAATTCAAGAAAAACTCGGCTCGTTCCCTCATGTGGGGAGTGGAATTCCCAAAATCAAGCGCGGAAGGCTTGCTTACCCTGGGATATTGCTGTACCTACTAGTAGGCAAGAGCAAGCCCTCCGTCCATAGCCAGGTGTATGCAAAGAACCTGGGAAGGTGCTCATGGACTTGATGAAAACGAAAAAAGATGATGGTCATTGAAACTACCTAGGGGATGTGTAAACGCTTCCTTTTGCTGCATAGCTGATCCTTGAAGCTGCAGGATTTCATTAAGTCATTCAGTCTTCTCCAGATGACTGAAGGGGACTACCAAGAAACCACATCCAGATGCCCCCCAAGATGCCCCCCCACGACTTCCGTGTCTCCCAAAAAAACAAAAAGGAAAAGATGCCCCCAAGACGAGAAATTCGGCGGCAAAGTTCAAGCATCCGCAGCCTCGTATACCTCCAGAGAGACATTCTTGTCAGCCACTTTGCGTCCTCGGTGGTAGACGGAGAAAAGGCTGGATCCAGCACCGCAACCCATCTCAACAACATACTCCAGCTTCCGGTATTCCTTCCCCTTCGAATTTGTGAAAACCTCAAGAGATCTTCAGTTGACTTTAATGTTCCATGTAAGTTTGAAGGCCTTCCTGACAGACTCGTCCCTACGCTGAGGAGGGACTTCAGCCGGAGACATGTAGATGTCGGTTTCAATTTTCTCAGGTCGCTCGGCAAGGTGCTTTGTCAAATTGAATGATACGTTGTGATCCGACCGGATTTCTTGACCCTATTCATCATCGGTAGACACATGCGTCAGAGTATGAGCATTTGTCATGGGAAATCACAATACGTCTTACCTGCACAAGGTGCCACTTCATCACATTGATGGCCACATGCTCCTGTAAGACGTGATCGAGCAATTGGTCCACTGGATCATGCTTTTCTTCGTCCCAGATCTCCTGGCCGACGACGCCAATATTCAGTCTTGAAATCCTGGCACTGACAACAACACTGTAAGGGGTCTTGATTTTCAACTTGGCCATGCCGTGGATGACAGCTCCGCGAGAGACAGCTGACCAGCTAGGCGACGTTAGCAAAGTATATCACCCAGTAACCTTGGTACTTACGGATCTGAGCCTTTACGTTGCAAGACCTCGACATCTTGACAGCGTTGCTGTAGATAGTCCTGGAGATACCCTGAAGTCCCAAAGCCCCCCACCAAAACGACATACTGTTAGGAAGCGTCAGCGCATATATTCAACATGTATCACCCCAAGGGACTAGTCATGTCTCCCAAGTGCACTTATCCTTACCTTCGGAAGATTGCGCCCTTCCTTGTCATTCTGAGCGGTCGCTTCAATCTGTTCGCGCACCAGCGACCAGATTTTCTCCACGCTAGATTTAAAGACCTCCTCCACCTCATCAGATGTAACGGTGAACGTTGGGAAGCCACCGTTATGATCCAATCGACTCGGATTGATGAGACTGATTGGATGTTGAATGGTCCACGTTTTGGGGGCGCCTTTGAACTGGCTTCGAATCTCATCCTCCCAGTTCCTGGACATCATCTCCTGCATTTCCTCATCGGTGACACGGTCCATAGCATCCGCCGAAATCTCTTTGAGCTTTTTGACTAGAAGGTCTTTGAAGCGTTCGTCCACGAAGATTGCACCACAGAGGGCACCTGTAAGTCTCGGTCAGAATATTTTACTTCGCATATCCTTTCGGGGGGCTCCTCTAAAAGGAAACTGGGACGAGGATGAAACGAGGCTTGGATTGACCGAGGCTTACCTTTACCCTTGATCACCTCTTGAACAGTCATGGGGCTCATACTCGTGATAATGTATGTGATGATGTCGACCGTGCCACCTCCACAGTCGACGACGACAAAAGTGTCACCGACCTGAAATAGTGTCAGAAAATTTGTATTATGGGGGAACGGGGTAACACGCCTTGAGATTCTTCTGTCCATAGATCCCTGATAGAGTCGCGATGGCAGCAGCCTCCGGCTCGGAAACGAAATCATACGTGGTATCACCAGCTGGACGCTTATCGAGGATCCCAGCGCCTTTGATCGCCCGAAGCATACCCTCGCGTGCATAATTTGGCCAGATTGCTGGTAATGTGAAGACGACATGGAACTTCGAAGTTTCCACTGTCTTCTCTCCCTCCGCAAGTTTGATCTTCGCCACAACGTGTTTCCACATGTGTCTCAAGAAAGCGCTGATCACATCGCCAGGCGATTTTCCCTGAGCCCTCAGAGCACGTCGGGCTTCTTGAATTTGTGCGGATGCGCGGACCTCTTGATCGAGGTCCTGCTGGGCGATGAGGGCCAGTTTGAACCATCTCAGCGCATCTGGATCGTTCTTGGCATCAACACCCCAGATGTCTCCCTGATCATCGAACCTAATGACGGTAGGAACCTTCACACGATCGTCGTTCGTGTCATCCCAACTCGTAATGGTGTAGATTATCCTCGTATTCCCAGAATGGACATAAGCAACGCCTGAGTGACTGTTGAACATGAGCATCAAGCACGAAGCCTGCGGGTTGAGATTACTCACGTTGTTCCAGTGTCAATGCCAACGACAATCGTACATGGTTTGACCCGCTTGGGTCTTGGGTTGGCTTTCGGTTGAGCCGCCGCCTGAGTACTGTCTTTCTTTGAAATGGCGCCACTGGATTTCTTGGCGGAAGAGTTAACGCTGGAGGCATCGCTTGATCGCTTTCGGCTGTTGGCAGGCTTTTGACTTTGTCCGATTGGTGTCATCTGACTCATCTGACCAGGCGTGTACAAATCAAAGCTCTCGATCTCCTCAAGTTCCGCCAAGGGACTTGGAGTCCGTAACTTGATAGGCGCACTCATTTTGGCGAGACTGGTTCGTAGGTCAGCGTCCCTTCAGAATTTTAGGAGAGAAGATCGGGAGTGTTGAGACCACAGAGATTGCGGGACGAATCAAAGTTGAAGAAGGAAGAACCACTCCATACAAGTAGCTTGGATATCTGCAAGGAAGGTGTGCTCCAGTCTGCACGAGGCTGAGGTGTGGTCATAAGAAACGAACGCTCTTTTGACTCCAGTGTGGAGCTTTTGAAGAGAGATGGGAGATGGACGAGTAGAGACTGCCCTTCTTGATGAGACGAGAAGGATTAAATTAAGGATATTGAAGGAGGAGACACTCACAACAGCCCGTAGTGGCCAGAGGATTAGGTGCCGGGGTCCACGAGCCTTATGATGGATATCAGGAGGAGTGGAATAGATGAAGACGTCAGATGCGTGTGAGAAGAGGACGGGGATATCCCAAGCGCAGCAAAACCTCAAGCTAGGAATGAGCGACGGTAGGCTGTTGGAAGGGCAGGTAGTGAGAGCTCTCCTGACGACGTAAAGCTGGTGTAGGCACAGAGGTTGGTCTTTTGAGCTCTGGTGGTGTGCCTCACCTTCTGTGTTTGAAGTGGAACTGCCCAGGTGGAATGAGGATAAAAGGGGGGACCTCGGAGTTAAGGATATCGATTGATAGAGCGGAAGGAATAAGATATGGAGTCGCCAATGATCCGCGATGTCTGAGGTTAAGTACAGAGCGTTGTAAAACTACACGAGATGGCAATTACTCTTCTGTAGATCAAGTGACCCGAGTGTACCGCAGGCCTCATCCACGGTTTCAATGTTTGAATTTTCTCGCCCGGTGCCAGTAGAACCTCTAGAATCTTTCACTGGTGCTCGGAAATAGCGGTTTATATCAAGTACATCAGAAATGTTACAGCACACATGATTTGCACTTTTGTGGTGCTCATCACTGAGCGATCAAGATCAGAGACAGACTATCAAGGCGGTTGAGTAGAGCCCGCAGGAGTGAAAGGAAAGAACGGCGGTCATAGACTATGATCGACCTTCGAGTCGTTCTTAAAAGCGGAAACTCAAACAGAAGAAGAACACAAAAAACAAAACCGAGCTTGAACCATAAATCGTTGCTTTGAGAAACTTTCGCCTTCCAAATTGGTGATTGATTATACGTTCGACTGATAGCAGCATCCGCCTTGTAGAACGGTGCGCTGAAGCCGCGATATTTCTCGTGCGAATCTATCACTCCCTGTTGATCACTACATGTTGAATCGATATTCCCGACATCTTTGTTAATAAGTACAGAATAATATCCCGACTCTCGAAGGGCACGTTGCTGTGTAGCCCATGTGTCCAAGTACCTAGGTAGGCTCCATACCGGGGGCAGGGGAAGCGCAGCGAGACTGACGGGAGGCCCAAAGTCAAGTCTCTCAATATATAAGGTCGTGCATGAGGCCTCGACACTCATTAATGGCCATTTGAATCATCAGTTTGGGTTGCAGCATGAAACCAGCAGGAGTGGCGCTGCCCTCTTTTGTCCTCCTGCCTATATTTCGAGGGCTTGGCCGGATGCGGACAGCACCTACTAAGCGCTTTCTTTGAACCAGAACACTCGGTTATTGGCATAAAGACATGTTGGGACTGCACAAAAGGGTTGTTTCACAACATAAATGGGTGTGACTCTGTTTCCGTTGGGTATCAACCACACATCCGCCCGACAACTTGCCACAGGTCTGGCCCTCCCGCAGCGCTCGACGGGACGGCGTAGCTAACAATGGACACTCATCGACCCCCTATGGGCGCATCTTGCGGGAAGCGCAGCAACGAAGAGACAGCAGGAGATTGCCCGAAGAGACAGCGAAGAGTGAAAAGTGAACTCGAGAGCTTGGACGGCCCCGAACATGGTCTGCGCATTCGCGGAGGAATGGCTCGGCCGAGACCACCGGCGCTCGGGCCTGCTCCAAACAGAGCCACTCAAGGTGCAGCTGCTCCGGTGGCCAGTGGTGGTGCTCCAATCTCGAGCACGTCTCAACCTACTATTTTGTACAGTGATGACGACGATTATTTTGACCCTTGGGCATCTACGCCAACTACAAGTACCCCAGTTCGTCCCGCTCGAAATACGAACACACGACCGCCAGGGTCGGCTGTAGTCGATCCCTCCGCAGGCCTCGTAACCCCCGCGAGAGGGCAGAACACACCCGGGAACCAGGCAACGACAAATACCTCGGCGACGCAGAATACAAACCTCAAGACACCGCAAACGCAGGGTCTAGGGGCGAAGCAGCTGATTTCACCACCTCCGACAATCCCACCTAGAGATCAAGGACTGGGCGCTGGTACCGGCACAGACACTTCGGGCGCTCCCGCATCTACTAGTACGACAGGGACAACAGGGACGACAGGGACCCCAACAGGCCCAGCAGCTCCAGCGCCTCCAGCAGCTCCAGCGCCTCCAGCGCCTCCAGCGCCCCCAGCGCCTCCAGCGCCCCCCAGAGCGCCGGACACAGGGCCGCCTGTACAGATATGGCTGGAAGGAGATGACGTGCAGATTCAACCCTTGTTTGTGAGACTCCAGCAGATGGTGAAAACATGGGTAGAGGAATGCCTGCCGGACACCCTCCCTCCAGATTTCCAAACCCAGAGGCCCGAAACATACTGGGAGCTGTGTGGGTGGTCCAAGCCTCTGACGCTTGGAAACAGAATGCTCGCAAATGGTGCATTTGCCAAGTACGTGTATGAATCTTGGGTTTGGAGGTACCTCCATCAAGAGATTCTCCGATTCGACTCTGTTAGTTGGGCGGGCAACGACGTCCAGCAGGCTAGGGGAGGGGGTCGAGGCTTGGGCGCGACAAATAATATGCGACTTCGTAAGTGATCAGCCCCATCCCGCCTGGCTATCAGATAGGGGGAAGAACTGGCACAGATGAGCTGACCTTCACATGATGCAAGGCAACGTTTTCAACGCGAGATCATCGCAATATCGAACAGCAGATTACCGAGCCGACATCGACCAGCGGAAGGTGCTAGTTGACCAGATGAGGAACGGACTTGTCACCCAAGATAGATACGACCGCATCACGGGATGGCTCGTGTCCGAAATGCTCCTCGCGTTTGAACCATATTTCTCGGACGCATATAGACCTGTCGACAACGCTCAAAATATCGAGCTGCTCATCAGAGACACAAGATCCATCATCCTGAAAGCTCGCGAACTCGATCTGGCCATGAGGAGTGCGAACAATGTGTACAGTCTGATTCTTGGCAGTGAGGGCCAAGTTTGCCAAATCCCAAGAGTTCCTCCGCCGGCTTTACAGAACTATGAGGTGGCGGGCAACGCTCCAGGCAAAACGACTTGGTTCTATGACCAGTCAACGATAGGCCTGATAGTCGTGCCGGGTTTGATAAAGTTCATTGGTGGGACACAAGAATATCCGTACAAGGCCATGATTAGGCGAGCAAGGGCTTTTGATCAATCCGACCTGGTGGCAGCTTGAATCGCGTAAAGAGTATCTCGATACTATGGTGGGATTCATGTGAATTAGTTGCACGATTTGGGTTTCATTGTACAGGAAACGGCCTGCTCTTTTGATGACCCGGGCAGTGTAGAAATCAACTGCTGAAAGTAAACTGCAATATTTTGCTGGCGTGAATCGACCCGGGCAACGCTCCTCCGCGCACATTATATGAATGCTAGTGACACCATCGCCATCATGATGCATGATATCGGTGCCGGGTCTAAATGCGTAGCAAGTCCAATCTTCTCGTGAGCTGAGATCGTGTGGCCTTTTCACGCGTTGGATGCCTGGTTATTCTTCGGCCTCAAGTAAGACGACAGGAGCCCGCCGAGCCAGGCCAAAGTGCTGGGCTTCGTGTAAGTCCTCCGTAATACCAACGACTCAAGAAACCAATCGTGATCCCTCTGCCTCCATGTCTCGTAGTAATAACCTCCTCCACGGACTTCAACCGGCAGCCAGCCCTGCCGCAGGATGATTTGGTCTTCCATCGGCCAGATCGCTCTGACCTCGTCGGGCTTAATCTGTTCCAGCTCTCCCCGTCCGAACATGTGCAGAGTCTGGGCGTTTCCGAAAATCTTGCGGAAGAAGGATGCGCACGCTTCCGGTCCTGTGAAAGCCAAGGGCGTTCTGCCGACGTGGGTGAGCGTCCCGTCCGGCTCAAAGAAACGGAACTCCGCATCAGGAAGGGCGATTGAGGGTAACTCCTCCCATTGTTTCGTATCGATGAAGCGGCCGTAATATGATTTCTTGCGTGAAATAATTTCAGTAGTTTCCGTGGGGACAAGCATGCTTGCTCCTCAATGCCGCAATGCAGCGATGTGCTCGAGGGTTGATGTGTACTACTGCCTCTGGAACCATAAAGGTGGATAAGGATTGGCTCGGGACGAATAAGAGTACCTGGGTATGGAATGGGTGGTCAAAATCAAATTTGAAGTGCTTTGTATAAAAGAGAGAGCGGTGCATTCGCCTTGTTGTCATCGCTGACAGAGGATGACCATGCTGACAGTTTAAAGTCATCAGGGCCAGTGTCTGGCCAACCCAATTGAAGGCGACATGACAGCTGGAAGTCACACTACCAGATACTCCAAAATCAGGAGAGCCATTTTAAACGCCTTAGAGTGTCGCTTTCCACCTCAAGCTGAATTCCAGGGCCAAACAATTGACATTCTGCCCCGAGGTATTTAAAAAGCGTCTCCTCAATCAGATTCATGTTTTTCCCTTTCTTTCAAGGACGTGGGCGAGTTGCTGCCACTGTGAACCCAGGGATAGAGCTTAGATAAATCAAAAAAGAGAAAATGCAGACTGTGATCAAATGACCGCAAAGCACCAGACAAAAACCAGGGTGCTACTACGGAAATGCGGTCCAAGGATGCGGAGTCACCTTCTGATCGCAAACGTGCCGGTTGAACGGCGTCCATAAATGCATTCTCAAGCTAGAAAGAAAGAGGCTGATACAGGTCACAGAATATTTATTAACAGCTCACGTTCGCTAACTGGGAGTTCAGAGGCCTCTGATAACCTCCTATTTCGGCCAGCTTCAGATGTCATCTGGGCCTTCTCAAACACGTCACTTGGGAGGTATATCATGAGGACAGTCTTGGGCAACACCACACGCACAAGATTGTCACTGCACAGTCTGTATCCATCCATTCATCCTACAGTCATCGAGTCAGGTTGCAGGTCTCAATTCGCGGATTTTATTTCACATGGGGATGGCTTCGGTGAGCAACGGGCTTGATATGGGCAAGTTTTGTTTGAGCGCGGGAGGTTCTCTGGCTTGAGTGCCAGTGCTAGCTGATGCGGATGATTGTCTAGGACGTAGCTCAAGAAATATATCCTCAACTTTTCAGGGCCATCGTGCGATCGTATCTCAAGACGCTCTGGCACAGCACCTCTGCGCCCAACGCGCAGTCCTCGGGGCTCGTCCACTCCTCGGGGTGGTGGCTGACCCCGTTCTTGCTCGGCACAAATATCATCGAGGTTGGGCACCGCTTGCTAGAATACACACTATCGTGCCCAGCACCGCTCGTCATGTCACGGTACAGCTTCTCATCACCTAGAACAGACTTTGCCGCCGCTCTGACGGATGAGATGCAGTCCCGATGGAACAGCACGGCCGGACTCTCAAAGTCCGTCGTCCACTTGACAGACAGCGGCAGTCGCTGCGCGGGTTCGCTGTTTCCATCGATGGAACCCCGCCGAGCAAAGGTCTCAAAATCACGCTTGAGCTCCGACTCCACGGCCTCGACGGCTTCATCTGCTGCGGCACGCACGTCGAGGCTGAAACGGACGTTTCCGGGGACTGTGTTGACGCTTCCAGGGGAGAGATTGAGGATGCCTGTCGAGGCAAGAGCGGAGTGCTTGGCCGCGATGCGGTTGGAGTGAGTGATCAACTGAGCTGCGAGCAGTAGGGCGTCGGCGCGGGCGGAGAATGGAGTAGTACCTGTGTGAGACGCTTTATGACCGAGTTAGTGATTACGGTCTGGGGAGCTCGGGATTTCAAGGAAGACATCAGCTCACCTCTTCCCTCGACGTCGATGGTGAACCATTTGTATGCTTGCACCCCTTGCACTACGCCAATCTTCTGACGCTCTGCTTCTAGTATCGGCCCTTGCTCGATGTGTAGCTCGAAGTGAGCTGACATTGGCGTTGAACGGTAGCTTGCTGGTACACTGCCCAGATACCCAATCCGCTCGAGCTCCGAACGCATTGTTGCCGTCCCGCCACCGACTTCTTGGAGGTTGTGTGCTTTCTCCAGAGGAATGAACTCGGCCCATACACCTGATGAGGACATAGACATCGGGAATCTCGCACCTTCCTCGCTGCAATTGCCTCTCCGTATTAGTAAGTGGGCTCTCGTGTGCTTGTGTTGGCATTTGTGTACAACGTACTTGGTCCAGTTAACGACGCCAATGGGGTATTCGGTCTCCACTTGGTGATCACGGAGCAAATTCAGCATCTACAAGCATCTGCGTTAGTCTTTCTCATTCCCAATGTGTTACGGAACTAAGAGCTGAGCTGCTTCACAGCAACTCGTGGCATCCATTCGATGTTTTACGGGTGGACAAGATGCCTCTGAAGTAGGCCGAGATCTCGCGTTCTCGGTGACGTACCTCAACTCCTGCTTGAATTCCCAAGATTCCGTCGTACCGGCCCGCAGCAGGCTGGGTGTCGAGGTGCGAGCCTGCAAAGATAGGCGCAACATCATCCCGCCGCCCCGGCCTAACGGCGAAGGTGTTTCCCATGGCGTCGACAGTGATGGAACAACCGAGAGCCTTGGTCGTCTCTACCAACCAGTCTCGAGCTTGTTTGTCTGTGTCTGATAGTGCAAGACGGGACATGCCAGTCTCAGTTGGCTCACTGGATGTTAAAGGAACCCGTCAGTATTTGAAACCTTGGATAAATATACAAATGGGAATGGGAACCGCCGGTGAGCCTCAGTGGAAAACTTGAAACAGGTTTGTGAGTAAAGATGCTTACCTTCCCCATCTAAGGCCGGTGCCGAATTTGCAGGTGTGGTGTAGTGTATCCATGAGCCGGCTCCCATTAACCTTGACAGCTGCTAGGTCAGCCTCTTTCATGTCGGCCGTCTTGATCCATCTTGGCTGTGTGACACTGAAATGTCTCCTCGATAGACCGTAGTGTCTCGCTCTAGCTGTCGATGCTCTTTCAAAGAGTGTCTGACGGGACGAACCGCGCCAGCACAGGTCCTTGAAAACCGCAGGGGAATTTCGAACAAGCATCATTATGTCCTTCCAATGAAAACAAATTGCCCAATAGATTGCAATGCAAACAGTCAGAGCCGCTGCTAAGATGTTCTTGACACAGAAGGAAAAGACATGGTCGGGAGCGGGGTTTGCCGCCGCTGTTCATCGGAGATAGCCAAGCCGGTAGGTGCCGGACGTCGGGCTAGCTGCCGTGCAGACCAGTTCCATCGCGCAGCTCGAAGTGTGGATACATTTTTAATTTACTTCTCGCTGATGGATGTCAAGTAGTTCATTGCCGATTCCCAAATCTTGCACTTAATCCTAGTTGGACATACACACACTTATATATATGTATATATGTCTGAGCTCATCTTCGTGCCGGATGGATCGCTGCCAAGTCGATCTACTCACCTCTAGAGCTCATCAACGAAATTATCGGCAGGCGAATTTTGGCGCCGTGGGCTGCTGGGTGCGGGTGCATATAACACATGTAAAAGATTTATATGCACAGTTTAAGGCAGGAAAAAAAATCAGTGCCCTTACAGAGTGTTCGTATGTGGCCAGCGGTGGGGGTTGCCCAGGTGCTTGACGGAGCAGGGCACCGGTCGAAACTCATGAGTAGTATTGCCGACATAGGTATACTGGGACAAGTTCTCGACAATACAGGTTCCATAGGACATTCTATATCTTTCATCAGGATCGCTGGCGTCACAAATTTCTATGAGTGCTGGTGGTCCTAAAACTCAGCATTCAGTCGCAGTACTAGAGTAGGGTCTGGCCAGCTTGAGGATGGTAGGGAAATCAAGGACTAGTTGGCTTCTATTTTTCTGCCACAGGGACGGGGAATTTGCATGGAATGATATTTCGCGCACACATTATTTAGTGGAGGACAGCATATGCCCTACTCTGGCGCCTGCTCTGTATTAAGAATTCAAATGTTGCTAGTGCTAAAATTTGATGGTAGCCAATACTTCTGAGCCCTACATGCTTGTAAGAAAGAGGGAAGGATGTGTTTGAAGACTCGAATACTCAAGATCACTTTACTATACTCCACGCTTGGGCCTGAGCCTGTCAGTGCTGAGACCCAGCGGCGGTCATTCGATTTTCAACCACAATATCTTGGTATATGATCTTCCGCACCGGCTATATCATGGCTGTCCAAGCGATATGAAGTTGGGAGAAGAAGTGGAACCGTTCATTTGGGTGAACATCTAAGTTCTCAAGCGATTTAAAGATAATTGAGTGGTTCAAAGGGCAGGTATAAAACTCCTCTCTGCGGTAAGGCATGAACCCTTTCCGAGGCAGAATTGAACACCCTTCAATGTTGCATTTCCCTCTTTTACAGTTCAGCCTTTCTAAAAATAGCTTGCCCTTTCGAGTAGCTTTATTAACGAGAATCATTTTTGAGCTTCCTCCTTCTTGAGTTGCGCTGGCCGGCCGGCCGGCTGGCCGGAAGGGAAAGAGAGGAGTGATGTTGAAGTTTGTACCTCCTAGGTAGGTTGAGTGTTGAACCTGAGGATTGTGCTAAATTGTGGAACCGTGCTTGGAAGAAAAGAATGACTTTGACACGTGATGCGTATGAAAACACATCTTGTTGGTGCTTTTGTGCTGGAAGACATCGTAATCACTCTGTCTCTCAAGACACTAACGCGATTCTTCTAGTTGGTGTAGTTAAATGGCTCGGGAATACCCGCACCGCATGGGCGGGAATGATTGATGTCGACATGACTTCATTGTTCACTGCCTGCAGCCCTACGTCACAACTTTGGTCTCCTCGAATTTGATGCTCGTGTGCAACCGTCAGAAAGCGCCACGGAGATTGATGAATCATTAGGTTGACTCTGGCGGAATAAGAAAGCGATATCTGAACGAGTAGTTAAGAGTACATATGCGACAACTGCTCACACTCAGAGCTACCATACCAATGATATTCACCAAGTTGACATCTCCGGCCAGCTCGCTCATCAAACCAAATTCCTTGAACTCCAACATCTCTTCTACCGCTAGATACCTGCATAACAGCCTCAGAATGTCTGCGCAAGCGCCCAGTAAGACCAATGCCGACTCTGGAAAGGTCAATTTTCCCACGGATGCATCACTACCAGGTGAATATTTCGAGGTCCGCCAGACACACCCCACTGGAGACTACAAACCAGACTCGTCCAAGTCTCTTCCCCTCTCAACTGCGCGCCAGTCACTGGTGGATGATATCATCGCGCTTTATGAGATGAAGCCGACGGTAGACCGCGTCAAGCGCTATACCCCAGATTGTGTGTATAATGACCAATTCGTCTACGCCAACGACCGGTACAAAATGGCTGGACAATGGTTCGCACTACCGAAGCTCTTCAATGGAGCCAAAAGTCACGGATATGAGGTTGTGACCAACGATCGAGATCTGATCCAGTTCAAACATGAGGAGGTACGAACTCCCCCGAGACTCGCCCTGGCTATCTAGAAATAGATCGAGCTGTGCTGATGATGTTTTAGGAATGGACGTTCAAGGTCATCCCAAAGACGGCTGTGGTGAATGCAATTGTGAGCTTGTCTTTGGATCCGGCATCGATCGACAGCGATTTTATCAGGGTCAAGAATCATAAAGATCAGGCGAATGAGAAAGATTATTCGAACGAGGGAATTGGCGCTGCTTTCAAAAAGTTTCAGACAGATCAGGTGGTCAAGCTCATGGACAGTCCCGAGGTGAAGCAGTTCGAAGCAGACAAGGACGCTGGCAAGGAGAAGAGGCGGGAGTACGGAACGGGGGAGGGCGACGCCCCCGTGAAGGATCTGTAAACAGCACGAAATTAAGAAAATCACTTGAGGCTTAAAACTTAGTCCTGTCACTTGAAGATATTCGAAAAGGTTTGAAGCCCATTTGAATGCACAATGAACACGCACGAACAAGTAGTACATGCGCCGAATTAGCAGGCTTTTCCAGACATTTCGATTCAATTGAAGGCGATGCTCTCCATTCCAGAGGAGGAGCTGACATAGCGTCCAGGGAAAAGCTCATGACGGTCCTACCTGCACGGGATACCAGGATCCAGACTGTTTGTCACCGCATCCATGGATCTCATCCGTCTGAGCAGGAACAACTCAGCTGAGCAGTGTTAGTTTGCAAGAGGCATACTACTTGCTAGGGAATGCGAGTCATTCAACATGATAGGAGCTGATCAAGACGAGAGTCGCTGCTCCTTAGCGCAACGCTGGGGATCTGAGACTGGTCTCTGTCATGGTTGCTCCTCGCCTAATAGCCACACAAAAGCTGATATCTTCATCGACCACTCGAATGATTTTTAAAAGCAGTGTCATGCCCATGGTGGCAGCTGCCTGCTCAGGGTGGTGCAATGGAACGACTCGGAGCGCATGTTCCGCCTCCTCTTCCAATAGAACCTCATTCTCGTCCATGCGTACCTTCCCCGAGGTCAACTTTAGTTATCTTGGACCCTAGGGAAGCAACGGCCAACGGCTCCAGGGTTTGTTTTTCTCGGTGTCCAATTCTTGACTTCGGCCGGGCGGGCCATCGGACTCTTCGCATGCACTTCGCCCGTCAACTAGCAAGTTGATCACCTCATTCTTACACGTCCTCCACGGCATCGCCAGTGTTTCAAGACCATCGTTGTTCGATAAATTATCATCATTGGAGCTGTACCTTCTGTTCACTGCTTCCTTCGAACCCGCAGGTATGATCGTCTCCGTCACTCCTCCGGGGCCAGAAAAGCCTCTTGCGGGCAGCACACATAATGTCGCATATTTTGTGCTGATCATCTCTTGCAGCTCACATAGTAACACCTCCGATTCCACTCTACGTCGCCATAATGAGGTTCACCAAGCTCGCCGCCCTTGGGCTCCCTCTATGGAGCACGGTTGCCCAGGAGTTGGGTTCCCAGGAATGGAAGCACACTTGCCCACAGCCCGAACGTCTGGTTCCCGAGACCAGCGAGAAACTTTCCGAACTTGACGAGTACTTGGACTCAGACAAATTCCTCAAGCTCTCCGTGGAGCGTTTGTCCGGAGCAGTTCAGATCGACACGACGAGCGAGAGCTGGTGGCAAGACCTGCCGGGGAAAGATCCGGTTTGGAAGCACTTGTCGCAATTCCGCAAATACCTGAAGAAAACCTTTCCTTTGATTCGTCGCCACCTCGATCTCGACCGAGTCAACGAGCATGGTCTCATCTACACCTGGAAGGGGACAGACTCGTCCTTGAAACCCTCTCTCTTCCTCGCTCACCAAGACGTCATACCCGTTCCCGCCGAGACAGTATCCGAATGGGAACATCCTCCTTTCAGTGGCTTTTTCGACGGAACTTACATTTGGGGAAGGGGCTCCATCGACTGCAAGACCACTCTCATTGCCAGCATGTCAGCCATTGAGTCCTTGCTCAAGGTTGGATACAAACCCCGGAGAACAGTGATCCTTGCATTCGGCTTCGACGAGGAAATCTCTGGGATCCAGGGAGCCAAGAGAATTGCTCAACAACTTGAGAAGCGCCACGGAAAGAATGGAGTAGCACTTCTCATTGACGAGGGATCCGGCATAGTTCATCACAAAGACCTCGACACGATTTACGCTATACCAGGATTGGCTGAGAAAGGCATCTTCAATGCAAACGTTTCTGTCCACATGGAATCTGGTCACAGCGCCCTATCAACCGGTAATAACTCCATCACTGTCATGGCCGATCTCATTGCAAAAATCAGCGCCAGTCCGATACCCGGCCAAATTCAACCATACGATCCATTCCTGGAAACAGTTTTCTGCTTGGGTCAGCACGTTCCCCCTTTGCGACAAAAATTCAACAATTATTTCAATCTCATCGACCAGAACGAGGCAGCCATCAACTATTTTGTGCCCACGATCAAGGAGAAGTTCTCTGTAGTGACGTCGCTCATCGAGAACACTCACACTTTTGCAATGATTCATGGTGGATACAAGATCAACGTGGTTCCTGAGCGCACCTCTTTGTCTATCAATCACCGCCTTCTTCTCGGTACCTCCGTTGAGCAAGCCAAGAGTCACCTGGAGCAGATCGTCAAGACCCACGTCGCAGAGATAAACACATTCAGCGGTGGACCGAATTTGACTTTCATCAGCTGGTCCGGCAATGAGACCATCAATTCAATCAAGTTGACAGAGCTTCCATGGTCTCTGCAGCCGTCCCCAGTGACTCCATTTTCCGTTGATGGCACGACCCCATACAGTGTCCTGCAGGGCACAACCCGAAACCTGTACGATGACAGCGGTTTGACGCTCGTGGCGCCCATCTCGATGCCTGCCAACACGGACTCTCGACATTACTGGAATCTGACGCAGCACATCTTCCGTTTCAGCCCGGGCCATGACATGACCGACGAGAGCGACAATCAGATCTTGAGCGGCGCGCACAAGAATAACGAGCGTGTCAATATCTACGGACACGTCAACGGTGTAAAGTGGTACTCCTCGTTCATACGGAATATGGATGAGGCAGACTTGCCTTGAAACGGTGCTTCTGTCAGATATTTGCACCGTACCTGGGATTGACACGGAGGATTTGCTTTGATCCATGATGAAGTCATGCATGCACTTGTGTGGCATT
Organism: Diaporthe australafricana; assembly: GCA_039880735.1. NCBI lineage: Eukaryota > Fungi > Ascomycota > Sordariomycetes > Diaporthales > Diaporthaceae > Diaporthe > Diaporthe australafricana. The sequence goes on from JBCEDM010000001.1 coordinate 7,878,341, forward strand.
GGCTTTGAGAAACGCGCATGATTACGATGGACACGAATTCCCTAAATGACAGCAATGATATTGAGTAGTAATCAAATGACCTTTCATCACTTCTGCTGCTGTATTCGATCAGTTGTACACTTACGAAATATACCTGGGCAATCAAGGTAGCTCGTGAATGCCACAACATTGCCATGCTCCATTCATCAGGGAGAACGTCATTTGCTGACTGTAGAGATGGTGAATTTAGAGACACATGTGCTCAAAGCGCAAAACATTGCGTGCTGGTATAAACGTTTGCAACACATAGCCCGCTTCCACCGTATCCGACTCTGTCTTCAAAGGTTCGCTCTTGTCCATGCTCGCTGTCCAGCTCTATGTCATCGTACTTAGCAACTCACCACGACTCCATAGTGAATGGTGATGGAATCTTCACTGACTGATTACACAGTGTTTGGTTTCATTCGAAACCTTCTCGGGGTTACTCAAACGCTGCTTCATTCACTGCCCAGGTGAAGTAGTCTGCATCCGCTGCTAAGATGTGTCACACGTCCTACGGAATCAAGTGCAACAAGACCATCTGTACAAATAGCTCTCTTGCCTTCCTTCAAGCTTCATCCAGCCCACTTCTTCCCTACCTCGAGAATACAGAGTCAAAGAAACCACCAGATCTCAAGAAGAACGACTGAAAGCACCAAGCAACGTACCCATAACTCTCGTCGACGTACCAAGAATCACCATGTCATCAAACAACACCAACGTCAACAACGGCAACCAGAACGGCAACACTGCGTTCAACGACCAGTCGTCGAGTGAGCAGAACGGAAACTCGGCGCCTCAGGGACGACCTCAAACGAACGGCCATGTGCCGACCTTCGCCGAAATGCAGCGGTCTGCTGAGGCCTTGGAGGCGTGGAGGAGGGACACATACCCGGGAGGAAACAACCGCGGTCAAGAGCGTGAGTCATCGAGGGATGTTCGGAGCTAGTTCTGGGAAGATCGTCGATACGAATTATTCTGGTTGAATGCTGGTTGACGCAGCCACCAGAGTACATCGACCTTTCTCTGGCAAGGACTGGGTGTATGGGCGGGTCTCTGGGCACGAAGGGTACTGCCAGTGGGTTGGGAACAGACCAGGGTTAGAGGCATAAATCGATCGATGAGAACTGGTCAAGTCTCAAATTTCACGTTTGCCTCCTCAAGTGCATGATATGGTAGATAAAACCATGAAACTGCCATGCGTAGACTATTTGGATCCCGCCAGAATTTTAAATCTCGCCGAGACCCCTCGCCCAGTACAAACAAACGCACAGAGCTTTCATTTTCCCAGGTATCATACCACATTGCACATTATTCAATCTTAAAGTTACTCAAACTCGGCCATCAACTTGTTGTTCTCCACCCCTCTAGGGAAGTCCTCCTCCAGATGAGTCGTGTGGGCCCACGGCTTGAGGCCAACCTCCTCGCGGATCGTCGCGCTGAAGCACTTGCTCCAGCCAAGCCTCGGGAAAGCCTTGTTGACATCGACCTTGGTGTCGGGGTGGACTATCTCCGGGTTGTCTCCCATGTTGTCGTAGACGGTCGCCAGCTGGATCAGCTGGCCTAGGAAAGTAATGGTGCCGGTCGGCCCAAGGTCCTGGTGGCGGATGACAGCCTCAGCTACGGCCTCTGCCTGGGATTTTGGGGCACCAAGCTGCTGGCCTACGAGATCAAGAGCCAGGAAGCCGCCGTAGAACTCGAAGGACAGCTGTGTCGCGCGCAGGTTCTCGTGGGTGGTTCCGATGTCGTGGAGAAGAGCTGTCAAGGCAAGTGTCGAGCGGGAAAGAGACTTGGCCAGGTCTGGAAACTGCCGATCCAGTATCGCAGAGGCTGTTGGCCGGGTTAAAAATTGTTTGCAGTGTGCATCACGTATCGCGTACCAAAGTAGAACACTCTCATAGAGTGGTTGAACGTGGGAGCGGGCAACTTCTCCTTCACATGGTCGCGCACTTTGGTGACGACATCATCAGTTGGAAATTTGACATCCTTGACCAGGACAGAGCTCGGCTTGTTGACATAAGACTGGCCAGAGAGCAGAGCTTGATGATCCCTCACAACGGCAGTCCATCCGTGAGTCGCGATATCGTCGTTGGCTGGCATGTCGTTTGTTCTCAGCTGTTGCGTTAAATGTGGGAAGCGGCCGCCAAATTCCTCTCAACCAAGTCCCATGAAAGCTTGCGTGCCGGAGACAGAGCCTCATGTACTTCATCAAACATGCTCGATGAATCTACATGAAGGGCGTTGCGATGCATGGAGCATTGGTCATCATGCTGACATCACTTAGTGAAACCATCGCATCAGGGTGCCCCCCGATGGACTTACTAAGCCCCTGGTTGCATCGTGAGTATGCAATCCGTACTCGGACGCCGAGATAACTCCATCAAGTATTTGAGTGAGTAGTTTGTATGTCCTGGAAGGCGTCACTTGGTCACCGAGCTCTTGTCTGCAACAGCACATCTATGTGTGTACGACATCGGGCAAGGCAAATACCGGAGTTGCTCAAGTGGGCTGTGGGAGTCGCAAAGTGATAGAGACAAGAACCGTGCGAGGCTGAATCATTTCTATTTGAAAACATGCCACTATTTTGTACGATCAGAATACATCACTCAGGTGGCCCTCCGGCCTCCGGGATCAACGCTTCAGTTTGCGCTGCACCACATGCAGAGTTAGTCTCTCCTGTGGAAGCATGCTGGTAGGGGTGACTTTGGAAGCAGGGCTGCATGCAACAAACCTATGGGCAAATGTCGAATCGCATCGAGAAACCGAGTGTATTCTATCAGAAGTTCCAATGGGCCGTTTGCGTCTAGTGATTGCGAAATTGATCGAGGTGAAGCCCTGCGGCACAGTAAAATGCTCGCTCAAGCTGTTGTCGGGACCAAGTCGGGCCAACGGGTCAGCAACCCTGGGGGCTTCTTGCCAGCTTACCCACCTGGACAGCGAACCAACACGCACACGATTGTGACGAGTCATCCGGAGAAATCAAACAGGCTGAGGTCCCAATCGCCTCCTCCGCCCAATTTCTCTCTCGCTGAGAAGCAATATTCCGAGGTGATACACCATCCCAAGATTGAACCTCTTCGACTCACGCCCTGCCCAGGCTCTCAAGCTGACAACGTTTCAAACCGCTGGACTCCCGCCCCTGCGCTATGGCTCATCTGACTAGGATTGGTCTGGGTATCGCCGCCCTCATTGCCGTGCTCATCCAGCTCCCCATCACCCGGAGCGTATGGACTGTGCTAAAGTTGGGGCTGGCAGTTGGGAAGGTTCTGCAACCCATCACCGACTTCACTTCATACGAATGCCGTCGGGTCCACGACCCGCTCCTCCAAGCATGCGAAGACATGTGGCTGTCTGAGGCGACGCGGCAGCTATTCCTCGCTTGTTCTAACTCGGATGCCAGGACCAGATGGTTGCCCAAGTATGCCCCGGTAGTCAGCAAGTAATCAAAAATATATCAGGTACCAAGGCTGACTTGATCAAAGCGAGGCTAAATTTAACTTGGTCGGCCGATCGACCCGAGACATGATCATGGTTATGGACTTGGAGACTCTGGATTTCAAACCTACTTCGATGCCGGATTTCCCGGGGACCGCAGGAGACGGCATCATCAACTTTGCAGGGTTTACGGGAGTAGACCTGGAGGACGGTGTTGTCGAGTTCTTCATCACAAATTTCCGACCATCGGTCGACAGTAAAGGCCAGGTCGTGCCTGATCAAGCCTCTGTTGGCTGCAATGCCACGATCGAGGTCTTCAGGCTTCTTCCTAATACGGATCATCTCCAATATGTCCGTACGGTCGCGGATCCTGCTATTGCAACACCGAACAGAGTGACGGTTGCGGATCGCAACGGGTTTTATCTCACTAACGACCACGGACAGCACAGAGCGGGTTGGGTACGTTCAGTCTTCAGGTTGCTCATTAGATCAGACAGGTATACCGAAGTCCCCTTCTAGTCATTAACAAGAATAAAACTGACAAAGACCGCATGTACCCAGAGAACTTTGCTTTCTCCTGTTCTCCTTACAGGAGACGTCACGTTCTGTCCAGATCAACCCTCCGTACCTTGCAGGATCGTCTCAAAAGGCTACGGCTACCCAAACGGTTTGATCCGGAGCCGTGTAGACGGACTAGTGTACGTGCCTGAGTCTGCACAAGGCGGGATCACGGTGCTTCGACCAACGGCAGACAACTCGCTCGAGGTTGTGGATGAGATAGACCTGCCTTATGCAATCGACAATCTTTCTGAAGACCAAGATGGGAATCTGTGGGTGGCGGTAATACCAAAGGGCATCGAGATCATGAAGCAGTCCAACGACCCGCATCATTATTTTCCATCTTCGTCTGTCTTCAAACTCTCTCGGGAGAAGGGAGGCAAATTTCTCACAGAAAAGTTTCTGGAAGACAGCGCTGGGAGTGTCCTGTCAGGAACCACCACTGTGGTCCATGACACAAAAACGGGGAGATTGTTCTTGGGCGGTACGTACAATAAACATCAAGAGCGATCCAAAGTGTGCTAACGTTGCCAAACAGGTGCCTTCTCCCCTTTCATCACCATTTGCGACGCTGTAGAAGTGGAGTAATTTGGGCTGGTTGTGTTGAAGCTTTCTTAAACAAGGTTTTTTTGCATCGAAATTGGTGTATCATGATGACTGGAAGTGCATGCGTGTTTTGTTTTCATCTTAGATACCAAGATCAATGGCAGGTCAACAACAGCGTTGTTTGGGGGCTCGAAACACTGTGGCACTACTCAAAAGTGAAGACTTCTATGCGTAGGGCATTGAAATCAACAGCCAAAAGTGCTAGGAATGAAGGCCAGCACACCCGTGGACGAGGCTCAAACACGCCGTTCACTCCTCCCGTGTTGATAAATCGAGATCATAAGCCATCAAGCTGCTTCTAGGTCTCGAACCCCTTAGCATAGGTTCTGCTAAACGAGCTGACCATAGAAAATCAATTTACCTCTTAAGTTGTTGCCTAACCCATTTATTGCGAAAGTCTTGTCCCCATTGAAGTGGGACAACCGTGTTGTTTGTCGATTAGGCTAGGCAGCCGTTCGCCTACAGCCCTTACCGAAATCGTTTGGGCAGGTTGGCAAGGAAAAATCGAAGACGGCGTGAATTGTTGCGCCTTTCAAGAACAACACTTGGAAACCTTGGAAATCAACCACTCAGCCAACCCCACCATCAACCACTACACCATCCACCACCCAATTTGTCAACTTGGTATCTTTGCAACACACTGGCAGTCCATTTGTGCAGGGAATCCTCACTCTGAGGTTCCCATTCGTTAGCCTGAAGTCAACATTTTCGCCCAACCAAATGATCTGGGGCTGCTTTTCGACTTCAGTCCCTTGCTTTGGACCCTGGGAGCCTAGACACCGTTCGCTATCTGTGTCTCTTGGGTACCCGTGAGGTATTGTCTTTCCTTCAAAGGTTTGCCCTAGCTTACCCTTCGCTGACAGTCTGTGTACAACAGGCAAAATCGTCGCGGCCGTGCCTCCGACTCACCCACTTTCTCAACCCAAACAAGGGGCAACGCAGCGACACCTCCTGCCATCTTGGCAAATTCGGGCAGTGTCAGATATCCGAAACTCAATCTAGTCCCATCGAGAGTACTAAGTACTGAGGTGAACCGAAAGATGGCTCAACTAGAGAATGATACCTTCGTCCGTTTCATGTACCTCCCAGCCGAGGTCAGAGAAATGGTATGGAGAGAGGCCTGGTCTCACCGCAAGCCCGAGGTCTGCACTCACCTCAACACCGAAAGCCCGACCGAGGGCCTCCATGGCTTTCCTCCTACACAGCTCATTGTCGACATCGACCTCGTATTGATGCACGCATGCCACGATTCGCGAGCCTTCCTCACCTCCAAGGCTGGCGGCGTCCGGTTCCGCTACTCCCGCGTCGCGAAATGTAACGTGCCCTGCCGAGCGTTCGATCCCACGCTGGACACACTGTATCTAGGTTGGCACAACTGGGACGAGGTCTTTTGGAAGAGCGAGCATCTAGGACGGCACAGCAACTGTGACGCTGATGTGCTGAAGGCGCTCCCTGACAATAAACACGCCGAGTGCTGGAAACAAGTTGAGAACATTTCGCTGCAGTCTGATGAGATCAGAGGTAGTGGTGTCCACATTTGGCAGCGATTTCGCAGAAATTGCTCCGCCATCTTGGGAACATTTCCCCGATTGAAGAGCTTTTCGGTCGTGGTGAGCCCACACATACCTCTGGATCGCGCCCTTGTCTACGGCCAAGTGCCTGTGCACGCTCCAGAGCGTCGTTGCAGGCTTGTTAAAGTGGCTGAAGGTCCACGTTTTTCGAGAAGGGTGCCCGGGAAACAATGGTTTGATAAGGTGTGGAGCATATTGCAAGGTCTTCAGTGGCACGATCAGGTGGTACTAGCATCTCAAGTCCAGATTTTTGAAGTCTACGTCGGGCGACGAGGGCACATGAAGTGGGATAAGCATCCGCGCAGGGGCTAGGTATGGTCTCTGCCTACCATGTAGGCTCTCGAGGGCACGCACATCACTGGCCGAAAGATTTCGTCAGCCGGTCAACCTTCCGGAAATCGAGCTATGTCCCATAATCATATGATGGCATAGATCAATGCTGTGGGATAGCACCGGCCCTGTGGTCGTGAGGCCTGCATGAGATTGGAGACGACATCACAAAATTGGAGGAAGGTCGCGAGATAGTAGGAGCCTTGGAGGCATCAGTCAGGTTGAGGGCACAAAGACCAATATTGTTTCTTTCCAGGTAGTCCTCAGCTACTGAAAGGTCACTTTGAAGACCTCCCACATACATTGAGTCAACGACATAAATTCTTTAGACCAGATGGAGCTCTTGTCATGACAGTCGAGGCAAAGTAAATGAGACAATGTGTTTTGAGTCAACCTTCCGCTTCAAACAGCAATAACCGCATCACCCTGTCCTTTTCCATCAACCAATCTCTTGTGGCTTTCAGCACTGCCGTTGTATGCCTCGGCGAGGTAGACGGGCTGTTGAGTCTGGCCTTCAACGTTGTACTCAGAGTGGATTAATACCTCGTTCCGAACGCCGATACTGCGCAGCTCATTCGACTCGGTCGGCTCGGACCAGTTGGACTTTTTGGAGACGCGACTCGAAGTACCCTGACCCGTGGACTTGGCCGAGGACTTGGTGTTGTTGCTTCCGTAGAGGGTGCTCGAGATGGTCGTCCATCCCTTTGAGATGAACCTCGCCAGCGGACGCAAGGCGAGAACGGAGCTGGCGAAGATGGACAGTCCGTGCTCTGTGATGGCCCATATCATTGCCAGGTACCAAGTAGTTACGCTGTTGTTGTCTCGAGGGTGGTAGGTCTCGTAGTGAACCTGAAGCTTCATTATGGCGGCAATGGCAGCACTGTAGCAATGACTTTGGTCAGAGTCCGGCACTATTCAAGTAGGGGTGACTTTGGAAGGACATGGTGACATGAAACAAATCAAGTGTAGCGGCTATTCAAGCAGTTGGGGATCAACTCACAGGAGCCCGACACTGAACAGACAAACCACGCTCACTTTCAGAGCTTTCGATATTTGTACATTCCACAGGATGTATATCGGCAGAAGCACGTGGAACACATCGTAGATAACGTAGGATGACTCTTGGGCGTAAAATGTGTTCTCACACACCGTCGAGTTGATAACGTACGGGCTCAAGCGCATGCAGCCGAGGGACAGCACGAGCGTGGTGACGATAGTCCAGATACAGCATGTGATGATGTCGATGATGATGATGTTTCGAACCCTTGGACGGCTATCAAGGCGATAGAGTACCAGCGCAACGCTTATCTTGACCGTTCCGGATATCACAAAGCAGACAACGTACTTTGCGAAGTCGTACTGGAAGTCACGTTTAGTATTGGGGGTTTTTAGGGCGAGTTCCGTGGCTCGAGTCACTCACCGACCTAGCCTTCGCGTCGCGGTACCATGGTTGTTTGTCGGGCGCGTTCATTCCGTACCGTACTGCTTGTATACACATTGTTACAAATACAATCATGCCCGCCTGGAGTCCATATTTTATTAGCCCTTGTCACTGAGGGCACTGGGCAGACTGGAGGCCGCTCAAGTGCTGATGGCAGTATTGGCTTCAGAGACTCACGTATGAGAAGACAAGAGCAACATCATCCCATCCAAATGCCCCCTTCGTAAGCCTTGTGCGGACGAGTAATCGGAGTCCGACAGTGACTGTGTTGAGTGCGGTGAAAAAGATCAGAAGCCCGATCAACTGGTCGTACAGATACAAAGACATGATGAATTCGGTGCGCTACCGATAGCGCCGGATTATGGAGGAGGAGGAAAACTGCTTTGACGCCAGTCTCTGGTAGCTCTCAGCTGCATACGTGGGCAAATTGGACACAGCGACACCAGACAGGCTGACACCTGGGCAGAGGTTGGGGAAGTTCGAAAGGGATCGGGGATTTAACCATAAGAGCCTCGGCGACCAGTTGCTATATACCTTGACCCGACGGCCCAATAAAATCTGACTTACATCACTTTCTTGCTCCCCTCAGCACTACTGTGTCAGAGCCAAGGATCAAACTCGAGGCTGCTCAGGAAGGATTCTTGGACGGAACGGCGCGGACCACACCTGGGGGAGGACGACAGAAGGCTCGTTCACCTCGGACTTTGGCCATTGCACTTTGTTTCCATTAATACTGCGTGGGACACTGGAGAAACAAAATTGCCTCCTGAAGTCTGGATGGTTATTTTGGTTAGGATGGTGTGGTAGCGTCAGCTTACTTGCATCTTGATGGATGCCATGGCACCATGGGTCCCCCACCAAGGGGAACCTCCGGCCGCTTGGTATCTCGTGGCATGTAAGCGTTGTTCTGTGAGTCGCACACCACCAAATTTCCGGCAAATCACAGCCACGCGATCTCAAGGTTTACGCAAGACGTGCGGAGAAAATGAACCGTCGCCTCCTGAGAGGTCTGCCAGTGGCCACTGATTGGGTGTTCCGGCCCATTTGATCTACCGGGCATATCCAGTGACCTTGCAGCTCTGCCGGAGCTATTGGATTGTGTGGTTGGAAAATACATGCAGGTCGGAGGGGGCTCATCTCTAAGGTAATTATCGCTCATATGTAGCAGAAATATCCGGTTGAATGTCGATATTATTTTCCCAAAGCATCGGATATGACCCAATCATGTCATCAGAAAATGGAAAGCGAACATAGAAAGTGTGCTCAGTGACATCAGGGGCCAAAGGGAATGAAAAATAGAATCCGCTAATACACGTGTACATTGACTCTTGAAACTATATCTAAATTTGTCAAAGAGGAGTGAAACTGAGATACAGTGGAGGCAATGTGACAACAAAAGTATCCAGAGCGTAATTTTCAAAAGAAGTCCCGGTTTCACCTGGCGCAAGTGAGATGTCGAAAGTTTGGACCAGCGCTGAAAGTGCAATACGCAAGCTCATGTACGCGAAGTTCTTGCCCGGACACGAATACGCCCCTGGGAACCAAGTTAGCAACTCGCTCAAGGTATGTGGGTTACTCAAGAGAAAGTGACATACCAGCTAGGAAAGGAAAGTAAGGAGCCTTGTCTGTCCCCATCTCTGATCGTCTGTTCCCCCACCGTTCCGGTATGAACTCACCGGCCTGCGGCCAGAAGCGTGGATCTCTCTGTATGTTGTGTATGGGCACTAGGACGTTAGTATTCCCAGGGATGTGAACTTCGTCAATCTGGAGCCCTGTCGCTGGAGTCTCACGAGACCCTGCAACAAGCACCGCAGGTCTGAGGCGGAGAGTCTCCGCGATGATGTCGTCCAGAAATGCAACAGACTGTACTTCCTCGTAATCCCATTGCCGAGCCCCCCCACGCATGGTCTGTTGGAGCTGCTCGCGCAATTTTCTCTGTGCTTCCACATTCTTACAGAGATAGAAAAGAGCATTGGCCAATGTGCTGGATGTTGTGTCACTGTGCAGGCACTAATGTTAGCAGGGTTTCTCCACCGATAGCTTCGTGACCGCGTTACACACCTGCCAGCCAGCAGGAGCAGCCTTGAGTCGTAGTCAAGGGCTTCAGCTGTTGGAACTGCGGAGACATCCTTGTCGTGTACTGCCTTCAGCAGCCAAGACACGATGTCGTTCGGGAATTTCTCACTGTCCCACGACTTTTGACGTCCCACAGATCAGCAACAGCATAATGCACCCGTTGTGGCCGGGATGGAATCAGAGATGACTTACCTTCTGCTTAGCTCGGATCTCATCCGCACAAAAGCCGAAGATCTCGCTGTATATGCTTGAGGCAGAGGGAAGGCAGGTCAACACATTCATCAGCCACGGCAGGGGACTTAGCACCCCGAAGACTCTGATATGCTCATGTATTGGCTTGATGGCGGAATGTTCGACCCCAGTAGCGAGGTTTGCAAAGTCTTTGCCGAGTGCAACCTCGCCAAGAACATCAAAACTGTACAGCATGGCCCACTGAGTGATATTGATACGTTGACCGGCTCGGTCTTGTATCTGCTTTATCAGGAGATCGGACTTTTCCTTGACACGTTGTTGGTATTTGCCGAGGGCTGTATATCCTTTAGCAAAATCTCCTCACAAGCCGCTCTGAATGTACAATACCTTTGATGGAAAAGCCCCGATCCCATGCTCGTCGTCGATTGCGGTGTTTCACGGGATCTCGAACCATGTGAAGGGAGCACTTGTCTGGGTCATTGCCTGACTGACCATACCATGTCGATCTCAGCAATTTTGATGCTGGGCCGTATATTGTGGTGACAGCTGAATCACGAAAAACCGTGATCTCGCGGGGTCCTGGCAAGCGGTCAGAACCATTTATTACACAGCATCCTTCTACGGAACATAAGTGTCTTTTCTCACCTGTACGCACGAAATCGCCATACTTTGCCTGCATGATTTCCAAGTCCTTGAAATTCTGTGGCTTTTTGCTCGAAACATAGGCAGTCCAGAACCGGCTGAGCTTTGCGCCGAAAGGTCCAGGAAACTTTCCGCATCTGTGCAGCAGCAAGCGGTAGACTCCGATGCTGAGAAGACAGCTCAGATTGAATATAATCTCCATGATCACAGACTTCACAATTGCCTGTGACCAGGCAACATGACCAAATACCGAGAAAATTGTCGACATGATGATAATCATGGCTGGCAGCGCTGCCAGGAAATGAAACATGAACTTTTCGAACTCGACATACTGAATCAACATATGAAACAAGACTCCAAATAATGCAGATTCGGCGAGGCCGTGGTAAGAGTTGACCCGGCCCACTTCATGGATGAGGTTGTGTACCATGTTTCAAGATCGGTTCACAGTAATTAATGATAAGTCGAGACAGCGCCGCAAGCTTGATCCTGATTACAGAGCACATTTTTAGTAAGAGCACAAAGTAATGGCGTATTTAAAGTCGCACGTTGAAATTCTGTCATGCAGTCAGCTTGCTACCCCTCTTGACAGCGGCGGGGTTGAATGGGCTCACGAGGATAGACAAGATGACAGCTTGGTTTTTCTTCTTTCCTTTTTTGGGTCGAGCAATTACACACGCTCCGCCGGCCGGCAAGAACTTCCACTCAGAATTCACTTCACTCAAACAACGACAGCAAGGCAGGCACACAGAAATGCTTGTCCAAGCTAGATGCCCCGTCGAAATCAAGTTCTGGAATCATGAGATCAAGCCCCAATCATGTTCTGGCGATTACTGATTACATTGCGATGATCACATCCTAACCGCATCAGCACGAAAAGAGTTGACAGTCCGTAAACAGCTCACAATCTCAATCCCAATTTTTGCGACTTTTGGTTGAGTCAGTCGTGTATTTCTCTTGTCCCATTAGTGAGGGAGGTACACAGAAATTATTTGAGTCAATCAAGTTTTGATGAGACGATTCAATTTAGCCTTAGGTACCTAGGTATGTAGGTACCCATCAATCTTTGCCGCATTGAACTTCTTCAAAATTAGATGAAGTCTTAATTACAGCTCCAGCGCAAGAGAATATGCGGAAAATAATAACATATACCCTCCAAGAGTTTGCTGGTGATCAAAGCCCTAGAACATTGAAGCATTCACTTAGCTAGAGTAATTCATCAACACAAACAACAAATCGAAAAGTACCTATCCATTCAACATCTTTCTATGCATTATGATAAGATCTCAGAAGAATTATCAAGCTTCGAAAGCTAGAACTACAACGGCCAAACATGCAGTAGACTGCAAAAGCTTTGTTATTGAAGCTGTTTCTCTGTAACCATGCGTGACTGTTTCAAGTTTAAGTGATGAGCCACGGTTCCTTGAGGAGCTGACTTGCTGTCTTCCTGTCCTCTGGGCGCCATTGTAGCATTCCCCTCATGAGGTTTAGGAAACCCTCTTTGTTCTTTCCGTTCAGGAAATCTTCCTTTCCTCCAAGCTCATGTCCGGCACGTTCACTTCGGCGATCCATTGCCCTGCATTGTCGCGTTAGCACTTCAAGACATGACAGCAAAGAACGCGGTAATTACCATCGACAAAGAACTCCTTGCTCCGTACGCCCCGTTGAATCGGGTCCGCTGGCGGTGGGCCGAGCACGCCAATGACCTCCGCAAGATGTGCCCGAGTTGAGTAGCCCTTTCCGTCCGGATCATCACCACAAAACATATGCTTACCTTCGAACAAGCTCCAGACCTGCCACGAGAAAGTCAATCTAGTCAGTAAGAGCTGTGGCAGAAAAGAGTGTGAAAGACAGGAAGTATGATGACTGACTAGGACTCCAACGTTCCAAATATCAACAGGGTAGCTCCATGCCACCTTCAACATGACCTCTGGTGATCTATACAAATTCGGCTGCGCGTCATGGTTCCTCTTCTGGTCTCCACGAACTGAAGCTCCAAAATCACTCAGCGCGATCCCGCCAAAGTCGTTTGGCATTTGAAACTGCCGGGACTTGTACACTGGGACCCCGTCGATCACCTTGCGCGGAGAGGGAGTCTCTAATTCTGCCTCGGTGAAGACTTGGAGAATGTTTTGGTCTACTATCTCTTGGAGTATGTTGTCTGCCTTAATGTCTGTGATTCCTCAGTTAGCTTTGCGGTCAATTGGAATAGTAGAGGGGCTGGCGAGATGGGTCGCACCGGTGTGGACAAGCTTGCATTCGGTGTGCAGGTAGTCCAGCGCAAGAAGGAGTTGCTTGAGGCCAGCTTTGAGGAGGGGTTCAGTGAATCGATGTGTTGGGTTTCGACGAAGGAGATCATTCCAGCTATCCCACATAGGTTTTTGCACCAGGCAGTGATGCTCAGCCCCACCAGGGTGGCGAAGGGCAAAAACATCGAGAGCTGTCCGCACGTAGGGGTATCCAGCATGCGAAGTATTCGCCCTACTTATAATGTCGCACTTCTCAAACTCTTCTCGCGAGCTACCGCCGCGAGTGTAAACTTTTAAACGCCACATGGTCATGATCCCTATGAATGGATTGCTTAGTCGTTCACAAGCCCTAATTACCAGCGTCGAAGAGCAACAAACCAGAGGTTGCGCGCAAGCCAGACAGTGGATGTCGAGCCGAATCCCAGCTTTCCTAGAACCTGGTATTTCGATTCGTAAACGTCGCCAATGTGGACAGGGAAAAATTGTCCGTTCTTGAACTCATCGACTTGCTCTTCCTCCAAAGGCTGGGTCTCGGACACCGTCTCCCATCCAGTCTGCCGGAATTGTAAGGGTTTCAAGGGTCTTCGTTGAGTTAGGTTCTTGGCCAATCGAACAATAAAGGACATCTTTGCTTAGAAGTTGGGATCATTGAGGTCGAGGTCAGGTTCAAGAGGACGACGGCGTCAACTGGTTCACAAGAAGTTCAAATGTGGAGAGGTGATGAGCGGCGCAGCACAAGGTTTGTTCTCCACACAGGCGACCCCCCAACTGACATGGCCGGGGGTCAACTATTGTAGCGCGCGCCACAAGCAATTGTGCTGGACATCGTCTGATAGAGGGGGGTATTCTATTTCTTGCTACATATTTTAAGGCAAGGTGGGGTCAAAATAGCACAATCTTCCCCAAGCTGGTATCTGCTTTCGCCCGCCTCCTAGTGTGGATAAGTCCAACCCTTTCCCGTCTCGAGTTCTAGAAGAAATACGGCGACACGCTGGCTTTCACCACTTTGTAGCTTTCATCAAAAGCTTGCAAAAGCTCAGCAGGGAGTGGGCCCATCTCAAAGGTAGCGAGATTTTCCTCGAGTTGTTCGACCGTGCTCGCTGAAGTGATGACCGCATCACCGGACCCTCCGGCCAATTTACTGTGATGATTGATCCATCTCAGTGCTGCCTGTGCTGTTGTGAGCCCTAGGCTGTTGGCGAGTGGCCGGACCTTATCCAGTGCATCAAAATGTGCCTCGTTCCAATACTTCCTTCTGTACATAGCACCTTGTGCACGATTAGGGTCGAAACGACCACCCTCATGGTGCTCCGTCTCGCGCTGATAGCGGTCGGTCAGGAATCCTCCAGCTAGAGGATTGTAGGCGTAGAACGCGATGCCATAGTGCCTTAGTGCCGGGAAAAGCTCTGGCTCGACAGCCCGGTGCAACGCGTTGTAAACCCCTTGGTACACATCGATCTTTTTCCACCCATTACGATGGATCGTCTCGCTCATCTGTGCCACCTCCCATGCTGCGAAGTTGCTGATACCGAATCGAGTAAAATAGCCCTCATTGTATAGGTCGTTGATCGCACGAAGAGTTACCTCGAAAGGAGTGGTGCGATCCGGTCCGTGGAGATACAGCAGATCCACTTTATCTGTCTCGAGAGCGCTCATGCTCTCAAGCATGATCTCGCGCAAGGTCTTGTTTCTCGTATCCAGAAATGGTGGTATATGGATGCCAACAGGAGGCAGTTTCGTAGCCAGAGAAATACCACGAGACTGCCAGTCTAGTTGTGCCAGGTAGGCCTCAGAGCTGCCTCCCGCATAGATACGCGCTGTGTCCACTTCTGAATGTCCATGGCTTTGGAAGATGTCCAGAATCTTGGCTGCAGCTTCGAGATCGTATACGCGGGCTTGCTCGGCGCCTTGATTGATTCATGATCAGCAGCTGTCGGCGGTCCTGATAGACAATAGACCTACACACCTTCCGAGCCAAAAACCATTGCGCCGAAGACAATCTTCTGTTTCGACTGAGAGGGAACCGCCATGTTGTCGGTGGTTTGCAGAGATCAGGTAAAAGTTGGTAGAATAAGAGCGTCGAACCGGCGCTTGAGATTTGACTTGGTGTGTTGCTTTTATAGACTGCCAGTGTCCCACGTCCCTGAAAGAGGGGTTCATCTACTGAATCTCATCAAATCCGGCTTTAGGAATTCCGACCCAGGTGAGCTTTGCTTATTAGTCAGCAGTCATGTCAAGTCAGAGTATTCCTCCAAAATACCCAGAGAATGTCTCTGACGACCAGGTGTAATCCAAGTCTCCTGCATTCACGGCTAAAGGATTGGCTTTCACCCCGAATCCCGTGTCAAACTTTCTTCAAATCTGTGGGAAATGTGTGCAACCTGTTGCTGTCGGACTTAAGGTCCGGACGAAGTCTTCCACTGCCAGTCTGGTGATACGTCGAGCATTGGACGTAAGCAGGAGCAGGACTCATAATTCATCCGCAGTGAAAAGTTTCCAACAAGCCCGGTGGCTTTGAAGGTATGTTTTTCCTGAGATAAACCCCGTCCAATGTCGGCCCGGGCGTACGACATAAGCCGGACAGAAGTTCGACCTTCCCTTTGACCTTTCCAGGATTTCAGTGAGAGTAGAGATGATCAGGGTCTGGGGTGGTCATAAGTGGACTTGGATTTATTGTACGACGGGAACATCTCATCTACCCCGCTGCTGAGTTTGCGCAGTGCCTCGTACATGCTCTCATGAGGTGCAGGAGCCTGTCATTGGCGATTATGGGGCACCGGTTCGTGACAGCGTGGTCATCTACCTAGCCTGCTTTGACGGCCTTGGAGTCCATACATGTGTTCGACCGGCTTCAATGTTATCGCAGCAAGAGGTGACAGTACAGGAGGATATGGTACGCACGTGAGCGTTGGTATGAGACAAGCGAGCATAAAATTGACCGTCAGCAGTAATACAATACGTGATTCGATATACGACTTCAAAAATCTTTTCGTAAATGGTGAATCTGGCATTTATAAAAGGTGAGACTGATATAGTATAGAAATACGATGATATCTTATGTATAGCTACATAAAGAGAGCCAGGAAAATAACGAGTCGACGAGTGGAGATAGTATAATTTCCCGCGTCTCTTTGCTACATTTGCATCAATTCTCAAGAAACTTTGTGTCTGTTCAATTTGTCTGGACCTCAGGGCAAACCGCGGTGATGCTGAATTGCGACCAAGCTGGAGATCCAGCTTCCCATCCCCTCCTATCACCAGATCAACTCACATAATCAGCATATGAATCGCCGTAACCTGTATGATACATGAGGTCAGTTTTACCACGCTATACTGGCTATGTGGGCTCCATCTCCCTCGGCATGGCTGCGTGTTGGTCCACTTTAGCGTTACATTTCTAGATCCTGCGTATAATCCCTGGGCATATTCGCATCCATAGCTCTGGCTAATGAAGACTAGCGCTATGAGAGCCCCACCTCTGTCTTTTTTAAGCAAAATGCCCCCCCCCCCTATCAGTTAACTAATTCCTATATACTATATTAAGATTTATAAGTAATATTAAAAACTTACTATTTTAACCTTTATGTTATGAACCAACACAGTAACGCTCAGGGGACCCGTCCTGGGTACCCAGGGAGCTCGGAAAGGACACCCCGCCGCAGAACATTTGACACTAGACAGCAGAGTCACGGGACACTGCAGATATCAGGGTTAGGGTCAGGGACCCACCAGACCAGGATGGACCGACAGGACCGTCAGCGGTCCCAGCGACAAGAGGCTGGACCGCACACATCGCCAACGGTCCCTACGGTCCAACACAAGAGACGGATGAAGAGTCGGAACATATAAGGACAAGGTCATCACCACAGTAGATAGCTTTTATAGAACAGACTCTTCAGTCGTCAATCTAAGTATTCAGCCCAACAACCTGAATAGCCTCACAGCTAGTAATCATACTCTCGAATATCGGAACTAAACAGTGTCTTCGTATTGCAGACAGTCAAGTATCACCTCTACGCCGAACTGCTAACATAAACCCTACAGACCACCTACTAGATCTTACAAAGGTTTAGTGTGATCATTACACTTTACATTAATATATAACTATATTAGTATTATTATTAATATTAACGTTAAATATTAACAAGTGAGTTACCCTAGTAAATAAACCACTTTTCTGTTAACTACTTTTATTTATCTTTTTTATATATTTTTTTATATTATATTTTATAATAAGTAAAATAAAATAAAAAAATATTTAATTTATTATTTAAGCTATTAAATTTAACCTAAAACTAAGTATTTAATATATATTTAAAAAAATAAAAAAATTATATTTTTTACTTTACCTTTACCTATAAAATAACCGGTTAAATTATATAATATAATACCTACTTTAATAATAAAAAATTAATAAAAATAAAAAAAAAGGTATTTATTTAATATATATTTAATTAGGATTTATAAGGATACTTACTTATTTTTAAGGATATTAAAGATATAATAAATTCTTTATTTTATAACTATAATAATAGTATTATTAGAATTAACTAAATAAAAAAACTTATTATATTAAAATTATATTTTAAAATATATATTAATTATATATATAATTATAAAAGGGCTTTATATAAAGATTTTAATATAATAAATATATAATTTAACCTTATATTTAATATATATAAAAAATATAGGATTTTTAATTATAATACCTATAACTTTAATAAATTAAACTTTATAATAAATATTAATTTATTTAAAATTATAATTATATATTTAAATTAATAAAAAAAAGTAAAATAAATATAATTTAAAACTTATTAATAAGTAATAAATATTAAGTTAATTAATAAAAATAAATAGGTTAAATTACTATTTTTAATTATTAAAATAAAAGTTTACCTTATAAGTTAGTATATTAAGGATAATTTACCTAATAATTAAGTTATTAAAATAAATTTAAATAAATAAATAATTAATAATATTATTGTAAAATAAATTTAATACTTTAAAAAATAAATTATATTATAAAAAAAGGGTATTTATTTACTATTACTCTTTAATAAATATAAAAACTATTATTTAATAAATTTTAAATAATATTATAAAATAAAAAATATTATTACCCTTTATATACCTTTTTATTTATTTTATTTATTTTATTTACTTTAATTATTAAATATTAAGTATTTTAATTTATTAAAAAAGGTATATAATATAAAAATTAATTAATTTAATAAAATTTAAATTATATATATTAATAAAATAAGATTTATTTCTTACTTTTTATAATATATATAATAAAGTTTTTAAATTAAAAACTATTAAAAAAACTTTTAAAAGTATAAATTTAATTCTATTTAATTAAAAAACTATATTTTTTAAATTAAATATTAAAATTTAAATATTAATAATAATATTAAACTTTTTAATATTACCTATATTTTAAAATTTTTAAATATTATATAATTTAATATCAATAATCTTTTAATTAACTTTAATTAGAAATTATATTTTTTACTATTAAAAAAGTTTTTTAATATTAATTTTAATTATTATTAATTAATTAATAAAAAGTATAATGTAGTTTACCAGTTAGCAAGCCATACCACATAACAAGCTATTTTCAAGTAAACCACCAACTTTAGCCATCCTTAGCACCCCTAAAGGGCGAAAAGGTTAATTGTATTTGGTACTAATTGGTGCTAACTGGTCCTAGTTACTTATTTTTAATTAATTTGGTTAATTTGGAGAGGTTGGTAGTACTATAGTGCTATTCTAAAGTGGACAACTTTTGGTGGGAAAATTGGCTTCCCTACTAAAATGATGAATTTTAAATATACAGAATCAACCTTATTCTACACCATCTAGATCAACTATTTCAATGGTCCGCTGCGGACCGCTTTAAAATGTGCTATTATTTACTCAGGATCTGAATGACTAGACCCTTCTGTATCTTTTTTATAAGTTCTCACATTATACCCAGTCTCGCCGCAGTTGCCACATCGTTATTTACTCAGTCCGCCACGGACCGCCTCCTCAGCACCACCAGCCATTTCACTAGCTGGCCGCTTCCCCTTCTCTTTTTCCTTAATAATAGCCTGGGATTCCTTAATAGTAAGTACTCCTTTAAGCTGTACTCGGCTTTTTTTAACCTTCCAGTATTTAGTAAGTGTTAAATTAGTATCTTAAAGTATATAAATTTATTAATTTATTATTATAAGTAAATATATTATTACTTATATACCTTTTATTAGTTAATTAATTATCTTTATAATTAGTATAAAAGAATTATTTTAATATTTTAAAATTTTACTTTTAATAAAACTTAATTATTAAATAGTTTATTAAATATTAAATAATATTTATAATTTTTATTTAAATAGTAATATAAGTAGGGATTATATTAAAATTTATAGGTAGATATTTAGCTTAAAAATAACTAAATTTAAGTCCTATAAAGAAATCCTAACTCCTTTAAACCTAAATTTTATATTTTTTTTTATAAAGATCTTATTATAAGTTATCTTAAATATAATAAAAAACTTAAATTTAATAATATAGTTAATTAAAATTTAAATAAAGAAATTAATTTTAATACTATATATATACTTTAATAGTAAATATAATATAATATTTAATAATTAAAGTAAATAAAAAGAATATAATAATATATTAATAAAAATAATATTATACTTTTTATAATATTATTTAAACTTTATTAATATATAACTTTATAGTTATTAAAGATAAATATTTAGTATATACTCTTTATTTATTATTTTATATATTTATTAAAGTGTTAAATTTATTTAAAATTAGTTTTATTATTTGTTTATTTATTTGGAGTAGTCTTAATAACCTAGCTTAGTGGGAAACCTAACTCTGTTGTCCAGTTAGCAAGGTGGTAGGCGCCTTAAACAATCACGAACGGCGGGATACACCAGCCCTTCACATTAATATATTTAATAGCTGTTACCTATTCCCGGTTTCCAGGCTAAACAGATTTAGCTTTTCTATATCGATCAGAGCATATAATAACTAGTAATAAGGTTATCTGGCCTATTATAAAGCCAGTCTTATTAAAGTTAAATAGGTTATTATTTGTAATCCTATATTTAGCTATTATATTGTATAACAGCTAAAACTAGTTCCTAATAACCTTTAGATCTTTATAGAGGGCCCTTTAGTAGTTATAAGGCCGATTAAACCTAATCTTCAGGCTTGGTTGTATATCCATAAAACGTTATGCCCAGTTTTTGTTAACAGGTTTGCCATCTTATAATACTAGTAGGAAATTAGCCATATCCTCCACACCAGAAAGTTGTATTGGAAATCCTCATATATCTTACTTAAGTATGTATTAAATAAGTATATACTCTTTAATTATATTAAGTTTATATAGTTTGATGTGTGATTCTTCGCGGCGGTGTTAGTTGTTTATCCTGTGTTTAAGAGTTGAGTAAGGGATAGTAAAGATCTGTACAGCTTAATATACACTTAAGGGTTTTTTTTAATTTTTTTTAAAATTCTTAATTACCTAAAGTATTAAAATAATCTTATTTTTTTTTAAGTAAATTAGTATTATAAATGTTAATTTTTAGTGTATTAAATATTTAAATAGGTAAAGTAATATAAAACTAATATTAAAAATAGGGATATAATTTATATTAAAAATAAAACTACCTATTAAAATTTTAAACTTTTAAATTAATAGTACAATATTATTATACCTTTAAATTAATTAGATTAATTAAAAATAAGTAATTAGGACCAGTTAGTACCAATTGGTACTAAATATAATTAACCTTTTCGCCCTTTAGGGGTGCTAGGGATGGCTAAAGTTGGTGGTTTACTTAAAAATAGCTCGCTATATGGTATGGCTCGCTAACTGGTGAACCACGTTATAGTTATTAGCTTATATAGTTACTTTATTAACTTAAAAAATTAATATTTTTTAAAAGGTAAATATAGTATTTTTTAAGTATTAAAAAGTTAAAAAAAACCTATATAAAAAATAAAAAAGTATTTTATAAAAAGATTATTAAAAATTTAATTAAAAAAAGAAAAAGGAAAATAATTAATTAGTAAAATAAATAATAGTATTAATAAAGTAGTTTATAATAAACTATTAAAATAATAATATAGTAACTATAATAAAACTAGGTATAATATATAAATATATAAAAAAAAGGTAAAATTATTTATAAATTTTAATTTTAATTAAATTTAATTAATCTTTTTTATTATAATATTATAATTTAGGTTAGTATACTATTAGTACTTAAAAGTAGCTAATTTACTAAGGTAACTAACCGATTAATACTTAATATTAACTCTTTTATTTTTATTAATAAAGTTTTTAATTAACTTTTTATAATTAAATTAATTAACTTTAAGTATATTAAAAACTAAAAAGATTTAATAAAAAAGTATTAAATTTTTTTAAAAGTAATTATAAATATATTAAATTATATAAAATATATTTTAAAATAAATTATAAATAAATTAAATATTATTATTAATAATATAATTAAAATTAATAAAGTTATTATAATTATAAATTATTTTAAATATAATATATTTAAGTAAATTTAAATATACAATTAACTTATTAAGTATTAATTATATTTTAATAATAAGGTTTATTTTAGTTTTAAATTTATAATTTAATAATTTTATTTTATTTTAAATATATTTAATAATAAATATAATAAAACCTTTTTTAATTATATTAATATTTTTAATAAACTTTTTAATTATAATATTAAATAAATGATTACTTTTATAAAAGTTTTAATAAATATTAATAATTTATTTAATATAAAGCTTTTAACCTTTATAATAAACTTTATACTTTTATATAATATACTTAAAATTAATATAATTATTAAAGAAAATAAGTTATATAAATTAATTATTTTTTATTATAATATAAATAAATTTATTAAATATAATATAAGTAAAATTAATTTATTAATTAAAGTTAATTTATTAATTAAAGTTATAAGTTTTTATAAAATTATTAATAAATTTTATAAAATTAAAATATATATTTATAGTTAGTTTTAATATTAAAATATAAGTAAAGAAGTTAATAAAATTTATATAAAATAAGTTTTATATTAAATTATTAATATTAATAATTAAATAAAATATCTTTTAAAATAATAAAAGTTTTTTTAAATTTAAATATATAAAACATTTTTTAAATATAATACTTAAAGGTATTAATAATATTAAATAAAGTATTTAGTTTTTTAAATTTATTATTATTTTAAAATAATATTAAAACAATTTATAATATAATATATTATTTATAAAATATATTATACTTTAAATAAAAAAGATTTAAATTAAAAATAAAGTTATTTATATTATAAGTTTTATATTTTTAATTGTTAATAAGTTTAAACTTAATAAATAAATTAACTTATTATAATTAAATACTTAAAGTTATAATTAAAAAACTAATAATAATAATATTAATTTTTATAATTAACTTTATAATATTATCCTTTATATTTATAATTATATTTTTATTATTATTATTAATATTTTTAACTTTATTATTTTAAAGGTTAAATCTTTAAATATTTTAATAATTAATAATAATATAAAGTTTATTATTTAATATTATATTCTTTTTTAAAGTTTAATTTTTATTTTTTTTTATTTTTATATAAAATAATATCTTTTTTATTAATAATAATTAAATTTATAATAAAGTTTTTAAAATTAAAAACTCAAAATATATATATTAATTATATTATTATATTATTAATTTTATAAATATTTTTATATAATAAATATATTTAATAAAATGTATTTTATAATAAGTTTACTTTATAAAAAGTAAAAATAATATAAATAAAAAGAACTTATTTAAATATTAATAAACTTATTATTATTATTTTAATTATTAAATTAAATAATATCTTTTTAATTATTATTTTTATTAATATTATTAATATTAATAAATTAAAGTTTATTATTAATATTTATACTATCTTTATAATAAAATTATTTATTTAATATTAATATAACTTAAAATACTTTAACTATATATTTTATTATATTAATTGTAATATTATATTATACTTTTATTTTTTCTTTATAAAAATAATAAAAGAAATATATAATAATAAATAAAGTTAATTATATTTAAATATAATATAAAATTTAATAAATTAATTAATTAAAAATAAGTAAAAGTTAAATTAATAATATTATTATAATAAATAAAACAAAATTATTTATTTTAAATAAAGTTATAAAAACTTTAAATATTTAATTAATTAATTATAGCTATTTAATATATATAATTATTTTTTAAGTTATAAACTTTAAAATTAACTTATATTTAAATAAAACTAATAATAATACTTAATATTATAAGTTTTTATATAACCTTTAATATATACTTTTAAACTTATAAATTATTAATATAAAATATTAAATTTAAAGACTTATTAATAATATATATATTAATAATTTAAATAAATAAATATATATAATTAATATATATAAATAGTACTTAATAAATATATATATTAATATATAATAATATAATATAAAATAAAATATTATTAAGTTATATACCTTATTAAACTATATACTTTTTTAAAAACTATTATAATTTACCTTTTAATTATATTCTTTTATATTATATTTTTAAATAGGTAAAGTAAACAAATTTATTATTTAAATTATTATTTAAATTATTTATAATAACTTAAAATTAAATAAATAATATATATTTTAATTATATAATATATTTAGATTTACCCTTTATAATAAAATAGTTAATTAAATTATATAATAAAATACCTATTTTAATTATAAAAGATTAATAAAAATAAACATAAAAGTTATTATTTAATATATATTTAATTAAAATATTTAAAAATATTTATTTATTTTTATTAATATAAAAAATATAACTAATATACTACTTTATAATTATAATAATAATATTATTAGGAAAAACTAAATATAAAAATTTATTATATTAAAATTATATTTTAAAATACATATTAATTATATATATAATTATTAAAAAGCTTTATATAAAAATCCTAATATAATAAATTTATTTTAAATATATATATAAAATATAAAGTTTTAAATAATAATATTTATAACTTTAATAAAATAAGCTTTATAATAAATATTAATACACTTAAAATAATAGGTATTAATATAAATTAATAAATATAAATAAAATTAATATAATTTAATAATTAATAATTAATTAATAATTATTAAATTAATTAATAAAAATAAGTAAATAAACCTTTTAATATTAATTATTAAAATTAAAATTTACTTTATAAATTAATATTTTAAAAATAATATTTTTAATAATTAAGTTATTAAAATAAATTTAAATAAATAAATAAATACTAAAATTATTTTAAAATAAATAAAATATTTTAATAAATATACTATATTATGTATAAAGAGTGTTTATTAATTATTAATTTTTAATAATTATAAAGATTATTATTTTATAAATTTTAAAAAGTTTATAAAAAAAAAAGATTATTATTATTTATATACCTTTTTATTTATTTTATTTACTTTAATTATTTAATATTAAATATTTTAATTTGTTAAAAAAGGTACATAGTAAAAAGATTAATTAATATAATAAAGTTTAAATTATATATATTAATAAAATAAAGTTGTTTTTTACCTTTTATACTATATATAATAAGGTTTTTAAGTTTAAAATTATTAAAAATAAATTTAAAAAAATAAACTTTATTTAATTTAATTAAAAAATAATATTTTTTATAATTAAATATTAAATTATAAATATTATAATTATAATTAAACTTTTTAATATTACCTATATTTTAAAGTTTTAAATATTATATAATTTAATATAAATAGTTTTTTAATTAACTTTAATTAAAAATTAAATATTTTATTATT
This sequence comes from Diaporthe australafricana, assembly GCA_039880735.1. Lineage (NCBI taxonomy): Eukaryota > Fungi > Ascomycota > Sordariomycetes > Diaporthales > Diaporthaceae > Diaporthe > Diaporthe australafricana. Next base: position 7,903,399 of record JBCEDM010000001.1, read on the forward strand.
AAAGATTCTTTTTAATATTAATTTTAATTATTATTAATTAGTTAATAAAAAGTATTTAATTATTAATTTATATAGTATTTTTATTAATGTAAAAAAATAAAACCCTTTAAAATATAAATATAATATTTTTAAAGTATTAATTAATTAAAAAAATATATTTATAATTAAAGAAATTATTTAATATTTAAAAAAGTTATTTAATATTTAAAAGGTTATAAAAATAATTAATTTAAATAAATAAAGAATAATTAATTAATAAAATAAATAATAATATTAATAAAATAGTCTATTATAGATTAATTATATAATAATATAATAACTATAAAAAGTTTAAATATAATATATAAATATATAAAGAAAATAAAGAATTATTTAATATATTTAATTTTAATTAATTTTAATTTATTTAAATTAATATAATATTATAATTTAAGTTATTTTATTAATAATATTAAAAAATATGTAATTTAATAGGGTATATAACTTAATAGTATTTTATATTAAATATTTTTTAATAATAAATTAATTTAATTTAAAGTTAATATTTTAATTATATTAATTTAATTTAATTAAAAAAAAGTAAAATTATTTTTTAAAATAAATTCTTAACTTATAATATTTATAATTATAAATATTTATTTATTTTAAATTAAATATTTATTAAATAAGTTTGAATATTAATTAATTAATAATAATAAAGTAAAAAAAGAAAATATAATATTAATATTATAATAATAATAAAATTAATAATAAAATTTATAATTAAATAAGTTAAAATTAAAATTTAAAGAATATTAATAATAATAATTAAAATTAATAATTATAATAAGAAAATACTATATATATATATATATTAAATTTATAATTATTTAATTAATTAATAAAATATTTTTATTAATAATATATTAAGTTATAATAAGGATATAAGTTAATAAAAAGTAAATATAATAAATATAAAATTATTTATTAAAAACATATTTTATAACTTTTTTTTTTTAATAATTTAACTTAAAGCTTTATTAATTTATTTAATAATTAATATATAATATATATATAATAAATAATAAAAATATATATGAAATAATTAAAAACTTTATAAAAATACTTTTTTTTAAAATAGATTTACTATAAATACTTAAATATTTAATTATAAAAGTCTAATAAAATATAATAAATTTTAATAAACTTATTAAAGTTTTTTTTATAAATTATAATTATATAAAGTTAAATAATTACTTTAATTATTAAATTTTTTAATAATATTATAATATATATTAATTAATAATTATAATATATAAATTTAAAATTAAATATATTAATAATAAATATAAACTTATTTAAAGGTATATAATTATTTATAATTAATTATACTTTAAATATATATTTAAATTTTAAAAAAAGTTTTTAAAAGTTAAATAATTTTAATAATTTAATAAATTTTATTTACTTTAAAAGTTAATTCTTTATTTAAAAAAATAAATTTTCTTAAATATAATATAAAATACTACTAAGTTATATACTTTATTAAGCTATATACTTTTTAATATTATTAATAAAATAACCTAAATTATAATACTATATTAATTTAAATAAATTAAAACCAATTAAAATTAAATATATTAAATAATTCTTTATTTTTTTTATATATTTATATATTATACCTAAACTTTTTATAACTATTATACTATTATATAATTAATTTATAATAAATTATTTTATTAATATTATTATTTATTTTCTTAATTAATTATTATTATTTTTTTAAATTAATTATTTCTATAACTTTTTAAATATTAAATAATTATTTTAATTATAAATATATTCTTTTAATTAATTAATATTTTAAAAATATTATATTTATATTTTAAAAGGTTTTATTTTTTTAAATTAATAAAAATACTATATATATTAATAATTAAATATTCTTTACTAATTAATTAATAATAATTAAAATTAATATTAAAAAACTTTCTTAGTAATAAAGAATTTAATTTTTAATTAAAATTAATTAAAAACCTATTTATGTTAAATTATATAATATTTAAAAAACTTAAAATATAAGTAATACTAAAAAACCTAATTATAATAGTAATATTTATAACTTAATATTTAATTTAAAAAATATTACTTTTTAATTAAATAAAATAAAACCTATTTTTTAAGACCTTTTTTAATAATTTTAAATTTAAGAACTTTATTATATATAATATAAAAAGTAAAAACAAACTTTATTTTATTAATATATATAATTTAAATTTTACTATATTAATTAATTTCTTTATTATAATGTAATTTATTATTTAACTATATATATTATTTAACTATATACTTTTAATAATTTTATTAACTTTAACTAACTTTAATACTTATTTAAAATAAAAAAATTAATTAAAATTAGTATTAATTAATATTAATTATTTTTTATTACTTATTTTTAATTTATTTAATTAATTTAAAGTTATAATATAGTTATAGTATTTATTTAAAAGTTTAAAGTTTTAATAAACTAGTTTATTTTTAATATAAATTATATTTATATTTTTTATATTAATTTTATATTATTTTATTTATTTAAATGTTTAATATATTAAAAATTAAAATATATATTATATTAATTTATATAAAAAAGGTTTAAATTAAGTTAATAATTTAAATAATTAAAAATTAAAAAAAAAATTAAAAAAAACTTTAAATATATATTAAATTTTATAAATCTTTAATATCCTTAAATTTATTTTATACAATAAAATAAATAACTAACCTTTTTATAAAAAATTATATATTAATAACTATAAACTTAACTTAATTAAAAAATTAATATTTATTTAATATATTATTAAGTAAAATATATAAAGATTTTTAATATAATCTTTTAACATAAAAGATATAATTAACTTTTTATTAGTATTATAAAATAGTAAATTTATTAATAAAAATTAGATTTAATATTTTATAAATATATAATTAACTTTAAAAATTAAGTTTAATTACCCTTATAATTATTAAAAAGCTTTTTATAAAAATTTAAAAATTATTAGAAACTAATTTTAATTACTTTATAATATAATAGCTAAATATAAGATTACTAATAATAACCTATATAATTTTAATAAAACTAACTTTATAATAGGTATAATTATTATATTAATAATTATTAACGTGGTTCACCAGTCAGCCGTCATTATCACCTCACCGTCACTTTTTACTAAATACACCAACTTTAGCCAACCCCAGCACCCCCATAGTGCAGAAAGGTCAATTATATTTGGCACCAATTGGTGCCAAATGGTCTCAATTGCTTATTTTCAATTGATTCGGTCAATTTGGAGTTGTTGGTGGTGTTGCAGTGCCAGTCCGAAGTGGATAACTTTTGGTGGGAAAATCGGCTTCCCTACCAAAATGGAGCATTTCAGCCATGGAAAATCAACCTCATTCTACACCATCCAGACCAACTATTTCGGCGGTCCGCCGCGGACCGCTGCAAAATGTGCTATTATTTACTCGGGATCTGAATGACTAGACTCTTCTGCATCTTTCTCACAGGTTCTTGTATTATGCCCAGTCTCGCCGCAGTTGCCACATCGTCGTTTGCTCGGTCCGCCGCGGACCGCCTCCTCAGCACTACCAGCTATTTCACCCGCTGGCCGCTTCCCCTTCTCTTTTTCTTCAATTATCGCTTGGGATTCCTTAATAGTAAGTGCTCCTCCGAGCTGTACTCGGCTTTTTTTAGCCCTTCGGCGTTTAGCAAGGCTGATATTAGCCTTCTCGAGAGTACGGACCCGATCATTCAAAAGAGTGATCTGATGTGCCATTGCTTGTGCGCCCTTTGTGAACTTCTCAACTGCCTGGATAATTGGTGTAGGGGAGCTGCCCTGATGGTTAGAGATCCTGCCCTTAATAAAACTTGATTGCTGGACAGTCTGGTGGGCATTGGAGGGTGTCTGTGATTCCCATTTCGATGGTGACACAGGGAGGGATTGCACCGGAGTTTGTAGGTGGACATCCAGCTTGGAAATGACAGAGTCTGGGTCCCATGGAGAAATCCCAGCTCCTCTGAACCCAGATTTCATGTTTTCTTCCGTAAAGACCTTGTCGTGGGCTGTCTTAAACGCGAGAAAGAACTCGGCCTTAGTGATGTGGTTGACAGAGGCCTGGACGAAAAGGTTGATCTCATCGCCATATGCACGCTTCAATGGCGCAAATAATGCAACGTCTAATGGCTGGAGCAAATGAGATGAATGCGGCGGCATGCTGATAGGGATAATGCTGTGCTCTTTGCAATACTGCTCAAACTCTGCTGACACATGGCTCTCATGGCCATCAAGAATAAGCATCCGGTACACACCCTTTGTCCGTTGCTTTGTATGCTTGTCGAAGTGCCGAACCCATTCAAGACCAGTCTTGTTATCCGTCCACCCATTTGGAGTAGGCTTGATTACCCAGCTTGGTGGGAAGCCTGACTCTGTTGTCCAGTTGGCAAGGTGGTAAGCGCCTTGGACAATCACGAACGGCGGGATACACCAGCCCTTCGCATTGATGCATTCAATAGCTGTTGCCCATTCCCGGTTTCCAGGCTGTACAGATTTGGCCTTTCCATGTCGATCAGAACGTGTAACAACTATTGACGCGGTTATTACGCCCATCATAAAGCCAGTCTCATCGAAGTTGTACAGGTCGTCGTCTGTAATACCATACTTGGCCATCATATTGCGAAGTAGGCGGAACCAGTTCCCAATAACCTCTGGATCTTCGCAGAGGGCCCTCTGGTAGTCATAAGGCCGATTAAACCTGGTTTTCAAGCTTGGTTGTGCATCCACGAAGCGTTGTGCCCAGTTCTTGCCAACAGGTTTACCGTCTCGTGATGCCAGCAGGAGGTTGGCCATATCTTCCACACCAGAAAGTCGCATTGGGAATCCTCGTGCATCTTGCTCAAGTACGTATCGGACAAGCGTATGCTCTTCAACTGGATCGAGTTTGTGCTGTGCGACGCGTGATTCTTCACGACGTGGTCGGTTATTCATCCTGTCAAGTAGGGTAGTTCTGGGGACACTAAAGATCCGAGCAGCCTGAGCTGTATTTAAGGGTTTCTTTTGGTTTTTTTTGGAATTCTCAATTGCCCGAATTGCTAGTTGGATTTTGTCTTCTTTAGAGTAGATTGGCATTGTGGATGTTGATTTCTAGCGTGTTAAATATTTAAGTAGGTAGAGTGATGCGAGACTGACGCGAAAAATGGGGACGCGATCTGCACCAAAAACAAACCTGCCCACCAAAACCTTAATTCTTCAGACTAGCACTGCAGCACCACTACAACTCCAAATTAACTGAATCAATTGAAAATAAGCAATTGAGACCATTTGGCACCAATTGGTGCCAAATATAATTGACCTTTCTGCACTATGGGGGTGCTGGGGTTGGCTAAAGTTGGTGTATTTAGTAAAAAGTGACGGTGAGGTGATAATGACGGCTGACTGGTGAACCACGTTATATATATTAATAAATATAAAAAGGTTAAATTAATATAATTTAATAATTAAAAATAAATAATGATTATTAAATATATTAATATAAAGGGTTAATATATTTTACTATTTATAATTATTTAAAATACCTATTATTTTACTAATTAAATAATACAGTTAGGTTTTTTATTAAATTAAGTTATTAAAATTACTTTAAATAAATAAATAAATAAATAATAAAACTAATTTTAAATAAATTTAATATTTTAATAAATATATAAAGTAATAAATAAAAGGTATATATTAAATATTTATTTTAAATAAATACAAAAGCTATATATTAACTAAATTTAATATATATTATTAAAAAAATAATATTATTTTTATTTATATATTACTATATTCTTTTTATTTACTTTAATTATTAAATATTATATTATATTTATTATTAAAGTATATATATAATAATAAAATTAATCTCTTTATTTAAACCTTTATTAATTATATTACTAAATTTAAGTTTTTTATTGTATTTAAAATAACTTATAATAAAGTTTTTATAAAAGAGAATATAAGATTTAGGTTTAAAGGGGCTAAAATTTCCTTATAAGATTTAAATTTTATTATTTTTAAATTAAGTATCTATTTATAAATTTTACTATAATCCCTTTCTATATCCCCTTTTAAATAAAATTTATAAATATTATATAATACTTAATAAACTATATAATAATTTAATTTTATTAAAAATAAAATATTTATATATTAAAATAACTTTTTTATATTAATTTTTAAGGTTATTAAAGAATTTATAAAAGGTATATAAGTAATAGTATACTTAATAACAATTTTAAATAATTAAATTTATATACTTAAAAAAGCTAATATAGTACTTACTAAATATTAAAGGGTTAAATAAAGCTAAGTATAATTTAAAAAAGTATTTAATATTAAAATATCCTAAATAATAATTAAACAAAAACAAAAAAGAAAAATAACTAACTAATAAAATTAGTAATAATATTAAAGATTTAATTTAAAGTAAATGAAGTAAATAATAATATAATAACTATAATAAAACTAGGTATAATATAAAAACTTATAAAGAATATATAGAAAAGTTTAATTAATTAAACTTTAAGTAAATAATAGTATATATTTATTAATTTATAATAAATTAATTAAATAATAATATTTAATTAATATAAATTAAAGTTAATTTTATAAATTTAAAATACTTTATTTTAATAAAAAAGTTAATTTTCCTATTAAAAGTTATTAACTTTAAATTAATACTATAATATTACTAACCTTTTTAAATTAATTAAATAAATTAAAAATAAGTAATAAAAAATAATTAATATTAATTAATATTAATTTAAATTAATTCTTTTATTTTAAATAGGTATAAGGTTAATTAAAGTTAATAAAGTTATTAAAGGTATATAGTTAAGTAGTATATATAGTTAAATAATAAACTATATTATACTTTTTTTAATAAATTAAAATATTTAATATTAAATAATTAAAATAAATAAAATAAATAAAAAGGTATATAAAAAATAATAATTTGTTTTTATAAAAAATTTTAAAATTGATAAAATAATAACTTTTATAATTATTAAAAATTAATAATTAATAAATACCCTTTATATATAATATAATATATTTATTAAAATATTTAATTTATTTTAAAATAGTTTTATTATTTATTTATTTATTTAAATTTATTTTAATAATTTAATTATTAAAAATACTATTTTTAATATATTAATTTATAAAATAAACTTTAATTTTAATAATTAATATTAAAAGATTTACTTATTTATTTTTATTAATTAATTTAATAATTATTATTTATTATTAATTATTAAGTTATATTAATTTTATTTATTTTTATTAATTTATATTAATAATTATTATTTTAAATATATTAATATTTATTATAAAACTTATTTTATTAAAGTTATAAATATTATTATTTAAAGTTCTATATTTTATATATATACTTAAAATAAGGTTAAATTATTTATTTATTATATTAAAAATTTTATATAAAGTTTTTTAATAATTATATATATAGTTAATATATATTTTAAAATATAACTTTAATATAATAAGTTTTTATATTTAATTCTTTTTAATAATATTATTATTATAATTATAAAGTAATATATTAGTTATATTTTTTATATTAATAAAAATAAATAAATATTTTTAAAAACTTTAATTAAGTATATATTAAATAATAACCTTTTTTTTATTTTTATTAATTTTCTATAATTAAAATAGTTATTTTATTAGAAAGGGTAAATTTAAATATATTATATAATTAAAATATATATTACCTATTTAATTTTAGGTTATATTAAATAACTTAAATAGTAAGTTAAATAAAAGAAATTTTTATTTTACCTATTTTAAAATATAATATACAAAAATACAGTTAAAAGGTAAATTATAATAATTTTTAAAAAAATATATAACTTAATAGGGTATATAATTTAATAATATTTTATATTATTATAAATTTATAAATTATTATTTAATATAAATATTAATATAAATTTATATTTTTATTTTATAAGTTTTATTATTTATTAATAATTAATATATACTTTTATAATTATTAATATATAACTTTTATTAATTTTTTAATATTTTTTTAATATTTTAATTATATTTTTTTTAATCAAAATTATAAAACTTAATTTTAACTTTATATATTATTTTAATAATTTATATATATATATATTAATATATATTTTATTATTATTAATATTCTATTATATTATAAAATATAAATTTATAATAAGATTTTATTTTAAAGTATAATAATAAAATAAAAGAATTTATTAAAAATTAATTTAACAAATTGTTTTAAGAATTATATTATTAATAATAATTTCTTTTTATATAATATATTATATTATATTAAACTTAATTTACTTTTATTTATTTAATTTATATAAAGGTTTTTTTTAATAAATAATTATTTATATAATAATTATATTTATTTATATATTAATATACTACATTTTTAATAATATAAATTAAAATTTAAATATAATTTTATAAAAAGTTTAAAAAAAAATAAAAGAAAATATTTTTTTAAAAAAATTAATTAACTATTTTATTTACTATTAATTAATATATATATTATATATATATACTTAATAATATTTAATACTTTTAAAATTATATATATATATATTATAAAATAAAACTTATATAAATAAATAAATAAATAAATAAATAAATAAATAAATAAATAAATAAATAAATAAATAAATAAATAAATAAATAAATAAATAAATAAATAAATAAATAAATAAATAAATAAATAAATAAATAAATAAATAAATAAATAAATAAATAAATAAATAAATAAATAAATAAATAAATAAATAAATAAATAAAATAAATAAATAAATAAATAAATAAATAAATAAATAAATAAATAAATAAATAAATAAATAAATAAATAAATAAATAAATAAATAAATAAATAAATAAATAAATAAATAAATAAATAAATAAATAAATAAATAAATAAATAAATAAATTAAAAAATTAAAAAATTAAAACATTAAAAAATAAAAAATTAATTAAAATAATAACTTAATAAAAAATACTTAAAATTCTTACTATTTTATAAAAAAAAAGAATAAAATAAAGGTAAATATAAGAATAATACTATATATTAAGTATAGTAAATTATATAAATTATAACTTATATAAAACTTTTACCTTTTAAACTTTATATATTTTACTTATTAATAGTAAATAATTTCTTTTTATATATATTTAAAAAATTAAATAACTAAAAACTAATAAACTTTATTTACATTACTTATATTTTTTATACTATTTAAATTTCTAAATAAGTAAAAATTTAAACTATTAAAAAATTAATTACTATATAGGCTTAACTTATAACTATTAAACTATATAACTATAATTTATAATTCTAAACTAATTATAATATTATAAGTATTTAAATACTAAACAGCTCAAATAAATTAAGCTGCAGGATTTCTAAACACTTAACATTTTAATTGCTTATTAACTCTAAATTAAGCATACACCCCTTACACATTGTGAGCTACTTAATTACAGCTCACATATCCCTATATTTGCCTGTAGTGTCTAGTTACTGCAACATCACCCGTCTGTCCACATCTATGACAGCCACCGGTGTGCCGCTCAATCAAAGGCGTGTTTGTGAAAGTTCCATATGACAGACTCCACAAAACTGAAACTATGTCACTTATTAATGCCAATTAAAGCCCGAGGCTCTATGCACACACTTGCATATGAACATCAGACTCATAGTTTCTACAAAGAATGAATGAAATTCCCACCGAGCGCCAAAGGTATCTAGGCACTGGTAGATGTCAGGTTTTGGACAATGATTATGAAAACAAACCGAGACAATGTCTCTTGGCTTCTTTCATGTGAATCAAAGTGCTACAAAAGGAAACAGACTCGTTTGCTGCAGGCTGCTTGCATTGAGCCACAGGCAACACTAAGCATAATTGCAAGCCGTCGGCTTTCCAGAACTAATATACTGAGGCACCCTAGACTATTCGAGCAACCGAGCTCTTACGAATCAACTGTGTTCCCTCGGAAATCTTTACTTCTGCGAGGGCATTTGGGCCGCTTCAGCATCTTCAGCAAGTCCCGAAGGAAGGCTTCCGTCCAGAGGGCGCTCATTCGCAGAAGAGCAGTTTGTCACAATGTCGTTTTCTCAAGATAACCCAGCGGTGGTTGGCATCTATGGTGTCTCCGGATGCGGCAAAACAACCCTCGTCGCACGATTGAGGGACAATCTGCGAGAGCAAGATTTTGCCTTCTTCGACGGCTCCCAAGTTCTCGACAGGAGAGTGCCCGGTGGCCTGGCCGCTTTCAAACAGATGATCGGAACCGAGAAGGCAGTCTACCGTGAACTTGCCACCCAAAGCATTGCAGCAAAATGTCGCTCAAGCGGCAGAGTAGGCGTCGTCGCCGGCAATCTCACTTTCTGGACAGGCACCGTTGCCGTGGAGGTGCACACACAGGCCGACTTGGAAACGTACACCCACATTCTGTATCTCGACACACCAGCCGAAACCATCTCCGAGTACCGTCGAAATGACACAACTCAAAGTCGACCACAAATGAGTGTTGACGACCTGCGCAGATGGCAGGGTAAGGAAAAGTCGCTACTGAAGGACCTTTGTCGCGATCACGGCATCATGTTGTTGATTGAACATGTGTCTCTGGAAGATGGAATCAGCCGGATCGCAGGGCTGATTAAGGACATCCGAGTTCACTCGGAGGACATGAACATGTTCCGTGCGAGTGGTCAGTTGGACAATATCATGGGCCCTCTGGAAAATGAGCTGAAGACTGTCTTGGTTTTCGACGCGGACAAGACGCTAGCGAGCATAGATACCGAGGCGAGGTTTTGGGGGGAACACTTGGGGCTTGGAAAAGACGACGGCAGCACACTGAAGCAACTCTTCAGCCATCCAGCTTGGGATTATTCATACAAGGCTTTTCGTCAAGCCACTTGGCTGTACGAGGAGATCCCAGAGCCAGAATTTGAGCGCCTGTGTGGGGTAGTTGCCAACGACGTTGTGTTGCATCCGGAATTGGACTATCTCCTTCAATGCGCTGAACAGAAGACCTTCGTTCGGGTCCTAGTCGTCACCGGTGGTATCAAACGGATTTGGGAGAACGTGTTGCAAAGGTGCCGACCCTCAGCCAACGTCGCCGTCATCGGTGGCGGCCGGGTCTCGGATGGTCTAGTAGTCACCCCTGGTATCAAGGCAAACATTGTCAGGCGCCTCCGATGGCACTATTGGATGAAAGTGTACGCGTTTGGAGACAGTGAGGTGGATATACCTATGCTGAGGGCGGCCGATCATGCCTTTGTCGTGACGGGCGATGTCGAAACCAGGAGCGAGAGCATGGATCAAGCTCTTGAACGCGCTGTCCAAGATGGTCTGCGCGCAAGACAGATTCTGCTGCCTGCAGGCTCGAGTCCCAGGCTCGCCAAAGACATGGTCCCTGTTATCGAGATGGACAGTGCTCTCGTCACCAGAATCTTGTCGGATGGTCATGTCAAGTCGAGGCTTGGACCTCTCGGCCAGATCCACGTGAAGGAGTCGTTGGCATCACAGCTTCTCACGACGCCCATGCGGAACGCGTACGTTGATGGGCCAGCGCTGCGGGAGGCGCATCGAAAAGCGGGATGGTGGCTAGCAATACAGCACATTTCAGAGATGATCGGCTGTGAGAAGACTGGCAGGGCTAACATCCAGCAGCGTTGGACAGAGGGATATCGTTTGCTCGGTGAAGAACAAACGGTCATTGTGGCCTTGATGCGCGGGAGTGAGCCGATGGCGTTGGGCGTCAGCGAGGCTTTCCCAGCTGCCATGTTGGTTCATGCAAATGCGCCACAGGATCTGGATAACAGGCACATCACGGAAAAGAGAACCGTCCTTCTCGTGGACTCTGTTGTGAACAGTGGGGAGACCGTCAATGACTTCGTCGAGCACGTCCGGCGAATTGACAAGACTGTCCGCATTGTGGTCCGACTCATTGCCAGCGTTATCGAGAACAAAGTTTTCGACAGATCCTTTCCGTGGATATATAGTGATTCCAAAGTCGGCTTTGTCACTATGCGCCTGTCTGATGCCGGGTTCAAGGAAAGGACGAAGAGAGACATTACAAATCGTTTGTACAACACTCCGCATCTTCACTAGATTCACTAGCCGACAGTGGATGGACTGGAACGAGCGGCAAGAAGAGTGCAGAGACCGATGTCCATTTCCTTAGCCGTGGTAGCCGGGATTCGGGGGTAGGGTGTGTCAGATGTGCATGAGTGTACTTAGCTAGACAGACCGTGGTGTTGATGCCGCCCGCTCGTCGCACGGCGTCCTGTCGACGATCTTACTCCTCGTTCTTCTCGGCGCGTTGCTCTCCTGCTGCACAACTTCTGCGGATTAAATTCTCATGTCACTTACTGAGATTAATCCCAATGTCATTTATTTGTGCCACAGTTGACGTCAACGTAGGCCTGAGAACTGGGCGGGCAATGTTGCCATGTGCATAGGTATATTTTGAGAAATCAAAAGAGGAGGATGGTCCAACAGCTTCTCGACGTTACGAGGGTTAGGACATGTTTGTGCAGTTGGTGGAAGGGGAGTACGTATCTCGGATAAGCGCAGGCCCATTCAGCCGCATTATGCACGCAGTCCTTCCTCCCTTACGCCCGAGACAAAAGATAGTCCTCAAGTTACACTTCAAGTTACACTGACAGCGGTTCCATGGCTAAGACGAGCCCTTCTACCTCTATATTTCCCACAAATTCCCTGATGAAGCACCCCGTCTACAGACTGGAAGATTCCATATGGCGCTTGCCGGAGACGACTCCGACAACGGCGGCGGCTGTGGACCGCGACACCACGGCGCTTATCGCGACTACGAGTCAAGGTGAACGTCACACATACCACTTGCCCTCCCTTGCCCTCGCCCTTCTGCCACAACCTCTTCAGATCCAAGGCTTAGCTCTCATCTACTGGACATATAGGGCTTCATCGAGGATCCCGCGCAGGATTTGTTCGTGAAAAATATAGGATTGCGGAGTCTCACGTAAAACCAAGCCATCAACCAGGTATAAACACACCTCACCCCCTGACCGAGGGACACCGTCCTTCACCTGTTTTGCCCAGCACATTATCCTTCTTTTCTTTCCCTACCTCGTCTCTCTCGCACGCGTAAAAATGGGCTCGACAACCGCAAAAGCGCCCATCCGGCTCGCGATCCTCGAAGCAGACACCCCCGTCCCCAACGCCAACGCCAAGTACCACGGCTACAGGGGCGTCTTCACCGACCTGTTCCGGCGCGCGCTCGCCCCGGAGCCCCTGGAGGCGCACCTGGCCATCACGGGCTACGACGTGGTCAACGACCCGGACACGTACCCGGACCTGGACTCGGTGGACGCCGTCCTCGTCAGCGGGTCCAAGCACTCGGCGTACCTGGACGACGAGTGGATCGTCAAGCTGGTCGCCTTCACGCGCAAGGCGCTGGCCACCGGCGGGAGGGTCAAGGCCGTGGGCGTCTGCTTCGGCCACCAGATCGTCGGCAGGGCGCTGGGCGTCAAGGTCGACCGCAACGAGAAGGGGTGGGAGGTCAGTGTGACCGAGGTCAAGCTGAGTGAGACGGGCAGGGCGGTGTTTGGTTCCGACACGCTGGTAAGCCACTTAGCGGGCGCCACCCTCCTTCGACTTGAGAGGCTATTTATATCCACTGACACTGTTCGCAGAAAATCCACCAAATGCACCGTGACATTGTCTTCTCAAATCCTGAAGGTGCACAAAACCTGGGGGAGAACAACGTCTGTACGACGCAAGGATTCATCCTCCCGGGCAAGGCAATCACGGTGCAAGGGCACCCCGAGTTCACGGACGACATCATCAGGGAGATCCTTGAGCTCCGGCACGACACCAAGGTTTTCACTGACGAGGTGTACAACTCGGGTGTGGAAAGGGCCAAGAACGATCACGATGGTGTGAAGATAGCGCAAGCATTTTTGCGGTTTATACAGGGCCAAGAGACTATCTCTGCCTAGAAATTGAAACTTGTATATGCAGTGCCAGATCTTAAATGACCAAGCACCAGGCGCGCACGGCAGTCTTGGGTGCCGCAACCCTTCCAATTAGTCTGCACGCTGCTCCGGTCGCCACGCATCTGAGACCCTAGCCATTCGCCGCCCCCTACTCATGGTATCTCGACTCCTGAAATCCTCGTCGCCATCCAGCTCGACATCCCACCAGTTTCTGGACGCGAGCACCTGAGAAGACATCTCGCTTGGGCTTACCCTACTGGCACGTTCCCTCACCTGCTCCCCCTTCCTTCTCAGCCGCGCCCGCGACCCATCGTGGAACATTTCCTCCCTGTTTCTGCCAGTTTCATTCCGCGAATCAAAACTCAGTCCGTTCGTAAATCCCACACCCAGGTTCTCCCAGAATCCGCCTCTCACATGCCTCCAAGGCCTCTCCCGGAAGCAGAAAACGATCGAATCTGCTAGCCCCTGGGCACATAATGAGACAAGGCTGGCCACAAGTAGCCAGTATTGGCTGTGGCTGTGGTGCTCGTCATATCCAATGACGTCGCTGACGGAGGGGAACACCCACACGCAGGCATAGACTGCTGGGTAGATGAATAAGAGACGCAGCTGGCGGCGAGTCCTGTCACGGCCTCGGGAGATGCCGTCAGACTCGAGCGTGTCATATTCAAGGGAGACAATGGGCGAGTCCGGCGCCGATTCAGCCTCGCTTTCACGACGAGGTCCTTGCTGAAGTACTGTATATATGTGCATCTGCGAACTCGTGAAGTGTCGACTCCGGCCGATGTTCAGCATGTTGCTTGCGACTTTGCCGTCTGCCTCCATGGTAGTCGATATTGGGCGGCGGAAAAAGTCGAGTGACTTACGCCCTCGCGACAGAGATGGCCGCGAGGGTTGAGACTGGACTGCTCCCCCACGTTTCAATGGAGATAATGACGGCTTTGGTGGCTGGAGCTTGTACTCTGTCTCAGAGAACTCCGTTGTCGGCTGTGCAGTGCCTGTTCTCGGAGACACCAATCCTGAACTAGGATATTTCGCACCTATTTCAGGCTCCCAGTCAAAGCCTTGCCAGGGCCAGCTCCTTGATCTTATTGAGCTTACGCTGAGTCGATCCAGCCTTTGCCGTAGTGACTCTCGGAATCCGATTCCTTCGTCGGCTAGGGAACCTGGGTACCCTTCGCCTAAACTTGATCCTGCAGGGACCCTGAAAGATATGCGTCGGGATTCGAGTGGTGAAGGGATCAAGCCGTGACAGATGAGAGGTGGCGTGTCCGGCATTCGTCTTTCTCGGTGACTTGTGGAGATTGAAGGGTGTTGTCTACAGAACCGCCTCATCGTTATACGGATGTATACATAAGAGGCGCAATACATCCCAATGATTAAGGCCATGTTGACATATCTTGGTATCCATGAAAGTGACATACGGTACCACCAAGGCGTAGCAGGCAAGTAGCAAAGCTGTCCCGTGTCGACGTAGGCGGGATAACCACTTGAAAATGCCAATGAGGCCATCAGGATGGGGAAAAGGATGTAGAATGCAAAGGATAAGTATCTGTAGGGGTAGATCCCGCTCTCACGGCCCGCCCTATTCGACCGAAATATGTAGATTGTCCAATGGAGCGCAATGAGGAAGACGGCGGCATCGGAGGCTTCAATGCTCATAGAGAAGAAGAAGCCACTGACTTGACAAAATGTCGAGCCAGAATCCATTGATGGGAAGTGGCTGAGAGTGGTAGATGAGTAGATAACGAACGACAAAGACTTGACAAAGTCACTGGTAATCAGTAACAGGATGAGGCTGCATCACAAGTTAGCCAATCTTAAGGCCGTGGATCAAGTATGCAAGATAGGAGAGCCACGGCAGTAAATGCAGACTTACTCATGACGGAAACTGCGGCGCATTCGGACGAGCCAGTAAATCGACAAAGATCCGGCCAAGAGGCTGACGGACGATATTCCCAGTGAAATTATCTTCAGACTTCGAGCCGCAGGCCAGTCAAGTCCGGACCGCAGCGTGGACACAGTGTCTGGTGTGTCTGGTCTCGATTGTGGTGACCGCGGCGCCATCCAGTCCAGCAAGAATGAAGCCATCCTCACCAAATTCGGACTTGAAAACGACACAACTCATTGAACAGGATATCAAGCAGTCATATCAATAGGCCTTTGGACCATCCTGGGCGTGGGTAAAAACATCTTTTTCGGCCTTTTTTTTTCCTTGCACAGAAAATCGGGTAGGAGTGAGCAGCTGAAGGACGCATGCACAGTTGCCAGATGTTCCTGCTCGATTATATCAATGTGGACTTGATCAACGTGACCTCAGAATCTCTCTTACATGGAAGCGACGAGCCGCATGACATCCGAGTCAGTTCAATCTGATTTGCAGCGCGGTCACACAGCGCATGCGACCGAGTGCGAGAAGCTTCGACCTAATCATGCGGATTCAAGAAAAGCAATGGGGCGAGATGGCATGAAGGTCGTCTGCTTGCGGAGGTGAGCCTCACCGTCAGCCAAGACCCCTGGCGCCCGTCATGAATGTAATGATAAGCGACTTCATATGGGGCGCATCACGGAAAGGCATCGCTTGCTAGTTCAATGACACCCTGTGCTCCATGGTGAGAACATCGTACAAGCTGAGGCGGTGCCTCATGTGGGGAACGTGCTGGCTTCAACAAGTCTCGTTGCTTTTGTCGGGAGATTGCGGTGGCCGCCTGACCACCCTTGCTTGAGCTGTACGCACTGGGCGTTGCGAAGGAGAGCTGAAAGAAAAGAAGCAAGTCGCTGCCGCGAAAGATTGAATTCCCAACATGATCGCGCGCTCCTCTTCGGTCCACATATGAAACGAGCTCGCTCTGATAATGGGAACATGTACTGAGTAATGTTGTGTTTGCAGCAGAGTGTGGTTTGATTCTCGGCAGATGTAAAGAAACTCCGGTGGCAAAATCAGATATTCATGAGCCTAGTAAGGGCATCACTGGGTCGAGGCAAAAGTTCGCAGTTCTCCAGTTCGTATTTCAACTCTCGCTGAGTGGATAACAGCCTAATCTCACTCAAAGCCTAGAGGTCTCAAAATAATACCAGTCGATCGTGCTGGTGGCAGCACCACACAAGTCGTGTGCTTCAACGGGGCGCCGGCGATATGATGCATGTGGCTGTCATAGTCTCAGCTGAGACCTGGTTCAAAAAGATGGCCCATTTTCTAACGCCACTCTCATAGTCGATCGTGCCCAAAATGGACTCCACGAACGCCGGCTCCAATGCAAAATCTGAAAAGCGAAGCTCCACGAGCCTGGCAGCGGTTCTCCAGGTACGGCGCATTGCTCTGCTTAAGCGAGTCTGTCGCCCTTAAATGATGCGTAAAGTCCGCTATCCTCACTCATCCCAACAAGTTGATGAATTGCTCTGGCCAATTTCCCCATAGTAACGGCCGTTTGCCGAGTCTGCCGCTCACAGGCGTCAACATGCTAAGCTTTCGTCTGTCCTTGATGACGTCGGAGATATACACGAATCCGAGCACCGGCGCTGTTCGTATACTTTCAGGAGAGTCGCCAACTGAAGCGTTCATGACTGCTAGAGTCCAGTGGGAAAGCGCTGGCGTGGGATCAATTTTCTCAAGTCCTCTCCCTTCGGTGCCATGCTCGTTGGCTGTTCGTACCGTCAGCACGGATTATTTCACGTCAAAAGGAGGACGATGAGGACTCACGCTCGGGAATACGGTAGATGGCCACGGCATCGAAATCCACTTGCTGAGTAAAAGGACTCAGGGTCCTCTTGCTGTCGCCGAAGAAATATTCCTTGATAGCAGCCTCTTGCATAGCTTTCATCCATCCCTCATCTCTCTCGACCACACCATGCGACTTGTCGAGCGGCACCAACGCGATCGGCTCGCCCAGGGTAGTCTTTTCCCTACCAAATCGCTTCTGGAGCTCGGAATGTATCTGCGATGAGCCCAAAACAACAATAATATTGACCGAGAACTCGTCAACCACGTGTGCTAACGCATCCAGAGTAGTCGCCTCGATCTGGCCAGACAGGCTGATTCCTGGCGTGTCAATGATCATTCCCGAGCTCTTGACTTCCACATCACCGCCCATGCGAGCTGTTGCGGACCCAGCCAGCTTTGATGTGATCTCTTTGTACAGTTGGACATCGTCCGTGGCGCTCTGGCGACCATAGTATTGAGCAATAGGCAGCTTGACGGGCACACCGGACGGCCCGCTCGTGGGCGTGCCACCCCATCCGTTGGTACCCTCGCCATCCAGGTCCATGATCGTGGCGTAGACCGCAGCAGTAAGTGTGCCAGGCAGGCTCAGCATACCCTCACGCGGATCCGTGTTGACCACGACGGGTTGCGCGCCCGACTTGACCGCCAACGCCGCCAGCATGCGCGCCAGACTCGTCTTCCCGACATCCTTGGCGCCAGCGATTAAAACCCTCGGCCCCGTCGCATTCTTCGCCTTGGCCTCTTTCCGCAGGCCGTCAAGCAAGAAGTGTAGATTTAGGTAGGACACCTGGGGCGTCTCGTCGGGGCTCACGTACTCGGCCACATACTCGTCGAAGTCGCCGATGGGTTCGAAGTCGATCTCGCAGCCGCGCCAGGTCAGGATCTTGGACTTGATGCCCCGGAACTTGTAGGTGACGTTGAGGGCAAGCTCGGTGCCGTCGCGCTCCGCGGTGCCGGAGACAAGACGCACAGTAACAGTGGAATTGTGGGGGATATCGAAGCGCCACTCCCAGAAGGGTCGGAGGTTGATCTTACGGACGGGGGTGGTGGCTGCCTAAGAGCTCGAGATGGGGATTAGCTTGTGATCTGTGAAGTGGGTTGAGCTCTGCTGCTGGTGATCTCGTGGGAGATGAGAGGCATATGGACGTCGCACCTTGATAGGCAGCTGCCCTAATCCAGGAATTGACATATTGAAATAACCATTCCCGAGAACGTGAAAGGCAAGAAATAGACCGAGTTGTTGTGACCAAGCCGGCGCATTGGCACTCAGCCTTGTCGAAGTCTATTAGGCCGGCGGTGGAGATGCTTCTGCTTGCAGCTGCTCAAGCTCTGCCTAGAACTAACAAACACGATAAGGACAAAGTACCCAAGTACACAGTGATTTTGGGTAGCTTCCAGGTGGGTAGATTACCACGGGCCAAGCCGAACATCCCCACACGCCCACTGAGAGATCCCCCACCTGAGGCGCATCGACCGGCTAGTGCAGCTCCCCTGAGTTCGGGACAATGAAATTCGACATGCCCAATCCTGCAGCCGAGATGCAGTTGAGAGGGTCCGTCACTGATGAGGACCAAGCCTTGCATGAAGACGTCATGCTCCCAGCCTTTCATGGTTGGATATATGGCTAGGATGACGCAGAATATGCTTGAAGCATAAGAGCACACAGCACTGCTGTCGTCAGTATTGAAGTACTTGCACGTACATGTCAAATGCAGTATATAGAGAGTCCTATCTATCTACCTCGAAGATCTCACATTGATAGCTTTTGCGGTGTAGACCTTTACAGTAAGCTACATAAGCTACACACTGCTCGAGGTCAAAGAGATAGTACTCTGATCACATCACACACCAAGAACACCGGAAGCTTTTAAATAGGAATGTAATTTTAATGTCAGACCAAGAGCACAGCTATGGTCTGCTTTCAGAACGCCTATGGAAGTCAAGTAGGTACCGCAAAGAAAAACTACTTGCACAAAACCTTGTATGGGGGTATTGTGATGAATCTTCATGGACACCCGAGATTGACGCAGCACATCTCTGTCGTGTCCAATCATGCCTGAACCCGTTGATGCTGCCCAGAACTTTTTTCTCTTGCCCAAATGTCATGAACTCAAAATGTCTACCGTGTATGCCCGGAACGCCTGCCATACCCCGTGTCATGTTGACCGTCTTTCTTTCCGACTGGTCACCGGCTTTTCTGGATCTTTTGACAGCTCGTCGAAAATGGTGATCAAACTCCTGACGCCCAGTAGGATGTTCTCGTCAGGACCCTGTCCTGGGACGAAGGCAGCGTGTGCAAAGTCGATGAGCTTCAGTCTCCAGATATGTTGCTCATCAGCGTCCTCGTCGCTCTCGGACAGCTCATCGTATTGTTCTTGGGTAGGGAAGACAATCTCGCCCTCGTCGTCCAAGCCGATGCCACTATCAATCCGGTTCGTGGTCCGACCAGGCAGACAGTCTTCTTCTGTTCTGGCCTTCACGGAAGCAGCAGTACTCCGACTCTGTTCATCAATCTCTGCCTTGAGGGCGGGGCCGTCGCCCTCAAAAATGAACAAGAGGCTGGATGAATACATGCGGGTCTCCTCGTTCTCCAGGACGTGGCGAACGTGTTTCAGATCACGTAAGAAAGCTTCTGCGACAGCTCTGGCGTACTCGTCATCAATCCCGGCCCTGCGGTTGTAGAGAAATCCCCGGAAAGCCTCGACAATGTTGTCACAGTTGACATCTTTTCGGCCATAGTCTTTATCATAGATGCGGTAGTCCTCCTCGTCGAGATCCTCTGGGTTGTTCGACCCCTTGTAAACACGCATGCCGGCAATTCGGAAACCGAGTTCGCGGTGCGTCGTCTCGGCGCTGATTTTGTCGAACCTCCGTTTCTTCTCCAGTGGCGCATCATCAGCCCAAAGGCGCTGACCCAGTTTGACATCAACGATGTTAGGTCGCCTGAACCCATAAGCAGCATTGTCCAGAACAACCGCCTTGTCCGTTGGGATCTTTCTGCTCGCGTTTGGTATCCAAGTCACGTTCTCCCCAGGCGCCTGGTCTTGTGTCGGCGCCGGCATCGGGGTTGGGGTGATCATCTCTGTCAGCTCTGCAGTCTTTTCCGAGATCAGCTCGAGGACCTGTTCCTTCATCTCGGGGATAACATCTCCATCTACTACAGGAAGCTGCTCGGTAATGGAGTTGATGTCGGTAGCGGCGTTCAAAGAAAGACTGCCGACAAATTCGGGCACAATTTCCAGCATGCGCGAATGTTTTTGGGGCAGCAGCTGATAAAAGTCGATTTCGGCCTGCGTGCATGGTTTGATGAACAGCTCGCCCTCGGTGTCGCAGAGGGTTCCGTCACTGTAGGGGGCAAGTTGTCAGAGACGCGGTGCAGGGAGGGACATGGGGCTTGCATCGTGAAGTGCATATTGATCAGACTCACTGTCCAGCAACCGCATAATTGTACTCGACAAGCTCCGAGGGATGCGGTATCTGCTTCTGCGAGAGAGGCATCCTGATATGCGTCCGTTGCATCTTGACGTGCGCCCGTCTCAGGCAGGACAACGGGTAAGAAGAAAATGTTTTGCGACAGACGGCGCCCTGGTGTGGCGCATGTATTTGGGGAACAACGGGTAGTGTTCGGGGGTTAAAAGGGGAAGCCAAATTAATTAAGCTGTGGCGAAGGTCAATTTGCGAGGGCAGCACCCAAACGGCGGGTGTAGCAAGTCACTTGTAGAAGACGGCACTGTGGTGTCGGAATCGGTGTCAGGTTGATGCACTGAGAAAAATGGCCGGGTCGAAGCGGAAGGGGTCGAAGGCGAAAAAAAATGAGAGGTAGTCCAGAATATGAATAGAAAAAAACAAGAGAGGAGGACTAAGGAGGGTTGAGAAGGCAGAAAGGGCAAGGGGACAAACCGAAGGAGGGAAAAGAGGGAAACGAAGACGAGGATCACAACCTTGAAGGGCTTAGATTGTGACGGAGCAGGTACGAGTACGTACTTCGGAACAGTACAGCCTTCGTCGTCAAGCGTGTCCGAAGGCGAAGGGGCGCATGGATCTTTGTCTGTCATGGTAGTGTACTAAGTATGACTGGGACCACGCTGGACCTGATTGACCATGGGGCCCGGGATGGAATTTGGCGCCCGTGCCCAAGGCGGAAGCAGAGGCGCACACGGCTTTTGCACCCTTCTTTCCTCTTCTTCCCACTACTGCGGTGCTGTACCGTCTGTACCCCTGCACTCCTGCAGTCTTGCACCCTTGCACCGTACCGTTTGTACCGGCGACGTAGAGCTCCTGCTAAGTTCCAAGGCTGCTCGCGTCACGCCTAGCCGAAGCGAAATGGGGCTAGGAGCCAACGTGCCAAGCTGGCAGGGGTGCCGATCTTCTGACAGCTGCAGGTGAGTTTGAGGCAAACCACAGCGCTGTGGGAGACTGACTGCCTGCCTATTGCTCTGTCACCCTTCGACCCTTCTGCCTGCAGACACTGGTCAGTCACTGACTCTGCACTCTGTTCTGCATTCAATGGTGGCTGCCCTTGTACCAATCTTCTTGTACCCGCCTCCATGATTTTGAGACATCAAACGGATTCTCTACCGCACACAGTAGAACAGCAACAGCAGCACCGGCAGCAGCATTGAGAGTCAGTCATGTCCCCCTCCCGGTCCCCTTGTCCACCTCCTGTCACCGCCCGGCACGAGCAGCTGGGGACGTGCGTGTTCAACCAGGCGCCAGAATGCCCCCAGGTGGACCCGGGTCTCCTTTCCCTTCGATGGAACAGAAAGAAAGCTCTGCTGCAGGGCCCTAAAGGCGCTTACGTGTGGCGTATCTTGCTGGAATACAGGGGTTCTTCTCCATCCTGGAGGGGGATAATGGGGAGAGGCAGTGGAGGGCAGTGGAGGGGTGAGGGCTCCTCGGAGACCCCAGCTCGTGCTCAGCCACTCCCGGCCATAGGAAGAGACGGCATGGTGGCACAATCTCACGGCAGATCCAGTCGACGACCGACCTCTCCGCCATCCGTCCAATCTTTTCTACTTCTGAGCCCCCTCCTGAGCGACCGCAGCACGCGTCGAACAAATAGACCGAGACCACCTGGACTCTTCTCCCTGCTCTCCGCTCGCATTCGCACTCACACTCACGCCTCTCCTGCCCCAAGCAGTGTCGTGAATATACGCCGTGAAACCCTTCTACACATGCCCAACACGAGACAAACACGCGCTGCCGCCCCTTGCGAACCAGAGCAGTCCAGGTGTTCTGCACCCGCTCAAGGGCTGATCATGGCCCTCTGCCAACTGACATCTTTTGAACAGAGACACCTGCCGAGCACAACACGTTCGCATCAGACGGCACCGCCGGACTCAGACCGCGTCTTGTTGCACCTCTGCTGATCGACGCTAGGTGTGAAAGCCAGACTACGTGCCACCACCGAGGTCTTGTCTTTTCATTTTCCTCCCCTTCTGTGCCGACTGCCGTACAATTTGGCCGCGTCTGACGGGGATTCTTCGCCCTACCGGACGGGGGGTCCGATTTTGGTACCGCTCAGTGGGTTACCCTTCAAGCCAACGAGTGGGATTTGCGGACGGCCTACTGGGTCGCCAATGATGCAGGGAATGCCTTGGCCATTTTGTACCTTGTCGGATGCCTCTCGCTGCAGGAAGATCCGTTCCACCAATCCTTCACGCATATGAACTTGGCCCGAGTGCGCCACTGAGCAGGCTCCTTGAGAATAGCCGGAGTGCTACTCAAGTGAATAATCCAGCTACCGACCTTGTATGAGTACAAATGGCTCGATCTCACGACAGCCTCACCGTCTTACAGCGTCGCCAGCCACCTTCCAGTACCAACAGTAGTATAAGCCACTATGCAGTCAGAAACGAAGGGTCTTTCGTCCCGGGCGAAAAAATTCTTCATCTAACCATGTTAGTGGGAACATTGGTTCTTTCTTTCCATACCCCCGCCCACACGACAAGATGCAAGTGAATGAACAAGCCTTGCCGTGATTCACCTCTTTGGTGGATTATTATTATGCTCAAGATCTGAAGAAGGTTGGCTGCCAGTAGATAGACTATGTGTTTTCGGTAAAATTGAGAACTGTGTCTGGCTGCAAATGAAAACGTAGCATGATTGCCGACACTCAAGTGCACGCTTTTGCCACCGCCTCCTCTTCGTTGCCTATGCATGGATGTGATTTAAACTAAGAAGGTTACCAGCATGGCAGGTCTTCGTACGAATTGAATACGATGCTAATCCCTATGTCTCTTGTCGCTGTGCATCGTCTCTAAAAGCGAAAAGCAATTTTCTACATTTTCCCCAAGAGGTCTTTTCACAACATTGAAGACATCCCGTCCCACACACTTGCGTACATGTTGAAATAAGTAAATGGTTTGAAATTTGCTTTGCATCAGCAAAATAATCACGATTCTCAGCACGTGTTCTTGTGACAATCAGGATTTCGTGTGATGGGAATTTTGTAGAAGCTCGTGGATGATTTGCTGCTGAGACGACCGAATGGCAAACAATTGAGTCCGTTTGCAAACAATGCTAATCGAAAGCCTCCAATTGCTCGCTCGCAATCTGAACCCCAATGCGAGTCTGGTTGTGAAGTTGACAATCTGAAGTTACCTTGTTCCTTCCATCCAAGGTCCAACTTTCTCCCTTTTTGTCGCTCCCCACGGCGCTCAACCCGCACATAAGAAACAACAAGTCTTCTGATCTCAAGCAACCTTTTGATACATCCACCATTAATCTGTCCGACGGTAACGTCACAAGGTTTGCAGTCTCAGTCAACTTTTCGTCCTCTCCATCGGCCGCCTAACTTCAGGGCATCGTCAATCCAGGATGGGTGGACAGAGAAGCCTGAAGGCTCGCGGCGAGACAAGCCTGAACAAGTATCGTGGCTCGGGATTCGAGGATGGATTCGCTGATCCTCCTGTCACACCAGAGGAATATGCTACTGAGAGACAGATCTATGATCCGTAGGTATCCAACCTCCAAGCTTTCTGTCAAAACGCTGGCTAACACTCAAGCAGAAAGCGTTCTTTCCCAGAGTTAGTCCATTCCGCCCCGCCTCCCCCTAACCTGCCACCGGTTCCTAAAAGTCTACTGACCTCTATATTCAATTGGGCAGGCGTATTGAGGAGTGTATCCAGCGCTACATGTCACGCCGCCGGCTCACTAGCGATCGCAAGGCCCTCTTCACCAAGTACCTGGCCCTTGGTGGCATGGACACGGACCAGCGTCAGTTCACCGGTAATGCGAAGCACACCAAAGACATGAAGGAGGACGATGATTACGATGCTGATCACTTCCGTGAGACAACCTCCAACGCGGTTCTGTCCCGCGAGTGGGAGGAGGTTGGAAAGTACTTCAATCCTTCTTATCCCGAGCATTGGGATGTGGACTTCGCCGGTGTTGTTGCTGGATACCTGTGAGTATTAAACTGAATTGAACAAACGTCATCGACAAAAATAAGATCCTGACATATGCTGCTATGGAACAGCGGTGATTGCCTTAGCAAGTCAACGGGACTGTTCGCCGATGAGTGCCAGCTTGCAATCGACACCATCCAGAACTTCCTGCGATACGTCCAGCACCACGACGTGTGCCCCGAGTACGCGGACAACCTTGCCCAGGCCTGCAAGATTTGTGATCTAGCTCGCACAGAGCTCCCAAGCACTGGCGCTACTGGCGCTGCGATGCCAGGCGACTTCAACCTTGCCTGCCAGATCCTGTTTTGCAGCACTGGGAAGGCGAGCACTGCTCCTTTCGGCGCCATCGCCACCGATAAACTGATCTACGAGGAGAAGCCTTTCGATGGCACAGGATATCAGAGATCCTGGGACACGCCCATCATCGCGCCTGCTCACTTCGACGCCGAGCGTGTCTTCAAGTCCACCATCTCCATCCACGAGCCCGACCTGATCGACCGTGTGCTGCAGCACAACCAGGACCCCATTCGCGTCGTCAAGACCTACGAGGATGCCTTTGTCGTCAAGGAGATCATCCTCCCTACCGAATACATCATCAACGTCTACAACGGCATCAAGGACGGCAAGGACGGAAAGACGCGCACATTGAAGCCTATCGGCCGCGTCGTGCCGGCCCCCACGATCATCGAGGACGGCTGGGACAACCACCCAACTCTGGCCGATGGCCGCCCAGACGGCGACAAGGACGAGACCATTTCCATCTACCTAGAGCACACCATCCTGGGCGACCTAAAGGAGGGCATGAAGCTGCGCCTGACCATTTGCCAGCTGAACATCGGCGGCGGCGGTGGCGGCGGCGGCGGCGTCAAGTTCATCAAGTCGTGTTCCGATGTCCTGCCTACCTTCCACACCTTCCTTCCGCAGGCGCTCATGATGAACTACAAGCCGAGCCGGCCCGGTGATCGCCCCCCGCCCTCGGTGGACGACCCCGACGCCGAGGAGCGTGGGATGCTGGAGCAGGTCGAGGAGGATGTCGAGGAGGCTGAGAAGGCCGAGCGGCGTGCAGACCCTGACCTGGACCGCCAGATGAAAGAGACTGAGCAGGCGGAGGCCCTGATGAAGGTCATGGAGAGAGTCAAGGTGGAGGAGTGATTTGGCACGGCTGTTCGCGCCTTTCGATGTCGCTCTGGTGGCATCAGCTTTCTATCACTGCTTACGATGGGAAGCCCTGAAATGGCCATTGCAATTGGGATTGGTTGAAAGAACTTCAAGGGTGGACACTTTGGCAAGGTCTTCTAGTGTGACTTTAATACAGATTCTCGACGAAGCCAGGTTAGCATAAGATCCGATCCGAAACTAGTTCTGGACCCCTAACGAGACGGAAAAGGGAGTCCATTTCGTCGTGCAAACCAATGAGTCTCCATCTCCCTGCTAAAAAGCGTAGGGGCATCGAGGCAATCAATACCATAGCTTCGTAGACTTGAGCCATTCAAGCAATATCAAAACTTGTCAATAGCACCCAAAACCAAAACGTAATAATGCAAAGCATTTCTGCTGCTCCAGGTCGCATGCCAAACCATTGCAATCCACAACCATACAAGATCCTCAAACCGAGCTCCTCCGCGAACGCCGACCGATGCAAATCCATATACGTGTATATCTCATGAAAAGAGTGAGTCGAGAGCCCTTAGCTGGCTGGGGCAGCGCCAAGCTGGGCCTTTCGCCCATGTTCTCGGTGAGCGACTTGACGCAGCCCAACAGCAATCCGTCTCTGTTCGCCTCTAGTCCGCCACTTCTGCCCGCCACTGCCCAGCTGTCGAGTCTTCCACCATCCTCGCCACACCTTGCCAAGGCCTCTCAAAACCAGCTGTTCTGCTCGTCGGCCCCCTGTTGCCGGCTCTGGTCCTGGATCTTGTTGTCACCCATCACGACCTGGGCGTAGCTTGGGGGCGGGGGCTGGTCATCACTCGAGCCCTCGCCTCCGTTGGCGTGGGAGGACTGTGGCGGCGGCGCCGAGGAGGAGCCGCCGTTCTGATTCTGCGAGGTGCCGTAGCTCATGTTGCCCTGGCGGGCTGGCTTCGTCTGCTGCGCCTGGCCGCGGGGGCGCTGCTGCTGCTGCGACCGGCGGCCGTTCTCGTCCTGCTGGACGACGACGTAGGTGACACGGCCGTGCTCCGAGTCGCCGACGCGGTCGTAGCTGCTGTAGTCGGGCTCTGGGAACTTGGCGATGATGTACCAGGCGTGGAGGAGGCCCGGGAGGAAGCCCAGGACGCAGAGGAGGATGTTGATCACTGAGTCGGCGCTGCAGATCCCACACTTTACCCAGACTACGGAGACAAAGTTAGCGACGACGGTCGTTGCTGCGAGGGCAAACCTGCTCGCGCGAGTAGCTTGTGTCACGAGAGCAGCGCCAGGAGTCGAGGAGAGCAGTAGGGTGGGGCCCTTTGAGGGGGGGGTTGGTGCTTACCCGGCAGTGGCGGGAAGATAATGGCAAGAACGCCCAGGAAGATGTCGGAGGAGCACATCGTGGCGCGCGGTCGTGTTTGTCCTGCAGGTCGAACTTGGAAATGGCACGAATATGGGGGTTTTGTGTGGAGATGCAGCAGTGGTTGCGTGAGTTGAGGTCGAGTGGAGGAGGATGATTGTAGGGAGAGAATGAGTGGGTGCTGTAGGCAGGATGCGGCCTGAGGGTCGAGGCCGGATGGGTCACTTAGAGAGGCGACAGTCACAGGTTCCGCGGGCTCACTACGCCGTATTATTGGGGGGGGGGGGCGATCCCGTTCGACTGAGCCGCGCTGGACTAGGCCGCGCTGTGAGGAGGGACTGAGGTCATGTTTCCTCGACGGGTGGCAGTGTCGAGCCGGGGGTACGCAAGTGGGGCTGACATAATAAGGTTAAGGGGTTCAATGCCACAAACGCCCACAGGGATGGATGGTAGTGGCTCTCCTGCACCGGCGCACCTGCTCCGTCGGTATTCGTCGTGTGTGCTTCTGCCGTCCCCTCTAGAAACACTGCAGCCTGGTCTTCTCGAGATGATGTGTGCAGAAAGTCTTTGTTAACTTCGATACAAAGATAATCATTAGAGTTATAACTACAAACTCAGATGCTGACTTGCACCTGTCAATCATCCATCCGACATGCGCATGCACATGTCATTATGCGGCCAGGGGCCCTGGAAGCTCGATTAATCGGGGCGAATCCCAGGAGCTTACAGCCTGTAACGTTATATCGACTTTTAGGCAGTAACAAGTCTATTAGAGCCGACTAGATGCCCAGTATGAGTCTACTGCATAGAACTGCCAACGTGTATACACAATAGGTGACAGCGATGATCATTAGCCCCAAGTGCCACCACCACCACCAGACCGTCCTCCCCTCCTCTGGGCGCTGAGCCGCCAGTCGTCTTCACCCTGGTACTTGTTGTACAGGGGCTGGATTCTCTCGGCCTTCTTCCTCTTGCTCAGCTGGTCGGTGGGCGCCACCTTGAAGAACGTGGGGGCCGCCTCCACCAGCCACTTGGGCTCGATACCCGTGGTGATGTGCATGTACTCCTTGGTGGTCATGACCAACGAGTGGTAAATGACCCACTCCGCGTTCTTGCCAAATAGGGCCGAGCTGGGGTGCAGATACACGTTGGTGCCCTCGATGAGAGTCTTGTAGCCCTCCTGCGGGTCCTTCCGGGCCGAGTTGCGGAAGAAGCCAGAGCACAGCGCCCGCCGCACCTTCTCCGTGTCACGCCCGCACGAGGTGATTGGGTGCCTGTACCGCTCCATCATCTTGGTGAGCTGATCGCGAACGTCCTTGGCTCGGCGGACGCTCCGTGCTTGGATGAAGTTTTCGAAGCACCATGGGTTGGAGAACCCGCTGTGCTTCCACGAGTTGTACACATTTAGCAACGTGAGATGGTCGCCGTGCGGATCGTGGAATTTGGCCTTCTTCTGGTCGGCCTGGGATTGCTTCTCCTTCGGCCGGTAGAACACAGTCTGGATGTTAAGCATGGAGACAATGGTGAGCATCTCATCGGAGCAGCCCAGGTCGACGCTATATACGAGGGCCTTGGCCAGAGAGGGGTCGACGGGAAAATCTGACATCTTCCGACCAAGTCGAGTAAGAAGGCCCTCGTCGTCCAGGGCGGATAAGGCGTATAGTTCTTCAAGAGCTGTGAGCATAGTATTCATGGGTGGTGGGTCCATAAAACCGAAATGCAGCAAGTCGTTGATGCCCGAAGCTTTCAGCATCAAGATTGTGTGTGCCAAATTCTGCCGTTGGATTTCTGGAATTGTGGTAGGGAGCATCTCTGATTCGAATGCTTGCTGGGTATAGAGCCTGAAGCACTTTCCAGGACCTGTTCTGCCTGCTCGTCCTGCACGTTGTTGAGCGCTGGCACGAGAAATTGGCACGACGACCAGCGAGTCCATCCCAAGCTTTGGGTCATAGGCGTTCTGCTTCACAAAACCTGGATCGACGACATAGTAGATACCGTCGATGGTAATGGATGTTTCGGCAATATTGGTGGCTAGCACAACCTTCCTGCTCCCCGGAGGCGCTGGGTCAAAAATCCTGCTCTGCATCTCGCTCGGCAGGGCCGAGTAAACGGGCAGAATGAGAAGCTCGGGCACATTGGGGCCGAGAGCCTTCATACGCTCAAAAAGAACTTCGCAAGCCGTGTCAATTTCTTCCTGACCCGTGAGAAAGACAAGGATATCTCCGGCCGGTTCGGTCAGATGTATTTCCATCACGGTGGCCAAAGCGGCGTCGAGATAATCGCTCTCAGGCTCCTTCGAGTAGAGAACTTCCACAGGGAAAGTTCTTCCGGGGATCGTGAAAATGGGTGCCTCGTTAAAGTAGGAGGAGAACTTGTCCGCATCCAAGGTGGCAGAGGTAACAATGATCTTGAGGTCGGCCCGCCGCTTGACTGTCTTCTTCAACAAGCCGAAGAGAACGTCAGTCGCAATCGTGCGCTCGTGAGCCTCATCCAGCATGATGATTGAGTATCTCTTTAAATCAGGGTCCATAATGATCTCCCGCTGGAGATGGCCGTCGGTCATATATTTGATGACGGTGTCTTTGCTGGTCTTGTCCTCGAATCGGATGGCATACCCAACCTCGGCCCCGACTTCGCAGCCAACTTCCTCTGCTACACGTTTCGCCACACTCATTGCCGCCACTCGTCGTGGTTGCGTGCAGCCTATCATGCCAATGTCCCCGAACCCGGCTTCCGCCAGGTATTGGGTCAGTTGTGTGGTTTTTCCAGAGCCTGTTTCTCCGACCACGATCATGATTTGGTTGTCCTTGATTGCTTGGATGAGCTGGCTTCTGAAATTAAAGACGGGCAGAGACTCTCGTTGTTGCTTGATGGTCATGTTCGATCGTTTGCCCATGATGGCATCCTTTGGCTTGATGGCTTGCCGCCAATCTGGTGCTGCATCCGGTTTTTGTCGCATCGTGGCCTGCCTCATGTCACTGGCGAATTTCCGCTTTTCGGGATCTGCCATCGGGTCCTGCCATTGGGTTGCCAGGTCCACCTTCGACTCCTGTTCCTTGGACTCTGCTTCCTGCTGGCGCATTTCTTTCCTCTCCTTTGCAAGATTTGTGCCCGACATCGCAGCACGGTTCAATGACCCATCTGGTGCCTTGACGATTCGGATTGGTGATAATTCAAGACTTTGTTTCGTCTGCCCAGCAAGGAAGGGAGGTTCCTCCTCCCGGATTTCAATGTCCACGTCTTCCTCAAGGTCCATCTGGCCCTCGCCCGTAAGCGTGGCATTGTAGTCCTCCTCCAAATCAGGGTAGTCAGACGCCTTTACAACTCCAGACGCGATCAGCTGACGTAGTTCCCATCTTTCGGGCGACGTCATCCGCTTCTTGTGTCGCTTCTGTGGGGCGAAATCGATCTGTGGCACGCTACTCGGCATGGAACCAGCACTGCCCAAAGCCATCGAGTTAGCCCCCGACTGTATCCGCGCCTGGGGAGCGAGGTCATGGCCAGTTTCCTGGTCCACATCTTTCATGGACAGTCCGATCCGATTTCCCTCGATCTTGATGACTTTCACCTTCACGGTCTGGCCTCTGGCGACGAGATCGGAGGGGTGGTTCACTCGCTGCCCCTCCACAAGCGCTGACACGTGCACAAGGCCGTCGGCCTTTCCCTTTATCCCGTGGATGTTGACGAAAGCCCCAAAGTCCTTGATGCCTGTGACATGTCCGTCATATACTTTGTAAAGCTGGGGAGTATCGTCGAGTTCTTGCGGTGGAGGCCGTCGGAATTGTTCGTCTTCGTCCTCCTCGTCATCGAAGCGCCCTCGTCTTCTGTGCTTCTTTCGGCTGTCGCCATTCGTGTCGTCGTCGTCGTACTTTCGAGACCTGCCTCTGGTATAACCGTCATCGTATCTACTCCTCCTGGTGGGACGGTCGTCATCGTATGGGTCTCCTCGGTCTCGGTGGCGGTCCTTCCTCCGTCTATGAGAACCGTCGTCTTCTGGGCCCCGGCTGCGCTTCCTTCCTGTCGACAATCTCTCCTTTGAGGCTTTGCCCTCCAGACCCTCGAGAAGAGCCAGGGTGTCATCGATCTCGTCTAGTCCGTTTTCCACTGGGTCTTTATCCGGCATGCTCAAGCCCTTGAATATTTGTTCGTTCTCCCGAGTGCTGCGCGTCGGTCTATCCTCCTGGTGGGATTTGGACTTTCTCCCCTTCATCTGAGGGTGCATCGTGCACACGAGTCGATCCACGCTCTCGATCAAGCTGTTGGGCAGGGAGGATGCGCCCATGCTTGGCAGCATCTCCTTGAAGTCTTCGAGGGTATCGCATAGTAATCGTTTGGCGATGACAAACTCGGCGAGAGTTTTCCGGGCGTCATCGTCGAGTATGCCCAGATGGTTCTGCAGCTCCGAGGATATCTTGGAGACGAGCGATAGCTGCTCCAGGGATTCGAGTGCTTCCAAATCCTCCATGATAATAGGCGGCAAAGATGTGTGGGCGCAAGTTGGAAATGCGACAAAAGAAAGTTTACAGTCGAGGTTCAGCATCGTAACAAGTTGGGCAGGCAGGGATATGGCTGATGGATCGGCGCTAACAAGCTAACCTAGCAAGCTAACGTAGCCTGCTAACCTCCTGGCCTCATAACCACCTAGCCTCATAACCTCCTAGCCTCTTAACCTCCTAGCCTCATAACCTCCTAGCCTCATAACCTCCTAGCATATTACAGTATCCAGAGTATCTGCACAACCGCCCATCCATTTGAGGACCAATGATGCCAGATCCTGTTCTATTCGAAACTTTTAAAAGGCGGGATAATCTATCACTTACTCTTTTCAGAGACCCCAACCCTTAAGTGGTTGGCCATGGTTGGCAGATGCTTACTAACTGCAACAGTGCCAAGTGGTGCCGCTCACCGATGCTGAACAGGTACTTACCTGCTACTACATCAAATTAGACAATGTCGGATAGCCTCCTATAGTTTAACCTCCTCTAGGACAACCTCCTCTGGAACAACCTCCTCTGGGATAACCTCCTCTGGGACAACCTCCTCTGGTACAACCTCCTCTGGGACAACCTCCTCTGGGACAACCTCCTCTGGGATAAACTCCCCTTAATAACCTGCTTGGAGTGTCTTGTAAGCTGAATTGGTCCTTAAAGGGATAGTACCCAGGTCGGCACATAACTTCACAGATTGTTACACAAGAGCTGATGTCACAGGTGAGGGTATTCAAGAGAAGATCATACGGCCAAGTGCATCTTACTATGGAGAGAGAGAACGTGCTCGTGAAGTTGCATCCCTGTAAGCTTATGTGCCTCTGTTTGAGGTGCGTCTACGGGTGGCAGCGGTATAGTGGGATGATGCGAATTTCGAACGTCACTCTAATGGTCCATTTCTACCAGATAGTTGTTCAGTCTGATCTTGTTGCTGTTTGCCTTCCACTTGAACAACAAGCCTTGGACAGCTACTCTGCTACAGAAGACATGATTTCACAGCAGGTCATTTCAAGGAACTGAATGTATACTGGGCGAGTCACACGCTAGTGTTTGAGCCCCTTTGCGTGGTAGCACATATAAACTAAAATTACTATTAAATGTGAACAGATGGAGTAAATCGCACGAGGACAGCTAGCAAGCAAATGACTAGGTCACCTAAGCCCGAGCATCTTTAGAATGTCATGACGGTGGAAAAAGCTTCGATTCCGCTTGCCGTAGATGTCTACACAGAGTGTCAGTGACAATTTCAAGTAGAAGCGCAGGAGGGCAACTTACACATCGGGATGCTGGACGCGCAGATGACAACCTGTATGGCGCCGAGAGCGTTGAAGAGAGGCGTGGCCTTGGTGCCATTGGTGATGAGCCACTCGTAAGCCTTGAAGGTCAGGGCAAAGCTGAACATGTTCTTGAAGATAATCATGCAGGTGAAGCCTTCGATGGCAAGATCGCCTGTTTCCTCTTGTTAGTGCACCGCTACTGCCATTCCCGACTAGGAGGAATATTGAGACTTACGATACGCATCCACAATGTAAAGACTACTTGCGACAGCACCAATGACCATGCCGCAGACCTCAAAGGCGAAGAAGGTCAGCGGCACGGCATACCCATACTTAGCATCCAGGAGCCCGTCCGAGGCCGCACCCCAGCCGAACACGCCGATGCACCCGAATATGAACTGCGGGATGACCAGGACGATGCGGAACTCGGGCTCGTAGACGCCGTTGTTGCGCCTGGTCATGACCCTGGCGGACCAGTCGGAGAGCCCGCCGGCGATGAGGAAGCCCACGATGGCGCCGATGAAGGCGGCCGTGTACGCGTAGCCGGTCTTGACCTCGTCCCACCACAGCGGGTACCCCAGGAAGAAGGCGCCGAGGATGACCCCGATGAATACGGTCCACCCGATCAGAGTGCCCTGGATCAGGCACGCCCACAGGAAGGCGGGCTGGAAGAACAGCGGGAAGGGCCGCAGGACGAGCTTCCAGAGGGCCTCGTCCGTCTTGCGGCCGTTGAAGAGCGCGAGGGACTTCAAATAGCTGCCTTTCGCGGGGACGGCTGATGTGCCTCTGCCTGCTGCGGGCATGGCCCCTTCTCCGTCGATGGCCTTCTCGGAATCCTGACTGTTGTGCTCCCGAGCCGACAGCGGGGTGTCGTCGCCGTTCGCCACACCGGCGGGATCATCCTGGGCCAGCATGTCCGTGTTCAGGCTGGTGTCTCGCTTGTATGCTGTCTCGGGACAGAAGAGTACGAGCGCTGGTAGGCACAGGGCGCAGAATATGGAGACCAGATAGAACGTCCACCACCAGTTGAGCTCGTGGGTAATCTTGCCCACGACGATGGGCGTAAAGAAGGCGCCGCCAAAGACAGCCAGGTTCGTGAGCGCCATGCGGCTGCCGCGCTGGTGAACGAAGTACAGATCACCGACCGCAGCATTTACCAGAGCCTCATACGGAGCGCAGCCAACGCCCTGGATGATCCTGGACCAGAGGAAGCTGTTGTAGTTCTTCTGTTTGCCGACGACGCCGCCCCAGACGCTCGAGAAGACCAGCACGACCATGCCGAAGATAAAAGTGTGCCTTTTGCCCCAGACGCGGCTGGAGGGCACGAAGAAGGCGCTCGCGAAGCCGGTGCCCAGCAGGAAGTAGCCGGTAAGGACGGCGACGTCGGTGAAGTCATGGGTCATGTACAGCGACACGGTGACGGTGTTGGCGGCGAGGATGGGGCCGAGTGCGGTGGCGAAGATGGCGGAGATGGAGAGGATGAAGGTGATCAGGTCGCGCTTCCACAGCGGCCAGTTCAAGGGATCGTTGGGGTCGTCGGAGGGCTGGGGCACGAGAATGATGGGCTCGGCGCCGCTGTTGTCGGTCTTCAGGCCGCGGGCGTCTCGCGCGGCGAATTGTGGTCGCTCCGGGTCGTCGAAATAGCGGGTCGTGCCTGAAGTAAAGTGATCAGTGGGTGAGCTTGGGGTGCAAGTTCACGGAGCGTGGTGCGTACCTGGGACATGGTCCATGACCCTGTCCTCGAGAACTCCGAGACCCATGATGGATGGTGGGTGGATGGCTTGGACCGTGAATAATAGGTTTGGTCAAGATACCTAGGCAATCAAGAGGAGACAGACAGGTCAGACAAGAAGCATGGTGATTGCTGGAACAGCCACCAGACCTCGACAGCTCACTGCCAGAGTTGAGAGGAAGTGGAAATTGTTGAAGACGAATGCGGATTGATAAAAGTCGCGGGCGAGGACGGGAACCCGTGGGCGTCCGTCCCGTGGCTACACAGCTACTAAAGACCAACCAGGGGCTTGGCGGCGGCTTCGCTGCACCCACTGGTTGGAGCTAGGTCAAAAACTGCAGCAACCGTTGTAGAGTTAGAGTTGTAGTACATTGTGATGGCTGCAGGACGGGCCTCGAAGGAGAGGCACGCTCTGTCACCTCCACTCCATGAACTCTAACTTGTAGGATCCCTTTTTCTCCTGCATCATTCCGTCATGCTCAGCGGCAGTGCTAGTGCAGTGCAACACACACACACACACACACACACACACACACACACACGCACAGAGATCTTACCACATGTTACGTGCCGTGCCGTCGCCATGACCATGTCCATGAATGTGGCCGAGATGGATCGTATCGTGGCAGCGTGGATGGCTTGCGAAATGGGTTGACGGGCTGATCGCTCGAGCCATTGCGGGGGACAGGCACGGCAGTATCACAAGGTGCAGTGCACCATCCCAGCACCAAGG
Organism: Diaporthe australafricana; assembly: GCA_039880735.1. Taxonomy (NCBI): domain Eukaryota; kingdom Fungi; phylum Ascomycota; class Sordariomycetes; order Diaporthales; family Diaporthaceae; genus Diaporthe; species Diaporthe australafricana. The sequence continues at coordinate 7,939,319 of JBCEDM010000001.1, forward strand.
CAGAGCTCGTGGTCAGCCCATTTGAAGTGGAGCACCCGTCCGATGTGACAGTGCCGCGGCCCGGCATACGGTACTATGTACAGCTCATTCATCTAGACTATGTGAATATCTTTGCAGATGCATTGTTTCTCCGCATTCTCGTCGCTTCGGCAGTGACACGCCAGTCTGTGACAGCCAGTGGATGCTGTAGCAGATCCCTGGCAATTTGTTGACATGTTGATCAAGCAGACATGGGGAGAGCAAAGGAAGAAGAACTCAACTGGGTCACACTCTTCTGCGCGGTGTGGACAGTATAAACGCAGTCGACGAGACAGTCTGGAGGGCAGCATGGTCAGAGCTCCAGGGTAGTGCAGCTGAGTTTCTTCAGTGGGGCGGTGGGCTCGAATGGGTTCGGTGGAGACCTCGTTAAGGTTTAGTTTGAAATTGTCAATTTATCAGTGTTTCTGCCGCTTCGACATCGACTGCAGCCACCCGAAGCCGCTGCTGCACTTCGCTACACTCACGATCATCTTGACCTCGACAACGCTGAGCCTGTTTGCCCGAGGCACCCGAACCAACTCTCAATCCTGACATGAAACAGAAGCTATCGCTGTTGCTGCAAACTGCCCCGCCCATGCAGAAGCGACCAGCAAGCTCGGCATATCCGTGGCCAGAAGCTTCCAACCCGGCCAAGTCGGCAATGGAGAAATGGCCGAGAGCTGTGCCTCTCTCTCTCTATACGGGGCTTTCCATGCCTGTAGTGCAGGCAGTCTCAGTCTCCAACGGGGCAGCAGCACCGGTAGGATTATCTTCACGATTCAGAGGTCCGGCCTTGAGATTGGCACACAAACATCCCAACTCCAGAGTCTTTCCGGCCCCTCCGTTCTTTCTCCCTCCCAGCCTTGTCAACAGTCCACGGCATATTAGCTCGGGATGGGGATTGCAGATCAGACTACCCACGAGACTAGTAGTCTATCGCCAACATAGTGTTGCATGAACAAACCGCCATCACTTCCCCGTTCGTCCTGCTAGCAAGCGCCATCCCCCTGCTTGCACTTCCCCAGGCGGCTTAGCTTTGCCTGGGTATCGGCGTGTGGTTACTACTTCAGCTGGAGCTGCATCTCTCCCCACCCTGCCCTCGGAACATCCAACATCCAACAAGACGCCCGACTTTCGGTGGATTTTACTCCTCCGCCTCGCCTCTCCTTAGTATCAAGCTTGTCCGTTGACGAGACCTACTCGATTTCACACTTATTCCACCACATCCCGAGCATCTTCTGCTGTGCTACATCGATCTACTGCGATCCAATCACAATATATTTATTTTATTATCAGACGCACATACACAGCCTAGCGCAGTCAGCACAACCACCAAAATGCTATTCCCCACTTTCTCGCTCTCAGCGGCCATCTTCGCCGGCCTGACCGCTGCTCAGTTCAACGGGCTGCCCACCTGCGCTGTAAGTCTTGCGCCTCCGCTACCTGCTCGGACTCCATTGCATGCATAATCATAAGCCCCTCGCACTCGACAGCAAGCCGCACCACTTCCTGCCGTAGCTGACATCCCACCTCACCTCAACAGCAAGGCTGCGCGTCGCAATTCTTCTCCGGCGGCTCCTACGGCGGCTGCGGGACCGACCCCAAGTGCATCTGCTCAAACCAGAGCTTCCTCGGCGACGTCTCCTGCTGCCTGGTCGGCGCCTGCAGCGCCGACGACCAGGCCAAGGCCATCACCTTCGCCCAGCAGATCTGCAACGCCAACGGCGTCCAGGTCCCTGACCAGGTCACTTGCTCGACGGGGACGGGCGCCTCTGCCACGGCCACCGGCACCTCGAGCGGCTCCAGCGGCTCCTCCGGCTCGGCCTCCGCCACCGCTACCGGGGCCTCAACCAGTGCTACCGGCACGGCCTCCAGTGCCAGTGTCGCCACAGCTTGGGCGCCAAGGCAGACTGCCGCTCTGGGCATGGAGCTGCTTGGTGGGCTGGCAGCCGCCGGCATGGTGTTGCTGTGAGGTACTGGGCCGGGCCCGACGGTTATTTGGCGATCAAGAGTCATGCTATAACAAGACCAAGGGCGTTTGGATTTTGAGAAGTTAACTCATTGCTTCTGCACTTTGCCGGGTGCTGTTGAAGATGCTTGTCCGCGGACTGTTGGCTAGCCGTGTACGATGGGAGTGCAAGGGTGTTTGGCTATGGCCATGGTTGTTTAGCCGTTTCTGTTGTATGTATATATTTTGCCGAAATCCTGATAATAATGTCTGTTGCCTAAGACTCACGCTCCAGCCCTGTTGTGGCGGTCTCCCTCGACATTGCAAAAACACACACAACGCAATGGATCTTACCTGTGATTCCAGCCATTGAGCTATCTCGACTTCAAATTTAGATCTGATGGTATTCCAAATTGCGTAACCACTACAAAAGCTCATTACAGCTTACAGTGCCTTTTGAAGAGTAACTTGCTAATGCCGTTGCTGGAGAACAGGCGTACAAAATGGGGAGATATTCTTCAACCCACTAACTCTAATTCGCGGGAACATACGATATGGACTTGGCAAATCAGCCTCCTCCAGCAAGGCCTAATGCGGGCAGGTTGCTGACATGTCAGCTGGAATTCAAGGCAGAGACCTCGGGACCGCGCTCAAGTGCTGCCTCTCCGAATCATATGCACTCAACTCAGACCTGTGCATCAACTCACTGAGAATATAGATCTGGTACTTATCACTGTTCCTAGAACGCAACAAATTGTCTTTTTACGACCAAGACAAACCTTGGGAACACAGGCAGTTCACCAGCCCAAGACACAACCTCTCCAGACATGCAAGCGGATCCTTTCCACAGCTGGGATCCACCATCAGGGTGGCCAGAGCCTGAGCCCGATGACTACACAATCCTGATAGTCATCCTCAGCGTCTCCTACGTGCTCGGCATCCTCTGGGGCGCGATGGTCCTCCGCCTCACGTACCCCACGATCGCGCCGCGCGACAAGCCCTGGGTGCCCGCGCTGGCCCGCGGCGACGCCTGCCTCACGCCCGTCTTCTTCCTCCTGCCGGCCCTCTTCTGGCCCCTGGTGTTCCCGGCCTTGGCCCTTGGCGCCCTCGGTTTCATCCTGTACTCCGCGGCGTACGGCCTGTGGAGCCTCATCAGCCCTGCGACTGCGACCTCGTGTTGTGGTATACCGCTTCCCCGGCGGGATGGCAAGGCAAAGGCTGCCGCCGCCGCCGCCGCCTCCTCCTCTTCGTCTCCTGACTTGGAGATGGGGGCCGTCGTTGCGTGTGGCGAGGATGGAGGGGGCGAGGGTAGTGGCGGCGAGGACGACTCTGGTGAGGTCGGTGGGCGCTGCGCTGGCTCTGGCGAGTCGGAACGCCCGCCCTCTTATACTTCCCTGCCGCCGGACGAGGACGAAAGCGGGGAGGCGGATGGTCTGCTCGCCAAGGGTGCTGAGTGAGGCGACGATGGTTGGTGGATGTTTTGGTGCAGTGTTTTCTCTCGGATAGGCGGGTTATAGAACGGCGCATAGGCACAGAGATTAATGCTTTTAAGTCGGTAGGGGTGCCTTAACATGGATGAGACCGCTCGAATTATAGATGACATCAAGCTTCAAGCAGGAAGGGTTGCAATGCAATATTTGATTAATGAAGATGCTTCACATAACAGTCACAGCAGTCGCTGTACCACTTCTCCACGAAGGGGAACCATAGTGAAGCACACAATCTAACTTTCGCAACAATACCTAGACAGACAATACATTGACCCGAGATCGACGTAGCTCCATGGAGCTATCTATTACAGGTCTTGTGGTGACGACTGTCCCTGTACAAATGTATTCGACAGTGCAAGCACTGGTCAGAGCTCCAAGCCTATGTGTTGAGACGACTTAGGCATCACTGCCCCCCAGATGGTTCAAAAACTTGCCCCTTCTCTGTTCTTCCATGGGCCTGTAGAGGAAGTCTCCTGACACGAGTAGAGGATGCTATGTGAATAGGCGCAACGAAGCATCTCAACTGACCAAGAAAGCCTAAGCAACCGATGAAATAGTAGGACTCAGCCGAAATGCGCGGGCGAGATTGGTCGCGGGTCGAGCTCAGGACTCGGTGCCTCCAGACGGCAAGGTGGTTGTGCTGATTGTGATTCCGAGACCCTTCGATCCATGTTCCGAAGCTTTTTCAGCTCAATGCCTCCCGAAGCATGCTCTGTGGCGTTTGAAGCGCTGTGGTGGCTATTTGAATTCCTCTTCGCCAATCGAGTCTTGACGCAATGCTTCAAGAAGTAGTAGAACTCCAAAGGGATGAGAATCGGCCACATGTATGCCAAAGTAAATAGGACCGAAACTTTAGAATTCCTAGATTTGACCTTTCGATGAGGCTGCTAGGCAGGAGCCAAGAGGGGCCCTTCGAATAATATGTGTATATACGCAGCAATTATGTGGTACAAAATGAAGATCATGAGGACCCAGACGAGCATTACATCTGATGTGCTACTCGACAATGTGGCGACGTCTTGTGCGGTGAAAAGGGATAATCTGTTGTTGTCAGAAGGTGTGATGGAGAAGTTCCTTTGCCGAGACTGGGGAGAACGGAAAGACTGGCTAGTTGCAAGAATGTCAGTGAACGGGGGGAACTAAGCCGTCCATATTACACTGGCGGTTTCTCTTCTCCCTGAGCCAGCAGTCGAGCCTCATGTTGGTCAAGCTCTACAGTCCTGTTGAACACGTTTCCTTTCGGCTCATGATTTAGCAAGGACTCGGACGGCCAACTTCGACGCAGATTATCATCGGCAGCTGACATGTGAGCTTTCCTTGTTTTCGCTCTAAGCATCAGTAGTGCTCTCGAGCGCCAGGGCGGCCCAAAACAACCTTGGAATGGAGATGAACCGTTTCACACTGGCTTTGGCGCTTTACGAGCTATATAGACCAGCGAGTGATTAGAAAAGCAGCAGCGCATAATTTTTGAAGCGCCTTGGAGAAATGAGGGCCAGGTAATTCGATTTTAGTGCATCAAGAGATCCTTGACCAGTCACATATGGAACTCTCCCATCAGATTTTCAAGATACTCAAGTGGCAAAGACTCAGAGTAGCGGAGTTGCACCTCAAACAGGCGCCAGCGTAATGCCATCCACATCGACATAAAGATCATTTTAGGGAGACCCCGGTCTCATGCTTCGGATCGGAGGGCTGGCTATTGACCCGTGCGAAAGCCATGCGTATTTCTTCTTCTCGGATTGTAATATCATAATCCTGAGCTTGAATTTTTTTTTTGAGATATTCCTTCATCTCATCTATTCCATTCACATCCTAAACTTCACACGTAGCCTGAGGTGGGTATTGTGATACCGTGGTCGTGATGGCCCTTGGGCGTTAGGATACGTGAGCTCTGTCGCCGATAATTGCTGGTCCCTTAGGATCACACAGCGACACAGGTTCATTTGTCAATCAGCCTCTAATGAAGATAATTTGGCTCAATAAACATCTTTTAAGAATAATTGGCGAAGTTTCGAGTGTGGCAACGGACATCCCTCATAGCAGGAAGGCAGGAGAGATCTCAAGTGGTAGTTGCCAGCTGAGGGCAGCTGCGTCACAGCTGGTCCCAGCCGGATGACCCGCTCAGCTCCAGTTGCTTGTGACAGTGTTCACTCAACTCATCGTACCTACTTGAGATCCCCCTTTTGCGTCGACATCGCAATGGATCAAGCACAAACTTTGCCGATACGCGGGCACGTTCGGAACAAGTCCTCGACGGGCAGACGTAAGTCTTTTGCTTTTACGCCTCCGGTTCAACCTGATGAGCGAGATGATCTGGCGCTACTTCCGCGACCCCCGCCTGCACCATCCCAGACTTGAGTCCGGATTCGACATATGCTGACCTTCTATCTAGCTACGAGGCCCCGCTCCTCGACCAAAGGTCCACTCGATGTAGATGAGTGAGTCCTTCCGAGCGTGGCTTGCATGTTTCGTCCACTGAAGCCTCAACCACAGCGACCCGCTGGCTTCTCCGCTGTCTCCCCAGCAGGCAAAGCATCTAGCTCCATCTCGCCCGCTCTCCCAACGCGGCAGCCCACGAGTTTCTGTCGACAGACCTCTCCGGTCTCCTCGCTCGCCAGCGCCTCATCGGGCTACCAGTCCGGCCATCCTGCCACCCAAGGACTTCTCCTATCTGCTGCGCCCTGAGATCTATCACCCCTTGACGCCCGTCACGGTTCCGCCTCCCTTCCGCAACTCAAGCAAGCAGCCGCCTCCAGATTCGCCCATAGATGAGCTGCTTGGCAGAGGCCATTTCCGCGCCGCGGCCATCGCGGCCGTCCAGGCGCTGACTGGCACCGGAGGCAAACCAGCCCCGGCGTCCACGGACTATGAAGTGATCTTCGAGCTGCTCTACGTGCGCCTATCATGCCTGACGCTCATTGATGCCACGCAGATTGCGGCGCAAGAGGTCCGGGCCCTCGAGGATGTCAACAGCGCGATATACGTGGATGAGATATCCGGCACGCACCTCGTTCCCTGGGACCTGCGCGTCCTGATCGTCCGCCTGCAGGCCTTGGGCTTTGGCGACCCTCGGAGGGCCGTCATGAGCTACTACGACCTCGCGAGAGAGGCCCGCGCCCAGATTGCGCCGGCAATGACCAATCATGACAACTCGGCCAGCGAGGTCTGGAAGGACCGGCTGGTAGACTTGGGCATCAAGGTCACTGGCGCCATGGTTGAGATGGACGACCTTGCGGGCGCAGCGCATCATCTCGCGGGCCTAAGGAACCGACCGGACGGCAAATTGAACATGGCAAAGGCGCTCCTGTGGTTGCATCTTGGAAACAGTGATGCTGCCAGGCTGTGTGTCAAGGACGGCGAGCCCGGGGACAAGATCGTATCGGCACTGTGCAGCATGGCAGACGGCGAGTACGAGGCTGCTCTTGATACATTTAAGGAGCTGCGGGAGGAGATGGGCGGTGACGAAATGGTTGCTGTCAACCTGGCTGTTTGTCTGCTCTACAAGGGCAGAATGGAAGAGGTACAGTTGCGCCCCTCCCCACCTTCACTTGCTGAGACTAAGTGATTACAGGGACGAGAGATATTAGAAAGCTTGGTTGACGGTGGCTTCTCCTCGCACACTCTATTGTTCAACCTGGCGACAATATTTGAGCTCTGCACGGATAGATCACGAAGTCTAAAGACCAAGCTTGTGGAACGGGTGGCCGCGATGGAACCGTCGACGACCGGATGGGAAAAGGCAAATGCTGACTTCAAACTCTGAACACGCATGCACCAACAATCGGCGAGTTTTGGAGAGAATAGTAGATATTGTGGCTGCAGAAGCTGCCCAACTTGGATTGATATGACTGGTGACACAGTCGGACATGCTCTCAAAAATGACCACCGAAGAACCGACCAACCACATTCGCTGATGATATATGTGTAACCTGTGAACGCCGAAGAAAACCACGCCTAGCCGTCCTCTGACCGCCCCCTCCGCCCCTCTCAAATGATGCAGCAGTCGCAGGGCAGAGGGCACGGGACGCAGAAGCAGAAGCGTCCCGGGCAACAACGGCCGCGGTCACCGCCCCTCATCCGAGGAGTCGTATCAGCAATGGTGTGCGGTCGCTCGGGATCTATGACACGATGTCAGCTCCAAGGCCTCAATTGAATTTCTCTAGGGATTAACCATACCCATCGGCGGGGAGACCCGCGGCTGTGTCACTGTTATCCTCGGTGGTGGTGTGGGGAGAGTCTGTTGGTCCACCACTTTGGCTTGAGCTTGAGTCTCGGCTGGCGACATGGTGCAGGTCTGCTGTGTGGGAGGGTAGCGAGGGGCAGCTGTTTTCTTTGGTTGACTGCGGGCTGCTGGCTGCTGGCTTTGGTCGAGCACAAGCACTTGTCTTTGCGGTGGATTATATCGGCGAAATCACGAAAGAGGGATGGAAAGGTGAAATCTACCAACACAGGCAGAGGAACAGGCCCGTATTCTTATTAACTGCATGGCGGCAGGCGGTCGGAAGGTCAAGCAGCACCGACAGCGTCATCCCCACCTCTCAAAGGGCCGAGTCAGGCTTGACCGACCCGACCCCCTATAATTCGTGGCTGAGAGCGTGTCGCAGCTCCAAGGCAGTTGCATTGCCGCCTGCCTGCTAGCGCCGTCCGACTAAACCTGCTGTCGGGCCATGCCAGCTGGGATTGATTCTTCCTGCTTGCCGTAGGGCCGCTCAACTCCCCTCTCCCCAACCCCGAATACGCGCGTCTCCGGGGGCGCTGCCAGCTTGTCGAGCCATTGATGGCCCTGCGTCATGCGTGACATCATCCCCACCCGGGCGAAGTCAATAAATGGCTCTCCACTGTTTGCCCTTTTTTGAACCCGCGCTTGCAATGCAAATGCGCATTTGGGTGTACAAGCGCCTGGACTTGGCTTCGACCAGCGTTTCTGGTTCATGGTAGTCTTTTCTAGTGGTAGGTTGTGATAGAATGCAGTTGGAACAAGTGCCCAGCGTTACAACCTACTGCATTTGTTCACAATCTGGGTGCAATGCCTCTGCAGTAACAGCGTCACATCTCACATCTCATTGCGCAAGTCTCCGTCACACCCACTGCAGTAGGAGAGATTTCGGATGAGAGATGTGACAAGGCGGCTTGACGGCCCTGGAAATGGCAAGTAAACGCAGACGCACCCCGGCCATTTCCAGGCGAGGCAAATGCATGCCCAATCACACGCCAGGCCTAAAGCAAAACCGATACATCGGGACTGCTCATCTCAAATCGCTGCATCCTGTGTTCATCCAAAGCGGTTTTTATACCGACCAATTGTTCTTCACAAAACACTCGGAATTGTTTTCCGGCACAACGGCCAGAGCCTCTCGTAATTGACTCCATTGTCATTTGCCATGTCTTTGGTGTAATATGCTTCGGCGATGTGTCGCCTCTATCTATAGCGCTGATTGAATGCATCACAATCCCTGAGCCTCAATTCTAAGTTGTTCCAAAGCAGACAGACAATTGACCCTGAATCCCCTATCCATCTACGCTGACAACAATCGTCGTCAGGCTCGTCGAGGCTCCAAAGTATCTTGTTGCAAGGACGGGGCTAACCACATCCAACACCTCCCAACAGTCGACATCCATCTTGGGATACAGACACTGCCGCAGGCTGTCCGTGCTCCTCAGCATGATCAGAGAACCAGCCTTCATGGATTTGGCGACTGCTATGAGGAGATCCCTCTTGTCTCTTTCCGTCTCACCGATCAGGGCAGCAAAGTGAACGAGGTCGCAGTCACCAAGGTCCGGCAGCGACAGCGCTTCAGGGGCAGTAGGAGAGACCGGCTCGCTATTTACACCGTTGGAGGATGGCGGAGTCGAAGCAGAGACGGCAACCTCAGCACGAACAAAGCGCATGTTGCCGGAGACCTCCGGCCCCAGCGAAAGAGCCATCCTCTGGCCGTGGTCGATGGCCTCCTCGCTGCGGTCGATGTTGACGATCTCCACGCCCGGCCCCAGCCTCTCCCGGAAGCACAGCGCCGAGAACGGCGTCGGCCCCGAGCCCAGGAAGGCGATCTTGCGGACGGGCGGCAGGCCCTTCTCACCGAGCGCCGTGTCGAGCGTGTTGGTCTCCATGCGCGCCAGCTGGCGGTACTGGTCCAGGTACGGGAAGCTCTCGTAGACCTGCTGGCATTTGGGCACGGAGGATCCGCCCCTAATCACCTTACGTGCAAAGTCGAGCTCCAGGAGGTACTCCGCGTCACCCCAAACCTGCCGCAGCTCCGGGATGATGGCTTGTACCCGCGGGTCAGACAGGATCTGCGGGAATGGTTAGTATCTTGAGATCAGGCCTGCGACCACTCGGGGGGGGGCTGTGACTCACCTTCTCTTCTTGGCTGGTGGTGGTTTTTGATATTGTCACGAGGTCGAACAGCTGGTTGAAGAGTCTGCCGTTGATTGGATCTGGCTGTAGGGTGTCGAGTTTTCGAAGTTTGTCAAACAATGTCAAGATCCCCAGGGTGATGCGCTCTGCCGCATCCTCGTGGTATGGCAGTTTGGTGGCCACACGTTCCACGGTGTTGCCGAGCTGCACATTTTGTCTCGCGTCGACAGTCATTGTAGCAAAAGGGTTGTCTGTTGCACAACAGCTCCGGACGAGGAGAGATCACTGTTGGCGGAGAAGAGACAGCAAAAGAGTGCTTTATAAATTGCGCCCACAGTGCCCACAGTGCCCAGTCACGATCAGGAGTGAACTCGATTCAGCGTGATGCAGGACCACGTGTGATTGATCGCCTTGCTGCCTGTGGAAGTAAACAGAGGAGATGGGACGAAATACGTCGTATGACCGAAGCCACCTGAAGAGGCGCAACAGCCAGAGGTGAGTTGTACATGCGCAGCAGCAGATTACACCCGCGTTGCCCGCCGAAAAGACTGGTAAGCATTGCCATGCCGTGTACACCCAGCAACGCGAGATGAGCAAGGCGAGCAAAGTAATTGGTGAAACCTTCTTTGTTGCGCCGAAGATTAACACTATACGGGTGTAGTCGCATTGCTCGAAAGGCCTCATCCTTGCAGACCGTAGGCCATCAAGGTCCTCATCACCCTTGTCAATGCAGAAACAACTCACACCACCAACCCGGGTGACTCTGGATCGCGGGAGCTAGCCCTTCCTGCCAAGGACGGTCGTTGGTCTCATTACCAAGAGAAGTATGCAGGCTGGCCATCGGGTGCTCAGTCTTCACCGAACACTATCTTGTTATCTGATTTCCACCCAGTCTCACTACCTGGGCTTCCAGAACGTCCGGAGGTAACTTAGTAGCGGCCACCTGATGTCCTTGATGAGGGATCCATAGCACGCCGGTGATATCGTGCTTCGGTCACGCTATCACTTAAAATGTGGAAAACACTAGATCTACTTGTCCCTGCAAACATCCCACGCCGATCGTCCTCCCTTTACAAAGTGGATTCTCAAGAATGATCATGTGACGGCTCTCTTTTCCGCTGATCTTTAGTTCCTGACCAACCATCCCGAAAAGTTCGCGATGAGCCTCAAGTGAGGCTTTGTAAGTCCTTGAAGATTGGGCACAGTGCTTGTTCGGTCGGCTTCAGACAGATAGAAATGAGGCTGGGTCCCTTGTTCTTGACCCCCACACACCTTACTCGTGCCTAACAAGCTAAGTACTCAATCGCCGCCACTCAACCGCAGATCTCGAATGGCTTAGTATGCAAAATGTCTTGTCCAATGTTCTAATATTGTTCACGCATACTAGTAGACCACATCTTTTTGAGGTACTAAAGGTACTAAGAAAGTTGCTGTGAACTGGAACCTATGGCGACCTGGAGCAAAGCGTAAGTGTGACTTGGGGCTTCAAGACCGTTCGTAAACAGTTGGCATTAAAGATCATCAGGTGTAGTCTTGATGTGTATCCTTTCTAGGGTATTGCGATGTTGAACGGGGCAGTATGTAGCACTTGAGTACTTGATTATGAATTGAATTCAAAAAGCTGTAGCCAAACATGCCATGTCAGAGAAACATATCATGTTTCCTCAGACATGCTATGTATAGGCAAACATGCTACGTTCTTCCCCTTATATTGCTGCTACTCCCGGGGTAGTAGTATGCGTCATAAACCGGCCTAGGCTTCGATTGATCGTGAAACCAGCGATCCACGACATGTGCCCCTAATCTTCGGCGTTCTTCCTCTCCGTCGGAGTCGTCTTCAGTTGGAGGGGGTCTGTGATTTCGATGTCGAGAAGTCTCAGGTGGGTTTGGGGCACGTGAATCGAATCGGACTGTCTTCTTGGGTGCTTGTCTGCCCTGTATCGACGTCTCGGCTCCTTTTAAGATCGGCCGAACATCTCCTGGCAGGGAGACGCGGACCGAATGTTGTCTCTTACCTCGAGACGGCTTGAAATAAAACCGCAAGCGATGTGGATGCCAACCTATCGAATCAAAATCACTTCCTAGTGGATGATCTTGCCACTCCCTTGGAAAGTCTCTTTGGATCCTCTTGAAGACGTACGGCTGGGTCCCCTCGTCTTCAGAGTCAATGATGGAGATGGTGGAAACAGACGGACAGTATTGTGTAGCGTTATCCGGCATGAGTCGCCACTTCTTGTTCTCCTCCTGGAGCTCCCTCATCGTCTGCCTGTGATCACTAGATGTAGATGCATTCGAATCGTTGTCGGAGCCGTATGCCTCCCAATATGAGTGAAAGCGAAGATAGTTGTCAGTAGGTCGGGCGTCTCTCGTGTCTACAGAGCTTGGACGTGTGTCATCGGTCACGGACGCGTCGATCTCCTGGTTTTGCTGATCTGGATGCGGATTTGGGTGTCTGATCTGCCTTGATTCTCTGGCCAACCCGTGAATGTTTCCAAAGGTATCGGCCAGCCATACGCGGTTTCCACCCTTCTCATACGCAGTTGGGTCTTCATTAACAGATCAGCGTCCAGACCAAAACTGGGTATCTTTGTTGACTCACAGTATTCAAAGGTTAGTGTATCAAGATATCGAGCGGTCTCATCATGATCGCGGCTATCAGCGGACTCCACCGTGAACTCCGGATGGCTTGATGGAGCGAAATGGTCTTGGTAATTGCTGTTGCAGGGATAGACGCCACGATCTTGTGTCGCTTGCTTCGGAATCTGCTGCCCCTGTCCGACCGGAGACGGTGATCCGGGGCGAGAGCGAAGTTGTGTCTCATTCTGATTGATTGACACTTCCTGAGATCCTACACCATCAGTCATCTGTGGCTGCCGACGTCTTTTTGCCGGGTACAAAATAGTGCCTTCGATAGGGTTGCCGTCTTCATCTGCGTCCTCCATGTAGGTTGTGTTCATTGGTGTGGTCTCATGTATTTCTGAGGCATCGAATCTGGTTCTTGATCCCTTCCCGAATTGCGAGTAAACGTCCTTGTCCGGGTCAGCAGAGCGATGAGAAAGGTAAGGCCGCTCGTTTTGGTCCATAACGTTCAGGTGCCTGCCTGAATCACCAAGCAATCTTTCGATGTTTCTCTGGGTAGAGACCTTGGTGTCTACGGTGGTACCGTCCGTTTCCATGCGAATCGTGACTGATTCATCATCATCTTTAGATTCTTGAACATTTCCGTCGCTTCGATCCGACAAATTGTCCATGCATTTGGCCGTCTCTTGAGTCCATGCTGCCGATGCCTGAGTGTGCTGGCTTTGTTCGTCGTCGACACGGGGAATGATGGGCGACTCTTCCACGTCGATAATTGGGTACTGTTCTGGTTCGTCTTCCATGGCTATCCACGGGTGATAAAGAGCCTGATCTGCAAGGAGCCGGTTTTTAGGACTTGGCGACATCAAAGACTGGATGAAGTCGATGCACTCCTCACTGACAGAATGTTTCCGAAATGAAGCTCGCGGGAAGTCAGATTCTCCAGACGCATATCGATAGAAAGTTGCATGAGGCTCGAACGTGCCGTGTCCAGTAACAGCATGTGAGATGGTCTCTCCAAGACACCACTAGAGCCCATTCGAGTCAGCATTTTGTGCTCTTTGAAGACGGAATGGAGGATAAATATTCAGGAGCTGAAGCTCTCTTTGACATGCGCTCAAATCTTGCAGATCATTGTCTGGAATATTCTCGAAATAATAAGATCAAAGATTAGGCAAAGGTGGGATCTTTACCATATCTGCTGCAAAGGGGTCGACCTCCTCGACGCCATCGGTACCCTCACTATTGAGCCCAAGTTTCTCAGGGGCCATGAACCCTGGAGTGCCGCGCATAACAGTCGCGCTGGCATTGTCCTCTGCTCTCTTGCTCAGCCCAAGATCGCAGAGCTTGACCCACCACTCTGCGGGTGGACGACTCTTGATGAGGATATTCTGGCTCCGAGTTTGTCAGCGGGAGCCACTCCTTGCGTGCTCATTCATGTACGAATAGGCAGGACTCACGGCTGGCTTAATGTCTCGATGGGCGAATTTGGCCTCATGCATTAGAGACAGTCCTCCCAGCACCTGCCACGTAATGTCTTTGGTCTCTTTTTCTGTGAGCTTTCCCCTGCTCTTGATATATTTGTTCAGATCGCCGTGCTCGCAGTATTCCATTGCTGCATGCAACCTCCCTGGGCTTTCGTACCATCCGTAGAATTGAACGAAGAAATGCGCATACTGTAGAGAATGCCAACGTATGGTCAGTAGTTATTTCAACAAAACGTGTATGTATATATATATATATATATATATATATATATTTGTCAGTGGGCCGACATGCGGCAAGGGGAAAATTTGACTTGCCTTGTGGCTATTGGATGAGAATTTAGCGAGCGCTTCCAGCTCGCGTACGTAGTCCCGCCGTTGCGAAGAGGCATTCGTGTAGATGCTCTTGACGGCCCGCAGTGCAGGAGTTTGATCCTGCCCGTCGTCTAGCCTCTTCTCTAACCAAACCTCTCCGTATCCTCCATGTCCAAGTGGACGCTCTGTGACTCTCTTCCAGGTTACACGGCTCGGCAACCTTCTCTGACCCCTTAGCAGAGTATGAATGGTATGTGTCTGATTGATGAATGTTTCTAGCCGAAATTGGCGAACCAATTCTGGCAGATCACTCAGTTCCGCCATGTAGACCAGGATGAAACCATTCGCAACAAAAGTTTTACCAACCCTCGGATCAGGCTGTGGACAGGCGACTAGGTGACGGGCAGGATCGTAATTCGCTCAGCTGATGCCGCTCGTGGCGCATCAACAGAACTGTTTCGAATCGCATTAGGGAGGGGGCTCGCCGTCATGGCATGCCTTGCAGCTGAATCGCGGACTGAGGCCTGACTGAGGATAGCTCAATGTCGTCGAAAGCGAAAGATGAATAGCGGGGGATTCCACGAGAGCCTGGGGTGGAAGAAGATGGCGGCTCCGGGTCCCACGGTCAGACACAGCCCCATATGCATGCGGTCATACCTGCTGACCGGGGCCATGGCGGGTGTCTAATCTGTGGCTGTGCATACGAATGCATCTTATTATTTGATGGAAGACGCCATAAGGCATTCTTCATGCACGCCGCTCCTTTGGCGCGCGGGTATAACATTGAGGGGTCACTCCAGACCCAGGTGCCACTGATCATGGTCGACTCCACGTAGATCTGTCTATTCATGATCTCTTGGACTCCCTAGTTTTAATCTCCCAGGAAATTCGCCGACTGAGCCAACAGTTTAGGTGAATACCACGCTCGATGCGACGATAAATCCAACGAATCAAGCCTAGTCAAGAGGATAAGCGATGTCTGGTGTTGAGCTGGGACTGGCTATCGTCGCCACAGTGGACCTGTGCCTGAAGTTTGAACCCTGTCCAGATCGAAGTTGACTCTTTGTCTCTCGAATTAATACTGATTCACTTGGAACAGATACGGAGCAGAGCTCAAGCGCGCGTACAGCTCCTTCCAGAATGCAGACCGGGAGATCGAGGAACGCCTCTTGCTCCTCGCCAGTAGTTGGCTGCGGTATGAGAAGCAGTTGAACTTCGTCAGGAGTATACATGAGTCTATGCATCTGGAACACCAGAAGATCTACTACAGGATTCTGTTGGCTCTTCAAGCTAAATTGGAGCACCTCAACTCGATGTTTGTGAAGGTTCTTCGCCCAGCCGACGCAGAAGGGGGGCCACTTGCAAAGAAGTTTAGATATGTCCTCAAGAAGGAAAGTCTGGACCGAGCAATCGAGGATCTTCGATTCTGGCAAAATGAGGCAGATCCATCATGGTTCCTGCTAATGAGGCTGGCCATTCCCAAAGTAGACACGTTAATTGCAGGGGGAAGCGCGGTGTCTGCACCAACAGTCTCGATGATTCGGGCTGGGTTGAACACGACAGCAGCCAGCTCAAGTGGTGTTGGGCTCATGCTGGAGTACAAGATATCAACCAGATGATAGTGGCTGATATTCCTTTTTCTGACGCTCGGACAGCCAAGCGCGCCAACTCGTCCAAAGTTTCCTACATCTTCACTAAGATAAACGTCCATGTATCAGCGAACTCACCTCCTTCAAGATTTCAAGCTCTGAAGCGGGAGACAAGGGACCTTGCGAGAAGATTGCAGCACGACGAACCGGAAGCTTTCAGCCTCCTAGCATGCAAAGGCTTCACTATTCCAGATGCGAATGCAAATTCATCAATCATCCTGGTTCTCAGGACACCTTCATCAAGGGAAATCGTACCTCGCAGTTTAAGAGACCTTCTGCTGAATGTCCCAGCGCCACAATCTCTCAGCCAACGCTTCGCCATCGCCAGACAGCTCGCCACAGCGGTCGCATATGTGCATATTTTCGGCTTTGTCCACAAAAACATCCGACCGGAGTCAGTGCTCAGCTTCGCATCCACAGATACATCACAGCCACGTGTCTACCTCGCTGGTTTTGAGATGTTCCGGAGAGACGAGGCCTGGACGCAGAAGATGGGCGACGATGCCCTAGACAGGAATGTTTACCGCCACCCTTCCCGTCAGGGACTCAATCCAGACTGGGAATACATCATGCAGCACGACATTTACAGCCTTGGCGTCTGCCTGTTGGAGATAGGTCTGTGGCAGTCTCTGGTCGACTACCAAACCACCACAACTGGCTTGCAACCGCGAGTCTCGGCGTTGCTCAGTCCCGCTGAAGACGCCGGCAAGAACATGCTATCCTCGTACCTGGGCACTGCGTTGGGAGAGAAGTTGTTGAGCCTGTCCCAAGAAGAGTTGCCGCGATACATGGGCACAAAATACGCCGAGATTGTGCGAACATGTCTGACTTGCCTGGAGCCAGACAACGAAGACTTTGGAGACGAGAAAGAGTTGCAGGATGAGGACGGTATATCCGTTGGTGTTCGATATATTGAGAAGGTGATTGCGTTCTCTTCACTGCGACGACCGCCACGCCCTTGGAATAATGCTGACTTGACACAGATTCTATCGCGTCTCAATGCGCTCAACGTGTGAAATTTGAGATGAGAACTTGGGTGGACTTTGGCTCTACCAGTGATCCTTTAGGGGGTTTGGGCGCCCACGGAAATGAATTTTAGTAGGGATTTCGAAATATCCAATTAAAGGACATACTAAATAGAGCATTGTTGGCTTGCTTAGAGGAAAGGCTGTTTGACCAAGCACCAAGTAAAATGTGAAATTCAGCCTCCATGGTGTTACTATTGTCATCGATCTTCTCTTCCAAGGAGCATATTCGCTTCAGTGGATCTACCTCAAAATACCTTTGCATCTGGGACACCAGCAAGTGGCCAATTGCCTAAGCCTGGAGGCAGGAGAGATGGTTTTCATGGCCTATAGAGTTTCTCTGACTTGACAGAATCATAACCATGTTGGCATATTGTAACAAGCGGTGACTGTATGGCGGTCTTCGACAATGTGTCAGTTATGTGGTGAGTGAAAACCACTATAAGAATGAGTCTCACTTCGGTCAAAGTCGTCACAATCGAGCGACCTCACCACCTGAACAATACCGCTTTCACGCAATAGAGCGAGTTTGAGCGAGAACGTGGCCTCACAACTGCAAGCAAATCAGATGCCTCGATGCATGGCTTATTGTGACGACACATTAAAACAAAAAAGAAAAGACAGCCGGATCCTCGGCCTTCCGTTTGGACGGGCATTGTGGTGGAAGCCGAGCCGCGAGCTTAATTACGCAGGGGTACCATGCTGCTGCTGCTCCGTGGGGTAAGAATCAGGGCGTACTCAATGTCACTCACTAGTGGCGCAATGCATATTCCCAAGGACTCACTCGGTACCAGTGGTCAGTAGTCTTACATTTTGGGTTGCAGCCTTTAAGTATATGCTGTCACTCAGCTAATAGTAGGGTGAATCTGAAAGTACTTGCACTATAGTTGATGAGGATAAGACAAAGTCTAATCATCGTTTCAACCTTGGCCTTGAATTTGCTCCTGCATATGATAATCGAGGTAAAATAGCGTTACCAAAATATCCATGATCTTACAATTGAGCTGATATCCCGCAGAGACCATGACCCAAGGGGAATCGGTCGACTCTGTGTCAAATAACAGCGTGTACTGACTATGCATACCAAATCTGTAGCTACCATGCCGTAAAGTCCGAGCTGACATTAATACCTCTTCTCATCAATGCTACCAAATGAAAGGTATTACAGCTGATCTACAATCCGCCTGACCAATTCGCTGCACATGTGTATCTGCAAGGCAACTCGAATCTAGTGCATCTTCTGTGCCCCTCGCGACTTCAGTCCTCCGATGCCGACTAAAGGCGACAGTGTTACAGACACATGTGCGTAAGTTGACCCAGGTGACATCTAGGCCCGGTTCTCATCTTCGAGACTTATAAATTCAGCGTCTTGCCCATTACTAGGAAAAAAGTTGAGCAATCCTTTCTAACCAGCTAAGCATACTCTCTTGACTTCACCATTTTCTTCTTGAACAATCAGTTTCCCAGTAAACATGACCGGCCCAAAACCCAATGTTCTGATCGTCGGTGGAGGAATCGGAGGTCTCACCTTGGCCCAATGTCTGCGCAAGAAGGGCATCTCGTTTGAGATCTTCGAGCGAGACCCGGACTGGCGAACCTCAGGATGGTGCATCTATATTCACAGGTATGGTGAATCTTCTCGTAGTCATCGTGGTGGGGGTCCACCTTCCAGCACTGACGAAAATAATTGCAATCAGTATCATCCCCGAACTGCTAGCTGCCATGCCCGATGATGTGCCCGACCTGGCTCTCACGAACCATTTGCTCCCATTGGACCTGCCATCACAATTCACAGTGTACCTTGGTCATCAGCCTGGTGAGCGCTACGGAGTGACTTCGCGGGGAACGCTTGACATGATACGCGCAAACCGCGCTATGCTGCGGCAATTCCTAGCCACGAAGATACCGTGTCAGATGGGAAAACGCGCTGTTTCCTTTGAAGAGTCGTCCGAATCTGTGACAGTCCAGTTCGAAGATGGCACTAGTGCGACTGGAAGCATATTGGTTGGCGCAGACGGAGCGAATAGTGCTCGTAAGCGAAAAGATTCTCTACGATGCCACCGGCTAGAGGAATCACCTAATCCTTTTTGGAATTTAAAGCGGGCTGACCAATTATTTTCCGTTGCTCAAGTCAGAGACCTACTTCTGCGCCAAGAGACGAAGCCTCAACCGATCCCCGTGGCTAACATTGGCGGCGAGGTGACGTTATCCGGAAGCGACTTCGAGAACGAGTTGCGGCTGGGTCACTCTACACGCTCCGACGTCCTTTCTGAGCCGGCCGAGCCAGGACTCCCGGCCATCCGCTTGTTCTCTTCTCTGAAAAGGGTGTTGCCCGATGGGATCTCAGGAGAGTACTACTGGTTTGTCATGTGGTTTGATGACACTATCGCCAGCCCAGCCCACTGGATCAGGACAGCGTCAACGGAGGAATTGCACGACTTCGTCATACGGACCACTCGTGGCATGGCCCCAGAGGCTCGGAGAATTGTAGACCTGACTCCTGCGAGTACGTTGCGAGGTGACCCATTCCCGCAACGTGCATTGAAGGTACCTGAGTTACCCACTGGGCGCGTAACACTGCTCGGTGATGCCGCCCATTGCATGCCTCCAAGTAAGTTATACCGAAGACCTATCTCAAAGCGAGGGAACAACGATGGACGGGACTGTGGCAACGAAGGAAAGCTGACTGACAACCACTCGTCTCATTCATCAGCCCGAGGAGAGGCTGGCGTCCACGCTATGAGAGATGCACTGAAGCTTGCAGAATCCATTGGCAACATCAACGCCATCAACGACGTCGAGGGATCTAGCACGAAGATGGCAGTAGCCATTTACAACGAGGAAATGATACGGAGAGGTTCCATAGCCGTCCAGAAGAACATCGATGCAAATAAGCTAAACGCAAAGTCAATGGGCTGGGGTGGACGAGATTTTGAGCCTCTGGAAGAGGAACATATCTCCCTGCAGAATGTTGGCCGATTAAATATGGCGCTTGTTTGAGCAGTATAGAAGGGCGAGCAAGTCTTACCAGTGGTCTGGTTCCAATTGAAGAACATCGCGTATTGCCCTTGCCGAGAGTCGAATTGCATGCACATTGTGGTCCCCTAAATAGTCTTGAAGATACAGACTCGTTCCCCTATCCCAAATATAACCGATTGGAAATACTTGCTCGTCCGCATCAGCCTGTAATACATAACCGGGGTATCTGAGTTAAGTTTGAAATTTCAAATGAATTCATATCTCTAGTCCTCGAATGGTAGAGCGTGTATTTACTGAATTGGTGTGTAGAATATAGTCAATGATGAGCTACTAGAATAAAATTTAGAATTATTTAGATATAGAAGACCTCCAGAAATTTCATTTCGTTGAGATATTATTGTCGTCGTCCAAAGAAACCAGTAATACACCGAAGCTTAGAAATGCCACCTATTATCCCAATATCCTCTTGTACTCATTAATAGTATGCTCCATCACCTTTTGGCCCATGCCGCTCTCTCTATAAGGACCTAGCACCTTTTCGTTCTGCACCGATTCCAAGTTCTCATTCAAAGTGTACACGCCGCTCCCCTTGACGTTGTTGGAACCAGCAACGGCCATCGCTTCAGCAGGCTCCGCAGCAGCAAACATCGGACTGGTCGCAGCAAAGAGATGCCTCGCCCCAGCATCATCCTGAGATGCGAAGACGAACCTCCCAATTGTCGGCAACACAATCCAGTTTATGAAGAACTTGAATACGGGTCCAAAATTCTCCGTCGAGAGTAGGTTCGTCCGCACAAGCCCCGGGAACGTATGCAAGAAGCTGATGCGCGGGTGTTGTTGTTGCAGTTGCTCCATGAAGAGTGTGTTGTAGGATGCTGCCATGCCACCTGCGCTCGCAACGCCGTAGACCTTGGGATCCTTGAGGGACATGTCGTCTGCATAGATGGTACCCTCCTGCCCTCCTGCCAGGACGGAGACAACCCTAGGGGAAGGAGCTGCCTCTAGTAGTGGGAGGAGGTTGAGAAGGAAGCGCATGCGGGCGTAATAGCGTATCGAGGTGATTTTGTCGAGCCCTTCGACGGTCTCGTCCCGGGCGGCGAAGGTCAGGAAGCCGGCGGACATGAAGAGGATGTCTACCTGCTTCTCTTGAACCAGGATTTGCTGCGTGGCCTTTTCGACATTCGAGAGGAGAGTGAGGTCATCCGCTTGTATTGGGATATATGTCCCTGTGCGATTTATCTTGGACAGTTCGGATTGTATTTGGCTGAGCACTGCCTCACTGCGGCCGACGATGTATATCTTTGGCTCCGTTGTGTTTGAGGCGAGCTGGCTGAGGAAGCCCCTTCCAATGCCGTTGGTTCCTCCTACCACAACTGCTGTGAGGGGGCGAGTCGATTTGAGGGCGGCGTTAGCTGCCTGGACCTCTGAGAGCTTCACCATGATTGTCTGATGTTTGTTGTTATTTAGCAAGTAGTTTGTGTTTGATTGTGATGATCCAAGTGCAAATCTGAATGCGACTGTGATGTTGATGATGGATGTTCCTCGACTTCAAGATTCAGATTGTCGGGGACCCCATATATACATTTCGCAGCACGTTGTGCCCAGCCTAGGTATGCAAAATATGCCCAAATTGAGAGCTGTGGCGTTGGTATCTAAGCATCTGGAAGCGTCTCTTTGTTCGCGCTTATGCAACAACACACCCCGCGTGGTTCGCACACAGATAGCTTAGCAAACAGTGTTTGGAGTGTTTGGAGTGTTTGTCATTAGCGCTTACGTTCGGCCTGACACTAAACGCGATGCTTGATGCTTAGCGATAAAGGCCCAGGCTAACTCCGGGCTCGCTCTACTGGCGTCAGCCGAAAATCCAAGCCACATTAATAAGCGAGTTTGGTTGCAAAGACCATATATCAAAGCTTTTAGCGAGCACTTTGTCACAGTGGGAGATGTATCCAGGGAGAGATCTATCTCGAGCAGAATTCTCAACCTCCCGAGATTAATTCTTAATGTTTGGCACGTTTTAGATGCCTCGGATAAATGGTAAAGTGTGTTGGTTGGGTTTCCGTACACGTACAAATAGACAAACTGTCAAGCCTTGAGAAGAGGAATACGGAAACCATCTTATCTTTAAGGAGAACCTTGGCCGATGAGAAATCGTTCTCGCAAATGACTATGAGACGTCGGAAACGTTGTGTCCAGACAAAGCGGATGTTATTTGTTGAAGAAATAGATATGTGGTGTCATGAAACCAATATCGTTTTAACGCAGTCTTCCATGGTCGGTCAGGCCATGGGGGTACTATCATAGGTTGCTTTCTACTGGAGAGTGGGACAACATGAGCATGCAAAACGAATAGTATGATGTGAAGTAACTCCGGCATGCACGCAGTCTACCCGCCTTTCGTGACACAGCGTCTCGGTATCGCATTCTGTTGCCCACATCAATACGAGCGAATCGAAACCACCAGCTGCCATGAGTATGAACAAAGGATCTCCGGTGCATCTCCTGCAATTTTGCTGCCCTTTATCAAGGCTTGATCGCTGCTGACTATAATATGCCTCGGACGCTGATGGGCGGTGGCGCTCGGATAAGGGGCCAAAATGAAGGGCCTCTCTGCCTAATGTACATATGTAGGCACTCTTACACTTCACCTTGTAAGGCGGCCAATTAGAGTGCTGTCAAGCGTTTTCAAAGATTGTCTACCTGGGTACTCCGGGGATCGTCGCACTGCCCCAGCTCACCAAAACCCCAGACTCCGGTCCCATGTTGACGCCGTGTGACCCACACCGTAATCAGAGACATGATTACGTGTGTGCAGCATTCCCACCCCCAAGGTCCTGCACACCCACACCGGCTTCCCTTGTGGTAAGAAACCTAAATTGTGGCACCAACAGAAGAACCTCACGCTGAGTGGGGGGGAGAGTTGGAGTTGGAGTTGCTCTCCCGTCTCACGAGGAGGATGGAAGGAGCTTGGTGATCGCCCACGAGGTGCATGCCCGCCTTTTTACGCTCTGGGCTCTGGTTCGCGCAGATTCGGCGGTGTAACCCTCGCGTCTGCAGCGTGTTTTCAGCTTTGGGTCATGCTCGGAACAAGTGCCTTGCATCGAGTTCCGCGCCATTGGGGCTTACGCTACGTCAGATGGGACCCGGGCTTGCAAATGTGTATACATATAAATGTGCCGTGATGTCCAACAGACGCGCTAGCATTCTTACGTCTTTTCATCTGGCCATTTTCCTGCTCAATGGGCATATTTCCATGGCTGCTCGAACCTCTCCCATCACAAGAACCCGCGCACAAGGTGAACCAGGCCAAGTGTATCATGAGTCCTGTTCGTGACACCAGCGGACTGGTGTCCAGGATGGTTACTGCGAGTAACCCTCCGGCAGAGCGTTCTGCAATAATATTGGAAGGTTGGGCAGAAGGATTTAGGTGAGCTTCAAAATCCAATCCTTTTGGGCTTGAGACAAAAGACGAGCCAAATTTGCATTTCCGCACCATCGCTGTCGGCAACGACATGCAGTTGCACATTGCTAATACCACTGTTGCGTCTAGTGCGTTGTCCCATGCCCGAATCGTCCCACTACAGCTACTTACCACGATGGAAATCATGCAGTGATTGGCGCATTAGTTGTCATGATGGGTATCACAATCGCAAACATGCGGAAGGGTGTCCTGCTCCACAAGCTCATTCTACTTGAGGTATGCCCCTCCAATAATTACCGGTATCCTCTTCGTCTCCCAGTCTCAGCTAACTGACCCAGATCGCCTGCACTCAGCTGGTACTCGGAGGTTGGCAGGGCTACAACCTCTTCTGGCCGAAGCCAACATATGGATGGTGGCTGTCTGTTGCCGCCACGTGCCTACATATATCCAACGGCTTGCACAACGTTATCGCCTGGATGAAAATCAAACCGTTCATGACCAAGCGGAGCAGTCGGATCTTTATCGGCACCATCCTCCTCGTGCAGCCCTACTGGGTAGTGGAGATCTATGCAACATTTGCTTTCTTTAACGATCTCCCCAACAGCAACCTCTTCTCAAAGACAAGACCCATCGAGACCATATTTCGCGATCCTTGGTGGGTCGCGGCCTGCATCAAGCTGGTCTGGACCCTGAAACGACACTACGAGATGACCTTCACCCAGGTCGTCGTTATATCTCCCCGGTTCGCCGTCATGCTGGCCGCCATGGCGCTGAGCATTGTCTTCTGCATACTCGACATAGTCTCGGTGACGGGTGCGCTCTCAGACGCCATGCCCACGGGCGTCAACCCGTTCTGGAAGCTCGCATTGGTGTTCAAGTGCCTCACGGACACTCTGATCCTGGACGACTTCAAGACGGCCCTGGACAAGCTGTGGACGCTGAGGAGGGAGAGTCTGGGGTCATCGGCCCCGCTGGTGCCAAGACGCATTTCCAGCAGCGCAAAGAGGAGGCCGGAGGATGGGGCCCATTTTCCAGCACATTCTCCACCTCGGTCTGGGAACTCTGCGTTCGACAATTACGAATTACAACCGCCGAGCAGTGCTCGAGGGATGGTGTAGTTTAGTTAGCCTTGATGTTATTTTAGAAGTAGCAATAAATCATTCATGAACTTGGTAAATAATTGTGCTGAAAGGAGTGGTGAAGTGTTCATTTAGAGTACCTATGAGACAGGGCAAGTTCCGAGATCCCTAACCCTGTATTCACGCTTGTGGATGAAGAGGCATTTCCCCGCAAAGCTGCACGTGGCGATCGTTGATGCACAGATGTGGGTGATGGAATCGCTTCACACAAGGACGCTAAACATTGACGGATTATTAGTCGCGTGCTGCCCTTCGGCTTATACATTTGGCACCGAACCCCCCCTTCATCAAGGAGGTCGACTCCCAGGCTGAGGTTCTTGATGACCTGCATTGTTCTAAGCCTTGCTGAAAGCATCAGATGGAACTTTGAAATACTACTCTTAACTGTATACCAAGACGCACAAAAAAATGGCTGCAAGGGGCTTTGAGAAGATCATCATTGTCGGGGCAGGACCCTCCGGGCTCCTGCTCGCTCTCTTGCTATCAAAACATGGCATCCCCGTCACTGTGGTCGAGATGTCGCATGAGCTTGACCAACAACCTCGCGCCGCCCATTATGGGCCGGCAGCCGTCCCGGACTTGAAGCGGGCCGGCGTCCTGGAGAAGATCAAGAGCGAGGGCATGAGCCTGGACACGATGTGCTGGCGCCGCGCCGACGACCACGGCTACATCGCTGGGTTTAATGCGCAGGTCATGGCCAATGTTGATGGCAATGACCTGCGCACCGTGTGTCTCCCGCTGCAGGATTTGGACAAGCTCATGTTGGACCTGTTTGTGGAGAAGTTTAATGGCAATGTTTTGTGGAAGCACAAGGTCACTGGCGTTGGACAGGATGAGAAGACGGCGTGGGTCGACGTTGAGGCTCCAGACGGTAAGAAGAGGTTGGAGGCAGATTACATTATTGGGTGCGATGGTGCGAACAGCGCCGTCAGGAGGGCGCTGTTCGGCGATGACTACCCTGGATTTACTTGGGACGCTCAGATCATCGCAACTAATGTAAGTATCTACCCTGGAGTGTCACTGCGCTCATGTAATTTTATTTTTGACCAAAACTTGAAGTGCTAATGATCGGCGCTACAGACCTACTATGATTTTGACGGAAAGTTTGGCTTTCACGATGCCAATTTTATCATACACCCCGAGAACTTCTTTGTAAGCTCTTTCTTGTACCCACATGGCAAATTATTTCAGTGTCCTGATGAGAACGCACAGATGGCAGCAAAGATTACAACGGATGGACTGTACCGCGTCACTTATGGTGAAACCCCAGGACTTTCCGTCGAGGAGTACAAGCAGAGGCAACCGTGGAAGTTTGAGACCATGCTCCCAGGCCACCCGAAGCCAGACGAGTACAAGATGATCAATTTCGCACCCTACAAGATGCACCAAAGATGCGCAACCAAGTTCCGAGTCGGCCGTGTCCTTCTTGCGGCCGACGCCGCGCATCTCTGCAACCCATGGGGCGGTCTAGGCATAACAGGGGGCTTCGTGGACTGTGGCGGCCTCTACGACTGCCTCGCCGGGATATGGGACGGAAAGGCGGACGACTCGATCCTGGACCTTTATAGCGAGAAGAGGATCGAGAAGTGGAAGACCATCATCGATCCCATTTCTCAGGAGAACTTCCGCCGTGTTTCCGACAAAGACCCCGCAACGAGATATGAGAGAGACGAGTTTATGCACTTGCTGACCAAGGGAGAAACTGACAAGGCGTTCTTGAAGGACTTGCTCATGGGCACCTTTGAAGTGAGGTATGACTTCACACGGCACTATAAGGATGCTGCCAAGGCGGCGTAGGAAGATGTGCGAAAGTAGGGACTGTGTTGAAACACTGGAACTGTGGCAAGACTTGTTTGGTGTTCAAAGTGTATATCACTTTTCAATGTAGCTATCGATGAGAGCGATTGCGGGGAGAGGTTAGACGATTGTTTCTCTAGAGTATGCTGAGTGTGCAGCATTTGTGCTTCAAATTGGCATCCGGCTGCAAATAACCCCTACAAGTACTTGTATAGAGCTAGGGTCTAGCACGGCAGTACCAAACACTTCTCAGAAGTATGCGACCACATCCAGGCCAAATAGGTGGAATGATACATTTAGGAATGAATCCCAAGGAAAAGATAACGCCGCCACAAGCTTGGTATCACAGCTATCGGCCCTGTCTTTCCAACTCCATCTTGCTGAATCTCACACCAATCTCATCCCGTCTTCAAGTGTCCAAAGAATGTCAACAGTGTCCAAAGAATGTCAACAATGAAATGTGACACAGGTGCTACATTATAACGCAGCTAGGGTATCGGCGCGATCGGCTTGTGATGAGAAAGAGGATACTCGTACATTCAGTCGAGATTCTACACAAGAATTGAAGGAGTTAGCACAAGCATGATGATGGAGGCATTTCAAGAGGTGTGGCAGAGTAAATAATTACCAATGGATGAAGAAATGCAAGAGCCAAAGCTTCGGCCCTCAAGGCAGCTCAAAAGTTTTGCTTCTCGACCACAACAGCCAATTCTTGTGTTGGACATGTCCTGAATAGCTGCCCTGAAAGCGCAAGGGACCGAAGTACTCAGATCAGGTTCCCCACGGGGCCAAAGGAGTGAACATGTGGCGGTAGGGCGAAAGGAGATGCTCATCCTCAACATCTTCGGGCACAGCCGGTAGTCGGGGGTAGGACCAAATATCAGGGCGGGTGCGTGACAGGGTATGAGGGGCAGGGTGAGCCTGTGGCGCCCTCTGAGAGTGAGAAGAAGGAGCAACCGGGATCCTCTTGGAGGGCTTCCAGTGGCCCGGGTCGCAAGGGTCGCAGTGGAAGAAGCACCTAACATCAGGATGCTCGCGCACCAGCGCCATCTTGGCGGCCTCGGCCTGGCAGCGGAAGCTGCCGAAGCGGTACTCGACGACGGCGTCGGTGCCGCCCGCGAGGCCGTCGTCGTGGGTGATGATGCAGTCGATCTGGAACTGGAGCTTGGTGCAGAAGTACTCGGTCAGCGCGGTGGGGTTGACGAAGTCGGGCCGGCCGCCGATGAGCAGCACGCGCGTGGTCGACCGGGCGTGGTCCTGCTGCGCCGTCTTGATGCGGTTCCACATGACGCGCACGCTGAAGCCGTCGACGCTGAAGCCGCCCCTGTCGCAGGCGTCGTAGAAGGCCCGCGCCGCCGCCAGCTCGAAGAAGATGACCTTGGCCGCGCAGCCGTAGTGCTTGCGGTCGGGCTCGGGGGCGTTGATGTGGGTCGCGTAGATGCGGCCGGTCGGGCCCATGGCGTGGACGGCGGCGATGAGGCGGTGGGTGGTGAGGTTCGGCGGCAGGTTGACCAGGAAGAGGGAGCAGTTGAGCTCGTCGGGGATCTTGGCCGACTGGTTGCGCAGCAGGCTGGGGTCGCCATGGTAGAAGGGGCTGAAGCCTAGAGCCACCTTGGACGGTGCATCAGACTCATCAACAAGGGTCGAATTATTGGCAGCAGCGAGACGAGCGGTGCGAACGTTGTCGCTTACCAGCACTGGTTTGGAGAAGTTGGTCACTGAGTGGCCGAGGTGTACGGCGCCAGGCTGATCTGCAGTTGGGAGAGGCAGAGATGAGTCGCCATGACGGACGTGGCAGCTGTTCATGGGCCAGTAGAACCTGTCGGAGGCGAGTTGCTCACCAGAGGAGTGATGAGGACCAGCTGAAAAAGAAGTGTTGGAGTTCGGCTGCAAAGGCTGACGGAAGGGCAAGATGAAGTTGCGAACAGGCTCATGTGGCAAGGCAGACTGGAGAGACCACTGCTGGCCAGAGGACTCGTCAGGAATGGCCACAGCCTTCTGGCCAGAACCTTCAACAATCTGCATCATTTGCTGGGGTTGGATTATGCCGTGTCTCGGCTTGCGCGTAGGTGTCTTGAGGCCCTGCGAGCGCGTAAATGGATCCTGACGCCACTGAGTGTGAGCAGCCGATCCGTCTGAGGCCCTTGGAGTGACCACTGTCCAGGAGCACGGGGTCCCAATTACTTGACCGGGTGATTTGCCCAACACAGATGGGCCCAGAATGGGGAGGGAGCTTTCATCGTGGAACTTGCCATCGGGCGGAGAGTATGGATTCTTGGCCGGTTGATAATTCATGATGGATGAGGTCTTGTAAGATGGAGAAGAGATGATCGACGCGTGGAATAATGATCTGTCGATGGAAAAGTGAAGTGTGGTGGTTTGAAATCGCGACATGGTGGTTGTGCAGATTGGGGAGGGAAACAGCAAAATATATCATAGTCTTGACAAGGCTTCCACTGATCCATCTTTGCAAAGAAGGGCCGTGCCTCAGACACCTCAGGAGCCATCCAATAATGAAGCTGTAGCTATCGCCTGAAAGACGTCAGGTTCTTGTTGATGCTTGGAGGCACGAACAACTTCAAAGGTGCCTTCCAGCCCAGCAAGTATCCCCAATTCTCTGGTTAATTAGGGCTCGAAAATCTGGATGTTTTCTTTTTTACGTAAGTATCTGCAGAATCGATAGAGGCTATGGCCAATAATCAGCTAAATGACATGCTACGCTGTTGGTGGATATTAAATCTCCTCCGTGTCTACCTAGGTCTCCCGTGCCTTCAGCTGCCTTGAAAGCCAGGGCAACGGATGTCCACTTCTGCTGGAATCTAGAATCGAAAGCTGATCACTGCATCCAATATCGAAATTGCGAGATCGAAGTAAGATCGCTTCTCGAATGGCACCGAAAGGAAGGAGAAAGGCTTGGAGACAATCAGTTGTATTCATAGTTGAAACGACCGATTCACAAAGTCTTTTGTCACCAGCGTCGAGTTATCCTGGCACAGCCTGAGGCATCTACAATGCGGTCTTTTTTCCATCTTCACTCTTTTCTCTTTTTTTCTTCTTCATATGCTCTTTCCCAAATAGGCTCCGGAGCTCCTATCACATGGGCCCCGCAGGTGTTTTGAGAGCAATTGTGATTCCAAGGTCAGATTTGTGCAGGATCATGATGCAGCTGTAGACGGCTGCATCCTGCTCTTATAACATATGTCCAAGCTACCCAGCTACATCTACAAGCAGCTGGCTGGTATTCAATCTCCAGTTCAACATGATTGCCGCCGTCTGTCACTGTTATCCTCCAGACGTCTGACGTCTGCGATCGTATTCAACAGCTATGCTTTGACCGCGTTCCTCATTCGTCAAGATGGAGCAAACTCATATTCATTTACACAACTGTATGGTTTGCCTCTTGCGCTGCACGCCCTCTAAAGGCAGTCGTCAGAGTACGCTGTTGTGACATCGGTGAGCGCAGCATGGGAAGACACTGAGCCTGACATTGGGGTTATGGGAGGATTCCACAAACAGAGATTCGCTGTCTTGAGTCAAATCCGGGTTGCCCATATCTGACGGATTGACAAAAGCGAAGAAACCTTGCAACAGGCCAAGTGAGGATTCTCAGACAATGATGTGGGACAGAAGACAGAAAACAGCACTACCTGGCAAGATGGAAGTGCTTAGCTGTTATCGCTCTCGGAATTCGTGGCAGTGTCATGACCAGAATCTCAGCTGTCTGCATTGGGAGATCGCCTGCTGCATGACAACTCACAGCGATAGCTCTTTGTGCCCTTATTTTACCAAGACGTCTTCGCGGCTTGCTGTGTTTGTGGCGCATCCGAAAACGGGAAGAGTCTCGCACGCGAACAAAGGCAGAACCAACCCAACACGTAAATGCGACCGGTTCAGATCAATCGACGTTGCAGACGGCAAGCAAAGCAAATTTATGGATGGCCGTTGAGCAGCAAGTATATAGTAAATTCACGCCCGTACGTACCGAGACAAAGCAGCTTGGGTGAGGCTCTATCTGTGAAGTCCCTATCGTCAAAGTCCCAACGCTGTGGCGGTATGAATCTGGACTGACCAACGGCTGGTAATCCTCGAACATATTTGCAACAAGTCAAAATGGACACAATCGAAGTCAAGGTGAGGCCGTCGGCCAAGAAGAGCGCGGGTGGCGCCGACAGCAAGCCCAGACGACGGGGAAAGCGACAAGCCTCCACAACCCCGACCCGATTGACTCGAGCCATGCTCAAGAAGCTGAACGAAAGCGGTGGCCCCCCAGTGAAACTCGACCCTGGTCTTGAGATGGCACCACGCCGGCGAAGCAAAGGGTCAAAGTCCCCGAAAGAGGCCACGCCGGATGAAGCTGTTTCGAACGACGTGCAGGCAGACCCCACGGTGCAAGAAAGCGGCTCTGAACCGAAACCATCAGAGAAGGACAAGATTGTTTCTGAGTCTGAGGTTGCTGCAGCGTCTCGACTCGCACAGGCTGCTATTGCAGCAGGACTCACCAAAAAGGACATCGCGAAAAGTCCGCGTACATCTGGGGACCAACGAGCGACAGGCCTGGTGCAACTTACAAAAGACGACTTGAGGCAGATCTTCAAGGAGGCTATCATTACCCTTGAAATCAAGCAGGACGTGGAGTCTCACTGGCTCGCGAGGACCGAGTTTCTCACATGGTGGCAACGACCAGTCGGCAACATAGACCCCATCAAGGAGGATGTTCGCAGGCTAGTGTATCGCTGGGGATTGGACCTCCAGCAGCAAATCGGCGACGATGTTGAGATTCCTGTTTCGCTACTTGAATCATGGAGGGCCGATACCGGTTTCACGGAGGACAATGACCTGGTGGGCGAGGTGATGATCGAGGAACCCAGGAGTCCAGAGCCCAGGAGTCCAGAGCTCGATGTTGGCGCTGCGGCTCTCAAATCAATCAAAGAGTCTTTCGCTCTAGCGAAGCGGGACTTGACTGATTGGAAGCATTTCTTTGACGGCGAGATGTCACCGGAGAGGCCTTTCAGAAGCAAACGCTTCTGGGGCGCAAGGCTATCGGATCTTCAAGCGGAAGCGGAAACGCTCCAAGAGAAGATACGGAAGCTGGACGTCTACAGTCCTAACACGGCTACAGAGTCAACCAGAGAAGCTGCAGATTCTCTGCTGCGTGACGTGCAGGAGTGGAGAGGTCAGCTTCAGAAAGACCAGGATGACTTTCAAGAGGAGATGAATCGCGAAGAAGAAGCGAATCGCATTGACGAGGCGCAGAACGATTGGCGTGCAGAGGAAGACGCACAGATGAGCCAACCAGAAGAGAAAAAACAAGAGACTGAGGCAGAGAAGGAGGAGAATCAGACGGCAGAAGTTAAAGAGGATCATGGGTCCAGTACCGAGGACATTGTGATGTCCGGCGTCGAGCCAGCCCCAGCTGAACAAGAAGCACCTGAAGGAATGGGCCATGACGACGATTTGAAGCCAAACCAGTCAGCACACGCATCAGAGAAAGAATCCTCGCAAGAACCTGTGACCCCTGTCCGGAGTGACGAGTCTATGCTGCCAACCCCAACTCACATAAACGACGAGGAGAGCGACCATGGCCTGGCTGGACTTCATGGAACCGATGCAGATCAGTTCCATATTAGCGGAGACATCAGTTCTCAGAGCGAAGAGGAGAAGGAAGCAGAGGCAGAAGATCCAGAAGGAGTCATCAGCGAGAGAGTTGGGTCGGCAGCCCAGTACAAGGAGTCAGTTCAGGGCAAGGAAGTCCCGAAAACCGGAGGGGAAACACAAAGCCAGGAGGCAATCCCAGAAGCATCCCCAGAAAGGATTCCAGAAGCAAGTCCAGAAGCAAGTCCAGAAGCAACTTTAGTAGCAACCCCAGAAAGAACGCCAGAAGCAAATCCAGAAGCTCCTCCGGAAAGGATCCCAGAAGTAACGTTAGAACAGGTGCCAGAAGGAATGCCAAAAGCAATCCCAGAAACATCGCCAGAAGCAGGCCGAGATCTAGATCCAGAAGCACTTCCAGAAAGAATTCTGGGAGGAGTTCCAAGAGCGACGCCAGAAAGAATTACAGAAGCGACCCCGGAGGCAACTCCAGAAAGAGAACCAGACGTAACCCCAGAAAGAGTTTCAGAGGCAATTCCAGGAGCCATTCTAGGACTAACCGCAGCAGCAACGCCTCCGTCACCGTACGATATAAGCTGCCCCATACCACCGTGGGAGCGGCACGGCCGAAAACAAGAACATCCCGAAGTCGGTGCTGCGGACGAAGCCGAGGAGCGTTCCCTCGAAATAGAGACAGACACGAGCTCTGTAAAGTCCAACATCCGTGCAGGGAGTTCCACGGGAGGCGAAGTAACACCTTGGCCACTGGCCACGATAAGCTGCCCTGTACCACCGTGGGAGCGGCCCGGCCGCGAACAACAACATCCAGAAGCCAATGTCCCGGCTGCGGGCGAAGCCAAGGAGCCTTTCCTCGAAATCGAGCCAGACACGAGCTCTGTAATGTCCAACATCCGTCCAGGGAGTGCCGCGGGAGTCGAGGGCGGGATGGAGATCACAGCGGATCACACCCCACCCCCTCCTTACAAGGCCGGCTCACCGCAGGATAGCAATGTTGGAAGTAGCTCGGACGCACTGCAAGCCGTCAGTCCTCGCGAGAGTCCCGATGTTAACCTCGCCTGGCGATCCCACAAGCCGCAGTGGGAGGATGTTACCAGCCATCTGGACGTCGGGTTCAACGCGAATGACTACAGTGCGGACGAGGCCGATGAGGAGGAGGAGGAAGTGTATGATTATTTGCAGGGAGAGGAAGAGGAAGAGGATGATTTTGACCTGTAAACCAAACACTTGAAGGATATGTTGGCACACGACAGCGAGTCGATCAAAGCCCATGCCGATGTAGCTATACTGGTTGTAGCTCGCAAGGGTGGATTGGACGATTCGAATTGCTGTCGAGACAGTGCGATCAGATGGGAAGGGGTTTCTAAAACTGCCATGTGAATTAGATTGTTGCGAACAGTGAGCTTTTGATATACCTGTATATGAGTCCCGAAATTGACCCAATCGAAACGCCGAGCCATGCTTCCTGACCTCAAGATCCGCCGCCCTCCGTGGTCTTTCGCAGACCGTACATAACCGTGCAGTATAATAGTCGTAGCGCGTGATTACTACCGGGCCCCCTTTCTTTTCGGCATCGTTGAACCTCTGCTCCACCGCCTCTCCCGGCCCCTTTTCCTACGTTATCATAACCCCATGTCGTCGTCACTCTCCTCGTCGTCATTCCCGCCGCGGCCCTCCTCCTCGTCCTCCCTGCGGGTGGCCTCTGCGCTGGCGCCGAGCCTTCGCACGCCGTCGACGACGCCGAGGACGAACCCCCTGTTCTCGGCCAGCTCCATGGCGCCGACGCCCCTGAGGTTCATGACGCCGCCGCCGAACTGCTCGAGCTGCGTGGTGCTGCCGCGAAGCTTGGCCGAGCGCACCTCGACCAGGTCGCGCAGCAGGCCCCTGATCTCGCCGGCCGACGCCGACATGTCGTCCGCCGCGTGCGCGAGCAGCATCTCGGCCGTCTCCAGCCAGTGGTACGGCAGGTAGCCGGCGGGCGCCTCGGCCGTGCTGCTCGGCAGGAACGGCGGCGACAGCAGCATCGCGCCGTCGTCGTCGCTGCCGTCGTCGTCGTAGCCGTTGCCCAGGGCCGAGGTGTTGACGCGGTGGGCGATGCCGCGGCTGTCAGCCCTGGCGGGGGGCGGCGGTGGCTTGCTGAAGGAGGTCGGGTCTTCTCGTGTTTCTTGGCGGATGATCTCGGCGAGTGATAGTGGGTGGAGCCATGCTGGAGGCACGATGTTGGCGCGGCGTTGCTTCTTGAGGAGGAGGGCGAGCCAGAGGGGAAGCTGGGCACGATGTGGTGGTCGGAGGGAAGGCGTTGTGCCCTAGAAGGAGACAATTAGCTCAGGGAATTTGTGACAAGATCATGGGTGTCCGTTTTGTACGGGCGAGACGCACGCTGAGGAGCTCTATACCGTCGAGCCGCCCTCTTGGAACGACTGTCACGAGTTCCATTTCGCAGAGGAACGAGGCCTCGGCAGGCGTCAGGCCCGGCGGGAGTGGGTGGGCCATTTTGGACGACGTAGGGCTGCTGTCATGCCATGGGGAAGATTTTCAGAGGCAGGATGGGCTAATGAAGCCGTTCGAGGCAGTGGACAACTTGTAATCTAATTGTTTTGCGCGGTATAATCCAGCGCCATACAGAGCGTGGGGTCGATTCGATTCGGTCATTATTTGACCTGACGCGCCTTGACGCGAACCTCTTCCCAGGGTAGGGGGTTGCCTGCCCCACCAAGGCGAGCGAGCCCCTGATAGCCGCCCAGGGAACAACTGAGCTAGAGAGGTAACGAGTCAAAGGGGTGGTCTACCCTAACCCGAGCTCCGAGAGAGCTGATGCTCCCCCTTCTCTGGGGGCGGTCGCTCATAACTTGCTATGAGCTACACGGTTTCGTGATATTGGGCGTTGTCAACAAATTCACCTGCAACGGCAATGAGATTTATTCTACTGCAGCAGCGATAATGACGGCCGTGATTGACATTTCCCTTGAGTTTGTAAACCGCCGTCTACCTCGAAGGGCACATGGGCTCGACGACGAGGAGGACCGGAGCGGCACACCAAAGACTCATGCACCCCAGCACTCACTCTCGTGGATGATCACACTCCCGCGAGGCTGTCATAACTCACTCACTTTCACAGCATCAGAAACGACTTCACACTTTTCACGTTCACAAAATGTCCTCCGGCAGCACAACGACCCAGTTCTTGTCCGCGGTGACGTCCAGCCCCAGGTCGGCCTGCTCGCTCGCATAGTCCTCGATCATGCCGGTGATCTCCTCCCAAGCCGACGCGGAGCGGTTGACCCACAAGTGGATGCCATCCTTTGACACATCGACGCCGTGGAACTGCATCGGCCCGTCGCTGTTGGGGGTGTCGCCGCCCGCCAGCACCGGCATGCGCCACTCGTCGATGAAGGACAGGATCGCGGCAAACTTGCCAGTCATCCACGTCGCGGGCGTGGAGAGGAACGGCGTGTAGAACAGGTCCAAGTTCGCCTCCGGGTCGTACACGCCGTCCTCGATCTGCCGCCGCGCCGTGGTGAGGTCGCCCGTCGTCGTGTTGCGCAGGAACGTCGTGACGCCGATGACGTTCTGCGGGGGCACGTTGTAGCCGTACTTCGGGTCCGACGCCACCATGCGCACCAGCTCCTCCGACGCCGCCGAGATGACGTAGACGTCGATGCCGTTGGCCATCAGCCGGTTGTACAGCTCCCCCTGGCCCCGGAACACGCGCGGCGGGCTGACCGCGTCCGCCACGACGTCGTCGCCGTCGTAGTAGGCCACCGGCACCGTGGTGTTGAGCGCCATCAGCTCGTCCACGTAGCCCTTGAGCTCCCGCAGCGTGAACCCCGCGAACACCTGCGCCGCCCACGGGTAGCAGAGCAGCTCGTCCATGTCGCACAGCCGCAGGTAGTAGCTGTACATGGACTCGGTGTGCGTCGCGTTGTCCCTGAACGCGATGGGCTTCAGCGACGGGTCGAGGTTCTCGCGCGTCAGTATCCCCTTGTTGTCGAGCCACGGGATCAGCGACTCCTCCAGGTCGTACCGGTAGGATGTGTTGTCCATGTCGAAGACGGCGTAGTTGCTCTGGTTGGCGTTCTTGGCGATCATCGCGTCCAGCGACGCCGCCGCCTCGGCAGGCCAGTGGGTCAGGGACGGGCCCGCCAGGGTCGCGGTGCCGTTCCTGCGCAGCACTGGCTCGGCGTTGCCGGCGAGGGCCAGCAGGGCGCCGGCGAGGGTGCCGGTCATTCTTGTCGAGGACCTCATCTTGCTGTGCGTACTGCAGAAGGTGTACGCAGTTTAGGGCTTGTCGGAGGTGCGACGGGTCTCTGTCAGGGGGGCTGCGGATGCGTAGTGAGAGGGTTAGCCTGCTTCCCCATGACTTCGACGGCGGGAATGTCCATTTATATTGGCGTCGTTATCGGCCAAAATCAAGGTTAGTAGCACAGGCAAGGGCAACAAGATTACGGCCCGGGGTATCGGTGTTGATAGTCGTGAAATTGGAGCCGTAGAGACCCGCTCGGCCGTCGGTCATTGGACGTCGGCGGGCCGTTTAATTACCTAGAAGACGGGGAGAGTCATTCGCTTTCTCGTTAGTCCACTCAAGCATTGTCCATCTTCTTATCCGGCAAGAACGGCCTTACCAGAGATCGAGGCGTCAAATGTGTGTTTGAATATGCGTGCGAATGCACGTAAAGCGGTCTCAGCCGCCTTGAATGTCACGTCCCCCGGATCTCGGATAAGACCCCAAATGAGCCAGTCCAAAATATCTCGAGATGGATAAGAAACTTTGTCGAGGATCCCAAGGAGCAACTCTCGACGATAAGCAACTATGCAAGACATGACTCGAGTCTCACTTACACGGGGATCGACGAATGATAGCGGATTTTATCCCAACGTGACCAATATGATCGCTCACGATGTGAATCTTCAGTTTCAACCTACAAGTCTGAGGCACGTCACCACCAAAACATTGCACAGCTGCTTTCGACAGCACTGGACAGGGTGCTTAGACGGGTTTGACACCACGTCAGCTTCAGAACACTCGGAGATATGGCATGCCGCTACACACTGTACATACACAATGCTTGAACCAAGTCGCTACCGTTGACCGCTGATCCCAAAACCACAAGTGGCCATGTCCGAGTGTTCGCGAAGTGTCGCTTCGATATGAAAATGACCGGCACGACTGTTCAGACCCGATAGATTTCAAGCCCAATCAGTCAGAATCAATCCATCAACAATTCCGCCATTGAACGCCTTCCAGTCCCCATGCATTTGCTGGTTCTGTGTTCCGTGCCCGTGCCTGTGCTGTACTCAGAAGTTGAGATGTGTAAAAGAAGAGACTGATGTCTTATCGCAGACACGAACGTATCATTCCGCCCGTCACGCCATGGACTGACAGCACCAAAGTGCAGCCCAAGTGCATCTCTAGAAGTAGCTTCTCATAGCGTCTTGGTAGCCCGTGCCACCCTTCAAGTCACGGTCAAAGTTGACCTGGACATCCAAAATCTGCCTAACATGCACCATGGACAGCGGCTCACCCTTATTGACCGCCAGTGCCTGGGCCCTGATGACTGTGTTTTTGATCTGCCGGCCATTGAGGTCATGCCGGGCAAGCGTGTTGTACTCCTCCTCTGTGAAGGGCGCGCTATCGCTCTTCTGCTGCGAGCGGGCCTTCTCCACAAACATCTTGAAGATGGTTCTCTTGGCCTTCAGATCCAGGGGATCGTACCGCAGGGCGATGTGGATCCGCGACTGGAACGCGTCATCAAACGTCTCGACTCGATTTGTGGTGAGGAAGAGGATGCCCTGGAAGTACTCCAGCTGTCGCAGGAAGATGCTGACGAGGGCGTTGCGGTGAATGTCGTGCATGTTACGCTTCTCAAGGAACACATCCGCCTCGTCCAAGAGCAGAATCGCGCCCCAGGCGTGACATATGTCAAGGATCCTCTGTAGCTCGCCCTCGAGGACACGTGAATCGGTGCCTAGCTCCCCAGCAGAAACCATATACAGCGGGCATTTTAACAGTTCACTGATTCCCTCGGCGGTTAGTGTCTTGCCCGTGCCAGGTGGGCCATGGAGGACGGCTGTTCGATAGTTAGCCACTGCTGCTGAAACAACATGATTTGGGAAAGGGCTGGATTGTAGCTTACAGACAAGGCCTTTGCCCTTGCCCTGTATCACATCATCAATAGACTCGGCGGCGTGATACTTGTGAGATTCGACAAGCGCCTACTTGGGTATTAGCTTATATCACGCAAACGGCATGTGCTGGGGTAGCTTTGCGTACCTTGACAGTTTCCTTGGTCCTCTGCTCCAAAACCAGAGACTCGTAAGCATGTTCATTCCATCGGATGTCCTGGACTCCGGAGACCGTGAACTCGAGCCAAAGCTTCTCACCAAAAGAGAATCCAAGCACAACAGGACTTGCAATCAGGTACTCCTCATCAGTCCATTCGGGAGTCTTCTTGGAGCCCTGAGTTTTGCCTTCGTCACTGCTGCCGTCGATAACGGTGTCATCCTCAGCCTCGAGCTTGGAGAGCTTCTCCTTGTTCATCTCCTCGGCCTCATCCTTGGTCATACGGACGATAGAAAGTCGTCCCTTGTCGTCCTTAACGACCTTGGTGACATATCTGACTTTCTCTTCGCCCTCCTCGAGGTCTTTCTCTTGAACTCCGTCATCCTCCGAGTCCGAGCCCGGCGCGCAGCAAGCATCTTCGTCATCTGTCTCTTCGTCTTCAGTGAGGACGTCTTGCTCCTTAGGTCGGACAAGAGAGATAGGGTAGTTGGGGTTGATTCTCCTGTGAATCGAAGGATCAATCATCACGCGGCCATTAACATTCACCTTGATGATTGACTTCTTCTTCTTGTAGTAGGCCATTCCGTGATGCGACTTGTAGTGCACCCCGCTGAGAGACGCAAACTTCTTGCCTCGCTCGATCAGGTCTTTCCGTAGCTGTTCCTCATTCTTGTGGTATTTCAGCGGATAGGAGCCGAGGCTTGTGATCTTTTTGGCGCCACGAAAGTCGCCAATCTCTTCCATCATTCGACCGTAACCGAATTGCTTGCCATCATACTCGAAATACTGAGACCGTGTTAGCATTGAGACCTATGTGCTTCACAAAATTGCACTTACCTTGCCGTCGACGTAGTAGAACTCCCCCTTACTGATGTGGTAATGTTTCTCTGCTGTATCGACCTTGAACACCCTCGGCTCATCGTGTGATCCATACGTTGTGGTATAAGCAAGGGTACCCGGCTTCCACAAGGCCCAAAGAAGATCAAACGTGATGAGGCCGTGCTCCAGCATTGGGTGCAGGCTGTTCTTGATGTGTTCGTAATCCTTGTCAATGTATTTCACGAGAACCTTGAGATGCAGTCTCTTCTCCTCTTGCCACTTGACCTCCTTCTTACGGCCCTGCTTGTCGGATGCAGAGGGGCTCTTGAGCTGCTTCTTGAGCTGCTTTGCGTGTTTCTTTAGGTCGTCAAGATAGAGGAACAGCACGTTGGGGTCAAGCTTAGGCGTTTCATCGACAAGGCTGACGCCTTTAATGTTGCCTATGACGTCCTGGAGACATTCGCGCAGAGCCTTGCTCTTGACATCAACGACTGTGGCCTTGTACTTGCCTTCCCAGTCAAAAGTACGGCGCACGTGAAAGCAGAAGCCATCGTATTTCTTGTCGGCGGCAGACTCCGCAGTGTCCTGCAGCTTGAAGTTATGAATAGAGTTGTCCCAAACTTGATCGACCCTCTTGTAGTCATACTTCTTAGACTTCTGTTTCTGCGGAGCCGCTGTATCACCGGGCAGCTTCCTGCCGGCCTGTAGGACTCCGCGCCGGGGTCGGCGGTTAGGAAGTTCGGCATCTCGTCCCAGTGTATCGTCACCAAAGAAAGCCAGAGAATCGTTCAAGGCGGGACGAGCTCGACCGCCGGTCATGGAGGGATAAGTAGCTGGCAGGCCTCCAATCGCAGCTGATCGAGGGAACGTAGTCCCGGAATTCGGCAGCAGACCAGAGCCGAGGCCGGAGTCGAGGGTAAGACCGTCGTAACCAAGGTGGGTAGAAAGACCCGCAGGAGGAGGAGCTTGTGTTTTAGCAAGCTGAAGGATCCTCTGTAGTTCTCTAGCCACCTGCGATCCGACATCTTGCTTCGAGGTGTGACTCTTGGCCTTCTTCACATCGGCAAGAGGCTCAGCATCCTCCAATTCGTCGCTGGAGGACCCCCAGTAAGAGTCCGAATCCGAGTCCGAGCCAGATGTAGCGGGAATCGTCTTCAACTTGCTCTTCCCGATGCCCTTGTGTTTCTTGTTGCTCCCTGCTGTCTTGACCTTCACACCCTCATCTCCCTTCTTGTTCGTGCGTCTGCGACGTACGATAACGTCGTCATCTGTGGACTCGCTGTCCGAGTCCGGCTCCGTGCAGTCATCGTCGGAAGAGGAGGAGGAGAGGTCGGAAGAGTCGTCGATTGGGGGTCGCTTCTTCTTCTTCTTCTTGTCCTTCTTCGATTTGCTGCCTTTCGACTGCTTCTTGGCACTCTTTCTCTTGGTGTCGCGGGACTTGGATGCGTCTTTGGTTTTCGGAGGGGCCTCACAAGTGGTGACGGCGTCGGCTGAATTGGGCTTCACCTCGTTGTCGGGACGCGGCTTTGAGGGCTCGCCTTCCCGGATGAGGGTGGCAGCTTGCTGCGAAATGGGGTCCATGGTTGAGAACAGCTTCAAGAGACTTTGAAAGCAACGCGTGGCTGGATGTCAGTCTGGAAGAGGAGGCACAGATTATTTCTTGTGGAAGAGCTTGGAGTGCCCTTGGTATCGGCTATGGGGCAGGCTTGTGAATCAGTCGCTAGGTGCACGAGACTAAGACGGTGTACGCCAGGCCGAAGACAGTGACAAACTCATACGTATGAGATGCAGTTGGCTAGCAAGTCCAGAAAGATATAGCCAGATCGCGAGAGCCGTCAAGTAGCCAGCAACGTGAAGCTGTAAACAACCGGAGAGGCGGGAGAGTAGATTAAGTGCTTGACAGCAGTCGACGGTTGACTCTGGGCCGGTAAGAAGCACCAGGTGTGTACGACACAAAGTGAGGGCTATGGCAATGGCGCAGCAGGAGAAGGGAGGAGTCCGTCAGCAGAGCGAGAGCGGACGAGGGCGGACGAGGAGGGTGCGATCGAGGGTGCGAGTAGGAGCAGACGTGAGGGCGGGTGAGGTTCGCTGAGTCCAAAGTTCAGGTCGGCCTACTTTGTTCCTGCTGTTCCGACGTGAGCTACTGCAGTGTGAAGACGTGCATGGGATGGTACGGGATGGGATGGGATGGCAGAAGCAGGTGGCTGCAGGCGGATGGCCAATCAATCGGGCGAGGCGACAGACAGGCTTGGAACCTCGTGCTGTGGAGTGCAGTCAACGACGACGAAGCTGCTGCGAGGGCCTACAGGGATGTGGTA
The DNA here is from genome assembly GCA_039880735.1 of Diaporthe australafricana. Classification (NCBI taxonomy): domain Eukaryota; kingdom Fungi; phylum Ascomycota; class Sordariomycetes; order Diaporthales; family Diaporthaceae; genus Diaporthe; species Diaporthe australafricana. Next base: position 7,980,540 of record JBCEDM010000001.1, read on the forward strand.
AAAATAGGGCACCAGATAGAGGACTGGATATAGATGATGATCACGGTCACATGAGGCTCGCCTTGGGGCAGGAGGAGCAGGAGGAGGGAGAGGAAGAGGAGCTGTTGCTTCTTTATTATCTCGAGCCAGAAGATGCGATGCGATGCGGCGGCGGAGACAGCCGGTCTCGCTGCAGTCAGAAATGCCATGTAACGACGAGAAACGTAGTGCGCCTGGAGAGAACAAAGTAGCGGACTAAGTCTTCAATTTCTCCCAGGAGATGCAAGTTTACTGGTTGGTCAAGTGGAAATTCGAAGCATGGGAGTCTGAAAGGGGCGCAAAAGCTACATGATGATGTAGTGAAGTCCGCGGCACACGTGTAGGCAGCCCATGGATGGCCCAGCAAGCAACCTGGACCTAGCGAGCTGAACCTGGTGAGCTGAACCTGGGCTTCGGGACCGGGCCCCTCTCACCGAGTGGATATCGCCTGGGGGTGGAGGTGACCAGGCCCCACTGACATGCCTGGGCGGGCATGGGAGGGGTTGAGGGTAAGCGGGACGGCCGTGCCATCCTGGCTGCCGCGGATGCTTGCCTGGGCGGCCCGAAACCGATCTTCACAAAGATCACCAACAAGCTAAGCAGATAACCAAAGTCGACTGTCGATTCATCCACCCACATCATCACCGTCGCCTCATCACCGTCGCCTCTCAACGCCTCTCATGGATTGCTTATTTGCCTTGGCACTGAATACACCGGCAAAGTTTGTCTTTGAGGGTGCATGTTTCCTAGTCGGTCCTACCACTGCACTCAGAATGATTAAATTCAGCGCCGAGACTAGATCAGTATGAGGAGAGACATAGATGGAGAGACGTAGGACATCGGGCGAAGTACCCCATTGCGAACCAGTTATTTCTGGACCACCACAACCCCGTATCGTGTCATCCGCAGTCACATTGGTCCGATGTGCCATTGTGTCAAACAGCCCGCAGGGCTCGCCGCATACTCCGGTACGCAGAAGGGCGCTGCTGAGCCACTCGCCGGCCTGCGAGCCAGCAGCGTTCATCTCACAGCCGTGGTCATTGGCCCCCTTCATCCGATACACAACGTCCCTTGAAAGGCTGTCAGGCAGACTATCCTTGCACACTGCGTGCTCCAGGCAGAGACAGACAGAGACACGGCAATCAATGAGCGTCGTCCCACGTCCAGCTGCTCCAAATGGGACTCCGTCTCCTTGGGAAGTCCCCGTTTCCACCCTGCAAGAGACAGATCCACTCAGCCTCAAACTCTAAATCGGCAGGCATTGCCCATGCTTCTTTGCTCCCACATGGCTGTATCGTGCACGATGCTGGTAGCAGTGGTGGGTGCCATCTACACGTCACAAGTACCCATCAAAACCTCCTGTGACGTTCTTGATCAGTCCGATGAAAGAGGCACCAAGAAGTTTACCGTCCGATTCAGTTATGTTCTTAGGGGCCTGCGGGTGACGCTGGCAGGAATTGAGACATCATGGGCTAATCCGGAAATGTAATCATGCTTGATCTGGCTCGGCACACCCGAGTTTACAATCCTCAGCCCGTGCCATGCAATTTCACTATTATGTGCCCGTCCAAAACCCAAGCCAGACTCATCGGTATTCTATCGCCATGCCAATCCATTCACAGTCCACGCCGCTCCAGCTGCCCCATCCATTGATGCAGAGTCCGTCTCGTAACCCTCACGCGCTCCTCGTTCTAACGACTTGTCTCCCTGCGACCAAAACGTCGGGACCACTAGCCCACGTAAGAATGGCCGGCAAAGCTCCTCCTCTTCGCCTTTTTCCTGGGGGATCGTCTGACGTTCCGCGGTGTGCCGGCGTTCGAGTCTGCGCTTGAGTCCCTGATCTCCTCCTTCGACTTGATGGGCGTGTCGGCAGCCAGCGCCGGCGCCGGATCCGTAGTGGCATCTGCTCCCTCCGCAGACACCTTGGCCTCGTGTTCCTCCTCCTGTTGGTGATGGCTGATGCTTTCGTCCGCCTCTGCGCTGCCACTCACTTCAGTCACTTGTGTCGTCTCCTCAACCAACGGAAGCGTTGGGTACTCCACATCCTGCTCAACACTGGTGACGAGGGTGGTCTCTTGGACGCCCTCCATCGGCTCCCCAGCATCGTCGCCAGCCGAAATCCCCACGACCTCCTCAACTTCGAGAATCGTCGTGCCCTCCTCCTCCTCCTCCGCTCCTCCACTCCCGCCAGGCGACCGCGAAGCATCGGCGAACAGCTGGTCCCTGATCTTGACAGGCGATGAGTCGGGCTCCGCTTCCCCATCCACTTCCGCCACTGACGGGCTCGCAGGCGGCTGCAGCTTCGGGATGCTGCTGCCCACCGCCAGCTTCCTGAGCTCCCTGATCTCCTCCTGCTGCCTCTTCACGAGCTTCTCGAGCTCCGTGACCTTCCTGGAGCTAGCCTTGGCCCTGGGCCTCCACGGCTGGTAGAACTGGGCCCTCAGGGCCGACCGCTCCTTCCTTCCGATTGGCGTGTCTGCTGATTTCAGTGTCTTGTGCAGCACCTCGGCCTCCTGGTGCTTCTTTGCCTTTTTGTACAGATTCCGCCTGACGGCGTGGCGCTGTTGGCGTCTTGTCCTTGGTGAGCCATCCTTTAGCTCCTTCTTCTCTGGTTTGGTCACAGCGGCGGTTGTGGTGACGGTTGTTGTGGTGGTGGTGGCGTCTGCCGTGGTCGCCGCCGCCTTGGACCTAGTTGTCCGCGCCATGGTGGAGTTTTCTGATAGACGCAATGACGATTCCGGATCTTGACTCAATGCTACACGAGATGCACTCTTGAGCTTTTCGTCAAGGTTCTTGAGGTGAGTTCTGACAGTCTTTTTTTACAGAGAGATTGAGCGGATGCAATGATGTTGAGACTCATTTCATTCGGTTGTTTGCTTCTGAAAATTTCATTTTTTTCGAGGGGCACGGTCCAGCGCTGAAGTGGGGCTGCATATCACCCCTGAAGTCTGCACTTCCAGGGCCGTTTTGGGCAGTTTAGGGAGTGGACAGGGCAACCTTCAGGGTAACGCAAGCTTTGGCCCCTCGTCGACGACTCTGAGGTCTTGAGACTTGGACAGCAACAGTTCTCGTGGACAAAATCAAGATGAACATTGACAGGTCTGAAGTTAAAGAAGGCTGAGACTTTGGACTCATCACCCGCTCAAATTGATTCTCGTCATAATTGACTACAGGTGGAGCCTGTTCAAACAAAGGTTGAAAATCACGTAACACAAGAGCAATCTAACTTGTACGTGTCGAGACCAATGTTCCCTTCAGATACTTATTTCCCCTGAAGCTAAATCCTCTGTTTTCAATTTGATGTGTTGTTGCCTGGCCACGCCACCAGCCAACATAGTAAGGTCGATCATGATGTCCATTCGCTATTTGCCATGGCTGCAGCAGGACACAGGGATCCTCATAGTTGCCTGTATTCCAAACCAGCAGCCAAGTGAGGTGTTGGCGTACCACTCGAGGGGTTCTCCATCGCGAGACTTGTCTCGACACAGATCTTGATTATCAGAATTTTAGACTACATTTTCCGTGTTGTTCTTTTGGCCATCGCTCTTTTGGGCTTCTTTGAGATCTGTCCTCCGATATGCGTCTCATTTTTTTCATGGCTTGTTTCCCTCTGTTGGGTGGATCTCAATGTCTTCCAAATTCTTGCCCCGAGTACGGAAGGAAAGGGGAGGGAGGTCGGCATTCATGGAAGTTTCACTGCTCCGTGTGGTCCGTTAGAATGTCTCTCCTTAACACAACTCAGTAGCCCTGTTAGTGCACTCTGCTTTGCTCCTCCAACGTTCACATTATACGGACAACTGGAATGTAGATTTGCAGGCAGTGTCGTTACTGCGTCGTATGGCTTCTACTTATGGCATACGAACGAGTGTTGTCATGGACATAATCAAGAAGAGGAAGGGTGACTTGACGTATGGAAGGAGCTCAATTGCGTGGCAGCATATTCCGGTCCTTTGAAGAAACCCACGAAGGTCCCGACATGAGGCAAATTCTTTTAACTTCAGTGTATCTCGTAGGACAAAGGTCTGGCATTCTAGCCTCTCAAACACTCTTGACAATCAACAATAAATATGTATTTCGCTCTTGATACGCAGACATCTGCGCATGTATAACTTCTGATTTGGCTATTCAATCATTAGCAGAGAGTATCTCTTGTAGATTGAGTCTGCAATTATTCAACAACCCGTATGCACAGTCTAGAGGATTTCAGTATACACTACAATGCGTTCCGAAAGGAACACTTCAATATTGGTCGTAGTACCAGATTCGTTGACACTTTAGGCCTTTCCACCAGACCGAATTGTCGGAGTTCGCATGGCTGATCAGCTAGAAAAACACTACAATCTGCTTCACTAGTTGTGGCAGCTCACGTGTTTGTCACTATACTTGTAAATAGGCGCTTATACCTCTCACAAGCATTTTATGGTTCAATATTTGCTGAATAGTGCCAGGTTGTCAGCATCCACTTGACAGAAACCCCGCTTGTTCCTCGGATGCAAGTGGTTCCAAAAGTGTAACGAGCGGATGCCGCAAACTGATCCACACAGAATAAGTAAGTGGTCAAAGAGTACTACGACATGTGAAGTCTGGATCAACTGATGTGGAACCATGATTCCAAACAAAAATTATGTTACTGAAGACATCCAAAATGCGGGTGAGCACACGAGGCGCTCCACCAAACAGTTAAACAGACCAGCACCAGTTGACATATGTAGTCTTTCACTGTATTATAGTCGAGAATGCATCTTGTGATCACAGAAACCACATAAATCCGAGAACTCAGCCTTGAAAGCCAAGCAGACTTTTGAAATAGCACTTGAGCAAGTCGATTATGCATACGAGCCCGATGAACTTGTAGATCGTTGGCCTACTGCGAGAAAGGCACGACAATCTTGGGAACTGTCAGGAATATCCGAAGCTGAAGTGAAGTTTTTTCCTTCATTTCGGCCATGGACAATGGCAGGGCGTCCTAGAAATTGGCATCTGACGCATCCAATCTGAGATGTTGGACTCCGTTGTCTACTTAGGCACGTTCGGGATATATATTCCGTAAGCGAACCGGGATATAAATTCCGGACTCGGGATCTATATTCCGTATACTCGAATCAAGGCCACATCCAGCTATATACAAGTAAAATGTACCACAGAAAGGCTGCGTCCAGGGCAGGAATAAATGGACAAGCAAAATATTATAAGTAGGTTGTAATCGCCGAGCAGGCCCTGAACAGGTCGAGAGCCGCGCTGCACCCCGCGAAGCTGGGCTCGGGCCGAGAGTGGGGAGCTACAGCGGCCGCACCCACAACAACGACGTGTAGACCGAATAGGAACAAATCGACGAAAATCCCCGCTCGAGGACATCTGCCATAGATCTATAATAAACCGACCTCATTCCCAAACTGCATCGATGGGTGAGAACCTGTCCACACAAGCGACATGACCACTTCAATATGGCCGCCGCAGCAGCAGCATCAGCAGCACACAAGGTGATCAGGAATGGGCCTTCACCGCCCCGAGGGCCCCTGAAGCGCCTCTTCTCCCTCAATGAGGCCCCGTCCGTGGACCAGCTCGCAGCCATCTGCTCCCAGAGGGCGACGCGCGAGCACTACCCCCTGGCGGCAGCAGTCAAGAGCAACGTGCCCATCTACGACCTCCCCGCCTTCTCCGCGCTGCCAAAGGCCCAGCGCGGCGCCCTCCAGGACGAGTGGTACCACATCCTGCACAGCGGGCCGGGCGTGTTCGTGACCAAGGGCCTGTTCCGCGACCGGCAGCTCCTCGAGCGGGCCAACCACGCCTTCTACTCCATCATCGAGCGCGAGCGCGAGGGCGGCGTCTCGCAGGGCGACCACTTCGCCGCCGCCGGCAAGAACGACCGCATCTGGAACTCGTTCAGCAAGCACGCGCTCGCCGACCCGGCCTCCTTCGCCGCCTACTACGGCAACCCCTTCCTGGGGCTCGTCTCGTCGGCCTGGCTCGGAGGCGGGTACCGCGTCACGGCGCAGGTCAACAACGTCAAGCCCGGGTCGAAGGCCCAGGTCTGCCACCGCGACTACCACCTGGGCTTCCAGACGGCCGAGGGCGCCGCGCAGGTGCCGCGCGCCACGCACGCCGCCAGCGCGCTGCTCACGCTGCAGGGCGCCGTCGCCCACGTCGACGTGCCGCCCGAGAGCGGGCCCACGCGCCTGCTGCCCTTCTCGCAGACGTTCGAGGAGGGGTACATGGCCTACCGCCGCCAGGAGTTTGTCGACTATTTCCAGGACCACTACGTCGCCCTGCCCATGGACGCCGGCGACGGCATCTTCTTCAGCCCGGCCCTGTTCCACGCCGCCGGCGAGAACGTCAGCCAGGACGTCAACCGCATGGCCAACCTGTTGCAGGTCAGCAGCCCCTTCGGCAAGCCTATGGAGTCGGTGGATGCGCTGCCGCTGCTGGACGCCTGCTGGGACGAGATTGTCGCGAGGCACGGGAGGGAGGGCATGAGTGATGAGGTCCAGGCGCTGCTGTGCGCCATCTGCGAGGGGTATGCGTTCCCTACGAACCTCGATAACAACCCGCCGCGGCCCGGCGGTCTGGCCCCCGTGTCAGAGCTCGATGTTGCTGTGCAGGGCTTGGAGGAAGGGTGGAGCAGGGAGAAGCTTGTGGACGAGTTCAAGGCGCATCAGTCCAGGTCACGACCATAATTCTGGGCGGTGCAAGCCGGCATTTTCATCCAAGATGGAAGAGATCAAATTATAGCAATATCCAATCTGAAGAACTCCGATCCAACCGTGCCCAATGAATCTCTAAGCCTGCCTTTCCTATATCTAATTCCGACCTATAAACCCATTCTAGACCATGTTCAGTCAAACACATCAGTAGCATACCGCTCATTCCTGACCGCGTCAAACTTCTCTGTCGCTTCCTCGACGCTCATGTCTTTGCCATGGTTCTCCTTGGCGCCATCCACATACATCCGGATGGCCGTCTCCCGCACGGCGTCGCCCACGCCGCGGCTGCCACACACAAAGACCTTGGCGCCCTGGCCCCACAGCGCCTGCACCTCCTTGCGGTCCTGCCACAGCCGGTCCTGAACATGGACGCAACCCTCGCTGACGTCGGGCTTGCGGCTGTACGCGCGGCGCACGTCCACCGCGCCCGCCGCCTCCCACTTGTCCAGCTCCTCGCGGTACAGGTCGTCCTGCTCCGGGCTGCGGCAGCCGAAGAAGAGGATCGCGGGCGCCAGCTTCCTGCCCGCGCCAAGCATCGCCGCCCGCTCCTGGATGAAACCGCGGAACGGTGCGAGCCCGGACCCCGCCGCAATGCACAGCACCGGCGTCTTCTCGCTGTCCACTGGCAGGTGGAAGCTGGCGTGTGACGGACGTATCGCCACGTGCAGCTTGTCACCCGCCTCGAGGCTGGCTAGGTAGCTCGTAGCGACGCCGACATAGCGCTGGCCGGTCCCGGATAATGCCGGCGCGTCGAGCACCGCGTAGGTTAGGGTGAGGTTGTTCGGGTTCCATAGCGGCGATGATGAGATCGAGTACTGGCGGACGCGCATGGGCGGGAGGAGGGAGAGGAAGGTGGCGAAGGGGAGCTCGATGCTCGGGTATTTCTCCAGAAGATCGAGGACCGAGAGGCGCTTTGCGTTGACTTCGGTGAGATAGCTTTCTCCGCCCAAGCGCTGAAGCGCGGCCTTGGTCTCTTCGTCCTTGGTAGCCTCGGATAGAGCGGCAACACTACGCTTTGTCGCTGGTTGAGCCAGCTCGACATAGGCACCGAGCACGTCTGAAGCTGCGACGGATGAGCCGGTAGGCAGGGTCGTCTGGCTGTGACTGCTGATGGTGATGTGTGCGTCCCACGGCAGCTGAAAGCGGCGCAGTGCTCGGTGGACTATTTGCTTCGGGTTGATGGGGAGGATGGCCAAGTAGTCGCCTGCCGAGTATGTCATGTCGCTGGGCAGCTGGATCTCTATGTGCTTCTTGGTCGGAGCCTCGGGGGAGGTGAGGTCGTGTGCTGAAATAACAACAGCCTCCTTGACATCCTGGCGAAGAGTGGAAGATCGAGGTGTCGATATCTCGACAGAGAGGCCACCCTGAAGGCCTTCTCCATCCTGTCCGTCTGCTTCTATGCCGTACTTCTCCTTCATCGCCGGCCAAAAGACCTCGTCCTCCCATGACTCGAACTTGGTGAACATGTCACCATCTGCGGCGTCAGCAACTCCCAGAGGCGCAACTCTTGTTCCGCCAAATTTCTCAATGGTAGCATCACACATTTTGGGGATCTTGTGGAAGGTTGAAGACCAGTCATGATGACCACAGCCAAACACCGAGTATGACACGTTCTCCAGCTCGTTGCCCTTGAGCCCCTGGATCCAGTTGCAGAAGAGGGCGGCATTGTCTGGTGGCTCGCCCTCGTATGAAGCGGTGATGACAGCGACGGGCTTGTCAGTCGGTAGGTTCTCATTCGCGGCGTCGAGAGAATCTACTACTGTGGCGCTGAAACCGTGGCTGGGCGCATCTGAGGCGAGTCGTTGGGCGAGTGCTTCACAGGTGCCGCTGTTTGATCCATAGTAGATGGCCATCGGCTTGCCAGCCGCCTTCTGCCCGGGCTTCAATGACAGGCTGGCCACTGAGCTCTCAAGGGGGGTCGGCGGCGCAGTGGTTCCGTTGAGACGGTGCTCCAGTTGCGTCGGAGTAAGGCCGTGGCGGAGCGTAGCCCGCATGAGGAAATCCTTCGGCTTGATGGTAAGCGTCTGCTTGATACTGAGATGATAGTTGGGGTCGTCCGGCATGAAGTTGAAGTTCTGCAAGAGCATAGCCATTACTAGAACCGCTTCTTGCCAAGCGAAAGGTCGCCCGATGCACGCTCGCATTCCATTCCCGAAAGGCTTCCAGGAATTAGGGAATTCTTTGTTCAGACGATTGAAGTTATCCTCAAGCATCCTGTCTGGGATGAAGTCCTGAGCAGTCTCGCCGAACACCGCAGGATCGAGCTGGGACTTGGCGACCAAGAGCGCAATGGACTCATTCTCGCGGACTGCGTATTTGCCGCCAAGAACAGTATCTTGAAGTGGTTTTACCGAGATGGTGGGGATGGTGGCAGTGAGTCTCAGCGTTTCCCTTAGGACGGCCTGGATGTATTGGAGCTTGTTCACCTGATCGACGGTGATGGGTCCAGTGCCGACGGTCTCATCCACTTCCTCTTGGGCTTTTCGGTAGGTCTCCGGGTTCCTCAGCAGGTTGTAGAATGCAAATGACAGCATTCCCGAGGTGGTCTCGTGGCCAGCAATCAGGAAAGTGATGAGATTGTCCGTGATGGACTGGTCCGTCATCTTCTGGCCGGTCTTGGGGTCCTTCCCGTTGAGCATAGCGTTCAACAGATCTTTCCGATCCGTAGGGTTCTCCTTCCTGGCCTGGAGCACGTCGTCGGCCGTTTTCCTGAGGATCTCAATATCTCGCTCATACTTGCGGTCGGCCTCGCGGTAGAAGATGGACATATAGGGCGGGCGCCTCGTCTTGTTGCCCGACTCGACCAGGAAATCACCCATGGCCTCAATAAAAGGGTGCATTTCGTCGTGGTAGAACGAGTTGAAGCGGTAGTCCATGGAGCACAAGGCCAGGGTGTCGAGAGTCAGCCTTGTGAACTCGTCGGTGACCATGATGGGCTGATTCGGGCCATGGCGAGCCCACTTCATTGCCAGCTGGTTCGCGATATCGTGCATCTCGGGAAACATGGCCTGGATGTTCATCGGGCCGAAGGCAGGCATGAGGACTCTGTGAGCAATGCCCCAGTTTGGCTCCTCGGCGTGTGCAGTGAACAGTCCATCGTGGACGCCGGCTCGGACTTCCTCGAGAACTCGGGCGACATCCTTTTTGAAGCGCTTCTCGTTACAGACCTCGTTGACCAATGCCTGGGAGGAAACAACGACCACACTCCTGCCGGGAAGACTCAAGCGGTAAATCTCCTGTTGGGTGTGTCAGTAAGGAAGCTCGAGCGGGAAGCGTTGAGATGAGGGAGCTCACGCCATATTTGTCCGCCATGTTGATCATGGATCCGAGGGGAAATTCGGGATTGATATCGTTGATGTTCCCCAAGAGCGGCAGCCCAGGGGGTTGTGGGATTGGCACCGTGTTGTCTGCCATGTTTGTCCCTTGTGCGAGTGAGGACGATGGTATTCAGGTGATGTAATGGGGTGGCATGAGAAGGGAGGCAGAGGAGGCCCGAGAAAGTCAAGGGAAAAGCATTTTAGATATATATGGTCTGTGTCTCGGCGCCAAAAATCATGCAGGTGGACAGCAGCACGGGAGCTTGGAAAACAATGGCTGAGAGTAGACTACACAGAACGGCATGGGATGGTCAACAGGGCTGGCGTCATTGGCTGTACACAGCCGGCGGCGTCTTTCTAAGGTCCACCCAGGTTCCTCGGCAAGCCCCTGTCTTGAGCCTGTACCACTATGAGCATCATGGCATGGCATCATGCCATGCTGACGCTAACGTTGAGATAAGGTTACCGTACATGACATAGCAACTTTTGCATCGCCAAGCTAGCTGTCTGGCTCTGCACGCATGTAGATTACATACAATAACAGTGGACTTCCTGCTTTGCTGTGCCCAGAACAAGATGTGGGAACGGGGACGGGTTTCGCAGGGGCAAGAGTCATCAAAGTCCGACGGGGCTGACCAGGTAGGGGTGAAAAGGCCGTCGGGGAACATGTGCAGGTGCAGGTGCAGGTGCAGGTGCAGGTGCAGGTGCAGGTGCTGAACTATGGATGATGCTGCTGCTGCGACCAGCCAACCGTTTCACCGTCCAACAGTGAACCAGCAGGACGCGCGAATGAACGACAGAAGGGTGACGAGTGCCTGGGCCACTACAACTGCCCGCAACCCGTGGGTGCAGTGGCAGAGTGAGTGGTGGGCTAGAAATACTGCAGGGTTACATCCCACGGCAGGGTCAGACCTGCCGAGGTCGTCGGTAGGGCCGGGCTCCACCCTGGCTGACGTTCTTGACGGCCCTGACGTGCAGGGAGACGCAACCCTGGGAACGCCTGCGAAAGCTAATAAACCCCGTCCCGCACCAAATCGTCCAAACCAGTCGAACCAGCCAAACGGAGCAGACGGAGCAGACGGACCAACTGCACACAAGAAACTTACAGTTCTGACAAGATCAGACCAGCTTACTCTGCTGTTCTTGCAACTCGGCAGATACGCGCACTGAGTGCAACCCGCGACCCGCGACCCCCGTCCCTCGTCCCCTGGCACCGGCACTGGATCTCACATTATTCTGTCCGACGGGGACATGGACTCGGCTCAAACGTCCCCACCGACCCAGGCCCACCCGCTCCCGTAGGCCTCGGTTGATCTGCACGAACTGAAGCGAAGCACCGACGACCACGCCACACCTCATCCTTCCGATAGACTATGTACAGTAATCTCCACAGCTGTCGGCCTCGCAAGCAAGCGTCGAGCCGGTCGACGACCCCCGAGCGACGACTGCAGGTGGAGCTGTGTGCATACATACTCCATCTAAAATCTACCAGATGGGACCATCTTGGTCTTTTCTCTGGATCGGTTGAAAGCAAAAGTCTATCACCTTTTTGGTCCCCAGCGACCTGACTCTTGCAGACCTGCGTTTTACTTACCCGATCCATGTTGTATCCAATGCCAGCTGGGCAGCCAAGCGGGGCATCTATGGTTTTTGAACTTACTATTTAAGCATTACTACTCTACTACTACGGTAGTTTATCTTTCGTCTCGCCTTGACCCTGTTCGCCTCCCAAAATAGGTTGCTCCATCCTTCAGCAGCCATCACAGCAGCAAGCAGTCCGTCACTTGATCCCGCACGACAGCGAGCTCGCAGCCATGATGGCCGTCGTTCACGAATTGTTATGCACGGAAATGCTTAGGACCACGTTCAAGCTGGAAGCCGTTGCTCGATTCCCCATTCACGGGCCGAGTCGAGCTCCTGCACCCGTTCCGGCACCTAGCTTGATCTCGATCGTCTCCTACTGTTCTCACCTTCCCCTCGATCCAACCATACTAATAAGTACTCAGTACCCCGGCGCCTTGCTGGAGCTCAAGAAACGTGAACTTGATATCTAGCATGAGAGACAGCTGCAGCCCCACCTTTCTTCATTTTCATTTCTTTTGGCCGCGCATAGCTGCGCAGTGGCTTGGTCGTTCTACTGGTCAACTCGTTCAGAGGACCCCCTGCCCTCCAACCCCCACCTGGGCGCCCCACAAGGCAGACTACATTATTTACTTGTCCATGACTCTCAACGCCCATCAGCCTTGGGCCGTTGGGACAATAATTGTCCCTTCAAGCGATGTACAATATCAGACGAACTACCCAAAAGAGCTCCATCGTTGTTCGTTCATGGTGATATTATGCGATCGAGTATAACTGTAGCGTGAACCTGAGACACCCATAGCCACCACCCATGTTGAGGCCTCTCGGAGCACTGATTCCTCCCGACTTCACATGGAAGACGCGAGCCTCGGTGGGCCGTCCCGCCCTGTCGCTGCAACCACCCCATGCATGCCACCCTACGGCAGTCTGGCAGACCTCAATCGGTTGGGTTACTGCATGGGCATGGGGTGAAACATTCACTCACGGGACGGTAGTTCGATCGATTGTGCTTCCCGCTGCCAGGCCCGTTCGGGCAATTTGGAAGCAAAAAACATGGGCTGCATGACGTCTGCCCAATTGTCGTGAGGCTAGCCCTATTGCCTTGGGTGTCCAGCTATACGGTGATGATGTCGTGCCTAATCCTGGCACCGGCTCTTCACTGTTTGGGGTTACTGCACGGCGGAGCTGTCTAGACGCAGTCTAAAAATAAGTGTACCTCTAGTACTATAGTTTATAAGCTAATTATAAGCTAATTATAAGCTAATAAATTAATATATATCCTTTTTTATTAATATTAAATATTTATTTATATATAAAAAGCTTATTACCTACTTATAACTAACCTAATAAAATATATCTTTATCCTAAATTTTTATAAATTATAAATTTAAAATATTTAATTAATTAAACTACTTAAATCCCTTATTAATTTTTTATTAAAAACCTTATATTAAGTTATATAATACCCTTTATTATAACTATTATTATTATATATTATTTACCCTAACTAAATTATTTACTAATTATTAAAAACTTTATATTATATAATACCCTTTAATATAACTATATTTTTATACTTAATAATATTAAATTATATTAAGTTAATTATTAATAAAACCTTATATTATATAATATCCTTTATTATAATTATACTTTTTTTTAATTATTTAATAAAACTATATTATATTCTATATTAAAATTATATTATACTTTATTATTAAGAATAATTATTTTATTAATTACCTAATTAAATTAATTAATAAACCTTTAATTAATTAAAAACCTTTATTTAATATTACTTTATTAAATTTATTTTGTATTATAAATAATATATTTATCTTTATATTAAATAAATTTTAATATTTTTATAATTACTTAATCTATTTTAATAAAACCTATATTATTTAAAAACTTTTATTAAATTTTTTTTAATTATATTACTTTTAACTTATTATCTTTTTATCTTAATTAGTAAACCTATAAATATATAATATTTACTTTTAATAAATAAAATATCCCTTAACTTTTAAGGGTTAAAAATTACTTATATTAAAGTATTAAAATTATAACTTTCTTTTTAAAAAAAAAGAAATTACTAAAAATAATAATAATTTTTAAAGGTTTATAACTTTAAATAATAAAAAGGTTATTATTTATATACTTTTAATATATAAAAAATAAGAATATAACTAAAAAAAACTTAAAATACCTTTAAAGATTTATATAAACTTAATAATTTTATTATAAAATATTTAATTTTAAAAATTTTTTTAATATTATCTTTAAAAAATACAATATTATAAAAAATATTTTAATAAGGTTAAATGATTAATTAAAAATTGAAAAATAAATAATATACTTTTTTTTTAAATAAATTATAATAATTTAAGTATTAAATTTTTTAAATAAAAAATATAAAGGATTTATTTAAAATATTACTTAAAGTTTTAAAAAAAACTTAAAAAGTTATTTTATTAATATTTTATTTACTAATTTATTAAATAAATTTAAAAAAAAATTATCTTTAAAGTTTTTATTTTAAAAAAGAATAATAAAATAAAAAAATTATTTTTAAATATAAATAATATAATAACTATAATTTTAAAGGTTATATAAAAAAAGTTACTTTTTTTTATATTTAAATAAAGTTTTTTAAAATTAAAAAATAAAAAAATAAAAAAAATAAAAAACTTTATATATATAAATTAAATATAAGTTAATTTAAATAAAAAAACTTTAAAGAAAATTACTAAAGTAAAAAATATAGTATTATTATGTTATTACTATTATAAAACTATAAACTATATATTATAAAGGTTTAATATTATATTATAACTATAATTATATAGTAATAGTAGTATTATACTATATAGTTTTATAGTATTACTATAAGTATTATAAAAATAAACTTAAAACTAAATATAATATATTAATATTATTAAAATTATTTTCTATAAAAAGGGTTAACGTGGTTCACCAGTCAGCCGTCATTATCACCTCACCGTCACTTTTTACTAAATACACCAACTTTAGCCAACCCCAGCACCCCCATAGTGCAGAAAGGTCAATTATATTTGGCACCAATTGGTGCCAAATGGTCTCAATTGCTTATTTTCAATTGATTCAGTTAATTTGGAGTTGTAGTGGTGCTGCAGTGCTAGTCTGAAGAATTAAGGTTTTGGTGGGCAGGTTTGTTTTTGGTGCAGATCGCGTCCCCATTTTTCGCGTCAGTCTCGCATCACTCTACCTACTTAAATATTTAACACGCTAGAAATCAACATCCACAATGCCAATCTACTCTAAAGAAGACAAAATCCAACTAGCAATTCGGGCAATTGAGAATTCCAAAAAAAACCAAAAGAAACCCTTAAATACAGCTCAGGCTGCTCGGATCTTTAGTGTCCCCAGAACTACCCTACTTGACAGGATGAATAACCGACCACGTCGTGAAGAATCACGCGTCGCACAGCACAAACTCGATCCAGTTGAAGAGCATACGCTTGTCCGATACGTACTTGAGCAAGATGCACGAGGATTCCCAATGCGACTTTCTGGTGTGGAAGATATGGCCAACCTCCTGCTGGCATCACGAGACGGTAAACCTGTTGGCAAGAACTGGGCACAACGCTTCGTGGATGCACAACCAAGCTTGAAAACCAGGTTTAATCGGCCTTATGACTACCAGAGGGCCCTCTGCGAAGATCCAGAGGTTATTGGGAACTGGTTCCGCCTACTTCGCAATATGATGGCCAAGTATGGTATTACAGACGACGACCTGTACAACTTCGATGAGACTGGCTTTATGATGGGCGTAATAACCGCGTCAATAGTTGTTACACGTTCTGATCGACATGGAAAGGCCAAATCTGTACAGCCTGGAAACCGGGAATGGGCAACAGCTATTGAATGCATCAATGCGAAGGGCTGGTGTATCCCGCCGTTCGTGATTGTCCAAGGCGCTTACCACCTTGCCAACTGGACAACAGAGTCAGGCTTCCCACCAAGCTGGGTAATCAAGCCTACTCCAAATGGGTGGACGGATAACAAGACTGGTCTTGAATGGGTTCGGCACTTCGACAAGCATACAAAGCAACGGACAAAGGGTGTGTACCGGATGCTTATTCTTGATGGCCATGAGAGCCATGTGTCAGCAGAGTTTGAGCAGTATTGCAAAGAGCACAGCATTATCCCTATCAGCATGCCGCCGCATTCATCTCATTTGCTCCAGCCATTAGACGTTGCATTATTTGCGCCATTGAAGCGTGCATATGGCGATGAGATCAACCTTTTCGTCCAGGCCTCTGTCAACCACATCACTAAGGCCGAGTTCTTTCTCGCGTTTAAGACAGCCCACGACAAGGTCTTTACGGAAGAAAACATGAAATCTGGGTTCAGAGGAGCTGGGATTTCTCCATGGGACCCAGACTCTGTCATTTCCAAGCTGGATGTCCACCTACAAACTCCGGTGCAATCCCTCCCTGTGTCACCATCGAAATGGGAATCACAGACACCCTCCAATGCCCACCAGACTGTCCAGCAATCAAGTTTTATTAAGGGCAGGATCTCTAACCATCAGGGCAGCTCCCCTACACCAATTATCCAGGCAGTTGAGAAGTTCACAAAGGGCGCACAAGCAATGGCACATCAGATCACTCTTTTGAATGATCGGGTCCGTACTCTCGAGAAGGCTAATATCAGCCTTGCTAAACGCCGAAGGGCTAAAAAAAGCCGAGTACAGCTCGGAGGAGCACTTACTATTAAGGAATCCCAAGCGATAATTGAAGAAAAAGAGAAGGGGAAGCGGCCAGCGGGTGAAATAGCTGGTAGTGCTGAGGAGGCGGTCCGCGGCGGACCGAGCAAACGACGATGTGGCAACTGCGGCGAGACTGGGCATAATACAAGAACCTGTGAGAAAGATGCAGAAGAGTCTAGTCATTCAGATCCCGAGTAAATAATAGCACATTTTGCAGCGGTCCGCGGCGGACCGCCGAAATAGTTGGTCTGGATGGTGTAGAATGAGGTTGATTTTCCATGGCTGAAATGCTCCATTTTGGTAGGGAAGCCGATTTTCCCACCAAAAGTTATCCACTTCGGACTGGCACTGCAACACCACCAACAACTCCAAATTGACCGAATCAATTGAAAATAAGCAATTGAGACCATTTGGCACCAATTGGTGCCAAATATAATTGACCTTTCTGCACTATGGGGGTGCTGGGGTTGGCTAAAGTTGGTGTATTTAGTAAAAAGTGACGGTGAGGTGATAATGACGGCTGACTGGTGAACCACGTTATTTAAAATTATTTTTATTATAAAATTATTTAAGTTTTTTATAAAGATATTAAATATAAAATTTTATTAAAAAAATTAATAATTAAATTTTATTATAAAGTATTAATTTAAATTTTATTATAATAACTTTTTTTATAACATTTTATTAAAATATAATATTTTATATTTTTATAAAATAATTTTTATATAATATAAAAAGTATATAAAAATATTATTAAATTTATTTTTTATATAATATATTAATTATATTTTTAATTTTTATTTATAAGCTTATAATATATAATATTATAATAACTATAATATAAAATACTAATAAATAATATATTTTAATAAATAATATAGTTTTTTTAAAACTATTATAATTTACCTTTTAACTATATTTTTTTATATTATATTTTAAAATAAGTAAAATAAAAAAATCTATTATTTAACTTATTATTTAAACTATTTAAAAAAACTTAAAATTAAGTATATAATATATATTTTAACTATATAATATACTTAAAACTATTTTTTATTATAAAATAGTTAACTAAATTTTATAAGAAAATACTTACTTTAATAATAAAAGATTAATAAAAATAAAAAAAAGGTTATTATTTAATATATATTTAATTAAAATTTTTAAAAATATTTACTTATTTTTATAAATATAAAAAATATAGTTAATATTTTACTTTATAACTATAATAGTAGTACTATTAGAAAGTATTAGGTATAAAGTTTTATTATATTAAAATTATATTTTAAAATATATATTAATTATATATATAATTATTAAAGGGCTTTATATAAAGATTTAAATATTATAAATATATAATTTAACTTTATTAAAATAGGTTTTATAATAAATATTAATATATTTAAAATAATAGTTATTAATATAAACTAATATAAATAAATAAAATTAATATAACTTAATAATTAATAATAAATAATAATTATTAAATTAGTTAATATAAATAATTAAGTTAAACTATTAATATTAATTATAAAAGTTAAAATTTACTTTATAAGTTAATATATAAATAATAACTTTCCTAATAATTAAATTATTAAAATAAATTTAAATAAATAAATAAATAATAGAATTACTTTATTATAAATTAAGTATTTTTATAAATATACTATATTATATAAAAAAGGTATTTATTAGTTATTAATACTTAATAATTATAAAAACTATTATTTTATAAATTTTAAAGAATCTTCTAAAAAAAAAGATTATTACTTTTTATATACCTTTTTATTTATTTTACCTACTTTAACTATTTAATATTAAATATTTTAATTTACTTAAAAAGGTATATAGTAAAAAAGTTAACTAATATAATAAGGTTTAAATTATATATATTAATAAAATAAAGTTCTTTTTTACCTTTTATATTATATATAAAAAGATTTTTATATTAAAAACTATTAAAAAAGGGTTTAAAAAAGTAAAGTTTATTTTATTTAACTAAAAAATAATACTATTTAAATTAAATATTAAAATATAAATATCTTTATTTTAACTTAGTTTATTAATATTTTTTATACCTTAAATATTTTAAATACTATATAATTTAATATGAATAGTTTTTTAATTAACTTTAATTAAAAATTAAATTTTTTAATATTAAGGAAACTTTTTAATATTAATTTTATATATAATAAATTAATTATTAAAAAATATATAACTATTAACTTATATAATATCCCTTTTAACTTAAAAAAATAAGATATTTTAAAAAGTAAATATAATATTTTTAAAATATTATTTAATTAAAAAAAAATATTTATAATTAAAAGGGTTATTTAATATTTAAAAAACTATTAAAATAATTAATTTAAAAGTAAAAAGGAAGTAGTTAATTATTAAAATAAATAGTAATATTAATAAAATAGTTTATTATAAATTAACTATATAATAATATAATAATTATAAGAAACCCAGGTATAATATATAAATATATAAAAAAAATAAAACATTATTTAATATATTTATTTTTAATTAATTTTAATTAATTTTAATTAATATAGTATTATAATTTAGGTTATTATAGTTATAGTTTAAAAAAATATATTACTTATTAAGGTATATTACTTATTAGTATTTTATATTATATTATAAAGCTTTATTATTATATTATAACTATATTTATAAATAGTAGTATTATAAATACTATTATTATAATAGTATTATAATTACTATATTATAATTATAATACTATATCATTATTAAAT
The DNA here is from genome assembly GCA_039880735.1 of Diaporthe australafricana. Taxonomy (NCBI): domain Eukaryota; kingdom Fungi; phylum Ascomycota; class Sordariomycetes; order Diaporthales; family Diaporthaceae; genus Diaporthe; species Diaporthe australafricana. Next base: position 7,999,675 of record JBCEDM010000001.1, read on the forward strand.
ATACTTTAAAAATTATTAATAATATTTACTAATAATAATAAGAAATAACAAATAAAATATTTAAAAAAATTATTATTATTTTAAATTTTAAAAAAACCTTTATAATAAATTTAAATATAATAAAAAAATTAATTTTATAAACTTATAAAAAGTAAATAAACCTTATATATATATTACTTTTAATAATATTAATATATAAATAAACTATATAAATACTATATTTTCCTTTTAAGGAAATAATATAAAGTTTATTATAAATAATAAAATAAATAATTTTATTTTAGGAAATAAATTTTTATTTTCCTTTATAAAAAAAGTAAATAAATAAATAGAATAAGGAAAAGTAAGTTTTATAAATATATAATATATGAAAATAAATATATTATTTTTAAAATATAATTATTAATTTAATATTAAAAATATATATTATATACCTTTTTTAAAATTAAATATATTAAAATATAATATTATATTTTATATTATTTAAATTAAATTAAATAAAAATATTATAAAATTATCTTTTATAGAAATAAATAAATTAATAATTATAAATTATAAAAAAATAAATTATATTTTATAAAAACTTTTATTAAAATAAATAAAAATAAAGAATTTATAAATATAATTAAAAAAAAAGTAATATAAATATTATTTAAAAAATATATAAATAATACTATTATTTAAGTTATATAAATTTAATTTTCTTAATAAAATTATTAAAAGAAAATAAAATAAATATATATTTAAATATTAAAAAACTATAAGCTTTTAAATATAAAATTTATTTATAATTTAAATATATAATAAAAATTAATAAAAAAAGTTTAAATAATAAAATATATAATATACTTAAAAAGTATATAGTAATATAAGTAATTTACTTATATTTATATTTAATAAATATAAATATTATATATTATTTTTTAATAAAAAAACTTATTATTTATATAATTATTTATTAAAAAATAAAAATAAAACTTTAAAAATAAAAATAAAAATAATATTAATAAAATAATAAAAGAATTATTTATAAACAATATTTTTAAATATATTAATAAAAAATTTAAATATTTATTAAGTAAAAGTAATATAAATTATTATATTATACCTATATATATAAAAAAGCTTAATAAAGTTATAAAAAGACTTAATTTAATAATATTAAATAAAATATAAAACTTTATAATAATTTTAAATATATTAAATATATTATAAAGAAAAACCTTTAAAACTAATATATATTTATATAATATAACCCTTTATAAAGTTTTAAACTTAATAATATTTTAAAAAATTAAAAATAATAAAAAACTTATTATAAATAATATAAAAACTTAAGGTTTTATAACTTATTATAATAATAATAAATATATAATTAAATTAAAACTTAAAAATAAATTAAAAGTTTTAATAAGTTATATATTTAAAATAAATATATATAAAGTTTAAAATATAAGAAATAAAAAACCTATATTAATATAAAATATTTATATTTTTAAAGGAAAATTCTTTAAAAAGAATAATAAAGTAAATAATAATAATAATAATAATATTAATAATATTATAAATAATAATTTAAATAATATTAATATAAATAAAAATATAAATAAAAGTATAAATAATAATAATAATATAAGTCCTTTTAAGGAAAACATATTTATAAAAGATAAAATAATAATATAAAGTTTAAAATATAAGTAAATATATTTAAACATAAATATTTATATTTTTTAATATAGAGGAACCTTTTAATATAAAAAAAATATTAAATTTTTTTAAAAAAAACTTTTATAATTTAAAGTTATATTAAATAAAGTAAATAACTTTAAGAATTAAGAAATACATATAATAATTATTTTATTAAAAAATAAAAAAGCTATTTTTAATAAATAAATATTAAAAAAAATATATAAATAATTTAAATATTATTAAAAATAATTAAATAGTAAATAAAAAAAAAATATTAAATATAAAGTTAAATAAGTAACCTATAATTATAAATACAAATTTAATATAAATTTTTTAAAACTTTTTTTTATAACATATAAGTTAAAAACTTATAATATATTAATAATAATAATTATAAATAAAGGTTAATTTATATTAAGTTATAATATAAAGAAAATATTTTTATATTTTACTTTAAATTTTAAAATATATATAAAATTACTAAATTTAATATATAGTAATATAAAATATAAAGAACTATATATTAAATTTAAAAACGCTTTATATAATTTAAAATAAACTTTATTATTATAGTATAAATATTAAATAAAAATATTAAATAAAGTAAATTTTACTATATATTCTTATAATAAAGGAGTTTTTATTAATAAATATAAGTAAATAATATTTATATATTATATTAATAATATAATAGTTTTAAAAAAAAATAAAAAGATAATAATAATATTATAAATAAATTCCTTTTTTTATAACCTTTTTTAAAGCTATATATTTAACTTTATAAGTATTTAAAGTTAGTATTTTTTATTATTAAAAAAACTAATTAATAAGATTAAATATTGTTTTATTATTTATAAAAATAGAAAATATTTAAGCTAAGGTAAATTTACTATTATTTATATTATTTCCTTAATTTAAGTTATAATACCTTATAATATATAGGGTTTTTTTTCTTATATTTAAATTAAAATAATTATAGTATTTTAAAATATATAGAAATTTTAATAAATATCTTTAAATTTTATTTAATTTTTTAAAATATTTAATATTAAGGTTAAATATATATCTTAATAATTTAAATATAGTATAAGCTATATTTAACCTAGTTTTTAAACTATTATATAGTAAAGACCTTATTTATTATTAATATTCTTTTATTTCTTTTTCTTAAGTTTATTTTTTGTTTTTTTTAATAAATATTTAAGGTTATATACTATTAATTTTAATTTAATTTTATAATTATTTATAATATTATTAATTAAAATATTAAATTTATTTAATAATTTATTAATATATTTATTAATATATTTATTTTAATCTATATTTATAAATTTATTCTTATAATTTATTTTTATATTATTTCTAAAGAAATTAATTAATTCATCTTAAAAATCTAATTAAATATTTTTAAAAATTATATTTATAATATTATTAATTTTTATTTTATTTTCTTTTAAAACTATTATATTATTAATATAATATATAAATATTATTTATTTATTTTTATTAATAAAAACTCTTTTATTATAAGGATATATAGTAAAATTTACTTTATTTAATATTTTTATTAAATATTTATATTTTCTATTTTTATAAATAATAAAGAAATATTTAATTCTATTAGTTAGTCCTCTTAATAGTAGAAAATACTAGCTTTAAGTATTTATAAAACTAAATATATAGCTTTAAAAGAGGTTGTAAAAAAAGGAATTTACTTATATAATTTAATAACTTACTTTAATAATAATCTAAATTTAAATTATAATATTCTTATTTTTAAAATATTTAAAGATAATAATACTACTATAGAGTTAATAAAAAATTAAATATTTTATAAATATATTAAATATATAAATATTATATACTATTTTAATAAATATATTATTAAAGAAAAACTAATAAAAGTAATTAAAATAAATTTTAAAAAGAATTTATTTAACTAGTTTACTAAACTTATAATTAAATTAAAATTTAAAACAATAAAAAAAAAATCTTAATAAAAATTAATAATATAAAATTAAAAAACAAATTTACTTAATAAATAATTAAAAATCTAAAACAAATATCTATAAAAAATAAACCTTTTTCTATTAATATTAAACTCAAATAAATAGTTTTACTATCTTATAAAATATTATAATAATAGTTATTTTTCCCTTTATATAAATATATTTTTTATAAATTGTTATAAAATTATATAAAAAAGGTTTCTAACTATAATAACTTAAAAGTTTTCTTTTAAATATAAAAGGTTTAAGGTAAATTACTTACTTATATAAATATATATATAAACAATATATATAATTATATAGTATACACATATATAAATAATTAAAATCATATATTTTTATAATTTAATAATGTAAATAATATAATAATATATAATGTTAATAAAATATTTAAATAAGTACTTATAATATACCTATATAGTAATTTATAATGTTATAATATAAAAATGCTATATAAATACCTTAATAATCATTATAATATCTTATAATATATTAAAGGTTATAAGTTTAATTCCTTAAGAAATTAACTTTTATAAAAAAGTTTTTTAATTTAAGTAAAATAAAAATAATAATAATTTTTTTTTTTAATATATTAAAGTTTTTCCCTTTAAATAAAGGTTTTCTTTAATAATATTTAGTAATAATTATATTAATAAATATCTATAAAAAGCTATTTAAATAAATAAAATTATATATATATATAAAACTAACTTTTAAAGGACTTTAAAAATAAGTATACTTTTAATACTATAATATATAAGCTAATTATAATAGTATTATAAGGTGTAATGATCACACTAAACCTTTATAAGATTTAGTAGGTGGTCTATAGGGTTTATATTAGCAGTTCGGTGTAGAGGTGATACTTAACTATCTATAATACGAAGATACTGTTTAGTTCCGATATTTAAGAGTATAATTACTAACTGTAAGGCTATCCAGGTTATTAGACTGAATACTTAGATTAATAACTAAAGAGTCTGTTCTATAAAAGCTAACTACTGTGGTAATAACTATGTCCTTATATGTTCCAACTCTTTATCCGTCTTTTGTGTTGGACCGTAGGAACTGTTGGTAATGTGTGCGGTCCTGCCTTTTGTCGCTGGGACTGCTAACGGTCCTATCGGTCTATCCTGGTCTGGTGGGTCCCTAACCCTAACCCTAATATCTATAGTGTCCCGTAACTTTATTATTTAGTGTTAAATATTCTACGGCGGGGTATCCTTTCCGAACTCCCTAGGTACCCAGGACAGGTCCCCTAAGCGTTACTGTGTTAGTTTATAATATTATCTCCCTTCTTACTTCCTTTGTCCTTAAAGGTATTCCTATAAGCTTTTTATGTCATCCGTATTTTTATTTATACCTTCTTAATTTGTTATATCTTACAGAGTTGAAGGTTTTCGTGTGTTAAAGCCTTCTTATTGTTTTTGAAAAACTAAATAGAGTGAGTCCCTCTCTATTACAGTCTTCTCCTGTGGTTCCGTTATGCCGACTTGTTCTTTCTGTAAGGCCAGTAAAAGTTCTTGTGTGGCCTTTGAAGAGGATTCTTCCCGTTATTCCGAGTACGTTCGTTGGAAGCGTAGGAATTGCGACATACAGGGTTTTACTCCTATTCAAATACAGAAGATTGCCCGCCTATATTCTTAGATTGAAGACAAGCTGGACATGGCGGAGGAGGAGGCCATGTTGGCAAACACCAAGGTTAGTTGTCTGCGTAAGCAGCGGCGATTGTGGGCTGAGAAGATGTTTTGTGCCGTGCGTCGGGGTATTAAGACTATTGATGAGTTGGATCGGGTGGAAAATAAGGAGGCTAAGGCTGAGCGCAAGTGTATTGCCGAGCAATCCGCTGAAGTTGTTCGTGGTGGCTCGCCTGGTTTGGTTGGAATAGAGTTGCAGGAGTCCTGGCTTTGTGCTGGTGGAGATGTTGGTGTTTTTGATTAGAGTTCCATGGTAAATGAGGGTGTTGACTGGTCTACTTTGGGTGTGCCTGATCTGAGTGGGGGTGTTGTGACTGGTAATAAAAATTCGTCTGCTGGTGGGCTGTTTGGTTTGTAGTGTTTCTGACTAGTAGAAAGAAAATAGAATCTGTTAATTTGTTTCTGATTTAGTAGTTTCCGTTGACTGGTAAGGTCCTTCTGACTTAGTAAGTCCTGTTGGTTTGGCAGGTCTTCCTTTAACTGGTCCTGTGTGTCTAGACTAGTAGAGATAGTTTGATCAGTAAGGTTGTGTTGACTGGTAAAGTCGTGTTAATTGGTAAGGTTTGTTCTGACTAATTGAGGTTTTTGTGTTGGTAGCGATGTTTGGTTGGCTGGAGGCCTGACTGGTCTAGGTCTCGACTGGTCTAGTTTCTGGGTCTGTTGGTTCTGGGAGACCTTCTGGGTTGGCTGGTTGCTGGGGTAGCTTGGTTCGTCCTTGTTTTACCTGGGGCCGCGTTCCGGGCCTGGTATTGTTTAAGGATTTGTTTGTAACCGGTTAAGTTCTTAACTGGTTCCTATGTGTTTTTGCTAGTATTGTAACCTTTCCACTTAACCAGGTATTCTATTATTCCCTAATATTGTTATATATTAATAATATTCTTTATTTTATACTCTTTATTATATTTATTAATTATTTTAATCTATATTTTAAATCTTATATTCTATAATATTAGTTTTAAAAGTAAAATATAAAAATTATTATATTATTTTATTTCTTATAGTAGTAATAGTTTATAGTTAGTATTTAAAAGTTTTTATAAAATTTTAAATAGTTTAATTTTCTTATAATTAAATTTGTTGTTAGGTTGCTTAATCTTAATGTTTTGTTAAAAAAGGTAGACTTTATCTCCCTCCTTAAGAATTAGTCCCTTAATTCTTTTCTAATTTATATATTTAGTTATTTGTTTTTATATAAATAAAAGTTTATTTTAGATATCCTTTTAGATTTATCTAATTTAGGTTGTTTTTTGTTCTATTAATTCCGTAACTGTGTTATTTGGTAGTGCTTTATAATAAGCTTAAGGTTTATATCTGTAAACTATAAAAAAAGGTAACTGTTTAGTTGTACTAGTTATTGTACTGTTATAGGTAAACTATGCTAATAGTAGCAATTTAACCTAGTTATCCTATAACTAGTTGATATAGTGTTAAAGGTATTATTTAATAATCTGGTTGATTTGTTCTGTCTGTCTATCTGTCTGTGGATGTACTGCTGTTAATAGCTTGTGTTTTGCTCTGAGTTGTTTTATTAGTGACTTTTAGAAGTTTAATGTAAACAGCTTATCTCTGTTTAAGATGATTTTATATAGCATTCCATAATTACTTATAATAATTTGTAGGAATGTATATATGAGTTCTTTTGCTGTATTAGCTTTCTTGTATAGTATGAAATATACATACTTGCTTAGTCTACAAACTACTACTAAAATGCTATTATAAAGTACTTTAGTTAAGGGTTTTTGTAAGAGAGGTAGTTTAATAATAAAGTCTAGGCTAATAGATGACTATATAGCTGTAGGTACTGGTAGGGGCTTTAAAAGTCTATATAGTTTGTGTCTAGAAGTTTTATTTTTATTATATAAGTTGTATTACTTAATAATTTCTTCTATTCTTTACTTAAGGTTTAGGATATTATAGTAGTATTAAATTCTCTTAACTATTACTGTAATACCTTGGTATCTGTGTGTTAGGGCTTTATAGATTCCCTTAATTAACTTATCTTGTTCCTTAGGGTCTATAGGTGTTTCTATTGGAGTATTGTTAATCCTAATTATGGTGTTAAGTCCTTAGTTAAGTGTAAAGCTCCTATCTTTTTGTATTTTAAAGATTGTCTATTTTATAGGTGATTCCTTATCCTAGTAGTTCAGTTGTTTACTAAGTATATCTATTTTTATATTCTTAACTCTATCTATATATATAACCTTAATATTAAATTATAATAAGAATTTTATATATTTAACCTATTATTTATTAAATTCCTTTATTATTATAAAGGTAATTAGGTTTTTATAATCTATATAAAGCTTTATCTATTTTCTTATATTAATAAGGTATTATTGCTATTCTTAAAATATATATATAATTACTATAAATTCTTTATTTAGGGTAGTATAACAAGTTTCTAGTCTGTTAAACTTTTTACTAAAGTTTACAATAATATAAACTTATCCTTATTTATCTTATTAGGTAAGTTCTCTGCCTGCTACATTATCAGAGGCGTCTGTATATATTTTAAATTCTTTTTTTAGGTCTACTTTTTTAAGTACTAGATCCTTAATGATAAGGTCCTTAATTTCCTTAAAAGCCTGGTATATTTCTGTTATCTACTAGAAGGTTTATTCTTTATATGTAAGATCTGTTAAAGGTTTACAGATATCGCTATAGTTTCCCATAAACTGTTTATAGAAATTAGTATAACTAAGGAATAACCTAACATCCTTGATGTTTATAGGTATTAGCTATTCCTTAATTACCTAAATTTTATTTTTTTATATCCTAATATATCCTAATTTAATAATATATTTAAGATAGTTAACTTTTTAAATATAAAAAAAGTTTTTTTTTAATTTTATTAAAAGGTTTACATTTTAGAGTTTTTAGAGTACTTATTTAATATATTCCTAGTACTTTTCTAATATTTCTAAAAAGATAAGAATATTATTAAGGTAGGTAATAATAAAAATATTTAAATGTTTATATAGGACTTAATTAATTATTTTTTAAAATAATGTTAGTATATTAATTAATCTAAAGGGTATAACTATATATTTGTAATATCTATAGCAGGTTTAAAATACTATTTTTTATTCTTCTCCTTCCTTTATTTAAATAAGGTTATAAGTTCCTTTTAAGTTTAGGGCTATAAACTATTTTACTCTTTTAAATTAATTTTATAACTTTTTAATAAAAGAAAGTAAATATTAGTTTTTAATAATAATATTATTAAGCTATTAATAGTTTATATAAAGTTATAGCTTACTATTTTTCTTTAATATAAATAAAATTAGGTATTTTATTAATAACCTTAATAATTAAATATAACCCTTTTTAAGGTTTTTATTAAGGTATTTTTTAAGTGTCTTAAGTTTTTCTTTATTAAGTTTATAAATCTTAGAAAACCTAAGGTTTTTCCCTTCCTATAGGGGTATTTTGTAATTATAAAGGCTGTATTTAGGGATTCCTATATTAAATTCCTCCTAAAACACTTTCCTAAATTTGTGGTATTCTTTAAGTATTCTTTCTAGTCTTGCTAGGGCGCTTTATTCTCTACGCTAATAAAGGTAGAAAAGGTATCTCCTTATTTCTTATTTGTATGTTGTGTTATATATTAATCGGCTTTAGCCTTTCCTATTAGTTTTTAAGTAGCCTAATCCTTCCCTATTTTTCTAAAGCGGAGCCTTTTGATATTTACTTCTAAAGGTATCTGTAAGTTTATTTAAGCGTGTTTCTTTATTATCCTTAATAACTAAACTTTATTCTGTATTATTAATTATAACCTTTTCCTAAGAAATAGTATTATTTTAGTAAATCTGATTAATAATTTAATTAATTTAAGGGTTTATAATTTATAATTATAAAAGTTTTAAGATTAGTTTATAATATATTATATCTATAATATTTAAAGTTATAAAAGTTATATATTCTTAAATTAAGATAGTTAAATAATTAGTCTTTATATTAATTACTCCGTTTCCGTATCCTACTTCTATACCTTTTATAATACTAAGCCTATAGAGGTCTTTCTTTTAATACTATAGTATCTAATCTTTATTAATAATTTAGGGTAATATAAAGTTACCCTAGGTGCTATTATCTAATAGTATACTGTATATTTTTTTATTAATTTTTACCTTAAGTAGGATGTATATATAGTTTCCTTAAGTAGCACACAGAGACCTATAGTTTATAATTAACTGTTATCCCTTTATAAGTGATTACTATCTTTTCCCTACTATTAATACTATTTTACTAACTTTTCTTTATTATAGATAGGGTAAAGAGGTGACCTACAGTTTTATACTTATCGTCGTCTATGTAAACATTCCAGTGGTAAGTGCTAGTTCAATCTAAAGGTAGTATATATTTTGCTGTGATTAACTTTGTGGATTGCCCAGTAGGTAAGGTCGTCTTATTTATGTAGCCTAATAATAGGTCCTATTCTGAAGCGTCTAGGAAAAAAGGCGTATATTACCTTAGTCCTAAAGTAAATTTTACACGTATACTGTACACATAAGATCCAGGAGATCTCGTAATATGCTGGATATGTAGGCCAGAGGTATACCTCGTTTTCTGTTTGCTTAAGTTCTAAAGGATAGTAAAATTTAAAGAGGGCCTTTTTGATAGGTACTCCCGCTACTGTAATATATACTATACTAATATCTGGGGTAATCGGAATATTATGTTTTAGATACTGTTTAAGATTTTTATTAAGGTTTTTTATAAGGTTTTTATTTTTGTTATTAGTTATTTTAGTATATTTAGTACTTAAGTAGTTTAAGTTGTTATCCCTTATTACTATATTATATAATAGTCCTTATCTTTCTATTGTTAACTATTTTTCCTAATATAACTCCCTTAAAAACTAACTAAAGGTTTTTTTCTTTAAAAGGTGTAATATATACTAATTATTAAAGTAGGAGGTTTAGTTAAGGGCTTTATGTTTTCCGTTAATATCCGCTATTTACTTAGGAATAGGTAGTAAGTCTTTTAGTTCTTTATAGTTGTTAGGGTGGATTAAATATTTTATATAAAGGTTAAGTTAACAGATATAAGGTATCTTACTTTCCGGGTATACCGGGTATTACTTATTAAATAAGCAGCTATACTATCTAGGTAACTCCTATCTGGAGGTTATATTAACCTATCGTCGTCCTTTTAGGACAGGTTTCCATTATTTCTTAAGTTAGTGATATTCCTTAACAAAATGTCCCTTTTAACTATAGTTGTAATATTCCTTATTATAAGGTTTTCTCTAGGTTATATTAAGTTTTATAGGTTCTATATAAGTTCCTGTTACAGTACTGTTGTATCCTTATAAGTGTTAAGGTTAGTTACTATTATGGAAGTTACCACCGTACTAGTACTTTTTTTCTATATTTAGCAGGTTTTAAATTTTCTAATAACTTCCGGTATTCTTATAATTATATTCTTATTATTATTTAAATAATTAATTATTAATATATACTACTATAGCAATATACTTTATAAAGTTATTAGGTTAATTTACCTTAAAAATTTTATCCTTAATATCCTTTTTAAGTCCTTTATAAAACTAACTTATAAGTATATCTTCTCCCTAACTAATATAAGTAGTAAACTATTTAAAGTATACTATATATTTAAAGGTTAATTCTTTTTACTTAAATTTTATAAGTTTATGTTTTATAGATCTCTCCTTATTTAGGTCTTTAAAAGCATCCTTAAGAGCTTACTTAAAATAGTTAAAACTTTAAAAGATTTTTTTAATATTATTATCCTAGTTGCTATTATTATTTTCCAGATAGTCCCTAAAGGTTAGTTTAAACTATATAAGTATATTACCTTTAAATTAAGTACTAATAAAGATAATTTTATTGTAATAAATGTTAAACTAGTAACCGTAGTATTTAAAGTAGGTATAGCTTTAGGTGATAAATCCTTAAAGGGTTTCTTTATCTCCCTTATACAGGCCGGGCTTATCTATTTTGTAGGCCTTAGCCTGTTAAACCGAGTGGAGGAGGTTAATCTCCTGCTGGAGGGCTATAATCTGAGCCGCCATGCTCTAGGCGTTATTGTTGTTACCAATATTGGAGGAGGTTGGAGTTTGAGATGCCATCGTGTCTTTGTATTGTTCAGTCGGTTGGTTACGTAGCCGTTCTAAACAAGAGTCGTCAAAATGTAATAATCATACTAAACCTTTATAAGATCTAGTAGGTAGTCTATAGGGTTTATATTAGCAGTTTAGTGTAGAGGTAATACTTAACTATCTATAATATAAAGATACTATTTAGTTTTAATATTTAAAAATATAATTACTAGTTATAAGGTTATTTAGGTTATTAGACTAAATACTTAAATTAATAACTGAAGAGTTTATTCTATAAAAATTAACTACTATGGTGATAACTATATCCTTATATATTTTAACTCTTTATCTGTCTTTTATATTAGACCGTAGGGACTGTTGGCGATATATACGGTCCTACCTTTTGTCGCTGGGACCGCTGACGGTCCTGTCGGTCTATCCTGGTCTGGTGGGTTCCTAACCTTAACCCTGATATCTGTAGTGTCCCGTGACTCTGCTATCTAGTGTCAAATGTCCTGCGGCGGGGTGTCCTTTCCGAGCTCCCTGGGTACCCAGGACGGGTCCCCTGAGCGTTACTGTGTTGGTTCATAACATAAGGGTATAAATTTACTTATAACCTTATAATTATTAATAAGCTTTATTAATAAATTAATATAATTTTATTACTTTATACTACATATAAGTAATATAAATAAGCTTTATAAGTATTATAATAATAACTTTAAAATAAAACACTTTTATTATAAATTAATTAACCTCTAAGTAATTATTATAAATAGTAATTATAATTATTTAATATTATAAAAAAGTGTTTAATAATTATTTTTTTTAACTTTAAAGTTTAATATAGAAATAATAACTTAAAATAATAATTATTAAATTTATTTAATTATTTAAGTAATTTATTAATAATATACTTATTAGTTATTACCCTTTAATAATAAATAATATAATTGTTATGAACCAACAGGTTGGCACCAAGGGGACCCGTTCGGGCAACCCCGGCAGCCCAGAACAGATGCCACGACGCAGGACAACAGACACTAGAGTGCGGAATCACGGGACACGCTAAGACTCAGGGTTAGGGTCAGGCTCGCCCAGCTCGCAAGCGAGTCCAGCGAGCCGGCTCGACAAGTGGATCGTCGAGCCTCACACAATGGATCGCCAGCTCGCCTTGCGAGCCAGCGAGCCACTGAAGAGTCGGAACATATAAGGACAGGGTCATCACCACAGTAGATAGCTTTCATAGAACAGACTCTTCAGTCGTCAATCTAAGTATTCAGTCTAACAACCTGAATAGCCTTACAGCTAGTGATCATACTCTCGAATATCGGAACTAAACAGTGTCTTCGTATTGCAGACAGTCAAGTATCACCTCTACGCCGAACTGCTAACATAAACCCTACAGACCACCTACTAGATCTTACAAAGGTTTAGTGTGATCATTACAATAATATTATATACTATACTAATTATAATTAAATATTACTTTTTTTATAAAATAAAGTTTTAATAATTAAATTTTACTATATTTCTTAATTTTAATTTAAGGTTATTTATATTAATATAATTTAGTAAATAAGTTTATATTAAATATTATAAGAATTGTAATTATTTAATTATTATTTATAAAAGTATAATACTTTTAATAATTTAATTAAAATTACTTTATATAAAGGGTTTATTTAATAAATTAATTTTTTTACTTTATTCTATATATTATGTACTACTTTTTTCTTTATTTATTATAATTAAAAATTAATTTATTATATAACTATTTATAGTTTTTAAAATATAAACTTTATAAGTAAATAAAACTTAAAAATATTAATTTTTAAATAAAACTTTTTTTAATTTTAAATAAGGTTTATTTTTTAAAAAATAATTACTTTTATATTATTAATAAAGTATATATATAATATTAACTTAATTAAAATACTTATTTTTAAATGTTTTATATTATAAATTTTTTTAATTTAATTTTTATTTAATTTTAAATTTATTAATATAAATAAATATATAAAGTTTAAAATATTTAAATTTTAAACTATTATTAAATTTAATTATTTATAATTAAATATAACTATTTTTATATTTATTAAAATAATTATATTAATAAATAATTTTTTTAATAAAGGTAAGGATTTATTTAAATCTTTATTTTAAAAATTTTTTTTTTTTTTAAAACTATTATTATCAAAAACTAGAATATTTTAACTTTTTTTTAAAGTTAAATTCTAAAAAAGGAAAGTTTTTTTAATAATAATAATAAATTAAGTATTATAAAATTAATATTATTAATAATTAAAAATAATAAATTTACCTTTAAATAATTAAAGTAAAGAAGTTTATATCTAAATAAAAGTTTAAAAAGAATTAATATTTATTTAAATAAAAATATAAAAGTTTAAAAGTAATAATATAATAAAATTTTATTTATAATAAAAAGCTTTATTTTAAGTATTATTAATATATTATTAAATAAATTTAAAATTATATTAAATATATTAATAATTATATAAAATTATAATAAAAGTAACTTAAATATTTTTATTTTATTAAAATGAAACTTATTATTTACTAATAATAATATTTATAAAAAAATAAAGATAAATTTTATTTATAAAATAATAATAAACTTTTAAATAAGTTTAATAATAATTTTAATAATTTTAAAAATAATAATAAAAAAAGTTAAAGTAATAATAAATTTAATTTTTAATAAAATTATTAAACTTTCAATAACTTTTAAAATAAGTAATAATATATTTAAAAAAGTTATACTTAAAATATAATTATTATAAATTAAATTATTATTTTTATATTTAATAATAATTATAAAGTTAAAAGAAAAAAATTAATATTTTTAATTTTAAATATAATAACTTAAATAATATTAAAATTATTAAAATTAATAAAGATTTAATTTTTATAAATATTTAATTATTTTAAAATTAATTAAATATTTTTTTTAAAAACTTTAAAATTTAAAATAATATTTAATTTTAAGTTTTTAATTTTATTTTAATATTACTTTAAGGATTAATAATAATTTAATAAAATAATAAATTTAATTTTAATAAATAAACAAATTTATTAAAAAAAATTAAAAGAAATTATAAAGACTTTAAAGAACTATTTTAAATTATTAAAAAGTTTTATAAAATTATTTTTTATTTTTATAATTTATTTAGAAATAAATATAATTTTTAAAAGTTTATTTAAAAAAAACTTTATTATACCTAAATTATAAGTATTTTTAATTAAAATAATTAAAATTAATATAATATTATAATAAATATTTAATTTAACTTTTTACTTAATATAAAATAATTTTTATATACTTTTAAATATAATAAATAACTATATTAATATATATAAATTATTAAAAAAGTTAAAATATTTTTAATTAATATAACTAATAATAAATATTAAAACAATGTTAATATTTTTAAGTTTTTTATTTTAGTTTTTCTTTTTATAATAATCTTTTTTATAAATATAACTTTTAAAATAATATTAATAAAAGGTTTAAAAATAAAAATTCTTTTTAAAAAAATAAATTAAACTTTAAAAAATATAATAATTTAAAAAGTAAAAATAATAATAATTAATAATATAAAAATAGTTATAATAATAAATATTATTAATAATAAAATAATTATAATAATAAGAGTTACTTTAAAAAAAAGAATAATACTTATAATATACTATTTAATTAAAAAGAAATTAATAATAAAAATTTAGTTAATAATTTATTAATATTAAATCTTTTAAAATTTAAGAATAAAATTAAGTTTATATAAAATAAATAAATATTTTATTTAATATATTATACTTATAATATAGTTTACTAGTTAGCTGTCATTATTACCTTACTATTACTTTCTACTAAATATACTAACTTTAACCAACCCTAACACCTTTATAGTATAAAAAGGTTAATTATATTTAATACTAATTAGTATTAAATAGTTTTAATTACTTATTTTTAATTAATTTAGTTAATTTAAAGTTATTAGTAGTATTATAATACTAATTTAAAGTAAATAACTTTTAATAAGAAAATTAACTTTTTTATTAAAATAAAGTATTTTAGTTATAAAAAATTAACCTTATTTTATATTATTTAAACTAATTATTTTAATAGTTTACTATAGATTATTATAAAATATACTATTATTTACTTAGGATTTAAATAATTAAACTTTTTTATATCTTTCTTATAAGTTTTTGTATTATACCTAATCTTGCCGTAGTTACTACATTATTATTTACTTGGTTTGCCACAGACCACCTCCTTAGTACTACCAGCTATTTTACCTGTTGGCCGTTTCCCCTTTTTCTTTTCTTTAATTATCGCTTAGGATTCCTTAATAATAAATGCTCCTTTAAGCTATACTTAGCTTTTTTTAGCCCTTTAGTATTTAGTAAGGTTAATATTAACCTTTTTAAGAGTATAAACCTAATTATTTAAAAAAGTAATTTAATATATTATTACTTATATACCTTTTATAAACTTTTTAATTATTTAAATAATTAATATAAAAAAGTTACCTTAATAATTAAAAATCCTATTTCTAATAAAACTTAATTATTAAATAATTTAATAAGTATTAAAGGATATTTATAATTCCTATTTTAATAATAATATAAAAAGGAATTATACCGGAGTTTATAGGTAAATATTTAACTTAAAAATAATAAAGTTTAAATCTTATAAAAAAAATTTAACTTTTTTAAACTTAAATTTTATATTTTTTTTATAAAAACTTTATAAGCTATTTTAAATATAAAAAAAAACTTAACCTTAATAATATAATTAATAAAGGTTTAAATAAAAAGGTTAATCTTATTATTATATATATACTTTAATAATATAAATAATATAATATTTAATAATTAAAGTAAATAAAATAAATATAATAATATATTAATAAAAATAATATTATACTTTTTATAATATTATATAAACTTTATTAATATATAGTTTTTATAGTTATTAAAAATAAGTATTTAGTATATACTTTTTATTTATTATTTTATATATTTATTAAAATATTAAATTTATTTAAAATTAAATTTATTATTTATTTACTTATTTAAAATAAGTTTAATTATTTAATTTAATAAAAGATTTAATTTTATTATTTAATTAATAAAATAATAAATACTTTAAATAATTATAAATAGTAAAATATATTAACCCTTTATATTAATATATTTAATAGTTATTACTTATTTTTAGTTTTTAGGTTATATAAATTTAACCTTTTTATATTAATTAAAATATATAATAACTATTAATATAATTATTATACCTATTATAAAGTTAATTTTATTAAAGTTATATAGGTTATTATTTATAATACTATATTTAGCTATTATATTATAAAGTAGGTAAAATTAATTTCTAATAACCTTTAGATTTTTATAAAGGGCCCTTTAATAGTTATAAGGTTAATTAAACTTAATTTTTAAATTTAATTATATATTTATAAAGTATTATACTTAGTTTTTATTAATAGGTTTATTATTTTATAATATTAATAAAAGGTTAATTATATTTTTTATATTAAAAAGTTATATTAAAAATCTTTATATATTTTATTTAAATATATATTAAATAAATATATACTTTTTAACTAAATTAAATTTATATTATATAATATATAATTTTTTATAATATAGTTAGTTATTTATCTTATTAAATAAGGTAGTTTTAAGGATATTAAAAATTTAAATAGCTTAAGCTATATTTAAAGGTTTTTTTTAATTTGTTTTAAAGTTTTTAATTACCTAAATTACTAGTTGGATTTTATCTTCTTTAAAGTAAATTAGTATTATAAATGTTAATTTTTAATATATTAAATATTTAAGTAAGTAAAGTAATATAAGATTAATATAAAAAATAAAGATATAATTTATATTAAAAATAAACTTACCTATTAAAACCTTAATTCTTTAAACTAATACTATAGTATTATTATAACTTTAAATTAACTAAATTAATTAAGAATAAGTAATTAAAACTATTTAATATTAATTAGTACTAAATATAATTAACCTTTCTACACTATAGGGGTACTAGGGTTGGCTAAAGTTGGTATATTTAATAAAAAGTAACGGTAAAGTAATAATAACAGCTAACTGGTAAACCACGTTATATATTATAATAAAAAGTATAAATTATAAAATACTTTATTTTATTATATTTTTATTTATTTAATAAAATTTAATTTAATTAATCCTTATAATGAAATATATTATTAAATTAAAGTAAATAAAGATTTTATTAATTTAATAATTGATTTAATTTATTTTATAAAGTAAAATATATTAATAATTAATTAACTTATTTTTAAAAATACTTTAACCTTTAATAAATATATTTACTTATAAATTAAAATATAAGTTATTATTAATAACTTAAATATTATTCTTTATAAAAATATTAATACTAACAAACTTTTTATTAATATTATTTAATTTTAAATTAATTTTCTAAATTATAAGATTTTTTTAATATTATTAAAATTATTTAAAATATTAAAAGTTTATTTATTAAATTAAAGAAAGAAGTTTATTAATTTCTTTATAAAGTAAATATAAAAATTAATAAATAAATAAATATTTTAAAAAAAGCAATTAAAATTAAAATTATTTTTTTATTAAATATTAATTATTTACTTAAAAATAACTAATTTTATTTTTATAAAGTTATAATTAATTATAATAATAATATAATTACTTATTTTTTAAATAATAAATTTAAAGTTTCCTTTATAACTTTAAAGTAAGTTAAAACCTTTATAATTTATAAAATTATAATATTATAAAATATTATTTTTACTTTTAATAAAAGAATATTAATATTAATTAATTATATTAATTTATTAAAACAATATTTATTTATATTTATTTTTTAATATTTAATAATTATAAATATTATTATATACTTTAATATATTTAAAATATTTTGTTTTAATAATATTATAAAAGTAAAAATTATTATTTATTATATTTAATTTAATATAATAATTTAATATAAAAATAATATATACTTTATTATTAACTTTATTAATATTATATAAATATTTATTTATTTTATAATTATAAGTAATATTAATTACTTTATAATTATATAATTAATATTAATGTTATTAAAAATATATTATATATTTTTAATTATATTTTTATAATTTTATATAAAAATTAAATTTTTATTTTTATTATAAATTATAAATTTAATATAAAGTTACATTAAAAAAAATTTTAAAATATTAATTTAAAAAAAAAATACTTTTTATTTAAATATTATTTTTAATATAATTACTAATTTTAATTTAATTAATTTAATAAACATAATATTATTATTTTATTATAATTCTTTTAAAAATAAAAATAAATTAAATTTTAAATTTTTAAATCTTTTTAATATTAAAACTTTTAATTATACCCTAATAATTAAAATAAAAAGTAGTATTTATATTTATATTATTAATAAAAATAAAGTTTTAAATTTTAATATATTTATAAAAAGTTTTTAAAAGTTTAAAAAAATATTAAACTTATTTTTATATTTATTAAAAAAAGAAATAAAGTATTAATTAATAAATATTTAAATTAATTAATTTAATTTAATTAACTTTAAATTTTTAAAAAAACTTTATTATTTATATTTTTAATATTTATAATATAATATATAATATATAAAATTAAAAACAAATTATTAATTTATATTTTTTAAATAAATAACTTATATTTAATACCTATTTTGTTCCTTTTTAATTAAACCTTATTAATACTATATAAATTAAAAAATAAATTACTATTATTAATATAATTAAATTTCTTTTTTTAATTATTAATTTATTTAAAATATTAAAATTATTTTATAATAATTATTTATTATAATTTAAAATTATTTAATATAATATTTATAAAATATATAAACTTTTTTACTTATATTTAATACTTTATAAATAACCTTTTTTACTTATATTATCATTTTTATTATATTTTTATTAATAATATTATAATTTCTTTTAATAATTTTAAAAATTACATTAAATACTTAAAAAAGGTTTTTAAAGTTTTTATTAAATAATATATATTTTTTTTTTTATAAAATTATATATAAACTTTAAATTAATAAAGTTTTTTAACTTTTATATTAATATTTTTAACTTTTTATTAATAATTAAATAAATATAAAACTTCTAAAATATTAAAGTTTTATAAATTTTTAAAACTTTTAAAATTTATTTTAAAATTATTAACTTTTTTTAAATAATAATCTTTTATTTTATTTAATTAATTAAATGTTTATAAAAATAAAAAACTATTATATTAATTATAAAATATATTATTAATAAACTTTTCATTAGTAATAAAAGTAAATAAATTTATTATACTTAAAATACATAATTAAACTTAATAATTAAAAAAATAATTTTATTTAAAAACTTTTAAAATTATTTATATAAAAAATATAGTTATTTTGTATTAATTTAAATTATTAAATTTCTTTTTAAATAAATAATAATTTAAAATATAATTTTAAAATTATAATATTTTACTTTAAAAAAGGTAAGTAATAAAAATTAAATTAAATTATCCTTTTTATAAATATTAAATTAATTATATTTTTTAATTATTACCTTATAAAGATTAAACCTTATTATAACTTTTTTAAATTTAAAGTAATTTATTTTATTTAAATTTATAAATAATTAAAATTAATTATTATTAATTATTTAAAACTTATTATTATTTTTATAAATTATAAATTTATTTAAAATATTATAAATTAAATTAATTTTGATATAATATTTATTAATTATATTAATTACTAACTTTCAAATATAATTATTTATTTAAATATATATTAATTAAATATTTATTATTTAATTAAATAATTTAATTTAATTTAAAATATCTTCTTATAATTATTAATACTAATAAATATTATTATATATATAAAAATATTTTTTTTAATTAAAACTTTAATACTTTTTTAACTTATATATTTATTAATTTTAATAATTTATTTTTTTCTATTATTAAAATTTAAATATTAAATAAAATATATTTTTATTTTATTAAAGTTTATATAAAAAAATTAATTTTATTAAAATATTATTAAAAGGTTTATAATTATAATTATAATAAATAATAAATTTATTATTATTAAAAATAATAAAAATATTATATTTATTTTAAAATTTAATTATTTATTTTACTTTATTAATTACTTATTTTATAATTATAATAATAATAATAAAGAATATTTTATAATATTAATAACTTTAATTTTAAAAAAGTTATAAAATATATATAATAATAAATATTACTTTATATATAATTAAATAATAATATTTTTTAAAAAGATTTATATTAAATATAAATATAAATTTATAAATTTGTTTTATTAAATATATTTATAATATAAAAAATTATAAACAAATAATTAATTATTTATTGATAATTTATAATCTATTTACATACTTAAAAAATTAATATATATTATTTATATTAACTTTATTATAATATTACTTTATATATAATTAAATAATAATATTGTTTAAAAAGATTTATATTAAATATAAATATAAATTTATAAAAGAAATTTATTAAATGTATTTATAATATAAAAAATTATAAAAAAATAATTATTTATTTATTAATAATTTATAATTTATTTAAATACTTAAAAAATTAATATATATTATTTATATTAACTTTATTATAATATTACTTTTAATACCTTTAATTAATATATTATAATACTTTTTTAATTATAATATATTTAATATTATATTTTTAATAATATATAAAATATTTAAAAGAATAATTATTATTTTTAATTACTTAATATATATAATTAAAAGTTAAATAAATATTTAATTAAATAACTTTTTTTTAATAATTAAGTATATTTTAAAATAATTATTTTAAATTAAAATATAAAGTTTTTATTTAAATTTTAAATAACTTTATAAAAAAGTTTTAAAATAAAATTTTATATAATTATTATTTATTATTTATAAACTAATAATTAATTAAAATAAAAAAATTAAATTATTAAATTTACTTTATAATATTATTATAATAAATTTAAAAATAATTAAATTATTATTTTCCCTTTTTTATAATAAAGTTTAAATATTTTTTATTATAAAATTTTAAATATAAACCTTTATAAATATTTATTTAAATTTAAAATCTTTATATTTATTAATAAATTAATTAAACTTATCTTTAAATAATAAATTAAAATACATTTTATATAATAATACCTTTACTATAATACTTAATTAATAATAAATAGTATTACTATTAATTTTAAATACCTTTATAATATTAAATATTAATAAATTAAATTTTAAATAAAAAATAAAGTTTAATTAAACATTAATGAAATTTATAAACCTCTTTTTATTAATTTAAATAAACTTATATTATCATAAATAAACCTATATATATTTATTAATAAAATTAATTCTTAAATTTATAAATTTAATCTTTTAATATAATTATAAGTTTACTATATTATTAATATTTTATATTTATTATTATATAATTTAAAAAACTTTTTTAAATATTAATTATTATTATTTTAAATAATAAAATATAAAAATAATACTTTAATTAATAAAAATATTAAATATTATAAAGTTAAAAAAGTATTTAATAAAAAAATTAATTAATAATCTTATATAATTAAATATTTAATATAATAAAAAAGTTATACTAGTAAAAATATTAAATAAAAAACTTTAAAAAAATTTAAATATTATAAAAGTTTTATTAAAATATATAAAAAACTTTAATTTAAAAAAGTTATACTTAATAAAATTAAAATTACTTTAAAAAAATAAAAATAACTTTATAAATAAATATAACTTAATTATAAAAAAAATATTATTTTTAAAAAGAATAATATTTAAAATAAAGAATAATATAAATTAAAATAATAATAAAAATATAATAATAATTATAATAAAACTTTTACCGTTTTTTTTATAACCTAATATTTATAATAATATTATAAAGGTATAAATATACTTATAACCCTATAATTATTAATAAACCTTATTAATAAATTAATATAATTCTACTACTTTATATTACTTATAAGTAATATAAATAAACCCTATAGGTATTATAGTAATAACTTTAAAATATAATACCCTTATTATAAACTAATTAACCCTTAAGTAACTACTACACTAATAAGCACTATATACTATAATATATAAGCTAATTATAGGCTAATAATAAGCTAATAAATTAACACATATCCTTTTTCACTAGCGTTAAATATTTGTCTATATATAGAGGGCTTATTACCCACTCATAGCTAACCTAATGAAATATATCTTCATCCTGAATTCTTACACACAGTCACCTCAATGTGACGATACATCAGAGAGAGATCATCGATGGCTGGCGTTTATATCTAGCTTTGTAGATCCACTGAAACTTGACTGCGGGCGGTTCAGCCCCATCTTCTTGCCCAAGACAAGTGGGAAAATGTCACCAGCTACGGAGGACAGTCTATCGATTCCTTTCCACAAGCGTCAAAGTGACTGTCCTATATTGTTCCCCGTCGATTGTGGAGATGGAAACTGCTGTGGTCTCGGGGCTACTTGCGTCAACTCGAAGGGTACCACTAAGTGTGGTCTTTCCGGAGGCACAGCTGCTGTTCCGGCCGTTCCAGGAGCGACTACCCCAACAGCAAGTAAGCATCACGACGATTTGAGACAAAATAGTTTTTCGTGCTCACGGAGGACATGATCTAATCACTGTTTGAGTCGCAACTACGACCTTGTCGTCGAGTACTCTATCATCCACGTTAGGCTCGACCGGGACTTCGTCGTCAACATCACAGGCCTCTCCCGACGCGCAGGGTCCTCAAACCAGTTTGGGATCCGCACAGGTCGCCGGAATAGCTGTCGGGTCATCGATAGGAGGGATCTTATTGATCCTGTTTATCATCTCCACCTTGATGTGGTACCACCGAAGGAGACCGCCACAACCCCAACAAGATGACGGATTCAACCCGGCAACGGACAGTGTCGGAGACAAACCCGGTGGCCTAGGGTCACCGTCCCAGGTCGTGTCGATGTACGACCCAGCCGCCTGGCGCGAGAACTACTCGGCAGCGTCGCCTCGGGAGCTGGAAGACCGGCCGTCGATGCAGTCGCTGCAGTCTCCAAGGCGTGTCGCCAGTGAGGCCTGGTTGCGAGGGGGTGAGACATTGACAACTTCGCCTGTCAGTACTAGTGCCTCGCATGGAAACATATCGCACGCATCGTCGGGATCAACATGGACATGGCAGGATGGCACGGTTGTGAATGGGGGGCTGGCTCCCGCGTATGTTAGGAGGACATCGGCCAGGGCTTCTCCTATCGCTGAGTTGCCTGCTTAAATATGACAAGCATGATAGACTTTTAGTACGTCTGAGTTAGCATATTTCTAAATTCATAATTCATCATCTCTAGCCTCCTGTAGATGTCAACTGGTATGAATTCATATGCCAGTTGTGTATTATTTTCAAAAGCTCAAACGCATATTATTACTAGAGGGCTTTTAAGATTTATAGATTTTTTTATTTAAATAGTTAAAGTTATCCTTAAATATTCTATCCGGGGTGGAATTCCTAAGCAGTTTTGCTAAAGACCGCAGGATCGAGCTGAGCGAGAACAAGGATTACTTGATAATGTCACAGAACCAACTCGATCAGATGGTGAGGAAGATAATTGTTTCCAATTTCGCGCTATCACGTCTGGAAATGCCCCCAGCAGTCATCTGTGAAGACTAATTGCAAAAGATAAAGAAATCAAATTTAGGTGATTTGCTACATGCAGGTTTACTGATTAAGTCCTCTGAAAGTATTATTTCGGGACGAATAAACTTTTGCGGTTCACGATCGATTCCTGGAGACTTTATGTACTACCAGATTTCACAAGCTCCCACGCATTTCACTGCTGCTTCTTAGAGAGAATACATAACTTCCACCAGAAGCAAGAACTGTCTTTTACCAGAGCCCTAATGACAAGAACTTGCCTAGATCTCCCAGACTACAGTACTTGAGCCCAGGATGCCCGAGCGACCTGCACGTTGACTGAGCAAGAACGCTTTCCAGCCATATCGAGCTTACGTGTTGCAATGAATTTTCGGAGCAATAGGAGCGAAGGTCTGAGCTTTAATGTGACTGGTAAGGAAACTAACAAAGGTAGCACTTGTTCCAGATTAGCAGTTCTAGGATTCTGTTGACCTTTCTACTCGAGCTACTTACTCAATTGTATTTTAATCACTTAGAGATACCTTGACAGCCTCATTTCTGGCAATTCCCCATTTTCCTGCCGACGCCCCCACCCCAGAGCTCTGATTGTTGTTTTCTAGAGACCGTGCCGGAATCTGTCGATTGTTATCATGTGGAACCCCGCGGAGTCCACCGGGGCGAAACAAACCCAGCCTGGATTTCGGGCCGAATTCACTTCGCATTGATCCTGTTATCTTGATATGCCTGAGGAATCGCGGTGGCCCAGTGAGATTTTGGTATCCCCCGCTCTCTGTCAAGGCGCCGGTGATCGGCTCGTTGGCTCTCGCGGATAGTCTGGGCGGCCATTTTCGTCATACACCCGGTTCCGGGACACTAACCGGCACCGTCGCGCCGGCTGCTTGCTAGAGCGCCGTTTTCTCCTTTCGTATTGCACCACCTCTTGATTCAACTTAGTATGCGTCATTGGCTTCGGAATTGTGTTTCTCATTGCTGGAATTACTTTGAATTTGCAAAATAACCGCCACGATGTCTCTCGCGCAGGAAACTCAAGCTGTCACAAACGGCAACGGCTCGTCTGTCCCTTCAGCCAAGTCGAGGAACAAGGAAACTTGGGAAGAAGTAGGAGCGCGTAAACGGGAAGCACTCCTTGCTTCCATACCGGAAGAATGGCGCGTCCCGGCAGATCTGCTGCCCCCAGACTCTCAACATGATGTGACAACATGGCCGGCGACTTCTGGATGGTTTACTGATGATGAGCTTGCCATCACTGAACTTTCTGCTTCCGAGCTCGTCCCAAAGCTCGCCTCTGGCGCGCTCAAGTCTGTCGTTGTCACCAAGGCATTTTGCAAGCGGGCAGCAGCTGCCCACCAGCTTGTATGTGTCATTTTATACTACATAATCAAGTTTCTTGCTAAACTTGCAACAGATAAACTGTCTCTCCGAAACTTGCTTTGCTCGCGCTCTCGAAACAGCCGAGGCTCGTGACGAATACCTGGCTCGCACAGGAAAACCCGTGGGACCTCTGCATGGACTGCCTGTATCATTGAAGGACAATTTCAACCTGAAAGGTCTTGATGCCACTGTGGGCTTCGCAAGCCACGTTGACGACCCGGCAAAATACGACTCCACGTTGGCTACTATACTGGAAGACGCAGGCGCCGTGTTTTACGTCAAGACAAACGTACCAACCGCGATGATGATTCCCGAATCCGTCAACAATGTCTTCGGCCGTACGGTCAACCCGCGCAATAGGCAGCTGACCTCTGGTGGGAGCAGCGGTGGCGAATCATCCCTGATCGCATTCAAAGGCAGCTGCCTGGGCGTTGGCACTGATATCGGAGGCAGCCTTCGTATCCCGGCGGCTTGCACGGGCATTTTCACGCTGAAGCCCAGCTTTGGTCGCTTCCCAACACTCAAATGCCGAAGCGGCATGAGCGGCCAGGAAGCAGTGCAGAGCGTGAATGGGCCTATGGCAAGGACGCTCGACGATATTGCTCTTGAAGCTCGGACGGTTGTGGACTCTCAACCATGGCTCTATGACCCACGTATGGTTCCTATCCCGTGGAGGGATGTCAAGCTGCCTGAGAAGTTGAAGATAGCTGTGATGTGGAACGACGGCGTTGTTACACCAACGCCGCCGGTCTCGCGAACTCTTCAACTGACAGTTGAAAAGCTGCAAGCTGCCGGTCATGAGATCATAAAATGGGACCCCAAGGATCAGGCCCAGGGTGTAAGTCTTTTAGGGCGCTTGTTCCTCGCAGACGGAGCTATTTCCATCCGCAAAGAGCTTGACCGGTCCGGAGAGCCCTTCCGTCCTGAGATGCAGGACTACGCGGAAGCAAAAGAGCTCGGGACCTATGAAATGTGGCAAGTACACCTGGAAAGAACAGAATTCCAGAAGCGTTACCTAGACAGATGGAATGAGGCCGGCATTGACGCCATACTGTGCCCCACGACGCCCTACAGCTCTGTGCGGAACGGAGAATTTAAATACGGTCAGTCAAAGCGGCTCTATCCACCAAGTTTTGTGCGACTTCTTTTACTAACCCTATTCAAGTTGGCTACACTGGGGTCTTCAATGTGTTGGACTATTCTTGTATCTCTTTCCCAACCGGGTTGTTAGCAGACAAGCAGGTCGACGTACCGTTGACCGATGGGCACGAGCCCTTGAGCGCAATCTGTAAAATGACTCATTCGGATTGTAAGTTGGCCAGAACCTAGCATAAACTTCATGTGTTAACAGTGTCACAGATGATGCGGACGTGGTCCATGGGACGCCTGTGAGTTTGCAGCTCGTTGCTCGGAGACTACACGAAGAGAAGGCTATAGCGATGGTCCAAACGATACTACAGACCTTGTCGTAGCTGCACATTATATGAAGAATTTAGTTGTGAAGATGATCAGGTCCCAAGCTTGTTTTCTTTTTGGCTCACTGTGGCGATGATCCGACGTCAGAGGCGTTTGGTTTGTGATCTGGCTAAGACAATATTCTGGTTCATGTACAGCACTTGAGGTAAACCATGTATTTCTAGCGGTGTCAATATGAAGACTGTTTGACATTCAACTGAAATTAATTCCGTACGAGAATCCTTGATCTAACCACTTCACTCTACAAATTTTGGTCCTGTGGCTTCTTCACTCTGCCTGGCTGCATCTTGACCCACACCCTCGACCCTCCTCATCTGATCGTCCTTGTGGTGGAACCACGACAACCCAGCGCACCAGATCGCAAGGGCGATAGAGACGGCAATCATGGCCCACATACCATGCTGAGTATCGAGTGAAGATTAGGCTTGTGTTCCGTCGGTGCGACAAGGGTTTGGGAGAGATATGGACTTACGTTAAACCACGGAGCCATGGACGCACCATAGAAGATGATGGACCACCAGGCATTAATACTGTTGGACCCCAGATTCATACCGGCCAGTACCACACCCCGGAAGACCGGTTCCTCAAATCTCATTGCATCGTTGCACCATGCGAAGAAGGTCGCTTGACATGCATAGACTGCACCGGCCCAGTAATATGCGCCGAAAACTACAGCCGTCGATCTTGAGCTCATCGGGTCCTTGCCTGCTTCGAGGATCATCGCCGAAGTGACGATGCCTGTGAAGCCTATGAAGTAGCCGACGAGGTACCTTTTCCCGTTCAGGAAATCGGTCAATGTCGCCCAAAACAACGTTGACAAGATCCCTATAGCTGGCACGCCCGTTGGGTAGTTATTCAGTTGAGCCACTGTGTATTTGTTCGTCGGGTGGCTCTTCATGTAGAGTGCAAGCAAAGAGTTGCTGCTGAACGACTCTGTCTCGCCGGCGATGATCCAGAGGACGACAAAGCCCCACCAATACCAGGACGTGAGGACTCTTCTTACAAATCGCCAGGTCATGGGGCTGCGGTCATGAACCTCTGGCACACGAGCCTGGGCTAAAGCTCTTTCGCTCTCGGTGAGGTAGAAGGCCTGAGTAGTAGCGGGCGTGTCCGGGAAAAGCAAGAATCCGTACAAAG
This sequence comes from Diaporthe australafricana, assembly GCA_039880735.1. Lineage (NCBI taxonomy): Eukaryota > Fungi > Ascomycota > Sordariomycetes > Diaporthales > Diaporthaceae > Diaporthe > Diaporthe australafricana. The sequence continues at coordinate 8,027,932 of JBCEDM010000001.1, forward strand.
CGACCGGGAGAGTCAGTAGGCCATCAATGATGAACAGCCATCTCCAACCACTCATTCCACGGAGCCCGTCCATACTCTCATGGATGCCTGTCTGGATGAATCCGCCGATACTCCACGGATGAGTCAGTACCGAGAGCTCCACACGGATGCAGTCAAGGAGACTCACAGTGTTCCGGCAAGGCCTGATGCAGTGAAGATGCCGCTTCGTTTCCCAAGCTCCCGCTCTGTGTACCAGGCGCCCAGGATGGAATGCGTGCCTACGAAAGTACTGGCCTCGACAATCCCTTGGAAGAAGCGAATCGCCATGATCGAACGAGGGTCGTGTACAGAGGAAGTCACCATAGTTAATCCGGCCCAGATGAGCATCATGCTGGGAAAGAAGAACCGAGGGCGGACATAGTGCAGCGATAAGTTGGACGGGATCTGGCCGAGGACATATCCCACGGTGAAGCACGTGTTGATCTGGTTGTACTGGTCGCCGACGAACCCCAGATCCTCTTTCATGCCAGAGACATAGGCGTTTGCGAGGTTCGACCGGTCGAGCTGTTGTGGTCACAAAGATGTCAGGTTGGAGAAGGGGGACTCGTAGGGGTGCCGTGGGGCGGGCTTACGTAGTTCATGAAGTAGCTCAGACAGCAGAAGGTGAGGATGAAAAAGTCGACCTTCTGGATGAGCAGCCGCTCGCCAGGCTGGTACTCCACCTTGAAGTATTCGCGCAGCTTAGAGGGCGCCATCACGAAGTGGCCGTGGCTTGAAGAGATGCTAGGTCAGGAATCCGTACAGGTCCAGAGGAGGCATGGTGCGTGTAGTTGTACCTAGGTATATATGTTTAGGTGGAGTCGGGCCTCATGGCTTGCTCTGAATCGGCACTTATCGTAGCGCGAACTCGGTGCGGATCTGCAGAAAAAAATACCCACCGGGGAGGGCCGGCCTTTAGTGCCAAGAACCCACTTGCCTCATGGCTCGCCAACTGCCCGGCACCTTGATAGCATTCGAGCAAGGGCTGACGATAAGTGAGATAGGGTCGCACACTTCCGGTAGTGGTTTCGTCTTTAATCCGTATACACACTTTTATTATTAAGCTAACGTGGTCCACCACCCAGCCGTGTTTATCACCTACCCGTGTTTTTTTGCCACTTCAACCAACTTTTACCAACCCTAGCACCCACTAGGTGCAAAAGGGTCAATTAAAATTGGTACCAATTGGTGCTAACTGCTTTAAATTCCTTATTTTTAATTAATTTAGTTAATTTAAAGGTATAATAATATTATAGTACTAGTCTAAAAGTTTAAGGTTTTAGTAGTGTCACGGTAGCAGGCAGGTGATCCCAGGCAGGTGGACGTCGAGCGGCAGGGTAATCAGACAGGTCTTCTATTTACTACGTACAGGCTCTATCCTCAGTAGGCACAGGCTCTGTTGACAAGACGTAGCTCGAAGAGCTACGAAACAGGATTCAGGAAAGGTTACAGAGTTTTGTCAGAGCTAGCAGCTCACGTGATCAGACCCCAACCCTCTGGGTTAGGGGCCCCTGGGGGTCAGTCCGCCCAGGGCCGTAACAGTACCCCCTCCTCTAGGACCGAACTCCCAAAAGGTCGATTTATAGGCCAGGCTTGTACGGGTATCTCCTATAAAAGTTGCGCACAACTTCCTGAGCGTTCTCCAGGTGCGATGCGGGCACCTCTTCAGGGTCGTCGTATCCAGTCCACTTAACTGTATACTTCAGGCGGGGGCGGCCTCGGCCGCGGCGATCCCAACGGGAATCCAGAACCTCCTCGACTTCCCACTCTTGTAGTCCATCCACTTCAATAGGCGGTGGAGGCTCATTCCTCTGGGCGGGCAGCGGATCATCGGCAGCAGGTTGTAACAGACTGACGTGAAAGACAGGGTAAATCTTCATAGACTCGGGCAGGACCAGGCGATAGGCCCATAGGTTAACAACCTTCTCGATCCGGAACGGGCCACAGTTCTTCCAATCCAATTTCTTCGCAGGACGCAAAGTCTTGATGTTACGGGCGTCGAGCTAGACCTCTTGGTCAACTCGGAACCGGCGGGCCGGGCGGCGTTTACGGTTCGCTTGTTTCCTGTGACGAGCCTGGGCAACAAGCATCTCACTTTTCATATATTCGGTGATTATTTGCATTTGGGAAGCAAACTTCTTAGCGTCACGCGCAGCGGGCTTCTCAGGGGGCAGGGAGGGCTCAAAGCCCAGTCGTGGGTGGAATCCGTAGTTCCCAAAGAACGGTGTGACGGAGGTAGTTTCGGAGACGGTGTCATTCGAGGCAATCAGTCCGCCCAGGGCCGTGACAAGTAGGTAGGTTTATTTTTAGTATAGATTATATCCCTATTTTTTATATTAGTTTTATATTAATTTACCTACTTAACTATTTAATATATTAAAAATTAATATTTATAATATTAATATTTTTAAAAAAAGATAAAATTTAATTAGTATTTTAAATAATTAAAGAATTTAAAAAAAAAAACTAAAAAAAAACCTTAAATATAATTTAAGTTATATAAATCTTTAATATTCCTTACTTTACTTTATATAATAAGATAAATAACTAATTATATTATAAAGAATTATATATTAATAACTATAAATTTAATTTAATTAAAAAATAAATATTTATTTAATATATTATTAAATAAAATATATAAAAGATTTTAATATAACTTTTTAGTATAAAAAATATAACTAACTTTTTATTAATATTATAAAATAGTAAATTTATTAATAAAAATTAGGTATAATATTTTATAACTATATAATTAAACTTAAAGATAAAATCTTTTTAACTTTATAATTATTAAAAGGCCCTTTATAAAAATTTAAAGGTTATTAAAAATTAGTTTTAATTACTTTATAATATAATAATTGAAGTATAAAATTATAAATAATAACTTATATAACTTTAATAAAATAGGTTTTATAATATGTATAATAATTATAATAAAAGTTATTATATATATTAATAAATAAAAAAGGTTAAATTTATTTAATTTAAAATTTAAAAATAAATAATAATTATTAAATATATTAATATAAAAGGTTAATATATTTTACTATTTATAATTATTTAAAATATTTATTATTTTATTAATTAAATTATAAAATTTAACTTTTTATTAAGTTAAATAATTAAACTTATTTTTAATAAATAAATAAATAATAAGATTAATTTTAAATAAATTTAATACTTTAATAAATATATAATTAAATAAATTAAGGATAAATATTAAATATTTATCTTAAATAAATATAAAAACTATATATTAATAAAGTTTAAATAATATTATATTAAAAAGAATATTATTTTTATTAGTATATTATTATATGTATTTTATTTACTTTAATTATTAAATATTATATTATTTTTATTATTAAAGTATATATATAGTAATAAAATTAACCTATTTATTTAAACTTTTATTAATTATATTATTAAATTTAAGTTTTTTATTATATGTAAGGTAACCTATAATAAGGTTTTTATAAAATAAAATATAAAATTTAAGTTTAAAGGGGTTAATATTTTTTTATAAAATTTAAATTTTATAATTTTTAAATTAAATATTTATTTATAAACTTTAATATAATCCTTTTTTATATTATTAGGTAAATAAAAGTTATAAATATTATTTAATACTAATTATACTATTTAATAATTAAGTTTTATTAAAAATAGAATATTTATTTATTAAGGTAACTCCCCTATATTAATTTTTTAAATAATAAAAGACTTTATAAAAAATATATAAATAATAATATATTAAATTATTTTTTTAAATAATTAGATTTATATTTTTAAAAAGGTTAATATTAACTTTATTAAATACTAAAAAATTAAATAAAATTAAGTATAGTTTAAAGGAGTATTTACTATTAAGGCATTTTAAGTAATAATTAAAATTAAAAAAAAGGGAAGTAGTTAATTAGTAAAATAGTTAGTAATAATAAAAAGGTAGTTTATAATAAACTATTTAAATAATAATATAGTAATTATAATAAAATTAGGTATAATATAAAACTTTATAAAAAAAATATAAAAAAGTTTAATTATTTAAATTTTAAATAAATAATAGTATATTTTTAAGTAGTTTATAACGGATTATTTAAATAGTTAATTTAACTAATATAAATTAAGGTTAATTTTATATAGCTAAAATACTTTATTTTAATAAAAAAGTTAATTTTCCTATTAAAAGTTATTTACTTTAAACTAGTATTATAATATTACTAATTACTTTAAATTAATTAAATTAATTAAAAATAGGTAATTAATACTAATTAATACTAATTAATACTAAATATAATTAACTTTTTTATACCTAATAGGTATTAGGATTAATAAAAGTTAGTAAAAGTAGTAAGAAAATATAGGTAGGTAATAAATACGGTTAGATAATAGATTACGTTATAGGTAATTCCTTTAAATAGTTATAAATACTTTATAACCTAGTATTTAATATATGTATAATACTAATAATAATATATTTAAAATATAATTAAAGTATTTAACCTAAACTTTAAAAATAACTTTATAATAACTAACTATATAAATAAAGTTAATAAAATTAACTTTTAATTATATTATAAATTATTAATATAAATAACTTAAATTATAATTAAATAATTAATTATTTAATAAGAAAATATAACTTATAAAATATAATAATTTATAAGTTATAGTTTTAAATAAAACTTTTATTTTATATTTATATACCTTTTTAAATACCTTTTAAAGAAAGTATAAGAATAAGTTATTAAAAAAAACCTTTATTAAGTAAACTTATAAAAATTATAATTATTATTTAAATATATAATTAATTTTAAAATAAGTAAAAAGTTAATTAATAAAATATTTATTAATAAACTTTACTTAAAAAACTTTTATAAAAAGGTTATAAATTTATTAAAAAATAATAAAAATAAAATTTATTATAAATTAAATAATAATAATATATTTAAAATTAAAATTAAAAAACTTTATAACTTTATTATATTATTTTAAATATATTACTTTATTATTAATAATTATATTAACTTTTAATATATTAAAAAGGTATAAAAAATAAAAAAAATAAAGAAAGTTAAATTTATTTAAAAAGTTATTATAAAAGGATTTTAATATATATAAAGTTATTATTAAGTTTACATATAAGTTAAGGGCTGCTAAGAAAGATTTAGGAAGCTAAGCAGACAGCAGAGAAACAAATAGACAGTTGAAAAAAAAATAAACACAATGTGGCCGAAGCCCGCTTCCGGTAGACGGCAGGTAAACTATTATCTGACATTGCCAGATGCAAACAGGCACCGTTGGAAGGGGGAAAAACCCCACTGTTGTTTGATCTCTCAAGAGTGTCACATCGAGTGCTCTTTTCTCATGTCATGCTCGCCGGTGCTCAGAGTACTTTATGTGTCAACGTCCGCTGGGCTTTTCGTGGCTTTGCCCCAAATCGGAACGGAACACGGTGCCCAGTCGTGCGTCTGCTTCAGCGTCGAGATATATAGTAAGTTAGTCACTGCCAATGAATTAATTCAATCTCGAGGCCCTCAGAAAAACTGTGTGCCTGTGTTCTCCCCGTATAATCAACACCTATGCGCAACCCCCATCAGCACCTCATTATTGCCGTCCCATACTGTATCATGCCACTGCACATGTTCTGTGTCCCTTAGCAGAAAGGCTGCATTCGGAATCGTGTGTGAAGCAGCGCCCGCTCGAATATCGTGATCGTCTATTGGTGTCAACCAGCCCTCTTCCCTTCCGGATCTCGAATCCAGCCGCAGGCAACGACCCGTTTCCTGGCTACCCAACGTCACAGCCTTTTCGGGAGCTTCAGGATGGCCGGAGAAGCTTGCCAGCTCGGTGTCGAAGGTTGATAACCTGTTTGCCGTGACCGCTCCTGTTTTGAGGCTGGACAGGATGTGACTGTAGAAACTGCGCTGCGTGTGCTTTTTCTGGCTGGAGGCTGTTCTTGGTCTGTTCGGATCTGTCTTCTGTTGTTTTCGAAGGCTTTGGATTAGAGCACTGATACTTGGCAGGCACGCACAGATGATACCAATAGTAATTTCGATGAAGCTAGAACGAAGTGCATCTGTTAGCATATTGCCTAGATAGACCAGTAGCGAAATCAGGTGGATAACGTACGGCAGTATCGCCATGACGCTCATGTCGGATGTTTTGTCGGCCGTCATACTCTCCTCAAACACTATTACACCTTTGTAGATTGTGATTCCTGCCGCCAATCCACCAGTCGTGAGCGAAAGAAATATTCTGGCTTTCTTCCAAAATGAAAAGTTTAGAGTGAAAACCAAAGGCAGTGGTATCAAAAGGAGCACGGTGTCCGTCACCATAGACACGACGATGTCGGCTTTGAACAGCTTTTCCTGGTCAATACATCTTTCTCTTAACTGGTCTGGCCGCGGTGACAGCTCCCAGGAAGCTGAGATGGGCCGACACATTGCTACTTTGAGACACTGAATTGGTAGCAGGGTTGCTACTATGACTCCAATGAAAACTTGGATAGACAAAGCCACAGGCCGCTTTACAGCAAAGACGCGTGCAAATAGAAGAAGTATTGCGACCTTGACTGAGAGTACGCAGGGAATGTAAAATACGATAGCAACATATGTCCACTTTCCTGGTTAGCACCTCCATATGACTTGTTGAAGGGTTCTATGAGACTGGAACTTACCTTTGTGGACTGAATATACATGCTCTCCGTAACTTCCCAGGTATGTAAACCTAATCCGTTTTTCCAGGCTATAACCTTTTGTCAGACAAATCAACTGTACCAAGGATAAGAAGAGTCTCAACAAAATATGCAGTTGAGAGAATAGCCGATCTTACCCATTACAGCAGCGATGAATGTTGCGGTAATACAAATCTGGACATTTTGTTAGACCTCACACAAACTTGCCCAGGTGATTGAGAAGAATATTGGCAGAAGCAGGACACCGTCTGTGTAGTGTACTCATACCGAAGCTGCTAAGCAGAGCCCTAATAGTCTATCATTAGTACCTATGGTTGTCAACGTAGAGATCAATAGTCTCACAGTCATCGAGAAGCATTTCGGATTTGACAGCCTTCATATAAAGACGAGCTGTGCAACAGATGATGATGAATATGTAACAGATTACAATGATAACAATCAGAGACCCGCTTCTGACAACATATTGTGACTGTGGAAAGTCTGGGAGCGGTTTCTCAAATGTCAGGGCTGGCATGGTGTCGGTGACGTTTGCTTTTCCGGAATAGTCCGCTCGGCGGGCTCAGACTTTCCACTTTTTGGGGCTCGCAGAGCTCAGCTGTGACTTGCTCAGGTCTCTGGCAACACTTCAGGCAAAAGCATGAAGATGGCAGACGGTACCAACCATTTCTAGATCAAGAGATGATTTCATACGGCACTATAATTACGAACTCGGTCAAAGGTGAAAGGATTAGGTGAGGGAGTAAGGCACGTGTAGACTTTGCAAAGCAGCTTGATGTCATGACTTCTGATACAAGTAGTAATGTGATGTCCGAACCTCCTCCATCATAAATACGTGTATTTGCTTGGCCGCTGCCTGCAACCGCCACACGGGCATTAAACAGATCCTGAAACTTAATTGACCCGATGCCTCCGACTGCGCACTGTTCAAAATATTCGCACAGGGCAGTCGGAATGGGTTGATGATCAAGGCATCTCGACCAAGCAATTCTTTTGGCCGATGAATTGAGTCATGTATTGTGCTTCGCGTGTGTCTTAAGGTTTTGACAATATCCGTGGACCTATGAAGACAGGTGGAAATGACGAAGGTTTGAGAGACGTGAGTTGTATATACGATATCATGATGGAACAGGGACCCACATACACCGTTTTGGGACAAATGTAGGATCAAGAGCTTAAATTCTCACCGTCAATATCACAAAAAAGGGGGGGATGGCACTCAGGCCAACTCTTAATCAGGAAATGCATGTGTCCTAGCAGGGGGTCTCGACTCATGTTCGTACCAAGCACGTAGCATCGCAGGGGTGAGTTGGCAGCATCAGCTGGCCATATGTATCATCCCAGGCGAGCTCATGGGTACTAATGGGGCGCTACGGGCAAAATCGGGCCCGGAGTCTTTCCCCTTTTCTCTACGAGTCTGTGTGTGTTTGAACATTTGGAGGGAGGGTGCGTTTTGGGCCCAAAGGTCAACGCAACTTGAAGTCCATGTGCTGATGATTTAGCTCGAAAGCTCTCAAGGTTACCACAAAAGTTTCTGGAGAACCTAAACAAATGTCATGATTATCTCAAGTTACCCATATGGATCAGGGTGATATATATTTTGCAGACTGACTGCGTGGCTTTCATCGATCATAAAAGCCAATTGAAGACAGGAGACAAAGGAATATCTGACAAGAAATCGCATTGATAAGTAGACTTGTGTTTCAACGGGGAAATAAGCTCGTGGTCAGGTGGTCACATGGTATTTCAACCGCTATATTGCATCGCTTCCGAAGTTGACAGGTATTAGATCAAACTGACAACCAGATTGGTATGAACTTCATGATAATATATCTATTCTGAGAAAGGAATAATACGATAAAATACGATCTATGCCGAATTGTACACAGCTACATACTCCGCCTGATAGACTCCACCCGATGCTGTGCTCTCCAGTGGTGTTGCGTCGGCACCATAATCCTTGTTCGGGAAAGACCCACCAATAGCTAAGTTCATCAGGACGAAGTGTCCCTGATGAGCGATTTGGGCCCTATTAGACTTTTTGTTAGCAAGTAAGCAAGTATGAGAGTGGACGAGCCAAACGTACCACACATCTTCAGGGAGCTCTGACTGCTTGATTTCCTTGTACTGTTCATCGTCGACGAACCAGCGCATGGCCTCTTGTCCCGTTGTTGTGCGGTCGATCTCGAAGGTATAAGCATGGAAATTGCCTTGTGGCACAGACTTGGGAGTGATTGACCCTGAAAGGCCAGTAGTCTCGTTGCAAACACCGCCCGGGTTGGTACCGCAGTGAAGGGTTCCAAATGTGGTAGGTTTGCAGTTGACATTCTCAAGGATATCGAATTCTCCAATCGAAGGCCAGTTTCTACAAGCAACAGATTGTTAAAGACTCATTCCATCCAGCGATAACACCCATAGCCAGGATATACTTACTGATAATTACCGCGAAAGTCCGCACCAAGTGTCCAAAATGCGGGCCAATAGCCAACGCAAGCCTCTCCCATGTCTGGTAGGTTCAGGCTGGCCTGGATGCGCATTTTACCTCCAGCCTCAGCCAGGAAGTCCGTCCGCTGCGTCTCAATCCGCGCTGAGGTCCAGCTCGAGCCGCTCTTGATAGCTGTGATTTGGAGAGTACCGTTTCCACTGACTTTCAAGTTCTGCGGGTCCGATGTGTAGGTCTGAATTTCGCCAGTGCCCCAGTTGGAAGCACCTCCGGGGTAAGATGTTCCCGTGGAGACCAACCAGTTGGAGGGGTTTGGAAGGGAGTTGGCTTGTCCAACGAAGTCGTCACTCCATGTGAGTTTGAAGCCCTCTATGTTAGGCACTACAGCATTGGCAGCTTGAAAAACAGAAGCAAAGACGAATAGCTTTGAGTAAGACATGATGTTGCTTTGTTAATGGAGGCGATGACCGTGTCGTTGAATGATCAAGAACCGAAAAGAGCTGTGGCTGTGTGTAGAAAAGAAGAACGATGGTGATGATGGTGATGATCTTGAAGCTGGTCATGGAAGATATGGGACTATACTTATACTCTCATCATATGGTATACGCGACAAAAGACTCAAGTCCTATTCTCTTATGTTACCCATAATCACGCGGTAGCAGAAGTCGCATGGTTCAATTTGTCCAAGTATCCGCATTTGATTGTCCATTCTTGGAATCTAGCGTCGGCAGCATCTACTCAGGAATGCTATTGCATCGTATAAACGAGCCAAGTATGTTTTGTTTGATGTTTATAGGGTTTCCGCCGAGGCCATACCTAAATACAGCCCCTACCACGTCGGAGACCTAACCGAGTGAGCTGTTATTCTTGTGTTCCTAGGTAGGCACTTACACCTTTTCAGCGGTCAATGACACGCAGGCATTAGACTCGATCCTCAAGCAACATGGCTGTGGTGGCAGATTCCGTCCATTCCATATCTTGGCCAAGCTTTCTGTAAATATCTTGGGATGATCAAGATGTATCGGATGAAGCCAGGATCCTGGAAATTCGCCAACTGTTCGGCCCAAATAGGCAAGCAGTCCGGGACCCAACTGGGCGCTGGGCGCTGGTGACATCCAAGGTTGGGACCTCAGGAATTGCCAGCCGAGTGGGACTCGGCATCGCTTGTCAACCAGAGACATTCGGCCCCCGAGTTATTTTGACAGCCCAAATATACAAAGCTTGGCTTGTTTGATGTGCCCGATCTACCTGCGTTGACAGGGGCTATGGCCACGGGTTGATCATTGTGGAGGAGCGCCGTACAAATGTAAATCATCAAGGTTACCCCTGGAGCGCCCTCACGATCCAACTAACCACTAACGAATAATAAAAAAATCGACCGTTGGCTGTCAGATGATGCCAAGACTGGGCCAAGATAGAAGCCCAGGGCGATAATAGTTTATTCGAAGGGTACCTGAACTCCATAATTTCTTGTGTCCCCTGCTTTACACCGGATTTGCAAATCGCTATTGGTCTGCAAGGCATCAAGGGCGCGCGCGTAAGAGACGGGCAAGGTACTTGATTGCCCACGAGTAATTCACCACCTACACACTACTGAATATGCCGATAGTTGGGGGCTCCGTTCATCCTTGGTGTTTTCAGCGTGACTAGACTTGGCGAAACACGGAGGGCCCACTCACTTCAAACGGCGCTACCAAAATGCCGTCCTAAGTACGCATGCATGGTATCAATTTTTAGGTCAGTAGCGACCTATTTTGTTATGCTCATGAGTCGCTGACTGCTTCATTTTACCCCCGCGTAGAATCTTCTGGTCCCATCCATAGCTAAAATCAACACGATACCGTTGCATATAGACAAAGGCCTCTATTATGTATTACTTCCTAGCTTCCGCGCGATCTATACTTTCGCTAAGCCCAAAGACGAACAACAGCTAATTTAGTCATCGGAGCAGAACGCAAAGAATGGTTCATTAGAAAAGCGACGAAAACATATGTGCTTCTGGAAAAGGAAACAAACATGGAAGTAGGTGACTGAAATATCCAAGACCGTCGCTTACCCATTCCCTTCGCCCTACCTACTGCATAAAGATAGAGAGGCGTATCAGTACGCATCTTAAGTAATCGAGTCGCAGATCTCATCCCTTTGTGTTTTGACGTCCACGGCACTGCAACGACAAGCAGAAAGTCAAGATTCCTTGTCCCACTTCTTCCCGTTCCACAGGCTCCCAGTCGTCCACAGCCAGTAGTCCCTCCCCTTCAGCATCCATACCAAGAAACCAGGTATTTGAAATCCCATGGCAGCACCAACTCCCCTGCTTCTGCCAATGGGGACAAGCTGCGTTTCTCTCTTGTCTTCCACGAAAAGACGACCGCCTCCGACGGCCAGGCTTTCCAGGCGACCTCCCTCGGAGACCAGGTCATCTCTCATGCTTGCGCAAAGGACAGGGACTGCTGAGAGGATGTTGTGTATTGCAGGCCGCGCATACGAGCTGGCATCCCCAATGGCATATATCCTGGCATCGTGTCCTGCTCCGTCAACACGTAGAGTGGATGGGTTGGTATCAATGCGGCCGTCAGAGGTCAGCAGAGACTTGTCGGATATGAAGCCGGTATTTGGTGTCGTCCCAGTCGCAGGTATGTATAGATCGGTGTCCATGACTTTCCCATCCTCGAGGACGACGGTGGCCTTTGATGTCAGAAGCTCGGGATCCACCCCGGCGCCGGCGGGCACAATAGTCTTGACCCGAGCGTTCTTGATGACTGTCACGCCACCTCCGGCCAGAAGCTTCTCCGCCTTGTCGGCAATGGCTTGGCGTAGAGATGGCAGAATTTTTGAATTACTCGTTATGACGGTGATGTTGACACGAGGGCTGGAGGGACTTGAATTGAAGATACCGGGCCGTCCGTTCAAAAACTCGCCCAGCTCTCCAGCTACCTCAATGCTGGTTGGGCCTCCACCTGAGATGATGATATTTTTGACTTCTGGAAGTCTTTTTCTCAGAGAGCTCCAACAATCGCGCAGCAAATTCTCATCTGTGATCAAACCAAGTAAAGGGGAGGGTGTGGAAGCGCCGGTAGCGATGACCAAGCTATGGAAACTAATTCCCAGCGTAGAGTTGGTGCTCTCTACTTTGGCGGTGACAATGCGCTGTGTGAGATCAAGATGCGCTGCCGTGCCTTGGATGAATTGGAAGTTTGCGCCGTTTGAATATTGCAGGAATTGCGCCTCTATATCGACAAACAGTTTGCCCTGAGGAAACATATGGTCTGACAGCATAGCGCGGGGGCAAGCAGGCCGGCAGAAGACTTGAGACGAAGGGCTGATCAGAATGACCTGGAATACTTCTCTGTCTGGAAGCTGAGGGATGACATGCTTGAGAATATAATGTGCACTTGACAAGCCGCCATAGGAGCCACCCAGAATGAGGATGTTCTTTCGTGACATGGCCATGCTGTTATTTTGTATGACTTGGCAATGTTTGAAGTCTTGTTGAAGTGGTGGCTAGGTTGATAGAATTTGAGTCGACGATATTAGTTGCGTCGGGGGACAAGCTTTCGAACGACGGACACAGGGGCACATAAATACTTTCGCGAAAATCAACTGGACATCTCAAGGCGGAGGAACGGACCAATATTGTGCTGAAATCTGGCGGGACACGCTCACCTGGCGGGTAGCCAAGCTATGGAACGGTTGGGTAGGTCTAGACGGATTGGAGCGCGGTGTCCGGTCGGACGAATCCAGGGGCTGCTGCAGCCTATGCCAGACAGGTAAAACTTCCAACATCCACACAAGGATACTGGACCATCCAAAAATCTGCCGTACTCTGTAATAATTCTCTCTCTTCATCTTCATTCAGCGAATTCCGGTTGTAGCTGGGCTTCGATCAAGGTAAAATCGGAATATTAAAGCCCTCGCCTGTTGGGCATGCGGGTAACCCTGGGAATCTTCACGGACGAATGACGGATGAACAGAAGCCAATCATCTTACACGAAGCCAGCAGGGTTATTTGCCCAATTCCCCACCGACGCATCACAGGGGGCTTTGTTCACGGAGGCTGGGAGGTCGCAATACTGTAGTCAACTTTATTCAGAGCTGAGTAGGGCATAGAATTGAGATGCACACCAAACAACTTGAAGATGCTTCTTAGATGTCGATCAGTGCCGTCCAGCTTGTATTGCAATACTGTGATTGGAGTCTCGATAGGTAAAAGAATTGTGCTAACCTCAAGGTACGATGGTCGGAACCAGGGCCTCGGCCGATATTGTTTGCACACAGTACAAGTGCGAGCGGGCGGACAGGCCGGTGATTTGAGCCAGAGTAAAGCGCGTCCAGCATGCAAGCATGGTGGTTTGAGTGGGACTGCCCAGAGGCAGGATCGCCGCTTTGTTCATCTACGTTAGGTTTCTTCGGACGTCACACTCCCTAACAGGTAGTAAGTCTTTCAGGCCGTTGATCTGACTGGCGAGGGCCCATAATTTCGATCGCAGTAGCCAACCAGCACCTGGACATAACGAAACTCTGCCCATGAACAATGCAAAGACGGGGCCTAGCTTAGCGTATGCTACCCTGATCTGACACGTGCATAGAGGATCACCGTGTTGTCAAGAATTCAAATGGCAATAAAGGGGAACGTATATTAGACCGGACTATTCCCATAATCGGCTTCTTCTCCCAGCATCCCTCTTTCTATATTCAAGATGGCTGACCGGGCTGGCATGGCTATTGAGCATGAGAGCCTGTTGGGCAGGTCGCCCTTACTCTTGACCAGCATCGTCCTCATCGCCGTGGTACCGATGGTGTCATGGCTGTTGCGATGCAACCAGCGGCCGAAAACGTTTCCACCGGGCCCGCCAACCATCCCAATTCTTGGAAATATACATCAGATGCCCACGACACATACTTATCTGAAATTCGCAGTAAGGAAGCAAACAGACGCCCCACAGGACATTGCAAGACAAGGGGGCTTGAATGAGGTGTCGCCAACTAACCATCTCACAGGAATGGTCAAAAGAATACGGCGACATCGTCGGGCTTAGAATTGGCCCTCAGAGTATGGTTATCGTGAGCAGCCCTGAGCTGATCCGCGAGTTGTTCGTGAACCGCGGAGTCGTATACTCAGGCCGGCCTGTGCTCTATGTAACACGCGACCTGATATTCCCGGATCAAGATCACATGTTTATGATGCAGAATGACGAGATGCTGCGGCGCACCAGAACTGCCTTCAAGCGCCTCACTGGGCCGGCTGGACTCAAAGAGGCACTTGCGTTACAGGAAACCACCGCATTGAAATTAATTTCGAACCTTTCTGATGGCATCGAGTCCCCTGAGAGGTGCATCCGCTTGTGGAGCTTCACGACTGCAATGACGGCAATACTCGGACCTGTGGCAGAGGATAAAGCAGATGAAGTGCTCGAAGAGTGGACGCACATACAACACAGGCTGATCGAGAGTGTTGAGGCAACAATGTCCTCGGCCTTCGAATTGCTGCCATTTCTGAAATATTTGCCATTTATCCCCGGGAAAGAAAATGCGAGGCAGATCGGTGTTTCTTTGCGGGCTGTCTACACGGATCTATTCGACCGCTTGAAGCACCACTTATCTCAAGCCCGACTGTCTGTTGTTGACACCACATACTGGGGTCTCATTGGCAGCATTCTTCGAGAGCAGGAGATGGACCAGGAAAGCTCGGAGAAGACAAAGTCGCACTTCACCGATTCGCAACTCAAAACGTTGGCGCAGTTTGTGCAAGATGCGGCAACAGATACCACTATCTCCACTGCGATGTCTTGCATCATGGCTTTGACGGCGAACCCACACCTACTACGGAAGGTTCAGAAGGAAGTTGACACACTCTACGGCCGAAAAGGCGTGTCCTCGCATACAGACATTGACAGATTACCATATGTCAGAGCTTGCGTGTTTGAGGTATGATGTTTTCTGGCCGAGCCCAGAACAGCTTCATACATCTCCTTGATTGGATACAAATACTAATTCATGCTAGACACTTCGGTGGAGGCCCCCCACGCCTGTCTTGTTGCCGCACCGGCTGGAACAGGATGACCACTTACGAGGATTCCATCTGCCTCAGGGGACGATGATCATCGCAAATGCCTGGGCCGCCAATCACGATCCGACGCATTTCGAGGAACCCGATGTGTTCAATCCTGAACGCTTCGTCGACTTCCAGGCCTATCCGGGCTTGTATCCCTTTGGAACCGGACGCCGCTCGTGCCCTGGGGACCAGTTCGCGCTGAACAACTTGATAATCATGATATCCAAACTGGCATTCTCTTTCGAGTTTGTCTTTGACGGCACAGCTCCTGAGTTCGATATCGAGAAGGAATACGGGGCTGGCGTGATCATGTCGCCAAAACGTTTTCCTGTCAAGTTCATCCGAAGAGAAAGTTGAAAATGTGTTTGCAAGTTGGGTGCTCGACAGTTCGCGGGCACTTTTTTGAAGTCATTCACGAACCAGAAGCTGGTATGAGGCTCATCATGGTTGCTATTCCGAACAATCAACAAACAGGCTTTGCTTCCGTTTGAACACGGCAACGCAAGGAGATGCCTTTGTTGGGATAAAAACTAGCCTCAAGATTTGAGGATTGGGCAGTTCAGAAATGGGAAACACAAACGAACTCACCTACAGAGTTGAATGGTGGTGGATACTATTGTGAAGATCTGTCAATGTGGTGTTTGTATTGCTGACCTGCTATTGTTGGCATTAATTGGAACTGTAGACAGCCAACTTCATTTTGTCATGCTGGCCGACTTCCAACTTGTTGGTACTTAAGTGAATACTTCCTGCGCTGCTGTCCTCAAGTATCAGACCCTCATCAAATCATTTGGACAAGGAAGGCGGTGCTCGGCTACGTGCCTGCTTCAGCCTTACAGCTGTCCACGTCAGTCCTGAATGCCAGCTGGCCTTCGCCTGCAAACATTTGAACAATCGGTCGCCAAACCGAAGCTTTGACCGCCTTTGCCGTTCTGTTGGCTCCTCCAGGTCAAATCTGCAGCTTATCGATCCCACCACAGCCAGGGAGAACCACCATCTTTCTGGCAGAACGATCAACACTCAGACTTAACGTCGACCATAACAACAACAAAGCACATTTCCAACCAGCCGTCACGATGGCCGCCTCTCAGAGGAAGCCAATCCACGACCAGCCGAAGCTTTGCGATCACATCCTCAGTCGCGTCGCTAAGTCGGATGTCTACCTACGCGTCGGCCAGTCCCTAATCCCCAAAGCTGGCAGTGGTTTGTTTGCTGTTAACGACATTGCTGCCGGCTCGGAGATCTTCCGTTCGCACCCGCTCATCATGGTCTCTGAGTCGGCCCATCAAGACATTTGCGACTTCTGCTTTCTGAATAGCAACTCGTCCGTCAATGGCGATGGACGCTTCTACACACCCAGTGAGGACGATCTCAGGCCTCGGATGGCGCCGTGCGCCGCTTGCAGAGTTGCATACTACTGCTCCAAGGTGAAGACACCCTCCTCTTTTGGCTGAGCCGTTTACTGACCATGTCTTTACGTGTCATCAGAAGTGCCAAGCCAAGGCATGGAAGAGCTACCACAAATACGAGTGCACCGTACTGCAGCAGAATCCAGACCTGGGATCAGTGCAACAGGCTCTGTGCCGTCTGCTGTTCTGGATCAAGAAGAGCGTCATCTCGGCAGAAGACATGCGCGCGATCATGGCACTGGAGACAGAGTTTGAGGCCAGAATGGAGCGTGCGCGCCAGGCGGGCAGCGATGGTGTACCTGAATTCGAAATGTCACTGCAAGCTGCAACAAACCTGCACTCTGCTATGAACCCCGGCATCTCTCTGAACGAGTGTCGCCAGCTTTACTGCGCGGTAAGTTCGATCAGGTACAGAGTCCAGAATAACTAGGACACGACTGCTGATGTCTCCCACCGCCATAGATAGGTACCAACGCTCTCGCAATCCGTCCTTCGGAGGTGGAGGCCGCATACGGCACCTGCCTCGACCTTGTGGTGTCCCTCATCAACAACTGCTGCGACGAAAACGCGTTTATCTTCTTCGAGGGACGAGAGCTGAGATGTCGTGCTGTGAAGGACATAGCAGCCGGAACAGAGATCACCGTGTGCTACCAGGGTGCTCGAGAAGACGTCCTCCACCGGCGCAGAACTCTGAGAAACCTGTTCTACTTCTCCTGTGACTGTAAGACAGCCAATCTACAAGCTTCCCTCACAACTTGGACTAACCTTAATTAAGGCTGCAAATGCAAGTCCGAAATGGCCGAACATGTCGCTGCTGCAGTCAACCGCCAGAATCACCTCGACATCCTCAGAACAGCACAGGACGATCTGAACAAACTCGAGTACAAATACACGACGGCGATCTCCACTTCAGCCAACCCCCTCAAGACTATCATGGAATACCAGACCAAGCTACTTGACATTGAGCAGGATGTCTATCAGGGCGGCAACTGGCCGGGCCACATCGAGCCGATGCCCTCCGCCCTGCGCGCCCTGGGCTGCATGTACTTGGACCTCAAATATATCGTGGGCCTTGAGTTTGTCCTCAAGGGCACCTTTTACTCGCGCAACCATGCCGGTCTCCGCGGGGTACTCGATCTCACGCAACTCGTCAAATACATGATTTATTTGTCGCAAGTGAAGGATGAGTCGCTCAACTGGACCGGCTCTGGACCACCAGAGGTGATGGGAGGCCGCATAACCATGCAGGAAGCCGCGAGAGGATACATGATCATCGTGTGTCTGAGTGGCAGTTTTGCTTTCGGAGTCAATACCAAGTTCGTCCGGGCTCTGTACAACTGGGCCGGGAACATCCTCGAGCGGCCTGGTGCTCACAACGTCGACACAGAGGAGTTCATCGAGCGGTTCAAGGAGTCCCAGGACAAGCTGCTGACTTGGGCCAAGATGAAGACGAGCAGAGGCTTAGAGTTGCCTTCCAAGGATACCATCGCCAGGCTCCGACGTGATATCGCGGATGTCGACGCTGGAGGACACCCAAAGGTCGATGAGTGATGGTGATTTGCTGCCCTGTCTCATCCACGGGATAGGTCATGCGGATGTCGACTGGCGCTCTCAAGTGGCGAAGTCTATGGGGCACTTGTAGCTGTGGCTCTGAGTGCTGAGAGGTGAGGTGCATTTTCGGGGCGATTTGGGTGGCGCAGATGCTTGTGGAGCTGGATGGTGTGTTGACGACTTGGGCAGTGTAAACTTTGTCATTTTGCGTGGATTAGAGCGATGCGACCCGCGACTGCCATCATTGGCAATAGACCATAATCATGAGATTCATAGATCAATCGAGTCCGATATGTCCGATCGTTGTACTTGAGTGAGGGATCGTTTGCCGTAAGGGCGACCCGAAGCCCGCCAATTTCAGGTGGCACCGACCCACAGCACAGGTACCTCGACATGTATCAAATCGTACAAGCGGGTAGTTTCAGGGTATTTTCGTCATTCAGTCTTGAAGATGTAACGTCAGCAATCTACTATTTAGGTTACTGGGGCGCATGAAACTTTTGAACGGGAAATTGGGCATTTCATTCGACCAGTATGCGCTGAGAGACAATGTAGCACTGGGCAGTGTTGGATGTCAGAACCAGCAGGCGGTAAATCGCGGCAGAATCGACGCGGATAACCACAGCAAACTCACACGCGTCTGTCTCACTGAGCCGGCCATCACTGCCCGCCCTGTCCTGTTCCCCTTTATGTGCAACGCAGTTTAGAAGGCGCAGTGAAGCAAGAATGAGCTGGTCTCCATACTATCTTTTGAAGTCTCATCCAGCCTCATTTCTTGCAGCAAATCGAGTCTCTCGCCGTAATCCGCAATCAAACCTCCAATAGGAAGGCCTCCAGTACGATACCCCCAGTAGGACAACCTCCAGTGGGATAAACTCCAGTGGAATAATGGCCAGGATCGGAGACATACCAGTCGAGCTTATCGACTTCATAACTGACCACCTCCGACGAGCCCGCGACCTTGCTGCCCTGGCGCGAGCAAGTCAGAAGTTCTACAATGTTGTCGATCCGATACTCTACAAGTTCGCGAAGGACCAATTATCAGCGGGCCCGCCGTGCCATCCTCTAAGGTGGGCAGCAGAAAATGGACAGACGGGGACGCTCAAAAAGGCCCTCGCGGCTGGAATTGATGTCAACATGCCGTTCAGTGTCAGCACTTACAAGGAAATGTGCGACATGGACAGTTTTCAGATCAGAGTAGAGGCGGTGGATGGGAAAGGGGTCTGGGATCCGCCTGAGTTGGAGCCCAACCACGAATGGCAGCCGCAAGAAGACGACACGGATGACGATGATATGCAGGGGTCGCCTTCTACGATCGATCGAGTACGGCCTCGACGATCTCATCCTTCGAGAAGCCACTTCCACGTGACAGACGACATCATGGATTTTGACGACTACGACGATATGGATG
The DNA here is from genome assembly GCA_039880735.1 of Diaporthe australafricana. Classification (NCBI taxonomy): domain Eukaryota; kingdom Fungi; phylum Ascomycota; class Sordariomycetes; order Diaporthales; family Diaporthaceae; genus Diaporthe; species Diaporthe australafricana. The sequence continues at coordinate 8,047,513 of JBCEDM010000001.1, forward strand.
GTTTCGATCCCCGTATGGATGATTTTGAGGATGAGGACGATGCTGGGTTTTTCATGGGTCATATTCCAACCAACATCACGGACTGGTCAGAGGACAGCATCTTCCCGGACGAAGAAGATGATGGCGAGGACCCTGATGAGGATGGAGAAGCAGTTGAAGATGGTGATGGTGAACGTGGCCCGGGCGACGAAGATGACGAGTTCCTATCGTTTCGTGCCATCCACTGCGCGGCGAGACACGGCCACGACGACATTGTTCGCTTGTTGCTTGATCATGGCGCCAGCATTGACGTGTGTACCCGCGTGCTCTGCAGATGCGTGCCCATCGTCTCTCAGTCTGCTGCTGGCCGTCATGGGATCCCTATAGGCGGGGACGAGACGATAGGCTTCTTAGGCTTCTCACCACTTCACCTAGCGATCTGCCATTATCAAGCGTCCACGGCCAAGTTGCTGCTATCCCGAGGTGCTTCCATCCGGCTGAGCGAGCCGCAACGCGACAGTGCATCTACGGCCCTCCACGCTGCCGCTGGTGCAGGCCAGGTGGATCTGTGCAGGCATCTATTGGACGGCGGTCTTATTGATGTGGACATTTTAGATCGTTCTGGTCTGCCCCCATTCTATTATGCTTACCTGGGCCGGCGCTGGAACTCGACAATACCATTCCTTCTCGAAAGAGGCGCCGACATCAACTTCTCGATTCGCCACCCTGTTCGTCCCGCCCCTGCGGAAGGTGGCGAATCCTCCACGCCGCTCTATGAGGCGTGTGTTTTCGGTCGCTACGCCGACGCCTTGAAGCTCATCAACCTTGGTGCTGATGTCAACAAAGGCCATTACTCGCACGGTGTGCAGCAAAAGTGGCCCCTTCACGCTGTTTGTCAGCCCCAGAGAGATGAGCTCCTTGTAAATCCCGCAATGAGGTTCTCGGCTGCTGCTAAGGACAACGTGGACAGCCGTCTGGAGTTGATCAGGCTCATGCTAAGGTCTGGGGCTGACCTCGAGGCAAAATCCCATCCGGATCTTGAGTCGCCGCTCCAGTACGCGGCAATGAATTTTGATGTGGCTTCGCTGCCCATCCTTCTCGCCGAGGGTGCTGATGTAGAATCGCGAAAGCAAGTTTGTTCATTCCCCTTCCCCTTCCCTCTTTCCTTTTTCTCTTTCTTTTCTTCCTTATTTTCAAGTTCGCTTTCCAGAGACACGTCTAATCGTTTGAGCTCTAGTTTTCAAGGGCGGACACCGCTTCTTCGAGCTTGTGGGCCAGAAATTAACGCTACGACTAATTTCCAGGTTCACGGCGTGGAAATAAACACGATAAAATTACTTCTGGATCACGGTTCAAAAATCAATGGCGCAGTAGATGAGGACGGTAATACGGCCCTTCATTTGGCGTGTAGTCTCAACCATCACCGTCACGACCGTCGTTACGATACTGAGCAAAAGCAAGAGAGGATTGTCCGCGTGCTTCTCCAGCGAGGTGCCAGAGACAATGTTACAAACAAGCTTGGAATAACGCCGTTCGAGTCCGCCTTCTGTGGAGGACTCCTAGGAGTCTGCGATATCCTTGTGCGATGCCGCCGGTCGCCTCAGCCTTGGAAGCACGAAGACTTCGACAGGATGATCATCGCCACTATCCGCGACCGACCACATGACCTGGAAGCCGTTGATCTGCTGCTTGACCTCGACGTCAACGGTACACTGTTCAGCAAGTCGACTTATGTGATGAGGATGATAGATGGAGGTCATGTTAAAATGGCCAGCAGATACCTGGAGAGAGCGACATCGCGACCGCCCTTGACCCCGAAAGAAAAGATTATGATTCTTCAAGAGGGACTCGCTCGTGGCAGCGAGAACCTCATAAGGCAAATGCTGGCGATTAAGGTTTCCGTGAATTTCCCTGACAAAAACGGTCACACGCCGCTCTACGTTGTGCTTCAAGGTGTTGTGCCGGGGGCGGACGGACTTGTCAAGGCCCTCCTCGACGCGGGGGCAGACATTCATTTCAAGCCACATTCGAGCACTATCATGACGCCTCTCGAGAAGGCCGTCACGATCCATCATCATAATCTTGTTGAGATCATGCTCCATCATCAGCCCCTTCGCAACAATCCTAAGGCGCCGAAAGGAGTCTATCTGCACACAGCGGCGCGCACCATTCCCTCGAAGCGAATGTTTAGCAATCTAATTCGCTCCGGCGCCAGTGTGACTGAGCTCGACAGCAACGGCGATACTCCGCTCTCTGTCTTCCTCAAGTCTATTGCCGATGAGCCACATTGGATCGCGCACACACGGGGTGCGCCGAGTCAAGTTTGCGCAACTGTCTGGTACCTGTGGAACAATGATGTGGACGTCAACCTCAGGAACAAGAGCGGTAAATCCATTATCAGCTACCTGACTGCGCTGCAGATTTACAACGGGGACAACCCGGCTCGGAAGCGGATCGCTGAGGATTTACAATTGTGCGTTGATGTTGTGCAAGCTGAGGGTGCAGATGGGGTGAAAGGACTGAAGATGTTGCGGTTTCGACATTACCTCATGGGGCTGGGCAACATTAGGGCTCATAGTGGGCAAGTGATGGGGGAGTTACGGGGGAGACCCTCAGCATCTGCATTGTGAAATGACTTCTGAGGCCACCCAACAAGCTACTAGGTGTCTTCCATTGGCAGGCCGCATTTCTCTTCTGGCTATGTAGCATCTGGAGTGTTCACGCAAGCCGGCTCCGTGTATCAGTTGAAGAGAGGTTGCTCTCCTTTGAAATTCGCAATCCAACCAGAAGCCGGACTCATCACATAATAATGGCACTTAATCCAAAGATCATCAAAAAAGCCTTGAGGAACTGGCAAAAGATTAGCTGTGACTAGAGGCTGTCCAGCAGGGTATCAAGTCAACGACGACCTAGGTACCTAGGTAGGTACGCCGCAGCTATGCTGGATCCTTCCTTCACCTTGTTTGTCGCATCTAGTAGGCAGCTACGCACCTGCATCTAGTAGGCAGCTACGCACCTAAGTAGCCTGTCAACACTGGACTTTGACCAGGCCATGGTCAGTTCCTGAACCTCAACTTTGCACTGTTTCGCAAAGGTCATCAACAAAACTCTCAACCTTGCATTGTCTCGCAAAGCTCATCGATATCGCTTCTCAACCTCAGCCAAATCCGCAGTGCGCGCGCCGATTGACCATGATGGACTCGGATCCCGATATTGTAAGTCACCCATGCAGTCGCAGGGGCTGCTCTCTCGATTACCCTCCTCTGTTCCTTCACGCAACCCCCTAGAAAGTCGGCTGCTGACTCTCGTCCAGTCTACTCCTCGCCGCGACCCTGAAACCAGGGCCATGCTGCGGCAGCTCGGAGACGATCAGGACAGGATAAGTTTTGCAGTGCATCAATGCGCAAAGGAGACTCGCAGCTTGGAGGGAAATCTGAACCAGTTCAATGAAGACATCAGTCGGGACGCAGACGTCCTAGGGAGGCTCCCAGACTGGGCGGTCCGTTTTCGCAGCTTAGCGAGCGTGCTGAAGAGATGCGAGGAAGAGATGCAGGAAATGGGCAAGTTGTTCGACCAGGTCCATGCTAGGATGGAGGGCAGGACCATTGCGAAGAAACAGGACGACAAGGCGGACACTGGAGACTCCTGGGAGGTCGTTGAATCACAGGAAGGTGAGCAACACAAGTAAGACTCGGAGTCAGTGATGCTATGAGCAGAACGCTGTCGGAGAAGATCCCAGAATGAAGGCGTGCGCTCAATATCATCAGCTTTCAGAACAGCAAGAAGTTGTTCCATATCCTTCAAGGTGCGGAGGAGATGAGAGAGGATGGGTTTACCGTTTGAGATACATCGCTTAGGACTTTTTGTTACAGAGAACCGCTGCTCCAAGGTCTTATTGCTGCTAGAGGAAAGCACGCACACAGATTGCTAGCAAAACAAACATAACGCTTGCTGTAGAAGAAGTCTAGATGTGGTTAGAAAGTGTTCTCATCAGCTTGCAAGTCCTTTTTTGTCATTATCTCCAAACTTGTCTCGTGTGGATTGGTGACAGCTATTGGACTAGGCTGTGTCCCCATTGGCATCCAGGCACTCATTGGCAATCTGTTGAACGGATTTATGTCGCGTAATAAAATAGGCCCGAGTGCAACGACATGCTGATAATATAATAAGCCTGCGGTATACCAGAATGAACCCAAAGTCTTCTGCCACATACCAGCCCAACTACAAGTCTTGATGCAGATTTCACAGCACTGAGGTCTAGTATAGCAATGAGTATTGTCCAAATGATTGCCTCTCATGCGCTTCCGAACCAATGGCATCATTGCTCATCTGCTCCACGGATCTGTTTTCGGTCATCTGGTCAAGGCCACATAGGCGCTCGTCGGTCATGGAATAATGAGTTCCTCTTCAATCCGTTTGGGCTGGGGGCTTCTTCTGATATTACCCAACGAGACATCCGAGCCTCTGAGAATTTTGTTTGTCTTTCACGAGCCGGTAGCATCAGCTGCTCAGCAGACCAATCTCCGGATCGTGACGTCGAAATCAATTCGACCAAGTTTTGTGATCACAGAACCTGTTGAAGGATCAACGGTTGCAAGCCGAACGAACGTATCCAATGACAGACTACAGATTAAAAGTAGAAGCGCCTCCAAATGTTTTCAGTTCAGCAATATCACTAATCAGCAGCCCGATCGCACAGAAGGAACTCCTTGACAAGGCTTAATTTTAATGTCAGGCGTCCGATAAGGACAGGAAAGCCAATTCGCGAACCTTTTTCTGCTGTCATAGGCTATCCGGTTTCCCTGACAGGCTGGCTTGAGCTTCCAGCTATCAGTCTCCTTTTTGTCGGAGTGTGCGCACGGCGCCGAACGTTTCAGGGGCGCCCTCCTCGCGACTTCGCGTCGACGGCCAAAACCGCAGTTAAAGCCGGCGGGTATTGCGGATCTGTCCGCGAACCCGCTGGAGGCGGAAAGAGTAACGGTGCATTACACTAGAACTTCTGGAAAGCTTGCCTTGACGAAAGTGTGGGAACACTCTCACATTGACATCAAACAAGGTGTCGGGCGTTGATCCCTGCTCTCGCCACTCATGGGCCCGGGAATCGGATTCTGAACATGACATCGTGACATCGACGCGGGCCCACTGCGAGCATTTGCCAGATCTTTCCGCACCCATTCCGCGATGGGGTCTCTCCCTAAATGTGGGCCCCCTTTCTGTAGTCTCGGAGGCTCGGTTCTGAGCCCAAGATGGCGAGCAGCGCACACGGGGACTCCTAGTGTGTGGATGCAACACACGCGTATCGGTGTGCACGAGTGACGAAACCTCCAAGTAGCTCAGATCCTGGCTTGTTGATGTTATATAAAGTGTGCCAAGAGTCTATTGTGACAAGTCTGCTTCCAAGACATGTGTGAATTGTTCTAGAATCTGATATTAACCTTATTGATCCTTCCGTGACCAGGGTGCTGCACATATCATAACTAAGTCCCTTTTTTCTTCAATTCTCAATAAACATGTCGGAAACGTGGTGGTCAACAGAGAAGGGCCTCTTGCCTAATTTTATCAAGAGGGAGAGGTTAAATCAGACTGAGCCTTTCTTCGTGGTCGTCAGTCCCGAGGGCATTGCCCTGGAATTGAGCTACGCCGATGTCGACAATGCAGCCAACAGGGCGGCCTGGTTCCTGTCAAAGAATTTGGCCGAGGATGAAGAGAAAGTCTTCTATATGGGTAGGATGGATCTGAGATACTACATGTGGGCACTGGGAGCGATGAAGGCTGGGAAATGCGTAAGTCCTGCTATGTCCCTGACCGTGGTGCTCACAAGAAATGCGGCTGCTAATTATATCCAACTAGGTTGTCATGCCATCTCCATCGAACACAGTCAACGCAAACAAAATGCTTTTCAACGATGTGGGCGCAAAGACTATGTTCTTCAGCAGCGAGAGCTTCGATATGTTAGAAGCGTTGCACGCTGAGACGAAGGAGGACATGCGATGGGTCGAAGTGCCAAAGTACGACGACTTCCTCAGCAAAGAGAGAGTCGAAGATTTCCCTTTCACATACACTTTCGAGGAAGTCAAGAACAAGCCGTTCATTGGACTGCACACATCCGGCACAACTGGCCATCCTAAGCCAATCTACTGGACACATTCAGCCACTCCCATCTTTGCCTCCCAGGTCGACCGCAGCATCCGCCCGCCTGGCTCATGCGAGGAGCTTGTGTACGAGCAGCTTTGGTCCGGCACAAAGCTCTTCATGTCCTTCCCGTTTTACCACGTACGTCCGCGGCCCTGAAGTGTAACTCTCATCTTTCTGATTGCTGACGATAATCCTAGGCTGGCGGTATGATCGCGTTCCTGGCTAGTATGATTGTTGGTGCAAAGACGATGATCGTCCCTGTTCCAGGTGCTCGAATCACTTCTGAGAACATCGCCAGTATGCTGCAGCTCACCCGTCCTGACTGCGGCATGTTTGCACCGTCTATCATCGAGAACATGCTGAAGTACCAACCTGGCATGGACGCACTATCCAAGCTGAGACACGTCGCCTACGGCGGAGGACCAATGAACCCGATATCAGGCAACAAGGTCGCAGAGGCTGTTCCGCATTTGGTGAACTTCATTGGGTCGACCGAGGCCTCTTTATACCACACAGACGCCTCGACAGACAACAAGTACTGGAACGCTTTCAAGTTCATCGAGATGGGCCAGCGAATGGAAGAGGTTGAACCCGGCTTGTACGAGCTGGTCTACCCTCGAACGGAGCTGATTGAGAAGACACACCTGATCTTCCACAGCTACCCGGATCTGAAAGAGTACCGAACCAAGGACCTCTTCTCGCGAGTGGATGGCAACTCGGACTGGTGGGTATATAGGGGACGGGCCGATAATTGGATTGCCATGTCCAACGGGCTGAAGTTTGACCCCAAGAACATGGAAGACAAGATTGGAGGGCACCCTGATATCAGCGCCGTGATGCTCGCAGGTGAGCGGCGGTTCAGGCTCTGTCTTCTCATCGAGCTCGATGGAAGCTGCTACCCAGAACAGCCATTCGAGTCCGCAGAGGCCGAGTCGAGGTGGAGGGAAGCAGCCCTGGCCAAGGTGTGGCCCACAATTGACGAGGCGAACCACGAGGCGCCAAAGTTCGGCCGCGTTCCCAAGGAGCTCGTGCTCTTCACAAAGAAAGACAAGCCCTTCTCTCGGTCGCCAAAGGGCAGCGTCCAGAGACGACTTACGGTGTCGTACTACCAGAAGGAAATCGACGACCTGTACACCCAGTCCGAGCAGGGTCTCCTGACGAGCGGTCTGCCCCCCTTGAAGTCCACAACCGCCGAGGATCTGGTGCCGTTCCTCACGGAACTGTATGCCCAGACTCTTGAGCACGAGAATCTCAGCCCAGACGACGATGCCTTCTCCTTCGGCATGGACTCCTTCGCAGTGGCGTCCCTATCCTCGCGGCTGAAGGCCGCTCTGAGAGCCATCGGAACGCCCAACCACAAGCTCGGCCAAATCGGTATTCGTCTTATGTACACCGCGCCAACACCTCGCAAGATGGCGCACACCCTGTCAAACATGCTCTCCGATACGAACGGCAACGGCAACGTAGAAACCGCCAACGAGGCGGTGGAAATGCTGGAGAAGTACGAGGCCGAGGTACAGAAGCTCGTCGAGAGCAGGGCGCAGCAGAACGGCATCAACGGGCACACCAACGGCTACGCCCCAGGACAAGTCATCGCAGTCACCGGTACGACCGGCTCCCTGGGAAGCTACCTCCTCGCAACACTGCTTGCCAGGTCGGATGTGAACAAGGTCATCTGCCTCAACCGTGCCGCCGACGCAAAGGAGAGGCAGATCAAGGCGCTGAGCTCCCGAGGCCTACCCGCCTTGCAGCCAGCCATCGACCAAGGTCGGGTGGTTTTCATGAAGATGGATGTCGCGGCGCCCAAGCTCGGCCTCAGCGGCGACGAGTACGACCTTCTCGTCCGCGAGACAACCTCCATCATCCACAACGCGTACCCCGTCAACTTCCTCATGACGGTAGCCCAATTTGAGCCCCAATTCGTCGGCACGCTCAACCTCCTCAGGGTCGCCCTGACCGGCAAGAGACACCCATCCTTCCTGTTCATCTCCAGCATCGGCGCGTCGGTGCGCAGGACGAACCCAAGGAACCCGGTGCCCGAGATCATCTTCGACCGCGAGGAGGCCAAGGACCTCGCCCTCGAGGGCTACGGCTCGGCCAAGTTCGTGTGCGAGCGCATGACGCACCAGTTCACGGTGTCGTCCGCCCGGGCCGGCCTGTCCTCGGCCGCGGCCGTGCTCCGCGTGGGTCAGGTCTCGGGCCCGCTCGCCGGTGACGGTGCCTGGAACATATGGGAGTGGCTGCCGTCCATCGTCGTCAGCTCCAAGTTCCTCGGCGCGGCGCCCGCGACCATCGGCCAGAAGGTGGACTGGATCCCCGTCGACGAGCTGGCCAAGATCACGAGCGACCTCGTCGACTCCGTCGAGAAGCACAGGTCCGAGGCGGAGGTCACATCCGTGTACAACGTGGTGAACCCGCAAGAGACTACCTGGGAGAAGGAGCTGCTACCCGCTGTGAGGGGCCTGACATCCGAGGTTGTGCCCCTTGAGGAGTGGCTGGACCGCCTGGACAAGACCAAGGACACAAGTGCGCATATCCTGGATAAGAACCCCGGCGCGAAGCTGGCGGACTTCTACAAGGGGTTCTTGTCGAGTGAGGCTAGCATGAACTTCGCCACGGATGAGCTGGTTCGCGACAGTGCTACTGCGGCTAGTCTGGGTCCCATCACGCAGAAGAACATGGCGGGGTGGATCAAGACTTGGGGACTGTAGATGGTCTATGAATTCGTTAGCAAGAGCGTAGAATTGTTACTCGTGCACTCAACTTGACTCCCTGTGCCGTTGCTGTGTTCGATACGTTGTGTGAGGTAGAGACACTGTGGCTGTCTAAAGAACAAGGCAAGAGTGGTCCACACAACTCAGCATGCGAGTAGTAAGCCTGAGGACTTTCGTGTCCACATCACGTCCGATGCTGGTCTGATTCCTTTCTAGACGAACCCCGCGTTCCCCCCTAATCCTTCAGTTGTAAAAGGCGGACAATGTTTGAGGGTAGGGGTGCAAGAGAATTAAGAGATCGAGGAGCCTCGGTGCTCGAAAGTCCCGTGTGCAGCAACAGCACTCATCCATTCGCCAACTATCAGAAATGAGACCTCTACAATACAACAAGTCCATCCCACTGGAAATCGCTCTCCACACTCGATACCTCTTCCCATCATCAGTTTTCCTGGCTCCAGATTCGTTAATGACACGCGTTGATATGAAATCAGAACCGGTCAACACCAATCGTGAACAGGATAAATGAAGCCCGTGGCCATTCCCTTTTTTATATCTCTTCCCGGCCTCTAGACTTTATTTTGTGATGGAGGAAAAGGGGCAAAAAACGTGACTTGGATTGTGTGTGACTGAGAGTGGAAGGAGAAAGCTTTCGAGAGAATAGCCGGCATCACTCCACTCTCTCAATGAGAACTCCTTTCCGCTATGCAAGAATTGAAAAATGTGTATGTGCAGAGGCGGCAGTTAGTCGGGCAACAAGCAAGGCAGTGATGTACATATGGGTCATATCATGATGGCAGCGTGACGATGTTGGCATAAAGGGGGCATTAGATGGTATGAGGGGCTGAGGGACTGGACACCCGTTTGATTTTGTTCCCAACAGACCAGTTCATCTTCTCTGATCAACAAGGCATCGGCTGTGGCAGCCAAGCATCCATTGACGGTAGAGAGATGGGCTTGCTTCGGCCTGGTGGTGTTGAGATCGGTCGGCTGGGCCAGATTGTAGAACAGGCTAGATTTGACATGATGTTGGTGACAGCAGTGACAAGGACACCTGTGAGTGTAGACAGGGATAGGCTGTCGCTACATTGGCGAGTCTATGGCGTCCGTGGTCTCTTCCAGTAATATTGCTGAGATGAATGTTAGTGACTCATGCATCTTTAAACCAGAAGCTCAGATGAAGGTAAAGATCCATTCATGAGGATTACTGCAGTGTGAGATTGCAAGAGACCAGTCACAGAAGAGCGGGTCAAAGAAAATTGAGGGCCTACCACATGATGTTTCCGACAATTCCTCAACGTGGGCTTTCTCAACCCATCTACCACTGCTGCTCGCCTGTGCTCGTCGTCATCCTTTTCGGGGATATAGTAGTACTGGCTCTCCAGTGCCTTGCCGTCGGCGTCCTTGCCCTCGCGCTCAATGGTACCAATGCAAGTGGCAGTCTCGACGATGTACCTCAGATGGTGGCGTAGCAGGTCCTTCTTCTCTTCGGCAGGGAGATTCGCCATGATGGTCGACAGCGGGGTGGACGACAGTCTCGAGAAGGCCAGCTGGTTGACGATGTGGTTGGTGATAGTTGCAACGTCAAGGTGACTGACATCAGGCCGGAGTTCCTTTTCTTTTTCTGCCTGAGCAAGCGCCTCGTGCGCATTTCCATCTGGCGTCGGCGTGTGCGTGGCCTTGTGGCCGATACTCGCCTCCCGAGACGTTGATGCGGACTTGCCGGGCAGAAGCGGATTGGATGGGTCTGCGGCCGATAGGCCTTTCGAGGTGCCATTGTGTCGGGGCGATGCAAACCCACCAGATCCTAGTCGACGGCGCTTGGGTGAATCGACATGGAAGGAGGTCATAGCCATACGGCTGTTGAGATTGGCACCAAAGGGGCCAAAGGAATGGACAATTGGGTCATTCTCCTCGTTAGGGTAGTTCTCGTCTTCTTCGTCCGAGTTGGGTTCGCTTAAATCGCTCGAGAAGCTGTTGTTGATGTCGGTCATGAAGCTCTGGTCACCAGCCAAACCGGCCTTGACGGATGCGTCCTGCTCGCTGGCGTCCTCATCCTCATATATCTCCACGCTCCTGTCCCTTTCGCTAATGCTTGGCAAGTCCGACAGGATGCTACTGTGCTGAGAGTTGCCGGGGACATCATCAGACATTACCTGCTGCAGGGATGCGTGGGCAGGAGTGGGTGACTCCGGGGACGAGATGCGAGTCCTCCTGTGCAGGGGACTAGACTGCAGCAAGCCGAGACCTGCACCGCTTCCGCTGCGCGGACTACCACCTCCGAGCTGAATTCCTCCGTTTCGGACCGAACGCGGCGGCGAGTCCTCCCAACCCAGGTCTACCAGCCCGTCCCTCGCGTCCCTCTTAGGCCAATGCACTAGGACGCGTGCATCCTGGACGTTGAGCATGATCTCGACGCCTTCGGTCTCGAAGGAGAGCACCTCGCCCTTGTGCATATCGTAGGTCCTGCCCTGGCAGTTCAGCTTGAGGCCATTCCATCCATTGCATTCGATCTCAATTTTGTTGGGCTGTAGTGGGACGGTAGCAGGGACATATCTGGCCTTGACATGGACGCGACTGATGAGGCGATTGGCTGAGAGCTGATAGTCGGATGAGTTGCTGGATCTGCCCATGCGGAGGGTGTCACCATTCTCGTTGAGCTCGACAGAGGGTACGGCGGACAAAGGGGCACGTTCCGACACGATGCTGGGGGCGCGTTGGACCGGTGGATGGGCGTGGACGCGTGGGGGAGACGAGGACAGGATGCCGGTGCTGGACGTGGGCACAGGGGTGGGATATTTCAGGTAGTCATTGTTAGTGACACCAGGCTGGGCCTTTGGAGCCGAAAGGGGTCGGCTCTGGCGTCTTGAGGGCACATTGGGCAGTCCTGGCAGTCCTGGCGACGAGGACAGCAGCTCGAGAGGCGGCAGGAGCTGAGACTGGGAGGCGGGCCTCTTGGTGGTGGACGTGTCGGGATCCCGGTCCCCAGAGGCAGATGCAGAGGCAGAGGCAGGGCGGTCGTGTGCCTTTGTGCGGGGCGACGAGTCCATGATGTTCAATTAGGCGCGCATAGCAATTGTATACACAATAGACGTGTGTACAGTATGTGTGGATGTATGAACCAAATCAATGAACGAACGTTTCCCTGCAGGCAAACTCGACCCAGACCCGAGGAAATGGAAAAGGGAGAAAGGGATCGTTAGAGGGAAGGAAAGGGCTGGGCTGGGGGTCCTTTTTTTGCAGAGCCCAAGTCGCGGTTCCAGGTCAAGTCGCGTACAGTACGGAGTGGAGGACGGCACCGCGTTTTAGGGTCCGTCAGACCGTCCGTCAGTCTCCACCAGTACCCGTGTCAGAGCCCAGACCTCAAGCAGCGGGACCTCTCAGGTACGGGGAGGCCTGTCAATGAGTGAATAAGTGAGAGAGAAAAAGAAGATAGAAGGTGGTGTGGGTTTTAAGTGAGGTGATATTCAGAGCTGCTCAAAGTATCAAACGGCAGACAGACAGACTCTCGAGATGCAGATTGAAAGACTGACTGAATGACTACAAAGACAAATGTTTCATGGCCTCAGTGAAGGCGGCCGGACAAGGAGCTTTAGTCAGTTCCGGCTATGTACAGTATCTATCTAGGCCTACTTGGGGGGAGGCCCAGATCCAGATCAGTCGTGTCTCGCTGCAACCTTGAGCCGTCCAATTTTCTTGCTCGACGCGCTGCGCATGGTCGGCTTACAACCGCGTTTTTGGCGGGCGGCAGGTAAGCTAAGGCCTGGGTTGAGCAATGAGCTGGCCGTGATTGACGGGGTCCCACGTCTTAGTGGCCCGAGTCACTGCGCCTGCAGCAGCCTTGGTCTGCAGCCCCTCGGGACCGGACCCTGGAAGCTGGAGAGCCTGCCAGGCCAAGTACAGCACCACTGTCACGATTCCACCCTCCTGGAACCTCGTCAATGTTTCATCCCACGCGCAGCTAGAGAGACAGCACCGCCTATCATTATAGTCCGAGTTCATGCATGAGGCCATGGAGGAATAGCAGTCACCGGCTAGCTCAATATCGTGCCATTGGTGGTCTGGGAGCCTGCTTGCTCTAGACACAGACACCAGCGTGCTGTCCAAAGATCTGCCACTACCTCATCAGAACGGTGGCTGCCGCCTTCCACGCTTACCCCTGCCCGACGCGCTTTCTCCTGCTCCATCCTCCGTTTGTCTTTTCCTCCCCCCCTACGTCATCCGACTGCATTCCGATACCTGCTTGCTCATTTGACAACATTGCAAGTGCAAGTACACACAATATGAGGCTTGCAGGACTGAAGAGTCGGCATTCCAACGCAGAAATCGCTTGGTGATCTTGACAAGCCCATGCCCGTGCCCGTGACGTTGCATCGGCCGACTCCGGGGGTCACCCGGAGCGGATCCCTGTCAAACGCGTCTCGGCTCCGGACCGGCAGCAGCGGCCGACCTCACCCGAGTTCGGATCTTGCCAATTTGGGCTGCCGAGCTTCGACTCCTAACCTCTTTTCCGAGCCGTGCCACTTGCCATGATGCCTAAGCCACCATGATCGTCACTGGGCGAGATTCTCACTGCAAATGTGAGTTTGGTCCTGCCTACTCGATGTTGCTCACGCTGAAGTCCAGTAGGCAGAGGGCGCCCGAACGGTGACGATATTTCTGGTCTGGCAGTTGCCACTCACAAGCAGCAGACATCATTTGAGGGAGGCAGGCTGATGCAAGTGCAACCCCCGTTTCGGAAGGGATCTTACGTATATAACAATCGCGCGGACGCACATGGTCTTTCGAAACCGGCCTTGGTTTTGTACTGTACAGCTTGCGATGATCCTCAAGACGTCCAAAGTACTCCAGAGTACGTAGGAATCGCATGTAAAGCCTTCAGAGGTGTCATCTTACATATTATTTCCAAGCTTTTATCTAGACATTGATGATACCGCAATAGGTTGCTAAGAAGCCCCGTGTGAAGTTACTCTTCAGGTAGCTGTGCAATCCGTCTGAACTGACCAAGCCAAGTTCAAAATTTTGGGATCTCCATGAGCTTTCCAACTCCTCAGTGCACGTTGAGATTATGACTTCCCTCATCATTCATATGATCGTCTGGAAAATCATGCCCCTTGAGGACTGAACTCAGATCCAGCACAAGTGAAGGCTCTCTCTCTCGGGGGCTTTGCAGAAGACCACACTTCTGGTGATGCTTCTACAGGCAAGCACGTGCCCATCTGCTTTCTTTGCTCACGGAGTTCCATTCTCTTTTGGAATTGCATGGTAATTCTTTTGTCAACTTGCAACTCAACATCCGGATCAGTCACTGTGAAGCAATGCGTCAAGATGTCGGCCGGCGACCAACAGGAGCAACAGCTGCTTCAAGACTTCAAAGATTTCAAAGCCAATGTCGAGGCATCCATTTTGCGGAAATACCAACAAGAGATTGACGACCTCCGCGATGAGCTCGCAGCCGCCCGAGCAGAGATCAGGGACCTCCGCAGTGGCCATCAAGCCTCTCAAAGCCCCCCTTTCACAGTTCAAGATGCGCCATTGGCCCAGGGAAACAACGATTCGTCCCTCGAGAGTGATCAAGATATGATGTGCAGTGTCGGTCCTTCCACAGGGCAAGATCAAGGCAGCGACCCGGCTGCTCCGGCCCCGAGTGAAGAGACCCTCAGGTGCTACGCCACGACCGTCGCCTACTCCACGTACAGCAAGCTGTGTGGCACGTCAGACCATGCCTTGATTCAGCTTCTAGTCGACCATGACCTCCAGAAGGAGCCACCCAAAAGCCTCAGCCCCAAGAAGATGATCGACATCTCCCGGACAGGGCACAACATTGCCTACCTCCGCGAACAGATAGCCAACAGCTCATCGCTCTTCGCTGCCAGAATGGTTCAGGCGAGGAGCCTGATTCACCCCGAGGTCACGACAGACGACCAAGTCCGGCGACTCGGCCCGGCCAACATCCAGGCGGAGAGTCTCCAAATCTACTGGATCGTCAACTTCAGTCACCACGGCGTGGTAAGCTGGGAGGAAGGTTGCCGCTTGGCTGATGCTTACCGCCGTGTGTTTGAAGAGTTTGGTGCTGAAGACGTCCACTGCCTGGTGTTTGAGTCTGTGCCTAGTCATTTGGATGGCGAGGACCAGATGGCGTACTCCATGGAGTAGCCCGCACATGGCTTCTTGCAAGTAATCCAGGCTTTGAAATCTTTCCCAAGGTTTCTGAAGACGCAGCTGTAGGATTCATGTTGCAATTTGCAAACTGGGCATTCCTTTAGCGCAGGTTGGAAAAGAACCCTTTTTGGACTGAATGGCTTTGGGTACCCGGAACCTGAGGCTCGCTCAGTTGGTGGACATGCACTGCGTGATCGTGCAAAAGGCGTACCGGACTTAGCTCGATTTATTTGATCCGCGAAAAAGAAATCAAAAGCTCACCGTTGACTTTCCAAAGTACTTATTAGTTAACATGCCGAGACGGTATCATGCGCGTATAGTGCCCGTCCGATCATACAAAATCCCGACGTAGACAGGCCAGAGTCATGAGAAAGTGATGTCCTCCCAGGAGCTCGAGCAACCTGAACGGGTTGTCCAGGCGTCGGGCTTATGCGGCTGCCGCGCCCGATGGGCTCACTGGCGTCACGTCAATGTCAAGCTGCCGTGGACCAAGCAGGAGCTACCCCGCAGAGTACGACCTCACAATTGACCAATGACCCTTCTGAGATGGGGGTCCAGACCTCTCACTTAAGCTGCACCAAGGGACCATTGGGAAGGGATGGCCGCTTGTAGTGGCGACCTCACCCGGTAGAGGGGTGCTAACACTGTGCAATGAGGTCGTGATCGACCCATGGGGCTCCTGCTCCTCTTTTCGTGTGTTGACCTCTCCTCTCCCTTCTCAATCATATTTGGTCATAACACAAGCTCCTATCCTATAATTAACCTGCCTCAAACTACCACCAGAAAGTTTGTCTAGATCTACTTCTCTTACAAGACCGAGGAACAGCTACCAGTCTCACCAACAACTACACTTCTCACAACACCCCCATCACGAGACCACTTCACCTTAGCTTTCCAAAATGGCCACCACCCAGCAACAACCCACCAAAATCAACACAGACACCTCCTCCTTCGGCGGCATCGACGCAGACCTCGCCGCCCGCCTGACGGCGCCGGCCTCGCCCACCACCGAGCGCGCCGCCAACGAGGCCCGCCGCCGCAGCTCGGGATGGAAACCGGATCTTCAGCGCACCGTGAGCTTCGACCATGAGGAGCACAAGCGTCAGATGATGTCTGCCAGTGGTACCCTGCAGAAGGACTAAGGCCCGTGCTGGTGCTGGAGGAGGGGGTTTGGGATGGGTTGTTGACGGGATTGACTCGACTCGCCTGTGTTTTCCTTTGTGTATGATGGGTTCCGGACGCGTGACTTCGATACAGTTTGCATGTGGGAGCGGAAAAGTTGGTTTGGAACGGTCTGTCTGTTTTACGATGCGAGGGTTCACCACAGCTTGCGAGATTGTGCTCTGTGGGCGACACAGTTCTCGAAGAAGATTGGCATCATTAATAAAAGCATCACCACAACGATCATGACAAAAGCATTTCAAGGATAGTGTTGATTTATTGGGAGTATCTGCCGAATCCTTCCTACCTTCCTAAACGCCTCGAAAAAGCCTAGACGCCAAACGATCATGAGTGAAGTGTCCGCAGTCCTTGTATGTATCGTACATTGGTCGTTCCTTCGTCAAAACAAGCTGGTCTTGGCTTGCCACCAAGCTCCCACGCCTACTGCCTACCCTCCAATATTTATAAGGCATCTCTTCCTTCATAAGCAGACCAAGAAAGGATGAAAAGAATGACCCATAGCGTAAGAATGAGCAATGTCATCCGAAAAGGCTCTTAAAGCCCCGTTGGACCTACACCATCTACGCCTCCTGTGGTGAAGAACTCGGCAACGACTCCGAGCGCATAACTGATGCCGGCAACCCAAACACTGCCCACGACCAGTCTCTTTCCTAGGCCCCTTTGCTTGCCTTTTTGACTGTCAGAGCTTCTCGCCTTTGGCCCACTGAAGACAGGCTCCTCACGATGGACATCGATGTTGTACTTGATCTTCGGAGGAGGAGGCGGTAATTTGCTGGCCGCTGTCTCCGGAATGTTGTCATAGTTCACATAACCCGTTGGTGAAGCAAAGTTGGCACTGGCAGGAGAGAACCTTGGCCTGCCGGTCATGTCGATAGGATTGATGCGTGTCTCGACGGGTCCGGACTCCTCTGTTGTGGTGGTTGGCTGATCGTGTAATGGATTCTGCCCAGCCGACCTGCTGACCTCTGGCCGGACTTTGCGGAACACAAGCACGTCACCTGTCCCGGAGATAATTTCGTATCCCTCTGCCTTCAGAGGCGCGAAATGGGGAAAGAATCTTGTGGGGTGTGACAGGCGAAGTAGAGCATCGGCCGGGGTCAAGGCAGACGCAGTATCGGGGACAAATGAAGAGGTCTCGGCAACTTCAATCTTCTGCATGGTCGGATCGTAGGCAAGGATCTTGTATAACGTAGGCTCGCCCATACCATCATGCCTGAAGGACTCTGGACTTGCAGCCTCGCTTCCCGTCTCCGCTGACGCAGAATCATTGCTGTAGTGCTTCACATAAACTGGTGGCGCTGGCGTGCTACCGTAGTCCGTGGCATGTGGTGTTTCCAGGCTCTCAGCGGTCCTCAAACCACTGCCTTCTGTGCCTTGCTCCCGGTTCGTTTCGATAGGATGTCGGTCGAGGGCTGGTTGGATCTTGGCCGGTGAAGGCCGTCCAAAAGCTCCTTCGAGTCCGCCATCCATGTTCTGGCTCTCAAACACGAATTCATCGTTCGTTTGACCTGTCCCAAGTGGTGCAGTAGAAAGTGTCTCCGTCCATGACTTTTCGAATTCCTCAGGGAAGTCTCGGACATAATTGCCAGTTAATTGGCGTTCTGAGATTTCGTTGTGTGGGACTTTGGCCTCGTCGGCTTTCGCCTCCTCGTCAGCTTTCGCCTCCTCGGTAGCTTTCGCCTCCTCGGTAGCTTCCGCCTCCTGGGTGGCTTTGGCAGCTCTGGCCCTCGCGTCCCTGACAGCCAGGATGGCTTCTCTATCAGTGTAACTTGATGCTGTCTGGTATTTCCCCAATAGCAGTTCCAGCAGCTGTCGGCGTTCGGGTCCGGAGGTTTTGGACTCTTCAACGTCTTGACCCTTGCCCATCTTTCTTAACACCTCAGCGCTCGACTCGTCGGCCCTGTCCAGTTCCTCCGGGGCAATTCGCTCGGCACTGTCGTAATCTCTTCGTGCGTCCATCTCCTCCAACCCATGTACAGAGTCCACCTGTCCTGTTGGATGGCCGTCAGGCTCTCGGTATGTGATAGGTCCGTATTGATCCAAATCGGGGTATTTTTTGCTCAGCTCCTCCACTGGTGTTGGAGACTGCCCATCAGGCTCATTCCATTTCACATGTCCTGCGTAGTCTTCGAGCTCTGCAGGGTCGTAGTTCTTTGTCAACCCTTCAGCAGCCCGCTCGTCTACGGAAGATAGAGGCTGTCCATCCGGCTCATTCCAATAAACGGGTTTGTACTCTGCGAGCTCGGCGGGGTCGTAATTCTTGGTGAGACCTTCCGCGACCCGGGAGTCTGCCGCAGCAACGGGCTGCCCGTCAGGTTCATTCCAGTAGATGGGTGTGTACTTGGCAAGCTCATCTGGATCGTATCTCTTTGTGAGATCTTCGGCGACTCGTTCGTCAGCAGTCGGTGGAGGGTTTCCATCTGGCTCATTGTAATACACAGGTTCATATTTGGCCAGCTCTTCCGGGTCGTAGTCCTTGGTGAGCTTCTCTGCAACTCGCTCGTCTGCGGATGACAGAGGGATTCCATCTGGCTCGTTCCACCTTACTGGGCCATAATTGTCCAAATCAGAGTAGTTTGGCCTCGGCTCCTCTGCTGTGAGACCGTGAATGCCATCTGCTTCGATATGTCTCACAGTTGTGTACTTCCTCAGCTCCGCTGACCCATATTTCACGCGCAGCTGCTCAACAGTGGATGTGGGGAAATCGTCGGGTTCCAAATCCTCAACGGCTGATTGATATTTTCCTTGAGTCTTGGATTTCACAGACTGAACTTGGTGGCCGAGAGGTTTGCCGTGCGGCTCGTTGTGCTTGGAAGGCTTGTATGTATCCAAGTCCTCATATGGTGGAGAATCTTCAGATTGCTTGGCGGCGGCATCGCCCAGAGAGCCTGTCCTATACTTGTCAAGGTCGTTGAATTTTGACTCGGCGTCCTCTCCGGGTATGGCTGCTGTGTCAAAGACAGGAGCCATATCGCTCTCAAAACGAGCAACAATTTCGTCGACCGTTGCCGACGTGTACTTGTCAAGGTCTTCATGCGGGGGCTTCAAGTCCTCAAATCGGACAGCTTCCTTGTTCATTACCGGCTTGTACTTGTCGAGGTCATTGTACGAATTCTGCCGTCCCGCAAAAGGGCCTTCGGCGTCACCCATTACCGGCTTGTATTTGTGCAGATCATCGTATTTGGGTTTCGATTCCTGGAGTTCAGCGTGCTCATTATGCATAACAGGGGCTGACTGCTTATTGATCCAGGGATCGGAATCGGCCGCCTGGGAATATCCAGGACCACCATTGACAAATGTCTTGTTCTGCACTTGGGAGTCGCTGTCAACTACGGAACTCGGCTTGCCTGGAGAGTCGAGGGCTGCGTCAGTGTCCTTTCTGCTGGTACCAATTCCGTCCTGGCTAATTTTGCGGAATTCCTCGGCCGAAGGAGCATCGTAAGGAACAGGGAACCCTAAAGTAAAGCGCTTTCTGTAGGCACTGAAGGTCTTGACAGGAGTCTCCGTATAGTCCTTAGGAAAATTGAGATCATATTCCTTCGCAACCTTTCGATTCGTGATCGGGTCAGTGACAAAGTCGTCTCGTTCGAGGCTGCCATAGGAAGTGTGAGGCACATAAGTTTGCCTGTTCTTTTTGGCATCTCGCTTTCGCTTCTTCTTTGCCCAATGGTTTCCCTCGTCGCCATTCTTGCCGAAAATCAGGTGCTCCATCGCTCCTCGCTCGACATCTTCGATACTCTGGCCAGGCCGCACGCCGTCCGCGTTGTCCCCTGTGCATTGCTTTTTGGCTTCGGCATTGTCGATATCTCGGCCGCAGGGGCGTACATCATGTGAAAGCCAATAACTAGCCATCATGCGCTTCACAGTGTTCCGAGCGTCGTCCGCAAGCGGGTGCTTGTCCCATGCTAGGCGCCGGTTAAGCTGGTCGGCATATTTGTGCTTGAATGCCTGTTGACGTCGTCGAACTTGCTCCTGGACTTCAGAGTCGTGGTGCCAAAACCACGAACCAAATCGAAAGTCGCGGGTCTGCTGACACTGCTGCACGGCGGCAGTGCCGGAGGCACCAAGCACCCGATAAGCGGTTGCGGTAGCATGGTTTGTCCGCAAACGCCTGGCTCGAGGGCCGAATTGGGACGCTGTGGTCAACATTGTGAGGTCGGTCTGCTCAAGACCATAATATACGAAATACAACTGTGCTGACGAAACTAAAGTCAGTCGAGAAGCGCCCCCCAAAGGAGTGACATGGTAGATGCGCAGAAGGATTCCCGAACGAGCGCGGGTTGTTTCGCATGTCCCTTTCACAAAATGCGTAGGGGTGGAATCCAGGGATCAGGGACCAGGAATGACATACCTTGACAGCACAAGTGGGTTGGAAAGGCGTCGAGGCGAAGGGTGGTTGGCCTGGGTCGTTGGCTGCTCCAAATAGCCCTCGTGATATTGGTGACGGTAAGGTGAGCTATACTATACCGGTGACGCAGTGTTTCCAGGCCGCTGGGAATGATATCAGAAACCAGAAGACCGAACGTCAGAAGTCGACGTAAAGACCCAAAGGCGAGTCCGAGTTTCAAGTCACACAGCAGGGCACAGCAACAAGGCAACAAGTCCAACCAAAGGTTGGTTGGGGGCTGCAGGCTGACGTGCTCGTGCGTGCGCTTGTACTTGTCCTGTGGTTGTACCGAATTGCCGAAGACGCCGCCAGCTTCAGGTTATGGGAGGGCAGCTCAGGCCACAGACATGTGGCTCAAGGCATCTGTCAGCTGCCCGTCTGTCTGCCTGTCTGAGTGACCAACGTTCCGTCCTGGCAGAGTCACAGTGTGTGCATGAGTGAGCCGGTGACAGTAGGGAAGTAAGTTGTGAAGGTTTGTGCTTGGGTGAAAGAGAGGAGAGGTGGCCGTGCTTGTGAACGGAACGGGGAGTGAGTGAGGGGTCAAGCTCGAGAGGGCCGTCTCTGGATGTGTAAGAGCGTCTCTGCATGGTCCAAGTATCTACGTACCGTCAGCTGTCCCACGTCCGTGGCCCCCCTCCCCTTCGGCCGCCTTGTTCCCCAGGGCCAAGACCATTGCAGCATGGATCCCCGCTTACGTCGATTAACTAACCTCACGGCCAACAAGCAGTTCACGCTTGACTGATAAAGCTCTGCTTCTACTGCGTCTCACTGCGTAGACTACAATATCCTCCACGCTGGTAGTACATGCCCTGTTTATTAGAAGTACGTATTGTGGATAATTGAGAGAATAGATACCTTTGCGCACTTGTCTTGCCGCATGTTCCTTGTCCTGCGGGGCGCCGACGGGAGCGCCCAGGGCCAAGGGGCCCCAGCCCAGCGCTACAGCCCTTAGCCCGAGCTTCCATAGACTGGACAGTGGACACAGGCCGTGGGGCTCGTCGTCCAGAAGGTCAGTCGCCACCACTAATTTCACTGAACATCATATTGGTATTAGACCAAGACTCAGGCTCAGAGCTGGCTGCCAAGAGGGACATTGTCTAATCTGACAGTGTTGTGCTGTGTTCGAGGTAATTGTTGGTCTGATTTCTACACCACCGACAGGGTTTAAGCACTCGATTTCTGGCCGTTATTGTTACATCGAGAAGTTTGCCATACCATTCATCTGCTCTCCAGCCGGGCTACACTGATATAGTGTGAAGAATTGCTTGTCCCAGGCTCAATGAGTCCCAGCGAGTCGGTATTCAACGATGTAATCGTAGTTTGTAGCATCTTCTGGGCCTCACTGATTGGCACAGCTGGTAAAGAGCCCCACTTACCAAAGTGGATTACAGCAATCTGTGGAGCCAACGCTAGCGATGCTGGCCGGCATGACGCATTGCGAAATCCATCCCACCGTGGGGTAGCTCCGTACATGCCTGGCTGGAATAATTCTCGTGCTGCTTTATAAACTCCAAGAAGCAAACCACCGGTGGTTGCCAGTCTCCTACAGCCATACGATACCCAACAGGCTCTATTTCTTTCACGTCTCCCTCCCAGCGAGTCTCGCCTCCGCCCTCCCATAATTCGAGACCTCTGGAACAATTTCTAGCGATCCCCTCGCTTCCCGTCCTCGTCGCCACTCCTGGTTTTGACCCTGGCTATGTATCCCAAGGGCGCCAAGGGGCGCATTGCGAGTGGCAGGGGCTTCGGAAGCCCGACACCATCTGGATTCGGCGGGTTTTCCACGCAGTCCTCCGGGAGCGGCAGCCTCTCCTACCTCTCCGAAGACCCCGACTTGTCCTCCCTGTCCGATCCGAACATCGTCGTCTCGTTCAAGAACCTGCTCAAGAAGGACAATACTACAAAGTCCAAGGCGCTTGCAGACCTGATTCAGTATACCCAGGCACATCCCAATGAGGCTGATGGAGGAGTGGAAGAGCCAGTACTGGAGGCTTGGATCCGGCTGTACCCTCGCATGTCGATCGACAATGACCGCCGGGTCCGCGAGTTGTCGCATACACTTCAATTCGAGCTGCTGAAGTCCGCCCGGAAACGGATGGAGAGGAACCTGCCAAAGGTTGCTGGGTCCTGGCTGGCCGGTACGTACGACAAAGATAAGGCTGTCGCACGGTCTGCGGCCGAGGGTATCTCGACATTCTTAAACACGGAAGAGAAAATGAATATGTTCTGGAAGAAATGCCAGCCTCAGATTCTTCAGTATGCGACCGATGCCATCACTGAGACGCCTGATACTTTGAGCGACGAGCGCTCCACCAAGCCGGAGGATGCAGAGGCCAAATATTACCGTGGGATCGCTGCAAGCTTCTCCCTGATTCTCGGCCTTCTTGGGAGGCTTTCAGTCTCAGACACAGAGAAGCATGGCACAGAGTACGAGTTGTTCTTCACGTCCGGGCCTGGAGATAATGCCTGGACCTTTGCAGCGGCCGATGATGCTCACGTGAGGAGGACGGTCTACCAGTTATTACAACTCTGCGTGGAGAGTCGTTGGGAACTAATTCAACCGCATGTGTCACGCATTGGCAAGGTGTTGATGTCAGATGCCCTCAAAAAGCCTCAACTAGGCTCTTCAGTCGATTTTGTCACAGCCTTAACGACCATGACACGCAAACATGTGGAGTTTTGGGGCACCAAAAAATCACCCCTCTCCAAGCTACGGAGTTTTGTCGAAAAGGGATCTCAGGGCAGTCCACCAAGATTCTGGCAAGCAATGGATGAGCTCTTGGCGGCGCTCCCAAAAGAGTCTTTGCAATCGGAGGACCTCGCAAACTTTTTGAAGTCCTTCAGAATTGGCATTAGTAGAAGAGACGAGGCGAGAACCAACGCTCCATATGCCTGGATGGCCTATCTCAACGCCATATCTCGCTCCCTGGCTCAACTCGACTCGGAAGTCCGCCCCGATATTATTAGGGAGTATGTTTTCCCGCTGACTGATCATTACTTGTTCTCAACCGAGCGACAAGGAGGGTGGTCAGTTGGAGGCGAGGTTGCCGTGATATCTCGAGCCTACAAACTTGCAGCGCTGTCTCGTGATCCGCTGATTACGCAGTGCCTCGACACTGAATGGAATAGGTTGGCTGAGGTACTGGTAGCCCGGCTTTCAAACTCTCTCCCTGAAGTCTCGAAGGAATTCGAGACATCCCAGAAGAAGATTGCAGACGACGGTAATCGATGGTTCATGGTCGTTAGCACCGTTCAGAAAGACATTACAGCCGTATCAAACCAAAGTACGAGCGCTGAGATCCCTGACTACACTAAGGCAGCTTCTCAAACGGTTATCAGAAGTGCAGCAGATCTTCTAAGGCGCAGAAACTACAAGCCCTTTGGCGCAGCTGCAATATTGCTGTCGGCCATCAAGTTGACACCATACCTCTTCAACGCCGCCGATGCAACTTACTCAAAGTCCTTGATTCCAACCGAATCTGATGAAAATATGCAGACAATGCTTTCTTCACCATCGGCCGCATCCATTCTCTCTTGTCTTGGTCCTCTAGGTCAGCAAGACCCAGACCAATACAGATCATTGTGGACCGCCACTATTGGAAGTGTCCTCGACATGAGTGATCAAGCAAAGGCCGATCAGTACGTGACATTGCTGATTACAGACATTTCGGCAAGACAAATGGCGCAGGAAAACACGGGATTACAGGACTACATTAGGACTCGGGTTCTAGCAAGCCTGCGCAACGAAAGCAACTCATGGGCATTGTTCAAGTCAGCTTTACAATATGACGCACTCTCAAAGTCAATCCTGGAAGACGTATGCTCGCGACTCGTCGAGGCACTCAGCTCCGAGAACGAGTCCAGTGTCACAGCCATGGAGATCATTTTGAAGAACAGGCCGGCGTCGTTATCGGAAAACGAGGCTCTTCATCTCACCCTTGTCACAAAGCTACTCTCCATGATGGAGATCACAGATTCATCGATTTCATCACGAGCTACCCAGCTTCGCTCAATCCTCGAGGGACATGTGGATGCCCAGCCATCTGTCCTGAGCATCATCCAGGACAATTTGGAACGGCCGGGACCGGACTCCCTGGCCATCGACACTCTTGTGCAGCAGGCGAGGTCTATATCAAAGACTGACGAGGCAGACTTGGAGCAACTGTTTCCGAACACGAACATCTGGATGCAGGAGTTGCTAAAATTGCTGCAAACCAACATCAGCCCCTCGCTGGCACTGACAAGCAATGTTCTTGGAGCCTATTTCCTGCCCCAAGCCACGGAAAACCAATCCAGGCCACGCGTCCAGCGCGACCAAAAAGGTCTGTCCATCCCGGCTCGGATGGCCATGTACACAGTGGCGCTTCTCGAGAGCGGCGCGGAACTTGGGGCACTCGCCCAAAAATTCCAGGCGGAGCTGTTATATCTACTCTACCTCGTCGCGGAGATGACGTCTGATCAAACCACTCTCATGAATGGGAATGTGATATTTGGTTCCCTTGATGACCCAGTACTCTTGAAAGACGTGGAAGACTTCATTACTACCACGAGGAACATGGTCAACAACATTTTCATCGAGTCCACACACTGGCAGCCCGGGGGAGCTGAAAAGGATCTGCGTGATGAACTGGTGGACATAATGGTCCAACAGTCCAAAGAACTAACACCGATCGCTTTGTACAGTGCGCGTGCGTTGAGTGAGATATTTGCAGCTTTCTCAGATGCTCACGGTCAGACGGCTGTCGTTGAGGAGTGGTTGACCGCTCTCGACGTAATGAAGGCGACTCCCTCGACGGTATTCCCGGCAGTTGCACTTCTGAAGGGCTACGGTGAAGCCCTGGCAAACTCAAAAGTCGTGTCTAATCTTCTAAACCGGCTTGTGAGCGACATTGCCGGCGCCTCGCCGCAATCGGATAAGACCATCCTCACCCTGGTTCTGCTAAACGCTTGTATGCCCGTCTTCGAACTTGGGCAACTCCCAGTGGCAAACAACCGGCTCGTTTTCGCGGTTAAGCAGATTACCTCCTGGGCTGGGCTGCCAACTGAAGACCTCAGCGTTGCCATTATCACAGAGAGCTGCCGAGCGTTGCAGCAACTACTGCCATGTATCCGCGAGGTCTACGGTCCTTACTGGGAGCAGACGATCGAGTTCTGCCTTGGATTGTGGAAACGCGCTGGCAAGGATAGTCCCGAGAGGCACTTGCCGTACATCCATGCCTCCGTCAAGCTTATCTCTGGGCTTTCAGCGATCGAAGAGCCTAATGATGATCTTGTCGAAGCCCTCGAGACCCAGGCGGAGCCACGCAACCATGCTCTTTTGGACTTGTTGAAACTTCCGAGGTCTGATACCATATCGCAACCACAAGCTATGGTGGACGCCCTTCTCTGCCGGGAAGCCGGGAAGATCCCACTGGATCATCTCAAAGACTTGAGTGATGTCTACGGCTTAGTAGCATCTGAGTCGCGGGACATCCAGTCGGCTGGCTTCAACCTTCTCCACCGAGCTCTTCCAGCTGTTCAGGAAGAGCTATCGCTAGACGTTCTCATCGAGAAGAAGCAAGCCAAGCTCCCCGACGAGCTCATATCACTCCTCCTCGACGCACCGACGCTCGAGGCCTATCCTGAAGAAATCCTGGTTCAATTCCCCTCGGCCATCAGATCTTACCTGCTCTCCTGGAAGCTCATCTTTGATGCCTATCAAGGCGCCGCACACAAGTTGCGAGAAGACTATACAGAGCAGCTCAAGACTTCCGGGGCTATCAATCCACTCATGGAATTCACTGTTGATGTATTGGGCCATTCGGCTGCCCACGCAATCAATCTTGACAAGGTTGGCTTCACGGCTGAGGACATCCAAGACTACGACGTCAAGGTGGGCGACTCACTGCCGGATGAGAAGAACATGCAGTGGCTTCTGGTACATCTGTTCTACCTGTCACTAAAGTACGTTCCGGGCCTATTCAAGTCGTGGTTCATCGATTGCCGCTCCAGACAGACCAAAAACGCCGTCGAGCCTTGGACAGCCAGATGGTTCTCACCCATCCTCATCCACGACGTGATGGAAGAGGTTGAGACGTGGGCCAAGTCGCAGGTGGCCGACCCAGACGAGCACGAGTTCAACATCAAGGTGAACCACAAGGCACGGGAGATTACGGCGGCGTACCCGATCGACGATGGCGACGAGGAGCAGGCGGCGTCGCTGCTGCTCCAGATCAACGCCAACTTCCCGATCGGCAACGTGACGGTGGTGGGGCTGAACCGCGTGGCGTGTAACGAGCGCACGTGGCAGTCGTGGGTGCGCACCACGCAGGGCATCATCATCATCTCGCACGGCAGCATCGTCGAGGGCCTCGGCGCGTTCCGGCGCAACGTCGTCGGCGCCCTCAAGGGCAACGTCGAGTGCGCCATCTGCTACAGCTACATCTCGGTCGACAAGCGCATGCCGGACAAGAGGTGCGCCACCTGCAAGAACCTCTTCCACCGCGACTGCCTGTACAAGTGGCTCGAGTCGGCCAACCAGAACACGTGCCCGCTCTGCCGGACGAGGATGGACTTTGTGGACAAGAAGAAGCCTCGGAGGAATAATTGAAGGCTTTTCTTTTGTTGGACATGGACGGATATTCGAGGTACATACAACACAACATTGGGTCTTGTGGGAGGGGGTCGGAGTTGCGTCAGAATTTATACCATTTAGATTCAATAACTTTTGAAGTGGCATATGCAGGACCAGTCTGACATAGGCCAGATTCACCATACATGGGAAGGGGGAATCATGCATTTATCTTGCACCTTAGCCTGCAAAGCTTGTCGTCTAAGCGAGTGGTAGACATGTAATCAGTGTTCCCTACCCGGTCTGTAAAGAATTTCGTCTAAGCGGAAAGCAGACACGTGTCGAGTGCCTCGTGTTTGGCGGCGGCGCAGGCAAGCAGGAGGGGGCTTCTGATGCCGTGAGAGGCGCCGCGTTATCAGTCTGGCAGATCAGAGACCGAGATGTGGTGCCAACACCCTGCCGATCATATCGACGACGTGGAGAGTGACATTACCGGCCGGGCCCCCGGCCTTTTCCTTGTCTTTGTCGGACACAAGATGGCCCAGGTAGGCTATGCCGCCAGCGATCGTAAGGAAGATCCCGTTCACGAGGCCAGCAAGGACGGCCAACGCCCCGCCGACGATGGCGTTGAGAGTGATCACTATCCCGCTGAGCGCCAGGAAGGCAGGGCTGATGTATTTGCCCAGCAAATCTGTTCCCGTTGAGGTAAGTGCTCAAGGAACCGCCGCTCAGGAGGATTGATGGGTGATGTTCTCGTCTCGCCCGGGGTAGGTTGGACTTACTCAACCCAAGCTTCAGGACCGACTTGCCGGCGGTCTGGCCGGTTTCTTTAACAACGCCTTTGGTCTTGTCCATGATGCATTTTGTGTCGCAGGGCTCGCCACGCTCGTCGAATTGCGGAATGGTCTTTTTTCCCGGTGACGACAGGAGCGAGTGAGCCGCCCACAGGGCCGCCGTGATATTCTGGAAGTGCGAGCCGACCACGAGAGCGACTCCTTTGGCCTCTTCCCTGGGGATCGGGCCAAGGTATTGGTCAAGGGTGGAGTCTAGCGGATTGGTGTTTGCACGCCGTCAGTCTCCAGGATATCTTTCCTTCGGCAGGGACAGGCACAGCACGGTTTTCAACTGACCTATGAACGCGCGTTGGGTCTGAATATTTTTCAGAAGAGTTGTGAGGATTTCAGAATGACTCGGGCTCTTTTCCTGCGTCTTGTCCACCTGAATCTGTACATCTGGTGCAACAAATGGGCTCCCAAGCACGATGGCGACGAATGTCAAGACAGTGACCCATAATGACCTCATTTTGATCTACTTTTCAGAAGTGCTGCGAGCAAGTATGGCGATGATATTAGACAACGGGAGAAGTTCCTTGACTATTGACAACAAAATCAAAAATCAAAGCTCGCCTTCCTCGATTCGAAACCTGTAGAAATCGCTTTCTGGGTTGCAGCCTCTGTAAATACATAATATCAATGAGCTTTTGATAGCTCTTGGCCAATTTTGCACCATCTCGATGTCATCGTACCATCTCAAAGGCCGGACAATCGACCGTGCAAGGCCTTGCACGGTGTGATTGAGGTCAGATCTGACGTCTAATGATGCGTTCATCCGTGGTATTTAGTGTTTCCTAGGGACTACTTGGTTAGCATGGTGTTTACTGGCTATATGACCTCAGAAACCTGAGGAGACGCAGGGCCCGTGGATGTTCCTGTTGCTGCTTGGAGTTCGTTGATGCGTCTGGTTGATGTTCTAGCTCTTGCTCAGATATCCGGTCAGTTTTCCATTGCCTCACCGAGGGCAAGTACTCCAAATTCAACGAGGAAGAGGAATGTTCGAAGCGTCATACACATCCTGAGATGCAAGTCCCAAGACATGTTTACTTCATGTGGGCTAGCCGTTCCTTAGTTTGGTTCCCAATCCACGCCTCCCAGGATGACAGGACGGCCCGTTCGCGGGTAGCTAGCCGCTTATACTAGCCCCCTGAGCCGGACGTATTTTTGCCTGAGAGCACGTGCTGTGGTTCTCTCCATCATGTTGATGTAGCGTTCGAGAGACCCGGGCACGAATAGATACATATCGAAGTAAATATATACACCTGATCCACTGTCTTGGTGCTTCTAATATGTGAGAGGCTCTGAAATACCTTAAATCTTAACTCTGTCTATTTACTAGGTTCTCGGTTTTTTCTTCTTCTTTCTTTGCAAAATTTTGCATTCTGAGGAATGATAGAGATTAGCAGTGATACAAGCAGTCAGTTTGTTCACATAAAATACTGGCCTCATCAGATCCCAGTGGTACTTACTACTTTGTCTACGGGAAAGACATTGCAATTCAATGGTCTACAAGTTTGCAGTTTTAAAACCGTTGGCCCCCTGTATGTGTCGCTTGACAGGCTCCAGGCTGTCTCATCGGTTGGGTTCTTCAGAGCAGCCACTGCTAGTTGTCTCAAGAAGTTGTACCAAAATAAACATGTATACCGAATTGACCGAAATGCTACCTGTCCATCTCTATACCTAGGCCATTCCCCCATCCACTCATGCTTGTTAATTCTAACCTTTCAAAGCCCGGACGCCGTCTATGTTGCTAAACCCATATCAAGGAGAAACCGTTCCCATGCACCAACCATCATACCAAGACCTCTTCTCATCACATCAAATTTAGACGTACTCAGCGCAGATAGTGCTTCCAGATAGGTCCATCACATCGTTGATGGTGACGTTGGGGACAATCTCAGCGATCCAGAGAACGTGGTTAAGAGTGGTGATGTTGCCATCGTCGCCGGAGTAGTCGATCAGGCTGGAGCTCGGGTACGAGAAGTTCATGGACGAGGCATAGCTGTACAGAGGGATATTGCGCTCGGAGCCGATGTCATAGGTCCTGTCATCGGGGCTGGCCTGCTGCCAGTTCCACCAGAGGCGGTCGAGGTTGGTGTGGTGGAGGAAGAAGAGGGGCTCGGCGGGCGAGGCGCTGACGTCGAGCATGGTTCCGCCGACGCCGCCGTGTCCGGCCGCGTGGGGCGTGCTCATCAGGCAGTCGAGGGCGCCCGTGTAGTTGGTCTCGGCCATGCACTCCTCGATGTACGTGTCGTTGCCCAGCTCGAAGGTGTCGTCCGAGAAGGACCGGCTGAGGCAGTACTCGGACGAGTAGACTGAGCCGCCGTCGTACGAGTTCAGGCTGAGGGTGAGGTTGGCGAAGGGCCCGTCGGTCACGCAGTCGTCGCCCTGGCCTCCGAAGCCCGTGGTGGTGTTGAAGACTGCCGAGCTGGCGATGTCGCCCGCGTCGAGGGACTCTTCCCAGTACGGCTGGTAGCCAGTGTAGTTACACTCGTCTCGGAGAACCTTCTCGTGGGCGTACATGAAGTATCTGTGCCAGGGCAGGAAAGAGCCCGTATTGTGGATCCAGTTGGACTGGATGATGTGCGCGTAGACGAGCTCGTCGAAGCGAGACTCGCAGTCGGGAAGGCTCAGCTTAGGAGGAGAGTTGATGAGGCAGAGCTCAGCATCGAGGTAAGCCGTCTTCTCATCGTCGGAAAGATTGTGCCAAGCCTTGCGCTGGTGGACCTCTGTGCAAGTGCCGTTGGTGTCGCGGGGTGCAACAGGGGATGAGGCTACGAGCGAGACAAGAGCCGCCGCGGCAAGGAAAGCGGTGCGAGCCATTTTGTAGAAATGCAAGCTCGAGAGTGAGATATTTCCAAAAAGAATAGTTCGAGATCAAAGTATCAAAGTGACAGACTGGTGACAGATTCAAAGAATGTGTCTCTTGAAGCAGCGAGACTGAACAAGAATGAAAGACTAGGAGAACCGACTGAAGACACTGGAGAGAATGATGATGATGATGAGATGAGAAGCTGGGATGAGAGCAGTCCATCATCTCTTTCTTATGTCCAACTTTTGAAATATCTTGATTCTATCCTGAAGTCCTGACCCAAGCTTGTCCCGTGAACCCCCTATCCATCACGGCAGTACGGCATTCCTCGTCGACCTCGTCCTCGCCGACACTTGCCTCAAGTGCTGCCCTCAAGGTGGCTGAGCCTCACGCCCCGGGATATGCGTTCGTCACGTTCGGTTGACAGCTTGGCGTTGTTTACTACCCGCACGTCGTTCACCCTTGTTTACATGTTGCAACGGCGAGGCATTGTCTATCGATGGGTCCGAATATGCCTAGACTGGAAAGCCCCACAATCTTTCCCTTGGCTCCTGGCAAGCCTTACGAAAGACAATGCTGTCCGCGTCATCTGTCATCAGGGGTACGTGAGCTTGAGCCTCAGCAGTGCACGTGCGTTCTGGGGAATTTCAGTAGGCGAGCCGTCTTCGTGTCCCCTGCTAACCCTGTTAAGATTTTTTTTATGTTGTTTTGTTTTGTTTTGTTTATAATTGAGTTGACTATGCCAAGGGTGTACGTGCACCTTTTCTCCCTGACCTATAGATAGAGCACTGCCTGCCTATACCCAGCCAGTCCGGGAGGTGGGCAGTGTGTCGGAGAAAGGGGCAGAGCCTCCCGCAAAACAATCGAAACTAGACTACTTTCTCCGAGAGGTTAAAGAGTCAGGTGGATCGGGGCTGATCTTATCTTATCACCTGTGCCACTCTGCCTCTTCCAATTTGGCTGTTGGTGGGCCAGCTGCTGATCAGGATCTCGCGTTGAGGATACTCATTGTTGCTGTTATACCTCCCTGTGCCTTCTCGAGGCTCCTATGCCTTTCCGGTCTTCAGCTGCTTCGATTTCTGCTAGAATTATCTCTCTTCATGTGAAGTCCCTACCGCTATTGCCTGGTTAAAATCCTTCTTCCCCTCCTTTCCCCTTTGCTCTGCGGCAGTGCTGCTCTGCATCTCTGAGTGCGCTGGGCAGATGGTGAGGTCTAATTCCCAACCAGAACATCTTCTACAGCAGGATTTTCAGATCTCCAACTTACCTAGACAGGTATGCAACCAATGTGCCTTGGTCCAGATGTCTTTTTTGTGCGACTGGGGGCGATTGAACCGACTCGGCCGGCGACTTGCGATGGCAAAGCTTGGTTGAACGCAGCTGCGGCTTACAGTCCCCTCCCCTGTCAATTTCTTGGGGTTCCCGTGCATAGCGTGCTAAGTTTGGCAAGCCGTGGCCGCCATGGGCCGTTGTTTCTAGTGGATAGTGGAAAGAACAGCTGGCAGCTGGCTGGAGGGGTCCAAAGGTGGGTGAGAAACGTGTGTACTAAGTAGGCCACAAGCCCAGTTGTACCCGCCAATCGGCCCGGCCCCCGGAAATCTGACAGTCCAGAGCCGGGCCACTCAAGGCCAGGCACCACAGCACACCCAGGTAGACCTAGCGGACGGGAATTGGGGGAAGATGGAGGAAGTGGGACGGCGATCCTCGCTCGAGTGGCTGCAAGTGGCTGCAATATGCCAAACCCCCACCACACTCCCCAACACGTCCATCCGGGGAAATCTCCTGCTTCATCTCGGTGCAAAACCTTGAACCACACCACTCAGTGTTGGGGGGGACTTTGGGGTTTTCCCAGGTGACCTATTGCGATGCAAACACGCCCGCCACTCCACTCCACTCGAGCTCCATCCACGCCAGCGGGAAGGTTAAGGTTGGGTTAGCCTTCGATCCCTTCATCTTCTTCTCCTCACTCACACTTGGCACCACCGATGCTTCAACCACCCCTCGCCGCGGCTTCATGCAAGGGACCATCACAGCACTTGAGACAGTGCTAATTGCGGGATAACCGGAACCTTCCGCCTGCAAGCAGTCATTTTAATCAGCAAGCACTCTGAACAAGACTTCGGGCGTCGCTGAAGCCGTCCCTCCTTCCTTCATCGAGGGTCTCTCTGGCCCAGACATATCCAGTCGAGGTTGGCGCCACTGCTGCAGATGCTTATGCTGTAATCGCGCAGCTCAAGAGGCGCGGCGTCTCCTGCAAAGCTCACGAGCGGTTTTGAAGTGAAACAACCGACGTATTTGTCTGACCCGCGCCATATATCAACCCCGTCGTCCGGGCATTTGGATAATATTCCCATCAGAGCTCCGCGGCACAACCAGCCAACCAAAGGCCACAGTGGGGGCCTCAGCCAGCCACAAATATCATCTCCGGTCCGGAAAATGGGGACAAATTCACTCAAAAAGAAGCCAAGCCTGGTTGATCGCCTGCGCCAATTTCGCTCAGCAGCCCTTGCTCCCTCGAAGACCACTTTCATCACAGAGAAGCGACCGGTCTATGTCCCCATCCAGTCTGTGGACCAACAGCCGGCCACGCGCTACCGTGACGATCGGCCCAGGAAGCCAGTGTCCAACCCTCTGTCCTATTATCCGGAGCGAGGCCTAGACTTGAAAGAGCTAGACTCCAAGCTCGAGCAATATGCCAAAAGGTCTGTGGAATCAACAGAAACCGAGACCGACGCCGAGTCAGACGGGCCGCCCGGGGGAGACCTGCCTTGGCGGGCGCAAAGGATGAACGACCAGGCATCAACGGTAGACACCGCCTCGGATGGAGAGCCGGAGCGTGACCCGAGCTCGTGCCTGGAGCCCGTCACCAGCCTGCAGCCCCCGTCTCATGAGGTTGGCAGTGTCGAGTCTTGCCTTGGCCCTTCACAGACACCACCGGGGGAGTCAAAACCGTCAGACTATGAGGTCTTCATGCAGGAAGCCGAGGAGACCGAGCGCCAACGGAAGGAGAACAAGGACCTGCCTCCAAAGCCCAACCGTGAACCACCGCTGAACCCATTCTACTCAAACAACTGGGACCACCAATCGCGGCCGTCAAAAAAGCTCGCAGAGATCCAGGAGGCGGCTGACGGCGGTCCAACGGCAAGCGACGAGGCACTCGCGTCGACGATAGGGGACCGGGATTCAGACCGGCTGGCGACGTCGTCGGAGGAATCCAGCGAGAAGGAGGCCGCCAACGCTGGCCCGCCGAAGAGCACCATCTCGCGGGCCACCACGGGCGGGGAGAGGCACATCAAGTTTAGTAGTAACACGTGTGCGGCCAGGGAGCGCGGGGAGAGGCGGGCCTCGGCGCCGAGCTGTGCCACGCGCGTCAAGTCGCCCGTCAGGCCGGTCCGGAAGCAGAAGAGCATCAGGCAGCTCATTGCGGATTATATACGGCCTCCTCGGGGCTAGAAGAGTGCGTGCGCACGCCCGAGTTGACGAAGAATGATAACGAAATGTATGGGGTAGATCTGAGGATCATTATGAATGATATCCTGGCCTTAGTAGCACAATGATAATGTGAGATGTGTGAAGCGTGCATACTGCCGTCTTGAAGCTGTCAAGGGCCTTACACTAGGCTTTGCTACACCCCCCAGCTACAAATACAGCACAAGTGAAGAAAGCAAAGTGGTATCATTCTGGCCAGAGTATACTTCTATGCCTGTCGTACATTATAAATAAGTCTGGTCGACTTCACGAGATCATCATAGCCATCTCTTCTGCACATTATCCCCCACATACGCCGGGACTGCTCCAATTCCCTAAATTCCTCTCTGAATAGCCAGTTGCAACCCTCCACACAGCCAACCCCGCGCTCGCCGATGCTGAGCTCCCAAAAGAGCCTCGATCAAGAACCTCCACCGCCCCCAGGCTCCCGCTCACCAGAACGACTCCTAGTCCCTCCTGCGCTCCTGGTCCCAGATGACAAGGCCCGTGACGACAGCCATGACAGCCCACCTCTCCCCGAGGGCGCCCGACAGGCCCGTGCCAAGAAAGGAGAACTTGAACAGCTTCGTCATACTCATCACTGCATCCGTGCAAACCGCGACAACCTCGTGGCCGTCTCCGGCCGGCGGCCCGCTGCCCGCGACGCTGACGCCGCCGGGCGGCAGCTCGTTGCTGAGCCGCACGAGCTTCCAGCCCTGGGACCTCCCGCCCAGCCCGCCGATGGCGAGGCTGTTGCTCCGGCGCCACTCGAACGCCTCCTTGCGGTACGTCACCACCCCGGGGGCCGCACCCGCGAGGCCTGGCCATGGCACCTCCACCAGGAATGAGAACTTGGCGCTCATCAGGGTTGGTGTTTGAACCGAGATGGGCTGAGGCGCGTGGCCCGGCAGCGGCGGCAGGTTGACGCCCATGCGGCGGCCGAGCGCGTCGTAGGCCACGGTGGCGAGCGGCGCGTGGTCGTCGCTCGGCCCGTTGTGCAGCACCAGGTTCGCGCCCGACGGCGCGGCCCACCCGCTCCAGGCCGTCACGGAGTAGAGCGGCGCGACCTGGTGCTCGCCGAGGAAGAAGGACCGCCGCTGGCCGGGGAAGGCGTCGCGGTACAGGTTGAAGGCGGGCGGGAACTGCTGGTTGACCGACTGCTGCGCGACGGGGAGGATCTGCTGGAAGGTCTGGGCCGGCGTGTGGGGCGTGACTGTCGGTGATGATGGGCCCCCGACGGGCGTGCTTGGGGTGTATTGTTGTGTGCTGTTGGCTTTGTGGTTGGCTGGCCTTGGTGGTGTGGGTGGTGGTACTCCTCCTTGGTGGGGGCGGTGGGTGATGGATGGGCGGCCGGTGGCCTCCTCATAAGAAGGTGGCGGCTCATCGTCGAAGATGTCGTTGTGGTTGCTCATTGTGTTTGTCAGTTGGAAGTGAGCGGTCCTCCGGATAAGACGGGCCAGAGATGGGGTGCCTTTCTCTGCTCGCTGGTCCTGAGCTTGGTGAGCTCGTGGTATTTCCGTCCAGAGACGCCCTGAGGCCGCGCTCGAGTGACTGAGGACGACTCGGCTGTAGGTGAGCGGGTGTGAGTGGTCTAAGGATGATGTTTCGGATGTTTCGTCTGTCGTTGTTTCTCGACAGCAGTATATCGGATCCACGGCGGGCAATTGGGGTGCGTTCGCCTTCCCGCCCGCCGAGACCTTGTTCCAAGCTTCGTAAACGTCTCGGCGCAGGAGTGGCTGTGAAGTGGATAGCTCGGTGACCTGAATCGGGGCCCTCTAGCTTCCGCTGCGTCTGACTGGCGTCGAGGAACTGGCCACTGAGACGGCCTGTTCGTCTGGGTATCAATTAGTTCACCTTTTCGGGCCGCGTGGAGAGTTGATTCGAGTGTCGCATATGTCCTGTGGGGCTGATGTGGGCAGCGAGACTAAAGATATAATGTCGGGAGTTGAAGTTCACGCCGGGAAGGCCGGGTCGGCGGCCGAGGCCCCCTCCAGCGTGGGCACAGCAGACTATGACGCAACACAGGAACCCTGGTAGGGCTGAACTCCACTATCGCCATGTGATTACAGGTGTTGGTTGAAATTGTCTCCTGTACAACCCTTCTCGCCCTTAATGTCAATTTCCCATCTGGCATGTTTATATCTATATTTACCCAACATTTTTCGACAGTTGTCTTCGACACATAAACGGCCACGCCGACTCATTTTAAGCTCATAAACTTACCTATGTACCGGGATCCTCAGCTCAAATTTGCAGTACAGGCCGGATATCAAATACACATGGCTCATCAATCAGTACCAAAGTACAGGTCCCGTTGAGGTCCGACAAGAATTGATGCCGAGCTTGCTTGATTGAACTCATTACTGTCATTAAAAGAAAGGTAATCTAGACATTAATAAACTTGCCTTCTCCAGGCAAATCATCTGCGCCAGCACTGCGATGCCTTCGTTTAACGTAGCCGTCAAAGGGGTTGTTCTTCCTCCCGTAATCCTCCTTTCCCGTCAATTCCACCGTCGTCGCGGCCGGCGACATGTTCGCCACCAGAGTGGGCTCGCGACTAAAAGACCTGAAGGTGTCCTTGCGGCGTGTAAACAGTTCGAAGTCGTCGTCTTGTTTGACGAACCCGCTCGACCCCGGCTTATCAGAGTCCTCGTCGTCCGTGTCCACCTCAACTACCTTGTATCTCTTCGCCAGGCGCTTCCCCACTCCCTCTGTGATGCCAAAGACGTTGAAGTAGACGTATTTGCCAATCACGGGAGCCCAGACCATGACCGCGATGAGCTGCCCGTACGTCCAGTTGGAAGCGCTCGTGCCGACGATTGTGAGGACCACGATGACGGCCTTGAGGTATATCCCGACATAGATCAACAGCCCGAACTCCAAACAGAACCACAGCAATGCCATAAACACCGGCCAGACTCGCCGTCTGAGGAACATCAACCTGGGGCTGGAGAGTTCCATCTCGTCCAGGGCATCGTCCATCCTGCGGTTGCGATTAAAAGTATGCCAGAGTTGATCCAGGATCAGCACCGAGACCGTCACACAGCCCAGGATTAGACCAGAGTTCATACTCTGCAGCGCGCCATTCAACCCGTCGACAGAGTTGAGGCAGTACGTCATAGGGGACGGATTCCCACCGCACATCTCGATCGATCCTGACTCCTTGAAGTAAGCCCAGAGCGTATTATAGTCCGGCATTAGGTTCCTGGTGGCGATGACCATGGACAGGATAAACACCCCCACGACGATCGAGGTCATGTACCACCAACGCACGCCGAGGCGCATGAGGCCGATCTGAATGAACAGAACAGGCAGCACTCCATTGATGGAAAGCATCTGAACAACCTCAACGTTGAGCACGGCCTCTCCAAATGAGCTCGTGCTGCTCAGCATGGCGGACTGATCGTCCGCCGCGAACACGAGCAGCGTGGCGAACTGTATCGACGCAACGAAGAAGCCCTGGACCTCCTGGAACTCGACCAGGGCGGACGTCAAGGCCGCCGCCGGGCGCGATCGGGACAAGTTTGCCTGGTGTTCGCCTGCACGCTGCCACGGGGTCAGCATGGGCTGGAGTCCGTCTATCGAGGTACCCGTCGTCCGAGTGGGCCGTCTGGGTGACAATCGGTCTTGAATAGTATAGATCAGTGAGAGGATAGGGTGCAACCAGCTGGTGAATAGATTGACAAAGACATAGACGGCGATGGCCAGTGTGGCCTGCAGGATATACGAGAGCACAACCTGCGACCGACCCCGGACCGATTAGCAACAACATCACAAAGCAGTCGTTAAGAAAGGACTGGATCATGTTGTGGACTTACACCGGGCCCAGCAATGTCCGAATTAACGATGCTCTCCTCGCCGTCGCAGTACCCCTGCAGGGCGCTGAACAAATCGCTGACCTTGTCCTGGGAGCCGCTGATGTCCAGGGTGGTAATGTTATCTGTACACGACCCAAGGCTGTAGTCCTGGCACGAGCCCTTGATGCAATTGACGGTGTTGTCGAGGATCTGCGAGCTGTTGAACTCGGCGAGGCTGCTGAAGCCGAGCCCCTGGCCCACGGTGGCCACGCCGGCCGAGTCGAGCGCCATGCCGGCCGACTGCGCGTACAGCGCGACGGCGCCGAGCGTCAGGCAGTTCCAGAAGGTGAAGCTCGAGTTGAACATGGACGCCGGCGTCGAGCACGCCTCGACGCAGTCGCGCCAGCCCTCGCCCGCCCGCGCCCCGCTGCCCGCGCTCGAGTTGGTGAAGCACCCCGTCTCGAGCAGCGACACGGGCGGCGGCTGCTGCCCGTTCGCCTGCGCCGCCGCCGCCTGGCCGACGTCGTTGAGCTGCGACAGGATCGACCCGAACGAGGTCGTGTTCAGAACCACCTGGAACGCCGACCGCCCGAACCGCGGCACGAAGCTGAGCTCCTCGGGGCCCATCAGCTCCAGCTGCACGGCGGTCGAGTTGGAGGTGGAGGACCCGGACGTCGTGCTGGCCCCCGATAATTGTAGTGTTGCTCCCGCATCTGATCCACCGTCTGGCCCAGAGCCTGCTCCGCCGGAATATGCCATTATGGGTGAAAGGCTGGCGGCCGCGTCTCTTGGACGCGCGTCGGAATGGGGCCTTTTCACCGCGACTCCGTTTGTTGTACGCCTTTGTGGGGTGAGTATTTCGTAAAAAAAGAGCGGCTGTGGTGTGAGATTGAGAAAATGAGCGATTGTGGTTTTTGAAACGAGTGACGGTGCCTTCAAGGCTCTCTCAACTCGCGCTCAGAGGCTTGAGTTTTTGGGAAGAGAAGACGGCATTGAATGAAGGATTCCATGTTTGGCGACCTCAAACTTCAACGACATTTGGGCCCCTGAGGTGCGTGTTTCCCGTGTCCGTGTTAGTTGGTATGCTCCGGATCTACCCCTGAAAGCTTGCGTGTTCTTGACTCGGCACTTGAAGGACCACCCCGGACGGTGACGGAGCCGCGTCGGGGGGAGACCCAGTCGCCTGTTCTAAATTAGGGTGCTTGGGCCTGTCACAATGCACACTATGCTTAAACCTTGTTCTGGTCTGCGAACCTCCCGTGCCTTGAAGCGAGGAATTTGACAGCATCTTCGCGCTACCGGGAGGGCTTTGTCGCCCTTTTTCTCAGCTAGTGACGTTTTCAGCGAGGCACGTCCCAGCGATGCCGAAGGCTTTGAGCGGGGATTTTAAACGAGGACTCCGGGCCCCGGGCCGTGAAGACTGTGAATGACTTGCTCCGTCGGGACAGGGGACCGTGCATCGCTTTGCCTTTTGCTCATTGAGGCAATGAGCACAGCATCATTCTTCCGACATTACTAATTTGAGCCTAAACCTATCATCCCAACAATCCACCATGCGTTGTAAATGACATGGCCATTACTCTATGACACCACACAAGTGAATTACTTGAACTGAAAAAGACAAAAGACAAAAGACAAACAAACCTTCCAATCACCACATGCAACAAACGCAAAGAGCCACGATACGATGAGGTGCACTCTCCGCTGAGTCTCTGGCATGCACGACGCTAATGAGCATCATTGAAAACCATGAGCACTTGCATGTGATTCACTAGGTACGCTGTCATAGAATCAATAGGGCTTCCGATTAAAAAATTGTTCATTTCGCAATCTTCGTAGTTGTGACGAGCCTATCTGGTCGAGAATGATTCCAGCGTAGCACCTCTGACCAAGATGTTGCGAGGCTTTGAAGCACTGGAGTAAAGTTATTGACGCGTCAAATGTACACGTAGGCCGTGTCTTTGACATGCCAGTTTAGTGGGCGACCGACTTTTCTTCAAACCATGCCATTTCAAGACACGACACTACCAGCATCTAGCCGCACAATTTGTATCACAACGCTGAGTCCCGAGACGACATTCTAGGAAAGGGGGACGTGGAGGGAATGCGCTACACGCACACTTCCTCGCCGATTTGAGTTTCCGAATCCGTGTGCTGCAGCCACCCGTGCAACGTCCAATTGAATTGAATCGCAGCCATGCAATGAAGCTGACGCGGGCGCCGCATGTTGTGACTGAGGGCAGTGCTTGCACGTGGAGATAATGTCAGGGTACCCAGGTTGGCTGTGATGGTACAGATACGCGGCAGACAGTCTCCGGTTATGCTATAGATTTGGCACCAGATTTGAAA
This sequence comes from Diaporthe australafricana, assembly GCA_039880735.1. Classification (NCBI taxonomy): domain Eukaryota; kingdom Fungi; phylum Ascomycota; class Sordariomycetes; order Diaporthales; family Diaporthaceae; genus Diaporthe; species Diaporthe australafricana. The sequence goes on from JBCEDM010000001.1 coordinate 8,087,878, forward strand.
GCAGATCGGAATCAGAAACCCGAAGCGCGAAGTTTGCGTATGTGTCGCTGTGTTCTAAGTTTGTATCCCCCCCCCCCGCGATGCCACGCCTGGTATATCTAGCAAGGTGTATTTTTATCATATTTCAGATTACTGGGCCAGGTACTCAGAATTTAGTTAATTGTAGCCAAGATATTGAGCGGGAAAATTGCAAACCATTGATACTCTTCGCTGGCTTAATAACAATTGAACATAAAACGCCGCTTTTCCATTACACAGACGGGAAATAAGACTGCAACAAAGAATTGATGGCAGCCACAATATGTAGATAAATAGTTAAGAGTTCCAATCAAAATCTTGGTACTTCTTTGCGGCCGATGCGGGAATCGAGAGTCTTGAAAATAGTTGTTAGGATTCAGGAGATCCATGGATGGGGCTGAAGATACCTAGGTAGATTTGAGCTGTCACTCCTGACGCATGAGTCTGTATCCACTTGCGAACCGTGTCATTCTTGTTTCTTCAAATTTGAGAATAACCCCTTAGTTCATCTCGATATTGTTTCAACACATGGGGGAGACCAGTGACCACCAGCCTTGAGTTGCAATCAAATGTGCCTTGGGTATTCGATCATGACGAACAGCCTGCCTGAACTTGAACAGTCCAATTTTGATTACCTGGGTACTTGGATCTAGTTAACAGCCTACCATTGCTATACCATTTCTCAAATATTTGGACTCTCACTAAAATTTATAGCCTCGTAGAAGTCTATGAGTGACTCGGGCAGACCCAGGACGGTAACCACGAGGCCACCTCAAGCCGGCTCTTTCGCCCGACTCAAGAGTTTATCACGCAGCCAAGTGCCACGAGCAGATTTCATTACTAGTTGGCCTTGACTACTTGATGCTGAAGTTCCAGGTCCCACATCCAGGGACGCTCGGTCGGAAACTGAGAAGCTCAGCTCTAGAGAAGCCATGGGCTGTAAATAACAACTGGCAAGCGAGCACTGATTATTGCGGCCGTAGCTGGCTCGCGAGAGAATGTAGAAGTGCGGCCCACGAGCTCCGCCACAGGGTTCATCCAAAGCGAGCTGCCATTGATCACAGATTGCAGAAGCGTGCTCAACAGTGGCCTGACTTCTCTGTCAGAAATCTTAGGCAGATCCAGATATCTGGGTCCCAGGAGACCATGGTTCGGTTGGTCGATGTACCGGTACACTCGTATAGAAATCCGGGGTTGAGGCTGAGATCACGTTGTGTGGAGCAGAGGGAGTGACCGATCTGGCATAGATCTGGATGAGATCTTGAATAATCTACTTTCATGACGCGACGGCGATACTTGACCTCGTTGTCAGCACTTCCCGGAAAGGAGCCCGGAAGGCGCGAAAAGGGAAACAACTTCACAAGCTACCTTCAAGAGTCGGCAAATAATCTTTCCCAGTACCTAAGAAGGCCACGTTGAATCGATCTCAGACTACTTCAACAACCTTACAGAAGAACCAGGTGTCGTGGACTCAACCGGGGACAAAACATCCTCATGGCCCATGCTCCATAAGGTTTTGGAAGGGTCGTACCGCCTGTTTGAGAAGCATCTGCTGGGACTTCTGCAGATTGATGAAACTCCAGGTAGCACCTTGAATACAAAGATCTGCGTTCAAGCATTTCTCAAGCACGGTTTGTGGTCGGACAGACAGGGTGCGTGTTCACAGACGTAACCCGCAGCGGGCTGGCTTGGTTGCAACGTCAACACCTCGCTGCTACTACATGCTGGTTGACATGTCAGTCAGTGTTGCGCATTGGTGTTAGCGATTCACGACTCAATACCTGGCAGCACATGTCTCGACCGGTCTCAGTTCGTTACGCATTCGTGCTGACTGTCGGACGGGCAAGATACAAGCATCATCTGTGAAACAATCCTGAGTAAATGTTTGTGAACCAGTCAGGGACTGTCCAAGCGTGAACTCCTCTTGACTTGAGCGGATTGACTTTTGTTTCGTTGTCCAAGTAGGATCTTCGTTTCCGTGTTCTCAAGTTTCTCAAGTACCTTGCTTCTTGTATTCTCGTCATGACGAAATGCTGTGGAAGATCGCAGGGGACCCACTTCCCGCAACATTGCATGTATTTAGTCTACATGTGCATGCTGTATCTAAAAGCCGGATTAAGGCCTGGTGGGTAAGGGGTTGAGGACAAACCGGGCATTTTGACAGGCATGCTGTCGATCTCGGCCTCGAGGACGGCATGCCATGCGATCCCGGAGAGAAGAAATCTGGCGGCATGCAGAGACTTTGGTAGAGCAGGCAGCGGTGTCAACGCGCGTCGAGGTTATCGCCGCCTCCGAGGTGAAGTCCGGTCGAATTTAAGTCGGATCGAGGACATGGGCCAGAGCTCTAGTGTAGGTAGATTGTAGAGCCATGGTGCGCGTGTTTGCTAGGCGCGAGGCCGGGACCGCTGAGGCGAAGACGAAGAGAGGCTCCATGCAAGGGAAAACTTTCGCCGCATCGTTAAACCTTTTCTGGGTCTGCGTCGATGACAGCGATCGAAGGGCCCACAGGCGCAGGTTCAGGACCAGGACCAGGCCCGGGAAGGCAGGGGTCTCACAGTTGGGAGTGGGAACGGGCGGCGTGATTCATGATGCGGCTCACTCATGCTATGCAGGCTCTTTCAGTCGGAAAGTCCCAGTGTCCCAGACAGAACAGACAGTTGCATGGCAGATAGATAGGGAAAAAGAGGGCCCCCACGCAGGGCGGTGCAGGGGTTGTTGCAGATACAATCAAGGCTGGTGAGAGCGATGGTGCGAGGTTCGACCAGAAATAGCGTGGTGGGCAGGGCCGAGAGCCTCAGAAGCAGGTGTGGGGGCTCGGGATGCAGGCCAAGGAAGCATCGAACGTCGAACCACACTCTGGGCCAGAGCGTGATAGCGGCTCAGAGCGGGCGGGTGGCAGCAGGGGTCCAGGGGGGCAGGGGGTGGCGGGCAATCTGATATTGCCAGTATTGCGGTCTCCTGGCATCTCATGATGTTGGCAGACCGGCCAGATTGCTGGAAGGCGACAGGGGGGGCGGGCTGGTAAAAATTGGCGCGCTGCAGCGGGAGTGAGGTGTCAAGAGTCGGAGGCTGCAGGAGGGACCCGCCAGGGCGAGAGCGCAGGTGGCGTGATTTCCTGAGCTCCCCGTTGTCCCAGCACATGGGACCATGCCATCCGTGATCTCCCGCGCATGAGCACTGGTCCATTCTTTACCACTGATGTGTCGGTAGGGATCCGAGCCTGACATTTGTGTTTCTGTCTGGTCAGTCCAGTCTTGTCAGTGAGGCTGTTAGTCAGTAGATTAATTGTATGTGCATGTACATGCATCTAGATATGTGTGGGAAGGGCAGCGGGAGGGTACAAGGTTATGGTATCAGTACATTAGCCTACATCCACGGCCAAACAGCCGGCTCGGCTCAGCCCAGCCAAGCTCAGCTCAGCATAACATCAGTCCAGTCTCTCTGACAGAGAATTTTCCAAACATGCACCGCATACACTGCATGTTTGCGCCGTCATCAGAGGATACACTTCTTGTATGGAGTGATCATGACGAAACCGGTGTCTATTTTTTCTCTTTCTCTTGTCATCTTCTCTCCTGCGGTCTGGTCTGGTATGGCCTGGTCTGCTCTTGTCCCTACATGCTTCTGCAGCTCGTATCAACAGTACTGTACCGTGGCAATGCAATTGAATTGGCCGGCTGGCTGCATGATACAATAGGTGTTATTTGGGTGTGTATGTGGGTGTGTGTGTTTGTTCGTATGTGATACACAAGAACTAGGTAGTGATTACATCAACATGCAAGTGTAATGTATTGTATGCGCGTGTAATGTGATGTCCGTCGCATGTATGCCTGCATGTACATAACATACACACACTCACAAGTCAATGACTACAGTACCCAAGCCCAAGCGTTGAAGCCGTCCCGACTTTTTTTCATCTTTTGAGCTCCACTCTGACCACACTCGAGACTGGGCCTGCGATACCTCGTCCCATGTACCTTTGTACCCTCGTAAACGACGGAAGCAACAGTGGACGATCCCGACCACCTCCTGCCCCAGTTTTTCCCTGGGTGGCCACTCCCGAAAGCTACGTCCCGGTCCATGTCCAGTTGTGTTGTCTGACTGTACAGCAGAGCATGTACACTGCTCGCATCTCGAACCCTCGACTCCTGTCCCAACCTGCCCTGACACTCAACCACCTGCAGAAGGTGACTTTGTGACATGTCGCTTCCACTTTTCATCAGTCCATCATCGCAAAGTTTTTCCAGGGCCAGGGAACCGCCAATGGGTCCCCGATCCGTCTCTCGGACGCTGGCGATGGCCACTGCGTACAACACGACACGACACACTCAGATCGGCCTGATACCACTCGACAGCCACCTCGTGCTGCCAGATGCAAAAGATATAAAACCATCTTGAGCCTCATACGACCTCCCAGCAGTTCAGACCTTCCTCTTCAGCCAGCCTTGTCTACTCACCCAACTATATCCACAGCAACAAAACCTCCTCTCCAGTCCCAGTTCTTTCTGGACACCACCACAACTCCTCCATCACCTCTCTCTCTCTCTCACACACCTCACATCAATATCTTCCCAATGACTAGCACACCGGGAAAGTTCACCGTCGGTGACTACCTCGCCGAACGGTTGGCCCAGGTCGGCATCCGACACCACTTTGTCGTGCCTGGCGACTACAACCTCATCCTGCTCGACAAGCTGCAGGCCCACCCGGACCTCAAGGAGATCGGATGTGCCAATGAGCTCAACTGCAGCATGGCCGCCGAGGGCTACGCCCGTGCCAACGGCGTCTCTGCCTGCGTCGTCACCTACTCGGTCGGCGCCATCTCCGCCCTCAACGGCACCGGCAGTGCCTACGCCGAGAACCTGCCCCTGATCCTCATCTCCGGCTCCCCCAACACAAACGACGCCGGCCAGTTCCACCTGCTGCACCACACCCTCGGCAAGCTCGACTACAACTACCAGCTTGAGATGGCCGAGAAGGTCACATGTTGCGCCGTCGCCGTCAACCGTGCCGAGGAGGCCCCCAGACTCATCGACAGAGCCATCCGCGCCGCCATCCTGGCCAGGAAGCCTTGCTACATCGAGATCCCCACCAACCTGTCCGGAGCCACCTGTGTCCGCCCCGGCCCCATCTCCGCCGTCACCGAGCCCGTCATCTCCGACCAGGGTGCCCTCGCCGCCGCCGCCGACTGCGCCGCCGAGTACCTGAGGAACAAGCTCAAGCCCCTCATCCTCGTCGGCCCCAAGCTGTCCCGGTGCGGCGCTGAAAAGGCCCTCCTCAAGCTGGCCGAGTCCATGGGTTGCGCTGTTGCCCTCCAGCCCGCTGCCAAGGGCATGTTCCCCGAAGACCACCCACAGTTTGTCGGCGTCTTCTGGGGCCAGGTCTCAACCCTGGCTGCCGATGCCATCCTGAACTGGGCCGATGCTATCATCTGCGCTGGCTGCGTCTTTAACGACTACTCAACCGTCGGCTGGACCGCCATGCCCAACATTCCCCTGATGAAGTGCGACATGGACCACGTCACCTTCCCCGGCAACCACTTCAGCCGTGTCCGTCTCGGAGAGTTCCTTGACCACCTCTCCACCGAGGTCCAGTACAACGACTCCACCATGGTCGAGTACAAGCGCCTCCGCCCAGACCCCTACGTCGTCCACGAGGCCAGCGACGACGAGGAGCTCACCCGCAAGGAGATCCAGCGCCAGCTGCAGCCCCTGGTCACCCCCAACTCGACCCTCTTCATCGAGACCGGCGACTCCTGGTTCAACGGCACACAGCTGCACCTTCCCAAGGGTGCAGGCTACGAGATCGAGATGCAGTGGGGCCACATTGGCTGGTCTGTGCCCGCCTCCTTTGGCTACGCCGTGCGCTTCCCCGAGCGCCGCACAATCTGTGTCTGCGGTGACGGTTCCTTCCAGGTGACCGCCCAGGAGGTCTCCCAGATGGTGCGCTTCAACCTGCCCATCACGATCCTGCTCATCAACAACCGTGGCTACACCATCGAGGTCGAGATCCACGACGGCAGCTACAACAAGATCAAGAACTGGAACTACGCCCTGCTGATGCAGGCCTTCAACTCCACCGACGGAAACGGCATCTCGTTCGTCGCCAACACGGCCGGCGAGCTCAAGGAGGCCATCACTGCCGCCAACAACCACAAGACCGGCCCGGCTCTGATCGAGTGCACGATCCACCAGGACGACTGCAGTAAGGAACTGATCACATGGGGCCACTACGTCGCAGCCGCTAACGCGAGACCGCCGAAGGCCTCGACCCTGGACGACTACTAGGAGAGTCCAAGTCCAACACCGGCGGCGGCTCGCGGCTCGCGGCGGGCAACGAAGCCCTGAACGGCCTCACTAATGGAGACATCGTGGAGAAGGTCTACGACGGCAAGGGAAGGCTTGGTGGCTATGCCTTTTGCAGCCACATCACCGGCATGAGACAAGAGTCGTAGACTCTACAAGCATTGTACATATTTTGGTCATGGTTCCTGTTTTCTGTTTTTCCTCATCATCATCGGAGTCACTTTGCGGGTGGTTTTATTCCTTTTTCTGGTAATCAGCGGAGGCGGGGCGGTGCATTTGATTAGACTCGGTATCCTTCAAGTTTCGGCTCGTGGTTACGGTGTCCCTTCATTATATCATAGAAAAAGGCATAGATACCTCATAGACGATTTCAAAAGTTACCCATCTTCATTCAATACTTGGATAATTCCTTGAGCCTTTGAAGTGGCATGATGATTTTCCTGCGCCGAACCACAAAGTATCTGAAGTGGTGATCTCTTCGATTCCTCGCTAGCCACGCACCTACATGTGCCATGTTGTACTCCATGTAACCCTTGAGTCGCTTCTCGGCAGTCCCCTGAGCCCCCTGTAGAACTTGTACGGGTCATCAAGGAAGTGACCTGTCTGTTTGCGTGGGGGTCCTGCCCGTAGGGCTGACTCCAGTCTAGACTCTACTATAGGTAGGGGTTCCGCTTAGGGAAAGTGGCGCCACGGAGAAACCGAACACCCATCAATGGTATGGCAAAGAGGCACGCCAGCATGGCTCACGATAGATGGGAGGATTTTTGGGTGCGCCTCAGCACCCAAAATGCGGTGAGCGCCTTTCATTCCTGCGTCTCCTGTCTATCCACAGTCCGGCTCGTCTCCCGCGCTGCCAGTGCCCGCGCCCTGCTGTTGGCCTCCATACACACCGCCGTCCAGGATGACAGCCTCGTTGTCGTCCAGGTCGTCCTGTACCCTCCTCCACCTTGTCGCCCTGTCCTTGCGGCCCTCCAGCGCGGCCCCCTTGCCCTTGGCGTCGTAGACAGGCTTGATCATGCCGCCGAGCAGGGGGTTCTTGCTGAAAGCACCCCCGGCACCGAGCCGCCTGTTCGCGCTCGTCTCCTCCAGGACGCCGCCGCCGCCGCCGCCGCCGGAGCCCGATGGCGGCTCGTCCTCGTCGTCGGGCGTGGCCGGCCGTTCCTTCGCCACGAACTTCTTGACCACCTTGCCGCCGACCAAGTCGATGCTGACGACTTGCTGCCTCTTCTCGTAGTCGGGCCGCGCGCTCCACTCCATCTCGCGCAGCAGCTTCTGCTGCCGCTTGAGCTCGCGCGCCCGGTCCTCGGGCGACGCCCACAGGCTGCCCCCTCCGCCGAACCCGGCCATGGCGCCCGACACGTCAAAGTCGGCGGCCTCGTCGCGCACCGTCGTGCGCCGCGCGTTCTGCGCCTGGAACCCGAGGAGCCTGTCGCGGTGCTCGAGCGCCCGCGCCTCCGCCTCGCTGCTCGCCGCCCCGCCGCCACCGTCCTCCTCGCCTGTCCGCGGCTTCGTGAACGGCCGCGGCTTGGCCGCCACGTCGGCGCGCCGGTGCGCGTCGCGGTCCGCCGCCTGCTTCTCGCGCCCGCGCTCCGCGCGCAGCTCCCTGATCATGGACTGGATCTCGCCCGAGGACAGCAGCGGCGCGCCGCAGGACGTGCAGGGGCCCAGGCCCTCCTTGAGGCAGATCACTTTGCCGCAGCTCAGACAGTTGGGCGCGGCGCTCTGGAGGGGGTGGCGAGTTGCGACGCAGTTGCAGCGCCGCGCGGAGTCGTCGCCGCCGGTTGTGGACAGCGAGGGGTTCGTCGTTACTTCTAGCGACCGGATGGCTGCGTCGAGGTCTGCGACGGCTGTTGAGGCGCCGTGCATGGGCGTGCCGCCCGCTATGGATACCTTGGTGACTGGGGCATTTCCCTTGGAAGCTGGCCCGGGCGTTGAGCTGCGGGAGGTTGGGTTCGACTTCGGCTTCTGTTTGGGTGCTAGACGGTCCGAGACCAGGGATCCGGAGGCAGACGGGGGCTGCTTGCTGAACTTCTGGGGTGGTGGTGTAGAAGATTTTGGTGTAGGGGCCTTGAATGGCGAATTACTATTTGAGGGCGTCGACGCGCCAGATCTACCTGCTATGTAATCATCCTCGAGGGACTTCTTGCTGTAGACTGTCCCCGACGCCGGGGTTGCGTCTGTAATTTGCCGCGGGGCTGGCGTATGAATCGGTGCTTTCTTCTTCTTGGGCCCCCTTTGAGGTCTTGGGACCGCGTCTGGGTCCGACGGGGGCTGCTGGCGTGCGACTGGAGCGGGAGCTGGAGCGGGAGCGGGTTTCGGGTCTTGTCGCCGCGAGTTGAACGAGGAGATGAATTCGATGGCCTGGGGCGAGTCACCAAGCAGGTTCTTGAAGTGGTCTGCCGCTTCTGCCTTGGACAGAGTAGACCCGTAGTCGAGTATTTGTTTGCAGTCCGAGTCGGGAAGGCCAAGGAGCATAGACAGCTGGTTTAGCGACATCCTTGCGCCTTTGCAAGTCGTCGAGTAGAAAGTTGAAGGTGGGCGCGGAAGCTCACGAAATGCTGTGGATGACGTCCTTATTTCACGTCAGCGCCTCGGCCAGCCCATTTGAGCTCGCCGGCGCAGGGGGCCCTAACCCTGCTGGAGGCATGGGGCAGTGGTACCTTAGTACCTAGGCAGGTGGTCAACCACAGGGGAGCCTGTCCCTTCGTACACGAACTTCAGAGCTCTAACCTTTTGGCGAGGACTCCAAATAATTGGGTTTTCAAAATCCAGCAAAATAATACCCTATGGGACGCATCTTTTTAAAATATGAATTGACTCGAAAAGTACGGGCAAGAGTGTGAGAAATGGAATCCCCCCGGACGATTGGCACATGCGGTTCGCATTCTTCATTCCCGCACCCGAACATCAGTATACTGGAGGCTACGCTTGCTGTAGTCGTCATCGACGAAAAAAAAATGCAGCTCAGGAAATCCGCATCTCGACCCGAAAAAAAGCCACATAATCCAGCGCCATAGTGCATCTATCTCGGTAAATTAGGACATTGTCACCATCTTGACATCGAGTCACAGGGTGTGGCATTGGGTTGATAAAGGGATATTCTATATCCTTTTACATGGCATCTCAGGATATAACAGAGTGTTGGCTGCCGTGAAATTATGCTTGGATAGCTGTCCAATATTCATGTCAGGTTGGACAGACGGGTTCCTTGGTTCTGTGTCTGAGGGGATAGTACAGTCAATCAAACGTGAAAGTGAGACGCGGAGATATGAATCTATTCCTCAATCTTCTGAGAAGTTCATAATTTGTTGGAAGTGAGTCATATCCCGCGCAGCTTCCCGTCGCTACCATATCACCTTTTGGTCCTGTTCTGGCCGGGTCATGGGCTCTCAGGGGCGGGAAACAAGCGCAATTGCGGTCTCACCCTCTCTTCAACTTCTTCTATGGTGGTAGCCAAACGCTTGCGGAACACGGCCCTGTACGCCATGATATCTGTCAGGTGGGATGGATTGCCTGGAGCACATGGCAAGGTGTTCCTGCTGGAAGGGGTATAGTCTGCTGACCCAAAGTCTGGCGAACTACTGCAGAATTTCGTCGTAAACGTCGTCGAATCAGAAGCTCGGATTCAACAGTCTTTTGTCCCTTTTCGTTCTCAACACAATTCAGAGCACCTTTAGGCCTTCTGCTGCTGACGACTGCCATGAGGGTTTATCAGCCCGGCGGTGTCTCATGGTGGGTTTAAAATGCGGCATCTTTCCTCTCAATTAAAGATGATTCATGGGTCAAAGAACGAGCGGAAACAATTTCAAAATGATCAACAGTGCCAAAGATGTCATTGTCCCAGCGGAATCACACCAGGTTATTCCACGAACTGGCGACTTGACTAAATCCACAGAGAAAGGGCCAGACCACAAGCATGCACCCAGCATCGAACCTTCTCCTATAGTGGACAATAATTCGAGCGAGAAGCCGCTATGGCGAACTCTACTCATCATAGTAGCCTTATTGACTAGCGTCTTCTTTGTGGCTCTGGATGTGAATATTCTAGGTTGGTTCTACTCACATCGAAAGCCTTGGGTGACTTTACGACAAAACGGATCAATAACATGAAAGTGATGTAGCTACGGCAACCCCGAAAATCACGACTGAGTTTCACAGCCTTGACGACACGGCTTGGTATGGTACAGCATACAATCTGGCAAAGCTAGCAACCCAGCCAGCTTACGGCCAGTTGTATACATCCTTCTCTCTCAAATGGACATTCTGTTGGAGTGTTGCGGTGTTTGCGGTTGGTGAGTTTCTGAAATGCGAAGCACTGGCTTCGGTCTCCCTCATACAAACTGCCACGCCCCTTGGAGTAGCTCCCTCTCATCGATGAGTAAAGGTTCCATAATCTGTGCCGTTGCACCAACTTCGGCCATCCTCATATTTGGAAGAGCTATTCAAGGCTGCTCAACCGCTGGAGTATTCACAGGGGGTCTGCTTCTGGCCGGATACATCGTGCCGAAACAGAAGGTTCCGCTCTTCATATCTTTTGTCTCGACCATGTTCATGGTGGCTTCTATAGTAGGCCCTGTTCTGGGAGGAGCTTTCACTGAGAGCAGGTTGACCTGGCGGTTTTGCTTTTGGATTAATCTTCGTAAGTTCACTCCAAAGGGAATCATCGATTCTGTCCCAAAAGCTACACGCACGAAACAGCCCTGGAGACCGGAACTGGACATATCTAAATATTCCTGTGTGCTGATGCGTGGCTGTGGCCGTAGCCATCAGTGCTGTCTGTCTCCTTTTCACATGGATCGCCTTCCAAGAACCCAAAAGAGAGACCTCGAACATTCCGTTGAAAGAGAAATTCGCATCGCTCGACCCCATTGGTACATGCCTCATCCTAGCATCCATGACATGTCTCGTCCTGGCCTTACAATGGGGCGGGTCTACCTTGTCATGGAAAGATTCAAGAGTCTGGGGGACGCTTCTCGGATTCGGGCTTCTTCTGGTGGTCTTTTTGATCATACAGATTAGGCAGAAGGAAAGGTAATTACTGACAACCACACCGTTTCATTGTGTGCGTCCACTTAACTGTTCATGACTGACTATGAGAAAACAGAGCGCTCGTCCCGATCCGAATCTTGACCCAACGCACTGTTGGGTTTGGTTGCATTTCGGGCGGATCCGTTATAATGGCAATCAATGTGCTCACTATCTACCTGCCATTCTACTTCCAAGCGGCAAAGGGTGTTTCGCCAGCTACTTCGGGATTGTACATCCTTGCCCTGGGTATACCGAACTCTCTGGCAACAGTGGCCTGTGGTCTAGCAATGACCATGACAAGGCACTATATACCCTACCTTATGGCTGGTGCTGTGATACTGGCAGTTGGCTCCGGGCTTCTGTCAACCCTAAACGTCGCCAGTACTGTGGGACAAATCATAGGCTGTAAGTAACCCTGGGAATGCCTGGGCTATCTCATTCTCTCGTTGTCCTGACACCCCTTTATATCATATCTCTGATTCCCATGTCGCCTTCTGCATACTTCAGATAGAAATTGGTAACTAAAACTGTCATTAGATCAATTCATAGCGAGTGTCGGCTTCGGCATCAGTGTCCAGGTGCCATTGACAGCCATGCAAAATGTCTTGAACGAGGCCGACCTTCCAACCGGAAATTCCCTATTCATGTTCGCCCAGAGCTTAGGGACGGTTATTGCGCTACCCATTGCGCAGGCCATCTTCCTAGGCACCCTGAACGATAGGCTTGACGCCCGTTTACCTGATGCTGAGGCTACTCAAATAACAGACCTCGGGGCCTCTAGTGTCGACGCTGAACATATCGACGCTGACTTGGTGCCGTTTGTTGCCGCAGCATACGGGTACGCGGTGCAGGCTGCGGTCTATGTCGCTGCTGCTGCAGCCGTAGTTGCTTTTGCGACGGCGGGAATGATGGAGTGGAAGAAATTGGACTACAAGGAAAAGCCTTCTGAGGATGAAGGGCGATCTGAAGCGGCTGAGAATGCACCGGGGACTCCGGGAGGACTTGATATGGGTGGAGGCATTGTTCAGGCGTCAGAGAAAGCCTGAATGCGTGTAGGAAAGGCGCATTGAGGCACTGGGCCCAGTGTTGGTCCTCCCTCCTGTCAAACTCAAGTCTGTCTAGAGGCTACATATTTTAGGCGGTGAGAGTCCGATAGCGCGAGCTTTGCTTGTGACCACTGTGAATGGAATATAGAACCTCTCTTTGCATTGGCATTTCAGCAGTAGGGTTCAGCAAAATTGGGACGCAGGCTGCATTATTGTGCCCAAAAGCAACAATTTGTTGACGACGGCGGAAGGGAAGGAGCGCAGAAAGGTGCGAGTATACAGGGTTGAAATATTCACCAAAAGAGGACTTTCCATTCCGAACCATTTCAGCAAATGTTTCGTTTCTTTTGACGGGGAAATTGACATCTGGGGCAGAGTCCGGTGTAAGTCTAGGTCGAACAGTTTATTGCATTTTCACTGCGCTAACGCATTATCTGGGGTATGCATTTAGCGCGACATCTAAAAAAAAAGTTGGTGGGGCACCAAATCCGAGGCACGATAGCACCCAAATCGTCCGGCATACGACAACAAATTAAAACAACGATGGGCCGTCCCAAGCGCAACATCCTGGCAGCAGCCACCGAGTCCACCACGCCTCCCGACGAGCTGACCGATCACCAGTTTGTCGCGCGAGTCGGAAAGCCCGAGGGCAACAACACGTACACGTGCATCCTGCCCAACACCAAGACCAGCCTCGTCGAGCTGGCGCAGAGATTCCGCAACACAATATGGATCAAAAGAGGAGGGTTTGTCGTCGTGGACCTGACGCCGAGTGAGGAGCGCAGCAAGGCCAACAACAAGGTCGAGGGCGAGATCATCAACGTGGTGCGGGACGAGAAGGAGTGGCGCAAGATGCCATACTGGTATGATCATCTTCTTTGATGCCTCAACTGCCTTACTACGGGCGGGCCTACCCCAGAGTCGCATTGTTCTCCTGGATGTGATTGATTCTGACAAGCATGTCATTTAACAGGCCCAGAGAATTCCCAAAGAACACTTACCCTGACGACGAGGATGACTCGAGAGGTCTCCCACCAACAGACTCCGAGGACGAGGATTGATCATAGCATTGCTCTTACACAGTTCTTGTTGACCAAGCTGCTCCTATCAAGACGCCATCTTACCACATCGGAGGCGTAAGCTCCGGCCGCCCGTTCTGATAGCCAGTCTAAGGCTTTCGAATTGGCCGAGCTGGCGCTCCTGCGCTGCCGACAGGCGGGTTTGCCGCAGCCGAGGATGCTGCATCGTCCGACGTGCCAAACCACACCGCCCCCACCGTTACTGCCATGACACTCACCACAACAGCCGAGCTGACTGGTGTGCTGGGAAACACGTTCCAGGCCCACTCCTGGAGGGCCCACAAGACGTACTGTAACACCGGGTGCAGGCCGCCGCGCCAGAGGAGGTAGGGCGTGGACCAGGCCAGGTAGGAATAGAACTGATAATGGAGAGATCGCGCGAAGAGCAGGCCGATGACGTTGGCAGTTAGGATGGTAGTTAGAATGTACTTTGGCGTGAATCCTTGAAATAACGGCTGCCAATTTCGCCCACGGCCATCGTGGCTGAATGTTGCGTACAAAATGTCTCCCAACGATTTCCCCGTGGGTGGGAGCCACCGGGTGAAGATAAAGGTCAGGAGGACGTCAGCATGCAGGACGAGCAGGGATGTCGAAAAAGCTCGGCTGAGAAAAGCCTCCTCGCCCACGAATCGCCAGTTGACCGTCCACTTGAAAAGGAATTGGCGAGAGAATTCGAAGGCGCGTCCAAAGTAGGCGCCCGGGTGGGTGAGGAACGGCGCCGCGAGTTGTACTTGCAAGCTGGCCATCATCCCGCCCAGCACTATAGTTCCAATTACGCCCTTAACGAAGAAGATGAGAATGCCGACTACCGGAAGCACCAGAAGCAGTGTCATTTTGACACCGAGCCCAAAACTGTAGACGAGACCGCCGGCGAGCCACTGTCGCTGCTGGAAGAGCAGGATCGAGAACCACAGGAAGAAGACTGCAAAGCAATCATTGAAGCAGCGGAGCATGAAGATGCTGTGCATGCGCTTTGAGAGAATCAAGAGGGGAAAGACGTAGGGAGGAGCCTGTTTACATCAGATCAGCCGTCCCACAATCATGTTCGAAATTTCTCAGCGTGGAAACTTGCCTTTGCCTTCCAGTAGCAGGACATGACCACGGCTACATTCACCAGATATAGCCCAGCAAACAGTTGCTGGGCTAGGAGGATGTCCTTGCCATGGTTGGTGATGTAGTACAGGCCAGTGTAGATGTAGACGTGGGCAGCTGGGTAGACCAGTGGACCTGTGCCTCCTTCGATCTTTGTGTAGTCCCTCTCCCCGTCAAGAAATAACTGTACTTGCTCCATGTAGGCAGTCCAGTCAATTTCAGTGTCTTGGAACGAGCAACGGTTAGTACCCAAGCTAAGCGCGTCTTCTCATTTTAGGGGCTCACTTACAGGCCACCTTGGCAATCACCAGCACACATAACGCTGCATCGAGAAGAAGCAGCGCAGGCGGAATCAGCCTGGACAGCCAATGCCTTCCTGTGGCGACATCCTGTGCGAACCGAAAGAGTTGTACGTATGGTGGGTCCCGATTTGTGGCCATGGTGCAGGATTATGATGGATAGTATGATACTTGTGACGGTCAAGATGATCGACGACGGGTGTGTTAAATTGCTGGCGACGTGTTTGGAGCTACCCCTGTCAGCCCCAGGGTCCAAAGCTGCAGCCGACAGCTCTGGCATCCTCAGTACAATGATATATTGATCTAACCGGGCCAACTCATGCCTCTCATCAACACTCCATTCCCCGGGTCAATTCAAGGGGTGTACATCAACTGTGAGACCTTATCCTCATAGGCAGGCTCGTAATTAATACCGAATATATTTCTCACCTCATAATCATTACACAGGTCCCAAGTTTCCAAGGAAAATCGTTTGCTATTCATTAAAAAGCAGTGGCTGCAAATTCACCCATAATTTAACCCGTCCGCCCAGCCCAACGCCCTGCTTGTAACAATTGACGCTCAAGGACAAAGAATACATGAGAAAACGAGGGGACAAAAGTCACTCCAGCTACCTGTAACCCGGCGGCCATCCTCTCCCATGGGGATATCCCGGCCCTGTTGGATAGTATCCCCCCGTTGGAGCTGTCCAATGCCTCGGCACGGGACCCGGGCGGTACGCCTGGTCAGGCGACCCATGTTGGGCATAGGCTTCCGCATACGGCGGGAAAGCATACGGGTCCGTCTCCGGGTGCCGCTGTCTCGGCTGCGGCGAGAACGGGTTTGGTTCCTGCGGAGATGGCGGCTCGCGATCGACAGGCGGGGCCTGCGGCGCCCGCTTGGGAACAGGCCGGGCACGGGCGCGCTCCGCCTCCTCATCCGACCCGACCTCGCCCATGGTGGAAGAATCGCGGACACGGTTCACCTCGGACACGAAGACCCTTATGTTGAACACTGGCGTCCCCTTGCTGTTGGGCTCCTTGATCATGCTCAGATAATACGAGATTTCCCTGCCGTCGTCGTCGAACGCCGTCTTTTGCGTCTCGGCCATCTTCCGCAGCGGCAGGCAGCCGAACTCGTCGACATACCAGGAGAGCACCTTGTTCCTCAATCTCCTCAGCTCGTCGTTGCCGTTCTTCAGCTTGTCGATGATCTCCAACTGAAGTTTGGCAGCTGGGTCCTGGTCTGTGAAGATGGCCATAAAGGGGGTCACGCCCCAGGAGTCGTCCTCGTCCCATAGGTCGGACACGACAGGTTTCTCGCTCCTGACGTCGATGAGACCGCACACTATCACGAACCTCCACCATATTGGCTTCAGGTTGAACTCGATGCACGCGGTGAAGTCCTGCCGGTTTCCAGTGAGGAACAACCTAGAGTTCTTGTCCCACAGGCTGGCCGGGCGAGCTGATAGGCTATGACAGGAGTAAGTCGCCCGAGGCTGCAAGTGGAAGTGGAAGTTCAGCGACCTAAGGAGCTGGGCCCTTAGACGGAGCGCAACACTGTTGCTTAGAGTTCTGGCGATGTATATCGTATTGCGCTGCCCATTCCAAAATGCCTTGTCTGTCGTGTAGAACAAGTCGTATGCTCGATCACGGACAAAGCCAGACTCAGTCTTCATCAGATAGACCCCGATTTTGCGGTTGTCCTCGTTGACACAGTCGAGCGCGAAGACATATTCCTTCTTAGGGGATGATCCCAGGACGGTCTCGATGCGCAGACCGTTGTTCGTCATTGCAAATTCCTTGACTGGAGCGACCCGGTCTCGGAGTATTTTCAGCCTACCGCATTCTGCAAACTCCCTGGGCGATTGAGCGAGGATGCCACGCAAGTCCTTGCCATGTTGACTTGAGTGAGTCGGCCGTCTGTCAACTCCTGACTCGCTTTGAGACGTCCACGCGAAGAGTGTGAGGTCGTTGGTGCTCTTTGCTATCTCTTCCTGAAGTCGCAGAAACGAGTTCTTTCCCTCCCCGTAAATCATGGGCATATTCACACCAAAGATGCCGAAAAGACAATATGCCATGTCTTCCACCCTCGTTGTCTTTCTATGTGCTGCCCAGGACATCCTCCGTCCAACAGGTACTGTCGGCAATAGCTCCGAGTCCTCGAGGATATCGGCGTCGATCCCTGTTATTTCAGACAGCTCATGCCTGAGAGTCTTCTTACTGCCCCTGAAATTCCACTCCTGATCGTAGAAATCGAGCTCCTCAGGCCCAATTAACTCCTGGAGCGTCCAGCCGCGGGTAAACCACCGGCAGTCTTTCATAAACTCTGATGTCTTGCTCTCCGCATGCTCGAAGTTGTTAACTTTGAGGTCAGACAGGTGGGCAAGACACATGGACGACTCCTTGTACCAATGGAACATAGAGTTGATGGCCTCCGAAAGTGCCGCACTGCTGGTCTTATCAATGCAGCAGGTATCAACCCAAGCGTACGCGTACCCTTTCTCCTTGGCCACTTCGCACGTCTTTTTTATCTTCAGGAAACCAGCCTTCTTCAGGAGTCTGGCCGGTCGCGATTCGGCCAGCATCTCATGGAAGTCGACTTCATCTTTCTCCCAGGTGTGCGACAGAATAGCATATTTACAATCTTGTAGATCGACGATTTCGTCGAGTCTCAGGGTAGTGGTATCAATCAGCCACATTTCGGCAACTGAAGTGCAAGGTAGCCGTGCGATAGGTCAGCCGCAGGTAGGCATGAGAGTGAGACTGCACCATGAAATTTTTCAAAGTAGGGAGGGATTGACGTGGAAAGGCTTGGTAGAAACTGCTCACTGTGAATCCAGGTCGCATTAGCGGGAACAGGTGAGGTGGAACAGGGGCATAAGCAGAACAAGTAGAAGATATGGCAGAAGAGAGTAAGCAAGGATGGGCAAGGATGGGCACCCCAAAGGCTTCCAAATCCAGGCCCCGGTTGAGGCTCTGCGTGGGGATGGGGTAAAGAATCGGGCAGAGGCCAGACGTGCGTCATTCACGTTATTGGATATGGATTAGTTCCACTGCGTCGATGCACGAGCTATTGGCCCCAGTTGGTGCTTGATTCGATGGTGCGAGGTGGCTGCAGCTGGAGCTCCCACTCCAATGAAATCGGGGCACAAGATCTCGCGGAACCGTGGTGAGGGGGCGACCGAGACGATTTGTAAGGTGTTGTCATTATATGTTCTTCTCTTATGCCTCTCACGGCGATCAGGGTCCTTGAACTAATGGTGCGTGTTCGGCTGGCCCAGCATCGTTATCGCTCTCCTCGTCCTCTTCGGACTCTTCTTCCTCTCCAGAGTCTTCTTCGTCTTCGTCTTCTTCGCCCTCCTCAGACTCTTCTTCCTCCTCCTCGCTCTCGCCTTCCTCTGATTGGCCGTCATCTTCTGCAAGCCAGTCCGCGAGCGACTTGGTACCGAGGCCGGGCCCTTCATCTCCATTAGTAGCCTTGGGTACACTAGACCTCGCAGTCGCGCTGTCAAGACTTTCCGCAGCAGGGACGACGCGTTTCTCGCCATACGCAAAGCTACTACTGGTAGACTCTCCTTCGGATCTCAGCTTCGGATCCGGCTCCCTGCCTTCCTCGACCCAGTCCGGCAAGGCCTCATATCCTTTGAGACCGTGGACTCCTCCCCCACCACCCAGAACCAAAGCTGCTGAGCCCAACGTGAAATCTTTCCTGGTTTCGGATGGACTGGGGGCTTGTGGTGCGGGCTTCGGTGCAAGAAGCATGAGTGTTGCCAGCTGAGGAACACCCAACAGCGCCTTGAACAGCCTTGCCCTGTCTCGTAGATCGTATGAAGTGTCGTAGCGCACCAGTAATAGGACGTAGTTCCACAACTGCGCCACGGGGTGGTCTTCCACCTCATTCAGGGACGTTGGGTCGGCAGCTTCGCCTTCGGCCTCTTGGCTCTTCCTGGACTCTATCACACGGTTCAGATGGTGCAGATAGACCTTGGCGGTTAGAAGTAGTATCTGCCGCTTGGCGATTTCTGCTTCTTCTGCAAAGCCCTTGAGCAGGATCCTGCAGACATCTGCTGCGATATTGTCCTCGCCATTCAGACCAGCAAACTCACTGACGAGCCATATGATGGTAGCTCGAGCTTGTGGGTCGGTGGCCGAGTCCAGGTTCTTTGCTAACCTCACGACTGTAGAAGTATGAGCACTAGAATCCTGTTGAATCAAGTGTCTGATGACAGTCAGACTCTCTGCAGCCAGATTCCCGTCAAGGCTGGTAATCTGACTCAACAGCAGCCTTAGACATCTTGAACTTGTCGCCTGATCACTCTGCGCACATCGCCCGATGGCTCGAACAGCCTCACGCACTAATAGCTTGTCTGAGCCTCTTGAGAAGTGTTCCAGCTCATTGAGTATCAGTGATTTGACGTGTGGCGGAGCATGAGGGAAGACGAGGGTCAACACCTCGAGCTTGAGCTCCCACACCGAGCCGCTATCGGTTGCTCTGACGAGGAAGTGTGAGGCATATTTGACGAAGGCTGTGGGCTGCAGGAGGCAGACAGATACGATGTTGTAGAGAGCAATTTGCTGAATGTCGGAGGGCCCTCTGAGCAGTGCGACCAGCGGTCCAACGGCTGACTTGACATACTCCGGAGTCCCTATTGAAACATAACAGCGGGCCGCGCCCACCACAACGCCCGAATTCCTGCTCTGGAGCAACGGCTTTATTGAATTGAGCAGCAACTCGAGGTCCGGATCCAGGATGACAGCTCGTTCGCCCGCATCTCCGTTGTTGCCTGCCTCATTGTAAAAGCCTTGCAGGTCCGCTGCCTTTTCACCAGCTCTGACAGTCCTTGTCCTCCTCGGGAAACACTTTCGGGCATAGACTGTCAGCATTCTCATCGTCGAGAGTTGGCTCCACTCATCCATGTCGACGATCTTCCGAACCAAGCTCCGGTAATGCTTGTGTATGATATCCGTCCTTTCGGGGCATATTTCCATGAACGCAGTGACAGCCGCACCGGCCACGAAATATTGCTTGTCTCCCAGAAGCCCCGAGAGGTACTCTATCAACTGTGGTGACTGATTCGGATCCAAGCGGAAGCACTTCGGTATCGCCAGGGCCGCGGCCTTCCTCACATAGGGGCTCATGTCACCAGCGCCCTTCTTGATGGCCAGCGAAACGATCTGACTGATGACTGGCACCCGTATTCCGGACATGGTCTTCAGCGCCAGAGCGCGCACTTGGGGGTTGCTGTCTGACAGGGACTTCTGGATGGTGTTTATAGAAAGAAGCGCCAGGTCGGGTTCCTGTTCGGCATGGTGGATGAGGTAGATGTAGACGAGCTTCTTGATCTCGAGGTTCGGCGATGCGACGTTCTTGACCACGGACGAGAAGAAGGGCAGGGTCTTCTGGGCGCGGTACATCATGGAGATGACCTTGCGCAGGCCCTCGAGCACCTCACGCTCATTGCGGCTGTCGAGGAGCTTCTTGATCTGGTTCTTGTCCAGGGACCGGGGCGCATTTCGCGAGCTCCGGGCGGCGGAGGCGGCGTCGAGGGTGAGCTCCTGAGCTGCGTGCGTGAGGCTGTCAGTCTTGTCGGTCGCAAGAGTTGGGGAGCGCGGTCAACTCACCTTTCTCGAGGAGTGAAGAAATTCGGGATATTGGTTCCATTCTGAAGACCCATAAGACGGAAGTCTTCGTGGTGGCCGGGCGTGTCTTGTGGGAACCTGCAAGCTGCCTATTGCCCGTGGGGGGTAGGTGATGTTGACTGGAGTGGGTGACGTGCTGAAGGACCCCTGCGGCTTGGTGGGGCAACACTGGGCAGGCATGAAAGTCTAATGGGGAGCATCACTTAAACCCAGACTACATACATGGGGCCCAGGTACTTAGTACCCTTGATTGTTCTACATTCTGGGCAAATATGAGAGCCTCATCAACTGGCAGGGAGTTATCTCTTCGAATCATTCAGCTGTCACCATGAAGAAGGTGTCTGTCTCACAATGCCGCTGACGCCGCTCATCCTGTCGGCAGCTCTTCCGTCAGAGCTGCTCACATACATCATCCGACAACACGAATACCCAACCACACTCGTCATATGCTCGTCGCAAGCAGCATTCCTGGCCTCTTTCATAGTCGATGTACAACAAACATTGACAGATGCGCCTGACGACAGCCAGACTCTCTCTTCCCTACTGTATTCCCCTCTTTATCAAGTCGCCATTGCCCGACACATTCGCATGATTTTTGTTCCCACTGTCTCCCATCTGCGGGCCTGCCTCTCTGTCTTTGATACCAGGGACTCCAAGGTACCCCCTCCTCCTCCAACCGCCGCTTCAGGGCAAGCAAGAACGCGGCCTCTTCTGCTGGTGTACGGCTTTCTCGCTCTGCATCGCGACACGAGTGAATGGAGCGCCCAGGGAATAAGCAGCACAGCTACATGCCTGGTGGAAGCTGCAAGGAGAGTTGGCTTCAGGGCTGTTGTGGTCGATCCGCCTCGGGCTGTGGTGCAGGACGAAGATGGCTCGGGGGAACAAGACGCTGGTGACGATGACTCGCTTGTGGGGAGCAGGACAGATCAAACGCTCATGTCTGAGGAGGTCCCGGTGCTGAGTGCCCGTGCTAGGAAAGCTGGTGCCGATCCGGATGAGGCCGACTGGACTGGGCGTACGGTGACTTTGATGAGGACTCTGGGGAGGTGGTTCCGATATCGTCAAGGCGACTGGGCGCACGGGATGCAGGAGAACACATAATCACTGCAGAAGTCAGCAGGGCTGAGACTTGAGTCCTCGTTCATTCTCAATTAGCATGAAATAGTGTATACCCAGAGACCGAATCTCGACCAAACGCCCCGCCTTGGTATCAGCCCTCCCAAAGTCATTATGAATACATCAAAAGACAGTCGTTTCACTCGTTGAACGGAATGGCTTGCTCCATTTCCGTGATGTACAGCTTTATGTGTGCCTCCATCTTGAGGTACTCATCGTGAGCATTGTGGACCTCGTTCTCGATGGCCTCCTTAAGGTCTTGCATCTGTAATGGACATGTTAGATCCCAAGCCAGGTTGGTAAATGGTTTATAGCCATGCGACTTACCTTCTTCTCCGTCTGCTCGATTCGTACCCGCCGTTTCTCCATGTCACTGCCCTTCTCTGTCCGTTCCTGCTTCAGTTGCTGGTGGACCTTCTCCAGCTCCTCCATCTTCCTCTTGGCCTCCTGGGCTTTCTGGTTGGCGTGCTCCCTAAGCTTCTCCGTCCTCTCAAGCCACTTGGCCAGTTGTCTCTGCAGCAGCGTCTCCGCTCGCTCGACATCCTGAACGTCCGTCCGCCGCTCGAGCAGGGCATCTTTTTGTTTGTTCCTGCGCGCAGTCTCATCCTCTTCCTTTTGGAGCTCCGTGGCGATTTCGTCCAGGAGCTTGATACATGACGCCACATCGGTCGATACCACGCTAAATGAATCCGTCGAGGTTTGCAATGCCCGCGCCCGCCGGTCGAGCGAGTCGATATGAGCCTTGTCACTGCTAAGGGTGTTGGACAGCTCTGTCAGGCTCGCTTGCAGGGAGGAGGCGCTCTGCAAGACATATGGCCTCAGCTTGGCGCTCTCGTGCTTGACGGCTTGCTTCTCGGCTGCCTTCTGCTCTAACTGTGTTGACAACTCGCCCTTCCTCTCTTTGGCCTCATCCAACCGAGCTGCAACCCTCTCTTGGGATCGTCTGAGCTCGAGCAGCTTCTTTTTCAACTCGTCGTTGCGCCGTGTCCTCTCCGCGTATAGTCCCTGCATCTGTGATCGGGTCTGCTGCATTTCATCCAGTCGGGCATCCATGTCCTGATTCTCGCCGTACAGGCTCTCGATTCGCGCCTTTGTCTGCTCCGCCTTGTTGAAGTGCGTATCGATGACCGCGGTCTGGCTCTCGCGGAAGCGCACGAAGTTGATGAGGTAGCTGAAAATCTTGACTAGCCTCGGCTGCGTCGGCTTGTACAGATCGGTGAAGCTGAAGTCCCGGATACCACACTCAAGCAGCAGCCGGCGTAGTGACACGTAGAAGCCCATGAGGTTCCGCGTGTCGGCCGGGAACAGCATGTCGCCGTTGTCGCCAGCGATGTCTTCAGCGGCGGCGCGCATGGCGGGGTCGACTGTCTCGCGGGTGGCATTGAGAATGAGCTCGGCAAACCATTCAAATATCATCTGGACTTGCAGAGGATTCGGCTTTGCTAGATCGGCGACGGTGAAGGGGATGCCGATGTCAGTGATGCAGCCGACAATCTCGCTGTCTTTGAGCAGCATGAACGCGTCGGCTTCTGGTTCCTTGCGCTGGGTGGTGCGCGAATGTTGCTGCCCCGGAGGGATGATGCTCATCCTGGGATTGTAGGCCATCTTGGCCCGTTGTTGGCGACACGATTGTGGCGATCCGATGCAGTCGCAGAAGGGGGACAAACGCTGCACATTGGGTGTCGGGCAGGAGACGAGGTTCAATGATCAATTACTTTGCGACCCAAGAAAACACGACGGCGCAGGGCCCATACGGCGGGAGCTAGTTTGCGGTTGTTGGTACGGCAACGCGTGGGGCTTGTCGTTATCCGCAGCGGGCCCCTGGTCCTCACAGCTCCCACATGGTACTGCAGGGCCTAGTACTCCGTGCCTCATTCTATAAGCCACAGGGCTCTACCTAACGTCCGTACAGATTACGGATGCCTGGCTGTCTGAGAAGGAAGTGAAGCCAGTCTAGATACATCTCTTTCTTCATTTTTCAACATGACACTGTCGATCTGTGCCTATTCGATTGCTCTCCTCTTCAAAACTGCCGAATGCTCGTTCAGCCCGGCCCAGTCGTGTGCATCTAAGCATGCCTGACGACTAAGAAGCACAGCAGCACTTGTCCTGTTTCTGAGCTCCGTCTCGTACTTGAGGATTGCTTCCTCCCTGCTTCTTTCGCCTTTATACACACCATCGAGGACTTTGCACAGCCTGAGAGCATCAAGAATTCCGTGATTGGCCGCCTCGCCTCGATACATCGTCATGGCGTGGGCTGCATCACCAGCCAAGGTCACCCGGCCGTTGTGGTTGTCCCAATCCAGGCAAGGCCAGTCCTGCAGTACAATCTCCAGGCATTCAGTGTCCTCTGGGATGGAGTGTACCGCGACACGGAGCGTCTCGTGAAAGATTCCTGCTCGACGCTTCATCTCTGCCAGGCGTTCACGATGGGTGGACTTCACCTCGTCATCCCGTGACCTGAAAGGCCAGGACATGTTGATCTGCACACGATATCGCTCATCGTCCGTCCCTTTGGTCCCGTTGACCTCAGGCGTCTCGAGCATGCTGACCCATAAAAATGTCTCGCTCCTGGGATGGCAACCCTGGAACAAAAGGGGATCCAGGTCCCGCAGCAGCTTGGCCTGTTCTGACGTGAAGTCAACGGCGACTCCGGTAAATCGCACGGGAAGTTGCGTATTCCTGTACGTCTCGGGCGCGACGAGCTGTCGCGTTCGCGAGTTGGACCCCTCGGTGCCAACGATGACGGAGCCCTCTATACTCGAGCCGTCTTCAAAAATGGCCGTGACTCCATCTTGCGATTCCTTGATCCCGACAAGGCGACTGCTCCAGTGTACTTTGTCGCTTACTTCTTGCAAGAGAACCTTGCGAAGTTTCTCGCGATTTACACGACGCCGCTCACTAGGTGGGATCCGGAACTTGGTCTCCAGCGTTTCGAGGTTGATGAAAATGAACTTGCCCGTGTCGTTACGGCCGACTTCGGGGTCCACCTGTGTCTCTTCAATGCTTGCGAATGCCTCCTCCGACAACAGAGTCTTCAGGCATCCAAGGGCCCAATTGAGGGTAATTGCCCAGCCTTGACCCCTTGTCGAGATGTGTTCATCGCGCTCGAACACCTGGAAGGGAATATTCGCCTGTGCGTTCTTAGTCGACGGTCTCCCAATGGCTCGATGTTTCGAGGGATATTATTGACTCACCTTCTTGAGGCCGTTGGCAAGACTTAATCCCACGACTCCTGCGCCAATGATGAGAACGGGCTTTGCCGGCATCGCGTGCGTGGGTATCGACCGTTAATGAATACGAATATGGGCAATATTTTGCTTTTCTTTCTCATTCCCGCGCCTGCAAGTTGTCTCAAACTATCATATCGTCCGGCTCACTTCAGTATTTGTCTACACCCGAGTGACTCCAAACGGCAATTGGCCCACTGCAAGTCTCCTTCGCCCTTCGTTCCCTGGTGCCGACGTGGTTGAGTTGTCTACGGAATTTTCCAAGCATGTCGCCGAGCGTGCCCTCCCTCGCTGCGGGGTGTCATCCTTCGGTCCGCTATCTGCTGGGCTAGATCACTAATGCAACCTGTCGGATCGGGGGTGTATTCAGACGCCTGCTGTCAGCAAATCCGCCAGGTAATCCGTCAGGGGTTGTGCATGCAGAAGCTCAAAGCCCTTGAGAGCATGCGATAAGAGCCAAAAAGAAACATATTGGACACAAGCTGAAAGCGTCAAGATGGAGGTCTTTGAAAAGCCATGGTATGACCCATATTTTGGCAGGGAAATAAAACTTCCCTTGAACTCACGTCGGTCCCTTGCCATTCAGTACTGACAACGATAGACCTTTCGAGAAAT
Source organism: Diaporthe australafricana (assembly GCA_039880735.1). Classification (NCBI taxonomy): domain Eukaryota; kingdom Fungi; phylum Ascomycota; class Sordariomycetes; order Diaporthales; family Diaporthaceae; genus Diaporthe; species Diaporthe australafricana. The sequence continues at coordinate 8,113,327 of JBCEDM010000001.1, forward strand.
CATGGCCATCTTTTCAATCCAGAAACTAATCCCGATCATGGACTGAAAACGTTCAATGGCCAAGGCTCCTTCCCATACACACAGACAGCGTATCTTACGCATGCTTGACATCCGCCTCGTTCCTCCTGCGTACTCGTTTCACAGTCGATGAGTGGATTTTAGGACATCTCGGACGAGGCATAAAGAACAACAAGTTTGCGGCAACGGGCAGACCGGTTACAAGTGGACCGACTGCTTCTCAGACCCGTACTCGCCTCCGCCCTGGCTGTTCGGTAGCGCAGGCGTGTCTATTGCCGGTGGGTCAGGAACAGAAAGATCTGGATGGAGACGGCCATCTTGTGCTTGCTACGCTCGCTGCCCTCCTCTCCAGCGGTCCTGCAGGCCAACGTCTTCCGGCATTGGGTCGCGAGGCGAACCTAGACAATTGGCAGTTCCGATCTCGAGGTCGCGGACTTTGTACCACAAACTTGTCAGGGGACGGGAGAGGTGTGAGTTGCTGTGAGCACTGGCATCCCGGGCTAAGCTGCGGCGTGGTAGTCTTTGTTCCTATCCTCGCAGGTCTTGATCCAGTGGGCCCAGGCTACACGGTTGCAAACGAGAAGGCCAGGGCTCAGCAAAGTCTCAACAGCGCGAATGAGAGCCTGGAAGTGTTCCGAGGAGTTAGAATAGATTGTGCCGCAGCTCTGCTGGCAGGTGACAGGTTCTTACATCATGAGCACTTGAGGTTCAAAAGGAATAGGACATGGCGTAGTCGTCCTGACGATGTGCTTCAACGAAGCATGTCTATAAACCTCCTTCGTGAGTGCTCAGGTCTTGATGCGCCTGCGTCAACAGCTTGAGTGGCATCAGGAATATCACTGAAGTTCACAAGAAGCCGTTGCGTCTCGCCGTCAAGGTTGTGGGCCCGCCCACCACATCCCGTCTGTAAAAAAAGACAGGGACACCGCTTTGGGATCAGGACAGGGAAACACTCTTGTTTCGATTCAGAAACGTGCGAACGGAAGTCACGGGCGGGGCGCCGCTGAAACTTTTCATTTGATATGGAGATGCCGATTTTGCATGCGGTAAAAGGCCCGAGATCTACCGAGATATACGACACCCGCCCGCCATGTGCTTCCGCGGGTCCACCGCGAACTCTCGAGAGCTTCCAATCTTACTACCACGTAGGCGTGCTTCGCAAGACGATCAAGGTCGAAAGACTCTTCCCCGAACGGAGAAGTGCACGGGACGGATATGTGTTTGTTCTCTCTTGTTGATCAGCAAGCTCCGCAGCGTTCGTTTCAATGTGGAGATCGAATGGTCCCTTTTCTAGCGATTCTTATCCATAAACAATTTCAAACACAGCACGTCCCGCCATATGTGCCTAGTATCTAGGTCTGCTCTGTAGCTGAGCGAGCTCCGGGATGACCTCACAATTCACCGTCTGCTGAGACCTTGCTCCAACCTCAATTTCAGTACCTAGAAGGCCCGGTCTAGCCCGGTCTCCCCGTTCCACTTCCAGGGTTCGGAGCTTTTTGGCTTCTGCCGATCGCGGGAACAGTGGGGCCCAGCGAGGTATCGCTAACATGTTCGGCATCGAGTCCCGCGGACAATTGCAATAGCACCACTGAACAGCGCGTGGTACACACACAGACACCACAGGCTGACAAAGAAAGAGCTGTGCCGATCAACTGCTCCCATATGCAACATACTTACCTGGAGCAAATGATCTTATCTTAGAACAGCGAGTACGATGGGGTCTACACATCGAGCCACAGATCTGAGCGCACTGGCGCGCGATTCCCAGGCCAGGGAGGCGCATCCGACCTCAAGTAACCTGCCAGGACTCCTCACGATCAGTAGTAGCCTGAGCAGTCAAGCTGCCTAGCTGCCTGGCTGCGTGGCGTGGCGGGCCAGGCGTGCCAGGTATTGGAGTGTAGGTAGTCCTGTAGGCCTCATTGGCGACTGGGGTTTAGCCACATTGGAACCAGTGGCGTCCTGCGAGATCGTTCTACCAAGATCTAAAACGGAAAGACGATCTGTCCATCGCGGTGATCTTAACTCCAGGAAAACCAATTGACCCTAGCCAGCTGCCACGCGAACCAGATATTCCCGTCAGCCACGACTTTCATGATGCGACGTACAGTGCATTCTCGGATTACCTCAGGCAGGCAGGCATTCAGGCTGGTAGGCCGATTGGTTTCGAGAGCGGGCAGAAAATAGCCTGGGCCGACGCTACAGGGGTTCCTTCGGGGAAGTGAAACTCGGAGGGGAAAGAAAATACCAGGTCGCTTGCGCTGCAGCGTGGGACCCTTGTGATGAGCGCAGGAATAGAATTTGAGATGGTGTTGTGCCACACCCTTCCAAGATACAGGCGGCGTATGGGCAGCGATGGCCGGGGGATGAATCGAGATGGGTTTGGTTGGGCTGATATTGGCTTGAAACAGCCATCCCGTCACCGACCTTGAATGGAGACGCTCAACCGATCCGTTTGTTCGACCGACCCCCTTCTCTGCGGACCAGGGCGAAGGATTTGAGTTAGAACGCCTGGAGGCGAGGTTAGACTGATTGTTAATAAGACAACAGACTCAATTTGCTAGTCACGATCGCCACACGAATCATGGGCCAGCGTCACTCCACAGGAACTTTGACCAGATTGCGGCCCTTTTGCTTCTGGGGAATGGTTCGTCTGGCGTCTCCTGCAGAAGCCTTCAGAAAGCCTTCGGTCACGAGCCCATTTTTTCAGATGCTGCAGCCCAATGGGCGATGAAAAGTTTAGCAGAGACTTGAGCAAGTGCATGAATCGGCTTGGTGCTAAAACGTCGAGTGCGGTATCACGAGGTTCTCCTCCCCCACAACGCTCGGCCTGTGGCTAAAATGGCTGCCATCAGTCCAACGGCCGGCGCTTGGCGGGAAAGCTAAACTATGGCTGGTCTGGCTCGGTAAAACAATTCTTTGCAACTAAACGAAGGGCCGTGGCATGCCAGACGAGTTGTGGTCTGCGCTCTCGCCTAACATTGGTTCGGAGTCGCACCCGAGGATGCGTTGTGCTATTAAGGGCGGTGGGTTGATGAGGCAGAGGCTTTCAACAGCCAGAGGAGGAGCACGGCGAGGTCCAAAGGGATCCCGCGCGCCCAGCAATGCTCGGTTTGGTTGCCGTGTAAAACCTGTACTGCAGCTAGGGCGTGGCATGGCATGCAATGCAATGCACCTGGTACGTGGTTGCTCCACCGAGGTGGTGCAGGTCAGTCGCTACGAACGGCTGTTGTTGTTGGCCATTGCCCATCGTGACGAAGGCGTCACTCCCCAGAGATGCGTCCTCAGGCTGGAGCATCGAGAAGGCACAGCCTATCAAGAGCAGCCTCGTCAGCATCAAGGTTACGAGCCGGAGGTGCGCCGTTGATGCTTTCGCCGGCGTGCCTGCCTGCTCGAGGATGTTTTTGATCGCCCGGCACTTGGGCTCTTTGGGGTTAGCTCGACGTCAACCACCGTTACGGCGATCTCCCTCTTAGCTCTCGCCTGGCAGGTATGACATAGTGGCCTGGTGAACAGACGCGCATCCGTTCGGGAAAGGATTGGCGGCCAGGGCGATGCGACGTGTCTCTCGACGGAGATGTATCTCGAACTGGCCGTTCCTCGAGGAGTGGTTACGTATTGCGCAGAGGGGGAGGTCAATTGGCAACCAAGAATGTATCATGGCGAGTCTAGTAGGTTTGATGAGTTTGAGGGGTCTGACGTCTGATCTCTCTGCTGCCCGGAAAGCTACCCTGAAAGCTACCCTGGGTGGCTTTTTGGAAGGCTGGCCAAGGACTGATCCCCTGGATCCTGACGACGGCTTCCAAGGTTTCCCGCCGTCCCGGTGGGATCGAAGCAAAGTCAAGCGACATGGTAGAGACCTTGGTGAGGGCCGTGGGAGTGGGAGCGGGAGCGGAAGCGGCTGAGCTGTGCCGCTGGACAACAAGGAGAGAGAGCAGTGTTAGAATTGGGCGTCGGTGATGTTATCTGAATGCGGGTGGCTGTGAGGTTTGAGATAGGGAAGCCAAGCTGCTCGAGCCTTCCCTTCCCTTCCCTTCCGTTTCCTCTCCTTCCCTTCCGTGCATGGACTGGCCTGGCCAGGCCCTACCTGGCCCTACCTGGCCCTGCCCGCGTGGGCTGATGGGCTGACGATGGGCTGCGAGAGCAGGTGCTCCAGGGTGCTGCAGCATCTGGTATAAGCGACGTGATGCCAATTCGGGATCCTGGGGAGAGGCCAGCCGCACGATCCTCGTGTTGCTTGCTTCTTGCTTCTCTTGTCCGCTTGGCCCCACACACCCGCCGCCGCCGCCTCCCATGCTTACATCGGCAGCTATTCCCTTTCCAAGATCTGTTTCCAAGGTTCGAGCTCGCTCTCGATCAGCCCGCCTAGGGGGCCTGAGTAGGACCACCGCGGTAGGTCTCTTGCGTGACTGTCCCTGTGCCTGCGCCCGTGGTCGCGCCCGTCCCCACGGCCCGGAAACCTTGAACACGGGCCAAGGAAACATACGATTAATTTTGTCGCAGACCAGGTACAATGCAGTACAGTAGTGTGGGCTAGATGATGGTTGGGAGTTTCAAGGGATACCTAGGTACTTGAGCACATGGACGATTGTAGGGACACACGGCACGAACAGTACGTTCCCGTCTTAATGATAATCAATCAAATCAATTGATGCAGATGGTTCATGCCCGTATTGAACAGAAGCAAGTCACCAGGTACCGAAGTACCTACGTACTTCCTTCTGTGGGTTCAAGCTCCAAGGACCCGCCAGCCCGCCCACGCCCACGCCCACGCCTACGCCCACCCAGCGCTTGGTCCAAGACTGGAGCTCGAGCCAGTCAAGCGGCCCTACACTAAATGATCCTCATGGGCAAGGGCCGATATTTGAAGCCAAGCAAAGATGTTTCTCCACTTCGGGCGTCGGGCTGTTGCTGCTTGGATTGAGTCTGATGCCGTTTTTCTTCCCTTTCCAAGGACGCCTTTGCGAAACCCCCCCCATTTCATTCCCTTGCTGGCGTGCTGGCTCGCATGTTCTTGCACGCTAGCCCCTTTGGACTGACTTACATGTAGCCCATGTAGCTCAGAGCACAGCCAGACAGGCCTAGCCACTAGGCCCCCGTCTTGTGGCAAGGTGGTGTGGTGTGGCCGCGTCTGGTTTGACGGTGACTGACCAACGTTGATTTAGGCACATGGTGTCTGTGCCTGTTCTCTTGTGGCTGTTCCTGTCCCTGTTCCTGTTTCTCCTTCTCCTTGAATTCACTTGACTTGACTTGACTTGACTGGCAGGATGATGCAATGAAGCATTGAAGCCCGCGCCGGTACTTGATTTCAATCGCATTCCCTCCTCTGCCAGGTCCTTGCCTGTCGCCGCCCGCCGCCCGCCCACGCCTTTCAAGGTCCCCCTCCAAGGTCCAAGGTCGTCCAAGGTCCAGGGCCTCTTTGAGCAACTAAATCCATTCCAGCTTTTTCCCAGCGCTCCGTCAGGGGTTTTTACGGCCCCCTTGTCTTCACTCTCTCTCTTTTTTTTTGTGATCTGCCACCTGCGACGCCCGATTCATCTGCAAATGCAACCTGCAAGCCCGCAGCCCGCTCCGTCCAGGCCTCCCAAGCTTTCCCAGGTACATACATAGTCACACGCATTACAGCATCTAGTCTACCTTCCCATCTGTCCCAGTCCCAGTCACAACTCTGCGACGACAGGACAACCAAAAAAAGGGGTCCTTGGTCGATGGTAAATGGCAACATACAGCAGCATTGACCAGTAGCACGGCGCCAGCCCCCCTCACCCACATTCAATCACGAGAGAGCGAGGAGACGTGCCGCCGTGGTACCTGCATATTCAAGGTTCACAGGCCGTATCCTGCGTATCACACCCAGGTCGAGCCTCCCTGGGCCGTCGCCACTCGCCGCGCCATCGGGGCCACACAACCTCCCAGTCCCAAGGTCCCAAGTCCCCAGGTCCCAGTCCCAGTTCCCAGTCTGCTGCAGCACGGCGCAGCTCGCCTCAACTCACGCATAGTTCACCCTTTTCAACTTTCTTTCCCTCTTTTCAATTCATCCTCGCTCGACTACACCCAGGCTCACTTCTGCGCCCCGAGTACTGAAAACCCTTGAAATCCTACCTACCCACCCACGACAATCTTAGCAACCCAATTCTTGCGAAACAGCCCAATCCAAATCACCTCTGCCGGGCCCACCTACCGATGACCCAGATCTGCCATTACCAGCATATTCTCCGACCAGAATGACTTCGCTTCTGCCCTCCAGCATATCGCAACAACCAGTCCACCACCCAGCGCAACGCTTTGTTTCGTTTTAGCACGCACCCACCCGTCACATCCCACCAGTGCGGGCGTAGGCCCGACCAGGGGAGCAATGGCTCTCTGGCCCTTCCGTCGGCGGAGCCGTAGAAAGAGGCCCCGTAGTGGGAACCAGTCTGAGGGCGAAGGTGCTTCAAGGGGCACGCCCGACGACCAAGCCCGTGCCCGCAGCAGGAGGAAAACCGAGCCTGTCAACCCCAGCGCATCGGAACCCCTGCCGACCGCCCCGATCCCAATCAAGAGACAGCCCAACAAACTACACCGTCGAGAACGCACCTACAGCTTTGAGGAAGGGAGGGACGATGACTTGGTGGTCCACCGGCAGAGACCCAGTCGGAAAACAGGGGCAAGGGTGGCCTCCCAGGGTCCAGTGGGCCCCCGCGTCCACTCTCGTTCAAAAGAGTCGGGCATCCCCAATCCAAACGACTCCTCTGTCTTCAACTCCGACAACTTTCCAAGGATGCCGACCCTACACAACAAACGCAATGGCGAGCACCTACCGCCCAAGAAGTCGAGCAAGCGGAGAAAGGCCGACCATGCTCGCGAGCAGGAGATCAAGGCCATGAGTAGCTTCGAGCCAATGCGACCGGCAGCTGAGCCATGGCAGTCGGGACGGCCAATGAAGCGGGACAGCAGGAGAGTAAAGACCGGGCTTGGGCTCGGCTTCCGCCGATCCTGGGAGAAGGAGCACCCGACTTCGGACATATCACTGCCCATGCCTGGGAGCATTCACTCCAGCCTATCTTCTGACTCAGAGCAGGTCTCATTCAAGGTGTCGGCCCTGGAAGCTCTTGCACCTCGGCCAACCTTGAGGTACGCCGTCTATCCGCGATATGGCACCCCGCCCTCTGCCTCCGGCCGGCACTTGTCGGTCAAGAATAAATTGTCTGAGAAGGAGCCAATCCCTGAGGCAACACTCAAGGCACACAAGCGAATCGATGACCTCGCCGATGATCTTACCGCAAGTGATCTGAGAGAACTGATGGAGCGCGATGAGCGCAGGAGAGCAAAGAAGCGGGAACGAGATCAAGAAAGAATGGAACGGAGACTAGCCAGAAGGGCCGAGAAGGAGCGGGCTGCCGAGAGGGAGGGGAGACACTCACCCCCCAACATGGAAAGGGGCGTGCTCGGTCGAGAATCAGTCGGCTTAGGAATTGGCCCAGAGTCCGCTGTCGTGACGTCTTCGAGGAAGAGAGCATCGTCCAGTCCAACGGCGAAACAGCTGGGCAAACGTCCCGCTGCGGATATGGAGGACGATCATGAGAGCGATGAACATGCCGTTAACGGACCTCTCGATCACTTCCACAGGACCGACAGTATACCACTGGATCAAGCATCCTTGGTCAGCGGCTCAGAGCAGCCCGAGGCGCCACAGCCAGAGCGGACGGAGAGCCCGAGGAAGAAGATTGCTTTGATGTCGAGGATGTCGAGATCGAAGTCACCTCACCCCTCTGAGCCTGCCAAGACCGACGTGTCAAGCTCTCACAGAAAGATATCTGACGGAAGCTCTGGTCCAGCAAGACCAAGGCGGTCATGGACCAATTTGTTTAGGTGGGGGAGCAGGTCGAAGCGCAACTCCGGCCCATCCTCATTTTCCAACACTTCTCGGGATTCAATGTCGGCGAATCATGTGCCAGCTCCTCCCATCTCGGCTGCCTTGACACGCAAACTGAGCAGCAATGTGCCAAAGAGAACCATGTCTCGCTTCCGCGAGGACCTGCCAGAATTGCCTTTGTCGCCGCCTCACTCGCCTGATGCCGAACCTCTACCAGCTGCAATCATCGAACAGGACTCACCGGAGCTTGAAAGTAACTCTCGTCTTGAAGAGACAATGCCAAAGCGGCGAGACACACCGATGTCGCCAGAAGAAGGCGTCATGGGAAGCGTTCCGCCAAGTGTACCGACATCGGTTGATCCGTCTCCTGAACCACAAGCGATGTCCTTGAATTCTGTCGACTCCGAGGGTGCGTGGTTTGGGAAAAGAATGACGCCTCGCCGATCAATTCCCACGCCAGTCTCGCCACCTCGATTTGAGCACCACCGCACACCGTCCATGAGCTCTGATGGCTCTTCACACCACGACCCGGACCTCCCAACTCAGGAGATACAGGATGAAGAAGGCGCTTACATCGCTGATGACGAGTACCTTGATCGCTTTGCCAATCACCGGAGCTCGGACTCCCATGCCACCAACGCGCGTCCATCTTCTGACGAACTTGATGATCCTCGCTGGGGCACTGTCGGAGGGCATCAACCCAACATGGTTACTGGAAACTTTGTCAAGAGCCGCGAAGGGTTGCTCAACACCTTCTCTGATGAAGACGAAGCCAGCGATCTGAGTGATGACGACATAGAGATCAATATTGAGGACGGTGAGGGCGGTCTGAAGCGTGCGACAAGCATTACCCGGCAGAAGGGAAATGCCAAGTTGCTTGAGCTCACGCCGCGTTCATCCGAGGACGCAAGGAGGAGGGTATCGGGCAGCTAATCTACAGCAGGGCGAAGACAAGAGAGACAGAGACCGGGGACGGGATTGACCAAACTCGACCGACCTACGCGAAGATGCATACCACACTCATTTGAATTTCCTTAAAATTTCAACGACCACAGTCTCGACGACATTTCCTTATCACCGTCAGCACCGACCTTTATTCACTCTTTCAACTTTCCTTTACTCTCACCGAAAACAACAAAAGCCAACAAAACATTTGAAAAGCGACAAAAATCCTGCATTGCATCTCGCGTACCGGTCGCTTCGTCATCCGTTACTACCTTGTCTCTCGTCTCTCACCTGTCATCCCTCGTCTCTCTGCTCTGGTTGCTCGGATCCACTTCTTCCCAAAATTCTCGAGCCTATTGTACTCTGGCAAAGGGCAGGGCCCCAGGAGGCCTTGACGGTTTAACATTCTACATTTTACTACTTCACCATGACACTTTTTCTCCCATAGGATACCCTTGACGCGTTTTGGTTTTGTTCCATTGGGGAAGGAAAAGAAGAAGAAGGGAAGAACGGGCGTTTCGGAACAAAGCCTCTGCGAGCGCGTTGAGCTTTTTTTGTATTGGCATGTACATAGATCATTACCATGACGTCGACGGCGAAGGCGTTGATATCATGACAAATACCCCCTTTTATCTTTAAGATCTTAATTCCGCCTACGGTTTCTTGGGTGCTGGATCACCAGCATACGTGCGTGCTGTGGCGATGATGGATCTTTCCCCTGGAAGAATGTTCTTTCCGGGGAGGATCTTGGGTGATAAAAAAGGGGTAAACGGAACGAAAAGCGAGCAATATGCTGCCGTCGCTGCCATAGGCTAGACTGAAAGAAATGAGAACATCTTCCATGAACGTCAGTGGCCAGAGCACTCGTGCGAAGGTAGTGTCATAGCCAGCGAAGGCGCACAGACGCTGCCGCGTATGCAGCTCGTAAAGAGGCATCAGGTGCAACGCTGGCCATCTGGGCTCGACGTATGTCACCAGCCATGTGCTACTTTGTTGTCCACCGGCAGGGGAAGTGCTGGGATCAGCATTATTCTTGGATCAAGTTGTTGACAGGCGGGAGCCAATTTAGTGGCCGTTTTCTTATTGTTTTAGATAGAGAAAGCATACAATCGTCACTCTAGACCAAGGCGTTCAAAGACCCCAACCCCGGGGGGTCTAATGTTCAGAAACCTTGAAGAGCCAATGTAAGCCTTGATACCAGGGATACATAGTGTATATGTCTCAACAAGCATCACATTCTAGGCTTGTCTACAATATAGGTGGCCCTTGGAATGGTGAGTTGTGATGCTTGATCAGATAGATGCTTGCGAATTAGTAGTCCAACTGATTGATAAGTAATCTACAGGGCGGCGGCTGACGGCAGTCGGTGCCAAAGCCGAGCTGCTCGAACGGCAAGAAGCGGAAATCACGTCATTTCGGGCTATGGTTGGGAGCTTGGGACAAATGCAGGCTTGACAAATCAAGCGGCTTACATCATTGAGACTTTTCCAGAACGAAGCGCAGGTTTCGCAGCAGCAAGACAAGCACAGCCAGCTAGCTGATAGTGCAACGAGCGAAAAGGCGTGACAATTTTTGGGGGCCCAGCTACCAGATTACCATATCAATTTAAGACGTTTCGCCGCGGCCGTCGCCACTGTACAATACAAAAAGGGCCCGACCGGCATTTCTCTCGAACAACTCCACACCCTCCTCCCGCCCGTGATAACAAATGCCTGCAAAACAATTCCTGCGGCCGCTCCTCAACATTGCGACACGCACCTGCACCTCCAGCACACCTCTGTCAACATCTGCACGACTCACCTTTGCGAGATCATTCCACTCCACATCACCCAAAATGACTGTCCACAACATTGAGACGTGAGTAGCTGTCGTCACACCATCATGCCCCGACCTGCTGTCTGCCCCCCGAGACACGCCTCGCTCTTGTGGCGCGCGCGGCAGCCGCAGCCGCAACTATTATTGCTTTTGACACGGGATCTACGGTGACTGACATTGTGTTCCTCAGCGCCGCTGGCTTCAAGGAGACTCTCGCCAAGCACCCCGTCGTCGTTGTCGACTGGTTCGCGACATGGTGCGGGCCCTGCAAGCTGATCGCGCCCCAGATCGCCAAGTAAGCAAGCTCTTGTACAACCCGAATCATCATCGTCGCGCAAGAGACACTCCGCAGCGGGCATTTCGCTGACAATGACTTTCAAAACAAACACAGGTGGTCCCAGTCCATCCCGTCGATCCACTTCGCCAAGGTCGACGTCGACGCGCTGCCCGACCTCGCGCAGGAGTACAGCGTGCGCGCCATGCCGACCTTCCACATCTTCAAGGACGGCGACAAGGTCGACGAGTACGTCAGCGCCAACCCGCCCGCCCTGCTCAAGGTCATCGAGAAGTGGAAGCCCGCCGAGGAGGCCGAGGCTGCGGAGAAGGAGGAGGCTAAGGCCGAGTAAGGAAACAAATCCTCCCCTCTTCCTCGCTTGCGCGTATGGTTTCATCGCGGAAGGGCCCGTCAATTGAGCAATATCTTGGTCTACAGCAGCGGCGGCAGTAGTCACTTGTGACGTGTGTGAATAGCTGGATTGGGATGGGGGTGTGACATAGAACATCTTTAGGGGTACACGATGGCACGACTTGGACCTGACGAGACTAGCACGTCAATTACAATTTGAAGCCTTCTACCACCATTCCGTTAACCCATCTTTTCCGTTGATGCCGGTATGAATTCAATCAGTCTGGCAATCTGTCTGCATGCTTCATTGCGTCCCTGTGACGCGCGCCGCGTTCGCATCTCCAATTTGAACTTGTCATCGCGGGGTCGACCAAGATCCCGGACTCGCAGCATGGTGGGGTAGGAGGTGGGGTAATAACCCTCCTCACCACATGCACACTGAATGTTCCCCGTCTGACCCCTGAGTAGAATGTGCTGCGCAGTGTCACGGTGTGCATGTTCCATTGTATTGTCCCTGAACCCCCGCGATGAATTGAAGACAACTGAAAGACAATTTAGGTATTCTTGGTATATAAAAAACACCGTCAGCTAAGGGAGCATGCGGCTTCGCGCAGACAGTGCATCCAAAACCCAGAAACATCCTCGGGCTCATCCGGGTCTCCTACTTTTTCAACCCTACGTTCTTTTTATTTTCGCCCATCAGTGCGCCCTCACAACTGCCATACTCGCTCAAGGCTTGCCGTCCTCCTGTACTAAAGCACCCCCTATGACGCCGCCGTCGCCAGCATCTTAACCTCACTCCACTCCTTCAGCTGCTCTTCGGCATGGTCCCAAGCATCGTGGTGGATGCAGTACGCCATGGCTGTGTTGAACTCCTCGACTAAACAGGACCAGTTTTTGTTTCAGCATACATATACAACCACAAAGATACAAAACTCGCAGGTGGGTTGGTAATCGGGCTGGGGCTTCATGGAGAGCACAACTTACGAGTCTGTGGCGGGCCGTCGCTCCCATCCGCCTTTCGTGACCGGTGCCTCGTCTGCTGTATGATCTTGGCGGCCCTGTCCTTCCTGCACTGCTGCCAGAGAACCAACCTCGATGGGATCCTCTCGGGCGCAGTGCCTAGAGGCAAAATCGCGCCGAGGGCACAGGCGTCCTCTATGGCCTGCGCTGCGCCTTGGCCCATGTCTGTTCAGGCTCTAGACTTCAGTTTCGAACTGTGGACGAGAGCATATTTTTGGAGGACATGGGAGACAACTCACGCGGGAGAAACGGGTGCGCTGCGTCCCCGATGAGGAGAGCCTTTCCCTTGATCAGGTCAGGGAGGAGCTCCATGTCTAACAAATCCCACAACATGACGCCGTCGTCGGGGGCCATCTCAAGGAGGTGCTGAACTGGCTCAGACCAGGACGCGAAGTGGCTCATCAGCTGCTTCTTGTTAGCAAGCTGGTCATAGCCAGTCACACCTGGGAGACGGCGCCGTTAGCAATGGTGATTCAGCACAGCGAAGTTAAGACGTTCTACAACTCGCCCTTCTTAATCTCGCCAACCTCCTCCCTCGGCGCAAAAGCCACGCCGTTGATCACGTCCCCTCCCCCACAAGGATAGAAGACTATCCTCCTGTCGGCGCCGGCGATCTGGACGAAGTGACCAGGCAGGTCCACCAGCGCCTTGGTCACGGGGTTCTCCGCCAGCAGGGACACCGGCATGAGCCACCTGTAGCAGGCGTGGCCAGTCGTGATCATTGGGACCTCGCGGCCAGTAACAGAGGCGCGCGTCTTGCTGTGAACGCCGTCCGCACAGACGACCAGGTCGCCGCCCACGCGGGTGCCGTCGGACAGCACCATAGTGGCCGCCTCGCAGTCGACGCTCTCCACGCCCATATCCGTGTGGATCCTCATCGGCACCCCCGGCCCTTCGGGCGAGGTTGCCTTCTGCTTCAGAGCGCCGTGCAGGTCGGGCCGGTTTACCAGCCACCAGTTCTGTGGGGAAAATTGTGCTGTCAGATACCCTCGATCGAGAGGAGCCAATGCCCGGGTGTTGGATAACATACAGCAGGCCATTGCGCTCTCTGCTCATCCGTGTATGTCCACATCTGGTTCACCTCACAGTCGGTGTCCAGGAATTTGAACTACTCAGAATACACATCAGGAGCAGTCCTTGTGACACACTTAGGAACATTTAACAGAACCCCACTCACCCCGCGGTAGTCTGTCCCTCTGAAGTCCTTCGGATCCAGATCCAGATGCGCCAGAGCAGCGGTGCAGTTGGGAGCGACGTAGACAGCAGCCCCGGTCTCCCGGTGTAGCCTCGACTTTTCAAATAACTGTTGTCGCACGATTAGAAACTCCAAAGAGCTGCCCTCCGACCAATCATCGGAGAGGAGAAATAGACTGGGGTTCTCGCACCTCGACGTCGTGCCCTTGCCGGCGCAGGGCGATGGCAGCTGTGAGCCCAGCAATGCCGCCTCCCGCGACCAGCACCCGCAGCGCGTTTGCCGTAGAACCCATCGCCGCAGGGTTTGACCAGAACCGAAAGCAATCCTCGCTATTCCTCGGCAATATGTAGGACTAGAGCCTTTCTTTTGCTGTTTTGCTTGTTCCTGCGTTTTGTCTCTCTGCGTTCTCCCCCGCTTGGAGTCGTACTTTTTTGCCTTTCAGTCGGGAGCGAGTCTAAACACTGCTCGGACGGCGAGGGATAGACTATATGCGGTGGAACGGACCTCCGGCCAGCTGGAGCACGCGCGCTCCACGCCACGCTCTGTGGCCTCCAAATAACCCCTCTTTGCGCGCGTGTACACATCTCGCATCATCCTCTTGCGGTGCATCGTTGCTACACGAGGCGGTCGCTTCCTGCATGGAGAATGGCAAACGGCAGGTGGCGAGCGACCAATGACGCCGGGTGGGAAATGCCGCCCGCGCCTCGGCTTCGGTGGTTCGATGGACCCCCGAGCCACTGTGACTTGCATTTCTATACGGGATATTTGGACGGTGTAAGATGAGATTCAGTATGCATAGGTACTGTGGGAAGATGAATAGATTATGTTGGTACATCGGATACAATGTTGCGGCTACGTACTTGTACATGCCGCCCGAGTACCCGCTCGTATAGATATAAGTCGGGAGTACACATGCCTGCTCAAAAGCTGTGGCCTGGCTACATCGTAGTCACTCACGAGAACAGCCAGATACATTAGCAAAATCAATTCCGTAGCTATTGCAAGTACAGCTGACCATCTGCTTTCGAATTCATTGTATATGAGAACATCAAGCGACACGATAAATATTTGATGCACTGAGATTTGTACACCGCCGCCAGACAAGTCGGCAATTTTGTCTACGCGTTCGGGAGACTCACTTTGTTTTATCCTAAAGTGTCTCAGTCCGTTCCGAGTACCTAAGTAACATAATCGTTGGAACATCAGGGGATTTTTACCTGCTGCGTCGTCTGCTTTGATGTCTCATTGCTGAGGCATGCGTCTTAGACAGGCTCGAGTCGTCAAACGTGTCGCGGTTTGTTCAGCTATGAGGCTAATCCACCTACAGCCGAAATTATCTCTACTTCGTGTTCTTGCGGGATAGATACGATTCTCATTTATCGAAATCGTTGTTGGTACAAGTAACCTTCTCAACGCAGCATTGCTTTTTATTGCCCAATCTGCCCATACTCAAAGGGACAAGTGCTCTTTATCGCATCGGCATAAACAGGCGGGTTTGAGTACGGCCCTCCAGGGTTGGAGGGCCTGTGTTTGTCCCCGATCGACCGATTGGCTAAGCCGAAGAACACGGCCCGTGTTGCTACGATGAATCTTGATGACTTTTCATGTCTGGGAAGGGCACATGAAGTTTGAACGGCTTCATAACATGAGAAATCTCTCATCGAGCAGACACAGGACTAAGGCCTCCCAGATATCAGATTGTTCGACACAACCGTGCAACCTGTTGAAGTATAATACTTGGAATTTTCGCCGCGGAGCTATCGACCGGAGCGTGAAGTGGTCTGATCCGAGTCTTGCAAGGCCTCATGTTGCAAAGACAGGAGCTAGCTGGAGGGCCTGGAGAGTCAGTTGTTCCCCAGGCGATTATATCTTCAGATGTGAGAAGGTGGTTCGATTTTGACGTGCGCGAGATTGGGTTGCCGGTTTGACGAAAACGAGCGGCCGATTTTGGCGCCGGGCCGGCGATCGCAGGGTCCGCTTCCGCGAGCGGGGCCGCGGTGCCGCGGTGCCGGAGCTCTCTCATACCATCCCGTTATCAAAGTCCGCGGGCATGAACTTGACAGCCGATCATCCCCGCGGTCAAATAGATGAACCATCTATAATATTTCCGTGGGCTGCTTCCATATTTGTGCTTGTCAGTCCATCAGATTGATGCTGTTATTCGTACCAAGATGCCAGAAATCGTCGTAGTCGGGTGAGTTGGACTTCAGAAACCTAGCAACCAGGCGAGGATGAACTAACACGGATATGCATCAGTGCCGGAGTCGTAGGGCTCACTTCGGCTCTCCTTCTGTCCAAGGAGAAAGGAAACAATGTGACGGTCGTCGCTAAGCATATGCCTGGAGACTATGACATTCAGTACACGTCGCCGTGGGCTGGGGCCAACTTCTTGCCGTGAGTCTCGACCGCGTGACATATTAGATGCAAAAAATGTAGGACTTGTTCTGACCCCCTGCAGCATGTCAACACAAGAGAATAGCCGTTGGGAGAGGAGGACATGGCCGGAGCTCAAGAGACTCGCCGCAGAAGTCCCCGAGGCCGGCATACACTTTCAAAGTGAGGAAACGCGGGAAGCCGTCCGCAATGAGTTCATGCTAATATGATTCTCTAGATGCCGTCATCCTGCGTAATGCCCGAGACTTAGATGTAGGTTATGCTCACGACATTGACAACGGATGTTCTGCTGACCCGCAACAGCCAAGCAATACCGCCAAAAACGGACTTTCGGACGCTCTCTTTGAAGAGAACCCGTGGTACACAAGCTTCCTCGACTACCGCAAGATGAAGCCGGAAGAGTTACCGCCGGGCATGGCCTACGGACACAACTTCGGCTCAGTCTGTATCAACACAGCACTCTACCTGCCCTGGCTCGTCGGCCAGTGCCGCAAGCACGGCGTGGTCCTCAAGCGGGCCTCGCTGAGCCACATCTCCGAGGCCGCGTCCCTGGGCCACTCCGGCAAGGCCGACATCGTCGTCAACTGCACGGGCCTGATGGCGTGCAAGCTCGGCGGCGTGATGGACTCCAAGGTGACGCCGGCCAGGGGCCAGATCGTGGTGGTGAGGAATGTGAGCCCGTTCATGCTCGGCGTGTCCAGCTGCGAGGACGCGTCTGACGAGCTGGTCTACACCATGACGAGGGCTGCCGGGGGCGGGACGATCCTGGGCGGCACGTACCAGAAGGGAAACTGGGACCCGAATCCGGACCCGAATGTCGCTGCGAGGATCATGCAGCGGGTCGTGGAATTGCTCCCGGATCTCGCGGGCGGGAAGGGTGTGAAGGGGCTGGATATTATCCGCCACGGAGTCGGGCTGAGGCCTTATCGGGAGGGAGGAGTGAGGCTTGAGAAGGAGAATATTGATGGGACGTGGGTTGTCCACAACTATGGGCACGCCGGATGGGGATATCAAGGGTCTTATGGCACGGCAGAGCGGGTGGTGGAGCTGGTTGATGAGATCCAGGGGAAACAGAACCCTCATGCCCATGAGAGGAGCAAGCTGTGAACTACTCGGAGCAGTTCTATTAGCTATTATTTCAAGAGTTATTACGACACGGATAGAAATCTTGCTTGCTAATGATAGATGTCGTTAAAAAAGAAATCCTGGCTAACTGCTACTACTAATATCATTGAATCTGCATATTGAAATGGAAATATATGCTCCAAAGACTTGAGTCTGTTCTGTTTTCTTCGTTGAGAAGTCGAATACAGCAAAGAGTCAAATAATTATTGCATTGTGAAAGGGAAGAGAAACCCAGTCTTCGCAGCTCCTCAAATAAGAGAAAAGGTTTCGAGCTTCACACCCCTCCGCTTCAATGCCTCCGTCGTAAGCCTTGGGTCAGAATTTTTGATCTCGTGAAAGGCTGCGGTTTGGTTTCGGAACTCCTGGAATAAGTCTGGATCACCGGCCGTCTTCGGTCTGGCAGGAAGCCGCTCCCAGTCCTCGGGCAACGCGTCAAATCGCGGATCCTCGATTGTCCTGGTTCCCGTCTCCGTGTTGAAGAACTAGATGTTGTTGAAGCTACCACTGGCATCTGCTCGCCGCTCGAGAATCCAAGGCTCAGGCAATCGCTTCTGATTGAAGAGAGCCTCCCCATCACCAACTCCATGGATGTAGGCTTCCCCGACGACGCGGAACTTGCCCTCGCCTTTCTTTGCACGAATGACCACGGGAGTTCCGCAGCCAAGAAAGACGCAGACTATGTCATCTGCACAACCGCGCGAGATGGGAGCGAGATTAGTATCGGAATAAATCATCGAAGCACGAAACAGATACTCACTTTGCTGAGCTTCGGCCGGGCCCAGGCCAATATAGCCTTCCTGGGATCTAAGCAAGCTCCGTCCTGCGACGTAGTCCAACGCAGTTTGTTCCCATTCCGACATGGCGGACATGTCCTTGTTGCCCTCGCCGGCTTTGGGACCAAAAAGTGCATTGACAGAAGTCTCTTGTTTTGCCTTCCACTCACTCAACGTCGGGTAATAATGCACTTGTGGGTACCTAGGTAGCGTTCCTTGAAAAGGTTCACTCGACGGGTTGCGCTGTAGGCATCCAGGAGGAAGCAGCCAGTGACGTATCGGGCCGTGTACAAACCCTGTGGCTCCCACTCCCTGACTGCGTCGAGACATGCCTCACTCCGGGCTCGCTCGTCAGGAAAATGGTTGATATCAACTGCGCGGGTGACGCAAGACAAGGCTGCGATCCTCACACCGACCACCGAGAGTATGGATGGGTCAGTATATGTGGCGGAGTAGGCGGAGAAATGGGCACTGAACTGATTGTCCAATGCCATTCTTGTGGAATCCCTAGCACCCTGTATGTCGCCCGGAAGTTTGAAGCTCCACGAAGGCCATTCGGCGCCCGCATACCTTGCGCCGCAGTATCTGAAGAACTGGAGTCGCGAGAAGTACTTGGTGCCGGCTAATACGAAGTCCTTGAAAGCCTTTTCAGCCCCGGATTTGTAGTCTGGCTCGATCCCAAGTCTCAGACCATCCGGCATCATTCCGAGAAGCCCGTAAATCTTGTCCTGGGGGTAGCGGCAATTTCGAATCTTGGAGAGCTGGAACATGGATGTAAACGAGTTCCTCCCACGGAAGATACAACAAAGCGCATAAGTGTACGCGATGGTTCTGCGGAATTCCTCGGATGGAGGCTGTGTATGGTTGTAGACAAAGATGACAGCTCGGCAAAACACAAACCACGGGATTCTGTGACAGTGACAGCTACGGAGTAACCTCCAAGTTATACACAGGTTACTCTTATATTTTTGAATACTTCTTTGAGTATTAAAACAAAGATTATAAGTTAATAAAAAAAAGGGGGGGGGGTGGATGGTGGGGATGAAGAAGAACAGAGGAGAAAAGAGGGAAACAAATGTTCTCGGGCCCAGCCCAGAGATTCTTTTCATAAATAGATAAGAAGAGTTCTATTCAGAGCCGAGAGGCCACCAGGGCCCCTCTTTGGTTTTGTAAGTACAGTATTCCCACGCGATCCCAGCA
The DNA here is from genome assembly GCA_039880735.1 of Diaporthe australafricana. NCBI lineage: Eukaryota > Fungi > Ascomycota > Sordariomycetes > Diaporthales > Diaporthaceae > Diaporthe > Diaporthe australafricana. The sequence continues at coordinate 8,132,292 of JBCEDM010000001.1, forward strand.
CCGCCACGTGTATTAACGATGATCTCCACACCTCCGGCCCTTATGGCTGGTGTATCTAGTGCACTGTTTCCCATTCCGAGAGCTTATATGCTCGCATCTGCGCTCGACATTGTCCCTACTGCTGGTGCTCTCCCTCGCGTGGGTGCTGCTCACCCCGCTGCCAGTTCGTGCCGACTTCATGGTAGACCCGCTCGAGGGTCGATCCAGAGAGTCATACCCACTTGGGTACGCTTTCTCGAATGTCTGATGGCGGTCCGCAGCCTGGTCCAAGTCCCTCCTCCCGGCGACTATCCACGTTCACTGTCAGTTGAAATGTCCAGAGGCAGAGGCTGTAACTCATGATAATATGCCAACTTACGGGTTCTTCGCGAGTCCCTCTCTCCATAGGCCGAGCTCATCCCTCGGAGACTACCCTCAACAGCCGTGACGTGGGTACTGTGGCTCTTCGCGTCAGACAGACCATACTGATGCTTCTCCATGTAATCCATTCGGCCTGAGGCAACACTATTCATGACAAGAAGAGGGTCAGTCAATCGCTTTCTCGGCTGGGCTGACAATACTTAAAGTTCTGAGAGCAACGGAATAGAACGTGGTAAGTAAGAATACGAACCTGGCGTGTCCTCGGCCATATTGATCACTCAAGTCAGCAACATCCAAATGGCTCTCGGCCCTTTGCTTTCCCCTGATGGGGGCAGCTTCCTTCGCTTGGTTAAGACGTCCCACGACAGGTTCGACTCGTCGCTTGTGTTCCCTCTTGTAGAAGTCATGGTCCTCGTTGTCTGACCCAGTGCGATACTCGCTGTCCCGTTCATACGTTCGCACGTCCGAGTGATTTCCGGAAACTTTGCCGGATTCAACCGATAGCTTGGTGAATCGGTCCGCGAGATCCCCACGGCCGGCAGTTCTCGCGTCGTCGGCGACCTTCCTGTGCCTGTCGGAGAGGGGGTTCCTGGAGGCGTCGTACGCTGGGCCGGTGTTGGCGTATCTGGGGTCTTTCAGACCCGTGTAGTTAACATTGTTATATCCTTCGTTCGTGTCGTACGAATTGCGGACGGGCGCGTTGAATGCTGAATTGTCGAAACTCTTTCCTCCGGAGCTCGAGTACGAGGCTTTACCAATGGAACCCTGGGAGCCGCCCTTGGGTACATATGGCTGATCTTGCAAGGAGATTGAACTTCTGCGGCTACGTGACGGCGCCGCTGAGCCGCCACTTGGCCGGGGAGAGGGCGGTGGACGAAGAGCCGAAGAAGGGACGGAAGAGACGGTCGGACGGAGCGATTGTCCGCCTGGTCTGATCTATAAGAGAGTTAGAGCCAATTTATATACCCGCCCTTGGTGACGAGAATTCCATGGAAGACCTTACCCTTGGCTGTAGCTCGTGGTCTGATCCGGAGGAGCTACTGGGGCGACAGCCGCAGAGGCCCTTGTGGATAGTCCTATCACAGGATCTGCAGCGTGGCATGATTGAAGATAGAATAAATGGAAAGAAAAATGTATACGGCTTTGTTGGATAAAGCTTTTTTGCTCAACACGATATAATGATAATAAGATCTAAACCTGTGAACAAGACTTGGAAAAGAGAAGAACAGGAGATAGAGGACCTGCCTCTAAAAAAAACACTGTTCAGAGAAAGTCGTGTAAGGAAAGCGAAGAAGTGTAATGTGGCAAGGCACAGCCTGTGTTGCAAATGTTCAGTATTCAGGAAATGTGCGGGAGGTCGAGCAATGAGTGGATGGTCTCTGAATTAATCATACCGAGCCGTGATGGGACGACGAAGATAGATTATATAGGCTGCTCTTTCTTTGACTGACAGTATAAACTAGCACATCAAGGCAATGTGTCTGGAGAGAAACTTAGAAACTTCGAAACCTCTCAGACCACCAGGAGCCGGAGGCGAGGACTCGGTCGCCGTCGCAGACCATCGTGAGAACGCGGTCGACACAGGTCCCGTGGAGCCAGATCTAGCCTGGTATCGATCGGGGTCGATTCAGCATACTGTTACCAGAGACCCAGCGCAACGTCCAAGGGTGAGCATCGTGGCAGATCCCACGGCCGGGCTTGTACGAAGGATGCTCTCGCCCATGCGGGCCATTTCGCGAAACACTCCACGAGCCCTGAGAAGGCCAATCGTCCCATGCGAAGACGCCTGCTACTAGAACTTCGCGGGAATAAAACAAAAGTACATCGAAGGAACGAACTACTGGCCTGGATAGCCAAGGGCCCTTGCCGTCTCACCTACACACTTATTAGTCTCGATGTGGGCCGCAAGCAGGCCGCGACCAGGAGGAGGCCCCATTGTTCTGTCATATATGGCTATAGGCATCAAGGCTAAATTTATAGTGCGAAAACAGTATGCTTGAAAGAATCCAGCAGCGCCGAGGTTGATTCAAATGTTGCTAATTAACAATGCTGTAGGCTGAAGGTTTGTTGAACATTCCGCAGAGCTGAGGAATTTCGATTATGAGCTCATACAGATATCAAAACTTAGCCATATATTTCTAAAGGAGCTTTCTACTGTTTGTAAGTATGCCATCTTTGCAGGATTCGCTCAAAACCATGGAAGTGCCACCTGAGTGGAGTCAGAACTTTCATCCTGAGAACGACTCAGGGCCTTTGATTCCAAGCCTTCCGCCATCGCCGGGATCCGGCATTGTCCTAGCGATTTTAGTCCGTGGTCGCTGTGGTCGCTGTGGTCACTCTCTGATGGCGAGTTTGTTACGCATGGCTGGCTGAAGGATTCGGTCGTGTCGCAACTTGCAATGCCTTCTTCGTCCTGCGGGATTTGCCCCACTTAACTAGGTCTAGTAAGCTTGGTACCCGCTCTTTCTTAGTTCCTGTCCCCTTCCTTGCCCAAATCAACACCCTGTCTTTCCCATACTCTTGATGATTTGATTTAAGAAATTTATCTTCTTCAGCTATCGAATTCTTTCGCCCAGTAACTCCCATCTGTCTGCCCGTCCAAACTTCCCACTTACCTCTTTGACTCTTCCACCAGTCCAATCAGCCATGGACAAACTCACCTCCTCGCTGCAGGGGCTCAACACAGGCGACGACAACCGCGAGGTAACAGGAACAGGGCCTGCCAAGGACCTTGCTCCAGCTCTGGGGTCAGCACCTCAGCCCTCCCTGGAGAAGCTGCCCGTTGAAATCCAGCGGCTAATCCTGTCCAATGCTCCGAGTGTCCAGATGCTAAGCGCGCTCGTTCATGCCTCACCACAGCTACATGGTGTTTATGCCGAGGACCGTCTGCCCATATTGAGACAAGTCCTGGCACAGAGCCTGGACGGGGTATTCATGGACGCCTACGGAGCATATTTGTCAGGCACGGATCTTCTCCAGGCGCAACGCGCAGACACTCTGCCCTGGAAATTCATTGAAGAGCACGACGCGAGGTGTACTGCACCAGCTGCCGCGACACCCCAGCTGTCCTTGGACGAGATTGTTCAAATGTCAGACTTTCATGCCTCCGTTGTCGAGCCTCTCACCGAAGCATACGCTAGCTGGGCGTTGTCTTCGCTGCCCTTACCGGAAGAGACGGCAAGAGAATCGCATGGGCGTCTTAGCAACACGGAGAGGCGACGAATTCAGCGTGCCATGTACCGGCTGCAACTCTTCTGCAATGTATGCGGCTCTGCCGGAGACAGCTCGTGGGAGAGGATTGAAGGAAATGTTGATCGCCTGCGTGTCCTTTCCATCTTTTCAGCTTGGGAAGTCGAGGAGATCTTAAGCATCCATGAGTTTGCCAAGGACAAGTATAGCGAAGTGTTCAAAAAAGTGGCGTGGGATCTGAATGAGGAGAAAAATCCGAAATATAGCAACATTGACATGACCTCAATTAACGAGTTTATGCTGCTTGTCTCGGACGACGGAAGTAAGTGTGGTCCTGCCTTCTACCCATACGATTCCTGGCTTCTCATTAACGACTCGGACAGCCATAAACGCGGCCTCTCTAAATATTGTGCTTCGCCACGGCCTCCGTCTCCTATCTGATAGCATCAAGGCAGAGGATCACGGACAACTGGCAGACACAATACGCGCCGCAATTGTGTCAGGCAGCGACGGGGACATGCCAGTGGGCATCTACGGCGAAGACTGGATAGACGACGCGGTCTGGGACTACAACCAAGAAGCAAGACGTGAACAGTGGCCCTCTCACCGCGACACGGCCCAAGACAGCAGGCAGAAAATGATCTTTGACGGTGATACTCTAAACTCGCCGCCGCTGGCCTGGGCACTCTTTTGGAAGGAGGAATACAGCAATCTCTTCGGCAGTCACATACCCAAGGGCTTGCGGCGCTGGGGCTTCGTCATGTGGGATGCGACCCGACTTGACTCGACAGCCAAAGAAGCTATCAGTCTTGAGTGGGATTACATGTATGATATGACAGACCCGAGAGAGGATGATTACACTTGAGAGACAGGGTTTCCCCGACTCTGGGCGCACGAAAGGGTTGGTGGGTGTCAAACATAAGGCAGGTTGGATGTGCAACTTTAGAAGCGACTATGCATAGAATCTGCAGTGAGCAGCAAGTCAGCAGGCAGAATTGAAAGATTGTGGATTAGAAATCAAAACTTGGCATCACACATTTAAGTAGTCACAATTAAATGATATGAACCGATGTGAAATGTACAGTACTTTGATGATGGCCCGTTGGTTGACTAAGCTTTTGTGTGTGTTGGCTCGGCAAGCCATCCAACACTTCCTAATGGCCTCGGCTCCTTTATCTTCTCCAATCCTGAAGGAACTCGCACACAAATATCTCTTCTCACCCACACACTTTCAGAACAAACACACATAATGAGTGCCATCGACGAGAAGAAAGAGGCTCACCGTGAACTGCCCGATGCGAAGGCGCTGGGCGAAGCCGGCGAGATCCTGATAAAGGATAAAGACGGCAAAGAGCTTCCTCTCAAGTCTCTCTATACCGACAAGCCCAAGGACGAGCGGCAGCTCATCGTATTCATCCGTCACTTCCACTGCGGCGTAAGTCCTGACTAATTCCTATCCACCTACCTAAGCCGTGGCAAAGGACACCAATCACAGTGACCACTAACCTGCTGCGCAAACAGAGCTGCAAGCAATACGTGGAGGCCCTCGTGCAGGACCTCCCGCCAGAGAAGCTATCCAAGGCCAACGTGGCGCTCAGCATCATCGGCTGCGGCGAGGCGGTGTGCATCGGGGGCTACGCAGCGGAGCTCGGGTGCGCGTTCCCCATCTACGCGGACCCGAGCGTGCGCAGCTACAAGGCCCTGGGGATGGTGTCGACGCTCCGTCCCGGCGCCACGACCCCGTCCTACCTCAAGAGGAGCACGCTGGACAACGTCTTCGGCTCGCTGTGGAGGGGCATCACGTCCGGGTACGCGCTCTCGGGCGGGCCAAAGGCGCAGAACGGCGGCGAGTGGCTGTTCCGGGGCGGCGAGCTGCGGTGGTGCCACCGGATGCGGAACCCGACGGACCATACCGAGACGGAGGACTTGAAGAAGTTGCTCGAGTTGAAGTGATGTTGGGTCGTGTCTTGTTTCCTTTGGAGTTCTCTGATATTGGTTGACACTGGCGATGCAGACTGTCTGATTGTTCATTTACGCGTTAAGCGATGCGTCCCAACTAGCGATCTACCCAACGCAGTAGTGAAATTGCATTTCAATGGGCTTGGTTGGTGGGCATCGCGTTGAGGTCTGTTCGAGTGACCCCTTCGGACATCCCACATAAGGCTTGTTCGAGTCAAACAGACACACACACCTGAAGTGTAGACACATGAGAGACGCGGCTGGCTATCTTGCCATCTTTCTCCCACCTACCGTTGATCAGCCACCAGGCTCGCCGTTTCTCTCGGTTTAGCCAGCCGCCCTGCTCGGCTTATGTGTTGGCTGCTGGAGTGGGCGCCGAGTGGGCGTCGCGTGGGCTGGCAATGACGTACCGCCTCCAGGGGGCTAGACGGCCCAGCAGCGCAGGTGCATGAGACTACGATCTGGATCTTTCAACACTACTGCCCTCCATCGTCATGTACCTAAGGTAATGCGACCACACACCAGATCCCGTGCTGCTTCTCTGCTGCTTCCTGCTTAGCTCCTGGCAGGCAGATTTCCCTTCGCACGAAAATAAATAGTCCTGCCACACCTTATGCCCGCCGCCCCCTTCACCGGTCTTCGGAATTGTTTCCCCTCCAGATCTGCAGAATTCGTGCCCGGCTTAGAACCTTTCCCCCGCTGAATGGTGAAGATTAGAATCGGGAGACCTTTTCCTTTGCTTAATTTTCCCTTGGCAGGATCTATTCAAGACTCTGGGTTCTAGATATTTCCTTCTGCATACCCTCAGAAAATCAACCCCCACCCATCGCGGCTCCTCCCCCAATTGGCCAGCAGAACCACCGCAAAGATGCCGTCCCTCAGCCTCACCAAGACCCAAGAGGTCGTCCTATTCAGCTCGACGGCCATTGCACTGTATGGTTACGATCAGGGCATGATGTCCCTGATCAACACCAACCAGGACTACTTGCAGACCATGGGGATCGGCGCCGAGGACCCAATGGTTGGCATCCTCGTGGCAGTCTACTACCTGGGCTGCTCCCTCGGCGCCGTCCTCTTCTCCTGGCTGTCGGACAACTACGGCCGGAAGAAGGCCATCTTTGCCTGCCTTGCGACTGCGAGCCTGGGGAATCTGATCATGTTCGTCACCGGGCTCGGCGGCTGGACGCAGCACGCCATTCACATGTTCTGGGTCGGCAGGGTGATCATGGGCCTGGGCGTCGGCGGCATTGACGCCGTTATCCCCGTCTTCAGCTCCGAGCTGAGCAGCGATGGTGCGCGGGGCAAGGCGCTGGCCCAGGAGTTCCAGATGAACATCTTTGGCCTGAACATGGCCTTCGCCATCAACATTGCCGTGACCCACACGCTGGGCAAGGCGAACCAGTGGGCCTGGCGGACCCCCATTGTCGTCATGCAAGCGTATCCGGTGTTGCTTTTCCTCGTCATCGGCAGGCTGCCTGAGAGCCCCCGCTGGTTTATCTTCCATGGCAAAGATGACGAGGCTAGGGAGGCGCTGATTGAGATTTACGGCGAAGACGAGGGACAGGACAAGGCGAAGGAGTTGTTTGAGGCGCATGACAAGGAGAAGGACGATGAAGCAGTGACATACGTTAACATGATCACTCCTGGAAAGCCCACGTTCCACCCTACAGTGATTGTACTCATGGGCCAGGTCAATCAGGCGTTGACAGGCTACGGAGCCGTGTCGGTCTATGGCCCTCAGATCTTCGAAGTAAGTCGTTCCCGTAAGAATGACCCGTGACCGCACGACTAACCGTTTTTTTTCAGCTCCTCGGATTCGATGTGACGATGGCAGAATATGTTACCCAGGCCAACTACATCTCCTATTTCTTTCTCATGACATTCGCGTGGATCCTCATCGACGCAGTCGGTCGCCGCAAGCTCCTGCTCGGCGGCAGCGTCGCCCTGACCGCGAGCTTTGCCCTCCTGACGCTCTTCGGCGCGCTCGCCATGAACTCGCCATCTCAGGGACTCGGCGCGCCCGCAATCCTTGGAACGGTAACACTGTTCATCGCAACGGGCGCCTTCGGGATAGGCTGGCTCGCGACCGTCTGGCTGATCCCGACCGAAATATACGCCACGACCGCCAGGGCGCAGGCGTCGGCCATCTCAGTCATCGTGTGGGGCCTGGCCAACTTCGCCGTCACGCTGCTGAGCCCCATAATGTTCAACAATCTCAAGTACTGGATCTTCCTCGTCTTTGCGGCCACTAACGCCTTCGCCGGCATCTGGACCTACGTCTACCTGCCCGAGAGCGGCGGCCGGAGCTTCGAGGACAACCAGCAGTTCTTCATCGACGCCAAGGAGGAGGGCACCTGGAGGGTCTCCAAGGTTTCGGGCGGGGTCTACAAAAGGCTTGCCTACGGAGGTACGGAGGGTGAGAACGAGCCTCTGTTGCAGAGGCTGCAGGACCAGGTTCAGGAACTGTGAGCGTGTGAACTAGGTGCGAATCGTACATGAGGCGCGTTTATTACATTTTTTGTCTATAGAAACATCGAGATGATTGTTAGAGCTAAAGCATAGCGTTAAATATATACCTCAAGATTCTGGCTTTGACACATGCCCTTCCTTGGGCTCTTGTTCACTGGCAAGCCCGCCATGCTCTACATCCTGGCTGTCCTCGCCTCCACTCTCTGGGCTCCCGTTCTTGGCACGAGACGATTTCGAGCCTCTGGCCATCTGCGGGAAGTAGATTCCCGGAGGAAAGCAGCTGAGGAGATAGACGCAGATGAGCACCATGAAGGAGTCGAGGACCGCGAAAGACGGCTCATCCTGCATAATGTAGTTCCCCCATCCGCCAGCCATTTCGGCGACTCTATGAACTGTTAGTATGTTATACTCCACCAGGCCTCGAGTGTGGCAGGGGTTGTTTGAGACTCACCGATAGATACAACGTATCTGAACACAAATGTACGCCCCCAAAACAGCGTACCCGAAAGTACGGAACTTCTTGTCATTCCAAAGCGCAAGCGCCGCAGGCGTGACAGCCTCGCTGCGCACCCACTTCCTCGCCCTGAGCCAGTAGTCAAGGCACAAAGCCCCAAAAGCCAGCAGCACGACGACCTGCAGCGCGATGCCGGCGATGATGGCGCGGTTGCCGTCCTCGACCAACTTCCGGTTCTCGCTGCCGCCGCTCGCCGCCAGCGCGCCGCCGATGGCCTGGACCAGCAGACAAGTTACGTCGGCGGGCACGAAGATGAAGGGCAGCAGCCTGGGCCGGACGCGCGAGAGGGATGGGTTCAGCGCCACGGTGAGGTGCTTGAGCGTCAGGTAGATTGAGATGCAGATCAGGGTCGGCGCGAGCACGATTGCGCATATCTCCGTCTGGAAGGCTTGCGAGTTCCACGGGTTGTCTGCGAGGGGGACGCGTGCGGCGTAGCCTAGTACGATGTCTTGTCAGCTACACGCCGTCTTCCTTTGCTTGTCCGGCTGAGATAGCAACATGCGCGCTGCGAATGAGCCATCCTTCGCTGCCCCGTCCAGGGGGACAAGGCCGAGACCTTGATGTCGGTCCGGGGCGGTTCATTTCCATGATGACCGCGGCCACATCCTTTCTATTGTAAAGAGAGAGGGTACGTACCGGCCATTTCAAGTGCACATCCAGCCACTATGAACCCCGTGAACGTCCATGTCCTCTTCCAAACACCAATGACCAGCTGTATTATCAAGGCCACGCCGAAGGCAGCAGCGCAAAAGATGTTCAGAGGCTTGTTCGGGTAGTAGCCGAGAGTTGTGTATTCCACAGGACACAACTCGCTGATCTCCGTACATTTGGCAGCCATGATGACCAAAAAATGCCCTCCCACTGGGGCTGCTGACAAGGGTCGTTCTTTGGTCAAAAGTCGTCGAGTAATGGGGCGAATGGACTTTGAGGAGGCACACTATGGCAGCAAGGCACCGAGTGTGAACACAACCACCCGCGCAACAACGTGGTGAGAAGAGAGTCTGGAGAATCGAAGTCGCGCTTCAGGAAAGAACGAAAGAGGAACAGGCCAAAAATACAACACGAAAATGTGTTACGCCCTTATTCTATGTATAAGTAAGGCCTAGGCCGTTGAAGAGAAAAAACGGGGGACTAAGTGCGGCAAACAACACATGGGTGTGTTCCGTAAGCAACGACATTCCCACGCTAATAGACATGCCTACCAGACTACCAGACGGAACGATATATCCGATGGGGTGGGTGGTGGAGTACAAAGGCGACAACAAAAGTCCAGTGGTGGAAGGGATTGTATTGGCCCCAAAGGTGTCACCCGGTAGTCCACCTACTCCATTAATCATGGGCTGCTAGACGGCTGTTTGGCAGGCTGCAGCAGAGCCAAGGTGAAGTGTATCATCGTGGCAAAGCCACGCCTTGGGTGCGAGGCAGGGCTCCCTCGTGTCGTTGGCCATCCATCCACCCATCATCAATCAGCCGGATTCCGAACCGGGCTGAGGCGAGAACGGCCGTCTCCCCTGGCCGTTTGCTGCAGTTCCAGGTGCAGGCCTGTGCGGAATCTCGGGCGGACAAGTCGCTGCCCAAATCCGTGGGATGTCTGGGTTGCAACGGGCCAGGGCTGACCAGTGACAGAAAGGAAGAAGGTTGAGGATTTCCAGAACAGGGCCGGATTGGGTAACCAGCGCGGGTGTGTGAGTGCCTAGACACGGGCGCTAGTGAGGATGGGCTTTGGGGTCAGCAATCCCGGAGCAGGACTGCTCCGACCGAGCTTTTTGTGCAGATCCGGCGTGCCCGTGCCCGGGAGTTGTGCAAGTTGTGGATTTGGCGCACCCCGTCCGTCCTATTGACAACGGCGTTGGGCTTATTTACTAGTGGTGTTTACCTTGTCATCACTCTCTTCCTACAAGACAATATCCTAGGGAATAACATCCTTCGAGAATACCTATGTCCACATGGGGTGATCTACAGTGCCCAGCTGCGTCTGCTGCTGCTCTTTACTCTCCACACCACAGCCTGCCTGTCTTCGACAATAGCAGGCAGATATTCACGCAACCGTAGCTCCAACTGACTCGCCGGACGGCACGCATATCCTTCTCGTCAGCTGATGAGCCAGGATGACAGTCAATCACATTCAGCTTGGACGATTGGCACAGGACCAACAAAAAAAAGAGAGGTCTCTGAGGTGAAGCTTTTTGAAGCACATGTTCATCTCATTCTTTACCCCCAAGCCATCTATAAACTACACTGAAGTCGCGGCCCTTGCAACGCTCGTCCTTCTCAGCAGCCTCGTAAAGCTCCCTCGCCGACTCGGCCAGCTCGAGCCTCGCGCCGGCCTCTTGCGCCGCGACCATGGCGAGCTTGAGGTCCTTGCGCATCAGCGAGATGCCGAACCCGCCCGCGTAGTCCCTGCCCGCGGGCGCCTTGTCTACGACGCCCCTCACGGGGTTGTTCACCTCGCTCGGCCAGCAGCGCCCGGTGCTGACGTTGATCACGCCCGCCAGCACCTTGGGGTCCAGCCCCCATCGCATGCCCAGGTTCATGGCCTCGGCCGTGGCGATGTTGTTGACGGCGAGCAGGTAGTTGTTGGCCAGCTTGGCCGACAGCCCCGTCCCTTGCTTGCCGCAGTGGAGCACGTTCTTGCCCATGCGCCTGAGGATCGGCTCTATCCTTGGGACGAGGTTGGCCGGTGCCCCCAGCATGAATGTCAATGTGCCCCCGGCCGCGCCCACGATCCCCCCTGACATCGGTGCGTCCACGAAGTGCGCTGTTCCGCCTGGGAAAGCTGTTGCAACGAGGGCAGCTACCTCTTGTGAGGACGAGGGATCGATGGTCGAACAGTCAATGAAGAGGCGGCTGGCAGGACGTGGCCTGGGTTTGGCTTCCAAGATGGAAGCGTACACGGCCTTGACGTGACTGGGCTCTGGCAGCGCAGTGATAGTGACGTCCTGCGACAACCCAATTGTTAGCTACGCTGCTGGCAACTGCGCACTGGTGTTGAGCATTTCCAACAGGGAATTGTAGTTGCCGGTGTCAGAGGATTGGCTTTGTGTTTTAATAATCATGGGGAGGCCAGCAAGCTGAACCCAACTTAGATCATACAGATTGGAAAAGATTGACTCATCATAAGAGGCGACAGAGGGAAGTGGCATAGATTGGGGAGGAGACAACACTTACTGCTTCCTTGGAGGCATCTGCTGCACTGTCCGCCAGCTCAACAGATGCTCCTCCAGCCTGCGAAGCCGCCATGTCCGCGACCAGCTTCTGCATGGCCTCGCGGTTGATGTCGAATATTCTCAGGCTGTCGCTCGGGGACAGTTTGGCTTGGAGGTTGTGGGCCATTTGGAATCCCTAGGAGCGTTCAGTTAGTTCCGTTTCGATGTGCGGGATTGGGCCAAGCAGGATGCACTCACCATCTGCCCCAAGCCGATGAAGGCATAATTGTCCAGCCTGCGAGGTGAGGACGAGAAGTGCCGCCTCTGCAGGCTGAACCGCCTCCATGTTGTGAAAGCAGGCCGCATGGTTACTGTGTATTAGCTAGAACAAGGAAAGACGCGATGCTTGATGAGATGTGGAAGGCAATTGGACTATGTGCCCGTAGTGCCGGGCTCGCTCTTCTTGGAGCAGCTGTTCTCAGCGACTTGGGCAGAGGGGTAGCAGATCGTCCCTGCCCATGAAAGCCGCCCATTGCCGAGCTTCTCCAACTCGGCGGATGAGCGACCTTCACTGGCCATCATGAGCCGACTCACCTTTGTGCCCGCTTACCTTGACGTTGACCATAAGAAGACGATGATCATGATGAGACTGTATAGTATTGGAGCTCAAACGTTCAAATGCTGACTGCTTCATCAAAGCCCAGCGATTTGCTCAACACAATCGGTTGTGAGTGCGATTTGAGAAGTTTTGGAAGGGGGAAAAGAAAGAGGCTAAATATCCTTTGGTGGGAAATGCAACCGCAATTCAGTTTAGCTTCAATTAAAGCGGTAAGCAGCGGCAGATTGGCCCGACCCTGGACGGACGGGGCTGCTCACAATTGAACCAGATAAGACAGCTCGAACTTTAGTAGTTGTCTTGTGGTAGATAGCCAGTACTCACACAACTTTGAGGACCCGGACATGACTGACTGGTGAAGGTTCAATTCAAGGTCGAAGTGTAGACTAGTTACAAAGAATCCGTCCCTCTCAACTCCTCTGGCTAGATGTTCGTTGAAAAGAACGAGATCCGCAGGCGAGGGCGAGACGCACCATGATGCTGTATCAAGCTTGCTCCGTCAAGCGTGATGTCTCCCGAGTCTGAGAGCAAACTCCTACACGCGAAGAAATGTCCGACCATCCAAACTCCTCAGTCCAAGCAGAAAAGCAAAGAAATCTCGTCCGTTCAGGGGTCTGTTCTTTGTCCAACACCGTGCCGCGCTCTACTTCCTACACATTCCCTTCTGGTCCTCAACATCTCCTCAATTTTACAGGAAGTTCATCGCGTACGGGATCAAAGCCCTGCCCACTGTTAGCATGTGTCTCTATAACTTGGCGTACCCCTAAGAAGTGTGCACTTACCCAGCTGCCAGCGTAAAGGTGATGCCCATCAACGCGCGCTTCTTCACCTTGTCCTTGCGGAGCTCAACTTCGGTCTTGACCTTCTTTGCTCTCGGTCGAAGAGTGAGAGTGGTCTCGTCACCCTTGCCTTCCACCTCATCGTCGGCCTCAAAATCCTCTGCCTTCCTCTTGCCCTTGGCTGATTTGGAAGTAGCTTTGACGGCATCTGCCTCGGCTTCTGCAACCATCGCCTTTGCCTCCTCGATCATCCGAGCTGCGTCATCGGCACTCGGAGGACCGCCTGCGGTAAACGGCATGCTGAGATCGACCTTGGTGCGCTCAACTTCAGTGCCATCCTCTTCGACCTTAACGTCTTGATCGATGGTCACCTTCACCTTTGGCTCCTCCTGAACGGTCTCTAGTGTCCCAGCCAGCCCCTTGTCGACTTGTTCAACCTTTAATTCCTCGACCTTGAGAGTTTCGGCAGGCGCGAGGACCGGGATGTCCCCATTGGTGAGGGAAGGCTTTCGGCTGCTGCTGCTTGCTGTCTCGCTGGCCTCGGGCTGCGATGCAGCGGTTCTAGTTGAACGCTTGCGCGGGCTCGCGGTGACGTTGCGGCGACTGGAGGTGCTCTTGGTTGGGCTGGCAGATCTGCGGCTGCGCGTGCTTCGCATCGAGGTCGGCGTAGGGGGAACAAGCGTGGTGGCGGCCGAGGCAGGGAAGTATTTGGGGGGAGCGCTGATTCGCTTTGGCGGGCTGCTGTTCTCGGTCGCGTTCGATACCAAAATGTCCGCAGGGTCCAGGAGGGCGCGGATCCAGGGGCCAATGCCATACTCGTCGGCGAGACTCAGAGCGGACTCTGGAGGGATCCACACATTGCCGGCGGTCTCCTCAGGGCTGGTAGTCGACAGAGACTTGATGAACCGACGTTCTGTTTCTTCCTCCTCAGCCATAGCGTATGGGAAACTTGCTTTGAACATTCCAGTGGCTGAGACAAAGCCATCATTGCTACGGCGCATGAGGAAGTAGCTGTTGGGGCTCGACTTGAAGATGCCAGAGACGATACCCTTGGGCAGCGGAGCGCGTAGGTGAGCGTAATCGAAGACGCCGAGGTTGGACGGGTCGACCTCGGCGCCGGGGAGGGTAGCAACCATCTTCGCAGTCAGCTGGGTCTGGCCCAGGCGGCGCCGCGAAACAAGGTCGGTATCTGCAGCGGCCTTGTCAGCTTCTCTTCTGGTCTAGTCGGTAGCCTGGTGCGCGCAAGGTCTCGTACAATTTGGTACATCCGCGGTCATGAAAGGATTGCGCCTCTCGGGCAACTGCCTCGTGGTCGAAGGCGCCATGGTGGACGCAATGTCTACGTGTGTGCGAGCTTGATAGAAAGGATGAGATTCGTAGGCCGCCGGGAGAGAATCGACGTCTCCGCCAACGTGGGTGGATATTAAGTTTGGACAGAAGGCGATGCGACACTAGCGACCTTGCAGGCAGATTATTGTCGACACCTGGCTGCATATATCGAGTCAGCGCATGCACCTGACGCAGCCGATGCAGTAACGTCAAAAAGCTCGGGCCCGCTCACCTGCTCGTGTGCGATTGACGTGGGCCTGAGGTGAGGGCAATTCGATTCTGTGTAGTTGTGTGCAGACGAAGGTCTCGAGATTGTGCGCGCCCAACCCGTTACGCGCTACTTGTGGGTGGAGCGGGAGCGAAAAGAAGGGACGGGGCGGCGAAAGGGGTCTTCGCGGCGTGCGGGCAGGCGGTCGGTCGGCTCTGCGGGCTTGATGTAAGGAATGCCTGTAAACCTGAGGATCGGATGCGATCAGCAGCTAATGATCGCTCTTGCTGATAGACAGACTTTCTGGGTCTTTCGGATCAGAAAGCGACTGAATGGATGGATGTGATGCAGATGCTGGAGTATCTACCCAAGTGGTAAGATGAGATCCATGAGCTGGGGGGCTCAATATGGGGTCGAGTGCTTGTCTCTCGTGGGTGCTGGGCCAGCAGGTGAGGAGACGATGGGTGAGGGCATGCGAGGAAAGGGGTTGAGTGGGCTCGGACTGTTAAGGTCGCGATGTCAGTTGGCTGGGCATTTTGCCGTGACCTCTCACGAATCCCTAACAGGTGCTGTGATCCGATCTCAATGCAACACTTCTTTTCTGGAAGCTCAATTTTGCCGAGTGGGGACCGGACCCGACCCCAGAATGGGAGCTGTCTGCCCAGGGACTGACAGCTTTGGTCTGGAGACTTGCGCTTCGCTCCCCAAAACGTCCGCCACGATGCTACCGCTTTGCAGGAACACAACATCCAGCCAATAGGTGTGTTTGTTCTACGCTTGTGGCCACTGCCGGCAGATTGTGATGTACCAAGCAGTTCAAGGTAGCGTCTCGGAGGATTCGTAGGTGCTGAATGCTGGAGACCAACACGATCCGCGCAGTCTCAAGGTAGGAACGGCAGCGGCAGCCAGGTACCTACCTGCCTTCCTTCAGGGCAACCAACAAGAGCCGTGGACTAGGGATGCGGAAAGAAGCTTCAAGCTTGCGCCCAAGCTCAAGCTTCGAACCATGCCATCACTTCAATCTATCAGCCATCCGGGCCGGTGGCCAGCCACGGCCGTTCTCAAGCTCACATCCTTGCCCCTTGATCTATATCAGCCATGCCACTCCCAGGAACAGGTGTTCCCGCGCGAGTGAGGCTGTCCTTGACCGTCTTGGTGGTTCGCATGATTGTTGACATCAGAACCACCAAGGACTCGTAATCTGATCTTGTGTGGTGATAAGCATAGCCTCGGAAAAGCGGCCGCAGTCGGAAGCATCGGTGTGAGCGAGAGACAGCGACTGTATTGGTGTAGACCAAGAAGACTAGACTAGTAAGTCTACAGTGCGTGCATGCGTGCATGCGCACACGCATGTATCGTTGTGAGAACCCTCTTGGTTGAGATGGCAAGCTCGAGACTGAGAGAGAGAAAAAGGGAGACACTGCGCAGTCAATTATGTGGTACTCTACAAGCTGGCCGGCGACATGGCCGGCAGGAATCATGCAAATGTTGCGAGACTACACAGGAGCGTGTACGGCTGAGCTCCTGATGCCCTATTCTTGGCTGATGGATCGAAGCTTGTCACCGTCGGCAGGGAGATGATCTCCATTTCTCCAGTCTCCAGTCTCGGGTCTCCAGTCTCCAGACCGTCCTTGTGAGAAAGAAGCTTGAGCCGATGTGTTGGCCAGTCAATGGGCGGCTGCTGGAGGTCGCGCGTTGTTCCAGAACAGACAGGCCAGGTCCGGTCGCTCCAGTCATGCATGCTCCCCTGGTCAGACACGACCGACCCCACTATGGGCCCGGGTGCTGGCCCGCTCTTTGTGGCCCTTGTTGTGCCCCTCATCAGGCTGGTAGCTGGCAATAAATACATGTGTGTTGAACTGTCCGCCTCGTTGTTGCTGTTGATGGTCTTTGGCTCACCGTATCGAACACACCGAGCCTGACTTCCCTCCTCCCACAGTATTCTGCAACCTCGCAACCCCAGTCCCATTACCAACCCCCATACGAACACCGATACCAGCAGTCCACCACCTGGAACTTCGTCGCTGCCCAATATGGCCTCCCACCATGACGAAGACACGATGCCCGAGGAGACCCAGGGCTACAAGCTGTCCCAGCCCAAGCAGAGCTTAGCTGAATATCAACAAATGGGTACGTCGATCAACACGTTCAACCCTCCCACTCGCGACGGGGAAACGATCAATGGCACCACATGAGGCTCCCTTGACTGTGCCTCCAAACGATCTCGTCCCAAACATCATCACAAGCAAGTGCTTTTTGGCCTGCAACTGGTCGTCTCGTTCGGGAACCACCCCACGGCTAGGGGCTTCTCCAGATCAACATTCAGCTCCAAGCACGACCAGCTCCAAATACGACTGTCTGCACCTTGGAATACTTTCCTGCTTTACTCTCGACGATGTCCTGTTGGCATTTCGCATTGCAAACCTCTTGGGCATACTCCTCTCCACTGTGGCCACCATCTCAGTGAGCTGGGTCAGAAGAGTCTCCTTTGTCCGCCGCTCCCCTTCTTCAACGGGGTTGAGGATGCACGTGTGATATGTTGTCTCTTCTCACGTCCTCTCCTGTCGTTCAGATGTGATCCTGAAAAGCAGATAATTGCACTTGACTATGTGATAATCACTACTAACGGCTCCTTTTCCATGCTCTCCCAGACTCTAACGACGAGTCTCTTCAACGATACAAGGAGTCCCTCGGTCTCACCGGCGGCAAAGATCTTTCTGACCCCAACGACCCGCGCGTCTGCATCATCGAGGCCCTGACCATGGACTCCCCTGGCCGGTCCCCAGTTACCATCGACCTCTCCACGGCCGGCAGCGAGAACACCCTGAAGGACAAGCCCTTCAAGATCAAGGAGGGCGCAAAGTTCACCATGTCGGCTACCTTCCGCGTCCAGCACGAGATCCTGAGCGGCCTGCACTACGTTCAGATCGTAAAGCGTAAGGGCGTCAGGGTCTCCAAGGACAGCGAGATGATCGTGAGTCTCGCCGTCCCCCCCCCCTTCTCCCCGAAGGACCAGTTTCAGAGCGAAACGCATGCTGACGATATGCAGGGCTCCTACGCTCCCAACACGGATAAGCAGCGTCTCTACACCAAGAAATGTAGGTTCCCTTTGTGGCTGCTCACCCCTCTTCCCGCCCTTCCCTTGCCGGGGAACAGCCAAAATTGACAGATCTCACCCCGCAACAGTCAACGAAGAAGAAGCACCCTCCGGTATGCTGGCCCGTGGCCACTACAATGCTGTCTCCTCCTTCGTCGATGACGATAAGAAGGAGCATCTGAAATTCGAGTGGTCCTTTGACATCGCCAAGGACTGGGAGTAAGCGGCAGTAAGATTTGTCCTGACCGCAACTCGGGAATTGGCCGCCTCCTTTCGCGAGAAGGCATCAGCGTGGGGATGGTCAAGGTTGAATAAATCAAAGAAAGCCAGGGTAGGACTCTACCAATGGAGAAGCGTAGAAAAGGGGAGGGGGTCGCATCAGAAGGAAGGGGAGGACTTTAAAAGATGATGGATGTTGCTCCGTCCATCTAGTTCACGCTCTGTTACGCCGATTGCCCTCGTTTTTGCTTGCTTGCCAGCACTCGACCAGATTCGCACACCTACGTGCAGGAACGAAAAGAGCAGAGAAACCGGGCTCCAAAATTGATCGTTATTTGATAACGCCCACGACTCCGGAGTCTATATTTCGTGACCGTTGTCTTCTCTCGCACTAGTCCCTATTCATGTCCATGTCTAACTATCTGAGTATTCACACAGCTGAGTGTCAACAGCTATCCAGTACTGTATCTCGTTTTTCCTGGGTTTTTTTCCTTTACAAGAAGTAGTCCGGCAGGGCGTTCCCGTCGGGGCCCTTGTCGGCGCTATGCTGCTGCATGTCCTTGTGCAGATCGTTCTCGGGCGCCGCGGCAAACACATTAAAGAACCGCTCGCCCGTGTCGCTGACCTCGAGGACGCTGGCCATGTTACCGCACCGGTAGCAGTAGTTGGGGGCGCTCCACACCGTGCTCAGCCGATCGTCGTATAGGACCTGGAAGCCCTCCTGGCACAGCTGGTGCGCCCGCAGAATGTGGCTCATGTTGTTGACGGAGAGGAACTTCTTGACCACCTGGGCGCCGAATGTGTAGCCTGCGCCTCGGGGCGAGAGGGAGAATTCGTCGCGCTCCGGGTCGGGGTCGGACCAGACCAAGTCAGCCATGGGGCCTTCGTGGGGGATCTCGCGGAAGCGGTCGATGATTTTGATCTGGTCGATAGAGTGGATGGAGGGAGAGAGCCCTGGGGATCCGGTCATATGTCAACAATGTCCTTCCTGATGAGAGTTGTGCTGGAATATGCGGGCGTGGGCTTACCTCCGTGTACACAAAAAATCTGGTCGTTTATCACAACGCTGAGCGTCAAAAAGTCAAACATGTCTGTGAAGTAATGCCAGACGTTCGCATTGCCGTACTTCCTGGAGCACTCGGTGTAGAAGCCGTAGGACTGTGTCACGCCGCGCGACTCGTGGTTGCCTCGGATCAAATGCACTCGGTTGGGGTATCTTAATTTCAAACAGACAAGCAGAGAAATGGTTTCGACGCTGAACATGCCACGGTCAACATAGTCGCCTATATTGGGTGTCAAAACTTGTCAGCAGTGCGAACAGGCAACAAGCGGGGAGAAATGCAGCCTCTCCCGAGTCCAACCAGGGGCGTGCGCACCTAGGAACAGGTAATTGGTATCGGGACACCAGCCTCCTATCTTGAATATCTCGATTAAGTCGAAGAATTGCCCGTGTATGTCGCCGACGACCGTGACGGGGGCGCGCACGTGGACGACGTTGCTCTCGCGCATGAGCAGCTCCTTCGTCTTGGCGCATATCGCCTCAATGACGGACTCGGCCAGGAGCTCCTTCTTGTAGAGGCGCGAAATACATTCGTCCAGGTCGACTGATGCTGGCAGGCCTGGCATGATGGTGGTCGGCTATGGCAGCCGGCCAGGTGCAAGGCTGCGCTGGAAGGGCGGGGCGGGGCGAAGGCGAGGCAGGATGTGGAGGGGTTTGCTTTCCGAGGGTGCGGGAAATGAGCAAGACGTCGGTCAAGCTACGTCGGAGTCGCTCTGCTACCGCTGCTGGGACGTGGGGGTGGTTGTGGTGGACTTCTCCCGGCAAAGAAGGTCGACGCGATGGTTGAGGCGGTTGACCGAAGCACCAACATGATCGTGAGAGAGAAACGGCGGGCTGGTGGTACTCGAAGCTCTCGCTTTAAGCAGATGGAGCGCCGTGACGATCAAGAGGCCTGGATGGCGGACGAATACATGGGAGGCGAAGTTGACTGCTTCTATCGATGCAAAAAGATGGCTTGCGGATTGGATACCCAGTCCAGAATATCCCAACCAACGGCTTCCGGCAGACGAAGCTCAAGCAACAGTGCAACCGCTGTCAGAAACCTTGGAAGCTGCTCCGTAATCAGAGGGCGACAGACCGGCCCGTCTTCGCCATTGGCCGTTGACCGACCCCGCCAGCGTGCCAGACTTGGGACGGGGAAGCTGCGAGGGAGAGTCCCACGTACCGAGCCTGCTGTTCTGTTAGTGCCTCAGGCCACAAGCTGGGCCCAAGTTGCTTTAAAAGCAGTCCTCGCCCTCTCCCCTTGTGCCCGTCGTCTCTGGCGACTATCCTTTTCCCCACGCCCAGCAACACATGCTGTGACTCCCATCCCAATCTGTTGTCACTCCGGGTGCGCAAGTCACCCAGAGCCCCCGGTTGTGGCCATGCCGGACGAGGCTCCGACCTCAGATTTGCTGATTTGATCTCATTCTGATCTACCCAGCTCTTCACAGCCGGAACGGCAAAGGTATTGAGACATTCATCACGGTGGACCGAATTTCATTTGTCTTGTTGTCAAGGAGCCGTCGGAATCAGATCCGTTGTGGCCGGCGACTTGGGAAGGTGAGCTGGGGCAGCTCTCGGCCTCCTTCTCAGGCTCGCTCGTTCGTCGTTACTTCGTCCCTTCGGCCAGTCAGGCTGTCCTTTCAGGATGGTTCACGTCCCGAGTTCTCAGAGCCCACACCAACACTTGATGTTCAGCTCGGTCTGAGGTCTGATGTGGGCGGCTGTTTCCTTTCTCAGCGCTGTGTTGTGTCTTGCTGCAGCTGGCCCGGCCAAAGTCATGAGAGCCTCGTCGTGGAGGAGACTCCAATATAACATTACATGATGCGAAGCCCTCCGCGTTGGGTCTATCTGGTTTTATGTATACTTGAGCATCCACGAGCCTTTTGCAGCCGGCCTGCTCCTGTCGGGGACATAGCACTATTTTACTGCCTCTTCCATATACCCTGTTCCAATTTCACTGAGCAGTCAGTCAGTTTGTCAGTCAGTCACTTTGTTTCTGTCCACTGGCTCCTTGCCGTGGCGAACAATATCTCTTTTTTGACATGATTTCCCCTCCACTCCCGAAGCCGGTCATAGACACTAGAGCATCGACCTAGCACATGGAGGTGCCGACGAACCATCAGCAGACAGATATTGAGCAACATAGCTTTCTAGTCAGAGCGCTCGCCGGTAAGCGAGCGAGACAGTATACTTGGAATCTGCCGCAAGAGAGCTGCTCACGGGATATGTGTCGGGCCGATGCAGAGAACCAAAGCCAGAATCAGAACCAACCCAATTAAGCGGACGCAAGACGGCAGAGGCAGAGGCAGCCGTTGGCACGCCAGGGGGCGCGGGGTGTGGGCTGAAGCCGAGTCTGACTGACCTGACTTTACTGACTGAGTGCCATGCCCTGCCAACTTTGGAGCCTTCCCTTTCCGAGCCGGTCAGTCAGCTTGACCTGTCCGTTTCCCCAACCCAACCACCACCAGCACGGGACGCTCGTGTAGCAGTCTTACATGCGGTATCTCTCATCCTTGCCACAAGCTGTCTGCGACCTTCAATCTCTCATATCGTCTGTAATCCTTCTTTCTCTTGCGACGTTCTCCCTTACGTGAAGTGCCCGGTCTCGGGCGCGGGCTGGACGGAAGCAAGCTCGCCAGTAGAGCAGAGCACAGCAGAGCGCAGGTCAACCAACTCAGGTGCGCACGGGCGCTCCAGGCCACTGTTTGATCCTCGGCTGGCGGCACTTACGTTTCTTGCCGCAAACCTCAACATCGCCAAAATCGCACCGTACCGCACCGCATCGCGCGGCACCGCACCGTTCCGCACCTCACCCTGCCCTCCGGACCTTGACCCCGGCCTCACATGTATTCATCCACAGCAGCCTAGTCCCCAGCATTCTTATTGTGTGTCGTCTAGTCACGGCGTCCTACCCAGTCGTCGTCGCTGTCAGCATCCGCAAAACCTTTTGCAACCACGGTTGCTGCTGCTGCTGGTCCCGGTCCCGCCATCGTCACTGCTAGGGTCCACTTCGAGGCTTGATGCCCTCACTAGTCCTCGCATATTGAGTACGAACAGCTACTCGTGGATACTAGCACGGGAACGGGTCTCAGCGCGCTCTCTTCTTCAATCGTCCTTCCTGTCTAGTTGCACAGCGCTCCTCTTCTCAGAACTTGACTGCGCCATATCGTCTCGCCCTCGCATCCTCACTCATGTCGGCGCAACATGGGTGATCGACCGCCAGGCTTCGAGACCCCAAAGGCCGAAGGGGGCTGCTTTAACTGCGGCAGCCAGCTCCATTTCGCCTACGCATGTCCCGAACCGACACGCAAAGAGCCACAGTAGGTGCTTTCCCTTTCTTCAGGTCCCAGACACCACGCGAACCGGGGCTATTGCGACCAATGGCCGCTTGCCCCCCTTCTCCCTCACGGCTAACGGTCGATGCAGCGGCGCAGAGGTCTTTCGCCAGCGACAGGCAGCCAAGAGCATGCACAACCACGGGGAACAGGGCTCTCCGAACAATCGGTCCAAGGGACTGGTTATAACTCGATATGGCCCACCCCCATCTCAATATCCTCCTCCTGCTCCGCAAAACGCATGGGGCCCTCCTGGTGGTCCTTATCCTCCCCCAGCCCAGCCTCCCAACCCTTACGCCCAACAGCCGCCTGCACCCTACCCTCCAGCGACACAAGGCTTACCGCCATACCCACCTCCTTACCAAAACGTGAATCCGCCAGCAGGCGTCTACGGACCACCAGTTCCCCCTCCTCCCCCGGTTCCTGGCCCGGGTTTTGGACAATACGGGCAGCCATCGTATCCACCGCCTGCCCCTCCTCCACAATCTTATGCTCCTCCAGGACCGTATGGGCCGCCCTCTTATGCCCCTCCCTATCAACCGCCAAATCCAGGGTATCACAGCGCGCCTCCACCTAGCTTTCCGGGCCCGCCTCCTCCAGCACCGGCCCCAACAAGTTACCCGCCAGCGTATGGCGGTCCTGGGCCCCTAGGCTTCCCCCCAGGTCTACCCCAAGGTCCTCCCCCAGGTCCTCCCCCAGGTCTCCCTCCAGGTCTCCCTCCAGGTCTCCCTCCGCCTCCTCCAATCTCATACCCGCCAACGCCCTACTCATCTGGCCATGAGCCTCAAGGACCGTACCCGGCCCCATACCCCCCACCACAAAGTCAAGGCTGGCACCAGAGCTCTGCTGGCCAGAATCAGCCGCGCCACAGAGACCATGGAGATCGGCGCAACGACCGAGACAAAGGTGGCAGAAACAAACAGTCCGGCCGGGGTAATGACAGACACCAGCGTGGTCGCGACCGTAGACATCAAGGGCCGGGTACGCGGTCCTCATCCAACTCTCGCCAGCGGACCCCAAGACTTGAGGGTGAAACGAAGGAAGCCAAGGAGGACAGCGTCAAAACGACACCGCGCCTAGAAAATGCGAGGATCGAAGAGACAGACTCTGAAGTTGATGAGGAGTTCACTTGGGACCTGGAGAACGCTTTCGTTGTGTTGGAAACGAAGCCTGCCGATCCTGTGGGAAAGCCACTGGCAGCAGACTGGAGTGACGAACCAACAATACCTCCAGCATATAACGCCAAGTGCGTAAAGTCCGCATTCTGGGACCCGGAAAGTCCAGACACGTTCAAATTATCGGTCCGAGATTCGAAGCGATGGCCCAACGTCAAGCGAGATCCAATTTTCAGATATCGACGTGGTATGGTGGTAGTGCGTTTCCCAGGGACAAACCACGAGTATTTCACGTACGACTCTTCTCGCAAGGTCGATGGCTCATTGACTGACAGGGAAATTGTTCCGCGGGGACCAAGCGACTCAAGTCTAGATGACACTATCAAGCCTCGCGTTTCTCATCCTACCGGAAGTCCCGCAAACGATAAGCAACATGTTTTGGATATGATCAACGGCAAACGTAGCCACGACAACACTGACGAAAATTCAAGGGAGGTCAAGCGCTTCAAGAGTCAACCGGAAAGAATACCGCACAGTCTACCACCTCGACCAATACCGCGGCCGCGGTCACGGTCACCCGCGCGGAGTACGAATATAAACGTCAGTCTTGACCCTTGGTCTCCACAGCCTGATGAGACTTCACGGCCTGATTCCAGAGGCCGTTACTCTCGTTCGCCAGGTGGCTACCGCCTTCAGAAGGAGGATTCCAACAGCAAGGGCCATTTGACCCCTCGGGACTCGACGCAGCGCTACGACTCGGGCTATCAAAGCGGACACACCGGTGACAGGAGCAAACCGTACCGCGAGAGGAGCAACAGCAGGCGCCTCTCCCCGCCGCCCTCGCGCCGGGGCCGTGATGACCGTGACCACAGCCGCGACAGGAGCCGTGACGGCCCGACACCACGCAAATGGTCCCCGTCGCATGCCAAGGCTCGGGCGCGGACACGTTCACCCACACCCACACCCACACCGGTGGCTGTCGCCAGCGACTCTGAGTCGGCAGACCTGTCGGATCTCGAGTACGAGCTTCTGGGCATGGAGCGGCCGGAGAAGAAGAAGAAGAAGAAGGCCTTGCCGAGCAAATCGGCAGTGAAGAGGCGGCAGGTCAAGCTTAACGACGCTTTTGGGTAAGGTTCCCCCCACCCCCCTGTTCCCCGTCCAGGCGAGGGCCAAATAAGAGCGATCTGCTAACTACTGTGTCACAGCCGCCGTTGGTAAGGCGACGAGGCATATGTGCATGCCCTTGTCGTCCCATTCTTGGGTTCGCGGCTCACCTTCGACAACTAAGGCGTTGGACTATTGCTTTACATGCATCACATATCAATATTGGAGATATCACATTAGCGGTGGCGTTGACGGCTGTGGCACTTATCAGCATTCAGGGACACTGGTGCATGGGCGGTTTATCAAGGACACAAGCATGAATAATTGTATGCATTTGTCAAACACGACGGGAGCTAGAGCATTCGGCATTCTGGACAGATTCAACATGGTATAATATCCTCTTCATTTTTTCTCTCTCTGCAAAAGTCCTGTCCTGTGAGACTCTGAAAGGAGTAGCGATGATCAGATTGATGGCTTGGCGTTCCAAGCCCACAACCCCTTGTTTGACAGTCCAGCCAGTACGTTTCTGATATTACAACGACTACGAAGACGCCCTCACAACCTTATCTACAGCCTTGGCGAAGTACTCGACATTCCGCGTATTCAGGCCCGCCATGCTGATCCGCCCGTTCTTGGTCATGTAGACGTGGAACTCGTCGCGCAGCTTCAAAACCTGGGCCTCGGTCAGGCCAGTGAAGCTGAACATGCCGATCTGGTCGGTGATGTGGTTCCAGGTGCCGGGCGTGCCGAGCTCCTCGAGCTTGGCCCGCAGCGCCTTGCGCATGCTGATGATCCTGCCGCTCATGGTCTGCAGGTTCTCCTTCCACTCGGCGAACAGCGCCTCATCGTTCAGCACTGTGGATGCGACGCGCGCGCCGTAGATGGGCGGGTTGCTGATCTCGGAGCGCTGCAGGATGGCGAGCTGCGAGGCGACGCGGGTGACGGTCTCGGCGGCGGAGGCGCCGGTGGGCGCGGTGACGAAGTGGAAGCAGCCGGCTCGCTCGCCGTAGAGGCCAAAGTTCTTGGCGAAAGACTGGGCGACCAGCAGCTCGAAACCCTGCTCGACAAAGTAGCGGATGGCGCCGGCGTCGCGTTCCAGGTCGCCGGACGCGAAGCCCTGGTAGGCGGTATCGAAGAAGGGGAAGTGGTTCTTGGAGCGTATCACGTCTGCGATCTCGCGCCACTGCTGCTCGGTCGGGTCGACACCGGTGGGGTTGTGGGCACAAGCGTGCAGCAGGATGATGCTCCGGTCGGGTGCCTCAGAAATGGTCTTCTTCATGCCTTCAAAGTCGAGGCCCTTGGTCTTCTTGTCAAAGTATGGGTACGTGGCGATGGGCAGGCCAACGTTGCTGAAGATCTGGTTGTGGTTGGCCCATGTTGGGTTGGAGACGTAGACGGTCCGGTTGCCCTTGTAGAACCTGGCGAGGAAGAGGGCGCCCAGGTGGCAGGCTCCTGTGCCGGAGATTGTCTGGACGGAGGTGGTACGCTTCTCGGCGATGGCGGCTGAGGACGACCCAAGGACGAGGTCGCGTGCTTTGGAGGTGAAGGAGGCGAGACCGGCGATAGGCAGGTATTCGTGATTTAGGTTGGGGTCGTTGCGAATGATCTCATCGGCCTAGATGCCGCAAAGAAAAGTCATGTTAGCTGAGTGGCCTGATCATCACGTTTGTGTTGGGAATATGGGGTGATCTGGATCCGGGGTAGCGGGGGAATGGAGGGGACCCCAGATGGAGATAATCGATTGTGAGGTTGCAGATGCCATACGGCACATGCGTGCATGAACATGCGTAAGGCTGGAGTCTGGAGCAGAGTCAGGCAATTCGTGCTCGCTCACCTTCTTCACGACGGGCAAGATCCAGGGCTTTGCGTTGTCATCACGGTATGCTCCGATTCCCTGGTGATGGAGCTTTTGGTTAGCTGCGCAGCTCCAACATCGCCGTCAACGACGTCATATGAGAGTCTTCAATGGAGATGTTGTTGACCCACCAGATCGACTTTGTCCGGGCTTGTGTCTGCCCTGTAGGCTGCCATCAGACCGAACAAAGGGTCCTCAGGAGCTTGAGGGACAGCATCAGCTGGGAAGCTGGTTGCGAGTATTGGGGAAGCCATTTGGTTGGCGATGCTGCGTATCCGGTTGGTGGGGTTGGTCGGGGAGTCGTGTGAGTTGTAAGTCTGAGCCTGGGATTTGTTGTTGCTGTTGTTGTTGTGAGTGGTGGAGGAAGGCATCCTACAGAGAGGTGTTATTATTATTGAACCGGACCTGGACGGACAGACCAGCAAGCAGTGAGGTACTTACTTGGTGGCGCCGGGGTAGGTCCTGCAGGTATTCGCGGAGAGGGAGGCAGCAGCAGAAGCAACTCGCAGTGCAGTAGAGCGCCTATCGGCTGCTGTGGTAGGGGTTCCAAGGTCAGAGGGGTCAGAGGGGTCCGTCCGGGGTAACAGGGGCCGGGGTAGTGGATAGGCGGTCCCAGTTCGTATGATTCAACAACCAACGGCTGTACGGGCTGGCGGAGCTCCAGTCAGGAAACCTGTATTACACAATACAGTACGCCCGGGAAACCCAGACAGACGGCCGCACTGAGCTCGCAATGATCGCTCTGTGACTACACACAGCACAGCAGCAGTTGTGGATAAATGCCGAGCCTCCGTATGCGCGCCAATGCCGTTTCGAACCGCGCAGTTTCCCGTTCGCTGTGTTTCGAACGTCTCCCCGATCTTGCCGAACAAACTCCAGTGGCCGGGCGAGGAGGCCGTGATGTAAGAGATAGATGCCTCTCTGCAGTACGTTACGTATGGAGGAGAGACCTGCGTCACTTGGCACCAGCTGGATCCACGGCGGCCAAACGGGTACCTGAGATCATACGATAGGGCGGAACTATACAGGAGTCAGGCGTCAGCAAAGGACGAGATAAATGCCGCAATTTAGTTCGATTCGAGAGACTCTGCTCTGTCAATGACCAGAATAGACAAGTAGAGGGTGCACAGGCTCAATCGAGAAAGAGAGGCAAGACCTGTGTTCAAGTATTATCTATGGTTTGCCTCAAATCCGATTCAAGCAAATGCATGTGATTCTGCCCCAACTGGCTCCGGGTGGTGTGGACTGCGAGGTCTCATCCGCTGGGTCCTTGGTGCTCGGCATACCGGGCGAATTCCATCGGCTCCCGGCTGAGTTCCCGAGGTAAAATGGCCCCGTGGTCGATCTTGCTCTCCCTGCCTTCACACCACCAGCACGTCATTGGATTGCTGGTTGACTCTCTTCTCAGGTCACACCTTGCTTGACCATTTCGTACCGCATATGAGATTGCGGATATCAAAGGAATTTCATCTCGTGAAGTCGCAAACTCAATTATCATGACAAACAATTAGGCAACTAGCTTCATCGTCAACACCGACCAAGGTGCGGTCCCATGTGGGAAGTCAAAAATGTGCTCTCGAATTATATACCCTTACTTTGCTATATTATCAAGTCCCACAGCACCAGGGCCGTAGATAATGCACTGGCCGCATAAAACGTCACCCTCGCCTGGCTGAACTTCCTCTGCGACGCCTTCTTCAGCTGCTTGTTTCCGCCACCAACGTTCTCTTCTGTCCTCTCCGCGTCCGTCACCAGCTGGTCGATGTGCGCCGACTGCACCGTCAGGTTGTCCGCCAGCATCTGCTGCAGCTCTGAGATCTCCACGATAGACTTCTCCACCGTCCTGACCTTGTCCAGCGCGCTATTGTAATGCTTGAGCATGTCCTGGTTGTCCCGCTCAAACATCTGCCTCTGCTCGTCTGTGAGGTCGAGGTCCTCCCCCTGTCTCTTCCTCGACTCCTCCTCGTCGACAGGTAGTCCGGGGGCAGATCGCCTGGGTGCTGGGGTTGAGCCTGAGTTAGAGTCATCAAACCCAAACTCTTTGGCCAGGGCGGGCGGGAGCTGTGAGCTTCTGGCCTTGGCCAGTATGCTCCTGTTCTTCTCCATCTCCCTCGCCAACCTCGTTTCCATCATGCCACCCTGTAGCTTGGTTGCGGTGCTCAACTTTTCCTTTAGATAGCCAACGACGGTTCCCTTGTGCACGAATAATTGCATCTCTAGCTTGATGGCGGCCGCGTGCTCCGGGCTCTTTGCGCCGTCCTCGCCCTGGCCCAGCGCGGTGCCGGCAGCCCACCCCGTCAGCGCTCGCAAGCCGCGTCCGTACCTGCGGTTGATTTCCTTCATAACCGCGTCATGTCGCTTGGCTTCTTCGTCCTCCAAGATTCGGATGCGTAGATTGAGCCGCTGTAGAGACTCCTTGGCCATTTTATCGACAGCATTGCGGTCTGCATCAGTCAGATGGGTTGGCTTGTCCTGGGCGCCCTTTCTAAATTGTGCTTTCCGGGGAGCAGCCGTGGATAGATAGGCCTGTCGGATGTGGGACAATTCGCTGTGCAGGTTGACGATGTCGCGATTGATTGAGGACGCTTCCTTGAGGTAACCGTCGATTCGATCGAGATCCGGCAGGGCGCCGCGGGTGGTCGACGCCGAGCGCGCCTTGAGCAGCTCGTTGAAAGTGACAGTGACCTCCATGGTGAGTGCCTACTATGGTTCCTGCGGAGGAGAGAAAAGAGCGTGAAGAAAAGATCGGGGCGTTGGAATGGATCAGAGAGAAAGTTGTTCAAGCTGTGAAGGGGACAGCAAGCTTCCTCGAACCACACAGCTAACCCTGCCAATGACGGACTGCAGCTTTATTGACCGTAGACCTTGTCGCTGTTAGTGCAGGTCGTGTGTGGCTTGCAAGCAGCCACAACCTTGCAGGGGTACCTTTCTACCTTCCAGGGATCGGTGTTCAAGGCTTGCCCCTTCGGTTCCGAAAACCACTCAAATGCTGCTCGCTTGAGCGTCTATTAACCACGCTGGATTTGACACACACACAGCCTTGCACGTGCCTTGGAACAAGTGAGAGCATCAATACGAGCTCCACGAATCCGTCTGATCCTCGTGGCCTCGAACGGATGATGTCGACCGACACCCCTGTCACCTCCCACACTGGCACTCGGCCACCGGTCTGCCCATAGCCAGACTGGAGGCGATGGCTAAGCGACTCTCAACAGGATGCTCAGTCGCATAAGCATGCTTTAGGACGAGGTCGTCCAAAATAAGACATCTCTCACTGGCGACCCATCGCTTCTCGTCTGCCACAAGGTTCAAAACCTACGACACGAGGCCTTCACGATGTGTCACAATCAGACCGTGCCAGATCGCGTCGCACACATATCATGCAAGGCTTGAGATATAGCAGTAGTCGCGCCCCGGAACACTATTTCCCAACCTCGCAAGCTATTTCTCGGCTACTAGTCCTCGGTTACTACCCCGACCATGCGAGGCCACGAGAGACGGTCCGTCGTTGGATAGCCAGAGAGCTAAGGCACCCCAGAGTCAGTCGGGCCAACCAGTCGGACAAGCTTTATTGGTTCTTCCTGCACCTCCTTCCTGTTCGGAGCTCCAACAGGCGATCGACAATCTGGATAAGCTGACGAGGAAACGGCCAAAGGGGAAGTGCCGAAGCGGTTGACCGGCAACGCCGTCCTCGATTCGCCTTTCGGCTGCGGTGCCGATACCGGACTGCCCTAGGGGCCATCAGACCGCTCGCCGTTGTGCGGGTCCTCCAGAGCCGAGTCGCAAAGTTGGTCCCACAGGGGCACAAATCGTGGCCGCGACTGCGTTTGGACTTTGGGAACCCAAGCCCAACTGCCCAGATGCCTCTTCGCCTCATGCAGTCCAAGCCTGGCTATCACAGGCCGACGCAACACGACCTGTCACTTGCCACTGCATCTAGTCGCTCGCCAAAATTCGGCACCCTACAAGTGTGGGCACTCGCGAGCCTGTTTTGCCCTGGAATGCCCTCTGGAAAAGAGGCGCTGATCAGACCTGTCAGGGTGAGGTCGGACGGACTTCGACCGTGATGGAGAAGCTAACGGGAATAAGGTCCTTTCATAGTGGACCCTGACTTCTGTTCCTGTCCTTCTCCCCATTATTACACATCGATGCTCTCTTCGTCTCCAGGCTCTTGGCATTCCTGTCTCTCAGTCCTCTTTCCCCTTATGGCTCCGACCCTGTTCATCTTTGATACAACCCCCACGAGAGTCTGGACTCTACTGGGACTTTGCGGCCTAGATCCCGATCTGTCGAACAAGTGATTCGATCCCTACTACATAGATTCTCTTGCAACCCCATGAGTAGACTGAACCAGTCTTTGCTTCTTTTCTCTCATTCTTCGGACCAAGAGAGCCCTGCTCTGTCCTCTAGCCATGGCAAACGTCGGACTTTATGATCTGGACAAGACCCTCTCACTCGCTTCTTCCACGCCACCGGGAGCTGTTGCTGATGCTCAAGCTATGGCCGGTCAGGACCCGTCCGCCAGGCACACGATCAATCAGGCCGCCCTTGATCCGTCCGGGGAAAGACCCGCAGATGCCCAAAAAGGGTGTACATATGCCGCGCCGAGCCCTTCGGACACGGAGGAGCCGGATCCGGATCCGGAAGCCCTTACCCGAGCGACTAGCGGCCCGGTTTACTGTAGGTGAAGCCCTGGGGCGGATCACTGTTGATCTGACTTTGAGACGCTGGATCCTATCTATCAGCACGGTCTTGAGACAGATGGCCCTCTGCCATACCGCTAGCTGGAAGCACCTCATCTGAACTCTTACTAATTCGCATCATCAATTAGCTGTTTTTTCGAGCGGAATGAAAAAGTGGATCATAGGGGTTGTGACCTTGACATCTTTCATTTCACCCATGACGTTAGTCTCTCCCATTTTCGTATGAACTTATTCCCTAGTACTTTGATAGCTGACTTCAAATGCTGCAGTGCTGTATGCATAGCTCCGTGTGCTTGTGTTGGGCGTGATGATGATATCTAACAACACATTCAGAATATCTACTTTCCGGCCTTGAATCCGATTGCCCATGACTTGGGCGTCAATGTGTCTCTGATCAACCTCACATTGACGACATACATGATCTTCCAAGTAGGTGTCAAACGTCCGTCCACGTAGAATAGTGATGGACTCGCGCGGTCATTGATGTTATCATACCAAAACAATGCACAGTACTGACTTCCAGCCCAGGGCATTGCGCCGACTATATTTGGCGATTTTGGCGACATGGCTGGCAGGCGGCCGGCTTTCCTCGTTGCCGTAGTCATTTACATTGTGGGTATGTTCACCGCAGCACTGCTACTTTTTGGTTGTTGAATGATTCTGACATCTTCTTTTACCAGCAAATCTCGGTCTTGCTCTCCAAAACAACTACGCCGCCCTATTGATCCTCCGTATGGTCCAAAGTGGTGGCAGCAGTGGAACGTTAGCCCTAGGATATGCTGTTGTTGCTGATATAGCTACCAGCTCGGAGCGGGGCAAGTATATGGGAGTGGTTGGTGCGGGCATCAACGTTGGTCCGTCGTTATCGTAGGTGAAATCTTCAACCCGCCAGTCACATTCTTGTCTTTCTTCTTCGCGTACTTTGGTACAGTCCTGAGCACTCT
The DNA here is from genome assembly GCA_039880735.1 of Diaporthe australafricana. NCBI lineage: Eukaryota > Fungi > Ascomycota > Sordariomycetes > Diaporthales > Diaporthaceae > Diaporthe > Diaporthe australafricana. The sequence goes on from JBCEDM010000001.1 coordinate 8,164,278, forward strand.
CTGGAGAATGGCATACCTGGCCATTTCCTAATTGTTAAGTTCTGACGACTGATTTTAAACAGGCCTGTCATAGGAGGACTGCTATCTCAGTTCCTTGGCTGGCGTGCCATCTTCTGGTTCTGCTTCATTTTCGCTTGCCTAGTCTTCGTGCTTTACGGATTGACAGTCCCGGAGACATGCCGTACCATCGTAGGTAACGGCTCAGTGACGCCTAGCGGTGTCAACATGACAGCCATCTCTTGGGTGTCCGAGAAACGGCGCCAGAGAAAGCAGCAGAGAGAGGGCGGAGGCACATTCGAGGCCGATGGAACCGTGCAACAGAAACCAAAGCTCCGATTCCCCAACCCCCTCCGCGCCCTGGCAGTTGTTTTCGATAAGGGTGTTGGCCTTGTTATCCTCTACAACTCTCTGCTGTACTTGATGTTCATCACGACCGTGGCGACTCTATCCACGCAATTCAAAGAGAAGTACGGTTATGATGACCTGCAGATAGGATTGTGTTACCTTCCATATGGGGCCGGCTGTTTCGCGGCGGCTATAGGCCAGGGCTATATGCTAGACTGGTACTACCGTCGCATTGCCAAAAAGATCGGTTTCAGCATCGACAAGAAGCGCGGAGATGACCTGTCGAACTTCCCAATAGAGAAGGCGAGGATCGTGCCGCTTTACTTCTTCGTCGCCGTCGGCATCGTGGCCGTGATAGTCTACGGGTGGGTGCTCGAGCTCCGGCCCTCTGTGGCCGCGCCGTTGTGCCTGCACTTCGTCATCGGCCTGTGCATCACCGGGTCGTTCGGCATCCTCAACACGCTCATCGTCGACCTGAGCCCTGAGGCGCCGGCCACGGCGGTCGCGGCCAACAACTTCGTGCGGTGCGAGATGGGCGCAGCCGCGACCGCCGTCATCGAGCTCATGATCGCGGGCATGGGGACGGGCTGGTGTTTCACATTTTTCGCGCTGCTGGGGGTTGTGTGCTTGCCGATTCTGTGGGCGGAGACCAAGTACGGGATCCAGTGGAGGCAGGAGAAGAAGCTGAAGAGGGAGAAAAGGCTCAATGAGAAGAGGGACAGGAAAGAGCGCAAGGAGATGGAGAAGGCGGCTGCGGCGGTCCAGAGGGAGACGCAACAATAACGATTACACGGGTGGAGTGATGTACGTGGTGGAACATAGAACTGCGTTTTAGCCAGCTGATTGGCTCCCCCTTTTGAGATGAGACTACATAGATTGATACCCAGGTAAATACATACATGCGCATTTGGCTTGTTCAGCGATCGAAATTCGGAAGGAACCCCTCTGATCCCGCCGCCGACTCCAACGATCGTGGACGCTCGAACACTGCGTGAGGGTAAATTGTTAGAGTAGACTTCCCGATGTCTTTTTCCGACACGGCAATCTGTACTGCTAGAATCACTTTCTCTTTCCCAGATGCAGCTTGATATTAGGGAAGTGCAAAAGCAAGCTATCTTTCTTCACCACCGTACTAAATACATATAGTAGTACAAGACGAGCTTTGCTTCGGGTGTCCGCTACGCGGCCACAGGATAAAAATAAAAGAAATAAAAGAAATAAAAGAAATAAAAGAAATAAAAGAAATAAAAGAAATAAAAGAAATAAAAGAAATAAAAGAAATAAAAGAAATAAAAAAATAAAAGAAATAAAAGAAATAAAAGAAATAAAAGAAATAAAAGAAATAAAAGAAATAAAAGAAATAAAAGAAATAAAAGAAATAAAAGAAATAAAAGAAATAAAAGAAATAAAAGAAATAAAAGAAATAAAAGAAATAAAAGAAATAAAAGAAATAAAAGGAATAAAAGGAATAAAAGAAATAAAAGGAAATAAAAGGAAATAAAAGAAAATAAAAGGAAATAAAAGAAAATAAAAGGAAAATAAAAGGAAAATAAAAAGGAAAAAGAGGAGGAGGAAGAAAAAAATTATTTATTTATTTATTTATTTATTTATTTATTTATTTATTTATTTATTTATTTATTTATTTATTTATTTATTTATTTATTTATTTATTTATTTATTTATTTATTTATTTATTTATTTATTTATTTATTTATTTATTTATTTATTTATTTATTTATTTATTTATTTATTTATTTATTTATTTATTTATTTATTTATTTATTTATTTATTTATTTATTTATTTATTTATTTATTTATTTATTTATTTATTTATTTAAAAAAAAAAAGGCGGGGAAGGGGGAAGGTAGTACGGTTAAGGGGGTAAGTTATAGGGTTAGGCAGATATAGTAGGAAGTAGTTAAGCCACAGGGGCTCCGTAATGACGTTATCGCCTTTTTTAAGGGACTAATTAGAGCGGGTTTTTAAAGTGTGGCGGTGTTGTTCCAATAGTATAGTGATATAGAAGCAAGCGGGCAGGGAGGGAGAAACAAGCCCTAACTGTCACTTTTCAGCTTGTCCGCCCGTTCTCTCTCTGGATCACCGTAGACCCAAAACTAGCCCTAGGTACTAGCCTAAGGTACTTGATCTTAGATTATTAGTGTGAGCCGTTGGGTTGGCCTGCCAATGAATGTCGAGTGTGAATTTTGTTCGCTGTCCGACTCAAGGCGAGTAAGCATATGTGATTGTCAAGAATATGCTCGACATTGCTGCAATATCAACAAGAACTACTTAGACCTCAGCTTATGTTGAGCTTTATTGACTGAGATCTCCTGCCCCTTCAATCTGGTCATAACCATCCTGACTCAACGCTACTTGGCCTCTGATGGCCATCCATGTCCTCTAGACTTGCTTATTTACTTGCTAGCTTTGCAAGATGTTTATTGCCTGATTTACTACAGATTTGTTGCTGAGACTATGGCACTTGGTCTATATTATTTCACAGGAGCTAAGTGAATTGTTGCAAGAAATTATTAAATACAAGAGCCAAGTCAGTTGTTGCAAGAAAAGATTGTACTTCTATGGCTATGTAAAAGTATATAATACATCATGGTGTTCCCTTGGACTTCCTCCTGTTCTGATTTCATGTATCCCATCACATCATCCTGACTACCACAAAACAAATCACTATCCCAGATCTCAAGGTCTTTATCCAAGTACCTAAGTCCTCAACAACCACTCAATACGTACAATCATTTCATCACGCCAAACAGACCCAGAGCCTACCACCGTCGCAGATCCCACAAGTCAAAATATCTGCTCTGGCAAACCCCAAATTGTGCCTCACACGGTCACAAGCAATCATGGCTTCCGCACAGGACAGCACCTTGCACAGTGGGCACAGCAAACCTACGGCCCTACCATCACGCGTCGCACCAACGCACACGCACACGATGGGTTCAGCTCTGACATCGTATTCCTGGTTGCTCTCAAGCGTGCGGGACAACTTTCAGCGCTGAATCAGGTCCACACACCAAACCAGTCCGCAATCCTCAGCAGCTCCCAGAGCACCATATCTTCCCCGAACAAGGATGTTCAGTCTCCAACAAGCGCTCAAAACACCACGCAGAAGACCACCCCCGAGTCCACCGATCTCACCCCTCCTGAGGCTGCAACATTGACCTTCCCAAGGACCTGGATGAAACGCACAGACCCAATCATCCAGAAGGACTCCATCAAGCCCGAGCCTGAACAACCAAAGTTGGAGGTCGACTGGCGCATCTGGTATCCAGACCCCATTGCCGTCGACAAATGGGTGAGGTCCCTTTCTACTTTCGACCGGCTCGAACATTTCGTCTATATCAAGATCAAGACCTTCCGCGACCATGTCAAAGTTCATATTCCACTTTACTGCCGGCAGTGGCAAATCGACAAGGAGGAGGATATGCGACGGCGCAAGTTCTTCGAAAAGCATGGGCCGGCAGCTTTCGAGGCTCAGTACATCAACAGCAACTATGTTGGGCATACCGAGTTCCTCTTATGCGATCCCAGTGAGACAGCATGGCTCGAGTGAACGGAGCATGACGAAGGCAAAGACCGCTTTGAACGCCTTTGTGAGCGTTTGATGGCCCACAGTCACGAATGGAGGGCACATGGCGGGAACCGTTGATGAAAACAAGGGCGTCTTGGGATTTCAACGGCCAGTGATTGGTCGAGATTGTCTATATTATTCGGGAGTATTAGTCTGGGCTACTTGTGTCGACGGTCTACGGCGCGGTTGGAAGCCGGTCTCGTTAGCCTCGCCTGTGCGGCTGTCGCGGGCCGGTCTACGGTTTTTCGGCCAAGGCGACAATTGCATTTCAAACCTACTGTGATCGGCATTATATATTATTAAACACTGGGTGAAGGGACCTCCTACAGCTTGATAATAAGAGTGTGTCTACAGATAAAAGACGAAACCACCTTATTCGGAGGTCGCGACTGCATGGAAGAGAGCTGCCTGGAAAAGTGGATGCTCGGGGGGCGAAACACTGCCCAGGTGGGCATTAGATTTTAGGATAGAGTACGAAGTAATAAAAACACAGGAAAACGATTATAGAATTATCTGTTTACTTTCAACTTCGCACATTTACTGTGCGTGCTTCTATGTAATATATAGGAAATTGTAGTTTGTGGGAACACAACATTGAATGATTGAACTCGCCGTCCTCGCCCACCTTGAGAAAGGGACTGAAAATAAGGGCGTCGCACCAGCTGCAACTTTAGACACATAGATGCTCATACTGATTCTTTGATTCAGTATGATGTTTAATCCACACATTATGTCACAGACAACAAGTTAAATAGCAGCAAGCTTTCATCGTCGCAGCTAAAAACATGTCACATTCTAGCATTTGTAAGACAAAGAAATGGGGCACACCGTTACTCATACATGCGCGTTGTTACAACTTTTTCACCGGCAAGGGAGATTTAGGAGTCTCGGGCTTTACTGTCTGAACCAGGCAGCACCAAGTGTTAAAAACAAATTGTCTTGTATCCTGTGGGCTGTGGACAAACGGTGCATCTGGGCCATGATGTCTCATGAGCTTTACTAGATATGGCTCAAAGTGAGACAGAACTGAGTTCTTTGAAGCTCTACTGAAATATCTACGGGCCAGTATATTTGTATGAAGAAGGCACCATGACCCCATGGTATCTCTTACTCGAGCAGACTATTGCTGTGCCAGCCTATTCAACATCTCTCGACATACTTAAGTAGCCCTCCAAAGCTCGCAATTCTGGCAATACTCAAAAGACAGCAGAAAATACGGTTGACATGCTTCTAAGAACCCCAAAGGACAAGGCCATCAACAGCATCAGGCGCGCAATGGCCGGCCTTATTCTAGCGAATCGAGGGCTACTTGCGCAGGGGCTCGTCAACAAGCTCGAGAGTCACGTCGGCGATACCAGCGGCAGCAGCCTCTACCCATCATGGTGCAAGAATGACGACCCGTCCCAGCTCATGAGCTGGGGTGTCTCGGAGCAACACGCGTTGAGGAGGACGATCCACGGCCTGCGGGATGCCGGCCTTGACTTCGAAGCCGCCGGCATGTCTCGGGCGGCCGATGTGTGTCGGGAATTTGCCATGATTGTCTTCGGGGAGTTCGCCACATCCTAACACGCGACATCTGTGCCTGCTGAAGAACCTCGAACGCGAAGATGAAATGGGAACAAACAGGCGACATTTGCCTGGGATAGTGGCATGAAATCAAGACGGACAGAACATATGCCACTTTACCAGAGCCCTGCGATTGCAGGATGGATTCACGACCGGTCTCTTCTCTCGCGCAGCTTTGAGAGGACAACTCACACATAGACAACAACATCTTTTACATCTCCGCGAGAGAGCATTCTTGGCTTGTGGACCATAAATTATTGTTCGCGTCACAGGCATAATAATACAAGGGAGCGCGCAATTTTTGACTACGTCGGCCCAAGCTTTGAATCGGGTGCTCCACAATTGGATGCCACCAGCTATATCTCGCGTTTGTGAGGAGAGAATTGGTTCGGATATTACAGGAGTTCGCGAGGACAAACCGGACTGCAGTGGGCTCTTTCGTCTGGGCAGGTACCTAGGTATTATCAGCGCTGATGCCTACGGTAAATCCATGTCACTCTGGGTCCGGCAGTGCTTGGGCTGACGAAATAGGGCTGACCCATTATTCCTGCAATCCTGACCATACCGTGGAAAAAGACTGGGTGGTATACACACCTGGACGTTTGTAATGCCAAGTCGTAGCTGACAGCATGATGACTGTTGCTATCACAGCGGAACTTGGCCGACTTGCCGTCTTCTATTCGCACCAGTCTTCGTCCATTGTCAGGAGTTCTTGGGATCTCTGTAAGTCCTTGATGGGGTTGAAAAAAAAAATGGAGGCTGGCCCACTACATACTAGTCATGAATCGCTGACCAGAGGGCTGTTTACAGAACGTGGTACGCGTCGTCATGTTTGTCAAGTAGCACAAGCGTTCAGCACCCGATCATTGATTTCGATTATTGACTGCGTTAAATTGATAATTGAAGCACCTGTGTCGATCTATTGATGTGTCGCATGAGATCAGCGCAAATTTCAGGCACATAAGTATGAGCGCCGTACACAGGGCAGCGGGTCGACCAGCCGGACAGAATGTTGGCATGAAGTTGGCACGGCTGATCGACGGCCTGCATATGTACCATACATGCAAGTCAACGTGGTCCCTTTGAGACCATGAATCTAGACCGTGGTCTTGCTCTACTTTGAGGGAGTATAGAACGGCTGATGACATCTTCTTTAGTCCTACAATTTTTTTACGATAATACAATAGTCTAGTTCTTGGAATAAAATCGGGGAAGATCTTCTGCTTGAAATCCATTGACAATTCTGGGTGTGAGGTTCTGGATTCAGAGATCAGAGTCTAACGTGGATCAAGGAATCTTTCCGAGGCTAGACCTCGGGGAATAAATGCTTAATTGAACCCACCAGCATATTATCAGATCCGAAAAGACATGCTCCTTCCATACCGCAACTCTAGATCCAGACACAGCATTCCTCTTACCCTGCATCCTTCTTTGCTCACAAAACGTAGATATACTTACGCAGCTGTGGAGAAACGCAGCAAGGTAGCCAATCCAACTTGATAAGTGGACGCGGAATGTCGACAGTAATCACATGAATCTTCCCAAATCACGTCGCCGCACTCCACAGAATAGCCGCTTGAGAGGAGTCCATCTGCACACCGCCCGCTAAGGGCATGGCTGTGCCTGGCTTAGTAGAGAGCCCTTTCAATGCTCTGATTCGCAGGGTTTGCGTGAATGTGCAAGACCTACATACTGTCGAGAGCAGGCCCAGCGCAGATTACGTGCACATGTTGGGCACAGTCATCAGGAGACCCATATTTGACCACTTTTTTCTGACAGCCACTTGACGCAATCACCTATAGTGTTCCAGACCGGTCCAATGTGGATGGTTGGGAGTGTAGTGAACTATTCCTTCACGACTCCTTAGCATCCAAAGGACTCCATGCTGTTCACCGGTTAACGTAGGCACCCCGCCTGCGATTTGTATCAATGTATATAAATAATGTCTGGCGCAATCTGGCAGTGGCGAGCCGTGGGTATGAAGACTCCTGGCTCTAGGTAACTCCTGAACTGCTCACTCCTTATTGCAATCATGGTGCTTGTTACCCGGGCCTTTTCATGTATATTGGCACTCGTTGTTGGTGCAAGAAGTTATGCCGACCCAGAGCGGTGCACCGGCGAATGTTTTGCGCATGATCCAGGACTTATCCGACGGTCCTCAGATGGGGTCTACTTTCGCTTCAACACGGACTTGTATATTGATATTATGACGTCTGATTCGCTTTCTGGTCCATGGGAAACAATTGGAAACGTACTTCCAGCGGGAACTTCAGTGAATTTGACAGACGTGACAGCTTTATGGGTATGAGATCTCTGACAGTCTTTATGTATTCCGCCCAGTTCAATTGTTGTCAAGCTGGGCTCTTAGTTTTTTTGATTCACATGCTAAGACAGACTTCAGGCACCGATGATAATCGAGAATGACGGCACATATATACTTTGTAAGTGGTACTTCAAAAACACCTCCTTATTTCCTAGACCGGCTGAGCCTGACTTTGGAGATTATGTAGATTACAGCGTATCCAGCGTTGGCAGTCAGGACTCTGCCATTGGATATGCGACGAGTACGACAATGGAGAATGGCACTTGGGTCGATCACGGCTCAACGGGCGTGGAATCGACGTCGGACGCTTCCTACAACGCCATCGACCCGACCATGATCCTGGCCGATGGGACGTACTATCTCTCGTTTGGTTCTTATTGGGATGACATTTTTCAAGTAACTTTCAGCTCGGATGCAACGACTGTCGACGGAGAGGAGTACCAGACCATCTATCAACCATCGGGTATCCACGACGTTGAGGCCAGTTTCCCTTTCCAGTACGGAGACTACTTCTATATGTTCTGGAGCGAGGGGCAAGCTAACGATTACGATATTTCGATCCCAGCTGAGGGCGGAGAATACAAAGTTCGCGCATGCCGGAGCACTGCTATCGGTGGGCCTTATACGGACGGAAACGGGACCAGCTGCTTGGAAGGCGGCGGCAACTACGTGCTTGAGAGTCACGACGATGTCTACGGTCCTGGGGGACAGGGCGTACTTGATGATCCGACCTATGGACCGGTTCTCTACTACAGATATGGTGCGTTGACGTGCTTTGCCTTCATTCTTAACGTGAAATTGCTAATATCAACTTTCCAGTTAACACGTCAATCGGCTATGCTGTCACCGATTACCAATGGGGATGGAATGTCATCGATTGGACCGATGGTTGGCCAACGATATGAATCTCAAAGATGAGCTAGACATGGCTCAGCTCTGAATTACGAAATAACGCCTAACGATAATGATTTCGAGAAGGAAATATACCGTCGCAACGGGTGGCATAGCTAGAGGGTCTTGGAGGAGTCAAGGAGCACCGTTGCCAAGGCCCGTGGCATTTCACATTTCACACATTTGTAGTGGGCTGCCCTATGAGAACGATGCAACCTGACAGCTGCTCGAGCGTTCCCTGTTCTTCTGACTGGCCCTTTGCCAGAATGACCATGCTCCAATGTACTGCCATGTCCAAGCTCGACGACGGCCATTTGCTGTGTTTGAGGAAGTAGCCTTTAGGAGCAAGATGCGCTTTCAAGTACGAGAGTGATCGTGAAGCATGGCTATCATGAACCCAATGCTGCCATCCATTTCTCCGGCCAGTGATCTCAAAGAATGCTGGCTTTCACTAAGAATGATTCTCGCGAAGTTAGGGTTGGCCAAACCCCTGTCGGCGGGAGCTTGAGGAGCTCTGACGTGTAGCGGCCCCACCACCGGGACCGGCAGGGCGGGAGCTCCAAGCTCCCCAGAGGACCCCTGTCGAGCGTCCCGAGGTGGCATTGAAAAAGTGCCGCGTCCGAAGGCCCGGCTACTAGGCCAGACAGACTACAGCGTTGTACAGGGACAATTAATTGCAGCATCTCGTCTCGTTGCAAGTCTCTAGCACCACACCATCTGCCCCGGCCTCGACCTCGACCTCGACCTCGACTCCGTTGGCAATGACGGGCCCTGTAGCTGCTGCTCGGCCCATATTGCGGCCCGGGTCTTCCCTACTCCTTAAGCAGCTCAGTGGCCCAGTATCAGTATCAATATCAGCCTCGTCTCGCTCGCGAGCAGCTACCTCGACCATTCTCCGCCTGACCAGCAGCAGCTCCCGGGCGCAGCTGTCCCTGCGAACAGCATACGGGCTGCAGAGCCGGCTCCGTCTCTACTCTACCAACACACCGCCTCCAGATCCAAATGCGAGCTCTAAGGAGGCCAGGGAGCCGTCCGTGCCCACCCAGACCTCGTCGACCTCCTCGCCCTCCCCCTCGCCAGAAAGCCCCTCCTCCTCCGCAGCCCCCTCAAGGCCCAGCCCCGAGCTCCCCTCGCAGACCGACTCGCGCCGCTCCGCCGCCTCGCAGAACTTCTCCCACTTCATGGACAACCTGCAGTCGCGCGTGCTCGTCGCCTCGCAGACGCTCAACGACCTGACGGGCTACTCGGCGATCGAGGCGATCAAGGCGGCCAACGCCACGCTCGAGACAGACCTGGCGCAGGCGCAGGCGACGCTCAAGCGGGCGCGGCAGCACTACAAGGCGGTCAACGCGCAGCGGGCGTCGACGCAGCGCGAGGTGACGGCGCTGCTGGCGCGCAAGGACACGTGGACGCCGCCGGACCTGGAGCGCTTCACCACCATGTACCGGCAGGACCACGAGCTCGAGGCGGCCGTCGGCGAGGCCGCCGCGGACCTGACCGAGGCCGAGGCCGACCAGGCCCGCCTCAGCCAGGCCCTCAACAGCGGCATCCTGCGCCGCTACCACGAGGAGCAGATCTGGAGCGACCGCATCCGCCGCCAGTCCACCTGGGGCACCTGGGGCCTCATGGGCGTCAACATCCTGCTCTTCCTCGTCCTGCAGTTCGTCGCAGAGCCCTGGAAGCGCAACCGCCTCATGAAGGGCATCGCCGCCGAGGAGAAGGCCGCCCTCGAGGCCGTCAGGCGCGAGCTCGAGGAGGTCAGGGGCGCCATGACCAGGCGGGAGGACGCCGCCGCCGCTGCCGCCGTCACCGCAGCCGAGGCCGTCCCCGCAGCCGTCGCCGAGGACGCCGGTGTCGAGGCTGCGCCTGTGGCATCCCTGCAGGACGTCGAGAGCCCGCAGGTGCCGAGCCCGCCGCCGCCAGGCCTGTCGTGGAAGGAGTTCCTGTCGGACCCCGGCCTGTGGCGGCCCGCGTTGAAGGACCTGTACAGCGAGAGGACGATAGACTTGCGCATGAGGGATGTCTCACTCATCGCCTTAGAAAGCGCCGTGACGGGTGCCGTGGCCGTGGCCGGCGTTGCAGTGCTGTTAGCGCGCCAGCGTTGATCTTTGCGTCAAAGCACTTAGACCGGTCTGTATAAATATTCATGGTATAGAGAGATTACTAGCCAGAGACTCCACAGTTCAGGTCGTCTCATGTAGATGTGATTATATACGATCTTGTGAAGCGAACGATGTTGCATGCTTCGCGTACTATATAATGAAGACCCTTATCGAGGTACTGCTCAAACCCATTGGAAAGCAGACATGAGGAGAGGGCATTGGCGCGACTAAGTACTGCGTCATAAGCACCGAGTTCAATGGCAGATAGTCTCGTACCACAATCTCATCCTTGTTTCCGTGCTCTATTAAAGTAGGCTGTCTAGCCGTGGTCCGCATCACGCACCTCATCGTCAATCCGTGACCGTCATTTCTACAGTATCTAACACCCAGTCCCGTGCTCTCCGATGCGTCAAATGGTTCTTCGCATTGAGGAGTGCGGCGTTTGAGCGCTTGCGTGCGCATGAGAACACCCTGCGCTTGGCCTCGCTCAGGTATTATTAGCCCTTGATATAAAAAAAAAAAACAGCCATTTCGTGGCCCGCACATTCTGCCAGCGCGGCTAAGTGTCAGCACATGCCGGCTGCAGCGGTCCCCCTGTTCGTCCCTTGAATAGCATCGCCCTGGTCAGGGTGCCTCGCTCGCCTACTCGAAGTCGGCGGTGTAAGAGAAACCTCGGAATTCTTCCTGCATGGCTTGTGACAACACTGCAAACAAAAAATTAGTACGCGCACAGACATAAAGCCTAAGAGAAAGACCAGGAACATACCTGATTGAACTGGTGTGAGGACTGGAGTAACACTTGTGAACTCGGAGTCGAAGTTACTGGTGTCAGTCGCGCTCTTGATTTGAGGCAAGAATGGAGGCGCGACGCGCTTGTGGTAGATATCGTCCCAATTGATGTTCCGGAAGAATGGCTGGCTCATGACCTCCTGCGCATCAGTAGGACCGCTTCCCAAACGCTGGTCAGGCTCACGAATGAGCAGCTTCTGCAGAATCGACACGGAATCCCTAGGCATGTGAATAGGGTAGAGCGGCTCGTCCGCCAAGATAGCGTCATAAATCTCGTCTTCGTCTTCACCTCGAAACGGGGACTGTTGCAGCAGCATTTGGTAGATCAGAACACCAAAGGCCCACCAATCCACAGCGCGTCCGTATTTTTTATCCAGCAAAATCTGTCAAATTGTCAGCACAGCCCACCTGAGTATTCCCGCGATAGTACATACCTCGGGTGCCATGAATTCAGGTGTACCGCAGAATGTGCTTGTCGTGGAGCCGAACCACATGTCTTCCTTACAGAGACCGTAGTCGGCAATCTTGATGTGACCGTCAAGAGTGAGGAGAATGTTGTCGAGTTTCAAGTCTCGATAAACGACGCCATTCTCGTGGAAATACTTGAGAGCCAAGCAAACCTCAGCAGCGTAGAATCTGGAAAAGTGTCAGCAGTATTCACTATGAAATCGGATAAGGCTCCTTACTGGGCGCGCTTCGTTCCGAACTGTCCACGCTGGATATGGAGCATCAAGTCGCCACCACTAATGTACTCCATTACGAAGTAGACTCTCGTCTCTGTCTGGAAACAGGCGTGTAGGTTGGTCAGGAAAGGATGTCGTTCGCGATTGGCAATCAAGAAGACTCTCTTTTCGGACCGAATGCTTTCCACTTCGTCATTTTCAATGATGAATTCCTTCTTGAGGACCTTGATAGCGTAGAGTTTCCTCGACCTCTTTGTCTCCGCCAGCATGACCTTTCCGAAGTTGCCCTTTCCAAGCACCGCGAGGAAGTTGAAATGGTCCAAGCCGATCCGCATCCCGGTCCCTGGATCAGTAGCTGATGGCAGGGGCTTCTTAAGCGGAGCCGAGACAGTTGAAGACGTCGGCGAAGGGGCGATGGGCTCTGGCTGCGGTTTCGGCGCAGCAATGGGTTGCTGATAAGACTGCTGCAGCTGAGCTTGAACGGGTGGCCGGGACTGCTGTACTGGAGGCTGCTGAGGGTATTGATTAACGTTGGCATAGTCGGCTGGATTATACCTCCGTCCCTGTGTGGGACTGCCGTGTTGCTGAGAGGCGTATGGGTCTTCTTGTCCTTGCTGCGGCTGTCCGTAGCTATCCTGCCGACCCATGTAGTCCTGCTGTCCGCCTTGCTGCGGCCTTGGCGACTGAGTCCCAACTGCCCCACTCATAGCCAATGTTGCAGCAGCCGCGGCGTTGGTGGAGCTCGACATGCGGCTGTTCCCTGGCCGATCGGGTGACGGCTGGCCATAAGTTCTCCTCGCCGCCTCAGCAGCTTCGGGGGATACCGTACTAAAGGAGCCCCCGCTCGTGCGGTCGTAAAGGGTCGAGGCTTGGGAAGCTCCAGGGCTGGTCGTGCCAGAGCGCAGTGTCCTCTCACTCATCGACGGTCTCTGGGACTGCCGTTGTTTCTGGGTCCTCATGCCCTCAAGAATTTGGTTGGCAGTTGTCATGGACATGCCACAGAAGTCAGGAACCAAATGCACGCACTGCGCGTGGGCAGTGAGGGCACATTCTACACAGGCCGTGTTAGCATGTTAATTAAAAAATTGGAGAGATTGAACATGCCTGAACATTTCCTGCAGTTTTTCCTTCCAAAGGGTAGTAGGTAGCCACAGTGACAACACCAATTTGCAGTGAGGTTCGAGAACCCTTGAAATCTGTGAGGAATTCTGTGGTTGATCTTTTCTTCCTCAGGATCGGTCTCGGCGTTCGACTTGCTGATACACTTCGTGACAACATTAGTGTAACACTTCGTGTGGCAAGTGTACTTGCAATCCTCGCACTGCATACCGGCCGAGTACTTGAGGAAGTCAGCACAGAAGGCGCAACGCATGATGTTGTAGAACTGCCGTGACACAAACTTGTGCCCGTACATCTCGTGGATCTCCTCCTTGCGCTGACGGACGGCACCTTTCCGGCCCAGGCCAACGTCGAACTTGTGCGTGTTGCTGGTCTGCTTGATAAAGTTGAAGTTCAACAGGATCTGGCCAGTAGGCTCCAAGTTGAACCATCCATCAATAGGCTGGGAGACTGCGTGCTGTGGAGCTTGAGGGGGCGGATAGGTGGCCTGGGCGCTTTGATATCCAGGCGACGTTGGGGGAGGCCCAAACTGAGGCTGTGGTTGTTGTGGGTTCATTGGGAACTGCGACGGGGCAGCCTTGGAGTTGGCCATCCTATCGGCCGATACCCATCCTGAGTTGTTGATTTCCGCCTCGATCCTCTTCCGACGCAGCTCCTCTGCAATGTCGGAGATACGGACCCAGAGCAAGCCTATAGGGAGGGCGTGCTCGCCAGGCTTGTCGTACACTGTCAATTCAATCTCGTTCGCCTTGTCCACGTCGATGTTGTGGTATTCGGCCTCCCACCGGTCGTTCCGCGTGGCCCTGGTTCGTGCAACGACCGCGTCCTCAACCTTGACGGCGACAAAGGTATCGGGGGTTCGGCTAAAACGCCCAGTCGGGGCATGGTCGACGTCTTTCACGGCAACGACTCTGATGGTGAGTTGACCGGACAATGGCTTCCGCAAATTTGGCATATTAATACTGTCATCTGTAGGCGTGTGTTAGTAACGACTAGCGAACGAGGTCCCCCCCAAGGGCCACTTACCATCCGAGTTTTCAGCGCTGTCTGTGTCGATATGCAACTCTTCATATCGCTTGAGAGCTTGCTTCAGAAGAGTAATCTTTTGCCTGCTCTCAACCTTCCTGGCTGCGGCATCGGCACGGCTCTTCTTGTCGCCCTCCATCTGGTACAGTTGAACCATCTTCTCGACGCCCTTCAAGTACTGCTCCTCAACATTCAGCTTGAACTGGATCTGGGACAGCATGAGCTGGATGCGGGGCCCTAGATAAGGGGTATCATATTTGATCAGGTCTAGGAGGAGCGTTCAGCGTCAGCATCGGGAGCACAGCTCTACGAGTAACAAGATGGGCACGTCATCGGAGCGATAGGGACATACCAAGCTTGGTGAAGTTAGGGCGAGGTTTGGGGCCGCCGGATCCCGGGCCAGGTGGTGCAAATGGATGGCGAGGAGGCATCAAGTCGCTGTGCCCGCCGATTTGACTGAACTGGGTCTCGCCGCCGGAGGTGGCATTGCCGGAGGCGTCCTTGGGCGGCGGCGTAGGAGGCGCCTCTGAGTCGGAGCGCGCACCGTGAGGCCGAGAACTCGAACCGCCGGAGCCCATATCCATGCCTTGCATGCCCCTACGGAGTTGAAGCTCCTTGAGCTTCTCCTCGAAGAACTCGAGATTCCTCTTGCCCTCGCGCATCTGCGTGTCGAGCTTGGAGCGGACGGTATCGTTGTTTGTTTGCTGTCGCATCAAGTTCGCGGCCTGGATCAGCGACTTCTCGCGCTCGATCTTCTTGTAGACCTCCATCATCTTGTCTTCGTCGGCCATGGTGGCGGTGTTGTGCTGCGCGAGCGCGGGCGCGCAGGACAGAGAAGAGAAGAATCCGGTTGTGGAGAGGGAATGTGGCCTAAGAGTTACGAGCTGGCTCGGTGTCTCGCTCGTTCGCTGGCCGGATGGGTTGGTGAGTGAGTGAGTGGATGGATGGATGGAGAGACGGGTAGATTGATCGTGTCGCCCCACGCGACACGACGGAAGAGGGAGGTTGTCGTGGTCCACGGGGGATTCTCGCGTTTTGCTGAAGATTTGACTTGACGGTCGTGCCCGAATAGCTGCGGGTGCAGGAGCAGATGCAGTCGAGTCCCCACGGAACCGCTCAGGACTCCACCCCCTACCCTGGCCTGGCCTGTCCTGCCTCTCTGGCCGTCTGTTTGGCCGCCGTCGGTGTCTGTCCCACAGCCACCCGCTCTGCCACTCGGGTTCGGTTGGGTTGCAAGACTCGCCCGACCGCTAGCAGTAGTGTAGTATCAGCTCACGTGAAGGAGGCGATCTTGTGCAGACTGGGCGAGGAAAGTGGAGACAGTAATCTGGGATCTGGGGGGGTGGGTGTCCAGAGAGGGCGTTTGTTTGCGTGGTGTGTTGGGAATGTTGAAAGGAAATGTCGTCAGTGCTGCTGCTGATATGTAGTGTGGACATGTGGTGAGTGGTTGATGGACGGATGGAGCGCAATTGTTGGAGGTTCAATGGCGGGGTTTTGTGTTTCGCATCGGCCTGCCTCAGCAGCGCAATCAAGCGGTTCGTTCGTTGGCTCAGTGAAACAGCATGCGAAAAAGCAGGCAATTCTGAATGGGGAGGGGTTGGAGACGCGGAGGCAAGAAGCTCTGCGCAGTGGTGCGTGCAGCAGAGACAGCAGATAGACAGATAGTCTGGTCTAGACAGACAGACAGACAGACAGGCAGACAGGCAGACCTGAGGGATGGACAGGCGGCCGGTTCTGCAAAGCTACACCAGAAAGCTCTCGGGGAGGGGCTACGGCAGCAGGGGGTGGGAGGGAGAGGAGGGGGAGACAAGCGACAAGTGACAAGTGACAAGGATATGTGAGCCGTACGTTGCTGCTGCGGAGAGAGCACAGGTACCACCACCTCAGCACCTGCTGTGCGGCTGGGGGGCTGGGTGGGGGTGGGGGAAAATCCCTAGGCTCGCTTGGGTTGATTGCTCCCTTGCACAAGCAACAATATATCTATCATCATATTGATGACCACAAATCTGCCCAACCACGCCGGATTGACACATTCCTGGAGGCAGCCACGGCGGCGAATTTCCTCGCTGGCTACCACCTTGGCCAGTAGACTCTCTCTGCAGAGGAAGGCATAGGAGAGCTGAGATGGGCTCACCTGGGTGGCGAACTGCAGGCCTCAACGGTCAAAGAAAGTTGACCAAGACCGAAGAGACAGGACAGCCCAGCCCCAGCCCATCTCCTGATACCCAAACATACGGCCAGATGGGTGTGTTACTCAACAGCAAGGCCGTCAATGCCTTGCCTGACCTTACCTCTCGTCCTTGTCCTCGTCATCCAAACGATGCCAACGCACTTGTGTCCCTCACCGACGGCCAAGAGGAAACGGACGAGGCATGGCTTTGCTATGTACACACCAACTCAATTTATCTTTAAGCATTGCTGGTTTCGCGATGCAACGCCCGCATGAATACGCAGTACGGGAGCTTCCTTCCCGTCACTTGCTTTCCCAGGGCCAGGGGCGCTATCACCTGGACAACCTGGGACACACAGTCATGCGACGAGCATTGTTTGGGCAGCTCTGCCCGCTTTGTGCCTGGGGGCCTCAGCTGCCTTGCTAGTCTAGGACTTTGGCTCGCCCTACCGTGTAACAAACAAGCCGGGCCCCCATCCAGGACTTCTCTGCCCCTAACCCTCCACATGCCGACCCCAATGCCAGTGGGTGGCGAGCGATGGGCCCTTCTCGATGTTTTGATCGCTCGTCAGCTTGGTCAGAGGTCTCGACCGCCCAGCCGCCTGTCCAGACTGCCGGTAGTTGAGCCGAAGCGTCTAGATGAGGCGCCGACCTCACACCAAAACGTTGGATGTGAGCCGGTCTGCTTAGCACAAGATCTACCTAGTCTACCTAGGCAAGGATGGTAGCCGATGCGGTCATGGCTGAGGCCTCGACGACTCCCAACCTCCAATGCCTGCCTACACAAGCCTATTCTAACTAGCTCTTTGCTCCTTCATCGTGGCCATCGTCTAATATCACTTGTAAGCCATGGAGGCTGTAAAGCATCAGGGTATAGTCTACACGTTGAATTGGCAAGAGAACAAACCACGGCCGGATATGCCGGCAGTTTCCCTACCTCCCCGCCGTCAGCCCAGATACGCCTTCTGCCTCACAGCGAACCAACTGTGGTGCCTCATCCACTCCATTGACATGTGATGGCCACGCGGCCCGTACCGATTAACATTGGAGTCTGAACTCAACCCTGCCAAGTTTGGAAATCGTGCTCTTATCCCAATATGGCCATGTCAACGTCTTGGATACCTCAAAGCTCAGTTCCTGGCCACAGCTCCAAAGACTTAGCTGCTATACCGGTACCAGCTCCTTGTGAGCATCCTAGTTGATCAATCATGGCTAATCATATCGACGTTCATTTTCACGCGCTCCCGCCAGTCTACAAGGCCGCAGTGAAGGCGCATGGGGGCGACCCGTCGGGCTTTCCCGAGCCAGACTGGTCTCCAGAAACAGCCATCGCCTCGATGGAAGCAGTCGGCGCATCTCTTGGTGATTAAATAGGACTTGTTATTGTATACTTCACATCCGGGGATCTGCCACTCACGTTTGAGCAGGAATTCTATCCGTCTCCTCGCCGGGTGTGCCAATCACCGGAGCAGGCGAGGAAGGCCGCAAGCTTGCCCGCGAGCTCAACACATACCTCGGCGGCTTGGCCACGAGCTCCGACCCCCTCTTCTCCGGCAAGTTCGGTTTCTTTGGCGTCTTGCCCGACTGGCAGGACCTTCAAGGCACCTGCGCAGAGATCGACTTCCTCTTCGCGGAGCAAAAGCTGTGCAACGGCGTGGGGATGTACACTACCTACGGGGACAAGCTGCCCGGCCACGAGAGCTTCAAGCCCATATGGCAGAAGCTGCAGAGCTACGAGGCCCTCGTGTTCCTGCACCCGACGAGTTCGGATTCTACGCCCAGGTTCATCGGCGGCTTCTTACCCCAGCCCGTTGTCGACTACCCGCTGGCCACAACCAGGGCAGCCGTCGATCTGGTCGTCACAGGCACCGTGCGGTCCTGTCCCGGTGTGGATATCATCCTCTCTCATGCGGGCGGGACTCTTCCCTTCATTGGGGCGCGGGCTATCGGCGCGTTAACGGTCCCATCCATTGCCGCCAAGGCTGGAGTCACCGACAAGGAGGCCGCGGTGGACTTTGCGAGTTTCTACTTCGACACGGCGCTGAGTACGAGCGCGGCGCAGTTGGGCGGCCTATTGGAATTCATCGCTTCCCTTAGTGGAGACGTGTCGCACATCTTGTTTGGTAGCGACTTTCCATACGCGCCGCCGCGGATTGTTAAGGTGATGTCGGGGGGTTACAACGATTTTGTGGCCTCTGGTCGTCCTGGATCCGAAGTCTTAAGGCCGGAGAAGCTGAGGGCAAATGGCATCGCACTGTTGAAAAAGCATTCTTTGGGCCAGAGGCTGGTACACGATTTATTGTAATCGTGCGTGACTCCAGAGAGAGTGTGTGGTAGTCACTTGAGGCATCCTGGAGCGGCGCGGGCATCAATCCGATGCAATGAAAGATCATCGTGCTACATGGCAATATGAGAACGTCAAACCGGATCAGTGAATACTCCTTCATATCAGCTCGGTGGGCGCCACCTTCCAACACTTTTGGATTCACTCAAAGTTCATCACCATTTGGTCGATTTTCTGTTCTGATTTCCCAATTGACTCGCCCGAGAACACGCTGACCACCACCAAGCACGAGGCTTCTACCCACTAAGTAACTAAAACCACTGCTCCACGACCAATTAAACTAGCAACGCCAAATGAAACCTGAGAGAAAGCGATTTTACGTGAGCTTTGCTCCGGAATTATCACGGTCGTGAATGGCTGCTCTTGGAAGCAGGTTAGGCAATAGCTTATATTGATCAAGAGCTATGGCCGCCGTACTATTACTATTATCCGGCAGAATCCTTAGACCTAATTCTTGCACTCCAGTGTGATCTTGGAGACATGACCGACCGTGCTGTTTCCAGATGGTATCGCACCAGTCACATACAGGACCCTGCGTCCATGAAGTTGCTGTGCAGCTACCGAGGATGCGGCACCAAGCAGAGGCGAAGAAGCAACGACGACCTTCTCTTTCAGCGATACATCAACCCCAATGACCTCTTCAGGGCCGTTCGTGGCAACATATGCCCATCTTCCGTCGTCGGACAGGGCAAAGTCGTCCCCGAATGTGATATTGGAAGCAAGTGTTTCCACTGGCCCGACTGCTGCTCCGCTGGAAAGAGAGATGGGTACTCTGGAGAAAGTTCCCTGGTCCAAGCTCACGAAGTAGAGTTTGCTATCGCGGATCCGAATGCCGTTAACGCCGATGCTCAAGCCTGTGGTCAATGGAGCCATCTCAGGCTCTTGGATTACTGCCTCGACCGCCTTCGTTGCGACGTTCAGCCGGATGACATTCCCAAAACCAGAGTCGGAGATGAGGAGATTCTCGGTGTCGTTGGATGCGAGACGAACCATGCCGTTGAGCTGCAGAGCTGATGGAACTCGCGCGACCAAAGATATGGCAGCCGGCTGGATTACGGTGCCGTTTTGGGCAGCTCGGAAGTTGCGAACGTCGACCTTCCACACCCCATTCGATTTCTCGGTCGACGTGAGGTTAGAGCCCACCACATAGAACACATCCTTCTCCAGCTCGGCGATTCCGACAAGACCAGTGACGCCGAGAATTTCAGCGACCGGGATTGGCGGATGCTCGTTACGGGTCGACAACCCGAATAACGTTGGCGAAGCGGTAGACGTCACAAGAATGTCGCCATTGCCCCGTACAGCGATATTTTCCAACGTCTTGGTATCTGGCACGACTTGCAAGGTTGTGACACTGGTTGCATTTTGCCAGTCGCAGGCGGCGGGAATCGACAGAGCCGAAGGCAGTAAGGAAAGGACAGCCAGCCCTAGTGAGCGGTAGTTGGGCATTTTCGAAAGCAAATTGCGGATCGCGGCGCAAAAAAACGAGTGTGTTGTGCAGAGTGCAGAGGCTTCGTGAGGTTGATGAGTAGGGTAACATTGACTTACTATATTGCCGCTTGTTAAATATCAAAGGAACTAGGGAATAAGGTGTTTTAAGTCCGAATGGTCGGCTTGGGATCTTCGTTTATCGTCGTGGAGTGGGTATCCGGGATCCACTGAAGAAGAGAAGCTGAATGAAAGGGTTTTAATTACCTAAATAGGCTGGCATACAGTCAGTCTGGAGTCGAATGTCAAGTCGCCCGGCACTTTTCTTGTTCGTTTCAATGTTTGCTGTTGCCGATGGGCAGTATTTCTTTTTTTTCTTAACTCATGATAATACATGCACACGCTTCTCATTAACTGTGGCCAAATTGGCGCCAAATTGGCAAGCTGGGCTATCCGGATGAAGAAATCATAGCTCTCATGGAAGCTCCAGACTATCTACCTAGGGGTCAACTGGTCCAAATTCTGAAGGCGCGCTTCGACTGCCACCCGAATATTATGACCAAGTTGAATGAGGTTGCCATCCAGTCCAGGTGACCAACAACATTGAATCGGGGGTGGCAATGGAGTCTGCACCCTTGTTGCATGCTTGCCTTGTTTTCAGTCTTTTGATTTTGATAAAGTCACGGAGATAACCTTGTTTCCGGCAGCTCAATCCGAACACATCTGCATGAATCGCGGTGGTTTATTAGTACATACGTCCGGAGCGAAATACAAGCTTTGACCAACCTGCAGTAAGAGCTTGTTTTTAAGCAGGCTGAGTCTACAGTACAGAAGACTGTCTTCGACGGGTTTTGCATTCGAAATGAGTCTATTATTGTTGTCAGTAGTGTCGATGAGATAACTTTGTTGCTCCCAAAGCCTTGTGTCAAATACGGCGTGTTGGGTGCGTCTCCTCTGCTAATGGATCACTCGAGAGGCACTAATGATATCTGCATAATGCGTGCAAGCTTCAATGACAAGATAAACTTTCAAGCTGCTCAGAACGTACGGAAATGGCCTCGTTTAGAGAATTTCAGTCTGCAAGTTTGGCCAGAGGCCTGGATATTCGATATCTGGCCAACTGAGAAACGAACGACTTAGTCAATCACCTAGGTACCAGGCCAGTGACATAGAAGGACTTCAGGAACCTGGGACACAAAAGCTCATTGTATACGTTGTTATGAAGAAGAACGCTGGCCGTTTTACTTCATAATAACTTCCAAAGGCTAGACACGGAGTTGAACATGACTTACCACTCTCAAAGCCACGCTTGAGCCGTCTATCCAATAAGTGTACGCAAAATCCAGGCCTCTAGTCAAGCCTGAGACCCAACATTACTGAGGGACCGCCTAGAGCTAGGGATAACTTCACCCTCGACCAGCCTTGAATTTGGAGCTCAACTCGAGACCGGGAGCCGGCATCTCTCGCAATGGGAAGCTCACTAACACCTTATTCAAGCCCACTTCATTCTGGCTCGGTTGCCTCACCCTGTCAGCAACACCTGATTTCTGTACGGTCACGGTAACCACTGGCAGGTATCAATGATACAATCCCGGGCCAAAGCAAGAAGTCAGATTTGCAGCGTCTTCTGCTAGCTTGAGCCTGAACATGACCAAAGCAGTCTTCAGAGATGGAATGCTATAGTAAAACCAGTATGATTCGGAGACCTGTCACAAGAAGGTCACTAGAAGCATATTTTCCTTTTCCACAGGTAGTTGACTGTTGCGTTGCCACAATAATTTCTCAGCAGACCAAATTTATGAATGTAATACCTTTAACAGAGAAAACTAATCAAATACCGTGGTAAGATATCGTTGAAAATTTAGAAATCCGCCGGCATCGGTTGTGGCACAAAACCTGTACTGCTCTTTTTGAAAAACCATGGATTTTGGCTGAATTCGGTGCTTCGGGCTCTTCTGATGTGAGTGATAGGTGCAAGTATGGTGGATTCGCCCTCGACATACAGCCTCTTGACTGGCAGAGTGGGTCGCAGATAGATTCCGACGTATGTGCGCCTCCCGGCATGGTCCACTTCTAAGCAATGCAGTCCGAATGCAAAATCCTCGTTGAAGATCTTTTTGATAAGATGTCGAGTGTAGAAAAATGGGATGAGTCCCGGAACGATGCCGCACAGGAGTCCCACTTTCGTCACTATATACCACGGACGAACTTTGCCGACGCATGGATTTATTCCGATGGGTCCTTTCACACCAGTCGGTCCCATTGTGAATGGGACTTGGCGTGGTGTCATGCTGTTCAACCTCCTGATGCCCCCAGAATCAGCGAACCATTCAGGTGAAGGCGCCAAGAGACCCCATTCGTCTGCTGCCCATCCATCGCTTGATACGTTATACTGGTCCCCAGCGTTGACTGCTGGCATTTTCCAAGCAAACAGGGATTCCTCCGCGAACCTACTCGACATGAGACTTTCCTGTAATCTTGTGAAGGCACGCATGCCTTCGCCATAGACGGGCGTTAGGGTAATTCCGAAGAGTCCGACCATACTATATGCGATGTCTTCTTCCTTGGTGGTGGTTCGCCCGGCCATCCAGCTCATCTTTTGGGCAATGCATGCTGTCGTAAAGTCCTTGTTTCCAGTCAAGTAGTCCTCATCAATACCGGTGATGTTCGCGATTGAAGTCTTCATTTCTTTCTTCGTGCCAATATAAACCCACTCCTTGTCGTAAAACTCCATCTGGCGTGGTGCTAAGAGCTCTTGCAACGTCCATCCCCGAGAGAACCATTCCGATGGCTCGTCTTGTCCGAGACGGTCGAATATGTGTGAATCCATGATATTTATGTCTTCGTTCTTGTTCTTCTTGACATCGTAGAGATAAACGATGCACAACAACGCGCCTCGATACCACCTGTACATGGAGTTGATTGCCTCAGTCGTTTCGACCAGATCCCGTTTGTCGATGCAGCAAGAATCAATCCAAATCCATTTGATACCTTTGCTGCGTGCAGTCTCGCAAGCGCCGCGTATCTTCTCCAGTTGTGGGCTCAAGGTACTTTCGCCGAGCCTGAGTTCTTCAACATGGCTGCTGAACTCGTCAAGGGTTATTTCTTGCGGCATCCAACGATGTGACAAAACTGCATATCCCTTCTCGCGGAAATCAGTGTGCTCCCCGCTGTGAAATCTGAGGGATGTTGTGTTAAGAAGTCTCATGTTGTCTCATGTTGCTGATACCATGGAGTAGAATGAAGTGAATGAGTTGGATGAACAAGCTTCGGCGTGTTCGTTGTTCTCAGTCCATTGCTGTGCGGGATCTTCGAGAATAAGGACATCTGCCACATCAGCTACTCGGCTGCTGCAGTTGTGCTGATATGCTGTGGCTATTCCCCGCTCGGTGTGGTGATACGACGGATGCCTGATTATGCAGGTCTTGGCACCATTTTTCAACTCATGGGCGGACCAGACTGCCTTGGCTGAATGCCGTGGATGTAGACAAATGGGAATCCCACTAGATACGTTGGGGTGATACTAAGCTAAGCATCCCTGACACATGCACACATCAAATCTCTTCTAAAAGATCTCTTCGATCTATGCCGAGAAGGTAAGTCATTAATAAAGTGGCAAATTTAACTTACAGCAGACAAGTTCAAAATTAACTAACATTTACTGGCACAAATAACGTCATGGGGTCTCCTACCCATTTCACTTACGAACCCACAAGGAATGTAGACCAAGCACTGTTTGAACATTTCGCCGCGGAGGACATCTGAGCGCACCTGTCACGACGAGAGCTCTGTAATTTTATGTAGTTTCGTCTTTAATCTGTATACGCACTCTTATTATCGAGCTGTAGGCGGTCCCTTCAAACAGTCGTAAACACTTCGTGACCCAGTATTTGATATGCACACAAATATCGATAACAGTATGTTTAAAATACAATTGAGGCACTTGGCCTACCTAAGGACTAGATGTTTCTAGAATTCCCAACGAGCGGAGTGTACTAATGGAAATTGCCCAGCTTGCAGGCCACGTTCCGCAATGTATCATAGCATTAAGGCGAGGCTTTTCTTTCTCGGTTAAGTCATGTACAATTCCGCACGTGTTGTGGCCCAGTGCGTTCAGATTTTCGAGATTCCGAAAGATCACAGATTTTGTGGGAAGACAGCCGTTTCGCAAGCAATTGACAAGTTACGCTAACAGCAAGTCACCAGGCTTTTTTCTTTTCCTCAGAGTTATCATTACAAGGGTTCATCCCAATGAAGTCACATCCTTGACCATATAAATTGTTCATTGAAAGGGAGAGATTGTTGGAACGAAGTGTGCCATCAGAATGATCCGTGGATCCCGCCCCCGCCGTCGGGTTCGGATGGGACTCCGTTTAGACTTTCATCTGAAGCACCAGGTGTTGTCAGGAGAAAGCTTAAAAGAGAATGCTACAATGCTGTGTATTGCCTTCCCGGGTTTCATGCAGTGCTCCTGACGACTTGGCATATGCAAATTACCTTCACGAATAGGGGCTCGGATTCCCGTCTACCGGACCAAATACTCAGAAATACTGCAGAACTTCTCACTCCCGGTGGATCTGCCCATGGTTGACAATGACTCTGATGGGAGGGTGCTCGTCTCATCAAAATGTCTAAACAGATCCCACGCTAGAAGAACATGCATGCCGACCGCTAGCTGTGGAGGAGGTATTGCCATAAAATCAACCTGAAATCCCTCGACTTTTTCACGATGACTCGTTCCCGCTCCCTCTCCGGTCCATGCCCTACAAGAAGGTTCACTCATTTGGTACCTGCCAGTAGGCTCATTCTGTACCGTCCGGCGCTGGGCGCTCGCTCCTTTCGTTCATTTGATTGTATCCACTCTTTGTGTGCACGCTCTTTACTATCAAGTATCAATTACAACTTTCCAGTATGAAGATTTTCGCTCTAAGTGCTGTAATCTTTGCCGGGACGGTCGCCGCGCATGGCGTGATCAGGAATCCTCCCTCTCGAGTGTTAGGACCTTCGATGACTCGCCTCTGTGGGCAGACTGCCTTCGACATTGCGAAAGGGGATGTGACGGCCTCCCTCGAGACTGTTGCCCCGAACATCACGGCTGGATGTCAGTGACAATGTAAATCTAGCGAAGTGGTTGGTGCTAACCTGTCTGTCAAGGCCCTCTCACTCTATGCCGCGGACACCAGTTCGATGATAACCTAGACAACCTCTCCGTGTTCAGGCCTGGCCAGATCGTCCCAATGAAGATCGAACTAAGCATCCTCCACGGTGGGCCTGCCAACGTGTCGATCGTGAAGACGGCTACCAACACCGTGATCGGGCCCCCGCTCATCTTCTTCGATGACTATGGTAATAGAGACCTTCCCGCGCTTCCGCCGAATAATACCGACTTCGCCGTCACGATGCCCACCAACCTAGCAGACACGGACTGTCGCGTGGCCGGAGATTGCGCTCTCCAATGGTTCTGGTCTACAATCGACGCCCAGACCTATGTTGGCTGTTCAGATTTCATTCTGTTTGGGCATTAGTGTGGTCACTGCGTTTTCTATGCAGTGGTCTATGGTCGAGGATGGAGTGATTAATAAGACAGAAATTTAAAGCCTTTGGCCAATTTAACTATATTTATACCAAACACACACATCGGCATTCTGCGGTCGATATGTAGGATCATAGGGCGGAGTGATGAGATATGGTTCTTCGAGTATATTTAGGTCAATAAACAAGGTGTCAAGTTAATACGTGTACCATCTGTTATGCATTGCCCCAAAACCCATGAGAAAGCTGAACTTTGAATAACAATCCCTCGGCCAACGCAAATTAAACCCACACGTGGCTTGAGACGTGTCAGAAGCGAGGCTGAATTCCTACAGCAGTATGTGGCCTTCCTGTGTATTGGATTTGTACTGGATCAATTTGCCATTTATTTATGCTATATCAAATCCAAAACTGGAAACACAAGAGGCCTTCAACTCGATTGAGGCTAGTGGAGACAAGTCGTGCACGCCAAATCTCCTGAGGTTTTCAGCACTTTGAGGTCATGGCTACGCCAATGCAGTCAAAAGTCCAGCAACACCACCGGCGAGCATCAAAAATGCCCTCACGAGGTTCTGGGAGCCAAACATGGTCAACATCGCCCTGACCTGCTCATCCTCCGCATCGGAAGACTTTCGCGACGTCTGTTCTTGCGGGTCGCTGATATCCTCAAACTGTCCAACTCCCTCTCCCTTGCCATCGACCGAGTCTCGAGCACTCCGCTGTCTGAGACCAGCTTTCTCTTTCTCGGCGGCTTGAGAGCTAGCAAGGCTTCGATGACCGCCCAACTTGTTGTTCCTCTCAATGAGCTCAAAATTGTTGGGTACCATGACCGAGGTCCATGGCGCGATCGAAAAGTTCAGGACGGCCGCGGCAAGATATCCCCTTACTCTCGTATCACGCAACATCTGCAATATCGTGCGTGATGCCAACGAGCCTGGTAATGATCGGTATGCGAGGAGACCAAAGCCAGCGGCGGAGATGAATGCTGCTGTTGGGAAGACATGCGACCCGCGGCTGAACAGCCAACGGATGGACGGCAATGAGCGCGACGCTGGTTGGGCCCTGAGGATGGGGACGTCGAAGAAGGAGAGGGTTGCAATTCCGCCGGCTGTGAACAGAGAGATAGAGATACTTGTGACCTGTAAGGTGTGGTTGATGGCAGACATTTTGTGATAAATAAAATGATCTTCTTTGAAAGTCTAAGATCGATTTAACTAGCAGGTGAGCCCTTGTGGCTGCTTACACAGCAATTGCACTTTGAATATTAAGATGAGTTGTCCAGCATGGAACGTGATAATGTTTTCAAGAATGGCTGCGTTTGATATTTAATGACAGGCAATGTCCAGATGTCCGAAACTCAAGTGGCTCTCTAGCCCGTAGCGCTGGTATGCTAGCTCTTGGTACGTCCCGATGAAGTCATCGCCGGAGGAATTCGCAGTACCGTGTACTCCGGACTTTTCTGAGGCCGAGGAAATTCCTCCGCTTCAGCTCAAGTCGCATGCCACAGATGCTCAACCCGGATTTGAGGGCATCCGAATGCTCAGGACACCCTTCCACATTTCGTACTTCGTCTTCAATAGCGTCACACCCGCGTACGACTGGCTGGTGGAAATGTCAACGGATCGAATCTCCCCATCGTACTCAAATACCGCCAATACTTTCCCAAGTACACACTAGCATCTGGGAAGCTAACCATCTACAGCGTCTTAGCAGTGAGATCCCGCTGCGCTGGTTGTAAGGGAGCCCCTATTCTTGCAACATAACTGGCTGCAGAAACTAGAAAAATTTAGGCATCTTCTGAAATTATAGCCTTTCGGTGAAGCAGGTCAGGAATAGTTTCCCTTTTCTTTACTATGCGGCAAGATACTGGGTAAGTCAGGCCGCGATGGCGGAATTGCAGTGGAGGGACCAGAAAAATTGTGCTCTTGACGAGTTCGCTAAGAATGTGTAACAAATTGCACGAGTATTCAAGGCCCGCTCATGGAATCAAATGCCTATGGTGCTGAAAAGGTACAAGGAATGAGAAGCAAATGGTAAATAATTGCGGTCAGGTATGATGGGCACCTCGATGTCCGTCAAGAGCGCCCTATTCAACCCCATCCCCAGTGTCCATAAGGGCCTGTGGGTTGTGAATTCGAAGCAGGCGAAGCCGCCGTTTCTCGGCAGAATCAGGATCACAAGCAAGCGGGAAGCTCTCCCAGTTATCCCACCAGACACGCTCCTCTGTCTCACGCGGCCATATACGCCGCCAGATGGCCATCCAGCGCGGGCTCTTCTCCTCCTCCTCCACGCGAGGGATCCCCAGGCAGCTGGTCCTGACCCAGGGTCGGGTCTCGTGTACGTGGAGGACGTCCCGCGCGTCGTCACGCACGTCGCGCTCGACCAGCCACGTCCGCTGCACGGCGGCCAGGAACGGCCACACGTAGCCCGTGGGTGCATTCAGCGCCCGCCGCTCCTTGAAGGCGCTGCCGCCCGAGACGCGCAGGCTGAGCCCTTCCAGCGGCACCGGCGCCAGTCCGTCGGGCGACGTCTCCGCCTTGGCGCCGTCGATGACCTCGAAGATGGAGCGCGCCAGGTTTGCGTCGATGGCGCTGTTGACGAGGAAGTCGCGCGCATGGCCCTCGCGGAGCGGGCGGAGGCCCCTGTCAAGGTATTTCATGTCCTGTTCGTCGAACCATGGCTCGACGCTCGTGTCGCGGTGGGACACTCCGTTGGTGTCTTGGCTATAGACAAAACTTGGAGGTGCCGCGTCCAGTGTGAGATCGAGGTGCCGCAGACGGCGTAGACGTCCCAGGGCTCGGTAGTGTGCCACCTCGGCTGCGTTGCCGCGTGTGCGCCGGACCTCGATGGCGAGCTTCTCGAGATGAGGGCAGCGCTTGGAAATTTCGTAGAGACCTTTGTCTATTGTTTGATACGAATTTGAGCCGTGGCGGCGCGTCGAGAGGTCGAGAGTCCGCAGGATCGGACCGAGGCATGGTGCGATGGGTACATCGCGTCTCCAGTCTCGGAGCTGGAGGGTGGCGAGGCGAGGGAGTTGCCGCAGGAAGAAAGCGACTTCATCCCAATACTGCAGATGTATAAAGTTTGGATCCGTGCTGCATGTAAAGGCCAGCGTGACTAGGGAGGTAAAGGTCTCTGGTGGTGGCAGCGTCTTTGGAGAAACGTCGATATTAAGCTTTAGAACGCGCAGGGCAGACATATCGCCGAATGTTCGAGTGGATAGCAAGTCGGTTGGCACTTCACGGCGCTCCGGCCCGTCAAGCTGAATATGCTCGAGAAGCAATGGTTGGGATGTCTTAGACTCGCCCACATCCAAATCGTTCCCGCGACTCTCCTTCCAGAGATATATCCTTCTCAGCTGTGGTGGCTGTATCGTTTTCACTGCTGCCAAGAGCATTGTGTGGTCGCAGTGCCGTAGATCCCCGATGCTGTATAGGCAAGGGGACTTGGCGGCGGCGAGGTCATAGGGGTGGCTAGACTCCCCATCCAGACTGTCCAAGTGGAAGCTAAAGTGATGCAGGCGGCATCGCGGCAGATCCTCGTGCAGTGCCTCTAATAAAGGCGGCGGAAACTGAGACTCCTTAGAACTGGCCCAGAACAGATCTGTTAGGCCACTCAACTGCCTGACCAAGCGGCCAAGCCGTTGCCATCTGTCGTCAGCGACATTATCGGCGTGGGTTGGCCGTGGGTAAAGATCTGAAGAGTAAAGATCCCAGCAGCCTCGTAGTTCCGTGTCATCCTCCGTTCGCTCACACGAATCGAGCGATACGTAGGGACAGCGTGTCCCAGGGCTTTGGCAGAGGAGGATAAGACGGCGAACATGTGCTAAGCTGTGGTCACGTTGTAGCACCTTCTCCAAGGTTTCCACGTCATACACCAGCTGCGAGCCCCTTTTGATCGTGATCTTAATGGTGCGGTAGATGAAGAGCTTTGCTATGGCATAACAGCCCTTGTTGGCGCGTGCAAATGCCAGGAGGCTGGGTGGGTGGGTAGAGTCGAGAATTCCCGCGATGCGCTCGACGATCTCCGGGGGAAAGTTTTTCAACTTTGAGGCCATCGTGGAAGGATTATGGTTTTGAGAATGTAGAAAGTAACCGAGTCCAAAGTCCAAAATTTGAGGAGTCGATATGCTTGAATTATCTAAATCTTGTCTAAGTTGAGTTTGACACGTTTATTCGAATGGAATACATTGTGTCTGCCTAAAACTCTTGTGGAGAGCAGGCACCGACCAAACCACTTGCATGAATTGGGGACTGGCCGTCCAAAAGACTGTCTATCACTTGCGACTCCGAAGTCAGTATTTTCTGATATGTTCTAACAGACTCGGACGACTGGTTTCTGTGCCGGCGTAGTGATGAGATACAAGTTGAGTGGGCACGTGGTGCCCAAGCCATGCCTATCATAGGTGATTTTGTACACGAGCACCAACCTAGATATTGAGACAGTGCTACTTTTTCTCTTGCGCTAGAATCAGAAGCCAAGAAGGCCAGAATATGTTAAGAATTGCATACCTGTGGTTTGCTGTAGTGAAGGCTTTTGAGATACGCCTCCACCAGTACCAATCCGGAAACTTGGGCAACAAAGGCGATGATCGTGGTTCCAGGAACGTATGATGCAATCCCTGAGAATTATCCACAGGTCAATGTTGATTGAGGCTGCTATTAGTATGTATGTCCACTGAAGATTCTGCGTGTTGTTATCGTGACAGATCAGGCATCAAATCTCGAGCCCTGCGACCACAATGGATGGTGTGTATGACGCGGTAGGTTCCGAGCTCCCTGGATTATCATGAAAGGTATCAATAGGAATCCAATTCGGTCTCTTCAGGTGAGGCCGGCTGCTTTGAGTTCTTAGACACCACATCTTTGCGTATCAGCGGGAATAAGACACGCAAAAGTGCACTATACCGGATCGCATCTTTCCGTCTTACTCCTGGACCGGCAACACTCATGTGCCGGCACCTCAGCAATCAGATCCCGCTGACTTTGTTGTGAGGGAGCCCTCATCTTCGCAACGAACACGACGGAAAAAATGGACGACCTCAAGCATCTCATCAAACCCTCACTGCTAACCCTCCTCGTCGAGGCGCGCATCCCACTCTCGCCGACGGGGCCCCTCGACTTCACGGAGGTCGCGCGGAAGATGTTCCGCGAGAGGGACTTCGGCCCTAAAGTGGAGCCGACGGCATGGCCCGCCCTCATCGCCCTCAGCAAAGCCGGCCTGGACGTCCTCACCCCCGAGTTCCTGATGGCAAACTTTCTGCCGGCCCCGACAAGCGCCGAGTTCCCCCGCCAGTGCCTCGGCCTGCAGCTCCTCCTGGACCAGGCGCCGCGCGCGCTCTGCGCCGGTGTCGACGCCAGGTGGAGGCCACGCTACTTCGACGTGGTCAGCCAGCGGTTCGCGAAGGCGTGGTTGGCCCTTCCGGACGACCAGAGGCCGGACTCGCTGTCCCGCTGGCGCACCGGGTTGGGCGTGTCGCTCGACTACTGGACATGCGTCCGTTTCTGGATGGGGGCCCCATTCGTCCATTCCGAATCTCAAGAGAATCAAGAGATCGCCCTGAAATTCACAGACGAGACCCGTAGGGCTGTGGAAGCCGAGACGGGGGCGACAGACCCGTGGAGGGCGAAGAGGGATGAGGTGCTATCGGATCTCTATGCATTCCCTGCTGTTGCACGCGCAGGCCCGCCGCAGGGCGAGCTGACGTTGGAGACGTGGTCCTGGTGGTGGTTCATGCTGTTGGATATTCACAAGCCTATCATTGACCGGTTTGGAAGGTATCCGTATAACAATGTGACCTGTGGCCGTGAGAGCACCAGCGAGGAGCTGGAGTGGAGGGAGAAAGTGGACCACTTTGCCGAACCTCCGTCAGAAATCGTGAAGCAGCTCGACGAGGATTACAAGGCTGGCATATGGCAGCCGCTTGGTGCTGGCAAGTAGATGCATTTATGGGAGATTTCGAAGGTGGTACATTGCTGCCTGCCAGTTGCAGATATGAGGGATCTAAATTTTACATAAATCTCTGCCAAAATGCGCCAAAATACTCCAGGCTAATTGGCCAAAAGACCTCTCAGGATGTATAATCCTTCTGCAAAAGCTTCGCGATGGTGTTCAACTGTATGTTAGAGGTGCCTGAGACGTTCTTGATTAGCAGCTGGAGATCATCGATCAAGGGGGTGCTGGTCACATACCTTCATAAATTGCCCCAATTTTGCTGTCTCTCCAGTACTTCTCCGCCAATCCTTCTCTTACGAAGCCCATGCCTCCCATCCACTCAATCGCGAGCCCGCTGACTTTCCCAGCAACCTGCGAGGCGTACAGCTTTGCCATAGCAGCATCTCTGACGAAGTCCTCGCCAGCCTCCTTCTTCCGGGCCGCGTTGTACACCAGTGCGCGTGCGGCCGCAATCTCAGTGTACGACTGTGCAATCTGGTGCTGCATACCTTGGAACTCGCCGACCAGTTGGCCGAATTGTTTCCGGTCGTTCCAGACATACTTGGCGGCATTCTCCCATGCACCCAATGCAAGACCGGTCATCTGTGCCGCGATACCTATCCGGCCTTCGTTGAGGAGACCGATGGCATACTTGTAGCCTTGACCCTCCTGACCGAGCAAGTTCTCCTTGGGGACCTCCACCTCGTCAAAATTGACAACGCATGTACTGCTAGCTTTGATCCCGAGCTTCTTCTCCTTCTTGGCGATGGAGAATCCTTTCATTTCTCTCTCGACAATGAATGCAGTAATGCCCTTATATCCCTTGCTGGGGTCCAGGTTCGCAAAGACAATAAAGAAGTTTGCCTCCATGGAGTTGGTAATCCACATCTTTGAGCCCGAGATCTTGTATCCGTTGGGTGTCGCAGTGGCCTTCGTCGCCAGCGCGAAAGCATCAGACCCGGAGACAGGCTCCGACAGGCAGAATGACCCGACTGTGTTTGTGGCAAGCTTGGGCAGGAAACGCTTCTGGAGGTCCTTGCTTCCCCACTTGAGGATGGCGGTGTTGACCAGCGTGTTGTGCACATCGACGAGAACGCTGACAGAGGGGTCGACACGCGCAAGCTCCTCAATGGCGAGGATGCCGGCCGTGAAGTTCATCCCTGCGCCGCCGAACTCTTCTGGGATTTCGATACCCATCACGCCCTGTTCAAAAAGCTGCTCCACTATGGACGGGTCCATCTTCTCAGCTTCGTCCATTTCGCGGACTTTGGGCAGGATCACATCGTTGGCGAACTTGGACACAGTCTCTTGCATTGCGGTCTCGACCTCGGACAGATGTGTAATAGGTGTTGGCGGAATGTCCGTGATGTCGGACAACAAACGCGGACTGGTGGAGAGAGGGCGGGCACTGTCAAGTCACGGCGTTAATGGTGTTTGATATGAGACGAACTATACGGATAACACATACTTTTGTACACTGACAAGCCTTTGAACAGGACGTGCTACTCTGGGGGTTGTTCGCAGACCGCTCAGTGCCCTTGGGCTTGCCCGGACAGCCGGGCGCAATGCTCTCGCTAGAGACGACATGGTGGTCTAAAGTGATGATTGTAAAGGGAGAGCGGGCAGTTGAAGCAAGACTAGTCTTTGGATCGTTCTGAAGATCAGCGAAGAAACTTTGCACAGAATGTCTCAACGGTCAAAGGCGGGTGTGTGAGAAAGTCCGCCAGGTAGGCTACTCACTGGAAGGTTAGATGGAGTGGGCGGGCTCAAGCCGAGGATAACCACAAGGTCGCATCCCGCATTCCAGCGCCCACCGACCGAGACAACCCCTGCTTTCGAGTGCGGCAGGGGTATCAAGGCGTTGGTGCGTCATGGAGAAAATTGGAGTCCGGGGAAAGAGGCCAAGGGTCATACTCGAAGGCATGTGAAGACGGTGACTAAGCAAAGTAGAAACGCTTGGGCCACATGGACTGTCCAAGATTTTGGGCTGTTCCCAATCCAAAGCAGTTAACTGCGGTGGGCCTCGAGTTGGGATAAGACGCGCATCAACCCACGGCTTCATCACCAACAATCATGGCGATGCCAATGCTGAGGCATCTTTTGATGCCGTCACTGCGGAGGGCGATTGTTCCTGCAGCTCGACCCGTGGCAAAATCCGCCTTTCTCAAACCATCGACCCCCATCCGCTCCTTTTCCTCAACGCCAGCCCAGAATGCGACGCTGAACCAAGTTCTCAAGGTACGTTTCTCCCTTGTCGTTGGGACTCTGCCGCTCTACACGAAGTATACTGACTTTATCCCCCAGGGCTGCCGAAAACCCCGACGAGCCCGCCACGCCGTCTCCCCCGCCCTGGCCGGCGGCCACGACCCGCAGCGCAAGGGCGTCTGCATCAAGGTCGGCATCACGCGCCCCAAGAAGCCCAACTCGGGCGAGCGTAAGACGGCGCGTGTGCGCCTGACGACGGGCAAGACCATCACGGCGTACATCCCGGGCGAGGGGCACAACATCCAGCAGCACAGCGTGGTCCTGGTGAGGGGCGGAAGGGCCCAGGATTGCCCCGGTGTGCGTTACAAGCTGGTCAGGGGCGCGCTCGACCTGGGCGGCGTGACAAACAGAACGAATGCCCGGAGCAAGTACGGCACCAAGAAGCCCAAGAAGGCGAGTCTTGGTTAAGGCTGGATAGAGGATGCCGGACAGAGGGTGCCGGAGGGAGGAGGTGGCTGTCAGCGGCGAACGAAGAGATGTGCATTGACACTGTAAATCAATGTTAAGAGTATATGCCAGTATCCCAATAGTAAACGAACAATATGGCTTGTAAGCCAATCAGAATAACGAACTTGCGCATCTGCTTGCCGATGTGCATAGAACCAGGATGACTGAAAGCCACGGACACACTGCGTCACTGACCGCACCATTCATTCTTGATCACGAGTTTCCAGAAATTCACTCCCTCTTGTGATCTGATATAAACCCTTCAATCCGTCAACCGAGTAGCAGAAGCTCTGGAGCCTCTGACTGCTCAACGCAGAAAATGGCACGCTACTCATTCGTCCGTGTTATTTTGGATTATGTTGTATTTCCTGTCACGCTCAATTTTGCGCTTGAGAGACCCAAATCTCACACGATGGCTGTTTTTCGATCGTGATTGTGGTCCTCCTAACTATGAATACCATTCCAATTACGAGAAATGACCGCAGTGCCCAAAAGCGGCCTGCCAAGCCCCCGAACCAGACGCCTCCAAGATCCTTTGATACGTCCAGTTCATACCTTTTAGAAGAAAAAGTTTCAACTACAAGAAAATGTAGAATTACATGAAATGACGAGCTGCCCAATGCTTAGTCTTGTTGACTTTCCCACCCATCCGGTTTGTCTAAGCCGTTGATATCGAAGTACCTCGATGTGCCTGCGGCGTAGCGTTAGCATAAACCTGAACACTTCAAGCGGAAGATCACATACATGAGTAGCCTTTCCAGTCGAAGTTGTCTTTAGGGTTGCAGTGGCACCTCAGATCCTGGCGGTGTTTCTCGCCCGTCGGGCAGTGCGTAAACGGGACGTGGTAGTATGCAATGTCATCGAAGAAGTGGATCTGCTCTTTCGGCAGCATGAGTCCAGCGGCGATCGAGTGAACGGGAGCATCGCCCCATCGCTCGTAGAAGAATCCACCATCCTGATCCAAAGACTCAAAGAAGTCGACGTAAGCCTGTGAACGCAGCCAGTTCAAGTCGCCAACCTCGAAGTTGGACCACTGGTGAATGTTAGTGAAGTGCTGGGGGTACGATTGGCAAGAGGACCTACAAAGTGGCAATGGTTATAATTCTCGCCGTTATCGTCACTGAGGAAGCCCATAGAATTGTCCTTTGCAATGTGTTCTGGGTGGTTCTTTATGAACTTCTTGACGCTGTCCCACAGAGTCGGGATGGTCTCCACATATTCGTATAAGCTGAGCACGAAGCTGTACTTCTTGCCCTGTTCCTTCATCAGCCGGAAGGGGTCGTAGTGGATGTCACAGAAGATCTCGACGCTGGGCTCGACGCGCCAGTAGTAATCGTAATTCATCATCAGTGGCTGGCGAAAGAAGAAGCCGGACTCGAATCGGCACATGTGACGATAGCTAATGGAGTCTCCGTAGATGATCTTGCGTTCCCTCATATCCTCGCGCACCTGCTTAGCCCTCTCCTGATCGATGTGAGGGGGGAAAGACCAGTGCTCCTCGGGAATCTCGCCATAATGTGTTGTTCCCGAGACCAGAGATGTGGTCACTTTCTTGAAGGTAGAGTCAAATGGCTTGTCGTTGAGGAAGACCCAGTCGTAGTTGTAGCGGCGGTTGAAGCGGTCCTCGATCTGTCGGATCGATCGTGCAATGTCCCATATGTCCGAATTACGAGCCAGAGTCACGAATGTCGCATTCATGCGCGGGCCGGGTGCAGTGCTAGCCAGGTCCTCCCATTGTGGCGAGCCAGGCTGGGTGATCAGTGGGCTTGTTCCAAGATCTTTGTTTGAGCCAGTATTGGGCGTGGTCGGCTGAGTGTTTCCTCCGTTCGGTTTGCTGCCACCTGGTTCACCATAAGAGAAACCAGGGCTTGTGATGGAGCCGCGGTACGATGTCTGAGCTATGTAGAGGAGGATGATTATCTGGCGCAGTGTTAATACAGTCTGATATTGCTGGGCGCATTGTGCAGTGTCGCACGTGGATAGTCGAGCGTGTAGGTGGATGGGGTGTGGACACAGCGAGAACGTACGAAGGCAGTGGGCAGTGCGTATCGCAATATCCGTACGCCGCCAGCCATGTTGAAGACTTAGGCAGGTTGTTCAATGAAAAAGAAAACTTGGTGGCCGTTTGAATGGGCCAGTGGTCGCCACGATCAAAGAGAGTCAAGAATGTGTGCACCGTGACCTTCCAAAGGGCTTTTGCTGGTGTGTGTCGTGGCTCGATCGGCAACCTCTAGATCGCAGTCCGATTTCAGCGTAGCATTCTCCGCCTATGCTCCGCGCCAACTCGGCACTCTCACGTGAGACGGAGGGGAGAAGAAGTCAAATTCGTTGGTGTGGAATGGAAGGAGTCGGCCAGTACGATGACTCCGGTAGAACAATCGATCGGGTGGGAGGAACGAAAAGGAGCGTCCGTCGAGAACCGCACGGAGGCCAGTTAAGTCGTCGTAGTCGCACTCTGTCAGTACACCTCCTGTCTGAGCCTAGTTGCCGCGTCAGTTTGTCCTTCCCTGCACGCTAGACGCTAAATTGGTCCCAAGGGACCATTGGGCTCCCTAACACAAAGCCTGCGCCGATCTGCCGTTTATCAGTTAAGGTAGCATCGATAAGTGACTCGGAACGCTCAGGTCCAAGACCCAAGCCCCGAGACCTGAACGCATTCATCAATGCCCCCTTTTCCTTTTCCTTTGCCTCTTGCTCTGTTTGCCACAACTTAATATCTTTCTAGTCTTTCTGTTGTAAGGACCTCTAACGGGCCTGACCCGAGTAGCACTCTTTACCCATAACCATTCATACAGTCGCATTCAGTGTTCTGCTCGCGAATTGACTGAGGTAGTGTTTCTGGTAAAGTAAAAAGCCCCGGAGTGGCCGGCCAAAGCACAGCTGGGAGGACCTTGAGATGTACCAAAGGTTGCCCAGTCAGGCCAGTCGGGCCCCATAGTCACGATCTACTAGGATCGCATCGCCGGCACTCATTTGTCAAGCACAAGTGAGGTGCGACAATCACTTAATTTGCTTCTCGCCCACATGTCCACATGGTGTTTCGCTTTTGACCGATCCCTCAGATCGATTGGATCCAACCTGACACCTGTTCGGACCTACCTCAGCCTTTTGCTCACAGTTTTTGGACGACGTCAGCTGCATGCACGCCACTGACCGTTGATAACTTCAAAACAAGACCTGTGCCTTGCGCCTGGCAGTCGTAGCTACCAGCTACGTATTACCTTCTCAGCCTACATAGACCACACTGTACCTGGCTAGTCTTGAGAATCTCGTATTGCCCCCGGATTTCAGCCATTTCAAACTGCCCGTCAATGACACAAAGCTTGCCCTTCGTATTTCGGCGGGTCTTTCCCTTTTACGGGTAGCTGTCCAGTTCCCGTACGCCGGGGGTTCAGTGCCATGGTATCACTCTATTTCAGATACCTGTCACATAGTGCTCCGGTTGTCATCCGTTACAGCGTGAAATGATTGCGCGCTTGTGTCCCCATACTCCGACTTCTTTGTTGGGCTGTTGACAATTCATGAGTTCCGAGTATCCATCCAATCTAAACAAGTTGCCTATAATGATTCAGAAAATGTATGATTGCATTGTACTACAATGATGTATGGAGTCGGGAACTACAAAGACAAGGTGCCTAACTGGTGTAGAGAATCCTCGACCTCGTCTCATTTCCTTGCTGGCGGTTGAATGATTCACAAACCACCGTACACATAGGCATATAGATGGACCTCGGGTGCCGGAGGCCACAGCGCCGGCCTGGAGGTGGTCCGTGCATAAGCACTAGTCTTGGAGCTGTCGTCGTCAATTGTCGCATCACCTCCATCTATTGTGTATCGTGACAGGCGTCATCT
Source organism: Diaporthe australafricana (assembly GCA_039880735.1). NCBI lineage: Eukaryota > Fungi > Ascomycota > Sordariomycetes > Diaporthales > Diaporthaceae > Diaporthe > Diaporthe australafricana. The sequence continues at coordinate 8,202,684 of JBCEDM010000001.1, forward strand.
TCCCCCCCACCGCCCAACCATCCTTACCACGTTGACCTTGTCGCTTGTTCTGATTTCAGGGCTGCCTGTCTTCTTTTGCCTTCCTGCTACTTCTGACTGTTAAGACATACTTATTCTTGGGAACTCGGACGACTCGGTCCTGCTTCTTGCCTCCATTCGGACTGGCCAGATCAAGGTCCAGCCTCGCTGCAATACTGCCCACCTGCGTCTCGAAATGATCATGATAGAGCCGACCATTGACGACACACCATACCCTTACTTTCTCTAGTTTGTGAGTCCTTACCAAGCTCCATTCTTCTCCTGGCGCGATTGCGCAAATCCTCGCTTCTAACGAGGTCGGTTTCTTCACTCAACACTCACTTGTTCACACCCCTCCCTTGCCCACCATTCACCACAGACCCACTTTCGCCTTACCGGACTGTCTGAAAGCTGCCCACATACGGCAAGCTTGGGCAATTTGGGAGTGTTGGTTTTCAGTCCACTTCACAACAGCTTCAGCCTCGACTCTGGCACCGGAGCTCCATCTTTCATGTCCTCCGCACTACGGATAGCTGGTCTTACCCCACTGCCCAAAACCAGAATCCACGTTCTTCACTTCACCAACAATCCCACCAGGTCGTTTCTTGTGCCTTTTTCGACTCAGCTGCGCAGCTTGCCACTTGTGTTCTCTTCCTAGCGCTCCTTTGACTGACAATTTTTCAGCCTCATAGCCGCTCCTCGACCATTCTGAGACTCGAGATTCAACAACCGCAAGATGTCCTTTTTCGGCTTTGATCCCACGGGACACAATCAAGCCGCACCTGGCTTCTCTCAGGCGCACGATCCTTTCGCCGGACTCTCCGGCCACCAGGACGGTGGCGGAGATGCTGTCGATTTCGAAGATACGTACGACGGTCTTGGCGACCAGCTCGATGAAACCGGTGATGACTTCAACGATGATACCTTCGGGGGCGACACCGGTACAAGTGGCGGGGCCGTTGGCAAGGACTTCGACTTTTTTGGTCGGACCGCCCAGGTAGCCAATGCCATCGAGGAGGAGCACATGCTCTACAGCCGCAACAATGCGACTGCCGCAGCACCCCCTCCTGCTCCCGCTCACAACCAGTATGCGCCATCCTACAACTACGCGCAGCCTGCTTACAGGCCTGCGCGCACGGGATACGAGAAATATGAGGCACCAGACTCGAGCATGGATCTCCAGGTCGACCCTACCTTGTGGGGTGTTGCCCCCACGGAGCAGCCGGCCCCTGCCGCTCCAGCTCAGCCCTCCCCAGCACCCGTGCCAGCTTCTGGCCGCAAAGTCATGAGCCTGGAGGAGGTCGAAGCCGCGATGAGAGCCGAAGCCCAAGCGAGAAAGCAAGCCCAAGTTGATGCCGCTGCAGCAGCCCAAGCTACCTACCAGCAACCGGCTCCACAGCCGCAGCAACAGCATCTTCCCCAAGTCCAGGGTGGGTTCGACCAAGCTGGCTTCTATGGTGGACCTAATCGTGCTGGACAGCCTCCTGTCTCCTCAGCTGACGCACAGCGTCCCAACGAGACAGCACAGTTTCATCCACATGGCCAACCAGTTCAGATTCTCCAGCGACCTCGCTCCTCGAAGCCCCAGCAACCTCAGTCTACCGTCCCGACTTCTTCAAGTCCTATGGTTCAGCAGCATCAGCAAGCGCCTCAACAGGTTCAACCTACTCAGATTCTACAGAATCCAAACCGGTTGTCCGGCGACGCTGCTCGTGTGGGAGCACCATCCTACCCCTCTCACCCTGCGCATCAGTCACAGGGCTCTATTGGTCGCCAGCCACCTATAATTACCCATCCCTCCCAGCTGGCCCAGCTCTCTGAGGACGAAAAGGCTGCCTACCTCGAGCAGGAGGCCCGCCGAGCCAAGCGAAATCACAAGATTTACCTTTTGTCTCGCGACAATGGCATTATGACTCCGCACGACAAAAACTTCATCACCCGGATACAGTTACAGCAGCTTGTTGCTGCTACGGGGAATCCGTCCGACAACGGCACTGATGAGGCTCTCGCGGAAGATTTCTACTACCAGGTCCACAACCAGATACGCGGTGGCCAACGCCAGAATCCCAGCCAGCCTCTCAGCAACTTTGCCCAGACATATTTGTATCAGACGGGCAATCGTCAAGGTGGCCACAGACGTCACCGTGGTGGACCCGAGAACCACATGCAGCGGATGGAGCAGCAAGTCCAGCGGGCTGTAGAGGCGGCCAAGAACAAGCCTAAGAATTCGCAACTTGTCATCGAGGGCAGTTTAGGCAAGATCTCTTTCAGCAATGCCAAGACCCCAAAGCCCTTGCTGAACATCAAGCGTACCGAGAGTGGCGGTGATGTTCATCGTCAGGGCACACCGCACAAGTCTCACCCCAGTGGATCAATCCTCAACAAGAAGAACTTGCTTGCAGACATTGAGAAGGTCTACAACACTTTGATGAAGCTGGAGGATCATGGGCGCAAGATGCCTCCCCCAGCAACCAGCGAGAACGACTCAGAGCTCGTTCAGCAATTCGCTGAGTGGGAGGATACAACCCAGAAGCTGAACCAACAGCTTTGGCGAGAGCTCAAGATCCACGAGCCCGTGCCTGCAGGAGCTTTCGTCCATCCTTTCATTGCTATGCTCGAGACTGCAAAGGGCAAGAAGTCCATCCCACGAGTCTTTCGCCACGTGAACTTCGAGCAGCGCACGACGATTCTCACCCTGATTGTTGTGAACCTTGACAAGCTTGATGTCGTCCGGAGGGGCTCAGTCACCGATGGCCATATCAACCTCGATGCCAAGCTGCGTGAAGACATCGAGCTTTTCAGCATGGCAGTCCATAACACGCTCTTCATGTTTATGGGTGAGCTCGAGTTGAACATCATCACCGGCATACTTGGCCTACTTTGTTCCGAAGCCAACGTCGACCTTGTCGCCAGAACCCGCGTTGGTGCTGGATTCTTGACCATGATATTGAGTCGTGCCGAGATCATGCTCCAGCAGCAAGGAGGCAAAGATGCCATCCGAGTTCAGGACGGCGGTGCATGGTATGCAATTGCCCCTACCTATTTGCCTTACAGTGTGCTAATCTACTCCCCACAGGGAGCGGAACTACGCGAATCTTTTCAACATTTTGGAGCCGACCCTCCCATACATGTTCCCTGGCACACCTGTATCTGGCGAGGATGCCTACGTTTGGCAGCTGCTCGCAGCCCTCGGCATAGGCGCCAATGCTGATCAGCAACAGCGGCTGGTCGTAGGTGTGAAGGACCGCGTGCTCGGAACAGTTGAGGTTGCCAAGACCTTGCCTCAAGATCTGGCAGTACAACGCCTCAACAACGTGAACTTGTTCATGCAGGCCATCGGCCTCGATGTGTCACTGCTGGGTTGAGTCATCTAGACTGCAACTGAGACGGTGCCAGCCTCTAAACAGCATGCTAGGCTTGAGGTTTCTCATGGTGTTGATGAGGCCCACAGAATGATGATGGGTCGTAACGCTACCTTGAGGCTAGGCGGAAGATAACCGAGGATTGTCAAGGACGGCTATTGGGCTTCGAGCTCTATTTATGATGGAATGTGGATGATATCGCCACGAGGACTGTGGTTTCGGTGTAGTATCGAACCACATGCAGCCGATTTTTGAGCAGCAGGCATGAGGGCTTGTACATACCCGAGACCAACAAAAGAGAAGTATACGGGAAACGTGCCTCATTCACGGCACTGGAAGAAGATTAATCTCGGGAATTTTGAGCCTATTCGATAGATTGAGCCGATCACTGTTGATCAGCGAATCAAGTATCCATCGAATGGAAACATAACATGCGTATATGCATTCAGTGCCTGACAAGGTCCCAAAACCCTTCTCATCCGTGATGGGTATCAATAACCTTTTCTCACGCCTAATCAACGCCGTTGTATGCACCTGTAGAGCGTTCTTTCTTCCTGTGCAAATCATCACGACCCTGGCCCCGACCCTAAAGACAAACAAAACGCCATCCGAAATCAGCACTCATACAATCATCAATCATTCTTCTTGGCTCTCGAAGACCCTGCTTTCGCGGTATTGGTGTTGGTTGCTCTCTTACCCCTGGTTGTGGCCTTGGCGGTCGTCGTCGAAGTCGCTTTTCCCTTGCCCTTGGCCTTTGGCGCAGGCTCGGCAGGCTCGTCGTCGGAGATCTCGATCTTGACGTTCCGGGGCCTCGGGATGCCGCTCGTCGTCTCCAGCATGCTGTCCTCGTCCCACGCCGTGCGCAGCCGCGCCACCTTGTCGACGAGGCCCGGCAGGCCGGGCTGGCTCAGGGCGTCGGCCTCACTCTCCTTGCCCTTGCTGCTGACAGCGGCGGCGGCGTCCTGGTCCGCCGCGGCCGCCTCGGGCTGGTGCAGGTACAGCGCCTCCTCGGCGACGGCCCACGAGTCGCTGGCCTCCTCGTGCACGTAGCGCATCTTCTTCCAGGCCTCGAGCTGCACCTTCTTGAGTCGGTCGGCCATCGTCTCCTGCACGATCTCCTCGCTGCCGTCCGTGTTCTGCTTCACGGTCATGTGGATCGCGCGCGCCACGTCCTTGGTCGCTGCCGCCCCGCCGCCGCCGGCTCCGCCGCGGGTCGCGGCGAGGCGTTCTTGTTCAGTTGCTGCGTCGATGTGGTGTAGTTGCGGGCGGAGATGGATAAGAGAGGTTGCGGGCGTGAGGTGTAGATTTGCTGCGTGAAGAGTGGGCATTGTAAGCGATTGTACACGAGCAGGGGCACCCAAGGGTGAGATCAGCATTTCACGTACGTCCTGAAAATACTCCGACCATGTACTTGGACTCCTGGCTTGTGTCCGGCATCTGACCACCCAGTGTCTGCGTGCGCAGGACATAGTCCTTCCTCAGTGCCTCTGCCCAGTCGGTGCTGGGGTCAAACACCTCGTCCTGTCCCCTTCCAGGTCTCGCGCGCGGTGGAGGCGCGCCCACGCCAAAGCCACCCGCGAGACCGTGGGTTCCGCCCTTCTTTGCCTCAGTGCTCTTTTGCAGGTGCGTGCCCCAGTTGAGGCCCTTGGACCTGTCGTAGAAGGCGTTGTAGTCAATCGGGTAGTCAACCTCTACCATGCCCGTATTGGTCTTCATGCGGATCTCGAGGGGGGCGCGGGCCATCTTCTTGCCATCGGACTTGTTCGGGTGCTCAAGGATCATGACTTTGCGGTGGGCAGGCAGCGAAGGCTTGAGGAAGATGTTGTATGTGCCCACAATGGGATCGTCATCGTCGTTTGCCGGGGCTTGAGCGAGGGTGGAGGGGATGTGGTCCATGGTCGAGTCGGACAGTGCAGGATCGATCATGGTAGAATCGACGTCCATGTTGGCTGATAGGACTGGTGGAACGAGTACGAAGCAACGTCTTCAATTGGCAGTGAAGGCGCTCAAGACAATTCCAGGTTTGCGAGCGGGCTGGTAGGAACTCGGCGGGGTGAGTCAAGCTGCCGCTGACGCCAGGGTGAAGCAGTCAGGTTGGAGACGAGATACTTGAGGCTCCAAATTTTACTTGCCGCGTTCGGCACCGACGGGAGCCAGGCAAGAAGCCGCTAGAAAGCTAAGTAAATGCTCTACCAGGTAGCCTACCAGGGGTGCTTGGTTACACTTTTCAAAGTGTAGATTTGAGCGTCCCCCAGGTGCAAGAATATAGATTGAGTTGATCTCAACTTGTGGTCCAACTTGATCTGCAGGTTACAAAAGCTTGTAAGATCACGCACTAGTCTTTTACACATCCATTCCGCCACATTCTCGTTGTCCGGCTCAACACATGTTTTCAGTGTGAATTCGATCACAATTAATGCGCCAGTGGCCGCGGGTTACGCGCCGAAACTGCTCAGCATAATGCGCGTCGCTTTAAATTCGACTTCTCTGCTCTTTAACAGAGTGACATCTACTCGTCTCCTGAGGCCAAGACCATCTTATCAGCCTTCGAGGCAGAGGACAAATTCAATGGGGAAGGCCAAGCAGCTTTGGCTCTTTGGCTGCCAGACTATCATGTGATTGGGAAGCTTAATTAATATCACGTCACCTTCTGCGGGCTTCCTAGAGTATCAGCATCAATATTTATATGTGTATGTGCACTGGGAAAAATATGAGTGAACAAAAGAATGAACGTGGGGCTCTATCATTTAGTCTACCCCGCGAAAGTACCTGTCAGACCCCGCGGTTGGTGTGGAGAAGAAGCCCCACTGTGCCTAGGTAGCAGGTAGGCTCCAACACAAGCACACCCAGGCTAACCAAGGCACGCACCTGCAGTAGAACACCTAGCAGGGCGGCTAGATACCCGTGCAGTAGCCCGAATTTTGAGTTCTGATGTCTGCGTAGCTAAAGGTGCACGTACATGCGGCCAGGCAGCCTAGCTAGCCTGGGCAATGACCGTCACCTTCCCTACTCCTTGCCTCAACCTCACCAATTCGAAGGCGCTGTCGTTGCGAAACTCATGTCATCACCAATATCGGTCGGAAGCATTGAGCTGAGAGGTGTGGTTCTGGGGCAACAAACCTGTTTCTCTTTCCTTCGTTGTGTCAGCCTGGCAGCCACGGAAGGAATAATCAAGGGCACAGCAGAGGCACGGTCATATTGGCTTCGATGAACAGAAGCCTTCTCATTATTTACGTCAGGTCATAAATACATGAACGCGGTATCTCTTCTCCGCGGTCAAAAAACACAATGTCTCGCCCGATCACTTCTCATACGCCTGATACGAGAAACGGCCTGATGGTGTTTGTGGGCTGAGGCTCCCTTCCAACTCGTGTCGGTTCTCTATTCCCGCGGGCAACTCATGCGGTTCTTGCTGGTGCACCCCCTTGGGCGGCTGGTAATATTCTTGATGCTGCTGTGGGTATTTCTCTGACTGAACTTGATAAACAGGGTTTTGTTGATTGGCCGGTGTGACTGGCAAGGGCGATATGTGGAAGTCCGAACTACTCGGCGAGGTGATGACATCCTTGGCTGGCATCTCGTGGGAATGATACTGCGTCGGCAACTCCGATGTGCCTGCGATCCGGGCCGGCCACTTAAACTCGGGTCTCGAACTTCCCATGCCCGCGGCCTGAGACGTCGACTCTAACTGCTGTCGCTTCTCAGATCTCAGCTCCTGATGTCGGCGGCGGCGGCGGCACCACAGGAGAGCTCCTATCATCGCAAGGCCTATTACACAGCAAGGCACTGTGACGCCCACTGCAATGGCAATAACTTTCGAACGACTCATTGACGTGCTGGGCGTTGACGTTGACGTCGACGTCGAAGAAGCGGTTGCCGAAGTCGTTGAAGTCTCCGATGCCCCAGTTGTCGATGCTGTCGCTGCTGGTGTCGCAGAATCTGTTGCACTCGCCGTGGAAGCTATGATTTCTAGAGTCAGTACGACGACCTCATCAATTCTTTCACCCTATCACGAAGCCAGCATCACGTACCGGCCGTCGTCGTCGTCGCTACATCGGCTGGGACCCCGATGGCACAGTACGCATCGAACACATCGATTGCACTTGAAGCCTGCGCAGAAACGATAGATGAGTCGCAGGATTGTGAAACTGCAGACGTGATCATATGGCTCATGAGTGAGCTCGAATCCGTGCAGAAGCATGTGTAGCTCGTCACCGCCCCTTTGTCGCCGCAACCAGAGTACTGTGCCCGCACGATCGTCGAGAGGACTTCCTCGGCACACGTTGACAGCTCGTCATATCCCGAAACAGTGTCTATGAAGACCGAGGTGACTTTGGCTGATACAGAGTCTGCAGCCCGGGCCACTAGCGGCGCGGCTATGAGGAAGAGAAGGCGCGAGATCATCATGACCCGAAAACGACGAAGTAATGGTGCTTGTCGACGAGATGATCAGGGGTGGAAACCCCCGAGTGTCTGCCCACGGGGTAATGAGATCTCAGAGAAGGATCAAAAAGCTCAGGAGACCCCACGGGCTAGACGTTTGATCCGTGTTATCAATCAGAGCTGGACGTTCCCGCTGGCTTGCGCCCTCTCGAAGGCATTGGGGGCCGGGGGCCTTTTTTGGTGCGGATAACATGCAGGTCGGACAGAAACTTGGTCGGCAAAAACCTGGAGAAAACGAGGCCCCTTCGTCTGCAGATCGCAGTGTGGGCGGGCGCCGAGGTTCCTTTTGATTGCGTCGCGACGTAGGCCCACAAGGCATAGCTCTTCCCGGCTTGCGCAGCTCCCTTTGCGGGAAACTGCCGTGCCGTTCCTGGCGCTGCGCCGTGGAATCCTCCCCCGGTCGAAATAAGAAGTTAAAATCGGCACGCCAGCAGCTATGGGGCACAGCGACTCGGCGTGGGACGCGAGCCCAATCAGCTCCCCGTGTTCGGCCTCGCGATTCCCTCTGAGCAAATTGCGTCGAGACAGGAATCCTAAATTTGGCAAAAAAAAATTGACAAAGTCGTAAAGGCGGCAAAAAGGGGGGGAGAGGGGGCCAAATAAGTGTGCCGGCGAACAGCAGCGCACGCAGGACGGTCCTCATCTTAACACCAACTGCTTCTCGTTCTGATCCTGTTGGCTGGCAGGGTTGCCAGAGGCCAATGGGGCTTGGTGTGTATTGTGATGTTGACTCGCAGCCTACCATCCGAGGATGTTGGGTTGCATATTGTCATGCGGATTCCGAGCGTCGTGGCTGTAGGTGCTATGTAGCTGATGTTGTTGATTCCAGGTCAGTCAGTCAGTCAGTCAATCTATCAATCAATCAGCGGGGTCGGGCTCGCTTGAGCTCCTCGTGTGCGTGTGGCGGCTCAAGTGCAGGGGTTGTGATCGCGACACTTCGGCGGTACTCGATCCTTTAAATTGGCACAGACTTCGATAGTGCCAATACTTTGTCAAATCCTTCACAGCTTACATTTGGTATTGCCCGGTGGGTCGTAGGTATGCTTCAAACCGGAATCAGCATATCTACCTACCATTTCTAGTGCGCTTGTGTACGCCTGTGTATGTCTCTATGGGCCTCTATGGGCCTCTATGGGCCTGTATGTCCAACTTCTAATAATGCCTTCCAACGCCAAATCAAACCAAATGGATCTTTGCCCCAATCGCACCCTTAACTCCTGAGCCTGATTTCGGGGAGGAATTTTGCCCCTTTTGGATCCTACCCAAGCCATGCCACTCAGCAACGCCCAAGGTCGGGTGCGCCTGTTTCCTCGCGGCAAGACGGCCCTTGCTCATCGGCTGGACAGCTGCTGCTTGTCCTTGCAAAATGTACAAATATTTACATCGCTGAACAACAGACCCCATCACGAACGGATCAAAACAGCTTCCACCCTTCTCCCAACCGTGACACTCCAGTTATCCACCGCCTGCCAATACGACACCAGCTTCAGGGTGGCACTCAAGAGCATGAACCACCCCATCACAAACCCCACCGGCCTGCCAAACAGCTCGAACAACCGCGGCATGATCCAGAACCCGAGGCTGTGCAGCACCGGCCCGTGGACCAGGTAGAACGAGAAGCTGACCTTGCCGAGGTACTGCGCCACCGAGCCCTCGAGCAGGCCGCGCAGGGTCGGGCTGCGCAGCACGCAGGGGATGAGCATCAGCGCGCCGACGGCCTGGTAGTACATCCACCTCGAAATCGGGAGGTAGTAGCGCGGCGCGAGCCAGGACAGCAGCTTGAAGCCGGGCGTGTACTCGGCGCCGGCGTCCGGGTACGACAGGAACCAGAGCGCGACGAAGATGACGAGCCAGCGGAGCACCCGGGCCTTGAGCGGCGACATCTGCCGGGCCCTCATGCCGCTGCCGCCGCCCAGGGCGAGCAGCAGGGCCCGGTCCTCTGGCCCGATCTCGCTGGGGTCGGACGAGCGGAGCACGTCCACCTCGGAGAGGACCATGCCCCCCACGAATGTTCCTATGTCCCAGCGCCCCAGGGTCAGGGCGTAGACGGACAGGCCCGCTGCTGTGCCCAGCCTCCACTTTGCTTTCAGGGCCACGGTGCCTAGCAGGAAGGTGTAGAGCACCATTGAGCCGCGGAGCTCCATTGGAATGGTATATGTGTGCGGGTCATATCGCGGGTGGTAGTGGTTGAAATTGAACGGGTTCGCCCACTCTGAGTACACGACCGTGAAGTTGGCGAGCGCCTTGAAGATGTGAGGGTGGATGATGGGGTGCTCCTCCCACATTCCGCCGAGCTGCATCCATGTGAAGTTCTGCGTGACGTTGGTGGTGTTCAAGCCAAAGTCGAAGCTCGAGTTGAGGTAAGGGACCTCGAACTTAGAGCCGTCCGCGTGGTATCCCAGGTAACTGTACAGCCCTCGCAGCGCGCCCTTGTCGGTTCCGGTGCCCACTCGGGTCTCGTTGAACTGCAGAGTCTCGTTGAATCCCAGCGTGCTGTTCGTCACCCTCCTCGGCTTCTTCACCTTTATCTGGTTTGCAGGATCGTAAATAGCAGCCGCTCCGTACAGTTTCGACGTAGAGTTGAGACACAGCGTGTCGTTCCAATGGATCGAGCTGTTCAGGTAAGACGGACTCTGCAGGCCTAATGCACCAGCGATTCCTTCGGTCCCCATTACCGCAATAGTGTCATTTGTCATGCACGTCTCATTGAAAAAGCCATGCGTAACCGTCCCGTTGATCCAGATCGAGTCGCTCCCCTTGTAGATGGCATCCTCAGACTTGAAGGCGCCCATCTGCACCAGCAATGCCACGATGAGCATGCTGATAGACGGAGGAATGTACAGGCGGAATATGCGCCGGAACACCGCAGAGCCGAGTCTCTTGCGCGTGTCATCAAGCCGTCCCTGGTACATCGACCTCAACATGTGGCGGCAGAGCACATAGCCTGATATGGCGAAGAAGATGGCGACCATGGGCCGCCCACGGTGGAGGAGACATATGATGGGCAGCGACGCCCACTCCGTGAAGGGCTCGGGGGAGAAGGGCGGCCTTGCGCCGTACCCGAGCATGATGAGGGGCGTCCATGGCCACAGGAAGTGGTAGTTGAAGACGAGGAAGCAGGCGATGCCCCGCAGCCCGTCGAGGCACTTGATCTTGTCCCTCTGCTTGCCGCCCGGGTCCAGGGGTTTCGCGTCGCCGTCCTTCATGTGCTCGCTTGTCTCGATGCTGCCCGTGCGGGAAGTCTGGGGCAGCAGCTGCTCCTCCCGTTGCGGGGCAGATCCGCCCCAGAGATTGCTTAACATGGTCGTCTGGGGAATTTTTCTCCTGGTGGGCGTGTCACAGCTGTGAAAGATATCTTTTTAACATTGTACAACAATGCAGTGCTGCTGAGAGGCCGGAATGGCGGGCGAATTGTTTCGTGGTCACATCGCCTCCCCGAGCTTAATTGACTTTGAGCTGTGCTGGCTTAATTCCCCTGAAACGGATCGCCCAGAGCCCACTTATTTCAGGGGACAAAGCCTGCAAAACCAAGCCCGAACTTGAAGGACTGAGTAATTACCCCTAACCCGCTCTCAAGGCCGCTGGATATGGGATGAGAAAGATCACTTCAGTAGTAGCTTTCGACAGGCGGGCAGTGTAACGATAACGACAGTCAGGCTTGCGATTCTGGCATGAAAACAGGTGAGATGTGCGTATGTAGGTGCAGCTGCTCGAGGCAACGGAGGCCCTTCTCTCCAACGCCCTCCCCTACAACCCAATTCGCAAGGGTAGTAGGTAGAACAATGTGAGGCTGTGAAGTATGGACTGTTCAATATCTTATGTTGGTTGAACATTCAACTTGGCTTTTTGACAAAATTTTCAATAGAGGCAACCGAGTCCTAGTCATTGACACTTAGGTCTCATTTGCGGGGGCTATCCGCCAATCATTTGGGAAATTCATTTCGTATGTTGATGGTAAACGTCTTCATATGTTGGTCGTCTCTACAAACTCTGCAATACCATTATTCCTCTCGGTTTTGAAAACATGACCATGCTACAAGCCAGGAAAAGCCAAATTCCAGAGAAAACGCTGCAAAAAGGACTTTAGACTATCCAGGATCAGGGCCGCTTCATCTTCATTTTCCTTTTCTATTAAGGGGGACCGGGTGACCTTTTCCCCTGCTACTCAGTGGGCGACTTCCAGGTCCGTCCCCAAGTGCTATTCCCGGTCACAATGTCGACGAACTCCTGAGCGATAATTCTATCAGTCTGCTCCGACGGGTGCAGCGCATCGTACCACAGATAGCTGTCTCGAACTGAAGATTCGCTGCAGGCACCACCGCACCCAGTGATGGTTCCAGTGACGTTCGCCGCCACAGTTCCATTCAGATACGAATCAGGGTTCTTCCATACATCACTCAACTGTTGGGTTTGGCAGTTAGCAAGATTAGTCTCATCAAGAGACAACAGAAACAAAGGCAAAGTACGAAAAGTGCTTACCAACGAGTGTACGTCGAAGATGGTGAAAGAGCTGCTGGGATACCGGTCCAGGATCTGGACCTCCTCTGTGGTCCGGTAGTTGTAGATGCTGTTGACGAGCGCGACGTACTGCCGCATCTTCTCGCTGACCTGTGTCACGTTGGAGTTGTAGGTCCCCTCCTCTTTCCAGAAAGTTGTGTTGATCGTGCCGCCATTCTCAGGGAGCGCATACATGGGCGCATAGTTGAGCGGCGCAAGGTTGAGGAGCATAAAATTACGCGCGCCAGATTCGTGCAGCGTATCGAGCTGCTCGTAGACGCAATCGATGTAGTCGACGAGGGTGAGGCTCAACCGATTGTCGGTGAAGAACGCCGAGGGCCCAAGATCATTCGTTCCGATCCATATGGCACTTAAGTTAATATATTCGATCAGCAAGCGCACTTTTTGATGTTCTGATAGCCTCAAAGAGTACATGAATGGGCACTCACTAGATCGTCTCATTGTCAGGAATGAGGAGTGATCCGTCACCGACATACGCCTTGTCTTTCAAGAAGTAAGGGATTTGATCTTGCTTCACTCCATTTCTTTTCGCGGGCGAGAAGTATGCATCACAGACAGCCCCAGATACCGCATAGTCGTAAAGGTTGACGCCGGTATATTGCTGAATATACTGAGGCCAGATCCGGCCCCCGGTAGATGTAACGTTTGACTAGTAGTCCGTGAGTATGGAGTGAACGACTTCTTTGTTGGCTTATTCAGTTGAGGGTGGGGGGCTTACGAGGTCTTGGCTGGGTTCCGGTGTGTAATACTCTGGTCCGTCATCCGTATAGCTGTCACCAAAGACGCTATTGCAAGTAAGATTACATTGTCATGAGAAGCTGTAGGGAAATGTGCTCTTACACTAGGCTTGAGAATTCCTGCAGTGTGGATGAGTCAATGAGTGCAGCACTCGCTATGCTGCTGTACCAGAGCATCAAGCGGTAGACAAGTCCAATTCGTGCCATGTTGGATTTCTGCGCGAAAGTCTCACTTGAAGTCACGACAAAGAACAGGCATCCGAACTGAGCGCAGGCGGGATCACGGCTATTTAAAGGCAAGACTACTTGCCAATGTTACGCACTGCACAGCCTCCGCATCATGAAGTCTTTGTCCAGGTGTGTGGCAGCGCGGGAGGACTGGGGGTGGCAGAGGCAGGCTTGTAATTTTCCATACTATTGGCGACTTTCCTGCGGCCCTCGGGACATTTTGCGACGAGCATTGTAGGACAGACCCAGCGGTGACCAGAGGCCGCTAGAGCTAAAGCGGCCGGAAAAGCAACATTGCTTTGGGGTCTGGGGGCCTTGAGCATGGTTCGCATTTGTACCTAAGTATGTTAGGGGCAAGAATTGAACACATCGAGCCCTTGGGTTTTACTATGTGACGTTGAAGACTGGCGGCCGCTCTAGACATACAGTGGACTAAGAAGCCTCTTTCTATTGTGTCGTGTAGTAGAAGTCTAGTTGGTTCTCCGATGTCGGGGGAGCACGGGGCGTAGGCCGGTACTAGTAGGCCGTCATCATTAGCATGTAGTGGCCTGCGGGATTGGAGCTTGTGCCAGAGCTGCCGAAAATTGAATACCGTAACTATCTTCACCCCGCTCAGATCGCTTTCACGAAGCTCTCGAACGCCAGCATTATTGACAATTGAAAAGACTGACACCAGTTCACTTGTTGTATTCTCTTACACAAATATCCTACCAATTATGTCGAAGCCGCTGGCTGTCGTGAAATCTCTTGACCACTTGGTTCTGACTTGTGCAAGCATACCAAAGACGATCCAGTGGTACAGCAGACACTTGGCTATGAGGCCCGAGACATTCACACCATCGTCTGACCCGTCCATCCAGCGTCATGCCCTCAAATTTGGCACACAGAAGATCAACCTACACCAAAAGGGCAAGGAGTTCGAACCAAAGGCGAAGACGGCTTTGCCAGGGACGGCAGACCTCTGCTTCCTAATAGAGGAGGATTCCAGTCTGGAGGAGCTGGTCAAAGAATTCCAGAAGGAGGGTGTAGAGGTTCTAGAGGGCCAGCAAGTCGTCGACCGGACTGGTGCTAATGGGGATATTCGGAGTGTTTATGTGAGAGATCCGGATGGAAATTTGATTGAGTGAGTATGCGGATCTTATAATGACCAACTTTTGGTTGCTGATATGTTTAACATAGGCTCTCCAAATATGTCTCTTAAGATCTTGGACGAACATGGCAGGTGATGATGCAGCACTGCTTTAGTGCAGAGAGACTCGCTTAGATCAAGCCGCGAATGCTAATGTTTGAATGGTCCTTACCAGGTTCAGTGATCCAGGTGCCATATTCGAGAACGCATATATTTACACATAGGATGATGTACTAGTAATGGACTCCAAAAAGTGCATGTAGGATGGCATAACAGCACAAAAGACTATACGAACCATGGCTGAGCCAGAAACAGGAAACTGTGAGACTTGATGGGATATTGCACACGATATGGTGTGTTAGTCCGTTGCTGGTAGAAGTATTGCTGCATCCAAAAATTTATCTTCCCAAGTCTGTGAGGCAAACACAGATGACACTCAGATATTTGTGCCTTTTGTACACAAGTTGGGAGATATGTGCTTACAGTGAGCCCCAACACATTCTTCATATAAAGCGCTCAATGTGCGTGAACACCGATACCTTTTGGTTATGGATTTTCATCACTGCACGGCTCGTCTCAAGTGCTTTATTGTTCAGTTGCACTTATAGAAGCTGCTTCTCCCACTCCGCGACTTTCTTCATGGTGGGTCTAGGACTCAGTCTGTTCAGATATACGAGTACTTCACAGCATCAAGCATTACTGAAAACAAATTTGCTCCACCGAGATGGACTTGATTTGAATATTGTACCTGGCGCCGAGGTACGAACAAGGGGAGCCAGCAGCTCACCCTAGCCGCCAAGCCGGTTAAAAGGGACCGCCCTGCCAGGTTCGCGCCACGCCTTCCATCCATGCGCCTCCGAATGGCTTCAATAGGCAGAATACAACGTGTCGGTAGCGCTGCTGTAGGGGCGCCATCCCAATTACCCGCAGTGTGGAGTTGGAATGGGGTGCAACTGAACACGCGGGGCGGAGAACATGCGCGTGTTGACATTCTGGCATATGATGACAGTTACATCTCCCCGGCCCATGCCGCCGAGAGCCTGGACCTTGGAACGCAGACCCGAGCCTTTGGGACTCGGTCGAAATGACAGTCAAGCAGGCCCTGGCATTGGGGGGAATGGCGTTCCCCTCATCGTGGATGAACAGGTCGCAAGCCCTTGGCTCGCCAGGGGTAAAATATCCTGACTAGTTAGTTGACTCTGTGGCGTCAATACAGCAAAGATTCGCATGACTACAATTCGCAATTGACATTAGGCTTGGAACCCTCAATGCTATAATAGTAGACCCGCGCCTCACATAAGCAAGGCAAGGCAAGACAGCTTCTTCATCTTGTCAGACACCGAGTCCCCAAGTCAGGCACATCAACCATGCACTTCTCTGCTATCACTTTGCAGTTGCTGGCTGCTTCTTTGCCGTTGGCATCGGGGCAGCTCGATTTCTGGGCAAAGAGGGCCGGTCTGAAGTACTTCGGCGCCGCGACTGACTCTCCTGGACAGCGCGAGCGTGCAGGATATGAGGCATCCTACGCTCAGTACGACGCAATCTTCGCAGACAACGGCGAATTTGGCCAGACGACCCCTACCAATGGCCAGAAGGTATGAATTATATCCAAACATTATAGTGCAAATACGCTAACATAAGTGCTCAAGTGGTTGTTCACGGAACCCGAGCGTGGGGTTTTTAACTTCACCGAGGGCGAGATTGTCACCTCTCTTGCGGAGTCACAAGGCAAGATTCTACGATGCCACGCTCTCGTGTGGCACTCTCAGCTCGCCCCTTGGGTAGAGGCACAGAACTGGACCGCTGCTGAAGCAACTGATATCATCACGACACACATCACCAACGTGATGGGCCACTGGAAGGGGCAATGCTACGCGTGGGACGTGGTCAACGAGGCTCTGCTGGACGACGGCACTTGGCGACCATCCCCCTTCTACGACGCCCTCGGACCAGACTTTATCAACCTGGCCTTCCAGGTAGCATCTGAGACGGACCCGGATGCCAAGCTGTACTACAACGACTACAACCTCGAGAGCCCTGGTCCCAAAGCCACGGCAGCGGCCGGGATCGCGCAGACTTTGAAGGACGCAGGAATCAGGATCGATGGAATCGGGATGCAGGCACATCTGGTTGCTGGCAACTCGCCAACCCTGGAAGAGCAGGTTGCAGTGATCGAGCAGTACGCTGCGACGGGTGTTGAGGTGGCCCTGACTGAACTGGATGTCCGCATCTACCTTCCGGTCAACGAGACCAACCTGCAGCAGCAAAAGCAAGGCTACTATGATGTGAGTTGACAATCCTTGTTTCCTGTGCGTTACGGACTTGTACTGACTTAGTGTGATTCAGGCCGTGGCGGCCTGTGTTCAGGTCGAAGCTTGCGTGGGTGTCACAGTCTGGGATTTCTATGATCCTTTTAGCTGGGTGCCGGCGACGTTCCCCGGACAAGGCGAGCCTCTGCTTTGGTTTGAAGACTTCACAAAGCACCCCGCCTACTACGGGGTTCTGGAAGCTTTGAGCCAAGAGACAAATTCAACCTGTGGACGCAAAGGACGGAGGGCAGTTCGGCATTTTTGAGCCACGACCGTATTCCACCTTGTGACAGTCACAAGTCAGCGGTACTGGTAGTGTTATTTATGTAGATGATATAGAAGGCGCGCTTACAAGACGCTTACAATGTGACTTCGCATTCATCTTCCAGCCCACATAGGACTCAGATAGGCGACAAGATCCGATGTTTGAAGCTGTTGTATCTCGCGCACGCTGAGCCGGGCAAGGCACTCTGATGTGAAGCGGAATCTATCTTCCACCCTGGTCCACACCCTTGACTGGAACTGAATAACGGTACCCGTGGGGCGGTATTGAGAGACACACACTCCTCTGGGATAATCTCCTCTGGGATAATCTCCTCTGGGATAACCTCCTCTGGGATAACCTCCTCTGGGATAACCTCCTTGGAAAGACACACACTCAAGCATGGCTCCTTGCCCCGCATGCGAGCCGCGTTGCCGAGGGTTTTGCTTCTCTCTTCTTTCTTTTCCCCTTCCAATGACTAATCCCAGTGCCGCACAGTCTAAGACATTGACGTCGGGAAAATAAAAATTGGTGTAGCCATTTCACTGGCTGTACCTGTGTCTAGGGATGCTCTCAGCCGCCAGCAAATCGGGTAGACAAGTAACTCCACATCCTTCCAAAAGTACAGATTCAAACCAACATGATATTACGAGGCCGCCCATAGCGAAAGGTACACGAAAGAGCATAATAGGACTTCGAGCCAAGGTCTTGCGATTCAGGAGATTTCCTCGCTCCTGAGACATGGCACCACTAGCAAGCCACAATGCGAACTCGTTACATCTCGACCCGACAACGGCTAAGTATGAATCACTGACGCGGGGACACCACGTTGCAACCTTTCCAGGGTTATGTCTAGCGGAATAAAGCACAGAACCTCCTCACCTATCGGCATGAGGGCAATGTCTCAGGAAGAGACTGCCTCAGAGCGCTCTATTCAATTCGTCCTACACATGCAGGCAGCTTACCAAGACGGCTGCCTCACTTCCCGTGTGAGGCTGTGTCCTGATTATGATGTCTACATACAGTCTACCGGTCTGTCTGCACCCTCAAACATCCATGTGATTGACAACATTGTACTTCGTTTAAGATCCTGTTCTCATTGTCGTAGACTCGGCTGCCTGCTGCACCTGGGACGCCTCATTGCAGTACAACTTGGACAGAAGAAGCCCACAAAACAACCCGTAACTAACTTCCTTGCCACGGCTTTCATGCAAGTGCCTCGGAATCTCGACAAGGACTTGTGAGACGTCACATACTTGAGTGACCAGGCCCAAATTCAAGTCACCAATTCCCGTGCCTCATATGCTTGACAGCAGTGTCATTTAGCCTGACCGATACACTGTCAGAGACTCCGACGCCCTATGGATTGAATAGAAGTCAGAAGCAGCAGTCGCAATAGTAGCAGCCATGATGGCATCAATGTCCAGTCTCACCGTGACACGCGTGCCTGCGACGAAAGCGACAGCTGTGACTAGCTCTATCAGTCAGAGATTTAAATTGAATGACCTCTCTCCCCTAGAGCTCCATTGTTTTTAAGTCCCCCACAGAGTCTCCCAAGGATTTGAAAAGTTGCGCCTCATGAATCATCTTTTGGCTCGACAATACCCTTCTCATTTGAGTTACCTCATACTTTTATTGCTCGTGAGGCGATCCAAACCTACACATAGCTGATCAAAGGTTTCGGCAGCACAATCAATCCCCAACTGCAATCAGCACCGACCATACGGCTGCCATACTCCACAATGTCTGGTTCCGGTGCTCTTGAGAAAAGGAAACGCAAGAGGAAGGGAAAGAACTCTCAAGGAGCAAACCACACGTGCGAGAACGAGGACATGCAGGCTTCGAAGCGTGCGCGACACGGCGACTCTGACAAGTGCAACTCACAGCCCAACATACCCAGGTCTCCAGACCGGTCACCCATGCCGATTCAGAGTGACATTGGTGTTGCTACGCGTTCAATGACTGCCAAACGCAATAAAACGGTTCATATCGCTGCTTTTGATCTCTCTTCCTCTCCCGGCACTGCTCACTCTGATGCTCACATTGGCGAAACGCAATTTCAAGCTGAGCTTCGTGTGCTCAAAGATCGGCTCAAGGAATTGGAGGAGGAAAGAGATGATTATCATGATAGTCCCCACAAAGAAACGGAAAAGGCCAGGAAACGGGGAGAAGACCTGCTCATATTACAGACTAGGACGGCAACAATTGAACAGGACGGACATCCTGGCAGTACACGAGGACGTCAATCCTCTCAATTCCACAGAGACGAAAATACCGACACTCACTGGAACGTAACACGTCGCAGAACTGATCCTGAGCAGCCTACCGATCAACTCTATCTCGCAGACAAGAGAAAGGTGCACGGGAACGCGTCGACGTCCGACAGCTCGCCTCTCGAGTGTCGGCTTCAGCAGCAGGTTGACGACCTGAGCGCAAGGCTATCTGAAGCCCAGGCCGAGGTAGCCGATAGGGTCAGTCAAATGTTGAAACTCTTCAAGTACAAAAGGCAAGATGAGAAATTTGCTGCTCAGAGTCTGTTGGTGCGCACGTTGGACTGCCAAATTGCTCAGCGCACCACGGGGCCGACCAGGGAAGTGGGAAAACCAACGACTTTGCTACAAAGAGCCGCATCAGAGGAGCCGCATCACCAGAAGATCGAACTGGTTAACTGCAATGTAGGAGTGTTGCAAGAGACGAACATTGTCTTCTCAGAGAAGCTTCGTAACTATCAAGGAACTGTGGCTCGCTTACAAACCGAAGTTCGGGAGCTGCGCGCCAAGTTGAAGAGGTCAACCAACTCCAGGGATGACGAAGTCTCGAGTATCCTGAGAAATGCTAGCGAGTGCCACTCCCGTGAGATAACGGTCCTGGAAGATCGAATCAGAGGTCTCGAGTCTGACGTAGCTCAGTCACGGATGAAGATTGAGCAACTCGGAAAAGAAAAGAGATCTATGAGACCTCCGCAGAATCCGGTACAGGAAAATACGAAAGAACTGCCAGATGTTCAGTTTTCCAAAACTTTGATCGGAAAAATCCAGAGCCTAGGTTGCCTGAACAGGCAGCTGGTGGAAGAGAAGAAGAAGCTCGTCACTGATGTCTCCAGTCGCGATGGATGGCTTCAAAGATTCAACATGGATTCAGTGAAGCATCGGTCGGAGCTCCGCGATGCCAACGCTAAGATCAAGAGGCTGCAGAAACTAGTTGAAAATCAGGAGGCCAGCCTCCAAGAAGCAAGAGCGAAAATTGCACAGGGAGTAGAAGCCGGGGTCAAGGAGCTTTCCGGATCGCACAGCAATGCTTCGGCTGAGGTAGCCATGGAGCATAAAAAAGCACTGCAGAAGGCCCAGGAAAGGATCGCAACCAAGATTCGTGAGGTTGTAGATGCTGAAGCGGAGATCGCTCGCCTCCGCCCCTTCGAGCATGCTGTTGCAGAGCACGACAGGGCTATGAAAAACCTCGGACAAGGTCGCGAAGAGTTATCTCGGCAGCTGAAAGAATGCATGAAATCCCTCGATGAGGCACACGAACAAATAAGGGTCCAAAAGACCGACAATAGAGCGCTCCGGACGAGAAAAGACGCCTTGAAACGCGAAGCACAAGAGCATGAGGCGGCGAATCAGGAGAATGAAGCGCGGCTTTCTCAATTCCTGATTACCGTTGCCAATCAAATCGGGCGTCAGATCGAGACGATCCAGGAAGAGCCGGGGAATGTCACAGAGACTGGTCTAGACAACGATGCAACACTGAAGCAACTAGAAGGCCGTTTAAGGAAGAAGCTCGACAGGGTAGAGCACGAGCTGCGATGGTACAGGGAACAGCACTCCGCCGTGTGGAACGAACATGAACGACTGGAGCAATGGCGAGCTGAGATGGTAAACCATGTCGTCAGGATGGGCAATACATCCGCACGAATATGATCTCGCGATCGACACATGTTTTGAAACGAACAACGCCCACAGCTTCCGTTATGATAGCGCAAGCACGCAAACAGATCCGTTGAGATACAACATAAACGAATAATTTTTGGCAGCAGATGACGACAAGGGGTCAGGCAGAGAAGAGTCGCAGAAATTGGCACAAGGAGAAGGTTATGGTGCTAGGAGTGCCCAGATGGTGGTGGTGGTGGTGATCATCATCTCATGGCGAGAAGATGGACGCCTTCAGGACTTCGGTAGCCAGGACTGAGAAGTAGACAATGAGACGGCCTCAAATGTTGTCGGCTTTGAGGAGTATCACTGGAACTGAGTAAGACGAACAGGAAAGTCGTCCAAAGCGCCCTCACGGCGAGGCTTTGAGATCTCTGAGTTGGAAACCACCTAACAATTGATGGTAACGAAGCGTCAGGTATTTTGCATCCGCTATGCTCTTCTCTATGGGCGTTTTCATAATGTGAAGATGAACTCTGGCTCCATGCATGCCTCAACCCTGAAAGAGAATTGTTTCGTGAGCAGATTGCAGGCATGCACTGCCTGGACACCAAATGACCTGAAATTGCTAGCATGATTGGCAATTGTTGAACATGAATGTCTCTCAGCCCCTGCCTCTGAGCATGAATTGCGTATATGGAGCATTTATAGATATTTTTGCCCTCATCGAGCCAGAATGAGACGATTGTGAGCTGTGTCAACGAACCCCCCAGGTGTAACGAAGTCTAATACATTTGTTTAAGTGGGTTCACAACTGATCTTATTCACTGTCTGTTTCAAGCGAACTGCCGCCCCCCCCCTGTCGTTTTCTCACTCCCGCACCACCTCACCTAGAAAAACTCAAATTTTCTAACTTTTTATATTTAGGTATAAACAACTACGCAGCCCTAATAACTTTATAAAAATAATATTACTAAATAAAAAATTTAAATTTTAATATATATTTACTAATTTTATTTTATATTTTAATTCCTTTATAAAGATAATAAATAAAATAAGTTTTAACTTATTAAATTTTAAAAATATTTAATATATTATAAATAAAGTAGGAAAAGAGTTTACTATAATTAAATTTTAAAAAGAAATTAAATAATATACTTTTTAATATAGGAATTAAATCTGGTATAAAGCTAAAAAGTAAACAGTAAGAGCAAGAAATTTGAGTTGTGTGTGCGGGAGTGAGAAAACGACAGGGGGGGGGCGGCAGTTCGCTTGAAACAGACAGCAGTATAGCGTGATGAGGCGGCCGTTGCACGGTACGTTGGGCCCAGAGCTTGGAGCGTTGACTTAAAATGGCCGATATATCGTTCTCAGAGGACAGGTCCTTAGATCGCACCGAGCTGCACATGGTGTTTCTGCTTTAGAAAGGATGTCATCCACCAATCACCCTTACTTACACACACCTGTTACGGTACACTAGAACTTTGAGCAGGGGTGCGACCTTGGCTTATCGGGGAGAAGATGAGGAAGTTTCCCCGCAATGTCACGCACTACTCCCGAGCGGCATCCCCGTGCCGGATTCACTCCCGTGCCACAGCAGGGGGGAGATCCCGAGGCCGGGGGGCGTTGGCAGATGCGTAATCACTTAAGTAGGCTATTTGAGTGGTCGGTCTATTTTCTCTCCTGCCCGTCTCACTCATCGCGACCGTGTCTGTAGACGTTTTCCCAAGATAACTTTCTGAGGGTAGCGTGACCAGGCCCCGCTGTCCAAGTACCTTATCAGTCACCACTTCACCATGTTGGCTGGTTCCGAGGTTGCGCAGCACAAGTCTGCCGACTCGTGCTGGACTGTGATACACGGCAAGGTCTATGATATCACGAGTTTCCTGGACAAGCATCCGGGCGGTCGAAGTATCCTTCTGAGGCAGGGCGGGGCTGTGAGTTCAGCCAGCATGACCATGTTGTGGCCAGCGAACTGACAAGCATCCACAGGACGCCACCGCTGAATTCGACAAGATACATTCCTTGGACATCCTCGAGGACCTGCCCGACGGCAGCCTCAAGGGCGAGCTGGACCCCTCGACAGCCAAGTCACTGAACGTCCCGGCAAACCCATCAGATGCCACCCCAGCAGCCGATAGCAAAGAAGTGCAGCCGCTCTCACTATGCGTCAGGGTCAGCGACTTCAGAGCAGAGGCTGAGAAGGTTCTCGACCGCCGGGCATGGATCTACGTCACCAGCAGCGCCAACGCCGGCCTCTCTCTCAGGGGCAATCTCGACTCCTGGTCCGAGGTGACCTTCCGGCCGAGAGTACTACGCAACGTGGCCAGCATATCTACAAAGTCGTCACTTCTCGGCAATCCCTCCATCGTTCCCTTCTTCGTCTCGCCAATGGGTACCATGGGCATGTCGCATCCAAACGGAGAGTTGGAGCTGGTCAACGCGCTGGCGCGCAAAGGCGTGCACGGAATCACATCAACCGCAAGCACCAAGACTCTTGAGAATATCAAGCAATCGCATGCAGATGAGGTGAATAGGGTCGGTGGTGAGGCCACCACTCCATCCAGGTTGTTTTTCCAGCTTTACATTCCCACAGACAGGGCGAAGGCCGTAGAGTTGATTCGGAAGGTCAAAGAGGCTGGTTATAAGGGCCTCTTCATCACTGTCGACACAGCCGTGCTCGGTAAGAGGACGGAGGATCGGAGGAAGCAGGCTGAAGAAGCACTGGCAGATGGACTAGACCACAGCACATTTACGCAACCTGTGGGCAAGGAGAACAACGAGAACGCATTCTCGCCCGCAGTCGGCGCGCGGCCCGTGCCGGGGCAGCTGAGCCCAATGGTCACCTGGGAGGACCTGGAGTGGATCGGGGAGGAATGGACAGGCCCCATTGTCCTGAAGGGGATCCAGACAGCCGAGGACGCAAAACTGGCGGCGGAGAACGACTGCCAGGGCATCCTGCTGAGCAACCACGGCGGGAGGCAGCAGCACACAGCCCCGAGTGCTCTGTCCACCCTGGTGGAGATCCGCACGTACTGCCCCGAGGTGCTCGAGAAGATGGAGATCTACTTGGACGGCGGGTGCCGCGATGGGGCCGATGCCCTCAAGGCCCTGGCGCTGGGCGCCACAGCGGTCGGCTTCGGGAGGCCCTTCTTCTATGCCATGGCTGCCTACGGTGGTCAAGGGGTCGAGAGATGCATAGACAGTAAGTTTAAATGCCAACTCCGTCTTGTCACTCGGGGCAATACTGACTGGAAAACTTTAGTCTTGTCGGAAGAATTGGCGCTAGGGATGGCACTCTTGGGCGTGACTTCGCTCGACCAGCTGCGGCCCGAGATGGTCAACGCCAGCCAGCTCCTGAACAAGATGTGGAGACCAGAACTGCCCTCGATCCTGAGCCGACTGTAGAGAGATATTGTTGCACAGATTGTATTGCACTTTAGAGATTCAAATGTGCCCTGAGACCTTCACTGTCGGAGTTGTGAGAGAACACAACTGGCACACCTTCTCCCTCTTGCCATGCCACTGCATCAAACAGAATACCACAGTCAACACCTTCTCGCCATATATAAAACCAAGAAATTGGCTCGCTCTGGGCCGTTAATCCGAAATGGCTACTGAATAGGCCATCTGTATCACCTAGGTACTTTTACCGTCCCTAAACTGACGCTTGCTGCATCAATAAAGACATTGCTAAGTGGATAATTATCTGCGCCGTAAAGCAGCCTTGAGCGCCAAATAACATCTCAGTGTGTATGCAGAAATCTCTCTCGTGTTGTGTTGCTTATTATCTTCTAATTCGTCTTTGTTTCACAGCAGAGAATGTATACAGCAATTGTTTGCCAACATTGCAGACTCGTGGGCCGCTTGGACCATACTAGTGATAGCAAACATTTCTAATTACTGAATACCGTCTCACCGAAAACTTTGAACCTATCAAGAGTCACTATCTGCTATGGAATGATATATGGTGTTCTCAGAAACGCTTATGCAGAAAAAAGAGCCTACTGCACAATACCTTTTGGCCGTGAATTTGGACAAGGTCTTGACGTTCTCGTCACTAGTGGGTATTGTCTTGCATCGTGACACCCACTCTGGACTCTCTCATCATTGCTCGGAATTCTTTGCATAATTCGAACTGGAGAATCAGCATAAAGCGACTCTCGAGGGGGCTTCAAATTCTTTACAAATTCAAGATACTTCATTCAACTCCGCCGCAACAGACGTATAGACATAAACTGGCGGCCGTTGAGTTGATTGTTGGCTAGCATGATTTTCGACGGAAAGTTGAGGCTGCTGTGAGCTAAACAGGCAGTTAGTGTTCTGATATAGCTTCTATCATCAAAGCGCGTATATTCGCATGTGGAATAGGCGAGGGCACGGATAATATGAATTAGAGTTGGTGGGTATTGATTAGGTCCGCGCGAGCCTTGTCGATCATCAAGTCTCGGCCAGAATGGGATGGCCTATGCGTTACCATATCTGGGCCCAAATAGGTATAATTCACATCAAGCTGCAGAGATCTTGACAAAGGCCATCCGCGCCAGAAGAAACCGTCTAGGCTCGGACCTGGAAATGTCACAAGCTTTCTCTGGCAGAGATGCCTCCAGGCTTGCTGCTGATGTCGAATTCCCCGCCGGCCCTTGCCCCTTATTCTTCGCTGTCATCACTATATCATTGCTTTCTCATGGTGCAACAGCATCAATAATCCGCCCGAGATGGCTTATCCAAGTATTGGCGAACTCATCCCACAGCTCGCCAACCTCGGGGCCAGTGCCAAAACCTCCCTTTCGAACACAGCAGGAGGGCAAAACTTTACGCACTGTTGCTTGGTTGCCGTCAACCAGTCCCTCACAGTCACAGGGCCAGACGGGACATTGTCTTTCAACACCCCGACATATTTCTGGCCGCCCCTGACGACCCCGGAGCTCGGGTCGGTCCTCTCGGGTGACCAGAACTCGTTCCCGTGCGGTTTATCTCCGAGCGATTCGGGTGGAGATGGGACACCGGTCGTTCGGGTTCCGTATGACTGGTGTCTATCTCAATGCGGAGGCTGGGAAGTGAGCCATCTCAGCGTGCCTCAACAATGGGTTGGGCCTTTGGTCCTGTTCATCCTGCCCAGCCTCGCATTCTGCCTGAACATACCAAGGGCGGGAAAGCTGGCGACGCCAGACGTCCTGTCCCGGGCGCACCCACGGAGCCTGATCTGGTTTGCGACATATTGGGTAAGGTTGTTGTGGGCCATCCTCCTGACGGTGGTCGACACGTTTGTCTGGCTGTCCATTTGCTTCGCCTTTGCGGGGCCGATGCTTCTGAGTGCGATGTACGAGTATGTGCTGGACAGGAAAGTTTTGGGGTTCCTAGATGCATTCAAGGAACCTGGGAGGAGTCCAAATATCTCCCCAAGGCTGAGGGCGCAGCTGCTGTTGGCGGTCGTGGTCGGAAACTTGCGAATCTCGACGGGCCGGAGGATGTCAGTATTTTCTCAATGGGACGCGCAGACGAGCCAGAGAAGGATGTCTATAGGGGACATCCTCAAAGACAATACTTGGACCAGAGTGATGGCCATGATCGACGAGGATGAATTAGACACGGCGTGGAATGGTGGCAAGGTACTACTATCAACGAAGCTGAAAGCTATCCTCAACTCTCAGGCAAGGTACGTCCGACTTGGAGAGGCTATTCCAAATGAACACTATTTGACATTCGTGGTGTAGCTTTGGGGCGACTATTGGGGCGCCGATCCTTTTCTTCATCGGCGGCTTCATATATACCCTACTGGGCATCCAAAACGGACGTCTCCGAGACGACGACACAGCTCAGGCCCTGGCCTTTGGGATGTGTAAGTCACAGCAAGCCGGTAAGCTGGGATCAAGCTCACATATTAAATAGGGTGGATGACAGTCCCGCATCTCGCCATCGTGTCTTGCGCCATGCTCGCGTCTCCCAGCCCCAGCGCTTTGCAAGGCATTGTCTGGGACGGCGGCGCAATCGCATCCCGGGAGAAATCAGAGAGGGGCTCTTGGGACTTGATGAAAAGCAAGGTCGAACGTTTCGCAATATTCAGGTGGGTTTTGAAGAAAACGGGCAAGTATGAACCCATTCAGCCTATATACGACGGACAGTTCAAGACCGTCACCCTTTGGAACCGCGGTCCAAACAAGAGGCGTTGGGTGGAGGAAGCCATCAGAGACTATAGCACCACCCACTTCGACGAACATGGAGACCGATCAATGCCTCCGGAAGAGGTCCGGAAAAGATTGAGCATGAGCCTCGGGGACCATCTCAACATTTTGGCTGGAAGTGTCGTCCTGCTGATCCTGCCATCCCTGCTTGCATTTCTGACATCTTATTACACGCCCCGAAAGGGAGTGTCATGCCGGAGCGGCACGTACCTGATATACAGCATCACCCAGGTCCTCGAATGCCTCTTTTGGGTCTGGGAAGGGTGGCTGAAGCGCATGTATGGCGAGAGGTGGTCAGAGGCGCGGACCCGGGCAAAGACGATCAGCTGGTGCGGACAGACGTTTGTGGGGTTCTTTGCAATATCCACAGCTGTTGTGGGCACCCTCATGCAACTTCTCGGGGTATACAGGACGTGCGCTTGCAAGGTAACGCAATGCTCCTCCTCGTTTCATCTGAGACTTGCTACGAACACAGCGGCTGATATGTACTTGTGTGGAGCAGGTACCGATCAGCTACTGGCTGCACCCGGAAGCCCCAGGGGCATATGTCGACTTGAGCAGCGGCGGAGCTGCGAGCGTGTCAGACGCCCAACAATGGTGGGTTACGTCTGGATGGGTTGCTGTGGGTTTTATCTGTGCCATCTGCACACTTGCCTGGTGGCATCAACGAAGGCTTCGAAGAGTGTTCAGGGCCGAGGCCGACAGCTTGAACGAAGATCGAATCGTTGCCCAACTCACGCTGGAGGAGAGCTACGAGATTATGGCCAAGAAATAAGGCTCACTGTCAGTGTGGCGTGAGGCGTCTGACTAGGACAGGTGAAGGGGTGTCTAAAGTTCGAGGCTACTGGTATTTCGTACCGAGAAGCATTGATGCGACTAGAGGAAAAGAACTAAAAGTATTGCCTACTTGATTGAATTATACGACACTACATGCTCGTCTTCGAGAAAGTGGGATGATAGTGATTTGAGGTGAAGGCAGAACTTCATTTAGAGCAGTTCATGTTGGAATGAAATTCTGAGGCGGGAAACCGATATTCTGCCAACAATATGGTCGTTGACCGACGCCGAGACCAGCCAGTCTTGTTACGATTTGTACACTCGCACCGTGCCTTTCGCGCCAGAATCGACTTCAGCCCATGCCTCGATCTCAACCATGAACTCATCCTCGTACAGGGTAGCTTCAATCAGTGTATTCGCGGGGAGGATCCCAGCACACTTCATCCTCCAGCCGTGCACCTCACTCACTGCTTCGGCGTCCTTTCTGCTGGACAGTATTATCCGCGTTCTGACAACATCTTGCATCGACGACCCGAGGGCTTTCAGCGCACCTTCGATTATGTCAAGCACCCAGACTGTTTGACTAGCTGCAGAAGTGCCTCCGACACAGGACAGTGAGGGTACAGGTGGATTTGCGGTTGTCTGGTGAAAGTCAACCACTGAAACGGAGCCGGGATATTCATATTTGGAGGGGATTTCTGGAAATGGATGGAAAATCATAGCAGAATCAGGGTTCTATACGTACGCCTGAGACATGTATGTGTGAACCGATGCGGACAGCACGGGAATATCCCTGAAATAGATGGTCAGCGAAAGAATTTTCCGGAGCCGCTTGCGTGGCTCAAAAAATCAGCTTGAAGAATTATTGAGGGAGGAGGTGAAGGTTAGAAGCTAGAAGCCAGAGGCTAGAAGCTGGAGGTTGTTGGGGGTCGCTGGTAACTAAGAATAGCTTGAATTCTTCAAGTCATAGCAAGCCGCAGGCAACCCACATTGAACTTACACAAATGGGCTCCCATTTACTCCCACTCAGGTACTCGACCCTCTGGCCAGCCTCGACAGCCTCTCTCACGGCCCTACCCCGATCCGTCTCCTGAACATGGTGGCTCAGGTCTCCAGCGGCTGTCAGGTAGGGCGGCCTCCGGTACTCGTCTCCACAGTCGCCCGGTATGTCAACCAGCCCCTCCTGAGCCCTCGCGATGGTGCTCCTATCCTCGTCATCCAGCTGGAACGAGAAGGCGAGGAGGTTCTGCGCGATGTACTGTTCAGAGCCAGCGCTCAGCCTCGTCCCCACGATGACTGCTTTCACACCCGGGACGTCGAGGACCCAGCGCATGGCCACCGCAGGGACAGGGACGCCGTGTTTCTCCGCCACGGTCGCCAGCGCTGCCAGGACATCCTGGAAGGCAGCCCATCCGCCCGTGGCCCAGATGAAGCGGAGATACTTCTTCAGAGACCAGTTGAGAGCGTCAATGTCCTCGGGCTCGGGCCGCCCGAGCCACTTCTCGGAGACGAACCCGCCGAGAAGCGTGCCGTAGCAGAGCATGCCGACGCCGCGGGACACGCAGAGGCGGCTCATGCGCCCGCGGGCGGCGCGGCGGTCGATGTCGGAGCATGACACCTGGTTGGTCGCGATGGCGAAGCCCGTGTCGAGCAGCATCTCGAGGTGCGCGGCGTCGGTGTTGGTCAGGCCGAGGTGGGCGATCTTGCCCTTGGACTGGAGGGTGGCCAGGTGGGTGAGGTTGTGGATGTACGTGTCGTCCGTGTAGTCCCAGGCGTGGTCTGCGGGGCTCACACGTCAGACTTCTTTATTCAAGGGCACACTTGCGTGAGCTGGCGGCGGTTGGGTTGGTAGAGTGGCTTCTTACACTGCAGCAGGGGGATCTGTTTCTGGCCCAGCCTCTTCAGAGCGAGATCGACTGCTGCTTCTGCGTTTTCGTAGCTCTTCACCCCATCTTCCGCCGGGCACCACTTCGTGAGAGCTGTCGGCTCAGACCTGGAGTTGGCGTTGTGATGCCCGACGACCAGCTCTGATCGAGGTCAGTTGTGCTTGTGGCTGGGGACCTTCTCGCTTGGTGGTGGATCTTACCGGCCTCTCCGTAGTGGTCTGCCATGTCGAAGCCATCCAGCCCGTTGCTGATTCTGGACCATTGTCAGAAACATGCAATGTTCGCCGGGGGGTAACCATCCCTTACAAGCCGTCCATGGCCGTTGAGGCGTTGGCGATGTCGACATCCTTATCGTGGCCCCCTGCCAGTTGCCACAGCCCATTGAGCATCCGAGCGATCTCGAGGGAGCCACCAATGGTTGTCCGCTCTGGACGTACAGGCGTGTTTGAAGTCATTTTGTGTCGTCGTCTCTGGTCGAGCGGTTGCAAGTGGCGTTGTCCTCAACTCATTAAGTCCTCCAGGGGAACAAATCTGGAGTAGTCCTTCTGCCGACGACTCATCCTCCAGCTCGCAAATGAGCACCAGCCCCAGAATAATCGGCAAACCTTCCTTTCTGGGTGTCGCTGAATCCTGCCGGTGTCGGATGAAGGGGAGGAGGAGAGAGAAAGGATAGATTCACGGTACGGTTCCCGATGTGGTGTTCGTCTCAGCAACCCCACGCCTAAGCTTCGGCACAGCTTCCAGGGGTCCCAAGCGATAAGTAGCCTGTATAATGTAACTAGACCCAACCCTTCCAACACGTAACAAATGAGCGCAGCCGGAAATTTGACTTTGCATATCATTAAACATACTACTACAGACCCCTTCCGAAGCGGCAACCACATCTTGGTCTGATGTGTAACTGGATGGACGTCGTTGTCGAGCCTTAAATCTAGCCAGTCTCTTCTGCGTCATCATCGCCAGTGAGTTGGCTGTCGGCCACTTCCAGCTCACCTTCATCCTCACCTTCTTCTTCACCCGCGTCCGCCATCTCCTCGTCCTCGTCTTCCTGCTCTCCCTGGCCTTCCTCTTCGCTTCCTTGCTCGCCTTCCTCCTCGCCCTCCTCCTCGCCCTCCTCCTCGCCTTCCTCCTCAACCTCGTCCTCGCCTTCGCCTTCATCTTCGCCCTCGCCTTCATCTTCGCCCTCGCCCTCACTTTCAGACGCACTGCTGCTCGATCCTGAGCTCGCCACCACCGAGAGGTCGGCGCTTCGGCGCAGATTCGGAAACATCAGGGTCGGCGGTATATCCTGGTCGTAGTCATCAGGGACATCACTAAGGTCACTCTCGTCATCTGCGTCGTCGTGCTCGGGCCTCGGGCTCGATGCGTCGCTCTCTTCGCCTTCCGCCGCAGCCTCTTCTTCACCTGCCTCGTTACCGCCTTCTTGTTTTTCGTCAGCCTGCTCATCCTCGTCCTCATTCTCTTGCTTCATCTCAACGTCTCCGTCTCCATCCTCACCTTCACTCTCCCCGCCATCGTTGCCCTCCAAGCCGTTCTGTCCGCTGCCCGGACTGCCGCGTCTTGATCTCCGTCCGTTAGATCTCTCACTGACGGCAGACTTGGGCGGTGGCTGTTCAGTAGCCCGCGAAGCTGCCTGTTCGGCCTTGCGAAGCACGTCGGCCCGCCGTACGCCCAGCAACCGACGGCGTGTGACGCCCTGATCTCCTGTGTTGGAGGTAGACCGTTCCATCTTCTCGCCGCCGTTGACACCGGTGGAAGGCGCCTCACTAGATGCACGAGCCGTTGCCGAGGTGCCTTGGTCAACAATCTTGTCCACGCCATTGGGATGTAAAAGCCCGTTGAAATGCTCTTTCTCCTGGTGACCATTGGTCTGTCCCACCGAGGTTTTGAGTCGGTTGCGTTCCTCGATAACCTGCGAAGGTTCCGGGCCGGGCAGCTCCTTGGCAATACTTCGGTAAAGATCCGAGTAGCAGTCGTGAATCAGGTCGTCAATCATACCTGCCTTTGTCAAGCCACCGTTGAGCTTTTTGAGCTCGATAGCCTCCTTCATCGCATTCAGGGCGGCATGGACTCTATCCTTTGCACCTGCCCAGTCGTTGATTCGTTCTCCTAGGATGTCGAACTCTTCAAAGGTCATGTTCTTGAAAATGTCCTCTTCTAGGGCTGGGATCTCATAAGTACGACGTAGAAGCCTCGTGTACGCTTGCACGCAAGCAGCCCAGAGGTCACTGAAGTGATAGAAGTCTGCACCTTTCTTGCGAATTTTGCGCAGGAGCAGCTCCATATTAACATGATCCTTTGTGACCGTCAAAAGCTTCACAGTATACCGCACATACTGCTCCGTGTATACGTGATGACGACCCGCACGCTCGGCGTCGCACTTCCAGACGTTGATGGCCATTGTCTTCGTGATCATGTGCTCACGCAACACAGCGAAAGCCGATTGCGCTTCAGCGAGCTGGTCTGAGGGATCGTCTTCGCGGGGGTCGTATAGCATGCGGGCGTGACGCATGATGATGCGGTGCTGCCAGTGCGACTTGTCTTTATCACGGAAGTGGCGCAAGGTCTCGATGATGTAGGCCTTCCAATCATCTGGCGACTGCATGTTTTCTTTCTGGGCGTTTTGAACCGCGTAGGGCTGCCGTTGAAGAATACCAATCGCTTCCTGGACAGTCAAACTCTTGAGAGTAACGAGTTTGTGCAGGACTGAGACGATCTTGTAATGCGGCTCCAGAATTGGATCCTGACCATGCCGAGGTTTAGGCAGCAGGGACACTATCCCGATTGTCCTCTCGAGAGCCTCAATGAGACTAGCCACCGTCGGGTGTGTCTTTCGATCTTTCAGCTCAAGCGTATCCACTGGTTTCTGGTACATCTTCCAAAGACACTTGGAGAGCATGTAAGCGTTCTTCCAGTCGTTTGGCTTGCCTTTCATCGCTCTCCTGAATAAAGTAGCTGCGTACTTCCACACCTCATACTCGCCCATTTCCCTGTGCAGAAGCCTCTTGAACGTGCCACTCCCGTTTGCTTCTGGGTAGAATCTGGCATAGTCGCTGTGCTGGAAAGGCTCCATCGCGAACGGCTCGCGGCTCGACGCGTACATTCGCATGGCGAAGTTGTGATAGAACTGGCATAGCTTGTCCTCATCCTCTTGAGTCTCCGGTGTCCATGCGTGTGAATGGGACAGTGCTAGTGTATAGCAATGAATCGCGTGTCGCTGGAACTTGAGCAGCTCGCTGCGGTCTTTGTTCATTTTGTCGGCCGACCATAACACTGCTTCGTCTAGTTCATAGTCGAAACACTCCGCCAACCGGAACCATGCCTCCCACATGTCAGGCGTGAATTGCAGTTGTAGGCGCAAGAATGTCGCTCCAATGCGGAGATCATCTGTGGCTCCTGGAGTCTGGCGACGATTCAAATCGACACCCTTGAATTTGGTGAGGGCTATCATGCCCAAGAGGAAGAACCATCCATTTTTTGCGAGAGAAGCTTCTGCTGTGTTGACGGTCGTCGCATCTAGCGGTACAGTGCCGTCGAGAGCTTGGTAAAGACGCAGCGGGTGTATCGGCTTTTTGAGGTATTCTTGGAAATTGCGAAGATTGTGGATCATGGGTGTGCTGGACCTGGCCTGCCCGATAGCCCCTTGCATGTGCTCGATGGTGTTTTTGAGATCTGACTTGAGTAGATCCTTCATGGATATGCGATTGGCAAGTGTCGTGATCTTCTCAACGAGCTGCATGGCCTGCCGCTTTTCCAATTTCTCTGGTACGCAACCATGATCCTGAACCTCCCAGATGCCAACACCCAACCTGATGCCATGCAGATCGTAGAGGACCTGGCCCAGATAATCCTCCCAGTTCTCGATATTCTTTTGCTTCAAGAGCTCTATTCGCATCATCTTCAGGAAGATCTTGTTTGATGCACTGCAGGCTTTCCTCAGCCCTAGGACTTGGTGTACAGCGTTCAAAAAGTCAGCTAGATCATTGTCGGGCGTTTTGAAAATCCCATTGTCCTGGTGGATTCCAACTTTCATGAGACAATATTGCAGTGTCCAAGTTCTGACTTGCAAATCCCGCAAGCGTTCCAGTAGCTCCTTGAAGGTTGCAGATTTTGATGGTGCCGGGGTGATGCCCAAGGTGAATTCGTCCTCCTGCATCACAGCAACGTGGATGAGACAGCTCAACCTCGCGAGGGCAGATGATGTAGACCGAATGTGCTCCTCGTCTATAATGTCGAATGCACTATTATCATTCAACGCCAAAGAAAGCGCCGATACCATCATATCATGGATGGATCTCAAGAGCTTCAGAAGAGACATCTTCCGCGACTCCGGCGCGGCAGTCGAGTATGTCTCACCGTCTATATCATCGATGACCATCTCGATACTTTTCAGTAGACACGAGAATTGCTTGGTGGTGTACTTGATAGTGCCATAAGCATCACTCAAGCGAGACCACAAGAGAAGTCTAAGATCTGTGCTACTGCTCAGAAGGAACTTCCACAAGTCTTTCAGACCCTGGCTAGCGCAATCCTTGATGGACACCTTCGCGGCGCTTTCGCTGGCAGAATTATCTCCATTCGTCGAATGGCCTTGGATTGGTGTGACAAAAACTGCATCAGGGTTGAGAACTGGCTCGAGAGTGTCAATGACCGCCACAGGATCAGCCATTTCTTCCTGGAAAAGGCCCAGGAAGAAATCCATGGTTGTCAGTTTACTGATCTCACGATCCGCTTCAACAGACGAGATCTCAGGCATGATGGCATTATTCGGCAAGTCGACTCTGTCATGGCCGGTTGTCGTCAGATAGTCCCGCAGACTGTGCCAGCACGCGAGGACATGATCTCGCGATATATGGTCAGCTAGGGTGGTCGAGAAGATGCAAGCCCAGAGAAATCGCAAAGACAAGTCGATACTGGCGTCAGCTGGCCTCGTGCGTCTCAGGTCAGATGCCAGGTCCAACCAGCGACCAAGACGGCCCTTCGTGCCAACTCGTATAGCAACATCGACGCGGCTATTTGGGTTCGTGATACGCTCATAGACATCAAGGTACAGCTCAAATAGCATCTGAACAAAATTGTCCAGCTCGTCCAGTTCGGAATCCCGGCTCCCTCCGTCTTCTTGGCCCTGAAGCAGGCCAATTTCATAGACAGCTCGATCGTGGATTGCCTCATCAAAATGACTGATCACTTGAACGACTGCAGTTTTTAGCTGCTCGGACCACTTTTTTGTTGTGTAGCTCTTGGAAATTAAAAGTATCCAGTCAAATGCGGCGTCCTGGGCGGTCAACCAACCCGAGTTGACTCCCTTTACGAAAGCTTTCAAACCGCTGCGCTCATCAAAGCCAGCTGTCTCGACCGCTCGTTGCGCTCCAGGTTTGGTATGTTCAAGGAAGGTGGTCATGCCTAGCGTAGGGGTCTTCAGTTTCGTGAGGAAAAGCTGTGCGATCTCTTCGTCGTACGAGACGAGGGAATCACGTAGATCTATGCTGGCGGTATGTGTGATTTTCGAGGTCCTTTCTTCGACAGCACCGGAGTCGATAATGTCTCCAATCCTGTCAACGGTGGTTTTGTCGGTGACCCCGAGGTTTTCAAGAATGTTCTTCGTTAATTGAAAAAGATTCTGGTCTGCGCCTTGGAATGGTTGCAATTGCGTCGCCCGCAAGGTAGTCTCGTTGACGGCGTCTTCAGTGAGCGTAGTCTCTCGCCTCCTCACCCTCTTGGGCCGTTTGGAGTCCGCGTTGTCTTCTTCAGTCGGTTCCGGTAGACCGGCCACAGACATTGATCGCTTCCGGGATGGTAACGAGACGCTCCGTTGCCGACTTGCAGTATTTGGCCCGGCCTCATTTTGTCCATCTTTGGAAGATGTCTTCGCCTCGGCTGGCGATTCGAGTGCAGCATTCTCTTGGGCCATCTCCTGAGCTAACCCGGCGGGGGACTGCTGGTCAACTTCCATGTCCAGAGCCTCCTCTTCGTCTTCGTCGCGTCCATCAGGAAGATGGATGACGATTGCTCGCCCAGTAAAGCCGACTTCAGTAATGAAATAAACCAGGCGCATGCCGATCTGAGCCCAGGACAAGCTCGGGATGTCGACCGCCAGTCTCGGCAGGTTAAAATCCGCATCTGACAGTTTGTGGGCGGCTAGCTCCCTTGTCGGGTTCGGCAGGAAAGGAAAAGGGTCCAAGTGTGACTTCAACAGCGAAGGCATCTCTTTTTCCACGAATGCTTTCATAACAGGATGTGACAGAGCAATGTCATCGGAAAGGACTTGGAGGTGACCCTTTAACTGTTCGCCTGCAAACCCCTCGGCTAACGACGGAGGGTCCGCGTCGACCAGGGCGGGGTCATCATCCAGTTCTATTGCGGCCTCAAGACAATAACGGCTCATACGGGTACTGTCCAGGAAGGCTGCTGTCCTTGCTGTCCTTCTCCATAGCTCGGCGTCTGACGGATCCCTGTCCAGGGCAGCAGTGAAGTCATCAAGGGCTTTGCGAGCATCGGCTATCACTTCAGGCTCCTCGAAGGCCTCGGCTGTAGACGATCCAGCCGCCTTCGTCTTGTGCTTTATCCTATCCAAGACAAATTGGCCATGGTTCTTGTAAGAGAGGAACAGGGCCTGTGGTAGACTGGCAGCGCTGCCGTCTGGGTCTGCGCCGGTCACGTCAAGACCTGGGCCGAAAGTCGACTCAAGCGGCACAAAGGGGTTCTGCAGTCGTTCAGTACGTTCATATTCGGTCGTGTTCTCGGGCAGCTTGAATATGTCGGCCAAGAAGAGGGAGTCGTAGGCTTCGGAGGCTTCGTCGAAGAACTGGGGACCTTGGGCGTGGAGCTTGAGCGCGTTCTGGAAAAGCTTCAGGGCTTCATCGACCTGGGCTGTGTTAGTCCCAAGAACAGCGGAGACAGGGAGGGGGTATTACCTGGAGCTCCTTGGTCGTGTCGACTTCCTCCTCGATGCTCTCCTCGGGCTCGAGGTTGATGGCGGAGAATGGAGGCTGCGCAAGTTGTAAGTCAGTGCAGCGCGTGTAGGGCAGTGTCGGCAGTCCCTACCATGACGCGTCAAAGGCAATTGGCACAGTAAAATCTGCTGTCACGAAAAGCCCGATCTTTGGAGCGTGGACCATAACCAGGCCGAATGAGCTCCCTCTCGTGTCCGTCCTGTGATGTGGTTTGCGACAGTGGGAGTCTGACCCGGATCTGTGAAATTGTCCAGGTGCTTTACGCGTAGAGAGACTGACACTAATTCAGCGACGGTTCGCTTCGCCAGAGACCGACCTGGACTACTGCAGCTGCCTGCCGCAGTGGACCTGAGCTCCCGCGCCAGCTCCCCCCGGCCGCCCTGACAGCTCGGCATTGGCCACCTGCGCAGGGGTCCACTGTGTTGCGCAGAGCTTCCAAGGCGGTTCGACCTGGGATCCCACTTTTTGCCAACTGTTGGTGCTGATCGTGCAGCAGCTGGGCTAGCTGAAGCGAATGGACAAGTATCGGCCTGGGCCATCGTCGACGTATTCCACCACCACGCTCCTGCTGTCTCATCGGCGATTAGACTATCTATCTCAACACGGTCCAAGACACGACCACCCAACGACCGCCCGTGCAGCCCTTGTCTCTCGTCAGAGGTCGCATGCCGAGTACGTGTCCATTGGTTTTGTTCTCTCTGGCGGTGCTCTGCCTTTCCGGCGATTTGTTGCCTCGAGCCGCTGCGAGCTGAAGCCTCATCACAAGCAGATCCATTTGCTCTCGTGTCGCAAGGGGAGGAAGTCGTCGCCATGGTTGCGCCAGCTGTTCCAGAGTGTGTGCCCGATCTTCTAGTTGCTCAATTGACCTCGTGCTGATGATTTGATCCTCAGAATCACGGAGGAGGTCCTACAGGAGTCCATCGATGCCCGCACCGAGTCCCTCATCTCCCTCCGCGAACTAGGCCCTCCGGACCTTGTCCACCTTTTGAAACAGCAGGCCCGCAACTCTGGCAAACATGTATGCTAGAAGCTTTACTGTCCCCCGACGGTAGCCCATAGAGAGCCAATGGCTGACGTTGCGATAGATCGGTGTATACCACCATGTGACGGGCGTGGATGCCTCCTCCTCTGCCAGTCTGGCTGCGTACATAAACACTCTCACCTACAAAGAGCATGGACAGGCGCAGACTGCCAAGATTGTCGAAGGTGTATACTGGTATGATCTCGCTTGCGCGTTTGATGCATGTGCCTCGAGCTAATCCTTATGCGCGGGCAGCTGCTACAATGCCTTCTCCAGACTAGACATGCGTGTCCACGTCACCATCCCAGGAACCGTCGAGAGCTATTGCGTCGACGAAAGGGGCGAGAAGAGGAAGGCAACAGACGATATGTGGCTTGAAACCTACTTGTGCAGCGTCCTGCGCGCCTACTCCTATGCCGACGATGGTAGTGGTGACACAATCAGGAAGGTCATGGGCGTTCGGCGCTTCAATCCAGTGACGAACACAGAGACTGAGCAGCGTTTTCTGGCTGCCGCGGAGCAGTTGTTCTTCAGAGGTGAGTCGCAGTGCGCATCGTGGCATCGCGATATGGCGGGACGCTAATACCCCTTCCTAGGCTGGCAGCTTGGTTCGGACTCTATCGTTCAGGTACCGAATATTGTCTCGAACCACCTCACTACCGGCCTCCTGAAATACTTCGAAACTACTGGTCGTTACTCATCCGGGATTAATCTATTCGAGAAGCTTCGAACGCAAAATGTGGAAGTGGCGTCGTTACTGGCCAAGGTCTTGTTTATGGGCAACGAAGAAGTGGAGGGCGTACGAGCTTTGCATGCAGCTCTCAAAGAGAGGCCGATGGACTATGTCATGCTCGACACGCAAGCCGATTTCCTGTTGAGAAAGGCGCAGACAGCTTCCACTCAGGATCAAAAGGAGGACCGCTTACGAATGGCACTGGGATGCGCGGATAGGAGCACGATCGCAGCCCCAAGCGAGTTCGGAACTTGGGCAAGACTCGCAGAGGTATACGTCTCTATGGAGGACTGGGAAAATGCGCTCACAATCCTGAACTCGTGCCCAATGTTCACGTACCAGGACAAGGACGCCCCTTTGATGCCAGAGCCCAAGGACGTCTACCTCCCAACCCTGCCTGAGACAAGACTTGACGAA
Source organism: Diaporthe australafricana (assembly GCA_039880735.1). Lineage (NCBI taxonomy): Eukaryota > Fungi > Ascomycota > Sordariomycetes > Diaporthales > Diaporthaceae > Diaporthe > Diaporthe australafricana. Next base: position 8,241,528 of record JBCEDM010000001.1, read on the forward strand.
ATCGACAGCGAGCCGGAGTCGAGGTACGCAGAGCAAGTTGAGCCTAGCTTGCTCAGCCTTCGCGCTGCGTCATATCGTGGCACCTTCAAGAAAGCCTACGGGATCCTGACAGAGATGACCGCGAAGATCGGATGGGACCAGCTACTTAAGATTCGGAGCAACGTGTTTGTTATGGAAGACGAATACCGAACTGAGAAACACGAGGTCGGGCCCCCTGTCCCAGCAAAGCGTGGACCTAGCACCGACGTTCTTCGCGGGACACCTGAGCCCACCACAAATGGTGACCAGTCAGACGAGGATGCCTCTGAAGCGGACTCGAAGCCAACCAATACTGATGAGACTGGGCAGTCGTCAGTGTCGAATGGGGACGGTGGGGATGTTGAGAAGCCAACCGTCGCCGCCGATCCTGGAGAACCCAAGGTTGAGGAAAACGTACGTACACAAGCAACCATCCAGCCAAGTCTTGCTCCCATGGCTAACTTGACTCCACAGGGCACAACTCAACCAGAAGAAAATCTTTCCCGACTGAATAACAAGCGTCTTTGTGAGCGTTGGTTGGACAGCCTGTTCATGGTTCTGTACGAAGACCTGCGCGTTTACACTATCTGGCGAACGCAGATGGCTCAGTACCGTGCGCAATCCATGCAATACAAGAAGTCTGCGGAGGAATGGGAGATCCTCGGCTCTCTCGCGCACCGCCTCCAGCACACTGAGGAGGCTGTCGAGGCATACCGCGCATGCCTTTCCCAGCGTTTCAGCCCCAAGGCTCTGACTGGGATTCTGAGGGTTTTTGAGAAACAGAAGAACACGAGGGAAACAGTGGCAGCCACAATTCGCCTGGTCACCTGGCAATACCGTTGGTACAGCGAGTTCAGCCCGGAGCTACTGCACACGATCAGGACGCTCATCGAGGACGAAGGCGCCGTGAAGGTGAGGAGTATCATCCAAGCGACGAGCTTGCCGCAGAATGTTTTGGACTTGACGCACCACTATGCGGCCCTGTGCGCCACTTTCAGGAGCAGTGGGACGGATGGTTAGGAATGGGCGGATGTGACGTGCAACTCGGGCAAGGCATGAACCTTTTTTGGAGTGGGTGAAAAGTTGATGACCGACGCGGGAGTTTTCACTGGAGCTTGATACCTTTTTGATGTTGAATTATGTGGCAAGTATAATCCGTAACCTCAGAAGAGCACATGATACCAACAATGAATGCGAAGCCTCCCCGTGTCGTGTCTGGTCGGCCAGACCATAATGCGTAGTACCAAGGCTCTGCCTGTTACTTGGTGACAACAAACCTTCGATCTTGACTGCCAATGGTCTCCCGTCTGGGCTCATCTTCACAGGCACGTCGCCACCGAATGGAAGGGTTAGCACTACTGCCAAATTGTTGCCGGTGAGCTGATTTTACCAGGTATTTATCATTGCTGCACTTGAGCATCGCCCAGCATCAATATCGCCTTCTTCATTCAAGTCCTTGAACAGTTTTGTGGGCTTTGATTTAAATAGAAGTAGTCTTCCGACAAGCAGCTCGATTGAACAGATTACTGCCTCTTTGCAAGATGTGTAACGGGCCCCAGGGCTATGCTTCCTCCCGAGTACGCGTCAAGGTGGCCACAGGAATTACGAGTCTTAACAGGGGAACAGAACTTCTTCGAATTCCGAAGAGACGTCGGGGACACCCTCGCGTCTCTCATGTGTGTTGATCAACACCCTGCACCGACCATTGACTCGCATTGCTAGCGGCGGCTGGCTGGCTTCTGCGATTCTCATCCACTTCGTTACCTAGGCCGTACTCGCAACGCAACAGCAGTTCTAGATCGTAAATTGTCAGTACGAACAAGAATCTCATGGTCGCTTCCCCCGAGGACAGGGATATGAGTTGAGGAATACTGACCCCGTTTCCAGCTCCGCTCTTGCTACCACTGCAGCAGTTCAGATCCGAGCAGCTTTGTCCCTTGTCGCTCGGGCCTCCAACGCTGCATTGGCCATCTTCAACACAGGCCCGGACTTCTACGCCGGCGAGGGGCGACACAGCTGCGGCGAGGGCTGTGGAGGTGAACAGAAGAGCTGTGAGAAACGTGGTGCGCATGTTGGGTTTCTTGGTGCTGGTGATCGTTGAGTTGCTGGGTGGAGGTGGGTGGTCGGGTTGATTTTTGCCGCGGGCCAAATGATGTCAGGCAGAAGAATGTATTGAATCTTTAGAAAGTCCCTTGTACAAAAAAGCACCTTTTGCAGTCGAGGAGAATTTCAAATGCCCTGGTTATGATATAATACAGTAAACGGAAACGATAGGTTGCTCGGGATCTGGTTTTGTTGAAGTCTGAGTGTATCACTGGACATGTTGGGAGCAAAGCACAACTGACGATGGGAATACCAAGTTATATTTGCAAACCTTGGGGACATTCTGGTATTCAAGTCAATAAACTATCAAGTTTTAAGTTGAGTGCTGCTATTCGCGGCTGCACCAGGATAGAAGCAGTGGATTCCGAGACGGATATTAAAGATAAAACAGGTTTCATGGCTACGAATCAAGAAGGACGACTAATGGAAAGTCCAGTGAACCGATCGGTCTCACCAGTCTCTGACTAAGGGAAAAGACAACTCGGCCATTTATTCTAGACTATAAGATGATGGAGGAAGTCGGTCTTCATCTGATGGGGAACATGCCTCAGACTATACATAGCGAGCCCGCCAAGAGGTGTGGCTTGACAGGCGAAACTTGCTTGATGTGAACGCTGTCCATGAGTCGAGCCTTCTCTTCTCCAATGTCACTTGACCCGTCTTGCCTCGGAAGGCTCTCCTTTCTCACTAAATGACTCGCCGAAGAGCCGCATGCCAGAAATCAAAAAGGGGATGTTTCAAAGACGAGGGGATGTGTCAAAGTCATGGTTTACTTGGATAACGCGTGAGAAGGGAGAGCGCAGAGCTATCATAGGACTCATGACCACCTCTGCCTCGAATGCAGTAAGGCAGTAGAAGGTACCAAGAAGCGCCAAGGCTGGCGAGAAAATACAACGACCCAGAACCTGGGCAGATCGATCCAAGCCATGACATGACCACTTGGCGCATTGGAGGTGTCAGAGAGTGAAGCAAAGTCAGCATTTGATGCTGCTCGACTCAGCTGTAGCGTAGATGTCACAAGAAACAGAATGGAAGGCGACCTGGGGAACAATTAGCTCCGGCTTGACACGATGCGATGAGGTTGAGGACGTTGAAGGGTGCAATATCAGAATTTTCAGTGTTATCTGATCACGGAATCACCATGCACAATAGGCGATGGCGGTTCTCAATGATGATAGATAGTTGTTGTCATCCTTGTAGCAAAGAAGAATTGTGCTTGCAAACTTACACTATTGAGGCGCGCATCGCCGTCACCGCTTGGGTGAACTATGCGTCGCAGTGAGCGAGGCGTCGTTGTGAACCGCTTTCGAGACCAACTCGATTTGGTCGTCGCCAGTACACTATCCGACATCGACTGGAGAAAGTCTCCATTGTTGAAGTGCCTGTTTGATACGGCTCCAATATGGCTCAATCTCTTGACGACTGATCTTTCGGGGCCGCTGGAGGCGAGGGAGACCTCAGGACTCTCGCCTTGGTAGATCCATCATCAAGCCCTTGCCTGAGCACCCGCGGCCTCAGGGGGACGACTTCAGCATGCTGTGAATGGGGATGCTAGAAATCACGCAGATCGTGACGGTTTCGGCAAACATGTTGGCTGGGTGCTGACGGAGCGCTTGGAATGTCGTGACACAGGCAGAATTCTGTGAGGGCAGAGGCAGAAATTTTGTCACCAAGTGGGTTTTGAGATGGTTTAATGGTAGTGGTTGTTGTGGCCCGTGCACTCGCCGTCCGTCCATCAATCGACCGAGCGGCTGGCCGCGCGGGTGCAACGCGTCTCGTAGCTTGTCTGCACGTTCAAGGAAGACCAGACCATTCGACATTCCACGTGCCCGGCTTTCTTGGCTGGAGATTACCTCCCAGCTATAAAGGAAAGACTCTGAAATGTCGACCACCAAGTCGAATTGACCTGCCCGCCTAGACATGGCGTCATTTCCATCGCCCGAGCATCGCAGGACGGCTCGTCAAGCTCGCACCCTCCAACCATGTCTTGCAATTCTGTACCAGAGACATCCTCTGTTTTCTGACGGACCAGCTCATCGCACATAGCTGAGGTTGCGACCGTGTGGAAGACTTTCGTCCTGAGCAATATTTGGAGACTTCTCGGCACGAGCCAGCCGGCTATGTCCTGGCTGCTTCCGCGCTGTTGGTACCCACCACTAAGCTCCAGCATCAGGACATCCTGACCACGACATTGGACATCGACGAAGCGTTCAAGCAGCTGCTGTACTCTCCGCCAGTATGCTCTAGTACATTTCACCCGATCCGACGGGGCTCCAACCTGTTGGCTACCGCAGAGTTTGTTCATATGTCCCCTTGTTACATCGCTTCTCGCCTGTGCAGCACGAGCGTTTTGCCGAACCTCGACCCGTTCCGGATCCTTCAGGTGACTGAATCCATTACCTTTCTGGCAAGTTGGATCTTGCCATCAGGGAAGTGGTAATATTAGTCGATCTCGACTTGGTCCACATCTCCTGCAAAGGCGCGGAACATGTCCGATGTTCACATGCTGCGGCTTCTTGCCTGTGCTTACTGGCCACCACTGCAGCTTCCACTGCGCCGGAACCGACAGTTCTGTTATATGAACATGGGCCCATGATAAAGGGACCTCACGGCAGACGTGAGCAAACCAGTCACATTGCGCGTGGCACCCAAGTCATCACCATCAGCCGGGGCTAGTCGACCGACAATGCCAGCTGACCAGTCCCATCCTGACATATTTCGAGATCATCTTGTGGATCTGCGCTGCTGCTTAGCTGTGCTCGGTTATGCAGGCCAACGGCAGTCCTGTACCAAAGTTTGGCTGTGAAAAGGGGCAACGACCTCCAGACGTCATTGTCCGGGTCGCCGGAACAAATGTGTATTTCCGCGTCACCCACATTTTTGTTTACCTAATGTTCTCGCGACCGCGCAGAAATCTGGCTCGCGAGACTGATCTGGGGAGATGGCCAGCTGCAGCGGCCTTCTCTTTTCTTCACCTGCCCGCGCCTGTGTCTTGGCTTGCAGTACTTCAGATTCGTGGGGTTTGGACGACTGGGATCACCTTACATCATAAATTGCCATCTTGCGCGCATCGAATTTGTGTTTCCGCATAAGCACGAATCATGACATCCGGGAGCGCAGTGCAAGCCCCTGACTGCGGTCGACGGCTTCTCCCTGCGGTTATCGACCAGCGTGCGCGAGATGAACCAGACAGGCCTTGGTGCTCCCTGCCCAGAGATGACTATGACCTGTCCAAAGGCTTCGAGGACATCTCGATCGCTCGATTCGCTAATGGCATCAACAAGCTAGCATGGTTCATCGAGAAGACGATTGGAAAGTCGACCTCCTTCGAAACCGTTGCCTATCTGGGAGTGAACGATGTTCGCTACCACATGATACAGATGGCCGTGTGCAAAACAGGACATAAGGTGCTATTCTCGACAATGCTGAATACTCCGGCAGTCCATGTGTCCCTGATGGAACAGACTGACTGCAAGACCCTGTTCTCAGCTCAAGGTGTTCACGTCAAGGACATTTTAAACTCACGGCCAATGAAGCATACGGTCATCCCTGAGCTTGAGGAGTTATTGGAAGGAGGTTCCGTCCCGCACTACCCTTACGAGAAGACGTTTGAGGAAGCCGAACACGACCCATACGTTATCCTTCACACGAGTGGCACGACAGGGGATCCAAAACCCATCGTTTGGAATCACGGATTCATGGCAACGCAGGATCGCCATGTCCTGTTAGAGGATCGCGAGGGACGGAAGCACTGTTTGATGTTGTCTCACCCTGGCGAGGACGTTCGTTATATTATTACGACGTCGCCATTCCATGCTATCTCTTCAGGGTTCGCCATGGTCAGTCAGCTGAATCTTTTGGCAGTCGTCGGCATTTATTCACAGCTTTGTCACAGTGCATCTCAGTCTTCGGCAAGACCGTCTTCCTTCCTGGCTTCCGTCACCGGACCGCTTCTGCGAGCGAGGTACACCCACTTCTTCCGTATGCAAATGCCTCGAAGGCATTTTTCACTCCATGGGTGATGGAAGACATTGCTCGTCGTCCAGACGCTGCAAAATTCATCAAATCCTTCGACCATGTCTGCTTCGGTGGTGGTAGGTGACTCTCCATTCTTGGTCTTGTATGTGAACTTTCTGACAAAACATCTGTCAGCCGTACTTTCATCACGTGCAGCGAGTATATGGGCCAAATATACGAGGATTCAAAACTTCTGGGGGGCTACCGAGGCCCTTGCTGCGGCTCAGCTAGAGGCCGACAGAGAAGACTACGCTTACAACTACTTCGACGTATTCACGGATGGGTATGAATTCCGCCGCATCGAGGACGCGGGATATCTGTCAGAGGAGGGCGTATCGAAAGACCTGTACGAGTTCGTAATGAAGATCAATGATAAATCCGCTCCGATCGCAAGCTGGCATGTCCGCCAAGGCATGCACCCGTCGACGACTAAGCCGCCGCTCCCGGAATGGTTGACAGGAGACCTCTGGACACCTCACCCCGACCCAGCGAAAGCGGCTTACGCCTGGAAGTTCATCTGTCGAAAAGACGACCTCATATCCTTCTCAACGGGAGTAACAGGACACCCTGCTCCCATCGAAAGCTCAATCACCTCGGCCGAGAAAGTCCGCGCCGCGATCCTCATTGGCAATAAGCATCAACAAAGCCTTGCACTTGTTGAACTCATGGATGGAGCCGAGCCGTCCCCAGAACTGACGAGAGAGCTGTGGGAACAGACCATCGAGCCTGCGAACGAGAAGGTGCAGACACATATGCGTGTGGCAAAGACACACGTCGTGTTGGTACCGGCCGATGGGTTCGTTCGGACCGCGAAGGGGAGCGTCGTACGCAAGCACACGGAGGAGAAATTTAAGGGCTTGATCGAGGGTGTTTATGAGAAGCACGGCGATAAGTGGCAGGACGCCAAGGAGAGGTACGGCTCAATCTCGCAGTCGACGGAGATTACTGTCGAATTTAACTAGATACGAGTGTGCAAAGGGAAAGCGTACAGCGGCGTGGCAACCTGATGTGAGAAGGTACTTAGGCATACCGAAGTCTACGTACTCTCGTAACTGGAATCATGAGTTCCGAGGATTCGACAAGGTAGCCAGGCCAGCTATGTCAAAGTCAAGTGCTTGTCCACACTTCAAGGGGTCGTGCATGGCGGCACGGGGCCTTCACTTTTGGCAGACTGCTTTAGACACATGTAAGATATGGAAAATCAGTTGGTAGAGATGTCGAGTGTAACTTGATCCTCCCACACAGGACCAATCTGTCGCCTTCAGAGCAACCTCGTTCTTGGTGAATTTCAATGCCTGTGTGAATGTCAGCGTGCTTGCAAGTCGGTCGACTGAAGTCTTCACTGAATACCTCTAACAGGTGCAATTTGCCAGTCAATGTGGCCTTGGCGAATTTCTCGGAAAGGTCTGTATCGATAGTTTCTCGAGATGTTCGCCTTCGGCTTCCACGACATCTCAGGCTATACAGACCTTTTCTGGCCACAGCTTCGACAGAAGGTACAAGGCGTGATCACCCTTCCTTGCTTGAACCCAGTGTCACGATGTTTGCATAATGCGATCACATCCATGGATTCCTTCCCCATCAACATTTGAGCCGGATGCCTCTCTCGCCTCCTCTTTGGCTTTCATTCTACCTCGTGTAGCTAGGTTTCGAAGACCCTGCCACAGCCTTCTGCTATCAGGCCAAACTGGCTAATGAGCCAGATATCCACGCTGGTCCTGGCCAGTGTCGGCGGCCTTTCAGCTCCGCTCTTATTTCCATCATTTCCACTTGGAGGGCATTCAGGACAAGTTTTTCGGCTGAAACTTCCGCCGGTATCCTTTTTCCCGACCAAGTAATCCTTCAAGCCACCCACGAGAGGCGCTCGGCTCGATTACATCTACGCCTCTACCCTCGACATCACCTTCAACCTGTTTGATGCTTCCGATCCTCCATCCCTCGCGTAAAGCTTCGACCAACGTGACCGATGACCCTTTGGCTCAACTTACGTAACAGGGACGCCTCCGAAAGCCCCTCCTAATCGTCGTGCCCTTATGCTATCGCAACGACCTCGATGTGCCTTCATTTGATATGGTTTGCCGTTCCACCCCGACCCAGCAAATACAGGGGGCAGATGTATCAGTTGCAAGGATCCTGTTGGCACAATTACGGACTCGGTGGCTTATGCGGTGCTATATGGACAGCTATTCATATGTAGGACCTTCAGTACTCGCCGTCTGTCCTTGATTCCCAAGTGAGCATCAACGTTACTTCCAAGCCCCTGTGGCCACCATACGTTCAAGCATGAGCATGGGAACAGTCGCCCGCAGCCTGACGAAATCGCGCACAGTTCCAATCCTGGATTTCCAAGTCGAGTACGAGCAGAGAACAAATCAGCCCCTCAGCGCTTTGACGCCGCTCGATTTTCCCCCCTGGCCAGAGCCAGAGATGACATCTCAGACTTGCAACTTCGTGACACGGCTCGATACCTTCCCTTCAGTTCCGAATCTTGACGAGCCAGCTTGGATAATACGGGGAATTCAGAGAAGGGTGGAAGTAATACCGGTGCGAAATATAACGACCAAGAGCGAGATGAGGCCCTCAAAAATCGTCAGTGTCGGGAAAACTAGAAAGTTGGCTACGAGGACTAGAAGACCCTCGTGGTTTGATTCATGGCACTCTTAATAAGGAAACATGCTCCATACGAACGCTCACCGGAGGCCCCTATTCGATATGTGGTCTGCTTCATCTTGGCCTGGTGCCGGTCCAGTCATATGTTCTCGGGATAAGACGTTTCTCCACGGAAATTGGACACTTGTTCTGGTGCACTAGAAATCAAATGGTGTCTGTCAGCTGCGGTGCTTTGCCGCATTGGTCCAAGAAGACATGGCATTCTGTCACTTGTAAAACTTTCTGAACAGGTACAACTACGGTTGCAAGCCATCATACTTGTACAGTCCATCACCAAAGCCTCGTTCGACACCAAGATTCAAGTCCGCGCTCTTGCGGCCTTTTCGTGAAATAAGCTCAAAACCTCTCCTCGCATTACATGACAGAGAGTGCGTACGAAATTACTGGACTCCTGTCGCAGGCAATGATTCATCACCTTTGGGTTTGTTCCCCGGAGCAAAAGGTGGCATGTATCCCGGTTCAAGTCTGACTCTGGTCATGTCATCCAGGGCCATAGAAATCCAAGTGTGCTCTTAGAAGATATGCCTCGAGTGCTCGAATGTAAGTATCCGGTTTCATTTCAGGGGTTCCAGCTGCGCTGACCTCAGTTGCCTTCAGCTCCACCCCCATTCCCGGATGCTCTTCCAGCTGTCAACAATATCAAGCGGAAAGTGCTGCGCCATCTTTGCAACGGATGTTTGAATAAAACCCTCTGACAAGACGGATGAAGTTCAAGGTCGTGAGGGTATGCCTGGGCATGGCAGCCTGGCTAAGTGCATTCGATTTGCTACGAGTCGAGGATCGCGCTCGAGGGGTCTTGTCGGCATGCTCCCTGGTATGTTTTGCTTTCCTTCACTTGCGTAGGAACAGGGAATTGTCCTTCAATCATCACCAGGAATCTTTGGCTGTGGAAGTATTGCGTATCATCCAGCCTCGCCTCTTCAGTATCGTGGAGTCTTCGAAGCTTGTGCAACGGCGTCTGCGCGTCGCTCAGCGCAAGAAGGATGCGAGGCACGGTTGCATTCTCTTCGTAGCTTTTTACACCGAATGTAATAGTCTGGTATCTCTCTGGGTCTAAAATAGTGGCCTCGAGGCTCCTCATATGTTCTGTTTCCTGGGCTCCAGGGTTCGAGGTCGGAATTGGTATGAGACCGTGGCCTTCTGCTAGAATGTGCAACGCTTGGGTAGTAAGAGGATGCGAGTCAGCTTCCACCTATGCTTTTACTCAATAGGCGTCGAGGCACCTGAGTTGGGGGCGGTCTCTCTTGATTTGACAGGGCCAAGCGCGATTTTCCGACTCAAACGGGTCTTGTTGGTCGTCTGTCCGGTGACTCTTTGAAGTGTCGACACAGTTGGAGGCAACCGTCATCTGCCAGAATGCTCAGTAGTTAGCATCAATGCTTGCTAAGCTGTCTGGTCCACTTCCACAGCAAAGGCAAAACATCAACGATCTGTCGAAGCCCATGAGCGATGCGCCTGTCGAGGTACGTTGTCTTAAGAGTCTCAGCTATGATTGAGTATAACAATGATCAAGAAGAATTACCTTTAAGATGTAGTGGCAAGCGCGTGGTGTCGATTGTTCCAAACCTCTTTCCAGCAACGCGTTCTTGCGTTCCCCTTCCTCTGTGGCCAAAGAAAAAGCCGCGATGAGACCGAGACTTCTTCAGTACTGACGATATCCATGAGGCAAGAGTTCTCTGCATGCTTGCAGCCGCATTCTGTAGACCTTCGCGCCGATGAGTTGACAGAATCCTAGGTCATCAGTTTCCAGTATCTGCTTCCACTCCCCGCCTCCCGACCCACAACGCCCAGAAGATCCGAACATTGTTGCTTACCACGAGCTCATATTCACTCCGAACCGCGTACTCGAATTGAAACGGAGAACGGCCAACTTTGGAAGGCAAGCGGTCAACCTGTGCAAGACGAGCAACGGCATCGGATTACGGCCGGGACGTGCTCGGAAGGCTGAGGGATGGCCACTGCACACATGTGCAACCTGATAGACCGATACAGGGTAAAGAGGCGAGGTTTAGCCCACTCCATGTTGAAAAGGGCTCGAAGCATTGGCCTTCGGATAAAGCATCTATGCATCGACCGCCTTAGCTGCGTCTCTGCACATCCGGGCCTTGAGCGTCAGGCCAGCCCAGGCTGACAAGGTGATTTTCGCACAGATGAAGAACCATTCCACGTGGACAGAACCATGGCAATGTTAAGCATCCGGAATACAATCATTCAAGTATGAGCATTTTACTGACATTTAATTATGACAGCATATACACCAAGCCCTTATCTCAACATCAAAGACCCAGCCACTCGGGGCACGCCCTATCTCAACATGATCCTCGATTCACGACTATGGGCATGTTGCACTCCAGTATGACTGTTTCAAACTCTGGGGTACTTCTGCAAGATGTCTCGAACGTTCTACAGCATAATTTTGTGCCATTTCAACAGCCTTGCAGCGGTCACAGGAGTGGCCAAGGCAAATGCATGGCTCTTAACCGCATCAAACATGCAAGCACCCAAGCCCCAAGCACAAATGATAATTAAAAAACAATACCTGTGAACATCACCTTTGAGGCCTTCGGTAGTCCTCAACTTCATGAAGGCATGCAACAAGAGCTTTAGAACAGCACTTTGGCTTTGAACGTCTTCTTGCCATTGTCACGTAGAGAAGCACATCAAATCATTCCAGGTGAACTAAGTTATTCATAAATCATTTCAGCCATGAGAAGGCTGATCTGAATTCAGCAGACCACTGTCAGGCCACTGTGCCTTGAAGATTCAAAATCACCTTCAAAGGCCCTTGCGATGGCTTCTTTGGGCCAATGCAAGCAGAGTGTCGAGCCAGACATTCAAGCAACCAACCAACAAACCACCAAGCCATTCACCATCGCCACCACATGATCACGTAGGCTGCCACCAAGATGGTTAACAAGCTTTGCTCGCCAGTAGGAAAGGCTTCCCAAAAGTTTTACGCACCCGCCCCCATCGGATCTATTTTGCCCACGTGCCTTGATACGAATAGAACCTCCTAGTCGCCCGAATGGAACCCGCGTACTCGTCTGATCGAATTTGACGTACCCTCCCGAGTAGTCCACATACCCGCCTTGATAGTGTCTATGTACTCGCTTGAATGAAAGCCGCATGACTCCTTCTGCTGATGATCATGGACTGCTTGTGGATCTTCGAGTTGTGAGTGATGCTGCCTCAGATCATCACACTCACCGGATATCTTGGCTTTGTCTGGCACTCTTGGTAGATCATGATATGACCAACTAGAGATCTGTGGCTGGCCTGGTTCATTCGTGCCACTGAACTGGGCAGCTGGCACTGCACGACAACCCTCGTCTCAAGAGAATAGTAGTGGTGACCTGCGTGACAATGGCATCCCATGGTAACCTACGAGGGTGCCCTGCGATCTGTCAACAGCACACCGGCGACCTCTTCCTCCTCGGCATCCGGAGCTGGCTCACTCGAATCTGTAGAACAATGGACACCTGATACACGCGATTTTAGCCCATTCTGACTTGATGACTGCGTAAGGTCTTCTTATCTGGTTTGGGGCACGCGATTTCCTTCCATTCTGATTTGGCGGCTGCGTCGTTCTTTTTCTCGCGACTGCGTACCTAGGTATTGTTTGATGAACAGCCCTGGCAACTCCCACTTTCAGACCCACGACGCGGGTGCCCTTGCACACTGCGGCGAATAATCAATTCCCGGGAGCTCGCGATCCACGAGGCAGCTGCTCTTGCACCTTGGCCGCGAATAATCAGTTCCCGGGAGCTCGCGATCTACAAGGCGGCTGCTCTTGCACATTGGCCGCGAATCATCAGTTCCCGGGAGCTCGCAATCCTCGAGACAGGTGCTCTTGCCAATTGTCGAATAATCAGTTCCCGGGAGTTCGCGATCCACGAGCCCGTGGATCGCCACGCAGCCGCGATCCAGGGGCACAATTGGTCCGTCGGTGGACTCGTAAACCACTGAATCACTTCACTCCTATTCTTCTGGCCAATGTCTCCGCGATACATCGCGACAATGCAGTCTATGGGGCTTCAAGGGACCTGCTGCGTTCTTGACATCTTTGGGCCCTTTTATATTTAAGACCTCTTGCCCTCCCACCAAACACCAACCATCTTCTGCTTTCTTTCCACACAGCGACATCAACCGGTCACTCGACAGCCAAGCTTCCAACAGCTACTTAAGCCATCACCACCTTCTCATTGAACACCTCAAGACCTTCTTTGCCGAGTAACCACCAACCCATCAAGCCTTCTTTGACCAGTACCCATCTACCCATCAAAGCTTCTCGCAGGACATCCTTCCGGGATCCATCATCTACCAGACACGCCACCATCCATCACAGCTTTTTGCCCATCAGGCCTTCTCACAGGACGTCCTTCCGGTATTCATCGTCTACCAGACACGTCCCATCTACCATAGCCTTTTACCCTTCAAGCCTTCTTGCAGGACATCCTTCCGGAAATCGTCATCGACCAGACCCGTCGTCATCTATCACAGCTTTTCGCCCATCACTACTTTTCCCCCTAACACGTCTTCTACGTACTCAACATGTCTTCCAACACCCAGAACACCATCCAGACCGGTGCCGGCGCTTCCGGAAGCGACAATGAGTCCATCTCCTCCCTGTCCTCTCGCACTGCGAACCTCAACTTTGGTGGCTCGTCCTCCCCTGCTCCTGCGTCGAGCGAGGCTTCCGACGAGGTGGGAGACATCACCATTGTCAAGGGCTTCGAGATTCCCCCCGAGGGCCCCAACGAGAACGGCGAGATCCCCTTCCTCGACAAGTCTGGAAAGGTAAGTCTCCAGTTAACCGAGTTTTGGCACCCTTCTGTCTTTATAATTTTATTTGCAAATGCATTTCTTGTTTGATTTGGTCTTTAAACGTTTGCTGCTGTTGTTCCTGTACTCATCATGTCTGCTATTCTAATGTGTTGTACTCATCGTCTCATGTATGCCCTGCTGAAGTCCTTCCCTGTCCATGCACGTTCTCGACCTGTCTGTCCTGTCTGTGTTCTTCTGCAACCAATCATGTTTTCCGCGTGATATGTACAAGATGGTCGTTGTCTGTCATCGCATCTCGCTTATTGGCCGCGCCGTCTGATATCCCTCTGCACAATCGTTTTCGTCCAATGTTGCACAGTGCGCGATGGCCAGTGTCATTGGCGCCATCATTACTGTCTAGTATCCCTCGTTTTCCCATTGGCTACTTCGTCTGATGTTCCTCTGGCAAAGTCGTTCCCGTCCGACTTTTCAGTGTTTCCCATTGGGCAGTTCGTCTGATAATCTGCACTGGCGTGTCGTCTTCATCAAACATTCCGCATTGTTTCATTGGCCAGCTTTTCCTCACATTCCCAGTGGAATATTTTCCAAATACTATTTAATACCTTTCCCTCCCTCCCCTTCATCTTCTGCTTTCCCAACTTCAATCAACTCATTCCCTTCATCTCTCCCCCCACCTGTCTTCTTCCACGTGCCGCCCCCCACGTGTGGTCTCCCCCCAGTGTGGAACGCCTCCAAGTACATCTGACCCCTTTCACGACTGAGACTCTCATCGAGACTGACGTGGACTCAATTCTAGCCAGTGGACGAGAGCACGCAGCCAGAGAACTTCGCCAGCTGGCCCGAGTACCTGGTCTACTGCAGACAGGGGTAAGTTCCTTTTCCTCCTCGCGTTTTGAGGTTATACTGGAACGTTTTTCTGACCATCAACACAGGCCCAAGATCAAGATCCGGCTGGCGGTGGTTGATGCCGAGGGCGAGAAGGTCGGCTTCCGAAAGGTCGACTACCCGAAGAAGTTGCTCTACGACCAGAGCGAGTACTTCCGGGCCCTGTACCGAAGCGGCCGCAACATGCGGGAGTTCGAGGTTGGCCACCTCGACCTGACGGACATCGACATCGTCGACTTCGAGAGGTTGGTCATGGTGATCACCTCTGGCCACCCCGGGTCCCGCCATAACATTGGCCCAACGGAGAGGACGCTCGGCGACCTCCTCCAGACCTCGGCCCTGTGCGACCGGTTCATAATGAACCAGGTCAGAGGCTGGGTGGCGACGATGATGAACGAGTACCTCCAGGAGATGAGCGCCTGGTCCGTCAAGTATCACCACGAGGTGATAGCTCGTCCCAACGCGGGACTCGAGCGGCAGCACCGGGCGATGGCCCTGGACGTCTGCGACGCCTACGGGCAGAGCCTCCAGATGGAGCCCGAGAAGCTCCCAATCCAGCCGAAGCGCTACGTGAGCTTCCTCATCACGTCGTGCCCTCGCGTCCTGCTGGCGTCGGTGATGGAGGAGTTCTCGGAGAACCTGATCCTCGCGCTGACCAGGGAGATGCTCGTTCCCACCGCCTAGAGTGGCCCGGCTCTCAACTTTCCTCAATACGACACACCAGCTTTCTTCAGGACGACACCACCTGAAACGACCTCAAGACCTGTGCGGCTGTTTTGATTTTCTCTCGGTTGGATTTCGTTGTTTCGTTGTTTCGTTGTTTCGTTGTTTCGTTCCGTGGCAAAAGGCCACAATGTGAGGGAAAGGGGGAAAAGTGATTTCGGAGTTAGGATACTACAAGGTCAATGTCGCACACAAATGGTGCTGTTCGTTGACCAGGACGAGGAGGAGGGGAAAAGTGCTTTACTACAAGTTCAAGTTCACTAGGCTGTTTGCCCATCCAAAAATACAGGCGTGCACAGGTCTTCAAACAAACCTCCAGCTTCTTGAATGTGAAACATGATGCTCTTTGTTCTGCTTCCAACATTCTGTCATTTTCGACAAGATCTGCTTAATACGACCTGCTCATCCTCACTTCAAATGTCTATCCACGACCGCTGCTGTCATATCGAAATTCGCGAAACCAGCAAACTGGGCAGTGTCTACCGAGGCTAGGACAAGACCCGCACGCAGCCATAATTAGGTGGGTGAAGACCATCATGCGGGTTGTGCTGGCAAGAAGTGTGAGAAAAGGATGATTTCAAGTTTGACCATTCGGCATAATTTGTGTGGCGGACGAGGTCCAACCACTTCCACAGACCACATCTGCCCTGAAGAGCCAGCTGATCTAGATGTTCGCCACCGATACCTAGGTATTGAGTCATTCCTTCAATGTTTACTGTTTGTTTTGAGGGCCCGAAGCATGGCTGCGTGAGAAAAGTGACTCGAAAAGATCTTGCCATGGCGAAGTGACAGACATCCAAATATTTTCAGTTCAATTTCTAGACCTGAACATCGAACCTTGTCACAGCATAAGCCCATTGCCCGCTCGCAGATAGGCGATTTTCGCATGCCCGTCTATCTGCTTCCAAGGTAACGCTGGGACATGAGGGCGAAGAAATTGAGAATGCGAGAGTAGAAGTCGACTTGACAGCACTTGTCGATCGAAAAATCATGGGTGTGCGCGCCCACGCACACACACACACACCTGAGCCACCTCTTGTTTCTCAACCATTGTGCTTTAGTCTGAGCACAAGTAGCCTTGACTCCTGATTGCCAGGCCCACCAGAGCTTGCTGATAACTCAGATAGGGACGTTGAGTAGATTGTTGAAGACGCCCTCGGCCATAGAATGGGGATGAAAGGATCAGCAGTTTGCAAGTAGGTTAGGGGTCTGCATCAACATTTGCCAAAATTATTCTTCAAGTTTGAATCCAGGTTCTTGTGAGGTCTGCTTAGAGATGCCGAAGGGCCAGGGCATATCTCGCACACCCTTCACATGGCCATAATGGCACTCATAATCTACTGTAGGTGGTGTGCTGCTAATTGAGTTAAAGGCCGGTCCATCAGAGCAAGAGCAGCAGCAACAGCACCCATCGTGGGAGATAGCCGAGGCCTTGGTGAGGGCCTGAAGCTCCGCTGCTTGGGGACTGGGCCAGCCCCTAGAGCCTTGGTTCAGCACCTTGGCTCAGCAACACATCCGCCGTCGCTCGGGAGCGTTTCCATAGTAGCCTCCACTCCAGGCCTTGGAGGATACGACCGCAACCTCGACAGAGCCGAAGATGGACTCGTCTCGCTAAAAACCTCCCTCTCAATCAATGTTCAGCTTCCACAGCCCATCCCCGAGAAAGTGCGCCTCCTCAACCACTGGGCCCTTCCCCTTGTCCTTGACCTCCTTCGTTCCAGCCACCAGTATTCCCACAGCACAGGCGTGATCTTTGCCCTCGGCCGTGATGATGACAGGCTCGTCCTTCTCAAGCTCCCTGCTCCAGCGGCCCTCCCCGTCCACGCCCTCATCGCCCTCCCTGGGCTCGGGCAGCCGGCCGCCGTTGCTCGTCAGCCCGGGGGCCATGAGCGTCGCGCCCGAGAGCACGAAGCGGATCGCGCCGCGGTCTATGCGCACGGTCGGGAAGGCCTGGGGGAAGCGGTGCACGAGCTTCAGGTGCGGCAGCAGGGTGTCGTTGTCGTGCTGGAAGAAGACCGGCTCGCCGTCGACGACGTACAGGGACGCCCGCTCGGGAAGCTTGATCTGGTTCAGGGAGGCCTTCTTGGGCAGGACCTCGTCGATGTATGGGTTCAGGAGCGGGAACGTCGTCAGGAGGGACTGGCGGAGGGACCGTTGCACCGAGGACTTGAGCTTTTGCTTGGGAGCGCCCGGCAAACTGAGAGAAAGACAGGGTCAGTAAGGGAGCTCGCAGGTGCGCAGCGCACTCGTAGTTGTACACTGCGCATCGATCCGTTTGATGTCGCATGTCAAGGAGGGGTAGCAAGGTCGATCAGGGAGCTTTCAGAGCAGGGTTTTGGTGTTAAAAGTGTACTGACTCTTTCTTAAACATCTTGGCTGGGGTTCCTGAGGCACTGGTAGTTCCAGGTGCGATTGATGCTCAGAGGTTGCGTCTTGATAATGCGGCACGAGTAAACTGTCTATGTTGTTGCTCACTGCAAGAAATGCCCCACGAAGTGATCGCGGGGTGACTGGGCGGTGGAAAGCCAGGTGTGGCGCCGTCCCCAATCAGAGCCCCGCCACAGGCATGTCGTCAGCGGGGTAGCTCTTGGGCAGACCACGTAGACTAGGTGGTGGTCTACGCCGAGCGGTCTACATAATCACGAGGAGGAACAGGCATTTCCAGGAATTTTGGACTGGTATCGAATTCTCATTAAACGTGGCTAGATAGGTAGGAGGTGCAGTGTCACAAGCAAGGTGCAACCTGTGAGGTGTGGGAGAAGAACCGATGCGTGCCTCGGCATCCTTCCGCACGAGCAACATCGTCAAAGCCAACACAAGGTATCTACCAGACATGCGTGTCCATTTCCCGACTCCGTCTTAACCATGGGTAACGTGGGAGACTGTGCCATCGTCCTTGACGTGGACGTTGAGCCTGTCGGGCCAGAAGTCCTTGGTCACCATTGCGCCTGGCGTTATGATTCTGTGTTTTTCGGGAAGCTCGCGCTTCGCAAAAGACTGGTGCAGGGGCTAGGTCAGTACTGGCTCGACTTTGGGCTCCTGCGACATGAGTCTTCGCCTTCACTTACGATCTCGTTGGAGGTCTCATCTTCGGTGATCTTCTTGCCGACCAACTTGTTGGTCCACTCCTCCGTCTTGTTGTCGGGCTGGTTGGTAACGCCTGGCACCACGAGAGGCATGTTGGGCGATGCTTTTAGGATCGGGTGTCTAGGTAATCTTCTGTAGAGTGGCACTATGGCGATTTGGCTTGAGTGTTGAGGTTTCTGTTGATGATTTGAGGTTTGAAATGGTGTAAGTGTAGTAGGAAAGTCATCGACAGCCTACAATCTTGACCTAGGAGAGTCGTATACTTGCCCGCCCATGACGTGTGCTTGTGCTAGGTGGCAGTGGCTCCTCACTGCGAGGCCAACCAGCTTCCCTTTGGGTCCTCGGCCATACCATGTACGGAAGGTCGGTGCAATACGTTCGTACGCCAAGAATTGGAAGAGCTATCGTCAGGGATCATTGAAGTTACTTCCGCTTCCGTAGAAATCGCCACGTCGACTAGGTTCTTCTTTCTATAGGATTAAGGCAGTACTTCTATCTCTATACAGAACATCATTCTTTTCTAATCGGGTTAGGGGGCAACTTCTAGGCCTTCAAGACTGCGCTATGCAAGAGGTACTCGTCTGTGTAGGGTTAGGGTCTGTCGTCCAGGTTGCCCTAACCCTGACGGTGTTGAATTACAATCACCGTCTCCCCACCAAAACGGCTTGAAGCAGGTGCAAGTTTCATTTTCAGTTTCAGACACGCCCCATTAGCAAAGCAATGCATCTCAAAGCCTTCTCTCTCGCTAGCGAACGGTCATGACTATGGGTGCCAGCCAGAAAGTTGTGTTCGCATACAGACTGACAAGCGCAACACACTGTTCTTAACCAATCTGAGACCGTCTCTGCGTGTAACATGGACGCCTTTCCTTTCACCAATGAGACACCAAATCGAACTCCTCTCTCATGATACAACTTCTCACAAGGTGATCATAAATAAAGATGAGTTTCGCAGAGACACATCATGCTAGGACAGGCACGTCCGACTGTGCTTGTCGACCTAGTTACCTAGTAGGAAACTTGAAGCTTGCTCGGCTGGAACAGTCCGTTTCTCCCAAAATTAGGGATCGCATGACCATGTTTATCTCGCTTCGGCCTGACAGGATCCTTGTTGATTACGAGATTTTATTCTCTGGGAGGGCATTCCATACTCGGCTGTAACAAAATACCAAACGTGAATTACTCGACGATGGTGGCCGTGCTTGGGAGGCAGGTAAAGTGATGTACAACCTCTCAATTGATCATTATAGTCCGGGACTCATAATGGATTTACATTTCCCATGTCTTTATGAGGCTCGGGATAGCAAAACTTTGGGAAGTATAAGACGGCGATGCCAGGTTTCGGGGACATTTGGCCTCGTGATCAAGTACTTCCAAGGTTCCTTCAGAAAACAGTTCAGACGCCAGTCGATTGGAACCCGCCGAATTGCTGTTTTGCGTTACACTCTTCCGCCAGCTACTGATTCCGTCTTCCAAGTTAGAACCAGCCAAACAATGAGAGTCCTTAAATAATGTGTTGTGTTCTAAATAGGTATGCGACGATCTTTGACGGGTGTGATGTTTTCGCAGACCCTGAGTCTGGAATTATGTCGAAAGTGGACGTGCATGCAAACTTCCATTTCATCAGGTGCCTACTTATGTACTTATTATCGATGAATGTCCGTTGAATTCTTATTGTTACTTATGCTTCAGGCGTTGCTAGAACCCATTGTAGTAATGAAGCCATGTAGATCAATCAAGCTTTTGCCAAGACTCCTAGCCCCAGCCGGGCAGCATCCGGAGATATTCCCACATAGTAGCACAAACTCTGATACTTTGTTCTATCAATGGCGAGTAGTGGAGAAATCGTACGGCACAGCTGTTGTAATACAACAGATGGCTCACTTTGCCTAGGTACTATGTACATTGTTTCAATACCATCGGATGAGCGCGCATCAATCATGACCACGCGCAGCGCTGGCGGTGTGTTCACCTTCCCTTGCCACAGGTGGGATTTAGGATCTCGGCGAGGCTGCTTCCATGGTTCCTAATTCATACACGCGGGACGGAGGCCGTACCCAGCACCCCGGGGTACGGATTGACCTAGCCTTGTCGCGAATCTGTCTAAGTAAGTGGTACGCCAAGCCTGCTGTGACCTTTGCCGGTATATTGAGCACATTCAGCCAGCCAATCCGGCCGTCGCGGTCAGGGCCGTCTATCCCGGTTTGGATCACACGATATTGTGTTGGCGGCGCATGGGCACCCATTTTCTTACCAGATCTTGGTTCGATGTAGCATGTAATCTATTGCCGCGTCAGATACCTCAGCATCCAAGGTCGTAATTCAAGTTGTACCATGTACAAAAGTGCACATCCTGGAGAGCACGAGACGGCTCACGCACTGCAACTCAGGCCTGGGTTTGTCTCGAACGCCCATCTCGCCTCTCCACGATCGAGCTAGGACAAATCAATCATGGCGAAGGCACGGGATCAATCGACCGAGATGATTGAGGTTCCAACGCCTGGGCCGCCAAATGAAGTGTATATAACGGCTCTACAAGCCCTGCATACATCCTGGAGCCTCCTCGATAGGCGAAACACACCTTTCACTTCAAGTCCCTGACGATCCTCAAAGGCCAAGAAACTTTGATTGTCGATCGTTGCGCAGATCAAAATCGAGATGAAGTCCACGTTGATTGCGATTCTGGCCGGCTTGGCTGCTCATCGAGCTTCAGCCCACGCCACCTTCCAGATCCTATATGTCGATGGCGTCAATTATATAAGTCACCTTTTTCTCTCAACGACGAATGGATTCGCAAGCTAACTTCCACAAACGGAGCCCAGTGTGCAAGGCTGCCCGGGAGCAACTCCCCCGTCACGAACGTCCTCTCAACCGACATCGCATGCAATGCCGGCTCCTCATCTGCCGCGGCAAAATGTTCCGTGAAGGCTGGCTCGACCGTCACCGCCGAGATGCACCAACAGCCCAACACAAAGGACTGCGCTTCCGAGGCCATTGGCGGAGCACACTACGGTCCTGTGCAGGCGTACTTGGCTAAAGTCTCGGACGCTTCGACCGCTGTTGGTTCTTCGGCAGGATGGTTCAAGATTTACGCCGACACCTGGGCAAAGAACTCCGCTGGGGCTTCCGGAGACGATGACTTTTGGGGCACGAAGGATATTACGACCTGCTGCGGTACGTACACAATCTTGGACACTTCTGGTGCCTGGTCCAAAGGGTTCTTGGATGGTTTTATTTTGAATACTAACGTGAGAGTTCGACAGGCCGTATGAACTTCAAAATTCCTTCCGACATCGCACCCGGAGACTATCTCTGTAAGTACACAGCACGGCAATTATCATCCATCCTCCGAGAACTTTGCGTGCTTTTGAACATCCTCACTTTCAATTCATCTACTTGCCCTTGACTGGGTCTCAACGACGCGAAGTTGTTACACTCCATTCCATCCAGATTTGGTCAGCCTGTAGCTAACCACAGGAAATGAAGTGCGGGCTGAGGCTCTCGCATTGCACACAGCAGGCTCATCAGGCGGAGCTCAATTCTATATGACGTGCTTTCAGATCACCGTGACCGGCGGCGGATCCGCCGCTCCTGGTACCATCAAGCTACCCGGCGCTTACGCCGCCAGCGACGCCGGCATCCTGGTCGATATCCACGCCCCGATGAGCACATACATCGCTCCGGGCCCCACGGTCTACTCCGGCGGGTCGACCAAGAGCGCCGGCGCAGCATGCGCGGGCTGCGAGTCAACCTGTGCTGCCACGGCCGGCCCAAGCGGGACCGCTGCCGTGCCGACGACGACAGCTGCTTCCACGACCCTCGCAACTTCTTCCAAGACATCCTCGGCTGCTTCGACCACGACGAGTGCTTCGGGAGGCGGGTCCAACTGCGCGGCTAAGTACGCACAGTGCGGCGGCTCAGGCTGGACGGGCGCCACGTGTTGTGTGTCCGGTAGCACTTGCTCTGCTACCAATCAGGTAATAATTTCTCTGTCTTTGTGTTCGAAACTTGCTGAACATCGAATTAGTACTATTCGCAATGTCTTTAATTGGTCGTGGATCGTTCAGCCGCGTAGCATATTGAGGCTCTGAGGTCTTCTTCAGCTGTCTTGATTGTCTCGAGCCACACTTGACGTCCTTCACCCCAGCATCCATGAAGTATCATATTCATATGACAAGACCAGATTCATGGGGATACGGGATATAATCTTCGTGTAAATACTTCCACAACAATCAAAGGTACATAAATATCATGACATCAACACTACCCGAGTGCATCTGTCATTCAAATGTTCCACATGTAGTCTCAAGGACTCAGACCGCGCATTCTCAGATTTTTGCATCTTTTTCCATCGGGCTGCATGTTCCCTAATCATTTGTATGAAGTTTCGGGCAATAATCCTGCAGCATGGCACAGCAAGAATTTTGTAAATTCGATAAAGCGTTTGACTGTCAAAGGTCTTTTGATTATGCGTACTACAATTAATTCAAAGAGTCTGCTCATAAAACTGTAGCCAGACCATTGAAGATAATATGCGAGTAAAACAGTGTTGCAATATGGCTGAGCCCCACCTATATATGTGTCTTCGTAATCATTATGTGGTCATAGAATCCTCCCTGCGTATTCCAGCCGAGCGATCGACTTTCGTTTTGATTTCCCCTATCCCAATTAGAAGAGTCTCCTCAGTGTCTTCTTCATTGTGCGATCCATGAGAGGTACACCGCAATATCCCCTTCTGCGCTGAATCCGTGTATCGATACGGTCTCGGTGCCAGAAGGAACATGGTCGGCATGTACTGCAATTATCCGGAATCAGCCCTGGTCTAGTTGCAAGGAAACAACGAGGTATGTTCACAAAAGAATAACAATTGCACAGTTGGAGTTGCGGATCTTTTCAAAATGCGTAGTGTCGCATGAGTAGAGATGTGGAGCAATGTACTTACAAAGAATTTGCCCAGAAGCATCACTCGAGGTTTCATCGGCAGAAATATATGTGGCGGATGTCTATTGTAAACACAGCGCGTCAGTACATCATGCAATGAGCCTCTGCCACCCGAATCCTTGTCGATAGGGTCATTATCAGAGCTTACGTTTCCATTTAAGTAATAGCCAAGCCAAGTCGTATCGTAGCTCGGTGAAGAAGTAGTGATCTCGGAATCCTCTGTGAGAACCATAAAGCCTTCCGGGCCGGAAATACCGCCGGCATCATCACCGGAAAAGGTCGCGCAGTCACCTGCCACGTTCCAGAGGCCTTGGGCGTTCAGGCATCCCGTCACGCGGAGCTGGGTCTGGCTCACGATGATCTGGCCGCTACCGCTGAGTGGTTGGATGGCAGTTCGGCCAGAGGCCGGGGCAGAATATGCCCCACCGAAGAGGGTTGCGAAGAGGGTGATGGCTGTGAAACGCATGGTTGGGTATTGGTGCGGGGTATCTGTTGAGTTTTAGGATAATTAAGGGTTCCTTTGAGAGCCTTGAAATTATCGTTATTATGTAGATATCTCGCTTGTGTTATCTCGGTGTGTTTGTGTGGACTTGGGACAGCCTTCTTTATAGAGCTGTCTCGGCCAGCGCTCGTCTTGTCAAGTGTCAAATAGCGGTGGCTGAGAATCATCGGAACCAATCCCTCGTACCATTTTACAAATCAGACAATAAATCATGTCCATCGAACCAGGAAATCCTCCCAACGAGGGGTAATCATGATGTAGGCTTGGTCGTGATTCCACATTCACCGTCAAAAGGCCCAGTATTATTAATGTGGGCCCCAATATTGAAATATCTGTTGCCACCAACTTTTCCTATACGATGAGCGGATATTCAATTGAAAATGCCTATCATTGCCATAAGAGTTACACATAGGATAAAAGTTTCTGGGGGTTCTACCGATTTATTTCCTACAATTTTGCTTTGAACAATTCTGCGCCTAGGGAAGGAGGAAAGAAGCCAGATGCGCGCAGCATGCACGCGAGCCTCATGGTCCTGGGCCCGCAGGAGGAAAAGGAACTAGATGCGGTCAACAAAAGTACTGTTAGTATATGCATGACGATGGAGTCAATATTCTCTTTTGGGCCTGGGGGCTGCAATAACCCCGGACACCCCGCGAGCGACGCCCCAACCTCCCGAGGTTCCGACGATCAGCCAAGGATCCGTATCAAGATGCAGTCTGTGTCGCCACCCCGGCCCGCGAAGCATACGTGCCTTCACCGAAATCTCTTGGCATTGTAAGTCACAAGATGTCTGTCGATGCGCTGTGCTCGGCGCCTGCCCGTTCATCAGGCTGTCAGGCTGTGTTTTCTGCTAGGATGCTCTACCGGTCGCAGCGCTTCCTGGTGACCCGTACCACGAAAGTTGTTTGCATGCCACAAGCGACGACAGGGATGGCTCGGTTCCTGCGTCTGGACCTCCAATGACATCGACTTCCCTTTTTTGATCTTCACCGTAACAATGATCGCCCCCAGGATCTCTATGATCTTCAGGAGCGAATGTAACGTTGAACATTTGAAGCAGACAGATGGCCAATGCGCAGCTCGTGACAGCCAGCACAAACGCCGCAAGCAGAACGATGACGGCACTTGCTGGAGAAGACTGTGGCATGCGATATGTTGAGCTTTGATTCTCGGGACTGTCTCTTCTTTCCCCTCCTCCTTACCCTTGAGCGGACGCCGTGGGCACCAAACTAGAGGGCTGTGGAAGTAGTGCCAATATCGTCAATACAGCCTGTGAGCGAATAGACATCATGCATTGGCTAGGAGGAAAGTCCTCTGAACGCCCTCCGTCACTATCGACGAGGCGGGCTCGCTTTTGGGGCCCCGTGGTGACGACGACCAGAGCGGAGGTTGGCAGAGGTCTGCGGGGACTCACTTAGTTGTCCTGGAGCCAACGGACTAGATCGCAAAGATCACGTCACTCTACTCAGCGTCTGAATTGAGAGAGAGAGAAATATGGAGGGGGGAACGGAGACGAAGTCCGATGTGGCGGCGATGACCTCCGCCAAAGAAGCGTCGACACATATCAAAGCTCGGGGTTGGTAGCCGAGGATTGTCCTGGCAGATCTTGAGTAACTTCCGAGTCCACCACCTGGCCAAAAGCTGCATTAGTCTGGAAGTAAATGCTCGATCTATCCTTGTACATCATTTGTCAAGTCACACAGGAGTATGATTGATAGAGCGGTAACCTTGGAGGAGCTCACACCACAGGCCAGATCAAAATCCAGTGGCTCTGCCATGTCAATGTTATCTTTTGATCACCCGGCTTCATTACGAATAATTTGCCTTGATCAACAAGCTCTCGACGAGGCCAAGTCGCAAGAGCAAATATCACAACGGAGCAATCCGATATCCGCATCCTGCACGTAGTGTCTCGTAGTCATAATGCCCCAAGCCAGCGCAAGATAGTATACTGCCATCTTAATCATTGACGCCTTTCAATCCTGATTGGAACTGGTCTCGGCGTCAGCATGTTAAATGCGTTTCGGTTCCGAAAATTACGATGCCAAGTAACTCCGTGTAACTCCGGATGACCCAATAGGTGTGGTATGGAATGAACCCCTCAGTCTTACAACATGATATAAATATTGGACTCATCAATTTTGACCAAGTGTTGTCATCCGCAAAGATTGAAGTGTCTCTGAGCAATTTTTGCAAGCACACATATGATATCGAGACACCATAGCAACAACAAGATGCCGTCCAACAAAGCCGCCTACCTGACCGCGACCAAGGCGCCGCTTGAACTCAGAGAAGTTGCCTACCCAGCACCGAAAGAAGATGAGATCATAGTCAAGAACCGTGCCATAGCAATCAACCCTGTTGATTGGTTTCAACAGACGGTGGGCCCCGAGGGCATCCCATGGCTAAAATTTCCAGCAATCCTCGGCTACGACATCGCCGGCGAGGTGGAAGCCGTGGGATCCGGCGTGACCAAGTTCAAGGCCGGCGACAGGGTGGCTGGGCTTGTAAACCAGGGGTTCCAGGAGCACGTGCTGCTTTCAGAACACATGGCGTGGAGTGTCCCCAACTCGGTCACCTACGAAGAGGCGGCTACGCTGCCTATGGGTGTGTCTGTCGCGACAAAGGCTCTCTTCCACAAAGACTTCCTGGCCCTGGACCTGCCGTCAGCATCCGCAAGCCCGAAGCAGGAGACGGTTCTGATCTGGGGTGGCTCGACCAGTGTTGGCTCGAACGTGATCCAGCTGGCGGTTGCTGCGGGATATGAGGTGATCACAACAGCCTCTCCTCATAGGTTCGACTATGTCAAGCAACTTGGAGCTGCCCAGGTATATGACTGTATGTATCTCCGCGCCTAGATTTCGTCTTGGATACACGTCACTTAAGCTCCGTCAACACTCATTACTGACATATCGTAGATAATAGTCCCACTGTCAAAGAAGACCTTGTTGCGGCTGTCAAAGGCAAGAAGGTGGCTGGTGCGATAGCCAATGGTGGAGTGGTACCACCGACCTTCCCAGGGATCGTGGAAGCATGTGCGGCTGTCGTTCTGAGCGCAGGGGGCAGGAAATTCGTGGCGATGACCATGGTGCCGTCTTTCCCAACCCCTGAGGGCGTCGAGGTCAAATTCGTGGATGAGCTGAGGCCTGACGTGGAGCTTGCTTCGGCCATCTTCCACGATTACCTGCCAGGAGCACTCGCGGACGGCAAGTACACGATTGCTCCCAAGCCGGAGGTTGTGGGACATGGTCTTGAGGCCTTGCAAGGGGCCATGGATACTCTTAGGGAGGGTGTGTCTGCGAAGAAAATCGTCGTCTCGCTTTGATAGAACTGGGTACTTGTTTGGCTGATATCCTGTGATGAATGGGAAGAGAAGTGTATCGAGTCAGACGCTGTTGCCTCTGGAGTAAGCACTAGATTGCAGCTCAAACTCTCCTCAGAACGATAGCTACAGCACATGTCTCTGTGTCATCCCATGTAATGATCGGACGACCAATTGGAGAAAACTGGGGATGGCAAAGGACATGTCATGTACACATGTAAATAAAGTATTATGTCCGTCGCATGCTCAAGTGCCCACAGCAGCACCCGGCGCAATGGAACAGCTCCAATGTTAGGAGATAATTTCTATAAATAGGGAAGATCTTCACTGCACGTACAACTAGCCGTCACCATGCCGGTGGGGCAGTCCTGTTCCCATCTAAACTCTTTTCTGACAACTCTCCCTTACCCGCGGTCTCCTCACATGCAATCAGAAAGTTATGCCCGCCGCGAGACAAGTAGAGGTGAGGTGATGAGGATCAATCAAGTTCAGGGGCAGGCTGGACGAATAAGCATGATCCCTGCCGACAGAGATCCTTTGTCCGACCTTTCCGCAACGTCGTCTCACCTTATTGCACCACAGCCTGTAAGCGGCCACAACATCCAGCCAACGCTGCGGCGCAGCTCCCAACAGGTCAGACAGCGCATCTTTCCTGCGGTTAGTCGTCCCGCAGTGAATGTTGGAAGTCCGACCTGTTGGCCAAATGCGAGCAGGCAGCGGCGGATCAAAGCTTGCGGAGAGTCTGACAGGACTGATGCCTGTGAGATGTATGTAATGGACGCGGGAATCTGACTGTGATACCCTGTGAAGCCCAACCGAGCAAACTTTTCTTTCTCCTGTCATATTAAGCGGGCAAGCTGCTTGTCTACATCCCTTAATTATTTTGTGTCCTCTGGTCTTTCAGATCCGGTCGAATACCCTGGTGTGACGAGCTGTCACCCCTATTTCGAACCTAATTGATCCCATTTTCTCAGCTGTGTCTTCCTTCTCCGCCGCCGCCTCTTCCTCCCTCCTCGTCTTCCAACTTCTGAAAAAACATCCTTCAGCGAAAATGAAGCTGGCAAACATTCAGCACAGCGCCCTGGCGGTGTTCCTGGCCATCCCTATGGCAAGCTCGATCTCTTTTGGGGCAAAACCGCTCGAGGGATGCTCTCTTGTATACAGACACAATATCGCCGCCGCGGTGTCCTGCGGGAACCGAAACGCAGTCGAAAACTGTCTGATGGGTCTCGCAGAAGACCAGGACCTGTTGCAGGATTGTCTTGTCAGCGCGGGCTGCACACTCCAGGACGCCGAGCGCGAGGCCACATGGGCAGCCGAAAGCTGCAAGACCAACCCGAATATCGAAGAAAACAACGTCGAGCTGCGACAACAGCAGCATGGGAGACCCGGCAGCCTGCGGGCGATCCGAGAAGTTGTCGAGGTCCGCGCAGCAGCCGCTGCCGCCGCCGACGAGGAGAAGACGACGCTCGCGACCTCGGCGACCCCGGACGTCACAGCAGCCGCAGGAACCTCAACAAACACGTGGATCATGATCAACCACGTCACCGGCACGAGCTACACGACAACCACCTGCATGACCGCGACGACCGTCCAGACAAGCGAGTGCTCTTTCATCAACGCCGCAGAGGACACGGCCTGCGTCGCCACCACCGCCGTCGTCCCGACGTGCGTGCCGGGCATGTACTGCAGCTTCAGCCAGACCAGCGGGTCGGTGAAATGTGTCGTCAAGGGCGGGATGGAAACCTCCGGGATCGTCGTCGCCGGCGTGCTGGGCGTCGCCGCCTTCATCGCCATTTCCACGCTCTGCTTCATGGGCTGCCGGGAGCGCCGCGCGCACAAGAGGGACAGGCGCGCCGCCGAGGCGCAGGCCGCGCTGGCGGCGACGGCGGCGGCCAAGAGGCCCTCGCGTGCAGGGACTGGCGTGGGTGGTGGTGATTATGCGCCGTTGATGGGTGCCGGGGTGGGAGCTCAGGGCCCTCCGGAGCGTCCTGGCCGGGCTAACCCTTTCAGTGGGGGGCACCAATACTATGACTCTAGGTGAAGACTGGTCGTTCGCTTTCGGTCTGGAGCGTGATCTCCTTGGTGGACTGCGAGGATTAGAATGGATGGTCCTGCGAGATAGATGCAGGGCCAAGACGCGAAGGAAGCCCCATGGTTTCCAGAATTTGATGACCAGTGCACTAGGGCACATGAGCCATATAGATTGATGATTGCATTGATAGCGATGCTGCGGCAGCTCGTTCATAATACTCATAGCTGAAGCGAGTGAATGCTTCTTGATTAACATGACAACGTTATATGGTATACTGTTTGCATCGAACTCGCTAGTTAAAGGTGCATACACTCGCCTGCATTACAATGAGAGTTCAAGTTTCAAGGCTCAGTTGCCTTTGACACTCATGTTTGAATCCATATGCCAGCCAGGAATTATGGCTTGAACACAAACTTCTGGTTCCCACTGTGATCCTCCGTCCCAGGTACTGACAACTCCTGGCCCACCTGGCTGCCAGCCACCTCCATCGGACGCTCGTCGACGCTCATTTCCACCGGGTGTGGGTTTACCGCAGGCATTTCCACTGGCCATGAGGGCTTGGTGCTGTCGTAATCCGGCGGCGGCGCGCGGAGCGAGGCGAGGACGTCGTTCGGGTTTTGTCCGCGCGCCTCCATGATGGAGAGCAGCTCATTGACCTTGCGCTCCATGTTCCTCCTGTTCCGGTCGACCTCTATACAGGAGAACACGAAGATGAAAAATTGGCATGCGCTGTGTGGGATGATTGTCAATGCGAGGCTCTGTGGATGAAGAGGAGGGGGGTTCCAAGACCCGAGACTTACACCGTGGCGAAGAGGAGCGCACACCAAAAGAAAATCACATGCGCCCACTTCCTGAACGTAGCCGCCGGTATCCCTGACGAAGACCCTTCCTGAAAGACAGACGAGTGCGTATAATTGGCATAATTCAAACAGAGCCACAAGATCGAGACGACCACGCCGCCAAGCCACAACAGCAGCTCAAAGGCGAGGTGCAACGCCGGGGAGAGGCCCTTGTTCTTGTCGCGCCTGACAATGAGAATGACGACCTCTATTACCTCCCAAATGAGACTGAGAAGTGGCTAGAAGAGGGCTCCGTGTTAATGTCTATGCGATGGCATCGCTTGCAGGGTCCATGTGGGTGGACTTACGTATGGAAGGCCGTACGTCGGCGCGAAGAGGATCCAGTCACTCCACTGCCTTGGGGCGCTGGTATAGACAAGACTGGTGATGCTTGCGGCCAGGGAAAGAACAATGATTGTGCCCCGAAGTACAATCTTTGCCGTCGCCCATTTCGGGTTTGTGGCCATGCCGACTCCCTTTGGCGTCGAAGGTTTCGTGGCGCCGGTCTGGGCGCCCATCGGATCGGCCATTGAGGGCCTGTGGCTCGGCTCTGATGGCCGGGAAAGTGAGAGGCGAGGACGGGAGGGAAACGGGCACCCGATTGAGTCAGTGGGTCTTCTTCTGAATATGGAAGTGGGTGTTTGAGGGAGGCATCGCAGGTTGCTGAGGTGAGGAGAGATCCAGAAGTGGACGGGCAACGGCTGGGCAAGGCAAGGGAGAAACCCGTGGTGAAGAACCGCACACTAAAGGTCGGAGTCGCCTGTCGCACGTCGCATTTTGCTTCTTGTTAGGCTGCCTTTCTTTTCACAGCCTGGGCAGCACGGCCGCAGCTTGGGCTTTTCCGTTGTGAAGGATCAGGTATGGGTACCACAAAATCTCCGTATAAGTCGGTCCCATGGTCTGATTCGCCCAGCGCCTCGGCACCACCCATCCGCATCCCTGTGCGCCCCATGCGTTCCCCCCTGGCCTCACCGGCATGTTTGCTGACATTTACTATAAAGTATGACCTGTCTGCCTGCCCGAAGAGACTCTGTCTAATGCAAGGCGTCTGAAGGCGCAGTTCAGCGAAGTCCCTTTAGACAAGCTGCACTCTTGGTCAGCCGGCCATTTTCAGCTGGCTCAAGAACAGGCCCCGGTGAGGCAAATGTCTCGTTGGATCTCCTATGCCGAAGGATCCTTAGTTGCGATCCATGGCCCACAATCTGAGATGTCATCCGTGGCGCATACGGTGCCGAGGTTTCATCGTGTGGCGGAGTGCTGTGGACTGCAGCAGTAAATGACATGCTAGTCGCACAAGTGAGCAGCTGTGACCACACCTGTTCACGTCCACAGGAGAAGATGGTTTGACCCGTCGAGGCCAAGACAAGACACTGAGCGGTATCCATGCACAATGTACTCACTAAAAAAGAAAATGTGCGCGGTAGGCATGTCGGCAATGGTCAATGGTCAATCGCTTTGACCGTGGAAGTCACCCGTTTGATGCAATTTCGGTATCTCACGTTCAGTACGGATACCAACTAGTATTACAGTGATAATCCATACAGATTGGATCGCTCAGGGGTATCAACAGGGGCTTACACCCCAATCTGAGGGCCAGTTCTCGGCTTCATTTGTGAGACAAGAATTCGTAGAGAGGGCTACAAGGTGAGAGGCGAAACGGCACGCGAAATGCATCAGAATCTCCCTTTCGAAGGTGTCCCCGAAGCATTCCAACACTAGAGCCTCTTCATAGGCAGGGAGTCGTCACGCGTTGTCTCGAGTGCCGGTAACGTTCGCATACCGCTTCCATATATCCCATGATGCACCAAATTTGTCATTCATGACCTGTCATCAATGGCCGAAAGCTATCGGCCGAAGGACGACCCCATTATGGGACTGCCGATCTGGCCTGGCGCGCCGAAAGCACCCAATGGCTGGGGCATCTTGTCCGGGTTCCACCGGATGCTCTTTGTGCCACCCTCATCGTGTAAGTCGAAGCTCCCACCGCCGTTCGCGATGTTTCCCTCCGTCTCGCAGAGCGCTACAATGTCATGCTCTGTCAGCGGGCCGTCACCCATGGGATTGAAGTCAACGTAGGTCTTCATAGCCTCCTGCAGAGAAGCGAGAGGGATGAAGCCTTCTTTGACGGGCTCCTTCATGGCGAGATCGCGGCAGACATTACACAGTATCTGCCGTATCGCAACGCTCGCTGGTGGGCGAGCTGGCGCAACACGACCGATACCTATAGGAGCACTGAACCCGAGGCTGGGACTGGCAGGCCATCCAACGGGACCACCGAACCCGGGAGGGGCTACAGGTGCCTGAGCGAATGGGCTCATTCCAGGAGGCTGTATGGGGCTGCCCCACATGGAAGCGATTGCTGGGTCGGCGAAGGGAGCTGGCGGATAAGCAGGTCCTGGTCGACCCGGAGCGGCGTACCCTCGACGTAAGCCTGGCTGAAAGTCGGGCATCGTCGGAAGCACATCTTCAGAGTCGTCCAGCAACGCGCTACTTCCCAAGTGATCCCGCGTGTCATCGGGGTCGTGCTGTGAGGTCTTTGGCGGGGACCCTGACATCGGCCGTTGGCCTTGTACGACGGACGAGGGTCGTCCGATCGGCGTGGGTCGACTTATGGGTTGAGCGGCATGCAGCGACGGAGAGTCAAACCCTCCTGAATGCTGCCGCGCGTGTGTGCCAGGAATTGCGTCTTTAGATGAGGGGTTGAAAGGCGACACTAGATCTGAAGGCGGTTGACCGAATCCAGGTGGTGGTGCAGGTGCAGGAAAGCCTCGGCCAAGCATAGGACTGCTCAGCCCCGGTGGAACCATCCCCGGAGGTGGTTGTCTAAAGCCAGGCGGCCCCGGGGGAAATAAAGGATTTCCGAAGCCCGGAGGCGGAAGCCCAGGAGGGAACTGCATGCCCAAGGGTGCCATATTGTTGATGGG
Organism: Diaporthe australafricana; assembly: GCA_039880735.1. Lineage (NCBI taxonomy): Eukaryota > Fungi > Ascomycota > Sordariomycetes > Diaporthales > Diaporthaceae > Diaporthe > Diaporthe australafricana. The sequence goes on from JBCEDM010000001.1 coordinate 8,274,378, forward strand.
AGCGGGCTGAGCCGGAGGGAATCTCGCTGGGTTCGACTGCGCTGGTGACATTGCCCGGGACACATTCGCCGAATGCTGGCTTGCTGTACTGCCTCTGGCACTGGGAGGTCCAGACTGCCGCGGGCTGGTCTGGGCTGGAGTATTGGCGCTCGGAGATGGGTCCTGACTCGTGGAGCCGGATAATGATGTCGTTCCTGGGCCGGAAGAGCTCGCGTCTTGCTGAGAGGCCTGCCGTGGTCGCATGGGCGTCGGTGCCTTCGGTAAGGCCGGCGTGGCGACGGAAGGTTTCGGCGAAGCAAAAGCTGCTGTCGGGGGCTGCTGAGGGAGGACGGGCAGTGCTGGGTTGGTGGGATGTTGTGCTGGCCGTTTCGGAAGCGTCATCGTCACAGGAGCTGTGGCCAGGGCCGCTGCTTTCTTAGCTGCCCGTTCCTCCTGTTTCTGCTTCTGACTCGACTTGTTTCCCGTCTCCGGGGATTTACTCTCGAGCTCCCGCTGGCGCTTCTCAGAGTCCTGCTTCTCCTTGAGTTCCTTGGCCTCGCGATCCATCCTCTCTCGATCTTCTTTCTCCTTGAGACGGGCCTCCTCGCGAGCTTTCTTCTCACGGTCCTTGGCCTCTTTTGCTTTCCGTTCCTGGTCGACCTGGAGTTGCTTCTGGCGTTGCCTCTCTGCTTCTTTCCTTGCCCGTTCGTCCTCTTCAGATTTTCTCTGGGCCTCCTTCTTCTTGCGCTTCTCCTCTGCCTTGCGTCGGGCGTCCTCTGCCTTTCGGGCTTCTTCTTGTCGTCGATTCTCTTCCTCGGCTGCTTTCTCAGCCTCTCGGCGCGCTTTCTCTTCGGCCTGGGCTTGCTTCTTCTGCGCTGCCCTCTCTTTCTTCTTCTGGGCCTCCTTTGCTTTCTTCTCTTTCCGTGCCTCCTCCCTCCTCAGCTCCTCTTCCTCTTCCTCCATGAGCTTGGCCTGCCGTTCCCTCGCTACCTTCTCGCGGTATGCTTGGAGCACCCTTTGCTCAAACATTCGCGCAGCGAAGATCTGGAACATCCGGCGGCCTTCCTCCATGCGTTGCTCTTCGGTCATAGTGTCCTGCGGTATGTCAGAATCTTGCAAAATCAATCCATGCCAACGACGTGCGAAGCACCTACGTCGTCTTCTTCCTCGTACTCGTCATCCTCTTGAGAATCGTAGTCTTCGTCTTCGTCATCCTCATACTCCTCGTCGTCGACTGGCGGAGGTGGTGGGTGATCGTGACCGGGAAGCCCGCCGTTGACACCATGCCCGTAGTTCCGAGAATACTGGTCTTGGGCGAAGTCTCCTTCGCGTGCCATACGTCGTTCGGCTAGCTGTTCCATCATTTCGATGAATTTCTTGCCGTCATTTTTCAGTAAATCGTCGGCAACCGTTAGTATGCCACCTAGAACAGACCCGAGTTACCATCTGAAAACGTCGAGAAACCACAAATAGAGCAAGCGGGGGCACCCATACCCTGGACTGTGAGGCTACTCCCAAAATTGAAAAATTCGGAGGCGTAGTCGCGATGTATCTCCTCTTCGGGTTCCTCCTCGTCGCTGTAGGCCTCGTCGTCGTCGAGCTCGTCTTCACTATAGGGTTCGTCGTCCAGGTCGTCCTCATCGTCTTCGCCAACGTGCTCCACTATTCGCCCACGTGAGGGCTGATGCCCTGCGTAGCTCGGGAACCTGTTCCCATGGTGAAAGCCAAAATGCCGCGACGCACCCATTAGCGGGGGGTGGCCATCTTGCTGGGGATGATTGGCGAACTGCTTGAGCTCCTCGTAGTAGGCGTCGTACAGACCCTCCAATTCTTCCTCTATCGCATGTCGCTTCCTACCACACACTGAACAGCTGCATGTATGTTTCTGTTGCTCCTTCATCTTTTTGAGTACAGCTTCTTTCTCGACTTTGACGAGCGATTTGCGCTCGTCCTCGCCGAGCCCAAGCCAGAATTCCTTGATCCTCTCCCGCTCCTCCTGAGAACTGGTATTCCAAATCCGTTCCTTGGAGATTCCGGAGGGATGGGGCGTGCTCAACTGAGGTGTCGGGGAATCCGGCTGATCTGCCAGTTCTCCTGCTCCTGCAGCGCCCTTGTGTCTCTTCTTCTTGGACTTCTTCGACTTGGACGCAGAGCCAGGTATCCGGCCATTTACTTGAGCATGTGCCTGGTGAAGCTGGCTGTTAAATTGATCTTCGTCCTCCTCACTGTCCTCCTGGTCGGGATCTTGGCTTGGCCTGTGGGCTGCGGGGTCTGATGCGCCATTGACATTTTCTGCATTCAGAGCCGCCTCGGCTGCGGCTTTGGCCGCGGCCTTCTCACGACGCTTCTGCTTCTTCCGGTTGACGTTTGCTGGTGCCGGGGCGGGTCCGTTGCTCGTCGCGCCAGGTCCTCCGATGACCTGGGACTTTGCGCAAGACGCAGCGGAAGTCGTGGGCGAGGGCTGTGCGGAGTCGGGAGCAGACATGGTATCGGGCAGGGTGATGAACTTGGAGCCGTCCCTGTTTCTGTATTTCGCGCCTCTGGCTGTGGGGGACATTGGAGGAGGGGCGGGCGGCGCAGGCTGATTCCGAGATCCTTTGGACTTCATTTTGGCAGATTCTCTTCCTACAAAGGGGCGGGTATCGAGGTCATAGAGGGGGTGCGGCGACAGCGCGGCCCGGCGGGTCGTCAAGGTCTAAGAGCTCGGGGATTGACCGTGACCTAGATGTTGGTGGGATCGCAGGTCAGCTCAGCTCAGACGCTCCGCAGCGAAGGTCAATGTGCTCTTCTGTGGAGTGGTCTCGGTCGGCCGGCTTGAGGATTCAGCCCAAGGGCGACACGCAAACGAGTGCTACGGCCGTGTCGCGATGGGTGGCAGGAGCTCCGGCGGTAGCTATGGCTCGTTTGCGACCGGGACGGCACATGAGATGGAAGCGTGGTGGTGTAAATCAAGCACAGAAATGAAAAGAGGCACAGGTGCTGGTGCTGGTGCAGTTGTGGATAGTGCTCGGTGCACAGAAATATCGCGGGCGTTGATGGGAGGCTGTTCGTTGGGTGCAGGAGGGGCTCCGATGGGCTCGCCTTGCCTTGTCTTGGCTTGCCTTACCTGACAGCGTCTGAAGGGCTAGCTAGCAGCAGCTTTCCCGGATGTACCAGAGCGAGGGGAAGTTGTTGATAGCGGGTGAGGGAGCCAAATGGTGGGTCGGGTCAGCAGAAAAACCACAAGGCAGACTGCCACAAAAAGAGCGATGATGCTGCTGCCCCCAAAGAGCTCGGTGGTTGTCTGTCGTCTTGCCAAATAGAACCAAGACCCAAGGGGCGCCGCGGTGACACTGGCAATCAGTCACTTTTCCCTTGAGTCCAGGGTCGGCAACGTCGTTCCTACACTCGGCCTTAGGGAGGCGCCGCCCCAAGGTTCCCTCTAGGTAGCCTTCTCTCACTGCCAAGGTGTGATTGGTACGTGCCCTTGACTTTACGCACAAGTGAGCCAATAACACACCCCTCATGTGACCTGAGGGCCCACTTCGCCCCATCTTCCCCCGCGCTCACCTTACGGGCCTGGCAGCCTGGGACCTGGGTGCCTGGGCAGCCTGAATAGCGAGGCAATTAATTACAGCGTCAGTTGGTTTGATTGCTTGATTGAGTGGTAGCAAGTCTCGAAATGCCAATTGCAAACATCGGATTCCCGGATTTCCCCATACTTGAAACATGAGAAAATGGTCTACTCTGCTGCCTTCCTTGCTATTACTAGGCTTCAGTCAGGGCTCAACAAAAACCCGAGCCCATCTCACACATCACGCCTGGCTATGAACAGCCTCTGGATGCAGTCTTGACGGCTACAACCTGGCCTCCAATAACTATGTCGCCGTCCACAGGCGTCACCATCCCGCCAGCCGTGGTCACGTACAGGACCATCGCATCATCCTCGCGCCTTCCGAACTTTGCAGAAGTCGGCTCCGCAAGGGCCGTTGAGTTCACGTCTCCAGCCACGATGCTAACGTCTCCCGTCTCCGTGTTGATCTTCTGGATTGTGTTTGCTCCTCCCGTGGTCATCCAGACGTTGCTTTCATGATCGAGCGTGAAGTCGTCCCACTGGTCCAGCGGAGTGAGCGTCTGCGCAAGCGTCTCGACTTCCCCGATCGGCGTGCCGTCACGCACGTCGAGGCGGACTCTGTTCAACGTTTTCTCGCCTAGATTCGTGAAAAACAGAGAGTCATTCCGGATTTGTATCCCATCTGTTGCGGCGCTGCCGAAGGCGTAGTCAGGCCCAGGGGCTGTGAATGTATTGTTGATCGCTATCAAATACTCTCCGGTCTCGATATCGACCGAGTAAATGGTCCCGGTCCTGACATCCCCGACAATGAGCAGCTGTTTCTCCGGACTCGAAAGCAAAGCCATGCCATTGAGAAACGTCGCAGGTGGGACGTCGGCAATCCTGCTCACAGATGGCGGCTGGGTTGAGACGAACGCGTTCGAAGTTATATTTACACCGCCCAGATCGAGGCTCCAGATAGACCAAGACCCAACGACACTCTCGCCAGTGCTTAGGGAGATATTTCCCCCGACTATTGCAAACACATCCGGCTGGTACTCAACTATGCCGGACAGTCCTAGCACGCCTGAGAATTCGTGGACAAGCACGGCTCTGTCTGGAACCTCTGGGTCGATCAGCCAGATCTGAGGTGAAGTAAGGACATTGACAAGAATCTGTCCGTTCGGACGAACTGCCAAGTTCTCGACGTAAGTGTTGTTCGGAAACTGGTATATGGTGCGGACCTCAACGTTCTCGTTTGACAAGTTGACAATTCCGGCTGCTACGTTGTAGCATGAGAGAATGACTAGAGCAGCGGTTCCGGTGTACAACATCGCGGTCGATGTCAGCTTTTCTGTTAGATTTCAAAGACCGGTGTGTGGCATGCTCCCAATTACAAGGCTACATGTTGCCCGCTCACGCGGACTTTTATATTGGCCTCCCGGTACTTTGATTTTGGGGTCCTTCAATAAGGAACTGATGACCTAAGCTACAGGAGCTTGATCACCGAATCTTACCTCCGCAAAATGAAGGCAGATATCGGCGATAATCAAATTAGTCCTAACTCCTGCAAGTCATCATGGTGGTGATGGATGCCCTAGGGCTGCTAGTTCCGGCAAGTGGCAGAGTGCGCCGACACCACACAGTAAGCAAACATTGAAAAGACTCCCAAGGGAGACTCGAAGCAGGTCCAGTAGCAGGACTGATTAATGAGTCAAGCTTATTATAATGGTCCACGGATTTGCCCACCGTGAATGATGCACGATTTGCGCATGCAATCCGCCTTCCAGTCGAGCTCCAAGCGTAGCTAGAACGGCCCTAAGCCCAGTGGTGAAGGAACTCCCGGGTCTTCCGATCGGATAGATGTTAACTTGGGCTATCTGAGAAATCTAGTGGTCTATCTATTCGGGATAGCTTGGAGGAATCCAAAGTATTCTAGCGTAAACTACTCAGTCTGCCAGTGCATACTTCCCATGGAACGTCCTATGTGCTTCCCTCCTCATGTTTTCTTGCGTAGGATGATATGTGGAGATACCCTGGGACAAACGCCCGAGCTTAGGTAGATCCTTCTTTGTCCCATTATAATTACTCGAGTACCTGAATGGAGCTCTGAGATCCCTGGAGCTGAACCAAAACCAGAAACGTCGTCAGGGCGAAAGCTTTTGGCACATGTTGGGCAGCGGCTGCCGACAGCCGACGGCCGGCGAAAAAAACTACGGATACTCGAATCGCTTGCTGGGTGCTGCTGCTGTCTGCCGTCGATCCCCCTGATCGACGTGCTGCTTATTGCCCGCGCCAGACTGCCGTGCCTTGCGTGAGCACGCGGGAAATGTATTGGGCGCATGTGATGGTTATCGCATGTTGGAAAAATGGGGTAGATACTTGGTCAAGACCCGCATCCTATGGTACGGCAAGGCGGACGACGATAACGACAGCCTCATGCGTGCCATCGGGGTTCTCGACGGTTAGTCAGGTTAGTGTATGTAGCTAGCTGTTTGGCTCACGTTAGCCTGCGCAACGTTCCAAATCAAATTGGCCCTCGTATCTCGCCTCTATTCTTGGTGCGTGCCCGGCTCCTTGGGTCGTAGGGCCGAAACATCAGCTAACAACTCCCATGGCGTCTAAACCTTGTGCTTTGGGTTGCCTCCTCGCCGCATGGCCACAACAATTGCCAGCTCGCCAATTCGTGGTCCGTCCCCGCCTCCAGACCGCGGCCGGGAGCCAAGAAACCTGTGACAAAGACTTTCGGCACGGCTGTGAAGGGAAAGCGTGGGTTGCTGCACAGCACCCCATCCTCGTGTCGCGATATAAAGCCTGGACCCCTTTTGGGCATGGTTGCACAGCCTCACTGGCCCTCTGTCGCCCGGGCGGGCATGACGCGCATTTCTTTGCAGAGCACAGCTCATCAGCAGCTCCCGGTGGCTCCACCGCCGGCGGCAGCGAGTCCAGGAGTCGACGGCCGTGGGGTTTGATTCGACATGATACGCCGATTTATAGTTGTCCCGCTGGCGAGGAGCAAGCACAGCACCAGTCAGGACAGTACGAGTCTACGTATGCATGCACGCGTCTTGCAACATTGCAGTACTCTGGACCCTGGCATCGTGGCAGAAAAGAGGCTCTCGTTGACTCGTGCCGTCCCTTATTATTAGCGACGCGACGGTGAGGCTGTTTATTTACTATGCGTGTAGTCTACACGTGTAGCGTACTGGATATGATATGTTGTTGGGTGGAGTGGCATTGCAGTAGCCTGTTGCTTGGTTATCCGAAGGGGCCTGGGCTTCGAAGACCCCCTGAGAGAAGACCGAATCGAAGGGTGCAGCGTGCTGCAAGCAGGGTCTTGTTAGATGCTGTTCGGGTCGCTTGGGTCGCCTGGGCGGTGGTGCCCTGATCCCGTCGCATCTCACGAGGCCCAATGCAGCCTGTCGATAGTCACCTGTAGGCCCCGGGTAACAGACCGTCTGATTGCTGCAGTGTTGATCGTCAAAGCATCTGAACACGAAGCCGGAGTCAGAAATAGAAAATGGCCTTTTAAAAATTGGTGTAGACCGCATGGAGCTCCGTACCTACCCCGTACTCTGTGCCGTGCCAGCAAGTGCACCATGTCGTCACAACGTTGCAGTGGGAGTGAGCCCCGATCCGTGGGCTCCTGGGATGGTGGCCTGGCGGTTTTGCTGCGATCCATGGATGCTGCTTCGAGGGATCACTTGATGTCCTCACGTCTCAATCACGTCCACGGGTCTGTCGGGCTACCGGCGGAGCTGGCAGAGAGTGGACTGGCCGGGTGGAAATGTACGTAGCAGAAGCTCGTGGTCCCTGCTGCCGCCTGCACATCAAATGCCCACAGCCGCAGGTGCAGTGCAGGTTGCGCCAGGTAGGTACACTCCTCCTCCAGCTGTCCAGGTACAGTGCTCTTCTCTTCTTGGACGGGGGACGCTTGGCGCCATAGGAGATCCCTACCGCCGATCCACTGGCCCATCTAGGCGGGCGCAGCAAAGCAACCCCCAATCCCCCAATTTGTCTCAATTCGGTCCAGGACGGGATTTCCAGGGCTCCCCAAAGGTTAGCACTTTATCGATGACTGACTGTCCGTCCTGCGGTACCAGCACCAGCACCAGCACCAGCCAGCACCGCACAGCACATCCTGAAAGACGAGCGTCCAAAACCCAAGTCCAACCTGGGAAAGGCCTGTTCTCAATTACCTTCTCTGCTAGATTCTTTCCCCTCAAAAATCCCATTCCATCCCAATCCCCCCGGCCTTGCAACCTTCCCCCACGACATCCCAGTCCGAAACATTTATCCCGTCCGTTCTCTCGCCTCTCTCCCACGACCAGCTCGTTTCACTGCAGCTCAGCTACTTTACTTGATTCATTCTTCTTGACAATCGTTCATTCCCCTTTTCTGCCCCATCAGGCGCATTCGCTTTCACGAGGAAAGAATATCCAACCTCACCGTTACATCCACGGCAGCGGCGGCAGCGGCAGCAGGGACAGCAGCAGAATCACCAATCGCGCCAGATCAGTCAGCAGCATCGGTGCCGACAGACATCCCAGTCCGATAACGACATCATAAGCTTTCCCACCTGCGACAGCTCTCCAACACCCGCCGCAAGGAGCAATTGCTCGGTGAAGAGAGCGCCGCGAACCTTGCTCTCCACGATGGCAAGCGCTGGGAGTGCTCAGAACGTCATCCGAAGGTATTTCTATAATCCCTACTCTCTACCTCTCTCGGGGCCAGGCCGGCCTACAGCCATCAATTGGTTCTGACTTTGGTCTGCGCACGCAGGAAACTGGTCATCATCGGCGACGGAGCTTGCGGCAAGACCTCTCTGCTCAGCGTATTCACGCTGGGCTACTTCCCAACAGTTAGTTGTTCCCCATACTGGTGCAAACGAACCTCTCCAACTAGACAAGTAAATTGACTAACATCTGCCAGCATTATGTAAGTCAATCAACCAGATCTCTCACGGCGACAATCCACTGCTCCTACCACGACGAATACGACGAATTCTAACGAGCCCACGCGTGCCAGATCCCCACCGTCTTCGAAAACTACGTCACCGACTGTCGGGTAGACGGCAAATCAGTTCAGCTTGCGCTATGGGATACAGCAGGACAGGAGGACTACGAGCGGCTACGCCCTCTGGCATATTCTAAAGCACATGTCATCCTGATAGGATTCTCCGTGGATACGCCAGATTCACTGGACAACGTCAAACACAAGGTGGGTACCCCCTCTCCCGGGCTCCGGCCCACAAGGAGGATATGGGCAACACAAGGCTCGTGTGACGGATGGTTTCCCCTCCCGAGACCCTACGTTGCACCTATTCTGGCGGCTATCAACTTCGGGTTATCAGTTCCCTAGCCGATACACCGGTCACTCGCCGAAGACTATTGCAGAAGCTGACAAGACTCATATGGAATAGTGGGTCGAAGAAGCGACAGAAAAGTGCCCGGGCGTGCCGATCATACTCGTCGGATTGAAGAAAGATCTGAGAGAGGACCCAGTTGCCGTTGAGGAGATGCGTAAGAAGTCACTCCGATTCGTCACAGAACACGACGGTGAGACGGCCGCGCGAGAAGTAGGAGCCAAGAAGTACCTCGAGTGCTCGAGTCTAAGCGGAGAGGGTGTCGACGACGTATTCGAGGCGGCAACAAGAGCAGCACTACTCACGTTCGAGAAGGGTGAGGGTGGTGGCTGTTGTGTGATTTTGTGAGGGTGTGGAGATGTTGGTCTTGAGTGAGAAAGAGGTATCATCAGGGAGCCTACGGGGAATTCCCAGTGATATCTGTCAAAAGCGGCACAACTTCAGAGGACGTCCCCGACGATGAATGCTTGGACAGCCACTTCCTTCTTTCAACCGTCACTCACTCGGTACTCACGGCATATAAACAGGCCACCGCGAGGGCCACCACGCCACGAAACGAAACACGCATCTCGACGGCTAAACAACGTTGGCAGCAATCTATTATCGATGGTAAAATACCCCACGAAGGAAACTTGTAAGGAAAGCACGGGGTGCCCAACTACTGGCCACCAAGGTCCGGTTCACGGTCGGGCGGAATGGAACGTAAAAGGTACGGTCTATGGGAACGGTAAAGGGGGAGGGTTTTGAGGGTGGAAGGGCTCCATTCAGGGCAGCATCCGCAGTAATGCGCATTCTTCAGGCAGACTGAATTGCAGCGTAGCAAGGTTTTAACTATAGGCATCTAATTTCCATTCTTTGTACTCTCTGCAAGGCACGAACAAGCACATGTCAAGGCTGATTGGTGTGAGGCGAAAATTGTACGTTTTCTACGTTCGTGAATACATATGATACAATAACGTCAACAACTGCCTCGGCAAGGGAACCCTACGGCCCCGCAGAAACCACACCTCCTCCCATCCACGCCAGACGGGGAAAGGCTGGCAGCTCACAACCTCTTCCACTCATGATTCCAAGGCTTCTCCCCAGGGGTCTCCACAAGCGGCCGGGCATACTCGATCGGCACGGCGCCCTTGCCCCAGACGCCGAACTTCTCCATGGCCTTGCGGTACAGCCAGCCCTCGGGCCTCGTGCCGGGCCCGCCCATGTTCCTCAGCACCTCGCAGGCGTGCTCCATGCTCTGCTGCATGCGCATCATCTCCCTCTCGCGGCCCTCGTGCTCCCTGCGCTGGAACAGCTGCCAGGCGCGGTGGATGGTCCAGTGGCGCAGCCACCTGTTGCGCGCCATCCGCAGCGGCGGCGGCAGCTGCGAGCCCGCGTAGATGAACTTCATGATGTTGGCCACCTTGGGGTCCAGCTTGGCCGCCATCTGCGCCCTGCGCTTCTTGCGCGCCGCCGCGTCCATCGGGGCGCCCTTGTTGGGCCCGCCCTTGGGCCCCCCGCTCTTGCCCTTGCCCTGCTGCTGCTTGGGCGCGACGCGCGCGAGGCTGGGGGAGGTCGTGCTGAAGGCTGCTCGGGGCGTGCTGGATTTTGTTCTTGGCGGCGAGTGGATCGAGAGCGCGGCCGTGGCGCGTACGAGGGAGGTGAGGAGGCCATTCTGTGAGTTCGGTGTTTGGAGCGCGCTGGTCCTTGTTGGTCTCAAGAGACCTCGCAGGCCGCTTGGTGTGAACATTGTGAAGTGCTTTGCTGGAGGTCACGCTGCCTCGTCGACCTAGTTCGGGTTGCAGAGACGTTGCAGCTGGTGCAATGCACGTTTGCGCGTTGAGACAGAGATACAGTAGGCCTCCTTGAACACGGGGTGGCGGCAAGCTGTTGTTCTGTTCGACGGGTGCCAATGTGATGTGTATCAACCCCCTTCCCTTGAATACCGGTGTATCTCTCGGCACTGGTGTCAATCCTCGCTGATGGGGGGACCTCTCTGATGCTCGCTCAGGTGCACTCGGCCAGGATGGGCAGGTCGGCTTGTCGGAGTCAAGTGAAGCTAGTGGCTGCTGGGTCAATCAGACGTGTCTGCGAGAGTTCGGCTCGAGCGCAGTCGTTGTCCGTCAGACAGGCAGGATACACGTGCTGGGCCTCGAGGGAATGGAGCATGCGCAAAGGCGGGAGACATAGCTCGCTGCGACCCCAGAAAATCCAATCGTCGGCGCAGGCCTCGGATAAGCTCAGCTCCCGACCCTCCGATTGCTGGTCGGCAGGTACGTACCTGTCTCAGATCGTCTGTCGGGCGCTGCCGAGCTGGGTAGCATCAGGGCTCCTAATCAGGCTCAGTGGATCCCGTGTGTGGCATCCTTGTCACAAGAGGCTCTTCAGTTGTGCAGGTACGACGCTCAGACTTCAAACCACCAACTGGCCCAAGCCAACTGCGAATGCATTCAACCCCAGAACTGGTCGACACGCGAAGAGTCCAAAGTCACGTTACACAAAAGGGTACTCAGTCATAATGAACCTAACAGCTCCTCAGACATCTTGACCGGGAAAGCAGTGGAGTCCCTATGCCAGGATATCTTGAAGAGAGTACTAAGTAGGTATATCTGATAGGAAATCCCACGTTAATCTTCGAGCAAGAAGGCTGTTGTTGGCCACAGAGCGAACTAGTGTCCCCAGACATGGCCAATGCTAGTAAATTTGTCTGGTCCCAGCACGGGATCAGAGGCTCACGGATTTCAGGACATTGTTTTCAGCCCATATGGGCAACTACCACCCTGATGGCCTGCACTAGTCTGGCTGTGGCTCTTACATGTAGTGCCAGCAAGAGCGACAACATACTATGTGTGCCTGATTGCCTCAGAGTCTCTGGGACCATGTCCAAGCAGACCTGTTACATAGTAACACTGCACATTTCCCCATCAACCGTTGCTTGCTGAGTCACATTATGTTTTTCTCAATCTATTGCATGTTCCTTTAGTTTCCTCACTGCTGGCCTAGTGGGACCGACTATTAGTGTAGCCGAATCGAATTGATGGAAATCAATTACCGTTAATATCTATTTGGTCCATTTTGTTTAGCTTGTAACCCAATTATCATAAAAATGCACGGGGGAATTTCACATCAGGTTCGTACCTACTATGTGATTTCCCACATCTTCTGATCTCTTCTCATCCACGATCCCAATACCGACGACGTCTTCCACCAACCTATCTGTCAGGAGTGCATCAAGACTTTTCTTGCAGAAAAACAGCCCTCGACAAGATTTCTCCATTCTCAGCTTGGGATCTTTTCTCGTATCACAAGTGCCAGTCAATCATCTGGACATATTCCAACCATCGAAGCAAATAACCAAAGAGACAAAGACCTACTCAGCTTCCGCCATGCATCCCAATTCTCGAGCACCCAAGCGGGTACCGCCCACTGCCGGGTCCAAGTACCCGAGATCCCCTCATCCCTCCCCAAGGATTTGGGAATTCTGGGATTATCTGGGTTGGTGCCCGGCGGCGGAAACCATAGCGCCTTTGGACATCGGGCCACCAGCACTGCATTATCCAGGCGAACCACCTCTGAGTCCTTTGCTTCCGCACTCGACCCCCTGTGTCAAATTCACAAGCGAGTCTGTCGTGATCCCAGCAGCCCCACTCTCATCTGAATCACCACAGATTGTGCTTCCCCAGGAAGATCAGGGACATCACCGCTTCAACTTCCGTCTCCCCAAATTCTTGTCTTGGTTCAGGAGGAGTCGCAGTGAGAACGAGAATGAGCCACAGATTAGACGGAGGCTGTCACTGGGGTGGTTCACACGCCGGCGCAACACCAATTGACAGATTCCTGAAATCACCCAGGATATGTCATTGTCACCAAGTAATAGGCATCTCTCAATTTTGCAGAGTCTTGCAATCCAAATTTTTGATGTCTATGCGAGGTTGGTACAATGTGTACATTTGGTTTGGAGTAACACGGTTTGAGGCATTTGCTGGGATACAGGAGGTAAAAGGAGAACCATGCGCTTATGGGCTAGGATAAAAGAAGGGAAGGAAAGGAAAGGACAGGAAAGGAAAGGAAAGGACAGGAAAGGAAAGGAAAGGACAGGAAAGGAAAGGACAGGAAAGGAAAGGACAGGAAAGGAAAGGACAGGAAAGGAAAGGACAGGAAAGGAAAGGATAGGAAAGGAAAGGAAATCTATGTTATCAATTCAAAATTTTACTGTAGTCAGGAACTAGCAGTTGGGCCAATATCCTATGCTCGCGATTCTTATGCTCACCCTGACAGTTCAAAATGCCCCTGCGGGCGGGTTCATTTGAGACACATCTTTCTCCTTAAGAACCGATAATTACGAATGAACCAATTTCACCACCCATCTGTATCTTTTCCAGACATGTCACCATTTTCTTCTATGTCTACTGCATTCATGCTGATTGTGAAACAAGAAAATCCCTTATACTCCCACTTCTAAGTGTGACGAGGAAGCCATAGGAAAGAAAGCTGATGGGCAATAACCTCCACATCGAGACAAGGCGTTGTAAGTAAGAGTAAGGTTGTCATTAAAGATACCTGAATAACCTTCCAAAATCATCCATACATACTAACATACATGCCCGTTAATCGTAATCACATACTATATAACCATAACAAGTCGCCTTTTCCTTCAACCCCGCTCATTTTTCCTCGATGACACAAGACAAATCGTAATGCCATCATAAAAATCAACAAAAAAAGCTTCATCGTCAAATTAGGCTAGTGTGCGCGCTGGATTTATTTCTTCTTGTTGTCCTTCTTCCCAGTCAAGGCGTTGGTCAGGGAGCCGAGGCCGAGGCCGCCGAGCAGCCTGTTCAGGCCGAGGGTGCCCAACAGGCCGTCGACGATACCGCCGAGGCCAAGGCCGCTGAGAAGGCGGCCCACTATGCCGAGCACACCCGTGAGCAGGAGACCGACAGCGGCGATGATCTGGAAGAGCGGCTCGCCGAGGAGGCCCCACAGGGGGCTGAGCTCCTTCTTGGCGTGTGGCATGTCCTCGAGCTTGCGCTTGGCGCCCTCGATGGTCTCAGTGACGGTGCCGGTGAGCTGTGAGGTGGTGAGTTAGTATGGATGTAGTGAATGGGCAAGGTTGGTAGTGGGTGTGTGATAATGCTTACCTCCTTGATAACCTCAGCAAGGTGGAACTCCTCGGAGGTGGCCTCGCGAGTGCCAGACCTGTGCTTGGCATTGGCCTGGATGTGTCCATCGGGGTCGATGCCACGGATGACACCATGTGCCTCGCGGAGGATGTTGCTACCCTCCTCGATGAGTGGACGGACCTCCTTGACGAGTGCCTCCTCATCACGCTCCTCCTCGGGCTTACGCTCCATCGCCTCGATCTTGGTGGTGATCATCTTGCAGATGGGCTTGATCTTGTCGAGGCAGCCCTCGAGGCACATGGCCATCTGGACGGCCAGCTTCCTGTCCTGCTCTCTGTCCAGGCGCTCCTGCTTCTCCTCCTCGGTCTCTCCCTCCGGCTCGGGCTCGTCAGGAATCTCGGAGAGAAGGTTGACATGACCGACTGTCACACCCTTGGCGTTGACAACGTCGCCGTCGTCATCAATCTCGAGGCCAGCACAGACAAGCGGGTCACCGCTGGTGAGCTTGGCGACGATGTTGCCGTTTTGGTCGACGACGTTGCCCTCTTGGTTGACGTGCAAGCCAGCCAGGGCACCGACCTTCTTCTCGGCCTCCTCAGGCTCCCAGCGCTCAGCCTTGCCGAGAACGTTACCATTGCTGTCGAGGATGTCACCATCCTGGTCAACGGCACGACCGGAGAGCTTCTTTGGGTCACCTTCGACGAGGCGGCCGACGATGTCTCCACCAGGTGTCACGACATGACCTTCCTTGTTGACTGTCAGGCCGTTGAGCTCGGCGAAGATTCCTTCCTTAGAACCCTCGCGCTCGCCCTCGGTGACAAGTTCCGCGTGGCCGATAACATCGCCAGATTCGCTCAGAATCTCGCCAAGCTTGTTGCACATGCGGCCAACCATCTTGGCGACGTCACCATCGACGACACGGCCGAAGATGACACCGGCAGAGTCAACGACGTTGCCAGACTTGTTGACCCGCTTACCGGCAAGGATAGACTTGTCAACCACCTCCTCAGGCTCGGGCTCAGCCTCCTCCTCCTCCTCCCAACGCTCAGCCTTGCCGATGACGTTGCCAGCCTTGTCGAGGATCTCACCGTCGGCATCGACTGTCTTGCCTTGGAGGACCTTCAAGTCACCCTCGGTGACCTGGCCGACCTGCTGACCTTCCCACATGACCTTGCCCTTTGCGTCAATCGTGTTACCCTCGAAAGACTCAAACGGCTTGGACTCCATCATTTCTTGCAGCTCATTGTCGGGGATGGGCTCGGCGCGGCCAATTTCCTTGCCGCTGTCGTTCCAGATGATACCGTTCTCATCAACCTTGCGGCCGATTAGGTGAGCAACGATACCCTGTGTGATACGGCCAATAGCCTGGCCCTTCTCATTGACGACGTTGCCCGCCTTGTTGACCTTCGCATCCTTGAGGATGGAATAGTCGATCTCGGCCTCGGGCTGCACGGTGGCTGTTGGGTAGCCGCTGGCATAGGTGTACTCCGTCTGCTGGTCATCTGGGATCTGAGCCTCAGAAGCAGGAGCCTGAGTACCCTCAGCTTGCGTACCCTCTGCCTGAGTTCCGGCCTCGGTGCCCTCAACTTGGGTACCCTCATATTGAGTAGTTCCCTCGGGTTGAGTGCCCTCGTACTGGGTGCCCTCGTACTGAGTGGTGCCTGGCTGGAGTTGGGAGTCTGCCAAGGTCCCGTCCTGTAGTTGAGATCCCTGGATTTGAGTACCGTCTGGAAGTTGAGTACCCTCGGGCAGGTCGTTAAGGTCGATTTGCGAGGCGGTGAATCCTTCAGGGAGCTGGGTACCCTCGGGAAGCTCCCGGAGTGTACCTTCAGTCTGACCCTCGGTCCCGGTAACGGCCTCGGTCTGACCCTCAGTCTCGGTCTGACCCTCAGTCAGACCCTCAGTCTCTTCGTCGCCTGGTAGTTTTTGGCTGTTGTCAGCAGCGTAGGTGACGGAATCCTCGGGTCGCAGCTCCGAATCATCTAGTTCGTCACCTTCGGTTTCGAGCTGGCTTTCTCCGGTCTTTGCCGTCGTGGTGGCTTGCTCAGTGGCGCCCTCGGTGCCCTCAAGATCGGTCTCTCCTTCCTGAGTGGTGGCCTCGGTGCCGCTCTTCAAGCCCGATGCTTGGGTTTGCGCTTGTGAGTCCTCAGGCATGGTCAGGTTGGTGCCTGTGTCACCGATCTGGCTCTGGATCTTGCGGATGGACTCCGGTACTTCGGAATCGTCCTGCTGCTGAGACTGCTTGCTGCCACCGCCGAACGATGGGACGATCCTGCTGGCGCCGCTCACAAAGTTGGAGAATCGAGAGCCACCCTGGGATTGTGCGTCCTTGGCATCCTCAGCAGTCTCGCCAGCCTTCTCGGTGGCCTGCTCGCCCGTTTGCTCTGCGGGCTCAGTCAGGTCTTTGCCTTCGTTCTCGGGAAGGTCATCCTTCTTGGACTCGGCTGTCTCCTGCGCGTTGTCGACTGCGCCATTGGCATCCTCAGACAAATCGTCGTGGTGGAAGCCGTTTGACATGACGCTGGGCTCCTTGGCGTTCCTGCTGAAACTATTGTTACTACCGGGCGCTTTGACGGCTGCGTCGTCATCTCCTTCGTACCTGACTGACTTGTTGGCGGTGCTACCGGCAGTCGACTTGACGTCGCCAACCTTGGATTGGACCTGGGATTGAGCGTTGCCGCCCTCTTCGCCCTCTTGTAGGACCTCAGGTTCTTGGACGCCCTTGTCTTGAACTTGTTGTTGGGCTGTGCTGGTGGGGGCCTCAGAGCCGTCATCGCCCTTGGATGACTGCTGCTTGTTCTTGCCCCATGGCCAACCTCCTGGTGGCTGTGTGTCCGCCATGTTGATGCTTGTGACGATGTGAGAATAAAATAAAAGGGATTGGTCACACCAAGTGGTGCTGGTGGTGTGATGGTATGAGCGTTGAGGTGTGGTGTCTCGGTCAAGCAGCACAGTAAAGATGCAGCTTGGGGGAATACAGATGGGTAATTAGGGGGAATCTTTTGGGTTTACGATAACTGTTTGTTCTCGTGTGGTTTTCAGCTTTGGATAATGGCAAGGACCAATCTAGCAGCTTGGATTCGCCCTGCGATGGCAGCTTATATGCGTTCGACACGCTCGTTCGAGGGACCCTGCGTGATCCGGCCTAGCCAAAGCAACAGCAGGCTACCGACAGCTTCCTGACGAGGGGACGTCATCTGTGGAAGGGTGTAGGAAGCGCTCCCCCAGCCTTACGTCACAGCCACACCCATCTCGATCGTGTCTTGTCCGGGGCGGCGCAGGAGATCATCGCATAATGACAGGATGGTGGTGAGTACAGAAGCAGAGAGGAGGCAGGCATCAAGCCACAAGCTAAGGGGAGCTCCCCGCGCATGACTTCATCGAGGCGATAGGATTGACCTGTCTCGTACTGGTGTAATGCTGCAGTGGATATCACATCTGAGAGACTTGGACCAGCCAGGGCCAGACCTTCAGGGTAGGAGCGGTTACATGTCTCAGGATGGGCCTCGTGGATATTGTCTGACATACCTGGGTGAGTTGGACCAGTTGACATTGGAGGGTGGGCCCGTCCCGTGTAATGCCATTGGCCGGGCTCAGGGAATGGGAGACCTTGCCCAGCGTATCATCGCAGGCGGCGAGTGGCAAGAAACAGGTTATTGCGAAGGTGTGGCTTGTCTCCCTGGCGTGTGGCGAAGGACTTACACCAGAATGAAGTCAAGTCAGCCACTGGCAGCCCTCCAACAGTCTCAAGTGGCCATCATGTATGCACCTCGCCCTCCAGGATCGCTCGACAGGCAGCGATCGACAGTACAGCTCTCCCGTGAGCTCTGGCTGGACACAGAGAGCTCGGACAAGGGTAGCTGTCCGCGATCTACGTCATTCGGCCGGTTGGGATGGAGCCTGTGGTTTGCTTCTTGATGTCGATTTCCCTATCGAAAACAAGCCAAGCAAAGCTGTGGACGAGCCGGCTCCTCCTGCCGCTGCCTGCTGTGTTGTTTGCTTCTGCTCTCGCTCAGTTTCTTCTACACCCTGGGAGCCGGTAATCCCGGCTAAGGTGCAATCTCGCCAATCGTATTTTTCACTATCTTGATCATGGTGTACGGAGTACTCTTCCCGCTTAGGCCACCAGTTCATCGTGTCTTCACCAAGAATGATCTTCTAGCCTCCGCCGCTTGTTCGGGATCCACGGAATGCCACCTCTAAGATCACCACTCGGACCAAGCTCTCAGAAACAGTATCTCAGATTGCCATTTCAGAATAAACCCTGTGGGACCCTGTGGGGTTCTCCAGTTTCCTAGTTACGACTCCTGGCGCCGGCTCCCATATCCTCGAAATATTACCATGATTCACACGAAGAATCCCTCGGATCAAATAACTACTCGAATACAATTTTCGGCCGGGCTGGCTGCCCGTTGTCATTGAAGACCGTTGGAATGCGTATGGTGAGCTGAATACCCTCGGTTGTTGACTTGACGTCTAGGAAAATGTCCGAAGGGCTTGGCTTCCTTTCCTCGGGCTGCTTCCTGTGGCTCTGGGCATTTTCGCGTGGTTGCGAATCTGACGACGATCCGGCCTGGTCCCCCGAACCAGTTGCCTCAGGTTTCTGATCCGAATTGGGTGGCTGTGAAGGCGCCGTACCGTTGCCAGCTTTGCCCTTTCCACCCTTGTTGGCCTTCTTCCCGAAGCCAGTCTTATTGTCTTGGAAAGAACCGACGACGTTCCCTTCCGCATCCAGGATGTTTCCGAACGGGTCAACTCTCAAGCCGCCCGGCCCTTGGCCAGCGGCAGCCATAGCTTTCATGACTTCTGCCAAATCCCACGTTGGATGCTGCTGTTGTGACTCCTGCTGCTGCCCCTCTCCCGTTTCCACTTCAGCAACGTAACCCAACAGTTCGCCCTCGTCACCGAGCACGTCACCTCGAGCGTTTGATATAGTCCGCCCGACCATAGACGGCAAGTCACCTTCGACTCGCCCGAGGACGCCTCCCTCGTCATCCAGAACATCTCCGAATTCGTCGATGGTTTTGCCCACTAGATGACCTTTTGGGATCTGGTATATGGGAAGTTTTGTTGGCGGGTCAGAAGGTTGGCCATCGGGTGGCGGTGTTGGGTGAGGATTAGATGATATGGATTCGACTGGATCGATTTTGGGTATGCCGCCAATGGGCGCAACATACGCTGGACTACCCTTTGGTGTCTTCTTTCGTGTCTCCTTTGGCGGCGTATCATCTGGGAGCTCCTCTACCTCGATATCATCGTCATCGCGAGGCCCGCGTTGGGAGCTGGCGCTCCTGTGTGCAGACTGAGGTTGATTGTTGTCGCCTTTACTAGTGGGTTCGCTATCTGCCTCGGACACGGCGGGCTTATAGCCGACTCCGCCGCCAGAGGTGGTACTCTGCTCCATTGGAATTTCGTAGGAGCCGCGTAATGGTCCCTGATGTGACACTTTCTCAGTCGGCATCTGTGCCTCACTGCTCGATATACACTGCGGGCGAGATGACTTCGAAACGAAAGCGAAGCTTGGCGCAGGTGATGTAAACAAAGACTGCCGGCGGCGACGTGCTCAAGATGATACTTGTCGCGTAAAGCGTCGCGACAGTTGGCGGCGACGCGCTCAGCTTCACCTCTGGTCACCCAGTTACTAGAGCTCCAAAGTGCAGGCGGAAGATGCCGTCGCCTACGTCACTAGTGGTGGTGGGGTGGGGAATGGCTGTTCTGGGCCTGGCCAGGTGCGAAGACAAGGGATGCTGCAGTTGCTGATGCGGGTGCAAAGGCAAGTGTGTGAAAGTAGTGTGAATGAGGAGGCCCGGCGCCGAAGACAGCGCCGTAGAACGCAGGAACACGAGGCAATCTAGCGGTAAATGGCAAGGTAAAACCGTATCGCAAAATTTGGGAGAGCATGCCATGCCCCTTTCGCAGGCTAAGACAGCCAGCCGTGTTAGAGGCTGCGTCCCCGCTGCTCTCTAGACACGGCCGGGCAAGTGTCAAGCCACACCTCTGAAGGGGCCATCCTGCAGGTGACATCACTTGTCCGTCGCGCATACAGCGTCGCAGGATCTGATTCAACGACGAAGGTGCCAGAAACCTGCTTTGGGCCCACAGATGCACACAGATCTGCTCCACATCTGCATGAGATGAGGCTAGGGTGGAGTCCAGACCCGACAGACGTTTGAGGTGTGGCTGACGCCATGATGCGATGAAAGTGACAGCGCCAAACTACGTGAGGCAAGTGCTGGCTGCCTCCAGCCACACTTGCGAGTTTGGATGACAGCAGACCTCCCGGCCGCCTGGATGGTTCTGAGAGTTCCCCTCTGATCAGGTCAGTGCCGAGCATGAACTACCGTTTCAGCTGGGGAAGACGGTTCCAGGAGGCCCTCGGTACTGTGGCGCATTTCTCTTGGGAGGGACGCTGGGTTTCCAAGGCTGGCCCGCATTAGAAGGCGCTGGTTGGCCGACTAGCATATTGCAACTAAACTTCAGTAGTAGCGCGGTGCCGCAGGTCATATGTTGTTGTAGCGAATAGGCGGATGCGCAGAGCACTGCCGTACCACCCACCTAGGAGCGCTCGCCTCCTCATCAGAGGTTTAATGGCGGACGAGTACGGGCCAGGCAACGGGTCGAAATTGGACGGATGCTGTTCTCGCCATCACATGTGCCTTAAGACAGGGACACCTCTATCGTTCCATAATGTGTCCCCGTGGCGAGGCGCAGACGGTGTCGACGCTCAGACACGTCGAAAGACGTTGCCCGATGTGTTCAGTCGATGCGAAGACAGACCCGAATACGCTTGGCAGTGTACAGTGGATAACAGACGAGATAACCAAGAGTTTCGTAAAGATGGTGGGAGACAGTATCTCAGGAATGTCCTGTCGATGGAGCCCACGTGGATCTGTGTATCGTGGCCTCTGAGACAAAGTTCGAGTGACTCCCGAACGGCAACAACAAAGTCTCTAGACCTTGGAATTCCAGCGAGATTAAACGAGGTGGTGTGTTTCCTTGATGGAGCTGTAGACTATGCGCTGCAACAGGCACACAGGCGTCGACCAGATGAGGGCCGAAGGTTGTATGTGCGGGTTGCAGAGTCGACCACAACAAAATAGTCGAATCGATAGAGCTTCACAGAGAACCAGCCATGTGCCCTGGGTGATATGCCGGGTGTGCAGAAGCTCCTATTTCAAGCTCGTGGGAGGTGGTAGCAGCTGGACAAGCTTGCCTCGTTGGGTTGACACATCTTGGCGTGGTCCAAAATTGGGTTGTGCATGTCTCATTTGCTGAGGATGAAGATGGATGAGGATGAGGATAGTGTCGTCCCTCGCATCTGTAAAATCAAGTATCTATGCAGTCTGGGCGGTTGAGGTAGGTCTATCAGCTGACAGTCGAGGTGGGTGGGATGCATGTTGGTGCAGGTACTAGACCAATAACTGAGCGAGCGGGCTGGCGGGTGAGGTTGGAATGGACCACCAAGCCGCAGCATTAACGCTAGGAACCCTTCTGTAGTACAGAGTGTGTCTCACACGCCGTCCCAAGCTTTTCGACTGACTTACCGCGTGCGACAGCGGGTGTGCTACTGGACACTTGGGGTTCCTAGGTGCCAGCTTCCCGCAGCCAACGTCGTGACGCGGGGTCGCACCGTCTTACAGCGAACTTCTACCATACTTAGGATCCAACGTTTTGGGACGGCGGCCTGCCCTGCCCATCACTGCTCGGGCCCTGTTCTAACCTGCCTTCCAGCTCTTCTAGGGCAGCACTGGGCGGGTAGGCGGGTACCTACGTAGGCCTGGTAGGATGGCCCGATGTCTCACTTCCCACCACCGTTGGGCTTTTTTCTAGTGCTAACCATCGCAACGTTTCGTTACCTTCCCCCTTCCGTTCGCCAAGCAAAAAGTTGCCCGCCCCGCGGCGGCTCCTGGCAACGCGCCGTCAGACCCTTCCATGATCGCCTGCTCCCGCCAAAGTCTAAAACACAAGCTACGGCAAGACAACCAAACAATCAGGACAGCTGAGCCACAGTTTTAATATTTGATTACCATGGTTATTATCAGATTATCAGCCCGAGCGCCACAGCAGAGTGCCGTTCCGCTGCCGCGCCGCATCTTAGATGATCCTGACGATCCTGTTATTATGCAATCCCAGTGGCCAACAGCATCGGATTGGATTGGCAAACAGGGCAATAGAAGGCTTCTGCTACGACGGGCCTTCGGTCTGGACCACTTGATCAACAGTGACAGGCTTTGGGCCGGGGCGTGCACTACTGCGAAGGCCGGGGCATGCGACGGCTGAGGTAGCACGCGCGCTCACCGATTGGGCAGGGTCGAGGCTGAACGGGCAACTCGAGCCCTCTGGGGTGTCAGGATGTCAGGAAGTCGGTGGGCGATCGACAACCTCAACGCGTGGCCCTCCTCAAAACCGTTGCTGTTTACTACGTGGTGAGCTCTGCCTCTGTCTGCTCTACCAGTCCAGCCAGTCTGCACGCGGACTAGCCTCACCTCACAGTAGCGCCTCGCAGAGATTGGCCCGTCTAGCTGCGGAATCAACTCCCGATTCGTTTTGAGACGTACTCCAGATCCTCTTACGGAGAATATTTACATGAGATTATGGTAGGTTTGTTAGTTGTTTTCCTTTCCTTCTAGCACTGCGCTTCTTGGACGAATGACGTTGTTTATGTGGAGAGCACACGCCAGAGTGGCTAAACAGGGTGCTTCGTGCGAAAGTATGCTCACAAGTGCCTTGCCTAGCCTCTGCGTTGGCCAATCCCCGTTTCCAAAATCCAAGGAGGGACGTTGTCTTTCATGTGAGCCTGTCCTGCTCGCTGGAGGCGGCGTGGGCGGCTGGGAGCTCTCCAGTCGACCGACTTGTGGGGGTCTGGCTTAATCAACGTCAAGGAAGGAGGGCAGAACCATGGGCCAAAGCTCACCTGCAATTCTGGCAGCATGTTTCCCAGCTTCTGGGTCCCGGAAAAGCTTCAGCGAAAGGCCGCGACGCAGCGCCTCAGCAAGAGGTGGCTTGAACAGGCGGCACGGGCTGGGGAGGAGCATTTGCTCCATCATGTCGCCGGGAGTACCCTACCTGGACCTGTGGGCAGGCAAAGCAGCCTGGCATTCCACCGCCACACCTCCGAATCTGCTTTTTTGACGACACATGAAGAATTCAAATGACTGCACTGAATCATGAATGGAGCGAAACTTTGGTTTAAATGCAAATAGACTCAATGTGTGGTGGCGTCACAGGTCACACATTTCCCGAATAAACCGTCAAGTGAGACCTGAACCGGTATTTCATACAGAATCGTGGTCGCACGATCACTTGTACACGAGCACAGTACGGGCGACAACCATAGCAGGTACTCACGTACTCTGTGCTGCAGACTGCAGTGCAAGAGCCAGGGCCGAGTCGACAAGGGGTGAGATCGCCGGAAAGACCACGGGAATCTCGACGAGACATTCCCCGCCGCTACCGAGAGACCGCCAGGACCGCTCGACGTTGCACTGATCTGCACATCAGAGGTGGAGAAGGGCAGTAGGTCGTGTCAGGGCTCCAGGGACCCATATCCCGGCCGAGTTAGAGGGCCAGGCCCACGAGCCATTGGTCGCTACCAGCTCTCCGGAGGCGGCTCGATCAATTCACTGTGGCACCGCGCAGTGCAACAACCAGCCCTGTGTCCTATTGGACACAAGGCCAGTCCTCACCTGTGACCGTCCCGTACGGTCCCCGGTTTTCACCTGCACCGTTTCTTGCATCTCGTGGTCGCCCAGGCGCAGCAGGGAGGCAGGGAGCATGGGAGGGTGGGAGGCATGGGAGCATGTTGCGCACACCTTCTCCCGAGACATGTCCGTATCGCTGAAGATTCTGGGAGCCCGGTGTTGCATCGCGAGGATTGACAGCAATCGGGCTTCCGGACCTTCATGTGAAAAAAAAAGTTCACATGAAGTTCGTTCATGCACCGCCTGGCGGGCGGACGGGCAACACCCCAGTGATCATCCCGTCCGGATCGGACAACACGCCACAGCCAAGACTGCCCCGTACGTGACATTTTTCGCCTCCCGCGGTGGTGAGTGTGGCGCACCGCAGCGGCTGTGGAGAAACGAAACTCTGTTCACAGAGATGCTGCAAGCTACCGTCCTTCCCGCCCGCGTAGGGTTTCATCGAAGCTGGATAGGAGACCTGGGCACGCCTGGGGAGCACGGTCAATCCCATCAGGATGACATTTGAGGCGAAGATCTAGAACCTCATACCCTCCACCACAGGGCCGATCACTTTCACGACTCGCCTCCAAGGGCATGATCCACTTTTGAGATCAACAACTTTTTTCTTCTTCTTCCCTTTGCCATATTTCCGAAGGAGGCAAATTTTCAGTACAGTGTACAGAAGAGCATTTACACAGTCAATTGAATTAACGTAGATAGGTCATAATCATCCCCCGATGGAGTCTAGCTAAATCCACCCCTTTCATGTCATGACTCTTGAAGAAGTCCCTGAATCCCAACATGCGCCGGCACCGACCGCGGTGGAAAATGAAAATACACATAGAAAAAGATCCGTAAAACGTCCCGAAAGGCATTGTCTCTGCGCACACTCCTTCTCAGTTCCTAGTGTCCCAAGCATTAGTTCCATGTTGCCTCTCTCACTTCCTGGTCCACACGACAACAGCGGTACATGAGGGTGTGGAAAGCAGGGCGCTAATGGCTCGGGAGACAGGACTGCGCAGCCAAAAACAGAAACTAGCCAGCCAGGGAAAAGACGACAACGGTATTGGTACATGCTCTGGCTCTTGATCTTGTCCCCTCCCCGCCACACACACACTGTCTGGTACTCGAGATTCGTGGGGTGTGGTTCTTTTCTTATGTCTCACTGTTTCTCTCCTTTTAGCTGCCGTACACGGTGCGCCATCGCTTCTTTTTTACGTTGTGTCCCTGGCCGTCCTTTAGAAACAGAACAGACGTGGTTGCAGTGTGGTGGAGAGGGTGGGAAAAATGATGTTGACTGAGCTGTGTGTTGTGCGTGTTGCGAGCTTCCCTGTGACAGTATGACCAAAGACAAGAAAAGACAGGGTGGGCTCGCCCTATTAGGCAGTGGGCTGCGCTCGTCCACTTGGAGGCACGCAGCCCCTCCCCCCATGCACTGGCACCACACAGCTGGGTGGCAAGAAACACAACCGGGGTTGGGTTGGAAGATTAAAGAAATAAGAAAGGTGAGAGCACATACAGCAGAGCCAGCTCAAGGTCACCGTGGATCTTGGCCTTCAGCGTGATTTCGATATCCAAGTTCAGGTCCAGCCTCAACCGCAGCGTGTCTGACTTGCCGCCGCCGCCGCCGCCGCCCTGCGGTTGTTGTTGCTGCTGCTGCATCTGTTGTTGGGCCATGTTGCCCATTTGGCCGGGCATTCCACCGCCCATCTGGTTCATTTGGCCTTGTTGGTTCCTCTGCTGCATCTGCTGGTTCTGCTGGCGCGAGCGGCGGTTGGACCTCTTCGGGGGCTCGTACTGCTGCTCCTCAGAGCCGGAATCAGACTCTGACTCCTCGACGACCTGCTGCTGTTGCTTCTTTTGCCTGCGGGGCTGGCGCTCCTGGGATTGGGAGGAAGACATATTGACTGATGTGGGGGGTTGGTATGTGGTGATGGTATGAGTAGGCCTTGGGTATTGGCGGTAATGGAAATGGGGGAGAAGAAAAATGTCGTCTGGTAAGTGATCAAGTCTCTTTTGCCTTAGAAGATGGATGTGTCAAGTCGTTCCCTTTCCCCTTTCACACTACGCTTCTGTCAGAACAGCCGTGGCCTAATATGGCTCCCGAAGAGTCGTCCCTCCTGGCATCAAAACCTGATTTCCCCCTCCGCATTCGATTTGCGAAGGTGCCAAAACAGAATGAGATCATACCTCCCCCGTGTGGCCTTCGGGGCTTCGTCATCTGCACCCCCAGATGTGATCTAGACTGAATCACAACTGATCGGATCGATGCTGGCTGGTGACTGCATGGGCGGGACCCCTGAGGAGACGAGACTGGGGCCGCCATGGGTGGCAGGCGGTGGGACCCGAAGATACTTGAGATACATCACCCCAGGGGGCGCCGTCGATCACCATTCCGTCTTTCCGTCTTTCCGTCTTTCCGTCTTTGCCGTCTCCTCCTGTCTGCCTGTCTGCCTGTTGGACCTGTCAGCCAGCTAGCACATCTACGTGTACAGCACACGGTAAGACACAGCGAGGGCTGGCTGGGCCTGGCTGGGCAAGGACTGACTGTCGACTGTCTGATGAATTGGTTTGGCGATTGACTTCCACTAACGTATTATGCCACGCAGCCAGCCCTCATGCGAGCTGCTGGGGCTGTAAAGCTCAGACCTGCTGCTTATCCTCACCTTGGGAGTTCCTTCCCATTTCCCTTATGCCCTTCAACGCCTTGTCCCGTTCCGTTCAAAGTTGTTCCTGCAGCCCGCCAGGCCGCGACTGCCTCTGGTCCCCTCCGTTTTGCGTCTTGCCCCTGACCTTCCTCCTCATCTCTCTCTAAGCCCTAGTGGTGCTACAGTACTGTATGTCGACACTACTGGTTGTTTTCTTGTCCTTTCTTCCCGCCGACCCACTGGCTGCTCACCCCCAGCTGCAGCTTCCTGAGCAGCTTGATCGGCGCCCACCTGTAGGACGACATCCTGGGGTCGAAGGCCGGCTGCTCATCATCCTGCTCCTCCTTCTCGTCCTCCCCCTCCCTCTCGGCTTTTGGTTTCAAGCTACCATCTCGATCCCTCGACAGAAAGACCTCCCACATCTTCCTGGTCCCTCCCCCCAGTGCTACCTCAACCTCGACCGCGATGAAGCGCCAGTCGTCCTCGTCGAAGGTGAGGAACTCCTCGTCTTCGCTCCATCCCCATGGCCCGACCACGTGCTCTGCTGTGTCTTTCCGGCTGCCGTACTTGACCATGCCTGTGTCCTTGTCGACGTACATCCAGTTCAGCATCGGTGGGTCCTCCGAGATTGTGGACACCAGCCCTTGATACCCTGCCTCGGATGGGTACTTGAAGTAGTAGCCGTTGAACTTGTGGCCTGGCATCGGCGCTTCAGGATGATCTATCCACATCTGTTTACGATTCAGTCAGCCTTGTTCCCCTCGTCCTTCTCGATTCGAGCTGTCCATCCGGGCTTTTTCTTTTCCTGTTTTCCCGACCGCGAGTGCCTGTCGGCACATCCAATGGCGACCAGCGCACGCAACCGTTTCGCAGTAGCCCCGAATGCGACAGTGTGTTCATGGGCATAACTGCATGGCGCATGTTGGTCTCCCGTTGGCGCTGGCGCTGGCGCTGGTGGCTGCTGGCGCGGCCGGGTCAAATCCTGGGTAAACTAGGCATGATGCCATAGCTCCCCTCCCAAGCTTGATGCGACATCTGTGGCTAGTGCCGCTATGCCGGAACAGGAGAAATTAGGCCACTCACTCTGCCTGCTGCGAGGACGATCCAGGCCTCTGTCGGCGGGCCCCCGTCGATGGACAGCGTCGCTGTCATGTTGAACTTGATCTTCTCCTTGAGCTTTGCATTCTCCTGCTTCTTTGCGCTGATGCCCTGTGCCACGCCCGTCACCGTCGGTATGGACGTGAGGACAAGTAGTCCTATGACCATCTTGACGTGGAGTAACTCTTTGTTGCGTCGTTTCGTATAGTTGACGATCTCTCCGTATTGCCCGGTACGAGGTGGGGACTCCGATGCAAAAAATAGAAGTACAATAGAATGTCCGGTTCGTCGCGGTCGCTCTTCTTGCGGGTCGGTTCGCTGCAGTCGTACAGTCCACTGGAGGGTAGAAGAGAAAGTCAGTTGGCAAGTCGCCAGCTCGGCACCTCATCATGGTTCTATGCCCTCCGTGGGGCGTTTCCTTCGTCATGCTGTCCCCGGGTCCAGCCTTACTATCCCCGCTTGTCTGAAGCTCACCCTACCCTCCATTGTGAAGCTCCATCCCAGCTATGACTTCACAATATGCAGGGTTGTGTGATGGGGCCCACCTAGTACCCACATTACGCATATGTTGCGCAGACCCCCATGAGTCGGTACCTGACAGTACATGTCATGTCAACGCTTCACACGCAGTGACAGCCACCCTTTCCTGCCTCTTTCCTCAGCTTTCCCGACGTCATCCAACATCATCTCGATGTCCTCGATGCCCACAGGCTCGGTCTAGACCATGATACACCAGCGTCGCGGTCCCTGGTCCTGGAAAACAAGATTCCATCCCCAGCTTTCGGCATCACCCAACCCATCCCGGGTCCACTGACGCAAGCGCACTGAGGCCATGGGTTCATCGGCCGCGAGCTGGTGAGGTAAGGTGTGTGAGATGATCGAAATGTGATCGGTGCCCCTCGTCGTAAAACATGTTTTTCGGACATTTGTCGTCTGCCTGCACATAGGGTAGTAGGACCATTGCGTCAAGCCTGCCAACTTTCTCATGCAGGGTCTTTCTGACTTCGTCAGAGGGGGGTTTAAAACATAGACATACCAGGACGTGCACTTGCCCACCCTTAGAAATTCCCTTTTGTGTAAAGACAACTTTGTCACCTAGTGCCTCATTCTCATCCAGCATCATAGCGAGTATCTTGAACCAACTCACTAGAGTCGCCCAACATATACAACCGCACTTCGTTGCCATTGTAACAATATCCCACAGTGATCATGTCGTCTTCGGTAGGTCGTCGTGCTCACCCAACAGAATCTCTGTGATGTGCTGCTTGCTGATTGCCCCGCTCGTAGCAACGAGGAACGCCCAAGACTGGGGAAAGGAAGGCTTCCCAGAGTGAGGCCTCGCGTCCCGGCCAGCAGAGACAAGAGTCGCAACAACAAGGACAAAAGGAGAGCCAGTCACAACAACAACCTGAGAACAGCCAGACCCAGCAGCCTCAAGCTGAGGAGACGAACAGCAAAGCTCAACCTGAATCTCGCAACAACCAGGCCACCGCGGACGAAGAACAAGAAGAGGACGGCCAGGAAAACGAC
This sequence comes from Diaporthe australafricana, assembly GCA_039880735.1. Lineage (NCBI taxonomy): Eukaryota > Fungi > Ascomycota > Sordariomycetes > Diaporthales > Diaporthaceae > Diaporthe > Diaporthe australafricana. The sequence goes on from JBCEDM010000001.1 coordinate 8,303,315, forward strand.
CAAGAACAAGACGGCGAGGGAGGAGAGCAAGACGAAGACGACCAGTATTACGACCAGGACGACAACTATGACGACCAGGCCTACTCTGGCGACGAGGAGCAGCAGTACGAGCCCGCACAAGACCAAGGGCAGGAGCAACAGGTAGAGCAAGAGCAAGACGAGCCCGAGCCTGAGCCCGAGATGCAGCGCGACGCTTCGCGCGACTCGGCCGCGACGCCCGCATCGGACCGGCCCGCCACGCCCAAAGACAACGAAGAAGCGACACCGTACTGGGAGCAGGACGGCGAGCAACAAGAACAGGAGCAGCAAGTGGCCGCGCCCAAGAAGAGCAGCAAGAAGAAGAGCAAGAAGAGCAAGAAGAAGCAGCCCAAGTACGAGTCCGAGGACGAGGAGGAGGACTACGAGGAGGACGACGACTGGCAGCAGCAGCAGTACTGGCAGCAGCAGCAAATGTTCCAGCAACAGCAGATGATGCAACAACAGCAGCAGCAGGGCGGCGGCGGCGGCGAGAGCAAGAACCCGCTCAAGCTGAGGCTGGAACTGAACCTCGAGATCGAGATTGAGCTCAAGGCGCACATCCACGGTGACCTAGAGTTGGCTTTGCTGTAAGTCACTGAACCCCGATTTCTTCCCTCCCTTCCTTCCCTCTCCCTTGTCCGCCCTGCATCGGCCCCAAAAGACCACTTGGCCATTCCCTCGTGGTTGAGACACGCTTTTCGGTGGTCTTGTGCGATTTCGGTGCCGTTTGAGTGTTGCCTCTATTCCACACTGCGCGCAGTTCATCCGGCTGACTCGTGCTAATCAAGTACAATGTGATTGTAGTGACGGTTAATGCGATATCGACTCGAACACGTCCTTTCTGAAAACTCGTCCCGGCGAACGTGAGGACTCCGTGGCGTTCATTCTGGGGCGACAGGCGGGACTGCTGTATAATTTCTCTTTGATTTCCACGATGTGATGATTATGTGAACGGGTTGGCTGGGTTTGGCTGGGCATATTCCACTTTGTCTCGTTGTCGACTTTTTTGCTTTTGTGTGCTAAAAGGATGCTTGGTGGATAGCGTCAGGTCGATACTTGATATAAACCTATATGTAATGCGGAAATATTATCTTTGCAGCCATCGCCTTTACCAATATTGTTGCGCTCGCACTGGGAGTGTTGGAAAGACATATTCGCCCTTCCCGCCGGTGACCTACCTCGGCTTTTAATGTTTCTTATCGTTGGACATCGTGTTGCTGGTACGCTAGAACAACAAACAAACCACGAGAGACTTGGTTATAATCCTCGGATTATAGGTGGGATGGCGGCCGTTGAGCCTCAATCGGCTGTTCATGCGTGGTTCACAACCTTGGAACCTACCCTGCTCGACCGACGCTACCACCATCTGACCCAGGAAAACCACCATAACAAAATTATAAGTCGGCTGCAAGGGAACAACTGTTGATTCTGCAACGTCGGTCTTCCTGGTTGCCGCTCAAGTTCGCATGAGATTGTCGTCCTGGGGTGGCCAATGCTCCGAGCCGCAAGCCCTTGTGAGCCCTCGGATGTCTCGCAACACCGCAGGTGTCATCACGACGCCGGTCCCATCCCGCCGGAGTCATGTTGCACAAGAGGATGACAGCCGTGTACTTTGGCGTCGGCTGCCCGAGACCTGTTGCCGGTCGCACAGCACGCTTGGCCAGCAGCCACACTCGCCACAGTGACGGCTGCGCGAGTTTACGACTCAGATGCTGGCCGCCATGGACGCTGAGGGAGAGACATGCGGTTCATTCGACATGTCCTCGATTGTCTCGATGCATTTCAACTCGTCTCTTCTGATCAAATGCTCTCAGATCTGGCACGCGATGAAACTCGAGACTTTTCCGACAGACTCGTTGTGTTGTGATGTCTCTGACTTGCACACCAAGCTCTCCGTTCAGGTGTTCATGTTCTACTCCCAATCTCGCGATCATCAGTACAAGCTAGAACTTCTTCGTGCAGGGAATTGAGCATTTCGCCATCCTCGACGAACTTCTGTATACGTTGGTCGTTCTCAGCGGGCGGTGATCTTCCAGCAAGGTAGCGACCCGTGATGCTGTGTGGTTCGGCCGAGTCTGTGTTCCCGTCAGATTGAGGAGGCCAACATCCAGAGTCTGACTGAGCGCGGAAAAATGGTGACAATGTCTTTTCACCTCCCATCGTTCTCAGCTGTAATCTCTTGTTTTGGTAAGCTTTTCCTCTTTGCTGAAAGCTCTCTTGTGGTGTTGCTGTTCATTGCGACCCCACAATCTTTCTACCCAAGGCCAGGCGGTGGCCTCGACGTCGTCTTTCTCCTCGTTGTTGTCATATCACTTCCACTGCCGTAATCCTTCGTTCACCTTGTTGACGTTCACACGATTCCATGCATCCTTTTTCTGGAAAGATCCGAAGATTGAAGGTCGTAGTCGGTCCAGAACTCACGCAAAACATGCTTTGACCTTGACTAACGATGGCCATTCAAGTACAGCGACATTGGCTGCTGTTTTCCCTAATATTTGCGTCCTTATCGCGATGAACTTGATGGAACTGAGCGATCAGTATCCCCCATGTCGAGGATTTTGCCACTTTCGAAAGCTGTCAAGAGGACCCCGAGCACCGCTGGGCCGAGGACTCCGGTTCGTTTCAACGGAAAAAGGATCTCTGAAGTCGAGTTCTCTAGAGACGTCATCTGCCCGCCACAGTTCTGGTGTACCGAAGAAACGGGCGTCGTTGATCTACAACCCGGCTGTTGATTAGCCGCTGGTTAGTCCCGCAAGCTACTCGCCGGCGCGAGTCTCGATCGATCAGGTCGAAGAAGAAATTTTGGCTAAGCGTATTGCATTCAAGACGTGACGCAGTCTAGTCGCAGGAGTCGATCACAGGACAGTTGTCTTTTTCGTTTTGCCGCGGGTTCTGGTCCTCGCCACCATCGTGGCTCCAGCCCGCGAAGAAACCAAAGCTGACTACTTGCCAAATGGGTTCGAGCCGCAGGCTTGCTGCTTCTGAAAGAGAAAAAGAAATGTAAAGAAAATTATAATAATAAAAATAGGAAGGATTTGTCGAGTACTGCTCGACTCGTGCTGCAGGTTCGACAACCTGCAGGAGGGATAAGAGGTGTACTGGGCAAGAGAGTCGGGCTGAACAGGAGGGTATAGGAGATATAGCCTCTGGAGACTCCCTACGTGGGTTTACCAACTTGTCGGACCAGCAGGATTCGTTCCTGGCTACGAGGACTAAGCGACAGGATAAGGCTGACACGATGATTGTTCAAAGGCCGAAATGTGGGTGTTGCGTCGCAATGGACCAGGTATTTGTCCGTTGCCCTGGCCTTTCCCAGCGCGAGGACCCTGAGAAGTTGGGTGGAGGACGTTGGCATCCATGGGCGATAGCGTCCTCACATAAGCTTGAAATCATGGAATGTCAGCGCCTACGAGGACGCCATTGGTGGACTGGCAACTGTGGACCCTTCGTGCTGCTACCTTCAAAAACCTTATTTGGACCCTCGATGAGATCAACAGGTTTTCGTCGTACGATCTTGAGTGTGGCCCGGAGGGAGTGCATCATCGGCCTCTCCTTTCGTCCACTGAGTCTCACACAGGAGAGACACCGAGTTTTGTGTGGTGACAGCACGGCACCACCCTGCAACCAGTGACCCTCTTGCCGATCCTGTGACCGTGTAGAAGCTCAGGATGGTGTGGACGGGGATTCCTCGATAGCCTCGGCGATTGCCAATGTGGGCTCAATAGTGTAAAGTAGTTCGATCCGCTGCGACAGCGCTGCGCGCCATCAGGGCCACCCAAAACAGGTGAGCACTCGCCAACGTCAAATTGCAGGTGAGCCAAATCAGGGCAAGGCTCGTGTTCGTCCCGTGGTAAGTGTACCTTAGTAGATGGTTTTATGAGTGCCAAATCGCACTAGAGGCCATGGGTGAGGGTGTCTGGTAGGCTGGGTTGGAATGGAATCGAGATCCGGGTAACGTCGAGATCCAGGTAACGCTTGAGTCACATTGGCGGCTTGCAGTGGTAGCCACGATGCAGAATTCACATGTGTAATATATATAGTAGTCCACGTACGTCCCAAACAGCCGACACAAACACACCCCACTTAGACTTGAAGGGAGCGAGGTGGGCGATGGACGAGGTGGATTCGGCTTCGACTGCAGCAGGCATGGCAGGTGGAATGTGGGCGGTAGACGGTCGGCAGGGCCAATGGAGAGGCAGGCAATGCTTAGTTGTGATGCAGCCCACGCGACACCATCGCCACCTCAAACTGAACCTGCCTGAACTTGAACCTGAACCCCACCATGCACGTCCCCACCAGAACATTTGGCAGGATGCCTGGATGCCCAGGCCCCTTTCTCCCCCGCAATTGCCCGCAAATGCCCGCAAACTGAAAATTCCAATTTGAGTCATCCACCGACCCGAACCAAGCTCCGCTAGTTGGCCGCGGTGCAGTGCCAGACACGCCAGAGGGCCAGACTGCCGCTGCAGAAAGTCAATGAGGTGGGCGATCTCGGAGCCCAATTCTTTTTTGCCTTCACCAGTTGACGCTGCTTGCCCCCTCCCCCCCAAGCTCCAGCCCCGTCCCCAGAGTGACTCAACTGCCGTACCCTTGTTCATTGGAATAAAATAAACTGCAGTCTTCTTCGCCGGCTCCTGCTCGGCCCCAGCTTGAATCTTCATCCGCCCTTTGCAGTCATTGCAGTCATTGCCACTGCCATTGACATTCCTCACATTGATGAAGACGTCGCAGGCTTCCCAATTTTCACGCCCAGCAGGATACGCCTGCGCTTGACGTCGAGTCTTGCTTGTAATCCTTTCTTTCTCCTCTTAAGACCCTCTCCACTCCCCCATAAACACAATGCTCCGGTCCGGCAGCCACCAGGCCAGCAAGGCCTTCAAGGCCTTGGCACAATCGCAATCAAGACGGTCCTTTACCACATCAAATGCCCTCTCCGTGGCCTCAAGACGGAGGAAGGTCCATTCCACAGCCAGGAATTCTGCAACCGTCGCAGCAACAGAACCTACAGCTTCGTAAGTCTCGTGCGCGAGCCACTCCTGGCCCTCCTCACGCCTATGTTGTGACTCAATTGCCAATACTAATTGTTCTATAGTGAGGTCCGAACGAAGCCAAGTCCCTCTTTCAACACCGCATCGAGAAATCATGTCGAACCTCTCGCCGATAAAGCAGCCGACATGGACGAGTCGTACGTCCCCCCTTTAGGACCTCCCCCTGGGTCAACCCTGAACAATATCATGTTGACAACCTGTGCAGGTTCATCGGCAAGACTGGAGGAGAGATTTTCCACGAGATGATGTTGAGGCAAAAAGTTGAGCACATCTGTAAGTCAAGACGGAAGATTGTGCTGTGGGCTGCTATTTGACTGACGTACACGCAGTTGGTTATCCTGGCGGTGCTATCCTTCCCGTTTTTGACGCTATCTACAACTCGAAACATTTCGACTTCATCCTTCCAAAACACGAGCAGGGAGCCGGGCATATGGCCGAGGGATATGCTCGCGCCTCAGGCAGGCCGGGCGTCGTTTTGGTGACATCTGGCCCTGGCGCCACAAACGTTGTCACACCTATGGCAGACGCCCTTGCGGACGGCATACCCCTGGTTGTCTTTACTGGGCAGGTCCCCACCAGCGCAATTGGCAGCGATGCGTTCCAAGAGGCCGATGTTATTGGCATCTCAAGGGCATGCACGAAGTGGAATGTCATGGTCAAGAGCGTTGCTGAATTGCCCCGGAGGATCAACGAGGCCTTTGAGATCGCCACCAGCGGAAGGCCAGGACCCGTTCTTGTCGACCTTCCCAAGGATATCACTGCCGGTATTCTGAGGAGGGCTATCCCCACTGAATCAGCTCTCCCATTCCTTCCGAGTGCGGCCTCGCAGGCTATGGCAGAGCTTAGCAAGAAGCAGCTGCAGGCCTCCATCCGACGCGTTGCAGACTTGATTAACATCGCCAAGAAGCCAGTCATTTATGCTGGTAACGGTGTCATCTGCTCTGAGAATGGACCTGAGATGCTGAGGGCCTTGGCTGAGAAGGCGTCTATACCCGTCACTACTACTCTGCAGGGCATGGGTGCCTTTGATGAGCTGGATGAGAAATCCCTACACATGCTCGGCATGCACGGCTCAGCATACGCCAATATGTCTATCCAAGAAGCTGATCTGATCATAGCCTTGGGAGGGCGTTTTGACGACCGCGTCACTTTGAGTGTCCCTGGTTTCGCTCCTGGTGCCAAGGCTGCCGCCGCAGAGGGACGTGGTGGTATCGTCCAGTTCGAGATCATGCCCAAGAACATTAACAAGGTCATTCAGGCCACAGAGGCTGTTGAGGGCGATGTTGCTACCAACCTGGACATTCTGCTGCCAATGGTTCAATCCAAGACAATGGGAGACCGGGAAGAATGGTTTGGGAAGATCAATGCGTGGAAGGAGAAGTGGCCCATGAACGACTTCGAGAGGGCAGAGGATTCAGGCCGCATCAAGCCTCAAGAGATGATCGAGCAGCTTTCTGATCTATGCAAGGATCGGAAAGAATCCACATACATCGCCACTGGTGTTGGCCAACATCAGATGTGGACCGCACAACATTTCCGCTGGAGGCATCCGCGCACCCTGATCACCTCTGGTGGTCTGGGCACCATGGGCTTCGGTCTTCCCGCAGCCATCGGAGCCAAGGTCGCGAAGCCTGACTCCCTTGTCATCGACATCGACGGAGACGCTTCCTTCTGCATGACCCTGACTGAACTCAGCACTGCTGCACAGTTCAACATTGGCGTCAAGGTGATCATTCTGAACAACGAGGAGCAAGGTATGGTTACGCAGTGGCAGAACCTGTTTTACCAGGACCGCTACAGCCATACACATCAGAAGAACCCGGATTTCATGAAACTTGCGGACGCGATGGGCCTGGCTCACAGGCGTGTCACCAAGCCTGAGGAGGTCGTTGATAGCCTGAAGTGGTTGATCGACACGGACGGCCCGGCTGTGCTGGAAGTTGTTACAGACAAGAAGGTGCCTGTCCTGCCCATGGTGCCTGCAGGTCATGCGCTGCATGAGTTCATCACTTGGGATGCTGGTAAGTGCTCTGTGGTGTCCAAACCATCAAGTTGCCAAATCGTGACTAACACTCTGCTCCGCAGCCAAGGACAAGATTCGAAGATCAACAATGAGGGAGCGGACAGGAGGTCTCCACGGGTAATTAATGAGCAGCCTCGGAGCATACTCGCGAGTCCTTCCGCCCAGATGTTGTCTTTCTTGCATCGCCATTGTTTTGTATTCAATGTGCCCTGAAACGCGCGGGAGAAAAAAAAATGGGGAAGAGTCATTGAAGATATATACCACCCATCCGCGGGTTGATCGCTTTCAAAAAGTTGCATGCGCGGCTCGTTCCTCGTACATCGAGGAGTTCTATTGGAGCAATCCGGGTTCGATTTGTATCGATTGTAAATAATTAGTAAAGTTCGAGGGCACACAGGTTGGCGCAATGCAAAAAGCAGCAAGTCTTGAAACATTTTTGATATTTCACTCAAGACGACCCCGAAATGGGCAACTCGTCGCAACGTCGTTCCACAGAAGCAGTCCTGATCGAACATGTTGGCATCACATGATATCAATGCCCGGACCCGGCCTTGGGAGTCAAGGAAGGCTACGCAGCGGCGCCCGCTCTTTTGATATCCTGTGAAGTCGCGCGTGGCAGGTTTACACTTGACATCCCAGCAATGACACAGAACAAGGAGAAACAGTCGGAAGATCGATTCGGCACAGGTTGTCAGTTGGCGAAGCAAAACTTGCGAGCCTTGGAAATACCTGGCGGCGTCGTTTACGAGCACAAGAGCCACATCGCAACCGACCACACGGAATACGGCCTGAGCTCGGCCGTCATTTTATTTTTGTTGGACCGGGAAGTACGAGCGTGAAGTCGGGGACTCGTATCACCGACCGACGTAGATTTCGCGATGGGCTCCGCAGTGACATTTTGATACTGACTGGCCTATAGGCGAGCTTGTATGAATCCCTCATTCTTCGCGCCTAGGCGTGAGAGTCAGGACGGCTGCTGAAGGCGACATCCTGCCAAGGACTTCGCGGTCTGCCTGAGTCTTGAAACCACAGCCCTCACATTTCGCTGTCCAAAATGAAGCTTCTTTGCCCTGGGGCCCTACCTCGATCATCACCTGCGATTCCGAGGCAGACAATTTGAGCGGCCTCCGGGACCCAGATCCAAGATCCTGGCTGCGTTTCTGGGCACGACTCGACATATGCCATGGGGCTGCATCGCGGGAGACCCTCTTTGCCCTCTCAAAAAAGGGCCAAGACGAGGAGCAACATCGCAGACGCCGTGACCCTGAAAAAACCGGGCCGGGGTCCCACCCCTTATTTGCTTTTTTTTCTTTTGGTATCCGCCGGCACTGGCGCTGTCGTCAGACACCCAGACACCTCCAAGGTTGCGCCAGCGAAACGACCAGAGCAAAGAACGGATCCCCGCCGGCCTGATCATCCCAAACGCATTGATAGATGTGCGGCAAGAGCCGACAAGCGGGACCCGCGGAGGTGCAGCAACAGAAACGCAGCCATGGAAAAGTGGAGAGCCTTTGATACTCGATCTGGAGGAGTTTTGAACGGCCCAGCACGGCTGCGTGCCGAGCGATGAGGCTGGCATCGGGGAGAGCAGGTCGGTCATCGTTGCTCAAGAAAAGACCTATCATACTTCAGGGGCTGGGTGTCCTGCATGAAGTTGTGATGTCCGGAACCTGCCCAGGGGGTGGAAGGCGAGGACCGATGGACTCCAGGGGAACCTGATAAGAAGGGCCATATGGACAAGCATAAATGATACGATAGCAAGGTAAGGCGGCACGGCAGCCTTCAGTCGAGTGAGTGCTCAAAAGGCTTGTTTATATCGGTAATTCAATAATGCTAGACCTGAGGGATGTTGACTTTGAACGCGTAGAAGACGAAATGCAATTTAATTCGATCACCTGAGCTCTCGTTTCGATTACCGCCGCAGACCTCGGTCACTTATACCTGATATTCAGACCGAGATTATGCACTTGCTAGGGAGCCAAGTGCACAAGTACTTGAGTATTTTCAACTTGATTGGCCAGGTCTCCCGCGGTAGATGCATCTCGAAGGCGCACAGTAGGTGAATCTTCGAGGCAGATGGTGTGTTTGCAGGTCATGGTCGTCTGAAAACGGCTCGTTGATAATGGATATCGGAAGCTGTCCGTACAGTATGTATGACGAGGGACCGGGCCGTAGGGAGGATTCGACTCTGTCCTACTCACCTGAGACCATACCCGAAACCCCTTCAAAAGGGGCGTCCCACAAACGCAGGAGTGGAAGAAGATTCTGACGGCAGCAACAAATGCCGGCTGCGCACATGTCGTGGCTGCGCTCGCGCTGTTTACTCCTCTACGGTGTGGGGGCGAGGAAGGAAGAGGGGGGGGGGGTGTGTGTGTGAGGGGGCCGGAGGCTCCAGGAGGACGCGTTATCTGACAGTGATGAGTGACAACAGCCCCAGCTCCTATCGGCAGGGCTAGGGATTAGGGATGAGTGGCTCGGGCAGTATTTCCGTGCGTGGGAGCGGTGATGCGGCTTATTACAGTTTTGACGGGATGGGATGCCTTGGCCCTCCCCGCGAGTTCTCTTGTCGTCAGATGGAGAACTGGTCCGAGGGGCCGGAAGCTGAGGTAAGTTATATGCCAAGCGCTGCTGGGTCTTGCAGAGGGCGTCTTGTTGCATGGAATAGATTGAACTTTCGTCGTGCATGATGCAGATCGTGAACTGGTGAGCCCTGTTTGTGGCACACGGCCGTGTGACTTCTGGCGCGAACTTGCATGCATGATTGCACGTTGTCAAAGTTTGGGGCCCGACGAGCACGTGGGAAAAAGTAAGAGCCGTTGGATGGAGGTGGGGTGTAACGGTGGTGACAAGAACGATGTTGATTTTGTTTTTTTTGCGTGCGAATATGGTGTGGGAGATACATGCATGTACAGATAGACATCGGGATCTTCAGTTCAGTTCAGCCCAGCCCCAGCCCACGGCAAGGTGGAGGCTTCCACAGCGGGAGCTTGTTGTTGGTCCTCAGCGGTTGCTACCCGAGATGCCCAATGCTTGCTTAGAAGGTGACATGGAGACTTGAATAGTCACTGTCAGCCAGACAAAACGACAGACAGATGGGCAGACAGACAGCAAGGCACGGGGTGGCCTTGCGGGTCTACAGAGCACCTGCAGATGGGCGGGATATCCGGTCGCATCGGCTTCCCCAGCCAGCGAAACGAATTGCGTGCCTCGCTAATCTAGAGGCAGCACGCAAACAATACTCCCAGTCCCAGTGATCGTCAAGTGGATGGGGATAGAGTCATGACAGGTAGGCACAGACTGACTGACTGATCGAAAGACTGGCTCGAAGAGTCGCTGCTTGACACTGACAGTGACAGCGACAGTGCAATCTGCAATCTGCATTCTGCGTTTTTGGCGTAGCCGCTATGCGGGACAGCCGGCGCCGAGCAATCTCGGTCAGTGCGGTCGCGTGCGCCTTGTCGTCAGCAAACTCAATAGCGCAGCTTGTTTGATGAATATTGAAGCTTGACGAGCTCTGGAGTGTTATTACAAGTGGGGGGCTGTCGAGGTGACATTAGGGCGGGGTGGATGTGGCATGGATGGCATCATTGAGCATACTGGCAATCCCACCCAGAGCAGCGCAGGACCCAGTCCACAGTAGTAGACAGCAACAAAACAGACCAGAAGGGAGACAAGGCAGGGTTGATATTGGATTACAGTCTAGTGTACCTTGCGATGTGAGGCGGGAGGACGAGGTGCTGAGCTTGAGGCTGTCGACTGTGAAGGCTGCACCTGCAAGAAGCCGGCAAAATGGCACTGACCACCATACTAGGCAATGGCAATGTCATTTCCGATTTGCACGTTAGCTCACTCAGCTCGAGGCACGTGCAAATCGCTCGCACTTGCTACTCGCACTCGCACCCACGCTTCCAGTTGCACTTTCTCTTTGCTCTTGAGCTGGCTGCATATCGACTTTCGCTTGTGGGTAATTTTACAGGCAAGTACACCTACGCAGAGTCTACGGCACAGGCTGAACATGCTGACATATGCTATGCTATGCGCAGTGCCTGGATAGGTACTTAGTAACTGCGCAGCCTGGTATACGTTGCACGGAGGCTGCAAGCATGCTTATTAGTGTACCGTAGTACATGCAGCCTGCAGGTGTTGGATCGCCTGTTTCTGTTTTTAGAAACAGGTGGTCTTGGCTCCGCTTTTCTGACACTGACCCAATTTGACTCGAGGACAGCTGCAGCAAGCAAGCAAGCTGTTCTGCAACGGCCCAAATTCCACCTGCAATCCCATTCCCTCATGCACCAACTTGTGCACGCCCTGGACAACAGGCGGTGATGCTGATGATGATGAACATCCGTCGATCAGATCAGCCAGCCACTTGATCACCCGCACGTCAATCAGCACGTCAATCAAGCAGGCCAGCCTTGGAACATGGCAGCTCAGTACCACATCCGGCAATCCCCCAACCCACCGCACCGTCCTGCACAATTACGACTTATGACCAACTGGGTACCTGACCTGGGTAATAATGCAAGACCACCTACCTCGGTGCATCGCACTAAGACTGTGTCCGTGATGGATCGACTGCGGAACAGACCGCCCGTCGTACGTAGGCGTGGAGTCGTGGACTGATGCCAGAGTCATTACACTGGTGTGCGTGCACTGTACTCGAGCAGATTGGGGATGACTGAGATCAACAAACCTAGACTGGCCTATGTTCGAGCTAGGCCGCCTTTCAGTCTGACTTGACAGTTGGGAGGATGGCCCGACCTGTCCATGGCCCGTTCCCTCCTGGGGCTAGCTCACAGGGATCTAGATGAGTATGACACTGGCAGCGGTGTCACTCGTCCTCCTCCACCTGCTGCTGTCAACATTGAATCAAGCCCTTGCGCCGATGCCGTGGCCGTGGACTAAACAAATCTTAAGGGACGCGATCTGCAAGCACGTGGTACCCGGCTCGTTCATCGGCGGCTCCCATCATGCGGCTTATCGCTCCTCTGGCTTCTTCCCGCCCCGTGCAACAATGCGGATAATGCACTTGTTCGGGCAGGACGACAAGCAATAACCTCGAACCCCCCAGGGAGCCAGGGATTGGACTCGGCAAGATGCATGTTTCCCATTCAAACAATGCCAGCGCCTCTTCAGCTCATCCATGACAGCCCACCCGGGCCCGCGTCAACCTTAATGGTGCACCTTGTCACCTTGTCATATAACTGCTGGCCTATGACCCGTTCCCCCAGATATCTCGTCTGTGAGGTCGCATCTGGCAACCAAGGCGGTAGCTTGACCGTGCCATGTCGTTGTCGTTGCATCGAATTGGCTTGCTCCGGGTCGTACCCGGCACCCTGTCGATTGAGCAGCATGACGGGGGGCAACACGGCCTAGCCCTGCGAAGTACAAGAGGAGGAGCCGAGCAGTGAAACCTCTTCTGGCAACAACACACCTATATACAGTCTCGTGAATTTGTGGCTGCTCATGCATGACTTTGGTCTCGATAGATGGAGGCTGTGGGATTTTCAGCTGGGCCCAGCCCCGGGCTGTTGGGGTCCGATCATCAAGCCGAGATGGAGGGCACCATTTATTCATCAGCACGCCGCCTGGAAGGAGTGACGCAGCAGCGCCTGTTGGCTGGGGGTTTTTTGGTGCACCACCAAGTTGGGACCATGCCGCACATGCATAGGTACGGGATGTGGATGCACAGTCCCTCGTACAGTAACGTGTCTTGCTTTTTGCAGCTGGAGCGCGCGGGGCAGCCGCAGTCATCAGTTGTGATCCCTGATACCACCTCGTCTGCTGCGCAGCAGCCGAGTTGAGTTGCGGTCAGAGGGCCTTTCTCTGGAGCTCGAGGCCATAGGGCTCCTGTGAGTGGTCGATATTTGCAGCTTCTGGTTTCATGTACTTCTAGCTCCTTTCCAAAATCATTCCGAGCCGCGTCGAAACATGCCCAAGTGGTGATGAGCAAGGAGCATGGACCCCCAGCTCTTTCATGGGGAGCCCCCGGTTGGAAACGAGAGCTGGGTCCCCAGTTCAAGCAGGGCCCTGAAGACTCGACAGCGACCCCCGCCCGAGGTCCCGCGTCTTCCGCCTGCTGCTGCTGCTGCTGCTGCTACAACACCGCTGTTGTGAATGACCCTAGTACATAGTACACGGGGCCTGTGGTATTTCGAGAGCACAATTTAGGTAGTGTGACAGTGGCCACCGAACCCGAAGCGTGGCGCACGCGCCCTTGGCATCCTGGACTGATGTCTGGAGGGGGGGATGGGTTGGGAGCCTTGGGCTCGTTGCCGAGGGGCCCGGCCAACCACAATCCGAAGAGCAAAAAGGCTAGTAGAGTGACCACCAGCAGAGGCAGAAACGGGGGACGGAGGAGCTGGAGATAGTGTAGTAGTGAGGAAGCATTGAGTGATGAGTGCGGTAGGGCAGAGCAGGGCAGGGCAAGGCAAGGGGGGTGGGGGGGGGAGAGAGGAGGGGTGAGGAGGGGAGGAGCCGAAGATACCCAACCACAAGACACACACACAGCGCAGACAGCAGAGCACAACTGGCCAAGGCAGAGAGTGCAGCAGGCCAGACAGACCAAACCACACCAGCCCTCACACCACACCACACACACACTCACACACACCGCACCTTGCTTTTGGCTCTTTCACCTTTCCCAGCACCTCTTCCCAGCATCAGCACCAGCACCAGCATCAGCAGCAGATTGCTGCGTAACTAGACGTCGACAACCGGCAGCGCTCCTGCCGATCTCCCTCCCATTCAAGCACCCGACCATTCCCAATCCATCCCAGCGCTCCCACCTGTGACAGGCAGCGGTGGTCCTTGCCAGTGTCAAGCCCGTCCAACTGCCCTTCCGGGTTTAAACCAGTGCAGCAGACAGCACCAAGCCCATCAGCTCATATAATCTCTCAGGCCGGCTGGGCCACTCACCACCCATAACCACCGCGACCCCATCTGTGTGCATACGCCCTCATATAACCCTTTTCATCCTCCTGTCACGGGCCCTGCTCTGTGTTGTCCGTGGACACCGCTTGATTTGGGTTGAGACCATCCATTTCCATATACAGATCCATCCGTCCATATCCAGGCCAGTACCCATACCTAACTGTGTACACCCACACCTAGGCCCTGGGCAATAAGGTTGTGGAAAGCCGCGTCTCTGAACCGAACCGGTCACCACACGCACGCATGCTCGCACGCACGCACCTTACCTGTCTATATTTGAGGCCGCACACCACTCAACCTACTCTCTCCTCACCCGCAGCCGTTGATGTGATTGGCACTTCCTGGACGTGAAGAGCCTCGTACAAACTCGCCGCAGAGGACAATCGTTCTTTTTTTTCTCCTCCGATCCTTTCCCACCCCTCCCTCTTCTCTTCTATTCTCTTTTCCTGGTTTCCAACATCACCATTTCGATTCACCACGATCCCTAACCTTCCCACACCGCCGACCACGGCCGGCGCTCTTCGCTTTCACAGCAGACACCAATTTATCGATAATTACGGCAAATCACGCCCAGACGAGCGTCTTCTCGCCCCCAACTCTTCCTTTTCTTCAACTCCGCTCAACATTCCCGCCCGTCCTCCTTCAGACCACGCATGTCGCGCCTTCGCATGCCCCTGAACCTTGCCCCGAATTGAGCCTTTGGAGCCCATTTGCTTGAAATTCGGCAGGATGGACAATAACAACGCCATGGACGACAGTGCGATGATGCGATATCTGTTGGGGAAGTATGGCCTGACGGATCTTGTGGGAATGCTGCGGTCAATGTCGGCAAACGGTGAGAACGTCCTACTCGAAACGGCTGCGCGCGCACGACGGCGCGGCGCAGGCGCCATCACCTCTTGTGTCTAACATTCCATTTCAGAGCAAGGCATGGTACCACCTGTAACTTCCAGCAGCAACAGCCATATCGCCGTGGCATTCGAAGCCAACCCGAGCCCGATCTCCTTTTCCGACGCCAGTTCCATCACAGGCAGTCTCTACTCTACCTGTTCCGACACGTCGTCTTTCCACAGCCTGAGCCTCGCGCCCTCTCCAGCGTCAAACCAAAATGTGATGCCAGGGCACAATGCCGCACAAACCTCGTCGGTTCGCTCCATTGGACGGAAGGTTGTCCGTCGAGCAGCCGGCGCATCAAAACGCTCGAACCTAGGGGGGATTGGCAGTGCTTGGGGGAACAAGAAGCAAGACCCTTTCGAGTGCCCATTTTGCGGGGAACGAGGGATCACGGTCGAGATCAAGCGAAAGAACGATTTGAAGCGCCACTTCCACGAATTCCACACCAACCACTCGGTCTGGACATGTGCGGCTCCGGGCTGCGGCCTGCCGTTCGAGTGGAAATCGGCATACACTAACCATTTGAAATCCTGCCACCAGGGCGTCGGGCCCTTGCCTGACGACGCAATGGCCAAGACGTGTCCACAGGTCGTGTTCGCTTGCGGCTTCCAGGACTGCAAGCGCATCTTCGAGGCCCACAGCGACGAAGATGCCGACAAGAAGGCTCACGAATACTTTGCCCACGTTGCAGACCACTTTGACGGAGACGGTCTGACGCATCGCGATTGGTCCTATTCGGCGAGATTCCGGAACTTGATGCGTCAGTCCCCAGTCGACGAGGCGTGGAAACGTCGTGTTAAAATGTCATCCGAATCGCCCGCTTGGCAGGCTCTGTCGTCCTTCACGCTTCGGAAGATGCTCGAATGCCGCCATATCTCGGATGTTCAACAGTTTGTGCAGTGCGCTTCGGCGATGGGATACGCAAAGAAAGACACGCAACCTACTCTGCCGCCTGGGTTCTTTGTTCCAATCCGTGCCACTTGCCAAATGGCCTCGGTCGGCCACCGCGCCAACCGCAGCCAGACTAGTCTCGACCAGCTTCAACAGCACCACCAACATCAACACCAGCAGCACCAGCAGCAGCATCAACACCAGCAGCAACAGGGCGTTGACATACCGGACTTTAGTCCTTTTGAGACGCCATTGCCTACTTTCCCCAAGGTGGAGGAAGACGCTCAGAGCATGTCAAAGATAAGCATGGTGCCGGCGCCACTAAACTTCACACCTCAAAGTCTTCCGTCAGATGCCGGGTCCTGGACTACGCAAGATCCCCAGTCTGCTATGACTTCAGCTCAAGATCTCTCGAACACGTCATTCCTATTGTAAGCTGTTCTTTGTTCCCTTCTTGTTTCTTGCTTTTTTTTTGCCTGCTTTTCTATCAGTAATCCTTGGCGCACCTCTATTATGAGACATGTCTCAGCTCACGGCTCATGTCATGTCTCACAAAAACCTATTCAGAGGATACTAACCGTTGAAATCTTAGCCTCGACCCCGACGACACTATCATGAGCACACCCAACATGCCCAACATGCCGCTTCCGACGGCGCCAACAAACTCTTTTGGCTACTGGACGGATCTCCTCGCGCAAAGCAACAATTACTCAAACATGTCCGCGTCGATGGTCGTTCCAAGTGACCAACAGCAGCAGCAACACGGCCACCATATGCACCAGCAGCAACACTACACGA
The DNA here is from genome assembly GCA_039880735.1 of Diaporthe australafricana. Lineage (NCBI taxonomy): Eukaryota > Fungi > Ascomycota > Sordariomycetes > Diaporthales > Diaporthaceae > Diaporthe > Diaporthe australafricana. The sequence continues at coordinate 8,319,920 of JBCEDM010000001.1, forward strand.
CATCGAGAGCCCCGGACCCACCCATCGGACTAGACATGCAGCAGCAGCAAGGGCAGCACCAGTCCGTTATGTCCCAGGCGTCATCGAAGCGGCGTTGGAGTATGCGGACCTCTAGCTCTGGCCAGACGGTCAGGCCTCCTCGTGAAAGCGCTCAGGGTGTGCCCTACAGGGACTCAACTTTGACCACGGCCTCCGAGTCCCGACCTGGTTCGATCATGTCCAGCGTTTTCCACTTTGGCGGTTCATAGATGTTTGGGTCGTCCACCGAGGACGCCCCTTGCGGCCGTCCAATAGACTGGATCAACAAATTACACACTGCCGCATCTTTTTTCTTCTTCTCGCTATCTACCGATGATTTTCGAGAATCAACCACAATCACTATCTTTATCTCATAACCTGTCACCCTTCACACCACCCCGGCTGGTCGGCTAGTACCTTTACTGGAGTCTGAGCGTTTCTTCGGCTGATGATGCACGCAACTACGTTTTTCGTATGCGAGAGATACCGAGATACCCCCCTCCATTGTCATTTTTTGTCGACGACTATTGTCGATACGAGTCGCTCACACGAACAAATAATTCTCTTGTGTCATTTCCTCGGCGGTTCAGTCTTGTTTTTTAAAGCCCCCCCCAAAAAGTGGAGGATGTTGATCATCGGTTCTGCTGTGAATAATCACTGGGAGCCTGCCCACTTCTCGCCTGGAGTTCCCGTGTTCTCCATCCTGTTTATTTTTCGCTTCTTTTCCCCCTCTGGTTTTTCCTGTTTTTTGTTTTTTGTTTTCATGGAAGCGTTGTTGATGTTGTTGTTGTTTTGCGCACATAGAATGCAGGTCGGCCCATGCAACGAGTTATTGGGAGTGGAACGGACTGTTCTGGAAATGAAGAATACCCACAATCACACCTACATGTCGGACATTTTCCTTGATACTGTCGGACGGTAACAGCGGCTGCCTTGCTTCAGAGTACCTAATACGGCATGTGGACCTTTGTCTTATGGCACTGATATTGAAATACCCCCAGTCTTCCAAATACTATATAGTGATGAATATACATAGACCCTGATGACCCTACCCTAGCAGTCAAAGCGCCATGCTCCAATCTGAAAAGTCCCGCGTAACGACGAGATCACACCACGTCTGGCTCGAGATGCCTCGGTAGCAGCAGAAACAGCCCGTGTCCTCCCCCACCCCCCAGCTGGGCCTTTCTCTTAAACTTTCCGAATGCGCACCAAGAATCGCCGCATGCCCAAATGCCACATGCATTTCAAAAGCTTGCTTTTGCTGCGGAACCGCCCGGGCGGCCGTCAATAGATTGTTTCTGTCCCAGCTCCGGCGCCTGCGCCCCTTCGGCTCCGCCTTATTACTTTCGGAGCGATGCGATTGATTGATTGCAATACGAGAAAAGCTGATTGAAGATGATGGCCTTGTGTATCAACCACTCTTATCTGGGTTTGCATGAAGTGTGTGTGTGTGCTATATATCTCACCCCCTTTCCTCCCCCCTCCCTCCTCCCAAGGGGGCCTGGGGGTGGGGGTCCGCTGAGGTACAGGCGGGTGCAGGTGGTGGTCCGGGGGTTTCGCTGCTGGCTTGGAAGAGAAGGTAAACTCGAGAATGGGGCGATCTTGCATTTGCAAGATGCGGAGCCAAGCGGAGGGCAGCTGGAGCCGGGGAGTTACAGGCGCAACGCAACATGCAACTCAAAAGCCCGATGGCAATGCACACGCGCGTCTGGAAGAAGCAATGAGGGGGAATATACCACAGTGGTGCTAGAAGCATCGGAGATTTCTTTGTCTCTAAGCTGGTTGTCTCTGTTTCTTTTTTTTCCTTCTTCTTTTTCTTTTTTCCTTCTTCAGTTCATTCTCCCGCCTGTAACGGGCCCTCGCATTTGTGCAACGGGCAGGCGGCCGCTACTCGGCCACCGGGTGCGGGTGCGGTACCGTTTTCCCCCTTCTCACACCTATCCAAAACCCTCTCGTGCAACTCATGTGAAATTAGACGACGAGCAAACTCCGAGACTCGTTTGTGTGTCCGAGCGAGAATGATAATGCTCCTGTAGGGGTCGTCAGGGAAGTTCAGCCGGATTGCAACTCTGCGGCGTTCAAAGATCTCCGCCCCCCTCCCCCCTTTCCCCCACCAAAACCCCCCGTTTCCTCGTCTGATGTTCATTCAGGGCCCCCGTCTGATATTGTGAGGAAGACGCGGGTTCGATCGCCATCCATTGAGAGCCACAATGGTAGCGTAACGGCCTCGTAGTCGGGAACCGGGCTGGTGTGAGGTTCGTTCGAAGGTGCCCTGGGGCGTTTCGGCCTGGGCCCAGATCTCGACTGCCCTGACAGTAAGCCGCATTTCCTCCTGTCCGCACACTTCGGATGAACGCACATATCATGGCGCGCATATAGGTATCATCGGATAGGGCCTCTCTCTCCTCTGACGTCTGGGACGGGTCTCACCTAGCCTCAGAGAGATCGTCATGTACCCGTCACCAGCGCCGAACAAGAAAATTTTGAGAGTGTTTTTTTTCGCTCACGGTGCAGTGCTTTTAATTCAACGGGGTGTTGATCGGCTAAAGCTAGCCTTACATAGTATCTAGATATTTGCGTTCATGAAACGCCTCTTCTTGTTCCTCCGCTGCGTTCTGGCCCCCAGCCCCACCCAGCTACAATGTGCCGTCGGCGACGACATAGACTGCGCTGCCGCTCCCGGGCCGGCTCTCGACAACGGCCCCCTCCTTCTGCTCCGGCGTCAGCTCCCGCTTGCTGTAGTATTCCCTCTCCCACGCCTCCCTGACGGCCCCCACCTTGTCCGCCGGCACGAGGTGCACGCTGCAGCCGCCCCACCCGGCCCCCGTCAGGCGGCTGCCGTAGCTGCCGGCCCTGCGCGCGATGCTGCAGATGTCGTCGATCTCGGCGCAGCTGCACTCGTAGTCGTCCCTGCAGCTGTCCTGCGTGTCGTTGAGCAGCGCCCCCAGCCTCTCGTTGTACGCGGTCGTGTCCGCTCCCGCGCCGTCCGGGTGGTTGGCCGGGTCCTCGAGCAGCGACATGAAGTCGAAGACGCGCAGCGCCTCGCGGAACACGTGCAGCGCCCGCTGGCGCAGCTTGAACCGGTCGGCCCGCACAGGGAACTTGGACGTGAAGCGCGCGTCGAGCTCGTCCACGCTGATCCCCAGCTTGCCCGCGATCTCCTCTCGCGTGTAGCCCTCGGCCTTGTCCAGCGTCGCCTCGGTCAGCGAGATGAGCTCGCGCAGCTGGTCCTTGACCTGCTTGCCGGCCTTGTCCGGGTGGCTGGCGTAGTATGTGTCGTGGAAGCCCTTGAGTGATATCCCCAGCGGAGCCGCGTCGGCGGGCAGCTGCGTCCCCTTGGGGTTCGATACTGCGTTCAGGTATGCCGCCGCCAGGCTGCACTCGACCACGCGCAGGTTGTAGTGGATGGGGCCAGTGACATACTTGTCGGCCACGACGAAGGACTGCGCGATCAGGAAGCACAGCTCCGGGTTCGTCTTGGGGAAGTGCACCGGCCTCGCGGTGAGGCTGGGCGAGAAGGAGACGTAGAGTGCCGAGCCGCGCTCGGAGAAGACGGATGCCGACTGGTCCATGCCGCCCGAGTTGACCCCGACCGCGCGCTCAGAGACGATGGCCAGCTCCGTGAGCTCGGTCTTGTCGACGGCCTTCTCGCCGTTGGCGATCATGACTGCCAGCGCAGAAGTGCTCGTGAAGGCCGCGCTGGAACTGAGGCCGCCACCAGCAGGCACGGTCCCGTCCATGAGGATCTGCATTGAGACGGGCTTGTAGGCGGCGCCATGCTTCTTCCTGAGCAGCTCAAGTGCTCCCTTCAGCCCGGACTTGAAATAGTTGGTCCACTCGTGGACTGTAGCATCGATCTCGATGGCATCAAAAGGGATGTCAAACTCGTGGCTGGGGAACTTCTGGCCCTGTACATTTGCGATTTTGATCTTGTAGGTCCCCTCCTTCACGGCCGAGGCGTCGAGCTTGGTAGACACAGCGATCAGGCAGTCGGCTGTGATGGCCATGGGCAGCACTGAGTACAGTGAGTAGTCGATGTGCTCGCCAATGATGTTGACGCGACCGGGTGAGCGGGCGACGAATTCGGCAGACTGGCCATAGATGGACTGGAACTGGCTCAGGAGGGCGTTCCACCGCTTGCCCTGAGAAGGCAGGGCATTGTCTGGGTAGATCTGGTCCAGAGACTTTGCGAAAGGTACTGGGCCGGCCATAGTGAAGGTTGTATTTTGGAGGGGAGGAATGCCCCGCAGTGGTCAAGAGGATGTGGTATGAATGCGAGTGTCAGTGTGAGTGTGTGAGAGTGAATGGAGGGGCTAAAGTTCCAGCACGCGACACTTCAGCAAGCAACAGGAAAGAAACAGATATATTTGCTATAGGAGCAGCAGGAGAATGTCGACAGACTTGATGAGGAAGGAGGGACAGATGAGACCAGGTGAGGTGATTTCATGATCTGTTAGCCTGGTGATCTCCCACATTTGCGCCGAGGATTGAGCCGCAAGTTGCCCGCAACCAAGCAGCCTGGCAGCCCTGAGTGCTGGAGCTTGGAGCTTGGGAGCTGGGCCCCACGTCCCACATCGCAACCCCCCATCGCGTCCCATTCCCATCCCACAATTGCCCCGCGTTCCACTCAAGCTTCTTCCATTCAATACCCGCCACAAGGACTACCTAGGTACAGAACAATAGTTACATCACCCCCCCTCTCAATTGGCGTTGGATCTCACCAGATGTCCAGGCAAAGGGCTCCGGGCTGACCTGGATGATGTGACAAACACCTTAAAGACCGCATTGAAAAGAATCGATGCATCCGTTTCCTTCGCCTCTTTCCACGCCTTACGCTATCGTGGAGAGACCCACGGCGGGTCTGGGGCACCTCACGCGACCCATACGAACGAATTTGTAGACTGACTATTCGGTCCGGACTCCCCCGGCCGGAATAATTCCTCTACCACTAAGTAAAGTTCTCATCCTTGCGACAATCATTCTTCAACATTAACAACGATATCCTCACTTGTGCGGATTAGCACGACCGGAACCTCGAGACCACGACTGCCCGGGTCACAAACACCACAGGCAAAAACTTCACCAAGGCCCTTCTGCGCGCTACCATTGCACACATTCTCCCAGCCGCTGCAGTGCTATCGAGACATTCGCGACCATTCACACCCCGTCGCCAATCTCGTAATGCTTGTCCCAGCGCTGTGTGATAGCGTGTCAGCATCTATGAGCTCGAAGAGTATCATCAACAACAACATGCGAGGCGTGTTCAGCTTACCTTGTCCCAGGGCCTGGACGAGTCCACGAAACGCAGATCCGTCCCGACCCTGATCCTCCCCTCAGGGTCATGATTAATCGTGGAGGCATGGATCTAAGAACCGACGAAAGTCAGCAGATGGCGACATGAGAGGGCCCAGAAGAAACTCGGAAGAATAGTCTCTTACAGCATGCGACTGGTGAAGGACCACGTCGCCAGCTTCGTACGCAGTCGCAAGCCACCTCCTGCCATACTTGCGCCCAAACTCCAGGGGCCCGTCACAGAGGAAGCCGGTGCTCATCATGTTGGAATTGAAAGCGTTGCGCGTCTCCTCGTCGCTCATGCCCGCCGCCTTAGCCTTACGAGTGAAGTCATTCTCGATCTCCTCGCCCAGCCTCACCCCGTCCTCCAGGTAGATCAGACCGCCGCCCTTGACGCTGATGTCGCCCATCGGGACCCATGCAGTCACCGCCGTCGGCTCGCCGTACCGCAGGAAGCTCTGGTCATAGTGCACTCCGATGGCCTTGTTGCCCGGCGTATTGTTGCGCAGCAGCGTCCTCTTCACCGGGAGCGTCTTGTCCCCCCAGCCGGTAAACCGCTCCACGAAATCCCTCAGCGCTGGGTGCTGCGTGAAACCCTTGCCGGCCTCGTTCCAGTACCAGTCCTCGGTGTGCTGCGCGAGTGCCGCATCCACAAACTGCGCGGCGACGGACGACCTCTCCAGTGCGTCCTGGCCAGCGCCGATGCCGGGGTAGTCGGTCGGGGGCTTGGAAGTGTCGAAGATGCCCTCGACGTTTGAGGTGCCGGGCTTGAGGACGCCCGTGTGTGCCAAGTTAGCGAAGTAGGCCTCGCGGGCCTTGAGGACGTCAGCACGGGGGAGGAGTCCCTTTAGGAAGACATAGCCGTCCGCGCGGTAACGATCCCGCAAGACGTCGAGCGGCTCGTCTGGGCGAGAGACTCGCAGCTGTGTAACCTCTGAGGGTGAGAAGAGCCCGTCGTTTACGTAAAGGTTGGCGCCTTGGATGGTAGGCTGAACAGGTGATTCTGCGTGAGGCATTGTGACTCGGTGAAAGGAAAAGGAAACAACGACAGGACACGGGGGTGTTCAAGGTAGGTTCACTTCTGGGGTATTCTGGTACCAGACAGAGAACGAGAATAGTAGTTTCTCTTCCTCAGACAACTGCCAGCGGAAGCTGTCGACCGGCGTCCCTTATATTCATTGCCAACACACTCGGGAAGATCAGCCTAGCTCTGACCTACGAGGTAAAAACGGGCGTAAAGTATCCTAACGTGGAGAAAGGGGCTAGAATCTCCGTAACGGGGCGGCAGACGTGAAGTCATTCCGTGCAACCCCTCAGACATCCGGGGAACCAGACGTGGAGAAGATGGAGAAGATGCGCTTGGTTCAGCGGGGTTCATTGTGCCAGGAACAAGTCATGTCGACCCGGATTCCAATCTGATAAGCACAGCTCTGCCGCTGTGTCTAGCCTGCTTTCAAACTTACGCGCTCATGCTCACTCGCTTGTACCTGTCTCCAGGATATAATTTTCCTGAAGATGACCTCTGATAGGATGACCTCCAGTAGCATAATCTCTGCTAGGACAGCATTCTCCAAGATAACCCCTCTTAGAATAACATCCCCCAGTATAAACTCCTTTAGTATCACCGCTATAGAACAATCTCCTTAGGATAACCTCTTATGGTATAACCTCTTCTTGAATAACATCTTCTGGGCTGATCCCTCTGGCGTAATCTCCTCTAGAATACACGAAAGGATTCGGTGAGTCCCACGCCATACGAGGGGCCCTGTGGAGAGGGTCATTTGCAAGTGGGATTGGGTGACCAGACACTCAGGGACCACTTCAGCCAGTATATTGTCATCGTTGGAACTCAGGATTTTAGGGCCGGGGAAAGGCGAGCAAGACAGCCCCAAATTTCATGCGTGAAGCATAGAAGAGAAAGTTCAAGGGCGTGCCGTGAATGGTTTCATCCAAATTGATATCAGGCGCTGGTAGATTGTTTGTTCTCGCTGCATATGTACGTCCCGAACTCTTCCAGGGCTACTTGCAAGTCCCCGGTCGATGCTATGTCTCAACTGCTTGTTGCGTCTGCATCTGCTTCGACTTCCGCCTTGGCACGTTCCTCACCCTCCGATGCTTCCTCACTTCGACCCTCCTGTGCTTGGTGTACAAATTCACCGCGTCCCTAGCTACGACGAAAACCATCCCACCTACTAAACTGCGTCCCCATTGTTCCTGAAGCAAGCCCGTGGCGATGCGGGGGTGGGACCTCGCGATCCAGTTTTCAGGCAAAGCATGACGCAGAACCTCACCTGCACCCCAGCAAACGAGCGGAAAGGTAATCGCGGTGACGACGCCGTTAACGAGGTCAGTAAGGGTTGTCGAAGGACCACCGTTGCGTTCCCGGATCGGCTCCTCCTGTGCTTGGTTGTTGTTGTTATCGTTTGGAGGAGCGTTTTGCTGGTCATTGCCCTGAGGCTCGATGCGGATTGGCGGCGGTGGTTCAGCGGCATCTTGGCTTCCTCCTTCGCTCTCGTTCTGCTCTTGAGGCTGCTCGTCTGCGAGCTCGCGGGCATCGTCAGCAGGCCCCTCCTCAACTACAACAATGCCCTGTTCATTCAGCTCGTCCTGCAGCTCTTGCAATGCGCCTGCCTCATCTTCGTCGGGGCCGATGTGAAGCTCAATTTCGGCAACAACTTCTTCCTGGTTCTCATCACCCATCAGGTTGAGTACAGCGTTCCCAACCCTCAGCGCCTGGGCGAAGTAGCCATCGTCATCTTCATCAGCTGGAGCAGGGTTCTCTGGTGCGGCGTTGGCTTGCTGGCCGCCGTCATCATTTGCGGCAGCAGGTAGTTGCTCGTTGGGAAGACCACGGCCTCTGAGAGCCTTGTTGAGGCGCCGTTCGTAACCACCGAGGAGATCGTAATAGATCCTGTTATACGAAAAGCTCACCCATGGCATCATCGTCAGAACCCAGGCTGGAGACGGAGGCCAGGTAGGCATTTCATCCCGAAGGACAAGCGACGCGCCGTACTATCAAGTTCGTCAGAGATTTGTGCGAGTTTCAAGGCCAACAGCAAGTAGCTTACCAAAATAGAAGCCGGCAGAGTCAACATGTCCACGAGCTGAGACGGGAGGGCTTTCTGAATCATCAACGCCGGCGCGATGAAGTTCAGCATCCAAAACCTGAAACAAAACTTGTACCCTGCTTTCCACCTGTACCAAGGTATGCCTGGGTTGATCCTCCGGTCTGCCAGTGCGCGACCGAGGCCCAGCCATCCCATCGCTGGCCCGGGGCCCGCAAAGACGCACATGGACAACATGCCGTAATAACTCGAAGCCGCCACTGTACGGTAACATGTGGTTAGCAACTTGCGCAGCTTGAAGAGGGACACATCATCCGCAGACAGGACACACGACCACATGGGCGTCTGACATCTGCCCTGACATCTGCTCTGACAGCTGCAGCCTATCTCTTCGACAGGGCCTGTTCGGATAAATGGTCTGAAAGACTCGAGACAAAGGGAGGGGATCCTACTGGTGCAACCTGTGACGATGCCCAACAATATCGCGGGAGTGATGCGACTGTACATCTTATGTAACCGGTCTCGAAGACCAACAAAGCGGTCTTTGGGCTCGGTGGTCTGTATCTTGCCCTTACAAGCGGGGCACCGTAACGTTTTGGTGCTCTCGCGCTCGTGCTCTGAAATCCATCGCAGCATGCAATCCTCGTGCGCCTCCAGCGAACATGGACATGCGTTGACCCAGACGGTATTGGGCGTTTCGGCGGGTGTTTGCAGACAGATGAAGCAGCTGCGAAGGCTGGGATCGGTCTGAGTCCGTTGAAGCTGAGGTGTGGTGGAGGGCGCTTCGGGAGCAGCATCGGTCTCGTCGGCCGAGGACATGTTGGGTTCTTCGGGAGCACTGAGGTCGGCGACGGGCTCGTTGGGCTCGGACGACATGGCTGTGCGAATTGCACCGAAGATGCGAGTATGGAGAAAGATTTCAGCGGGCCAACCCTGTCTGCTAGGCCAGCGTTGCGTGCGCGCTGTGATCTATCGTTTAGTGAGAAGCAGGACGCGATTGAGAGGCGGCCCCTGCCTGGGAATCAGCCCGGGCGACTGATTCGGCAACTCCGAGCGGCTTGTCAGAAGTGTGGTGTTTCGTCTTGTGTAGCGACAAGGTTTGCGCACTCTTATGTTGTCATGGTTGCGAGGAAGGCAGAAAAATGCACAGTCACAGACGATGAGCAGTAAAGTAATTGAAAGGAGTGAGCGGATGAGCTGCGCGATGGACGGAAACAAGTAGAGTGGTCCAGTGTTTGCAGTGACATCAGAAACGGCCAGGGTTGTGTGCAGTGAGATGTGAAGGGGGGGTCCTGAAAGCCTGGGCAAAAGTGCTCCAACCTTCGAGTGCAACGTCCTCAATATTTGGATTGATGCCCAAATATCAGGCCGTATGGATTGATCTGTTAGAGCAGCTCAGCCACCTTCGCCTGACGAAGTTGAGCACTAACAGAGCCAGAGTAGCTGACATCCCCAGCGCTGTAGAGGTACGTGGGCTCCTGCACCACAGCAGGAACCGGCCCAGGTACCAAGGTACCCGCCCGCTCCCCAGAAGTCCCCACGATCTGCTCCTCTTCTAGAACAGCCCCTCGATTTCGATTTCACCAAGCACCTACAACCTGTGTTTATTAGACGAGACACGTTCTGAACCTCACGGTCCCTCGCTTCTTCCATCCTACCAGCACCAAACTTCCATTTGCCCCGAGAATTCACTGTGATATGGTATGTATTTTTCGCAATAAACATTGCGAACCCGCCCAACTCAAGCAAGAAAGAATTGCCCCGCTGATCCTCTTCTGTCACAGGCAACTACATCCAAGCAGCGCCTTGCGCTGGCTATCTGCGACTTTCTCTCCTCCTCCGTCACCGACGGCACCCTCCCAGCAGACGATCAAGATTCCATCGATGTCGCTGTCAACTGCATCGCCGAGTCCTTCAAGGTCGACCCCACCAACAAGGCCGCCGTGTCAGAAGCTATCGGCGACCAGAACCTCCTCAAGATCTATGGCGTCTACGAGAAGCTGAAGAATGCGGGCAAGCCTGCTTCTGATGCCGCCTCCTCATCTGCCGCACCGTCGCAAGCAGCACCCGTCAGCGAAGATGCCAAGAAGGAAGCCGAGGCGCTCAAGTCCAAGGGCAACGCCGCCATGGCCCAGAAGGACTACCCCAAGGCCATTGATCTGTACACCCAGGCGCTGGCCCTGAACCCTGGCAACGCCATCTTCCTGTCGAACCGTGCCGCTGCTCACAGTGCCGCAAAGGACCACGAGAGCGCCCAGGCTGACGCCGAGGCCGCCGTCGCAATAGACCCCAAGTACACCAAGGCGTGGAGTCGGCTGGGCCTCGCCCGGTTTGCCCTGGGTGATGCCAAGGGCTCTATGGAGGCATACCAGAAGGGTATCGAGTTTGAGGGCAACGGTGGCAGTGACGCCATGAAGAAGGGCTTTGAGACCGCCAAGAAGCGCGTCGAGGAACTCGAGTCCGATGAGGCCGAGGTCGCTTCAAGAGGCGCCGGTGGGCCAGCTGGCGGTGCTCCCAACCTGAACGATCTAGCAAGCATGTTCGGTGGTGGTGGTGGAGGGCAAGGAGGCGGCGGCGGTGGCATGCCAGACCTGGGATCCATCATGAACAACCCCATGTTCGCTTCCATGGCTCAGAACCTCATGAGCAACCCGGATCTTATGCAGAACCTCATGAGTAACCCTAGATTGCGCGATATGGCCAACTCTTTCGGTGGTGGCGGTGGCGGTGGTGGTGGCGGCGGTGGCGGAGGCATGCCCGACATGTCAGCTTTGATGTCTGACCCTAGCATCGCGGAGATGTAAGTCTAGTCACCATTCCCCAAGCACAACACATCGGCTAACATATCGTCGCAGGGCACGGAATCTGATGGGAGGTGCCGGTGGTGCCGGTGGTGCGCCTGGAGGCGGGCCCGGGGCAGGCGGATCTGGCGGGCCTGGCGCTGGAAACCCATAGCCGGGTATTGCCTCTCGCTAATCCTTCTCCTGCCTTTCTCATCTTCAAGACAGTTTCTTCGTATCATTACTAGAAGACCAGCATTGGAGTTTACAATGAGGCTTTGTTCTACTGGCGCGTTGAACCTTACAACTGGTGGATGGACTTGCATGCATTGACTTGAGTTCTTGCTGCCCCTATCACTCCCGCCCTGCCATTTGCATTGAACGCTTTCCTTGAATCCTCTGATCAGCTTTCATACTTTTCCCACAATGCCTTCACAGCGCCACGGGGCACCGCTCTATATGACATCCTCCCGCTACTCATAGCTTGCCATTTCTTGTCAGCGGGCGAGCGACAAGTCCCCAGCCCGTGATAAGTTCTCGCTGTGACTGTCCAGCCGCGCTCAGTACCTGTCCACTCGATGGACACTTCCCAGTCGGTCTCACACCCCCAACACGACCCCATATCATGATGTTCGGTATTTCCTATCGCGTTTGCGGGCAACCACACGGTATCTCGTATCATGCTTATAGGAAACCGCTTATGTACGCAGTACTTTGTGTCCCCACGGACCTGCATGTGAGAGCATATGCCAAACCTCTTGGTGTCGAGATAAAGTTGTAAGAAGTTTGCGTCAGCTCTTTGGTGGAAGCATGTACGTGTACAAGACAGGAACAGCTCGCCATGGGTCAACTTGGCTGGCCACACTTCCTTCCAGCATACCCCGTGGCTGATGTCCGGGTGATTGTATGTGCCTGCCAGAGAAGAAGCAGGAAGTCCATTCTGCGGGCCAATAAAGTGGTAATTTGTGACAAGACGGGCAGTACAATAAGGAAGCAAGAAATGACTGTGTGGGAAAATCATAGAAGGTATCCATCTGATTGACCTGAATTTATGAGAGTGGTAGGATAAAATGGCTGGCTCGCACGTGCGGAATCGCACGAGCTTCTGGTCGACAGTGCAATAGCTTACGCCTGTGATCTCCCTTTCCAGGCGGCAAAGCAGGTCTTCCGTAGCATATTCTTCGAGGCGGCCTTTTGCACGTCAGAGCGAGGCAGACGACATCGGCGGATGGGAGGAATTCGGAGACGATGAGTATGAGCTCAATTGGGAGTTCCCACATGCGTGATGCCTGGGCTGGCCGTCGTTCCTGGGGATCCAGTGCGTCTTGACTCGGCTGTGGTTCTTCGGCCTCTGATGTTGAGGGTCAGACGGTGAATTGTAGCTGGACGAGACAGGTACCGTCGGCCGGGCCTGGTTATGGGCGTTGTGCCTGTGAGCCCAGCGTAGTCGTAATAGCTTGATCCACCCCATTGTGTCACCAATTGGTCTTGTCTCTTGGTCGAGACTATGCGCCAAGAGGCTCGGTCTTTCGATGTACTTCAATTGGATTGCTGATGAGTCACTGCATAGAGTCCCCAGTTCTGTGTTGTGAAGAAGAACAAAACAAAACAAACCAAGAGCGTAGCTAAGCGAAAGAGAAAGCAACCGAAACGCTGCTTATCTGGTACTCGTGGTGTGGTCCGGTCGGCGATGGCTTCAACGTTACTTGAGACCAGAGGCCCCATCTAGCTACCGCTTTTGCAGATGCGGCCTCTGCTTGCTCGAGTGTAGGTTACTTACAGCTGTAGTGGGCTGTTGGTCTTGCGCTCAGTGCCCATCGGGTGACATGGCTGTGGACCGATGTGTCGCACCTTTCCTCTCCATTCTGGTACCGCGTTAAACAGTGCGCACAGCGGTTGTTGACTAGAAGGATGGTGATAAGGCGGACTCGACAAAGGAATGGAACCTCGCCTCACAGCCGATCTGTACTGCCACCACTGGAGAATATAAGCCTAGGGTTTGGATTGAAGTCAAGAATAGTCACACTCGCCCGCTGGCTACCTAGGTCAGCGAATTCGCATGCAGCAAGTAGTTTGGCTGCGGACAACCTTCGCGCCAAACCTGAATTGATCGGTTCTTGATGGGCTTGCATCCCACGGCAGCCAGCCGACACCAAAAGAATACTTCATCCCAAGCAAGACAAGCGGTTGAAATATCAGACTGCCTCTTCTTGAACGGCTGATTCACAAATGGCGACTACCGTGGCGATTACCGCTTGGGACTCGTTCTCTGAACACGCATTTTAGTTGTCGACTAAGAAAATGGAAGTTCTGTCAGCGCCAGCTAGCGTTAACTAGACCTGCGTTACAACATTATGCTGGCACATCATCATAACTTGCCTCCGTTCCGCATCCATACCGGCCTTAAGCCCTGGTGGCATCTCCCCAGACATCGGTCTCATGTCTTGATTTCGGAGGATAAGGAATGTGCTCAATAACAGAAACTTCCCTGGCGAACACAATGTATGAACTGTCGCGACAACGTCACGTATTGATGTTGAGCATGTCCCTGCAATCTTGTGCGATAAGAGTGTAAATGGAAACGGAAAGTGAAGGCTCAAGGCAGACAATAGTCGGTCAGATCCTGGTAGTTAGCAGCCTTACTGATTGATCTTTGAGGGTAATTGGTGGACGCGTTCCCGAGACAGGTCCTACGTCTCCCGCATAATTGGCGGAACATCTGCGGCCACGCACGGCGCCTAGTCTTAAACAATATATAACGGACCCTCCGCGCTCCAGCTCACGAGGCTCGACCGTTCAGGTGGACAACGCGTCCAAGGTCTCGACGGCCCGCCTGTCTCGCGCCAAGAGCCATGTTCGTCCCCACGGAAGATGGGATCCGCAATGGTCACACCGAGGCAAGGAGCCACTCAGAAACATCAACAGGTCATGCGTGTTGACTTTGCAGGGATAGAAATGCCATTACTGGAAATACTTATAGGTGATCATTGCTATCAAATTGACTTATGATGCCCTGCAAAGATCGTCGCACTGTTCCAAGCCCCATTCAGTGACCCAGAGAACAAAATACAATCAAGATGAAGACCCTCGCATTCCTTCTGACCTTTGCTGCTTCGGTCGCAGCTCATGGATACGTCGATAATGGAACCATAGGCGGAACCTATTACCAGGTATGAAAAGAAATTTACAGACTGGCTTCGAGTGAGAATGCTAACGATCCCAGTTCTACCAACGTGAGTTCACTCACGCCAGACTTGCCCGTGATTCTGTGAACTTCTGGTATTAACAAAGACATCAAGCCTACCAGGACCCATACTATTCCACTCCGGTCAGTAGTGCTCCCCCGATCACCCGAATCCCATATACCAACTGACATTTCAGCGGCACAGCCTCAGAGGATCTCACGAGCTATTCAAGGCAACGGCCCAGTGACCGATGTCACTCTCATTGATGTCCAGTGCGGCGGATATACAGAAGGCGGCGTCGTCGGTAGCCAGCCAGCCGCTCTCCACGCCACGGCGGCTGCAGGCTCGACATCCACACTCTACTGGACACTATGGCCAGACTCGCACGTGGGGCCTGTGGTCACATACATGGCCCGCTGCCCAGACGCTGGCTGCCAGAGTTATCAGCCCGGTACCAGGTAGGTAGCCTCGCGTGCTCACCGCGGATCTTGTCGTTGAGACTTGCCATGTCAACTGACACTTCAATTTTCCACAGCGCCGTCTGGTTCAAGATCGCTGAGGGAGGCCGCACCGGGACTTCAACCACATGGGCCGATGTAAGTGTTTTCAGATCATTCTGATCAAGCTAAACAGACGACATCTGGACCATGCTGACAAGTCCACCAAAGTCACCCCTGATGGTTAATGGCAATGCTGGAGTCAAGTACACCATCCCGTCGTGCCTCAAGGCGGGCTACTACCTCGTGCGCCACGAGATCATCGCTCTGCACTCGGCATATGCGTACCCCGGTGCACAGTTCTACCCCGGGTGCCATCAGCTCAAGGTCACTGGCAGCGGCTCGACTACCCCAAGCAGCCTTGTTGCCCTGCCCGGTGCCTACAAGGGCAGTGATGCTGGCATAACATACGACGCATACCAGGGTGAGTACTACAAGCAGACACGAACCGGGTGATTGGAATCGGCGTCCGGCTAACAGCTCGCAGCGACGACTTACAAGGTTCCTGGCCCAGCCGTCTTTACTTGCTAGGAGGTTTTGGGTTTGACGAGTAGGGGCTTTGGCTCTGGAGAAGTTCAATCGTAGTCGACTTGGATATCTACGTCAGACGTGCTCAGTCTTGAAGCTCAACGCCTATTCCATTCGAAACAAAACCCGTCCACTCGTTTCCGAGAAGTAGGATATATCTCATGAGAAATAGCGTCTGAGTCGATATTGCGCATATCAGACCAGATCGCACATGCCTATGCCGGCTTTCAGAGAATTGATATGATCTCTATCACATTCTTGTACATAAATTCAAGCCAAAGGTGTACCAAGCATTCCGGTCACCGTGCTCTTTTTCATATTTCCAAAGTGACTGTCTTGAGAACGCGACTGAAAGAAGGGTCTGGCAGATGTAAGCTGCGGCGCTAGGTGGTGAATATAGTCCGGTGCTCATGAGAGTTTGGCAAGGCATGACTCTTGTATATTTGCACCCACCGATCGGACCCTAGAAAAGGACAAGAACAGGCAGTGCAGAGAGGAAGAGTAAGACTGAAAGAGAAGTAGGGCGTAATTCTCACTAGCAGGAGAATCTCGTCGTTCGATATTCACCACGATGAATCCCATCATTCTCATAGTAAATCCTGAGCTGATGCCACACCCCGACAGAAGGTCGTGTCGATTTCCTTCCCCTACCGGAACACTGCGTACCCCTCGTTGCATGTGAGAGAACAGACTCAAGCCCAGGTAGAATCATCTGAATCCTCACTACTTCGCCTTCCGCCTGGCCGTAGCAGAACCCAGTGCACGATCGACAAAGTCCAGCCGATCTTGTCCCCAGAAAAGCTCATCATCTACCACATAAGTAGGCGTGCCGAAAATGCCCCGCCGTTCAGCTTCGGCAAGATTTTCCTGCCAATCGGCTACTATATCCGGTCTCTGTGGCTCGAGCACCAGCTCGGCTGCCTCTGTGCCCAGTGTGGCCGTTGCAATTTCCTTCAGTGTTGCCCGGTCGGCAATATCGCGGTCCTCTGCCCAAAGGGCGCGTTGAACCGCGAAGGAAAACCCCGAGGCGTCGTGGCCGGCTTTTTGAAGCGCTATAATGGCTTGGGCTGCCGTTTCGATAGTCCGGCATGGGTCTGCCCGACAATTGGTGTCAGCGAATGCACGTCGAAAAGTTGCCGTAAATTTGGGACGTTGTGATCCCGAAAACGTGCTGGGAAAAACAAATGTTCTAAATCGGACTGTCATGGCATCCCGTGTGGGAAGGAGGGGGCAAGGGTGCGAATTTTGGTGAAGTAGATACCGGAGTATACTCACAAAATCTTGGCTTAAGGTTCAGAGGAATATCGAGGTGCTTGCTCCAGCGGTCTAGCTCGACCTCATGATACTGTTGCCGGCTGTCAGGTCGAGTTCTGAGAGGAATGCCGCCATTCGCCTGGATAACACGAATTGGACGGTGGACGAGCTTCGCCCCGCGCTGCCTTGCGATCGATACCATCCGTTCCGCACCGAGGTAGGCCCAGGGGGAAGATATTCCGTAAAAGGCAAAGAGCGTGACTTCTGATTCTGCCATGCCTTCCGTTTACCAAACTAGCATGCGTGACGGAGTCGATCTCGACCGAGTGTTGGTCAGGCAATATTTACGGCGAGGAAGATTATTTGTGATAAGATATCTCAAACATCGATTGCGAATTCCGAGCACCCGGCTGATATTTGGACTCGACAGTTGATGAAGCTCAAGCGAGAACCATATCGCAACTTTCAAAGACGATTCAGCACCACGCAAGGTCCGATACCGGGAACCACCAGTTGACGTGCTTCTTTCACATCCTCAGATGACCATCCCCCCCTTGACTGTTTGGCCACTTGAGTTACGACTTGAAGTGCTTGAGTTGAGTTATTAAATCTCACTTAGAGAGTGTGCCGTCAATTTAATAAACGTACGCTAGCAATTTCATTCATTAGGTATAGTCAGTGTGCAGTCGGACTGGAAAGTTGTTTCGTGACTGTATTGAGCTGAGATATCCCGCTGTTTGGTGCGGCTGTTGTATATCGGCTGGCCTCACAACGTTGGGAATCACCAGCTGGCGATATTTCAAGAGAAATCATGAAAAGAGACTGAATGCTAAGCCCTACATGTGCGACACTCTTAACAGTTCTCTATATCTATGTATTCTACCCATTACGGCGTGTGAACGGAGGCAGATGTGCTGTAACACAGCGCATGCTTGCATACAATTTCGACTGGTATAATTGACAAAGAGAACAAAGACGACTGCCCAAGCTCAGAAATCAGATGATGACAGTGCGAGAAAAAAACAAAAGAAGAAATATTCTCAGTTGACTCGCGATACCGAAGTGAATGCGGCCCCACACCACTACTTGGGCCCCTGCCCCACAAAACAACAAGAAAAAAAACTCTTCCACGATGTCAAATCGCATTTTTGGGGTCTGTCCGTGGATTGAACACGGGACTACGCCGTTGTTAGAATTAATTGAAGTGGAGCGATGGGGAATAGAGAACTCACCCTCTCGCATATTTTCTCAGGGTACACCCTAAGCGAGAATCATACCACTAGACCAACAGACCCGATGAAGGCACACAAGGTTTCTGAATACCATGTACAACTTTCAAATTTAGTTAGCGGGCTATTCCGTGGCCTCCTACAAGACCATTGAAACATAGGCCATGTTGATAGTCATGAGAGGAAGCAAGTGTTGTAAGAGGAAACCTAGCACTAGACTTTACAATTACATTCTACAATGGAAATTTCAGATCAGTCTATAGAAATGAAATGTATATGAGTGACAAGTCTTCAATATGTTGTATAAAACGAAGTAAAAGATATGAATTCAATTCCTCCGCGTGACCCGAGCAATGATACCCTCCTGGCGTGCAAAAAACGTGTTCCTGGTGTGCCACTGGGTCTTTTCCGAGTCCCAGAATTCAAGCTTGAAGTTGGGAAAGATGAGTGGACTGAGTTTGTATATCTGGATGCGGGCAATGTTCTTTCCCAGGCATATATGTGTGCCAAATCCAAAGGCAGACAACGTCGACTGTAAATCCCATTAACTCTCTTCTGAAGTTCATTCTGTCAGAACCACTCGCATGGGCCAATGTCTTGCATGACTGCAAACGCAGCTGTGCCCTTGACTGTTTACGCAGTCTAGTCAAGAATATTTGGACAATATGGATTCTCTTAGTATAAATCTATCCTGGAGCCTCCCTTCATCCAACTGAATGCCCAACTCGCTGTTACGCCTGCTATCGTGACGCATCATGCAAGTCTCTGCTCAAGACATGCGACAGCTTTGTGGAATAATTGTAGTGTCTTATACCTTTTGAAGACTTGTTCCAAACTGCAAGTTCAAATTCCGACAAAGGATCTCTCGTCAAAGACGGGCGGGCTCCTCAATTGGTTTAAAGCCGCTGCGGCCTCAAGGGCCTCTTCCTGACGGAGCTGCCGGCTTGGGCTGTCATGTATTGACTGTGCCCTTGGCGACAGCTGGGCGTCCACAGTCCCTGGACCTAGACCTTGGGGTAACAGGGTTGGTACGTTGACAAACGCGGACGAGCTGTGCGACGGAGGCGCAGTGATCAGTGCCAGCTGGGTGGCCAGCTGGGAGGGTGGTAAAGTCGCCGGCGGCGCACTCATCATTGCATCTAGTCCATCTGGCCGCGGTGCCGCTGGCATGCTTACGAAATCGAGACCTCGGCATGGGCCTTCAAAGTTTCTCGACTGCGGATCCCTCAAGAGGAAGGCACGGTTCTGCCAGTGCTGAGGCGACGTGGGTGACATATCTGAAGGTGGGCCTTCCACAATAACAATCGGTTCTAGGGGTTTCGCCGGAGGGTACGGCCAATCGTTGTTTTGCTTTTGGTGCTTGGAGCTCTCGAGATTCTCTGGGTGGAGAGGTGGCAAGGTATAGACTTCGTCAGGAGTATCGTGTCGTCTTGGTCCAGGAGGATTGCTAGTACTAGACAGAGACGCCGGACGAGGACGAGGCAGCGGGGGCGGTAAGATAGCGCTCTTCCCCCCTCGAGAGACCTCGGCTTGCTCGGTTTTCGCAATCTTGCCTGAAGCTTTGACTTTTCTCGCCTGCGCCGCGGCCTTTGCTCTTGGTTTGGCGTTACCTCCTGAAGAGGCTGGAGTTCCCCGTCCTGACTTTGAGATGGTGATCGGCTCCGGCTCGAATATCGCTTTAGGCCTCCTGATCCTATGGTGTGACTTGACCGCCGCAAGTATAGAATTGCTCTCGCCCGTGGCATCGGGACTACAACGCTGGTCCGGCACCGGTGCTGTTTGGACAACCTGTGCTGTGAGTATTGAGTCCGTTCTTGATTCTTCCAAAGACGGTTTGTCTGCAGCATCTGGGTCCGGCTTTGGCTCCTTTGTGACGGAAATATGGCGCCCATCATTGAACATGATCGCACTCTGTTGGGGACCGAGCCCATCTGCGCGGGACGCAACAGCCTTGGGGTCATGGTCATCTGTTCGATCAGTCTGGTGACTGGCTGAATCCTTGGTGACATTCGGAGGAGCAGTGTCTTCCTCAGATGTGGCAACTGTGGGAAGAGGTCTTCTGGTCCTCGCATTCTTAAGCCGTGGGCCACGGCCCTTCCTCAGCGGTTGTTTTGGCGGGACTGGTTCCGCAGGTTTCGAAACAGCTTGCCCAGCTCCTGAAGCCCTCTTGGCTGGCACAGGTATCGTTGCATACTTCTTCACTTCACGCCCACCGAGAAGGGCCAGATTTGCCATGATTCTCGTTGTCCAGTATGCCCCATTATCCTTGTGCTCTCGCTCCGACACTGGCCGCTTCGGCGCAGGCTTAGGAGTTATCGGTTTTGACGTTGCCTGCGAACATTTCTTCTCGGCCTTCTTTGTGGTGTTCTTAGACGTGACCAGAGGCGTTCCATCAGCACCCTCACCCTTGCGATCTCCCATGGCGGTCGCCTTCTCTGGCTCGACATTGGTACGGCGCCTCCTCTTGGTGCTTCGAGACTCGTCGTCGACGGTACCTGGAGGTGACCAAATGATAGGCTTCTTCTCTTTCAGATCGTGCACCCATGCGTCGCAGTCCATTTCCACCCAGAAATCAATTGTGTCCGCCCAAACGCTGTCAGCTGGCTTCGTGTAGTTTATGAAAATCACTTTGCCATCCTTCTTATTGTGTATCGCCTTTGCAAACTCCTTGACGACGGTCTTGAGGCCGTGGACCTTAAGACTAGTGCCCATGATGATAAGCAGGTCTGGCGCAAGTGACAGATCGTGCTGTATGATATCGGATATCCGCTGTGACTCAGGGTGCTCTTCACCGTAAAGGACAATGTCGGGTCGGAGTTTTCCAACGCCAAGCGCACGTTTGCCCTTTTCTTGTCTAGCGGTCGTCGCATCGACACAGCGAGGGCAAGGCGGCTGATGACCTGACATGGTCTGCAATTCCCGATCGCCTTCGTCCCAGTCGATCACGCCCCCGCACTGAAAACAGCGGAGTGAGCGCAGCGAGCCGTGGAGATAGACGCATTCTACTCCCCGGTCCGGTTCGGGAGAGGAGGGAGCAGTCTGTGCTCCTCCTTGACGGCATTGACTCTTCGCCACGTCTGTGGCAATCACTTGTGCCGCATCGTTCACGCCGTCCTTCCCGTCCTGGTTGCGGAGCCCATCAACTCGTTGGGAGGCCTCGTCAATTTGGTCCCGTTGATCAGCGCCATCAATTGGAAGGGGGGCTGCTGGAGCTGCGTTCGCTGTTGTCGTTGCAGCGACTGCCGCTGCTCGCGAAGCTCGGGCAGAAAAACGCGATCTGCTCCCTGGCCCAAGCAGCAGACGCGTGGACAGCCCAACTTTATCCTCGAGAAGATCGATATTTTGTGTGTAACATCGGACCATCCGGCCAGAGTCCCTAAGATGACTTATAAAGCGATGCGAGCCAGTGGGATCAGCGTCTTTGGATTTCTGGCGGAGGTTGGTGGCGAAGGTGTAAAAAACAGAGGTTTTGACGGGATCTGACCATATGGAGGCGTCGAAAAGGTCACGTCCCTTCATAGTTGAAAGGCTAGCGCGCTTAAAGGTTTGAGAGGAATTAAAGCATTGTGAAGAAGGGGCCGGATCTTCTGCCTCAGATGCGGACTCTGGTGAAGTACACCTACTGCTAGATGTGGGCGTATGCGGAAATGGTGCCTCATAAGGATCAGAAAGGACTGGGGGAGGTGAGGATAGGGGAGAACTGAGGGTATTTGTCTGAGCGCCAGAATCCGAGGATGTTTGTTTAGGTGTCGAAGAACCGGACGATGAGGCATTATGTGGATTTGAAGAGCATTTCGGGGATTTTGGTGCACCAGTCTCAGAAGATGTCGGATCTTGCTGCTGGTGCAACGATCGTGCTTCCAGTACTGGAGAGCCGCGCCGTGATGACCGTTTCGAGGATATGGCTGTTGAATCGTGTTGAACATGGGCTTCTGAGTCCTCGTGTGGGCTGCTCTTCTCTCCTCGGTCAAGGTGCCCATCCTTACCACCTAGGCTCCGTCCGTCGAATTTGTGCTCAGTGTCCCCTTGGCCATCTAATTCGAGAAGAGTGGATTCCCCTGCTAGCACTGATTCTTCGGTGAGGAGAACCACCTCCTCCTCGTTTGGGTCTGCCCGGTCGCATCCAGAGTCAGTCTCAGCATTTGGTCCCGCGTTACTTTTCTGGATGGAGTCTTCAGGATTGTCCCCCTCGCCTCCGTCCGAGACTTGACTTTCGTTTGGATCCAGGACCCTGATGCTGTCGGCTTCTATTGTTGTATCTCTGTCCAACTTCGGAACACCGACCTCGATGCTATCGCCGACCAGTGACGTCTTTCTGCGCTTCCTGGGGCGCAGCTCATCGCCACTGTCATCCGAAGCGACTCCATTTGCTTGATTCTTGGATCCATTCAATTTGGCAGCGGCGTCGAACTGGCCTTGAATCATGGAGTACAAGCCATTCTCTGAGCGGAAATCCTGCACATGTTGTCAGCAAAGCGCATGTGGAAGATGCATGCGTACGAATGAATGCACTCACAGGAATCCCTGAATTGGTGCTGATACCGGCGCCCGTCACAAGTACAACTTTCTTCGCTTTCCACAGCGAATCGGCGATCTCTTGAAGATGACCTGCTGAGCCGGCCTGGACGTGAATCGTGGGCATATTGGGCTAGCACAAGGGCTCCGCCACGGGAAACCCGACGTTGTTTAGAGGAGACCAAGACTTGAAACACCGTTGCTTTCGGCGCTGAGGCAGACACCGCCACGATCTGGGGGTCTGTCTCCGCCAGTCCCTGATTGACAAGGACGGCCCTGACCCAGAGGATGGTCCAGGGCTGTGTCCTGTTGTACTCCCAGTCTTTCCGTAAGAACGACTACGCGACTGTTCTGTATGCTCGTCTCGGCCATCCGTATCTTTGAATGTGTTCTCGGTCGGACCAGCATATGCTGTGGATTCCAAGTGTGTTTTATCTCAGCTTCGCGGGCCGCGACGTCACGCTCTCCGTGAGAGCCCGTCGCCCACTACTGGCGTCCTTCGAGTTGCCTGATGTGGATCTAACACGCCACAGAATCGCGTCTGGTTCTTTATGCCAAGGGTGGCAGTGAATTGTCGACGAAGAAGCCACCGATGGCTCAGAATATCCTCAAGGGCGCCCTGTAGCGAATTGTGGCGTGGGTAGTCTTGTAATGAAACTTGCGACTATCTTGTCTCTGGGGACTATTCTCTATCGGGGTGTACCCAGACGGCGACAGACTGGCAGGGAAAGGGTCGGAAGAAGGGAGGAGTAGATCCAATTGGAGCCTCGTAACCATGTACAATGGCGTTCGAGTCGGGTTGGGCCTTGCTGTCGTCGTTGTCGGCGGTGAACACGCGTGGGAAGCGGGAGACAAGGGTCCGAAGTCGAGGCACCGCGTCGGGGGTACTTGTACAGAGACGGCTTCCGTGCCGGAAAGCAGGCTGTACAGTGGTCGGAGGCGGGTGTCCTCCGGGCACTAGGAAGGGTGAGGGGCCATGCTGTTGTTTGTATTGATCAGACAAAGATGCTTGGTGTGGTGGGCTGGCCTGACCAACGTGCATGTGGGTGGTGATTTGTCCCTCGGTGTAGAGGCGCGAGATGCATGTAGTCGAAAACATCCCCGCACAGGCCAGCGACAGCACCTAGCTCTTTGGAGTTCCTCCCAGCCCTCCACAAACACAACGCGCTAATGTAGAGGCGGACGGCCGAGACCCCTGTTTCTTTGAACCTGTCTCGCTGATCCCCACTGTTCGTCCCTGCGGGAGGAAAACCTTCAACAAGGTAGTCAGTCCAGGGTTTCGGGAGTTGCCGAACGAACACATTATGTCTCCCAGCACTTGCTAGCTGGGGCGGACTTGGCCCAGACATGGCTTTTCCATCTTTCGCTATTCGTATGCGCTCGGGCAAGCCACCTCCATGCGATATGGCTGAGCATACCTACATTTAGCTATCGCCTGACTGGCTCACATGGCGACAGTGTCACTCATAAGCTTACCATTTTCTCCAGAGAGCCCCTCTCCAATTCAACTGAGCCTAGGCGAGATACCGTCCTCTTGATGAGATTGATACAAACGAGCTGAGGTAGCTGGACTTTTCGATGGCCTCATTCCCAAAATCGCAGTTTAAAGCACTCCCCTCATTCTCTGTCCGACTACCACCGGCTGTGTTGCTGTCGAGATCAATCAACTACATCGCCCATGTTCGTCAGGCCAAGCTCGTCTGAAGCCACACACGCAGGTCGCTCATTTAAACAAGAACATTCACCTCGATCACTGGCCCCTGGCCGTCTTTGCGCGTGTTTCTCGACGAAGCGAAACTTGGCCGGGCTTATTTCACTGCTGTTTCCATGAGTGGTATCCGAGCCGTTCAGTCGAATTACGCCTTGTCAAAATCGACCCTTTCTCCTTCCCTCGATTCTGTCGCAAGACCCTGCGCTCTGGTCACTGGGACTTTGGGGTTTGCGCGCCACAATTGGAGAGGCAAGACCAATCGTGTGCTCTTCCTGGCACACAACCCAAGGCTCTTTTCACTCCTCTATGATTCAAGCGCTCCACTCATACTTACATAAGAGTGCCAGAGCCGTGGCCTGGATTTCGTGACCTCTAAAGCCACCATTACGAACAAGCAGGAAATGAAAACCTGGGGGCGGCAAGGATTCTCCTAGAGCACCAGTTGATTCTGTTGCTCTCTGACGAGTCAGTCGTGAAATTCGCATACTGCTGGTGATGGCCGACCAAGTGCCGCGAACGGAACTGCAGTTGGGTCCACCCCAACCAACCATAGGGTTGATAATGGTCAAGGAACAGCCGCTGGGTTGATGGATCAGATTACCAAGAAGGGATTGTTGAACTGAGATTCTTGAGTGCCACTACGTGAGAGGGACACAAGTCCCGCCAAGGATCGAGGTTAAATGGTGTGAAAGGCGGCATTCGCAGTTGTGATGGCGAGGCTGTCAGTGAGGTGAAAATGACGGAGGACAGGGCTCAACGACGGGCCACCCTAAAGAGCCAAGACGAACAAGCCCATGATGGAACTGCGGCTCGCGCTAGATTTGGACAAAGTCTCCGACAGATGACAGCCCAAAGCGGCCATGTCGTGACCCCAAAGAAGGATTTTCACGTTGACGGCATGTCAACAGCTGTCATACAGGCTTTACTGACCCGTCGGCCAGACTCGCAATTCCGATTACAAAATATTCCAGATGTCGTCAAATTTCCGTGTACACTTCCGCGGCATTGGAGTTTCAAGCTTGTTCCTGCTGCTTCCCCGATTCTGATCTGCGCTCGAACCCCTGTCCATCGAGCACGCAACGGCGACATGAACAAATCTAGCCAATCACATATTGCAATTTCTACAACGCTACATCATCCACGGATGTCGCCATCGCCCCTAACGATGATGGATAATTCAGCCCACACGCTGTAGCGGGTATGGTTTTCATCTGTCCCAGGCGACTGGGTCGGCCATTTGAAGTGCCGGGACGATGGCCAATAACTTGATAAATCTTGACGTGCTGCCTTCGCCTGCATAGATTGAACAGCCGTGACACGAGCTTTACCTCTCGAGTCGTCTCTTAGTTCGACGCGAACTTTGTTCAACGTTCCACTTTGCCTCTCTGATAATACACCAGACTTC
This sequence comes from Diaporthe australafricana, assembly GCA_039880735.1. NCBI lineage: Eukaryota > Fungi > Ascomycota > Sordariomycetes > Diaporthales > Diaporthaceae > Diaporthe > Diaporthe australafricana. Next base: position 8,345,399 of record JBCEDM010000001.1, read on the forward strand.
TTTCACGGAGGCTTGTGTATTCTGATTAGGCTCGTATCCAGAGCTCACTAATTATCATCCCCGCAGTCATGGCGGAACAAGACATCCAGTACAACGATGACAAGGCGGCTGAGAAGCAGACAGCCAGCCCCGGCTCCACTTCTGACAACGAGGAAGCCGGCACTGCCAGCCTCAACGAAGGCGCTCTCCTCCGGAAACTCGATATCCGCCTCCTTCCAGCGGTGGGAATACTGTATCTGCTCTCCTTCCTCGACCGAAGCAACGTCGCCAACGCTCGAATCGAGGGTCTTGCCGATGACCTGGGAATGACTGGCAACCAATATCTGACTGGCTTGACACTCTACTTCATTGGCTATGTTCTCTTTGAGATTCCCTGCAACATTATTCTCAAGAGAACCTCACCGCGGCTATGGCTTCCCACCCTGACGATCGCTTGGGGAATCGTTGCCACTCTTCTTGGAGTTGTCCAGAATCTTGCTGGTTTCTTCGTCGCCCGATTTTTCCTTGGTGTAGCTGAATCCGGCCTATTTCCAGGAGGTGAGTGGATTGTGTCCCTTGAATCTCGACTTTTAGACCTCAGACTGTGGCTTACGACGACCCCAGTGGTATACTATTTCTCCATGTGGTACAGGCGACGTGAAAGGCAATATCGGATATCGCTTTTCTTCAGTGCTGCAGCGCTAGCAGGATCCTTTGGTGGAATCCTGGCATATGTGAGCTGGCCCCAATTAGTTTCGCAACAAGGAGACATCCTGTACTAATAATATGTTCAGGGAATAAGCTTTATGGCAGGAATAGTCTGGTCTAACGGGTGGCGTTGGATCTTTATATTGGTGCGTCCCTTTTTCTTTTTCCTCTCTGTCTACCCATGCTGGACCCATGAAGGCATTTCCAGCGCTTTGCTAAATAACTTTGCCGTTACAGGAAGGTCTAGCAACAATCGTGGTCGCTGTGGCTGCCTACTGGTTCATCTACAATTACCCAGACACCGCCAGCTTCCTGTCCGAAAAAGAGCGAACTGTGATCCAAGCCAGACTCTCCGCGGACAGTGACTCGACGCACAACGAGGTTTTTACCTGGGCGAACGTTATCAAGGCGCTCAAGGACCCCAAGTGTTGGCTCTATGGCTTTGCGTTCCACACAATGAGCCTGCCACTATACACTTACTCTCTCTTCCTGGTATGTTGAGCAACTTCTTCGCTATCTTGACAACTTTGCTCACATTTCTTACAGCCAAGTATCATCAAATCTCTGGGATATACCGCAGCCAGAGCACAGCTGCTGACCATTCCCCCCTATGCTTTCGCTTTTATAACCACATTAGGCGTGGCTATCCTCTCTGAGAAGCTGAACAAGCGCGCCATCTTCGTTGCCGGCTCGGCTGCTTTTGGTGCCATAGGCTATATCATCCTACTCGCAAACAAGGATCCCGTGGGCCGACCTGGTATTCACTACCTTGGGACGTTCTTTGCGGCCGGTGGAATCTACCCAGCTACCGCCCTGGCTCTGTCCTGGCCTGCCATCAATGTGTCTGGTCAGACCAAGCGAGCCATAGCGAACGCAATGCAAATCTCGATTGGAAACTGCGGTGCGGTGCTGGGTACACAACTATATCGCGCCAACGACGGTCCGCGGTACATTGTCGGCCACAGCTTTGCACTGGGATACCTCTTGGCAAACGTGTTAGTGTCTGGTGCCTTGTACTGGATATTGAAGAAGGAGAATACGAAGAGGGAAGCGATCGCTGAGGAGGTCAAGGAGGTGGGTCAGCTGGAAGACTGGACTCTCGGCGATGACGACCCCAGGTGGCGATTCCAGTACTAGAGAGGAGGTTTTTGGAAGACGCGAAGTACAGACTTGTCATACTAGTGAAGTCTGGAGTCTCGATCTGTTTTGAGACGTATATAGATACCCAAAGAAATGTCCCCAGAGCTCTCATGTGATCATACGACTCTAAGTGACTTTTGTGCAGGAGGCTTCTAGGCGAAGAGGGATTGTTTTCTCCCATGCGATCACCACCACGCCTGGTGCTTCGCACTTATTTGATATTTAATGTCGACGCTCACGTCTTGGCCGCGGTATACGTTGGTCAATAAAATTGCAGTCCCTTCCTCAGCTAGTAGCACCAAGCGCGCTTGTCTAGGAAGCAAGACTTGCCAAATCCACCAACAAGACTAAGGGTAAGGCGAAGTGTCAATTACATAGCACAATTCGAGATAATACTTCAGAAGTTCAACAATGCTTTCACTACTCGTGCCCTCCTGCTTAGTCGCTTTAGCCTGTTTCTTAGCAGAGTGAGATACTCTCTCAATGATTGGGACAGTCAAGGGTCTTCCATCTGAGCTGCTGTTAGATTCATTAGCAACTTGATGAGCTAGCCCTTTCTAAGGTGTCCACCTATATTCTGAAAGAGAGAGTCCCGCATGTTTAGACTCAAGGCTCTCCCTGCCGCAGCACTTCACATGCACATGTGTATTATTGATAATCCTACCAATGCTTTTCCGGCATGTGCTTACCCATCATGTTGCTAACGTATTCCAGCCTTGATAGATCACTGGTTGTACAGGCCATGTCCTTAGATCTGCCCTCTTCGGATGTGCGACGGTATCGAGGCGGACAAGGAATCCCATTCCATTTCGTACGAATCCCGGTTGCGTTTATGCCGCTTACACCCCTGACAATTGGTGGGAAAGCCCAACGACGGATGTCAGGTCGTGTCTTCGATTCGTCGGAATTGATTGCCCGAACTCCAGGTCGTTGAAGACACGCCACATACTGAGCAAGCTATAACACTGCCCAGGTAGCTGTGAAATCTACAGGATCGGATATTCATAGCGAGGGTGTATTTCAAACATCAAGCGATTAACCTGAGCAAGACCAAGCTACGTTACCCCACAATCACCAACACTGTGGCGTCTCTCTTGGAGAATGTCTCAAGAGAGACTCGGGGTTCCTATTGTCACGTGAACCCGCGGCTGGGACTTGGCGCGGCGAGGGACAGGCGAGGGGACAATGGCGTTCTTAGTATATTTAACCCGAGTTTCCCAGGCAGGGGTCGGAACCTGGTTGAATTTGAATGATTCTCGACGCATCTTGTGGCCTTTTAATTCCAGATCCAGATTTTGGTTCCGGATTTTGGAGGTCAGGCCAGGCCATGTCAGGATTCATTCCAGCCAGGCCAGACCAGAGACGGACCCGCGCAGACAGGCGGCAAGGCACACGAGTGATTAGCTTAGGTGCCACGGAGACAGAGCCTGGAGAAGTGGGTGGCTGGGAGCGTCAAGACGGACGGACTGGGAATGGCCCTGGTCATTCGTAATAGTGCATTCGGTTCAGTGGTAGCCAGGCGGTCGAGAAGGCCGGGCCGACCCCACCGCGCTACCTACTAGGTAGGTACTTGGATGGGTGCAGTACGTCCGCTGCCCATCAGGGCCCCGCAACCCACTCAGTCCACACCCACACACGTACCCAGGTAGCCCGCGAACCGCGTCGGCCTGCACCCGCTCCCTGGTGACTGTGAGTAAATGCGCCAGCATGCGACAGACTGTTGAGTGACCTGGTGGCATCTGCCACTTGTACAACCACGACAGCCCAAACAACATTATGTACCATACCACATGAGATTGCAATACAATAAAATACATCAAACCACAGCTTTGCAGCTTCAAAAAGAATAAAAGAAAAAGAAGGAGAGAAGGAGGCAGGCTCTTACTCGCCGCCTAAAAGCTCAAGCTCGTGGAGTCAGTTCTGCCCTAGATCTAGGTGTTGTTGCTGCTGCTACCCACGCCTAGGCAGGGATCACCCACCCGCCACCCACCACCTATCGGTTTACCGCGCTGCGCGTCGCAACGACCTCGTCCGTCCGTCCACCAGTCTTGTTGTCTGTGTTCCGTTCCCGCCTTCCGTTGACCGTCGTCCGTCGCCCGTCACCGTCACCACCCACCCTGTTGCAATTCCCCGCCGAGTCCACACCCCGACTGCACCGCCTGCACTCGCCCATCGCGCGCATGCGCCACCACCCACCCCCGACTCAATCGCGACGCCGTCATTGTTGGAGGACTCGGACCCGGACTCGACCTGGACCTCAGCACAGCGCCCATTGTTGACCATGTCGTCGCGGCCTGCTAACGGCTTGCCGAGTCAGGCAGGACTTGGTGACAACAGTGCCACTGCCCCAAACCCCAAGGCCAACCCTCTCTTCTCTCGCGACACCAACACTCCTCCCACCTTCCATTCTCAAGAGACTTCGCACTTCGACTCCAACCGGTCACGCCCTTCCCAAAAGCGCTCATCCTCCAACAGCGACTCGCAGGCCACCATACTCTCCTCCGACGAGTCCAATCGCGTCTTCACCCCGCCCATGATCGAAACAGCTGCCAGCGACGGAGGCCCCGGCAGCGCCCAGGGCTCCAGCCAGGAGTCGCAACTGCTTCAGCTCTCGCAACTGGCTGCTGCTCAGGACAAGCTGCCTGGCCAAGGCCAATCCCTACGCTCTGCCGTCAAGAGGTCCGCCGACGGCACCATCAAGGACCCACGGTTCTCCCCCACGGCCTCCCCAGGCCGAGGCATCAGCCACTCGAGGAACACAAGCGCCGTGAGCGCTGCTTCTACTGCCAGCAGCCGCGTCACCGAGGTAAGCTCACCCCAAAAGACCGACCTTCTCTCGCTGTCCCTGGCCCTGCCGCGACATTGCAAGCAGATACTGACGCGTCATGCTCGCAGCTGTCCTCCGAGTTGAAAACACGCCTCTCCTACGCCTTGCTCAAAGTCAACAACGGCTGGGAATCGCGAAATATCAACCAGGTCGAGACTCTAGCGTCAAGAGGAGGTTCCCCGGCGTCGAGCAACTCTACAATCCCGGGCGCGCCAAGATCGTCAGCCAGTCCGCGCATCCAGACTTCACATGCCCCAACGCCTTTGACTCCACACGCCGCCTCCCTGCCCATCCCAACTCTTGAGGAAACCTCACGGGGCGCTCTAGCCAGCCCAACATCTCACTCTTCAAATTCTCGGCTACTGGACATCCCTTCGCTTGCCCCTCCAGTATCGATAGAACCCCATCACAGTGAGGCCAACTCCCGGCGGAATCCAAACCCAAAGCACACTCCCAACTTCTTACCCCCACAACCACATCATGCCAGTCCACGCACGCCTTCGCTGGCCTCTTTGAACCTGTCGCCCGACCCCAGGGGCCTGCAACCTGCTGGGGACCCAATGGTGGTCTCCCCTACTCACAACAACCGCGAGAAGGATGCTATGGAAGCCTTACTTTTCATGAGTAGTCCGGGCAACCCTGCCAATCTCAAGCAACTCCCCAGGGCCTCTCAGCCCTTCGAGCGTGTCCGCAACGGAGCGTCCGCCGCATTCACCTCGCAAAGGACCGCCTTACCGACTTCCGCGCCGAAAAGGAAGAGCCTGCCAAGCGGACGTCCTGCCCCTAGCTCACAACCACTACCCTCGGCCCATTCGCCCAAGAAGCGTGTTGGCTTTGGAAAGTCTCATAGCACGCTGAGTGAAATGGAGATCGACGACCCTACAAGTCCTCGCCGTCACGCCGGTTATGCGCGCCCGGTGGCCCCACGAAAAGCGAATGGCACAGCACTAGAGATGTTACCGCCAAATGGGAAATTCGCAGTACCGCTCGCCTCGGCATCCGGCAGGCCCACGCGGCCGAAACCCAGGATTAGGTCGTATGAGGACCTCGACGCAATGCTGGACCGTGTGGCTGCAGAGGCTTCATCGTCTGACTCCGACGATGAGATTGACCTTTCCGGGTCCTCGAGAAGGCGGGAGGGTTCCGCCGGAATGCGTGGGTGAATGCTTGAGCCGCTTTTTTGACAGCATAGCTGTTCAAGGAAAAGGCTTAAGGAGCCCATCCTGCATGCTCTAGAGTCGTTGTCTAGGCGCGGCTATTTGGTTTTGATTTTGGCTGCGGCGGACTTGCCGTCTTTTTACGGCAGCCTGTGTGGAGTCTGGGCCCCATCGGGCTCATGCGCGAGTTTGCTTCTTTCCTGAGCCGGACCTCGCTTTCTGCTCCCTGCGCGGGCTTGAGGAGCCGATGACCAGTTGGGTGCATGTTTCAAGCGTTCTTCTTCTGATCATACATACAACAATTTGTTCCTTATCATCATCACCACGGAGTTTTGGACGGCTTCAGGTACCTGGTCGGGCCTAGAAGGGATTAGTGTATCATTATTGTCATCTTTGCTCTGATGAAGCCACGACAGCATTTGCCCTCACCCAGGGCTGGAAGAGATCTGGCCACCGCTATCTGGCTGATCCAACGGAGTTTTGCATCTTGACCATGGCGTTTTGCTGGACCTTGGACTTTAGACATGGTGGCGTGGGTGAATTGTACTTGACTTGGAGGTCACACTACTCTTGTGTCAATACTTACTCTATATATACATGTGTACAAGTACGACAAAGACTCCAAAGCTACTGCTGGTCACTCTGCCGTGGAATATTTGGATCCTGCCGTGACTGTCCTCGCCGATTGACATACAGTATCGAGTCTCTGCTCCGTGAACGACCTGTGCAGGTACACATGAGTCCATGTCTTGCGCGCCGGTACACGAGCAGCGCAATGGCAATTATGGGCGTAGATGACAGTTCGCCACAGTGAGACATTGCCATCCTCTTGCCCCCCTGTAAGACAAAATTGGTTGGTCTGACGAATAAATGATAGATGCTTGGAGCCAGCCATTGACGCTCGAAGCAAGAGCAATTCCAAATCTTGTCTAGGAAGTTGGCACATCAAGGAACCCGGATATTACTTCACAGACTTAGCCAGATGCGTACATAAGCTTCTCATTCTCATTAACAACAAAATATTTACAGCGAATTAAAATATCTTTAGGCAGTCTCATAGACCTCGAACCCGACCAGATCCGGTGCCCACGTCTGCGCAGTCCCAGACGCGGTGAAGATGACCTGGTTAGAGGCACCAGCCTGGAACCCATCGACGTAGACATACAGCCGCCCGGAATCGTACCAGTCACCACCAGAAAGGGGGAATGCGAAGCGCGTGCCGGTGCCGGCCGCCTTGTTGACCGAGATGGTCATGTTGCGCGTGTTGTCACCCAGCCCCCATGCCGTCCCCAGCGCGGCGTCGTAGTGGATGAAGTCCACGCCCAGGAGCTTCTTGCCGGCGGACTTGGCCGTGACGTTCCCGAAGGTGACGGCCGCTGCGGCTTGGCCCTGGCCGATGTTGCCGACCTTGCTGCCCGCGGGGAGACACTGGCCCGAGGGGCAGGCCACGACGGCGGCGGCGCCGGAGCGGGTCGAGCCCGTGGCGGCCGTGTAGTAGCCGGCAGACTTCTGGGTGCCAGAGGTGGCGTTGACGATGCTGGAGAGGACGATGAGGCGGAGCTCGTGGCCCGCGAGCGTGGTTGTGTACGAGCCGCTGAGGGTGCCGAGGTCCTTGGCGGCCCAGACGTCGCGGCCCGCGGCGGAGGCGATGCCCAGGTCGGCGGGCAGGCTGACGGTGACGCTCTGGCTGGCGTTGTTCCAGTTGGCCAGGCCCAGCACGGTGCGGGACCCGGAGAGCTCGCCCGCCCAGACGTCGTACTGCTCGGTGGTGTAGCGGCGGACGAGCTGGGCCTGCTTGCCGAGCGGGTCCTGGTTCAGCGCGAGGACCTCGGCGTTCTTGAGGAGGTTTAGCGACGCCGCGGGCGCCAGGCTCGTGTCCATGGGGGCGCCGACGGTGAGCGGCGACTTGTTGATCGCCCACATGCCGAAGTGGAACTTCTCCTCCTCGAGCGAGAGCGCCTTCAGGCCGACGATGAGCATGTCCATGTCCGCATACTTTCCGACTCCCGTGTGCTTGTAGTACGGTACAACCTGGTTGGTGATGCGCCAGATACTCCGCCAGGCGTTGTAGATATCGTTGCTGATTCTCCAGGAGTTTCCGAGTTCAGAGGCCCAAGTCCCGATGTCAGTCCCAACGCCCCATTGGCAGATTTGATACACCATGGATCGCGACGTGGCGTCAAGTGCAGATTTCATGGTACGGAACCTGGTGGGGTCCTGTGTGACAGCATTATCGTAGTCTGCTGCCTCCGTCGTGGAGTTCGCGAAGCAGTTGTCATACCTAGTTCGAGATTAATAACAGCTCGAAAACTTTGAGATACGGGAGTACTTACTTCAGAGAATCCGCGCCCCAAGTCGCGAACGATTTGGCATCCGTTGTCTCGTGGCCTAAAGAGAAAATGACATGTGTTAGATCGGAGTCAAACGAGTCAACGCCCAACAATAAAATATATCGCGCTCCACTCACCCAAAGACGCAGGCTGATCAGTCGATCCACATTGAAAGATGCCGCCACCAGAGTATACACCGAATTTCAGACCAAGGCCATGAATGTATTCACCGAGAGCTGGACCGCCAGCTGGAAACAGACTTGGGTTCCACACCAGCTGACCCGAGGAGTCTCGGTAGTTGGCGTTCCAACCGCAGTCTACAGTCACGTAGTTATAACCAGCTTTGTCAAATCCCAAGTTGACCAGGCCTTGAGCGTTGGTCTTGATGATGGATTCATTGGGGTAGCAATTGTAGTAATTATACGAGTTCCATCCCAACACTGGCGTGGACGTACGCACGGTCGCAGATGAGACAAGGGTGCTTGACAGGAACAAGCCGAGAAGGATAGTCGACGACATTGTGGACTATTCAGATTGACGAACGAGCACCTGGGAACGAAGACGGGCGGGCGCTGTCACGCATCAAAACGGGCCCACGTGAGTGAATGGAGGTTGGAACATACATATATATACGCGCATCTTCGTATACTGTATTCGGCGGAAAGCCGGATTGACATCACAATACCCAAAGTCGCTAGTCAAGGTACCATATTAGATTGTTCGAGTAGACTATTCCCGTCCCATGTCGTATTCTGCAGGTCATTTCCCCACAGACTCTCCCCGGATTCGGGAGAACCGACCTTGATCCCCGCATGTTAATGCAGGGGCATAAGCGCACCGATCAGAATCAATTGCGCCGTTGAGTCGAGCACCGCTAATAATAACACCAAAAACGTAGGCTGGTAGGGACGCGTGCCCCGGGGAAATTCGCCTGTCGTGACTCGTACATTATTGCACCTGTGTGTGGAAGTTCCGCCTTCCCGCCTGCGACCCACGAGCCCGTCGCCCAGGCTAACAACACGACGTTGTCGCTCGATCAGACGGCGAATTGCTGTGTCGAGACTAGGCCATAGGCCCGCTTGGGGAATTCCAGCAAGCGCTCCAAATGCGGAATGCCGCCGTGGTAACGCTCGAGGAAGATGCAAATTGCCTGGCACTCGAGGATCGCCCTCTTCCAGGTCCACCACTGCTGATAGGGGAGGGTCTTCGCGTACCAGTACGAGGTCAATATCAGTGCGCCGGGGTCTTTGTTAACCCAGAGCTCCCTAAACTCAGGTGCCATGAGGTAGAGGAAGGTCGTGAATTTGAGCAGGTTGCGCTGGTTGTAATTGAGGGGCATCAGCTGCGACATGATATTTGCCGCGCGATAATAAGGACTCGAGTCCCAGACCAGTGGATCCGTGAGGTTGAGAAAGTCCAGAAGTTGGCTGGGGAGATGGTGAAATCCTCCATCTTTGAGCCGGGAGGGGTCGAAATCCACGTCTACGCCGTCGATTTTGCACTTGACGAGCAACTGTCTAAAGCAACACTCTGCTCTGGTAGGGTCGCAAAAGTCCCACACGTCTTGTTTGCCCACACTTAAAGTCAGCCAGTCTGGCTCCCCGGGTGCCCGGTCTTTCAGTGGCCAGGCCTCCTCGGGTGACTTGGCTTCGATTTTGGACCATTCAATGGCCCCGATCAGTGTCGATGTTATCCACTTCATAATGGATACAAGTCAGCAGATATCCGGAATCAGTATCCCACTAGCATCAGACACCTTCACAAGTGCCTTGTAAGGATCTTGTGCGAGGGCAAAAAGATGATTTGGCTCATGGCTTACTATAGCATCACGCTCTGAGGGAGTGGCGTCTTGGCAAAGCCTGTAATTGAAGAGAGCTGCTCCTTTGTAATGATGATAGAGCTCAGCCGCGCTAGGTTTATCTGGTATTGGTTGGAGGAGACGATCGTGAGAATACGTGAAGGCCAACACGACGTGCATGAGAAACGGATGCTGGAATAGTCAGCCTCGAAGACAATTGATAAGAAATGGGGAATATCTTCGGCTCAGAAGGTACAAAGGTGTGTCAACAGGGAGCCTTGACCACCGTCAGATCGGCAATCCTGCGGATTTCTGACTGGGAGAAGTAGTGGGACGAATTGAAACATGCGATGGATCATTAATTATGACTTACCAGGCAGGCAAGCCTGGGAGTCTCAGCTTGCAGGATCCATTTCGTGATGTCCGTACCAAGTGTCAGGATAGTCCGTTTGCTGAATTTATCGAGAACCTCTAGGTCATGAGCCTTGAGCTTATAGACTTGATCACCTAGCAACTTGCCCGTTGGGGAGTGGCGTATATTATGATTGATCAAATCAAGCATAGTCTGGTTCATGGAGATGGGAGGTTTTGAAGGCGCTTCCATGCAAGAGGCACCCTCAAAGGTGAGAACCAGCTCTCCCACACCTGTGCTCCCGGTGTGATCATAATTGCAGGAAACCCCGAACAGGATGCATTTCTTGCACCTGGGTTTCGCCTCGTCACACTGCATGTGTGCGAACGCAGGTTAGCGTTTCGTGATGTTTCTGGAATAGCGATGTACTAATCCTGCCCCGCAAACCTTACGCACCTTGACACGCCTGATTTTGCAGTTCCCGCATCCTGCTCTAGACTTTGTGTGGGCCTTGCGCTTCCGCTGATTCGTCTTTGTCAAGGCCGAGACTGGTAACGTTGTTGCAACGACCATGTTGTGCTGGGCGTGTGCAGGGTAGCCCACAGTCCACTTCCAAGGTTGGTAATAACCTATACGGCAGGCAGAATGCCCAGAATCGGGAACCTAGGCTTAAGTTTCTGGGCAAACACTTGGAAAGAGGGAAGTGTTGGGCTGTCCTGCGTGAACCATCTGTAAGTGATGGATACTCGATACCTAAAGGAGATGTTTGATGTGAGGTGAGAGAGGTCTGGTCAGCACGGGTCGTCATGGATGCGCCGTGGGAGTTGAAGGAGCCGAACATAGGCGCAGCCCTTCAGTTTCCGATTGGCGGGTCCAAACACGTCTTACTCTTTGGGATCTTTGCGCTAACCTTGATTCATATTCCAACGTCCTTTCTCTATCTGGGGATTCTGACATCCACTAGCCCGTCTCACAGCCTAGTTGATCGAGCTAATTCCGTCTTACCTGGCGAACTCCGGAGCCTGGTCGGAGCCCGGCCGTCACTTCTGTGTGCACATGTGTTGTCCGCCGGCGCCGAAGCGGCTCATAAATCATGCGTTGCGCGCGTGTGTTTAGGAACTCTTTGGCAGCCCGCCCACCATTTGATCGAATCTGTTCACAGTGCCGCCCTTCACAGTGAACATGTCGCCTTGGCCAAGGTGACTGGTGATGTCACCACTCCCCCAATGAGTGAAGCTATTCCCACCGGCCTGCTTGCTCTCCTCCATAGACGACTCCACCCCCTCCAGCGCGTCGAGGGCCTGCTTGATTTCCTTGATCTGGCTGCTGGTGGCCAGGCGGAAGACCTGGTTCGCGCCAAGGCTCAGAATCTCGTTCAAAATGTCGCGCATCACGTCCTCGACCCGGTGCTTGATGCCGCCCAGCTTGTCAACGACGGCATGATACGCCTTGCGGAAGGACCTCCCTTGATCATCCTCGTATGTGTCGCGTGCCTTGCGAAGGATCTCCTTGAGCTCCATGACCTTCTTCTCGCACTTGGTAATGGTCGTGAGCATTGCCTTCTGATCATCAGAAGACTGATTCCTTGGATCAGCGTTGGCGGGGACGGCTACATCCTGGGCCGCTTGCTTTGCTCCTTCGAGAGTGCTCTGGACAAGTGGGAGCTGCTTGCTGACTTCGTGGAAGGCTGCGGGTAGTTCATTCATATCCTTGATGGCGTTGTATAAGCTGATGCAGAGCTTAACGCCCTCGATGGCATTCCCGATGAGGGCGACAATTTCAGCCATATTCAAAAATTCGCTATAATTAGGTATCTCTGACACTTTGATGCTGAAAAGAGCGGGCCTATGAATCCTGTCCGAGGTTTCGTGAAGCTCCAGGTGGAAATCGCGGGCTACCTACAGCAGGCTTCCCGGTCACACTACGTACGAGCTGGCAATCCGATACCTACGGGCGGTCCAGATTATATATCTACCTCAGTACCTAGGTAGTTGTGTAGGTACATGGGCTGGAAACTGGTAGGACTTCAGGAGGCCTCGGCAACTTCGCTGCCTAATACCGATAAGCCTGCACAGCTGCACCTCTCTCCGTGGCTGATGCATGTGTGATTTGTCCGGCATGCATCGCCCGATGCACAGTGGGTCGTCTTATTTGCCAGAGCATTTTGTTTCGTTGCAGCAGGGCGTTGTTCGTATCTGCGCTGTTGTCAGCTCTGGGGGCCAACATGCAGATCTCGCCTACCGTATCGTGATTCACAAGCTACCGTTTTGTTTTTGTGATTTCGCCGTTTTCTTTGGCTAATATATTATGTAACGGTTGAGTGCACATGCAACCAATTCTACCGCGGACTACACAGTCTGCACGCCCCTTGAACGTCCCAGTCTAGAGCTCCTGTACATATATGTATAGATAGGTACCTTATGATGTTCTGTGAGTGACTGTTCAAACGCCCTCTTATTAATCGCCCGAAAGCTCCCCCAAGACCTCTTGGATCAAATCAGTCGTCAATGTGCAGCCGCGGCTTTGAGCGATGAGCATGGAACAGAAGACGGCGTTTTTGATCTTTTCAAGTTTGAGTGTCAGGTCATTGTCTCATTTAACAAGGCTGGATTTTCCTGCAGAGTGATTCGGCTTACCTCTCGTCCGTTCAACTCATAGTCTGTGGCGAGACTGTCAAGCTTGTTCTCGTCCAGACCATCTACATGACCAAGAAAGGACTTCCAGAGATCCAAGCGTTGCTTGCTTCCTAGAGAGTTGTAATGGAACTTGAAGTGGATACGACTGAGGAATGCCTTGTCGATATCATCTTTTCGATTAGTTGTTAATATGGCAAGTCCCTGAAAGTACCTGCAGCCAGGTCAGTAAAGTGATAACGAGAAGGAGAATGGCAGGGGAAAGAGGAGAGAAAGTGCGAGAATCCTTTCAAAACGAAAAGTAGAAGAAACCTCAGCTGTACAACTTACTCCAGGCGCCTAAGAAAGATGCTCACTAGGGCATTGTTAACCACACTCGCGAGGTCTCGCTGCCGCAGAAACACGTCGCACTCGTCGATTAGCAGCACACTGTTCCACGAGCTCGCGGTGTCCAACAGATCCCCAAGCTGCTTGTCTACACGCGAAACATCCGTGCCCAGTTCGCCGGCGCTGACGGCGTACAGCGGGCGATGCGAGACCTCGGCGACAGCTTCGGCCGTGAGCGTCTTGCCTACACCTGGCGCCCCGCTCAGCAGCCCGATCAGCCCTCGACCTTTGCCCTTGATGATATCGTCGAACACGCTGTGCCCGTCGCTTCCGGTCCGGTGCGCAGACACGAGGCTGCGCATCAGCTCGCGCTTGACAGGCGGCATGATGACCTGCTCAAAGGCCTGGTCGTTCCACTCCGGCTTGCGCAGCCGGCTGATGGCCAGCGCGCACCACCTCTTCTGGTCGAAACTGAAGCCCAGAATACGGTAGTGGCAGTACATGAGATCCTTGCTGGGCGTCTTGGCCGGTGCAAAAGCCTTCGAGGGACGGCATTCCGGCTGGCGCAGTGGATCCATCCAGGAACACGACCTGCAAAATCGCTCGGGATCAACCATAACGCGCCGCGAGGCGTGGAACGTGTCCTGCTCCCATCTATTACCCACGCGCACCGACACGAGCGCCGTAGAGTCGTATTCACGGACGTCCAGATATCTCGGTTGATCCAGGAGCTTGACGAAGGTTTCGCCACGGGCATGCAATCTCTCGCGCAGTGAGGCTTCATCCGGGTGGCAGATCAGGGGATACGCGAGCAGAGATGTGATGAGCGCTGTTCCCTGGAATATAGGGACCTTGAGCTCCTGCTCGGCCCAACCAAAGTCTTCGCCGTCGTGGTTGAGGCACTGGCCCACAATCTGGAACCACCGCTCGCCCGTTTGCTGATTAAACTCATAGCTGTACGACATGCACCGCAGGATCTGCGGCTCGTGTAGCGCGTTGATGTTCGTGTAGACATCGATTGACGGGGGGAAAAGACACCATAACAGGTCGTAATTGATCATCTCCTTGCTCTGGAGAGCGATGTACTCGTGCGTCTTCCCCTCATATTCCTCCTGGAGGAACTCAAGCGTGGCATCAATGTCGCTAATGACGACATCGTTCCTGTCTTCTTCTCCTTTGGCGCGTTCAGCGCTCAGGCATTCCAGCAGAGCAAGGCGAGCATGCCAGAGAGTCTCCTGCGAGACTTGAGGCCTCATCTCATCTAGTCCTAGCCACTCGGCGTCGGGGAAGACGACTCGGAGGAGACCGACCAGGCATTGAGAAATTATTTCGACCTTGATATCAGCTACCATGCCCTTTTTGCTGATTTCGCGCTTCACCAGGAACGCAAATTTATATAGCTTGCTCGGAAGCTTTTGCGCTTTGGCTGTCCTAATCAAGTGTGTGTGGCGGTCCTTCCTATTCCAAATCATTAAGGCGTGTGCGTGCGAGGTCAAAAGACGAGGCCAGCTTACATGCTATAGACGACGTCGACCCTGGCGAAGCGTTTCTCAACTGTATCATCACTTCCTCCCGGCCGGGCACCATCTTCACTTTTGTCTGCCATTTGGGGCTCCTTTGAATTGAAGCGCGAGTAAGAAGAGTCAACTGGTCGCCTCGTTGGCTGACAAGAGGGGAACGTGGTGGTCGAGATCTAGATATGTTCAATTCTTCTCAAGATCCCCTCAATCAAGTGAACTGATGGATGAACGGGCGTTTGCAGCCGTTTGAAAGTGTGGTGGAGAGGACTGTTGAAGTTGATCGCTGGGTGGACACAATGGGACCGTGGCAATTGGGACCCATTGCCATTTTGCATTTGCTAAACGGAACAAACACGGTCGCAGCTAGAGCCTTGTACGCGCAGCACAAAAGGACAAGGAATCTGAGGCATCACATGCAGTTGCCGTATTAGCGCGGCCACAAGGGTCAGAGCCTGGCGATGTAATCTCCTGCCCACATATATGCATTGTGTCAAGTAGGTGTGTAACACAGGCTGGTGGCTGAGGCCATGAGTGGAAGATAATTAGTAGAGCGTGCGTCAGCGGGGCCGAATTCAGCCCAGGACCGTCCAATTAAACCGGGGTTCTCTCTGGGAATGCTGACGATGTGCATACCTAAAACAATTCTAGTTGCGACATTGGGAGCCTGCTTCAATGGGTGGCTACGATAAGATCCAAAGTTGGCCAGCCTGCTTGCCCATCTCATGAAAACATTAGAAACGGTTGAGCTCATTGGGAGGATGGAACCTTGGCTGCCTAATCACAGCGCAATACAACCACACCTGCTCAAATATAGACACGTGTTTCCGCATCGATCGACACTTGACCAAGTGCATGTCTGACCTCCTCACTTCAGCAAGAGCTTGCAGTTCGCTCTCGAGTAGATCTCAAACTTGTCACTCGTAAGAGGCCGGTAACCAAGCCCAAATGCGAAGTGAGATCTCTGATTCCCAGCTTGTCGTTGACTCGTTGGCAATTCTAAATTGTCTCTCGGCTGAATTCTGCGGATTTTCTTGCTTTGCTCACACCATTTGGTCAATTTGCGTCCATAACGAGATATAACGAGATATAGCCGTTGAGTTTCAACGGGCAGCAACTGACATGTACAGCAGCGAGGGAATTCGTTCAAGATGCCCGCCGGGTGAGCAGATCACTCGAGCTGCGATTCAATTTCATGCCAATGGGGAAGGCGACATGAATATCAACCAGGGGCACGGAAACATGTACACCGTTAGGGAGGGGGGAGTTGTCAATGCTGTAGGCCAGGACCTCAGGTAATCTCAACACGTTTTTTGCGTGAATTCGGGACGACTCAAAATCTGATGTCTGTTTGATCGCTAGAAACTACCACTACCACAACGGCGCGTATAGTTAGTTTTGCACCCAGTCCCTCGTGTTCGCCGACCTGGAACTGACATGCATCCAAGCCTCCAATCGAGATACAGTCTTCCAATGGCTACACAGCTTTGGCGGCAAGGCTGCAAGCGGCATCAATTACAGCACTTGGTTTCTTCACGAGCAGATGATTCAGGACGGAACTGGAAGATGGCTCTTGTCTGACCAGGACTACAGACGTTGGTCCTCTGTAGCTGATAGCTCGGCCCCGAATACCGATCCCAATCTTCTCTGGCTCTACGGCGATGCCGGTTTTGGTAAATCAGTCTTGTGCGCCCATGCGATTCGCGAACAGCAAAAACTTCGGGAGCGAAAAGGAAGCGGCAAAGATGTGGCAGTTGCCTACCAGTTCTACAAGATGAGCAACGAGGCAGAGACTAGCATGACGGCGTGGCTTAATCTCGCCGAGATGCTTTTATACCAACGTTTTCCCCAACGAAACGACAAGATCCCGGAGGAGATGATGAAACTGGTCGATCTTCCGCTGAACCACGACAGGCTACGCCGGTTGATTGAGCTATTGCTGCGCGAGTTCGTGGCCGTCTTCATCTTCGTCGACGGGCTGGACGAGATGGTCGACACCGAGGACAGGAACAGATGGAGCTACGCTGAGAAATTTCTTGACTTCATACTTAAGCTTGCCGTAGGCTCACGGCAGCCGGAGGACGATTTTGATACCGTGGTCAAGGTCTGGGTGTCCTCACAGGAGCGCGAGAAGATCCGCACTCCCCTATTTTCGCGCGACCCAGCCACGAGCACGGTCTCGAGCTCGCGTCCCTCTTCTAGCACGTCTGCATTGGCTCAGATCCACTTGACTGAAGAGTTGAACAAGACAGACATCAGCGCCTTAGTCCGCCGAAAAATGAGCGCCCTCAAATTTGACCATGAGAATGCCAGCGACGCCGAATTCGTCGACAATGTGATCAATGGACTACAGCTGGTGGTCAGAGGCAACTTTCTATGGGCGAGCCTAATCTTGGACAGCATCACAGACGCCAGTAGTCCCAGACAAGTGATGGAGGCATTCGAGAAAGTGCCAGGCGACTTCGGCACGTACCTTGGGACGCGGATCGAGGCGCAGCTCAAGTCACATCCTGAGAGGAGGAGAAATGCTACAGATATACTTAGTTGTCTCGTGCACGCGGAGCGTCCCATGTTCGAAGAAGAGATCATCGAGGCTTTGTGTGCCTCTCGTATCCCGAAGTCCGGTGAAAACATGCGAGTGGGAGACAGGCTATTCGAGGGCCAAATCCAGGAGATATGCGCACCACTGGTGCGGGTGGACCAGTTGCAGGTCACAAAAGATGGCAAGAAGGCGACTGTCTGCACTCTCTTACACTCGGCCGTGTGGTTATTCCTTTCCGACAGACCTCGGTTCCTGAACACAGCCTCTCAAGGCGACAAAGACCACAACGACGATAGCTATACCATCACCCCGCGCTTTCTGGGACGCACATGCATGCGTTACCTGCAACAAGCACGATACAAACGCCCACTACTATGCCCGTCCGCCACCGAAGAAAGAATGTTCTTGACGTCGTGTCCTGAGCGACAGGATATCTACACCCATGGCTTCCTCGCTTACTGCGCAAAGTACTGGGCTCGCCATCTCGAATACCCGGATGCCTACTCAAAGGACCTCTGCGAAGACATAGAGCGTTTCGTGGCCTCGAGCCACTTCCGCACAACAATTCAGGTGCAGTCGCTGCTGGTAGAGGCTCGATTCCGCTTCATGTTTTCGGCTGGCGAGAGGGAGAAGGGCAGACACCTCGTGCGGGCCTTCCCGAGGTTCTTCACGGAGCTGCACAAACCCGGCCTGGCTATGCACCGGCAGTACAACGACGCCATCGGCGAGTTTGGTTATTACCTTGACTCGTATTGTAGCTTCAGGGGACAGTTTCCGGGTGAGATCGACCGCTGCTTCTGGGGTATGCTTGGGGAGAAGAATATCTTCCATCGCGTAAGCAACCACTGGAAAGGTTTCAAGCTCGAGCTAGAGGAACCGCAGAGCATCAACGGTCAGACATGGTGCTTCCATGATAATGTCGAGTTGAGGAACGGCATTATTACCTTATTCTCTACCGTATCTTAGTATGTTCCTTCTAAGATCTATCCATTCTAAGATCTATCTATTGAATTTCCGTTGCAAGCACTGACTTGACGATAGTCCAATGGGAGAAACCGCCCTACGTCTCGAGCTCGAGGTGTGGACTGTAAAGCCAGGCGACCGTCCGGTGAAACAAAAGCGTCAGTTCGACGCCATAGACGTCGTGGAGGGGAGTCTCGAGCTCTATCAGCGGCCATTGAGCGATCACCACCCGGGCCGACCTAGGGTGATAGCTGTCTCTCAGAATGGACAGGTGTGCCGCGTCGGACGCGAAGTCTTTGTGGTCGACGACGGCTTGTTGAGGCGGCTGGAGATTCAGATGCTTCCCGCGGAAGAGAGAATGGACTATTTCGAGGAAATAAGCAATAGAGGTCCCTGGGTGGCTATGGCAAGACGGAGAAATATCACCACTGTTGATCTGGCCAGAGAGGAAGAAAGTCCCAGAAGCCCTTTGGAAGAGTCCACGGACGAAGTAAAGGACGAGAGCGATGGTTTCAGCAGCGATGGATTCTCTGATTCGTCTTCGTACAGCTCGTCGGGAAGCGAAAGCAGAATAGAGGAGAAGGAACAGGCGAATACACAACGGTCGAAAGACGACAAGCAGGATGCCGCTGAAGATAAGACGGCAGAAGAATCCGACCTCGAGTCCATCGACCACGACAGCGTTATCGGCTCGGCCCGGTGGTCCAGCAGCGAAGGATCCACGAGCGCAAAATCCGACGAGATTGGTCTTGATGAAGACTTCTGGAACGACTGGTTTTCCGATGATGTGCACATTGAAGACATCAACGACGACAACATCTTCGACGATCTTCAAGACCCTTCCAGCTCAGACGAGCTTTTTGCAGACTTTGGCGAGGCTGACGATGAAAAGGAAAGCAACAGCGACATTGCGAGCCACATTTCCGACACTGCGTTTGACGACGATGCTTCCTCGGATGACGAACCCGGCGAGATTGTTTTTCACGATGACCAGCGGACGCATCCGAGACTGCCAACGAATGGAGCCGGCACAGCCAAGGACAAGGGGACGATGCATCTATGCGAGCTCATTGTCTTGAACAAAGACCTCACGTTCGAGACTGCCGTTGATTCGAAAGAAGATACTACCGAGACCGACGAAGCACCAGCGTCTAAGAATGCTTCTCCCCCTCTTCGCGCCTTTCGTTTCGCCCGCAAGGCCACCGGGCTCCTGTTTTCGTCCCCGCCAGCAATACACCCAACACAAAACCTCATCGTATGGCCCCTCGGCGGTGACGAGGTGCTCTTTGCTCACTTCTCGCCTGATAAAAAGACCTTTTTCACACGGGTCCTCGGCGCAGGCGTCCGCAAGACAATGTGCCACATCAGCATCCAGGCCAGATTCTCGCCCTGCGGACAGTACCTTCACTTCGCTTGCATCGACGGCAGCGTCACGGACGCACGCGACGACGCCGGCCAGCCGATCAAGGAGATCAAGGACCTGCGGCTCCGCGTGACGACCTACCGGCTGTCACGCCGAAAGCTGGCGCGCAGCTCGCCGCGGCTGATCTACCGCACGTCGTGCCCGCTTTACCCCCGGCGGCCCAGCCACGGCGACGGCCGCATCTCCGTCGCGCCGCTGCCGTGGACCTTGACGTGGGACTGGAGCGACGACCAGGGCGGCGCCCACGTCTACGCGTGCGAGAGCAGCCGCATCCTGCACGTCGTGCGCGCCCCGCTCTTTGCTGAGGTTGAGGCGCGGGAGCGAAGCCTGGACGGTCCAAGGGCGGAGGACTACGACGGCGCGCTGTTTGCGTTCGAGAATACGCAGCCCGTCTTCCTGCCGCGATCGGCGGATTCGCGGCGCGTACACTTTTTTCCGCACCTCGGCGGGACAAATGGCAAAGAGCGGAAGAAGAAAAGTGGCGCCGGCAAACACTCCGGCAAAGGAAAACCTGGCGTGGGAGATGGCGAGAAAGCCAACGACCCTTTCGTGGTGACCGTGATCATCTCCTCCGAGGACACGGACAATCAGCCGGGAGGTGATAACGGTGGATATTCCGGCCGGGCACAGGTGGCGCACCTGACGAGGGCACAATTTGGGAGCTGGGCGCGGCTTGGATATGCAAAAGGGGATGGCGACAGTAGTAAACTGAAGAATAGGGGCACGATGCGGGTCGAGACCTGGCGCGGACAACTGTTGTCCAGGTTTGAGAAATTTGACAGGACAGATGATTGTGATATCGTACCATATATCCGTTAGATATCAAAGTATCAGGGTGTGAGAGGTACAGAGCCAAGCTGTACGGGGAGTGTCAGTGGATCGCTATTGTCATGTTATTGCGAGTCGTCTCTTGAATGCTCACGTTCAACGAGTATTTCGCTGCCGATATTGTGGTCGACGAGCATGAATACAACGTGGAAGTACAGCCATCTCGCCATAATTCACGATACTTACACGTCTTGCACTCTCCTTATGTTAACGCTAATTAACCTCGATTCGTATTTCAACATCCTTGCTCTATCTGGGAATTCTAACGTCCATTAGCCCGTCTCACAGCCTAGTTGACGACAAGGAAATTATGTTTTCCCTACCGAAATTAAGCTCTATATTCTACTGTAATACCATATCGGGCATCATTGGGAATAGCCTTCGGAGCTATTCTATCGAGAATTGATTTCCCCGAGGCAAAACTCGGTAATACGTTCTTAATGTACAGGGCAAGGAACGAGCCTGCCATTTGCACCAGCAGCTTTGAAATACTACATATGAGGAATTTGAATATACAACTAGTCTACCAATTTCTTCCGGATCATCCTACATGAAATCGTCGTATGCGTGGCTCGAGTGTCTGGGCCGTCATCTTTCTCACCATCAGGCAAATGCGGACTCTACTCCACCATAAGCAATGCGCCACCTGATGGATAAGAACAAGGAGAAAAGTGACCGAGGCTGGTTTATGAGACAGAGGCTGCGGAGGTCCGCTGGATTTTGCAAGGGTCTACTATAGATTGCGTCCAGTGTCACTCCCCATCCTCCCTCCCCCTCCCCCTCCCCCTGAGTCGCTCAAGATCCACATATAATCCACCTTTGAAGCTTAACGAACACATACGGCCATAGATACAGGAAAATACGGGATCCCGTCCGCTCTCCCATAGTCAAGCCCGTAATCGCTGGATTAGTAGTTGAGTCGGTGACGATCAGCGAATACCCGGTGCTGTATGTTTTTGTTGGTGTTTTGGACAACCTTTCAATTTTTTTCGCTCATTTGAGGGTACATACAGACCCCTTCCCACGTAAAGACATGTGTGTGCATCTTTAACACATTTGATTCGACATACCGACTTCCTCTCAGGATGGACGCAAATTTGTATCGCAGCGTGCAATCACGCAGGTCCCGTTCAGGGCATTGTTGCCCCTTCATGTTTACGCACTCACCGTACCTGTCTCATGCGTGTCGACGATCCTGAATCAGAATGAAGTCACAATAGCCAACGTCATTTATATCATCGGAAATTGCACGAATAGTGATTATAGCCTCCCTCGTATCAAAAGGAGTAAGCACGGAGGGTGGGTGGGGTCTTATGGCATGACCCCCCCCCCGCTTGTTGTCCTCAAGTGCTTCTAGGTTTCCCCTCATAATTACACAGCATGTTCATTAAGTACTGATTTATTTAAATTGACATTGACATGGAGAATTATACAACAATAATCCGAGTACCCAGGTCCGCTTCTGAGACTGGAGGGAGAACATATCCGCGGCCTCAAGCTTCTGATCTATGCCAGTGCGACTTCGCGCTGACATGATAAAAACTGGCAGATAAATATCACATTTCTAATGATAAAACTCTTGTTCACATTCATGGGCATCATAGGTCATTACAATCCGCCACTTCTCGTTTCCAACTAATTCATGTTAAATTTAATCAATTTGGTCATTTATCCCATAATAGTCAGGGCCCATCTGCTCATATAGTTAGGTACCTATGTACAATACGTATGTAACCTTTTATGCCCCCACACAGACATCCTTGACCGAAGTCTTCTGCAAAACAGCGGCTCTGAACTCAGTACCATCCGGAAAATCCTCACAAACTTTCAAAAATTC
This sequence comes from Diaporthe australafricana, assembly GCA_039880735.1. Classification (NCBI taxonomy): domain Eukaryota; kingdom Fungi; phylum Ascomycota; class Sordariomycetes; order Diaporthales; family Diaporthaceae; genus Diaporthe; species Diaporthe australafricana. Next base: position 8,367,760 of record JBCEDM010000001.1, read on the forward strand.
TGGCAGAGCCAGACCGTGCTTCAAATCCTCGTTGTTCTCCCATACGGCGTAGTTCACCAGGAAGTTGCCCTCTCCGATCGATTCGTGAAGTTGTGTCGATATGTAACCAGGGGCTTTCTTGAGGACTTCGGCAGAGCGACGCCAAGTCTCCAGGAAGGCCGACTTGTCAGCTCCAGGGGGGATAGAGATGATGTTCAGGAGAACAATAGGTCCGACTGGGGGGCTTGTCGATAGGAGAGTCGCGAAGGTCGTGGACCGATCGATAGGCTTGTGAACCGGAGCCATTGTGGGTAGAATGGTGGAGCGTAGGACGGCAGCCGACAAACAGTATGGATGGATGGATGGATGTATGACCGGATGACGAGGTTGAATTTGGCGTGACAAGCCATCTACAAGTCACTTGAGCAGGTGGTAGCCCAGATATTTTATACTCAAGTTCACGCTGCTGAATGCGCGAATTCTCCTATCTAAGTGGCGTGATACACGAAGTCTGTTAAGATTCTGTCAGTTCGACTTCTCAATGCTCAATCGGACAGTTCGCGGACTCTGTTGATTCCACTTCTAAGGTTCTCAATACTCAAATGCAGTCGGGCAGTTGGCGGACTTTTGCGAAAGTCCGCGCGAGCTCTCAAATCCACATCAGGATTGTCGAGCCTGGCATCGGTGTTTACCTGCATTGGAGAATTCAAAAATCTGTCTGCTCTCCTATAGATAAGCTGATAATTACTGGATTAGTAGTTGAGTCGGTGATGACCAGCAAGCACCCGGTGCTATATGTTTTTGTTGATGCTTTCCTTTGGTTCACGGGAAGAGGCATGCGACTCTTGAAATCCACATGGGCAGGCCGCTGACTCCAGCACTCAGGCTGTCCCAATTCAGCAAGACCATCACCACCACTCGCCGTCGTGAGGTTATCGTGAGTCGTTCTTATCGTTCAACGGGTAGCTCGCTGCCGATATCGGTCGCGAGCATGAATACCACGTGGTATTAGCCAGCTCATCATTTCCCGCGTGCATTACTGGGCTGTCCTAGTCAACACAAGCCCATATCCCTGCGGAGACCATCCCGTCATCGAATGGAGGCCAGGGAGAGTTGCAGCTGTTGCATCTGCCACGGGAACTGTTCAATACAACAGCTGTCAGGGACACCTTTGATCGCACGTAGCCCCGCGCTTATCGTCCATGAGGGGTCCAAGCCGAGAGTTCATGCATAAATTAAATCGTACGATTCACGAATGAGGTTGGTGAAGACATCGCAGCTATGAGACCCTGACCACTTCGAAGCTTTGGCTCCTTAAGCATGGCATCCATGTCGTCGGGGGGATGTCGGAGAGTGTGTTTGCGATTCTGCCTCAACAACTCGGCGAATCTTACAACACAGTGGGTGGCCGGTATCTTGGAAAGGTGATCATCAGGGAAAATGCATGCGTGGATGAGCATTGTCCCAGTGCGTAGGCCTGAACGAGTCAAGACCATCGGATTTGTATGACGTGGATTTAGTCACTATGATGCAGAGGGACTCAATGATGCAAACATTGGCATCGTACTGTGAGGTGTGAGGTGCTCGTGCCAGGGAAGTTTCACACAGCCCAGAGATGGGTTTTGCGGCATGAGGAATGTGAGGAGAGGTGTGTGAAGGTTTCCGTAGGTCACAACCAATGAAGCGCGTAGTTGCAATAATGTAATAAAGATTGCTTGTCAATATATATCTAGAGATGTTTCCGTTCCGTCTTGATGCGCATCTTAAACGCGGCTCTTAAACATGGGTATAATCAGTCCAGTACTTCCGAAGCCCGACCTATCCGTTGAGTACCAAACAAGTACACTTCAACCGAATTGAGTAATGCTATGTTATAAGTCATGCAACCGTGATCCAAAACTCCAAAAGCCAATGCATAATTCTGTGACAAAAAGGAACGCCGACGATAGCTGATTACCATCCGTGGTGGCCATGGCCATGGCCGTGATGACCGTGGTGGCCGTGATGACTTGACCCATGGTGCTGCTTTCCACCAAGCAGGCCACCAAGCCCACCACCCATGGAGCTTCCGTGGCCGCCACCGTGGTGCGAGCTGGCGGGCCCGAGCAGCCCTCCGAAAGATCCACCGTGTCCGTTGTGTTGGGGAGGAGGAGGCGCGTGGTGATGTCCATGGCCGTGGTGGCCATGGCTGGGCTGCTTCTTGCCCTTGAGCTTGTGCTCGATGGCGTTGGCCACTGCGACGCCGGCTGCTCCGCCCAGCAAGGTCTTGAACTTGCTTCCGTGGCCCATCTTGTGGCCGACGGCGCCGCCGGCACCGCCGCCAACAACGGTTGCCATCAGGCCCTTTTCGCCATCCTGGGGCTGGCTCCCTTGATGCCTCTGGTCATATGATAGTGAAGGCCCCGATGCGTAGTGCTGCTGGGATGGCGGGGCGTAGCCCGAGTAGGGTGCGTATTGCTGCTGTTGAGGCGGGGCATAGTGAGAGTGTTGTGGTTGTTGATATTGGCTGCTGTGGCCACCGTAATATTCTGCTGCGGACATGATGATAGATGTTTGACTTTTGTGTCGTTCGAAAGTGGTTGTTTTAGTTGGGTAGTGATAGTACTTATTGAAGTGATTCGAGTAAGGTGGTGTGTATGTAACAGAACCTACCGTTGTCCTACCTGGGGGGAGCCATCTCTTTTGTAGACCATGAAGCATTTTCGTTCGCTTTCTAGGCCGAGTCCGAAACGGCGCTTCAGCTACAGTCGCCGAGGCTTATGGAGGCGAAGTGCAAGGAGGCTCGTTGCTGCGCATTACGAATCAGCGCGGCTTGTCGTGAGTCCTGTGGTCTTCGCTGCCCGAGGGTGGCTGTGGCCAAAAAGGTTATTCACCTCACGCTCCCGGAAGATTGGGTCAGGCGACGTCACTGCTGCGCCCCTGCATGTGGGGACCCCGCGGGATGGTCCATCCCTGTTCCTATTCGGACGGCCCGAGCTTGGGCCTCACAGCTGACACCAGCTGTCGCCGACGTTTGGAGATGGGAGCGAACAGTCCCTACTCAAGTACTCCGTACTCCCAAAGATCCGTCCCAGCCTCTGCCAAGAACAAATATGTCTCTCAGCCGAAAGGCCGGTTGGCAATGCCAGCGGTCGCACTTCCTGCCTCGACATCGATAAATACCTAGGTATGCTCCGCGACGATATATCTCCTCGGTTTCATAATATTCTTTTCTGAACCATGACTCCTGAGGATTCGAGATTTGGTGCAGCTAATTACTGGATAGTTTCATTGTCTTTTTCTTGGTAAAGGACAAAGTCAACCACTCATTTCCCCACGACACTCCTGCTCGAAACAGTCAATCAATTCGGTCTTGTATGCGCTAGAAAACTGACAATAGTAGCCAGCAAAATCTAGACAGAACGATTTGCATATGGTGTCATTTTCAAGTCATTGTGATGTAGTGTGATCCATGTGTATTTATTGGCCTACATGAATCAGAGTGATGGTTCTATTGTCACATTATTTTTCCACCGATGACCTCTATATTATAACGCCCCCCTGTCCCCAGAAGAAGGACCCTTTCCCCCCAAGCCCACACAATAAAAAGACAGATAAGGAAATTAAGCCCAGCCCAGAGTTAAATAACTCCTAGCAAGGGAAGTCTAGCTCAGAGTTCAAAACCCTTAAGCAAAGAAGCCGGCGTCAAATCCAGCCTCGACGTTGTCCTGGAAGTGAGCGTCGATGAAAGGAACCGCCACACCCTCGCCGAAGTCGGCAGTGGAGATGGAGCGGCTGGCAGCATCGGTGAGGGCGTTCCACTGGACGATGGGCTGCTGGCCTCCAGCCTCGCCGGTGGAGGAGACGACGTGGAGCTTGGTGTCCTCGGCCGCGCGGTCGTACTGGACGTAGAGGTGGGTGTTGTCCTGGAAGACGGGCGCGTCGTCGCTGCCGGGCTTGAGCTTGGTGTAGGTGCCGTCGAGGCCGGTGCTGTAGGCAACGCCGACCGGGGGATTGTGGGCAAAGTCATCGTCGTCGTTGTCGAAGTACAGGATGACGTTCTGGAAGTCGTGGCGGTGACCCGCTGATGGCAGGAGGTCCTTGTTCTGGTTCTTGGGGAAGTACCAAGAGTACATGATGGACCAGTGGCCGTTCTTCAACCAGCCGGAGCGGGCGTAGACCTGTCCGGTGCTGGAGTCGCAGTCGCCAGACATGGATCCCGTGGGCTTGAGGCCGGAGCTGGATTGTAGTTAGCACATGCTGTTTCGTGTCCAAGATCAGATCAAGTCTGGGAGTGTACTTACCCGACCTTGCCGTCCTCGGTAACAACGGGGAAGGGGACACAGCCGGTGACAACCTTCAGGTAAGGCTGGTAGTCGACCACGACTTGCCCTGCCCAAGAGGGTGCGATCGTCTGGTTCCAGGAAGCAACCTCGGAAGCATCGACCCAGCTGACATCGCGGCCCTGGAGAGGAGCAGCGGAGACAGCGCCGGCAATGGCGAGCATAGACATGAGAGTGGACTGCATTTTGAATGAGTGTGATGGATGATTATTAAATCAAGAATGAGTGTTGTAGTTATGAAAATGAGAGAAATCTTTAAGGAAAGACTGAAGGATGCAAAAGAGAGTGAGAGTGAATTATTGTGTGATGGTGGTGATGAGATGGGAGTTCAAATCCAGATGAGAAGGAAACATGCCGCTCATTTATATTGAATCTGAAGTCTTCATGTTCACATTTCTTCTTGGTCGTCGAGCACTTTCACCGTCAGCCTTACTCGGTACATCCTCGTCATGAATGCCCACATCTTCGAAAATAGCAGTGCAATCTCACCACCCGTGCACACCGTCTGATGTCAAAGAGGCTCAAAAGCTTAAGGAGTCCTCGGGGAACTTTCCACAAGCGGACTGTTCGTCCCAACTGTCACCGTTGGCCAGGGTCCACATCGACAAGGCCGATCACCGATCATCCCTGTGCTGCTGAATGCTGTCATGAATTCTCCCCTTTAGCCCCCAAAGCCAACGATCTATTTTGAAGAAGATGTGGAGGGATCTCCGCCTGTGATACTCGATAATGAATGGGGGAGGGGGGCATCCACAGGGCTGGCGTGCTCAGGCTCTGCGCTCGGAGCCGACTCCTTCAAGCGTCGACTCAGCCGGTGTCGATGGCAATTTCGCTTCAGTTTTTTAAGGTAAAAAATAGGGTATCGCGATGCGGCTTCCCCAGAAAAACTCAATTTGAAGACTCGCTTCCGTGGATCACTGGAGCTCGTCCGGGCCGCTTATGCGAGTCAGAGAGCCCTATAAGGTCGTCCCAAAATATCTTCAAACCTGCACTGCCAGCACCCACCCAGGGGTCCGGTGCCGAGATTTGCCGCCCACATCCCGATGTCCATCTGGCCAGAAATCATGAGAAATATAGTCTTTTGGGTCCATTGTTGTTGTTGTCTGTATGCATACTCATGATGAAGTACTGCGGTCTGCCTTGCCAGAGTGATCCAGTCGGCCTTGGGGCACCCACTGTGGTGGATGGGTGCGCGATAACTTGCTCGGACCAGTCCTCTCCATGGTAATGATTTTCTACGGAGAATACTTTGCACCTGATTCTCTTGACTCACATACAAAGCGAAGTCCTCGTCACCGCCAGTAGAAACACGGTGTCTCTTGATGCCTACTAAGTAGGTATGTCGGGCCAGAACACATGACAGCGTCCGACATGATTCGCCGGAACGTGGGCGAGTAGAGTCAGACACAAGCATGAGCATAGGTCGACAGCAAATTTGCATTCTCAATTCTGGAAGATGGACTAGGTAGGTGATGCGATCGGGTGATCCTCCCGCTCCCGGTGATGGACGAGTGCTCTTGATGGATACTCGAGGAAGATCCTTTTCCACACTTCATGCCTTGCCAGTTGGGAATGGTCAGTGGCGGTGCATCCGGCCGGTGATTTGCAGTAAGTCAGGCTCGTTCTGCTCATCCACAATGCCATGCCGGATAAGAAAGCCAAGCATACCATCGCTGCATCCTCCGTCATTTCCCCGGCCATGACCGCTTCTTGCATCTCCTGCGCACTCATTCGGAGAAACTCACAGACCTCTCCGTCATGTGGACTAGGAATCATATCTTCTGGCAGCTCCAGCTCGAAAGTGTGTAGGACTCGAGGTCTCATGTGTCCCCCCTCGACCGTGGAACACTGGTTGAAGTAGCTTAGGGTGCCCGTTGCCTTGATGTTCTCAGACACAAAGTCCCGGCTCAGGGCAGCTTCTTCCTCGGCCTCGGTCAGTATGGTCTGTAGTGGTGTGTCTCCGTTGGTGATACCACCGGCAACAGTGTTGTCGAGCTTTCCAGGGTCAAAAGTCTTGTCGAAAGCTCGGCGTGGGACCCAAATCCTCATCTGGCCGTCTTCGGATTCTCCCCGAGTGTAGCACGTCATGTGAGCTCCCGTGTTCACGATCCCGAAGAGCTGAGCAGCGTTGCGGTCGATGTCGATGCGACTCTGCAGGCCTAGGATCTGATGGCGGTCGCCTTTGCGGTGCAAGTGGCGGAATCCTGGGACCCCACCGTGCTCTGGTAGATCCATAACCAAGGTGCTGAGAGACTTGCTCCCTTGGGAGTCAGCATCTCGGGGCTTAGCCGCGTCGTGCTTGGCATTAAGACAGATGACCTTGGTTTCTCTGTGGACGGAAAACAGGGGATGATGGCTCCACTGAATTGCCTCGACAAGCCAATCTGCGATGTAGCCCACAGGTATCGCAAAGCTCTCAGGCTCGTCGTGCAGTAGGAAGGCCCAGAATGACTCGAAGACTCTGTTGAGTGTTTCCGACTCCTCAACGTTGTACACAACATTGTCAAGCTTGTTGATGATACCAAGCCATGTTGCTGATTGACCGCTGACGAAAGCCATCGACGGCGTACTGCGGTGTTGACTGAATTCGTGGTTGGTCTTTGTTTGGTAGTATCGAGGCTTTTGTTTGAGTCTTTGATTTGGGAGGGACCGAATGATAGCACCTGGAAGTCTGGAGGTGTCGCTTTGCGGTCAAATTTGAATGGCACTGATCTCGATGTCCCGGTTGAGTGGTTGTCAGGTTGGGTGGTTGTCACGTTGAGTGGCTCCAAGGTTGTCAGGTTGTGTTGATTTGACGAAAATGGACGGTTTATATAATTAGAGGTGTCAAGTGAATGTGTGATTTCAACAACTGATTCACTTTAGAGTGTGAAAATTACCTAGGAACTTTACAGTCTCACATCTCAGAGCGTCCTGCATCTTAGAGCGCTTATGCAAAGTGAATGGGCCGAATTCACTCAAGTTCCCATGTCCTAGGTACAAACCATCTGAAGTGAATGTAATTTGCAAAGTCACTTGTATACTAGGTGGTCTGTTTAATTTATACTAATTGTATTTTACATCTGCCAGTGAATCTCAGATGTGGCATGGAAACTTCCAAGGTTGTTTGTATTTTGATGGCTTCTTTGCATGCTTGCCGTCATGATTGCATGGAACTGTGTTGTCCTTACCCTCAAGTGTTGCTCTTTAAGAACATGAAAGACCCGCACTTGTGTCAAAATCCTCATGTCTTTTGAACCCCAAGATGAAGCCCTGAATTGATCTATAGTTCCTGAACTCCCTCAATGTTCTTCTCGAAGCCACACGCCCTCGCTCATACTGGCTGTATGAGGCCGAAGAGAAGCACTTATTACCAACCTGCTGCTTATTCACATAATGCATATACTATATTGAGTCTTTTGATCTGTAAGGGAGGTGTCTGTCAATGTACGCAATTGTGATGAATGTTGTGCAAAAACAGTCACAGAGACTCAAATTTAACACAATGAATTCCTTAGGGTGTAGTTTCCATGTTCAAGTTCAGGATTTTTGTTACAAAAACAACTTCGACATTGTGAAAAGTCAGAAGCAACGACTGCCTAGAATTCATTTAGGCCGTTTCCGAGATCCATTGGCGCAGGACTTTTGTTCAAAAAAGAAAACACACAATAAAAGCTCTGTACCTGAGAGCATACTAATCCTTGACTATGCTGTGCTCTCCTTTACAAAGGCAATCAGTCTCTGCCCAACAGCTGCATACTCTGGCTCATCCAGACCCAGCCCGAACGTGTATGAGACGTGGTTATGGCCCTTGAGCACCTCCAAAACGGGCAGCTTGGAGAACCGCTTCCTATAGTCCCCTAGGAAATCAAATGTGCCGTCAAGAATTTCATCCGCCTCAGCCTCGCCGACCATCATCAACAGCTCACATGGGAGCTTCTCCCGCGGTGGCGTGGTTGCGTTGCCGAAGAATTGCTGGCGGAAGATGGCAGCCGGCGAATAGCGCTGGTTGACCTCGAACAGTTGGTCGGTCTGGAACCAGTCCTTTAGCAGGCCTACCCTGCTGGGGTCGTTGCTGTTCTGCGTGAAGGGGGCGGATAAGAGGACGGCGCCGCGGAGCAGCGGGTCGGGGCTCGGGTCGAGCTTCCCGAGGAAGAGCGCCGTGGCAAGATGGAGGCCGCCGGCGCTCTGGCCGAGAGCAACAACCTTTTTGGGGTCACCGCCGTACTTGGCGATGTTGGCCTGGATCCATTGGAGCGCGTCCGTGACATCGTCAGCACCATCGGGGTGGTGACCGCCCTGAAAAGCCAGACGATATGTGACGAGACATGTGATGAATCCATTACTGGTGAAATAATTGCCTGAAGACAAGTTAGATTTTTTACAGTCAGCAATACTAGAATGATGACCCACCGATATTGCCGTACATAGTGTTGTCGCCAGCGACAAGCCCGCCGCCGTGAATAAAGACTACGACCGGCTTGCTGGAGCCCCCGGACGTATCTGCCTCTGCTGGCGTATAGACATCAATGCGGTGTCTTGCATCCTCTCCGTATTTAATGGCCGTCTCCGCCTTGATCTCGTCTGCAAACTTGCTGTTTTGCTCAGCCTGGAGCGGCCCATAGAGTTTTGCGAGCGCAGGAGGCACCTCAGTGTTCCACGAGTTGCCGTACTTGGCCAGTGTCTCCCTTATGGACTGCATATTGACGGAGGAATTATGAGAGCACAAGGTGAGGCTTGGTTTGTTAAATAAGACTTGGGCAAGAAGTGAGAGCAATATGAACAATATTTTGTCCAGGGAGAGCGTTGTATATACGAGCACCCATCAAAGCATCCGGTCAATCGTCAATGGCCCGGAGGCCGAGTGCGATGCTCTCCCCGCGCTCGCGGCTCGGCAATTCCGGTGGTTGTGCACATTTGGGGAGGGACTGGTAGGGCGGATAGATGGATGATCCGGTTGTATCTGCGATGAAGAAAGCTTGATCTCTAACTATCCGAATTCTTTCAAGAGTCTGGACTCTGGACTAAAGCTTCTCCCTAATTATTACTCTCTGCGGCAAGACGAGGACGATGCCCAAGCCTGGGGGAAAGAGAGACATGCATGTGCTACACATTTGGGATCTGAGCATGCCATTGGAAAGAGACATTGATGTTTAGGCTTTGGGATGGGGTGTGCTTTTGCCCAGACAAGCCAATTGCTGTTTGGATCTGCACAGCTGAAAACACTCTCTCAGTCACCACCACTTTGTCTTGGACCATGATCACAAGATGCTGGGGAAGTCCATCAAACCTTGCGTGGCTTCCATCCTCCATGTGGACTGCCGAGATGCCCAGTTTTCTTTTAAAGAGCGAGAGCGCGGAGAGGTCGTGGAATCCCGAGGTGCTCCGATGGCCCGTCACGCTAAGCCCTGAGGGGAGACTCGGCTAGGTGCTTAGCGCTGAAACTGCCAGATGGGCTCCACATCAGCAAGACCGACCGGAGTGAGCTTTTTGGACGCACCTGCAACCTCAGATTGGAAAGTTTTCTTAACAGCATTGTCGTCACCACATCAACCCTCCAGCCTCTCCAGCCTCTCATCCTTTGTCGGTAAAGCTGCCCGCCCCTTCCCATTGACCTGCCTCAGCACTGGTGCACTGTACTGACTCATCGCCGGCCAAGAAAGTCCTCAGTCTCTCCGTTCCTCACTTCTACACATAAGACAGTCAACATGTTCGCTGCTCCCCGAATGGCTTCCATGTTCCAGCGCCGCGCTTTCTCGGCGTCGGCTCGCCAGGTATGTCGTCCATTGCAGCTCCATTACGCGATATCATGCACTCAGGACTCACACGCATCTGTCTCTTTAGCTGTCCAAGGTGACTGTTCTCGGCGCTGCTGGTGGCATTGGTCAGCCTCTGTCCCTGCTGCTCAAGCTCAACCCTAGAGTGACCGAGCTTGCCCTGTACGATATCCGCATGGCTCCTGGTAAGCATTGCCTGACCCCATCACCGTCACCCGCCCTCCATTGCGACACAAATCATCGGCGCATTCGGCGCAGCTTGATATGGCGCGGCTTCGGCAGCTGGAGCGAAAGGCTAATAGCTCGCGTCCCTTGCAGGTGTTGCCGCCGACATCTCCCACATCAACACCAAGTCCACTGTCACCGGCTACGACCCTACCGCCTCCGGCCTGACCGACGCCCTCAAGGGCGCTGAGGTTGTCCTCATCCCCGCCGGTGTCCCCCGCAAGCCCGGCATGACCCGTGACGACCTGTTCAACACCAACGCCTCCATCGTTCGCGACCTGGCCAAGGCCGCCGCCGAGGCCTCCCCCGACGCCAACATCCTCGTCATCTCCAACCCCGTCAACTCCACCGTCCCCATTGTCGCCGAGGTCTTCAAGGCCCGTGGTGTCTACAACCCCAAGCGCCTGTTCGGTGTTACCACCCTCGACGTCGTCCGTGCCTCCCGCTTCGTGTCCCAGCTCAAGGGCACCGACCCCGCTGACGAGAACATCACCGTCGTCGGTGGCCACTCCGGAGTGACCATCGTCCCCCTGTTCTCCCAGTCCGCTCACCCCGACCTGTCCTCCAACGAGGAAATTGTCAAGCGCGTCCAGTTCGGTGGCGACGAGGTCGTCAAGGCCAAGGACGGTGCCGGCTCCGCCACCCTGTCCATGGCCATGGCTGGTGCCCGCATGGCCGAGTCTCTGCTGCGCGCCGCTCAGGGCGAGAAGGGCGTTGTCGAGCCCACCTTTGTCGACTCCCCTCTGTACAAGGACCAGGGCATTGACTTCTTCTCTTCCAAGGTCGAGCTCGGCCCCAACGGTGTCGAGAAGATCCTGCCCCTGGGCAAGCTTGACGGCCAGGAGGAGAAGATGCTCGAGGCCTGCCTGGCTGACCTCAAGAAGAACATTGAGAAGGGTGTCGCTTTCGTCGCCAAGAACCCCGGAAACTAGGAATCTCTATGGACACCTTTCAATCCCTTGGACGGAACCGAGCACCTCTCATGGGCCGAGCTCAATGATTTCCAGAAGTCTTGGAGAGTGCACGTCGCTCGGCTGAGGGGCACACAGGACTGCTGGTAAATTTCCCCGGTCTTGTCGTCTTGTTCCGGGACACAAGTGGGATTTTGCCTGTCTGTATTGGCTGGTGGGATGAGGTGGTGGCTGTTCTGGATTTTCCTTGGCCGGTGTATCCCAGTTTCGTTGTTGCGGATTTGGATCCAATGGTGCGACAAGAGGCAAGATAAAACGAGAGATGCTACTTCCCTGCGTAGTCTGGTCTTTTTTTTCTCGATCATCGTCGAAGATGCAAATAGACAGCTGCTTGTACAATAGCACACTATTTCCCTGGACTCAGTTTTGAAAGTGAAAGCTGCCCGAAACCCCATGACTTGGTCACACTCCACGGTAGTCACTAAAAGCCTGTCGCAATCACGCCATTGATTAGAGAGCCATCATAATCCATAGGTGCCTCAGAAACACCTATAGCCTTGAGGTGTGGAGTGAAATAGCTTCTTGATTCAGTACAAGCATTTGCACCATGCTTAAGTCTATCAGACCTCGTGTGGTTCTATTTAGCCTTGCCCTAGTCTATAAATTCCCCCAACATGGAACTTTCTAACATGTGTGAACAGGCGAAAGACTATTTAGGCCTGCTGACGCCCATCTCTCCAGGCCTGCAGGCTCTGCCTCCGCTCCTCAACCTTTCGCTCAAACTCGGCCACCTTCTCGAGCCTCTTCCTCTCTTCCTCGGCCTCTTTGCGCTGCTGCTGCTCTTGCTGGCGCACACGCTCCCGCTCCAGCTGGTCCGGTCTTCGGAGTGCGATGTCACGCGGCCGGAAGTCGGAGAAAAGCGTCTTCAGGCCAACCTCAATGATCCAGCACGCTGCGTAGTCGACGACCATGACGGCTGTCATGGTGGTCTTGAAGTCGCTCGAGAATGGCACAAGCTTCATCTTCTCGTTGAGCTCAGGGATGAACTCAGTCGAGCAAGAAAAGGCAATGGCCGTCACGCCCACGATGCCGTAGAACATGCCCTTGTTCTCCGTCAGGGCTTCGCGGAACGGACGTCCCTGGTAATTGACGGCGAACGTGCTAATTTGTTGAATGAGCTGTAGGAGGTAGACAGCGCTGTTGAGGAGCGAGGGAGTGAACTCGGCCTCGAGATCAACAATGTCGGCACGACTATTTGAGTTGTCAGTGTCAATTTCAGTCACGAAACAGGGAACGGTAGTAACATACGGCTCAATGGTATCGCAATACCTGGCGATATAGATCAGAGTAACAATGTGAACCGCAAATTGGCCGAGAATAGAACCGATGATGTAAAAGTTGAAAATGTTCGGCTGTGGCCGTTCCTTCGAAAGGCCTTCAACCGACTTGGCCCGCGAGATGGACAGGAAACAGACGCTCATGAGCATACCGCTGATGGTATACTGACCATCACCAAATTTGATACCCTCCAAATACAGTACACTCAGACTGTAAGCACTGATGAGACAGTTGAGGGCGAGAATCTTGTACATTTGGATGGTGGCGACGAGCGTGCATCGACCTTGGCGGATAATGTTGGGAATAGCAATAACATTTCGCAATTTAGATGTGAACGGCGCAGCAACAGAGGCATCTCCAAGCTTGAGAGAAGGCGGCTCGCCGTCGTCAATATCATTGTCCATCATTGTTTGCTGGATTTGTTCGGCGAAGCTGGAGGCCTTCTTCGCTGCTGCTGCTTGTTTGGCCGCGCGGGGGTCAGAGTTGATCAGCTGTTGAGCGGCCGGAGACGTCACTGTCTCGATGGGTTGCTGATGTCCCTGAGACTTGGCAAATTCAGCTGGCGATATCCCCTTCTTGTGCGCTTCACGCTCGATGGCCTTTTGGTAGTGGGGATTGGACGGTCCAGGCGGGTACAGGTGAGCGATCAGGGGAGGCACTGGAGGCGCGGGCTGGTTGAAGCGCTTCATCAGGTCGATCTGCTTTTGATACATTTCCTTCATTTTCGTGTTGCGGGAGTGTTCGGCAATACGGACGAGGTCTTCCTGTGTTCCGTTCAGGAGGGCGATCCCGATATGAGCCTGCTTCAGAGCACCAACGTCGTTGGTTCCGTCACCAGCCATCAGAGTGAAATAGCCCATATCCTTGTAGCCCAGGAGAAGCTCCTCTTTTTGCTTGGGGGAAACTCGGGCGTAAACCCAGGTGTAACGCAGGATTTGATGCCAACCAACTTGGTCCTTGAATCTCGCCAGAGCGTAGCCAGTGACGCAGAGGTCATGTTTCTGCAGGATATCGGAGTCGATGGGCTTTGACGGATCCACCTCGATATTGATGCGTCCGTCGACGCTATGCCACACAAGCTTGTCTCCGTTGTCATTCTGTTCAGGGGCATCAAGAATAAGCACGTCGCGGTCAACAATCTCGACCTCACGAGCCACGTGAGCAGCAGTGAGAGGGTTGTCTCCAGTAATCATGACGACTCTGTGGCTGCTCTCGTTGAGCATCTGGACAGCTTGCTTGGCATCATCCTTCAGTGGAGTGTGCAGAACCAAAAACCCAGCAAAGGTCAATCCAGCTTCGACATTCTCACGCTTGAGCTCATTAATCCTCTTGGCGCCTAGTTCATCGTCTGTCGATAATTGCTTGTACGCCAGGGCCAGAACACGGGATCCCCTGCGAGTGAAGTATTTGAATGTCTCCTCATAGTCCGCGGGGACAGTGACGAGCATCTTCAAGATTGTTTCTGGCGCGCCTTTGACGCCGACGAATGTGCCTCGCATTTGGGCACCAGTCCTTTGGTCCCTGCCTGTAACGGTAGCAATGGAGCTCTGCCGCTTGAGGGCGGACGAGAATTGGAAGCGGCGCTTGATTTGAACAGTCCCCATGGAACCTCCAGCAGCAGCTGTCGCAGGCTTATGCGTCAATGTGTCGTTCTTGCCCAGTGTCCAACCGAGAGAAGATAAGGTGGCCTTCTCCATTGGATCGCCAACAATGTCTCCTTCGTCAAGCTTGACCAGTGCGTGAGCCGTAGCAAGCACGAGTGTGGTGGCCAAACCAGAGTCCTTAACCGGAGTCATGTTGCTGTGCGCTCCATCAGATTCCTGTGGCGTGCTCGTACCAGATGTCCCTAGGCCAAGGCCAGCAATGCCCTCAACGACAAGATCCTCTCCGGTCAAGGTTCCAGTCTTGTCGAAACAAGCCACGTCGATGCGACCCGCGTAAGGAATACGGAAAGGCTCCGTACAGAAGATTGCATACTTGGCAAGGGCCGCCAAGCTCGTATTGACGGCCAGACTAAGCTCCATGGGCAGCTCAGGAGGCACCACACTCGTTATGATGAGGACACAGTCGAGTAGGAGCTTGGACCGCTTGCGGTCCTTGATAACACCCTCAGTCCAGACATACCAAGATGCGGCAATGGCAAAGATGAGCAGGAACAGAATGAACAGTAGAGCCTCCACGTTGTTGGCGGAGACCCGCTCTGTGGAATAGATCATAGTGCGAACCAAGCTGCCTTGCGATGTCTCGAATCCAGTCTTGATAACAATAGCCATCGCACCTTTGTCTGGAGGTGGAGGAACCCCAGACGCGACCGGAGGTTTTGGATCATCAGGATTGCCATGGGTGATCTGGAGGACTTTGGTACCTCCCCAGAGGAAAGCGTTCTTGTCAAGACCTTCGGGCTCCAATCTCGCATCGGCTGGGCGCAGCTGGATGGACTCCTTCAGCAAGGGTGTGCTCTCTCCCGACAGCATGGCCTCGTTGACGATGGCTGTTCCTTCTACCAGCAACATGTCGCAAGCGACGCCACTGTCCTCCTTGGTTCGGCCAGCAGACACAAGATCTCCCGGAAGGAGCTGGTCGCTCTGAACTTCGGTCCACTTGCCCAGTCGGTAAACCCAAATGTCGTAAGGTTTGATGCTCATGCCACGGAATTCGTTCAAAGTCCGCTGACGCTGCCAGACCACGGTGCTCTCAAAGACAACCAGCATAAAGAGGGTGAAGAGCGAGTAGTACCAATAGTCATCCAGCATCCACAGGCCGACGCAGAATACCTGGAAGACAAAAAACGGCGCAACTGCATGCTCCTTGAAGAGCTCGGTGAATGTAGGAACCGGAATATCGAAGGTGTTGGGGCCATAGTGCTGCTCCAGCTTCTTGAGCTCGGCGGCGCTGGTGAAGCCCTTGGACTTCTGAAAGGACTCGATAGTAGGCTTTGGCTCGGCATCGACGGCATAGCTCAAGGTGGCAAACGTTTTCTTATCGGGGTCATACAGGAAGCGACGCTTCTGGAAGAGAAAAGACAAGCTGTTCTTGCCATCAATCTAGATGTGGATCAGTGAACAGTCCATGGGGTCCGAGCCGAATGGGGGTAGTTGGCGATAGGGACTCACCTTTTCTCGGATGAGGTCGCTAATGTCGGCCACACCAGCGTTTGCGACAGGAATGACCTTGATCTGTTGGGCCTCCTCGATGGACGAAGCCTTCCTGGCGGTGATGATGGCCCTGGCACTAACACTCCAGTGGGTGCTCAACCAGAACAAGCTCTGGAAGGTGATGATTGTGCCCATCCAGACAAATGTCCATTCTTGGCCACCGATGTGCTTGTCGTAGAGCTCAGGGCTCATGTAGAAGGCCAGAAAGACAGGCCAAACGACAGTGAAGGGCCATACATAGGCATGGAAGAACAGAGGCCGCGGCGACAGCAGCTCAGCAGATTTGATCTGCGAGTTGTCGACGAGAGCCGTCGGCGGCGGCGGCGGCGCCATAGTGGGGGTGGCGGCGATACCTACCTGCGATGAGAGGAGCCGGGTCGAGGTCGATTGTCAATGTATGTGCGCTACCGCATTGGAGGAGATGAAGTTGGTCGCTTCAACTGGGGGGCGCGAATCTCGTGTGGAGTGGGAAGGGGAATTGAGGTGGAAGGAGTGTGTGTCAAGAGATGTGTCTAGGCAGGAGGCGGATGACGAAGGAAATTTGGAGTTGCTATCTGTACTTTTTTGGGTCTGGCCAGAAGGAGCTGGATATGTGCAGGGATCAGTGATGCAGCCTGCAGTTTGTGTAATGCTGTCCCGAACAGGTCCCCAGCTTGCGGCGACGGCGGCGCTAGTCCCTCTAGAGGGATGAGCGGCCTCGGGTCGGACCAACACAGGTCTGTTGTTGTTACAGAGAGTTACACCCTGGAGCACCCTGCGTTCAATGTGCGTGCAGTGGGATTGCAGCACCCGCCCAGCGGCCTCGACCGGTGCCCGCTCGATAGCAAACATCTCAAATCTCTCTACGAAGACGATGCATTGATTGACAAATACCTGAATATTATTTCCCAGACATGCCTACTTGTATGGTGGCCAATCCTGCAGCATCCGAGTTAGCCACGACCGAGTAGACCAAAGGTGCAAGCAGACAGTAAGACTTTCTGCCCGCAGCCCATCTCACAACGCTGCACTGCAGTCCAGCAGATGACGGTACTCCAAAGCTGGTGAGAGGCCTTTCGCAAGGCAGAAGCAGCCCGTCGCCGGGAGGTGATGAAATCATCATGAAAAGTACTTACCCAGACACACCTCTCCTGCAGTCGCTTGGTGACGGCTACCTCATCTCCCACTCGGATCTCTGCCCCCTCGCCCTCCAGGAAGCCATATCGCCCGAAGATGGGCGAATATTTGTTTCCCTGGTCGACCCTGCGATCCTTCATCAGCTTCTTGAGGACATTGCCACTTTCACCAGCTCCGGGCCTCCCGGTCGCATAGTCGACATTGATCGAAACGCAACGCCCGCAGTTGCCTGTCAGAGCGAATCGAACGTCGCGGCCAACCTCCATCTCCCCCCAGTAGTCCTCGTCAAACGGTCCCTCGCCATCAACAACTATGTTCGGTCGAAACTTCCGAATGTCCATCTCCTCGCCAGGCGGCAGCCTGCTGCTCACATCCTTCAAAGAAGCCTCGGTGACGATCAGATACGATGCGACGCAGGTGAACGTGAGCCAGTGAGGGTCTTCGGCGTTGGAGCCGATATAGCTCTTCATCGAGGACAGCCACCCCTGGTTCTGCTTATTTTGAGCATGTGGCGACATCGTGCCCTGTACCTGCCGTCTGCCGTCGCCGATGTACACGAGGATGGTCTCGAAGCCGAAGCAAGAGCCAAACCATGAATTGTAAGCCTCAGGCATACGGTAGCCCATGGTCTTGCTCTTGTACAAATCCACCTCCACAGTCTCAAGGCTCGAGATCTCCGGTTCCAACGGGATCTCGAGCGTTGTCTTTTGCGCTGGTGTCGGCGGGGAGACAGGCTCTTCTGGGGTCTGATACTTCACGATGACCTTTCCATCATGGATTTCCTGCTCGAACAAAGCACAGGCTGGATATCTGACGACTTCAACTGGCTCATGATGGCCATCGTCGTGTACCCTTAGCAGCATGTAGCGTCGGTCGTACTGGACGCCCTGCCGGTCAAGCCTTGCACTTTGCAGCGCAACGCCTTTCAGCGACTTGATTGGGTAGACGTGAAGCTGCCATAGTTAATGTGGGTGTCCTCGCGCTATGCTGTTTCACTCTGATACTCACCTGTGTAATTTTCATGGTGTCTCATCAACACATTATCTAGGTGAGACAGATGTAGAAAGCTCCCTCTCCCATTACTCCTCACGATCGGCACGTAGCCCGGTCATCATGGGCTTACATAAGACTTTTAACTCATAGCGCCCGACTCGTCGCATCCTCGTTCAACAAGCTCGAACCAAAGGCATTGCTGTGAGCGTTCCATTCTCATGTCAGCATGTGTACCATTTACGCAACACAGCTTGATCCAAGACTGGAACTTAATCGATAGGTTTAAAGGATGGGACAGAGTCTGCGCGTTTTCTTGGAATCTTTAATGTGGTTGCTTTTCACAGAAGACTGTCGATGGCTTTTGCTACACTTCAACTTCCCCCGAGGAAACCTAGAAGATTTCGCGAGCACCCAGTATGTATGCTGAGTGGGTGAGTCGTTTGACATCCTGCCACTCTGAGCCACTCATGTGACATCTGGCAAGTGTGGCTGGCCTCGGCATTCATATTCATGCTGATTGGCATGCAGGTGATGGCACGTAAGCGAGGAGGTGCTCTAACTTGCGGACTTAACAACCTCGTAGCAAGCAAGAATCCCCCACAATGAGACTTCTCAACGCAACTACCTACAGTTTCCACGAGTATGTTGGGGGGAATATCCCGGAATACGCCATTCTCTCACACACATGGGGAGAGGGCGAAGTGACATTTCATGACATGCGGCCTGGAGCTCAGCCTGAGACCTGGAAGGCGAAGCTGGGATGGGACAAGATCGAGAAGTGCTGCCGCCAGGCCTTGATCGATTCCATTCAGTATGTCTGGGTCGACACCTGCTGCATCGATAAGTCGAGCAGCGCGGAGCTCCAAGAGGCCATCAACTCCATGTTCCGCTGGTACGAGGGTTCGACCGAATGTTATGCCTTTCTGGCTGACTTTGACGCCGAAGAGATGGGAATGCGGCGGTTGGGATCGGCGCGCTGGTGGACACGCGGCTGGACTCTACAAGAACTCCTTGCCCCAGAATCAGTCCGCTTCTTCGACTCCCAGTGGCGCGAATTCGGAGACAAAGTATCTCTTCGAGAGCAGGTCGCCACCATCACCGGCATCAGCGAGGGCACGCTGTTGGGCACTGTTGTCGGGGCGCGCCAAGCTCTGGACCGTGTCAGCGTAGCACAGCGCATGTCGTGGGCGGCAAGCCGCGAGACCACGCGCGCCGAAGACATGGCGTACAGCCTTCTGGGTGTATTCGGCGTCAATATGCCACTATTATACGGCGAGGGGGGCTCTGCAGCCTTCCATCGGTTGCAAGTAATGATCATGGAATCATCACCAGATCAGTCGTTGCTGGCTTGGGGCTACGGGCGCGCGGAATCTGGAACGTCGCTCTGGGGTGTGTCGTATGCCCTCGCCACAAAACCAGCCGACTTTGCGCAGTGCGGTGGCATGCTCGCGTGGGGCGCGGCCCGGCCGGGCGACGCTTTCTCTATGACCCAGCGCGGCCTGAGGCTCAAGCTGCCCGTCGTGCTCAGCGTCGACGGCGACAATCTCATCTACTGCGCGCTGAACTGCACCGTGACGGAGCGCGTCCCCGCAGACGGCGACGTGCGCGCTGCCCGGGTGATGGCGGTGCCGTTCCTGCGACCGCAAACGCGCGCGGATGGGCTTCAGCCCCACGCCGACGAATACTACCGGCTGCTGGCGCGAGTGCCCATTTGGGTGGAGCGGGTAGTTCTGGAAAACGCGCCCAGAACAGACGTGCATGTGCCGCGGATTTTCAGGCATGGAGAGTCGACTTACCAGCGACTGCAGCTCGATATCAATCTCGAATCGGTACCTGCGGACTGGTACATGGCTGGCGTTTTCCCTCCGGAGAAGTCTCAACACGACTTTATCGTCGTCCGTCCACAGGCATCTGGATCAGCCGCTGCTGTCATTGTTCATCTTGCCAGCCCTTCGAATAATAGGGGGCTGTCTGACTTCGTCTTGGTCGTTGAGCTGCAGCAGTCCTTGGAACATGGGGAGAAATCCAACCAACACGTGCCCTCTGAACCGACGACGCAAAGGGCTCCAGAACTTCATCTTTCAGTGCAACAGCCCTTGACCCTGACTGCTTTAAGGGAAAAGGTGCTTGGCGTTATAGCTGATGTTATGAAAGTTGACGTTGAGACATTGTCAGATGAACTTAACCTAGTAGGTGATCTGGGAGTTGACTCACTTAATAGTATTGAGATCGCGGATAAACTGGCGCTTGATCTCAATGTTGAGAGTTTTGAAAACCTCCACAGGTCCATCCTATTAGGAGCGGCATCTATTGGTGATATTTTAAAGCAGATGCGCTTTGTGACGCGGCCCAGCTTTGCTGTGGTGGGTAGTCGTTCCGCGAGCTCTCAGGTTGCCAGACAACGCCACCTGTCGCTAGCAACCCCACGATACAATGCAGACAAGGCCAGATATTGTATTGTAGAGGTTCCGAGCGACTTTTCACTGGCGGGTTTAGGAGTTGGCGGTGATGTATTTTGGTCTCGTCTTCACAGACGTTGGAAGGAGTTGGAAATATCCAACACTCCCACGGTCATTCAGACGCCTTTGGAAGAATGTTCTATTCGGATCGGAGTTTCAACACACGCAGATCACCATGCAGGCCACAACTCACCTCATACTTACGGCCATGAGGGCAGCTCTCGCCGCTTCAAACCCTTCCCCACAAGCGTCATGTAGCATCAAGAAGATCAACCGGTAATAGCGAGAAATATACATATGTAATCTGTCTGCACATGTGATGTATAACAATCCACGCGGAGGATCAATTCTTCTCGCTATTGCTGCACAATTTAATTCGACCTCGGCCATAATTTTGCCACTTGATAAAGGCAGTGCTTGTGCGAAACAGAATGAAATGGGTAGGGGACCTATATAACCGGGACTCATACAAAAGATTATGTTCTCCACTCTGGCAGTTTATTCTCCCACCGTTAGTGTCGCCCAAGCCCTACTCATCACTGCTAAGCTAAAAGGCAACTCGTTTAAAATTGATAAGGGAATGATGTATTACAGTAAGTAAATTCCCACTCTGATCTGAACTTTGCTAGGGAGCCACCCATCCGGTGCCTCCTAATGACATATGCTGCACAGGTGCTACAATAAGAACAACACAGTTTCATCACAGCCTGAAATGTGCAAATTCTCCTACCAAACACAATACATTTGATTCTACCAATAGTCTTAAGCTGCGAAATTCTTGTTGTAAACATGGGCTTTAGAAGAGGGGTGGGTACCTAAGCATCATATTAGGACATTCGTGACCACAGTCTATTCTGCTTACAGTAAACAGCAGATGAAAACGATACAAAGCGCATCCTTGCTTTACACAAGGTCTGCCTCTGACAATGGCTGTTTATTAACCAATTCGAGGGATGACTTCATCGCTACCCACTTACCAAATGTCAAATTGGTGCTTCTTATGCTTAGCTCCGGGCCGATTTCGGCCAACTTCCGTGCTCTGCTACAAGACGCCTGGCTAAGGGTTCACCCGTGGGCCTGTGACGCGTTTCCATGCACCACCCTAGATGCGCCTGTTAGTGAATCAGAACGCAGGTCGGGAATTGAATCACCATTCCGCTGTCCCCCACGCTTGAGGTCCGATTGATCCGGAAAAGCCGTGCCACTGTCCTTTATTATCATTGGGCAGTCCATACCTGTACGCTTTATATACGTGGCAAGGAAGAGAGCGTTGCTCCGGTACAGTCTTCTTCAATGGAAACAGATTCTGCCGGCTCCAGGGAGAGCCGCAACATTTGAACTCGATGTGACATCGTCTCCAGACTCAATGTAGGGTGACGATCTACCGCCGACAGGATTCAAGTAAACCACCGTCCTCCAGACAAGATACATCGACACACACAAAGCCGACAGCTAAGAAAAGTGGGAATATTTGTTACATATATGCTGGCGCCCATTCGTCTGCCCCGGCTGAACGTTTCCGGGGAAAACACAACCCCGGATGGGGCTTCCGCCCCGTTGGGACCGCCCATTCTCCCCCACGCAAGTAAAAGGCGCGGAGAGACCTCGGGGATTGGAACATTATCCTGGAAAGGCTCCAGCCTCGTACTCGAAACCCCGTACTTCCCCGGAAAGGAGGTGATGTATCACGGTGAGGGCGACGTAAATTCTGGGGACGGGGCAGGTTGAGAGGAAGATCCCACGAGTTGGCCAGGCCCACTCACTCAACCGTCAAACCAGCTGCCGAAGAGTCGTGTAGGGGACACATCATATCCACAGGGTTTTTTCTCTCCCACACGCCGTTCCCGGCCTGGCTCGTCGATATCTGCCATCCTCAAAAAAAGGTCGTCTCCCTCGACCATTACACGCACCTTGAGCACACCCTATCCTCTACTAGCTGTCCCTGTTCTTCCCAACTCTACCCTCCGAACAGAGATACAGCCATGGGTTTGCTTACGCTCGTCGAGGACCGGCCCACGCCCCCTTCGGTCTACAACTGGCGGGTCTACGTGCTCGCCGTCATCGCATCATGTGGTTCCAACATGATCGGCTACACGAGTGCCTTCATCGGCACGACGGTGACCCTCACGTCCTTTAAGGCGGAGTTCGGCCTGGACGTCATGAGCACTAAAGAGAGGAGCCTCATCAGCGAAAATATCGTGTCACTGTTCATTGCCGGCGCCTTCTTCGGCGCTCTCATGACCTACGTTCTCAGCCACTGGATCGGACGCAAATATTGCCTGGCCATCGCATCCGCCACGTTTGCGCTAGGATCGGGCTTGCAGTGTGGCGCAAGTTCGTCCACCGGGCTGGGCATCTTGTACGCGGGCCGCGTCTTGGCTGGGCTGGGCACTGGTGTCGCCTCAAATATCATCCCGATCTACCTGTCGGAATTGGCACCGCCGGCTATCCGAGGCCGACTCGTCGGGCTGTACGAGCTTGGCTGGCAGATCGGTGGCTTGCTTGGCTTTTGGATCAACGTGAGTCATGTCCCTTGAATTTGCACCCCCCTCCTCCCCTGTAGGACTTGTAGATGGCTGACTACTATAATCGTTGAATGTCAGTAGTATGGTATTGAGCAGCACATGAAGCCGAGCCGCGAGCAATGGATCATCCCATTTGCTATTCAACTGATTCCCTCGGGTCTCCTCTTCGTCGGCTCCCTGTGGATCCGCGAGTCACCTCGGTGGCTATTTTTTCATAACCGCCCCAAGAAGGCCATGGAGAACCTATGCTGGATCCGTCAGCTCGACGCTGGGGAGATGTACATCATAGAGGAGGTCGCGGCCATCGACGCCGCCGTCGAGTCGCAGAAAACGACCGTCGGCGTTGGCCTGTGGAAGCCGTTCAAGGCGATTGCCCAACGGCCGACGATGCAGTGGCGTCTGTTCCTGGGATGCATGCTGTTCTTCTGGCAGAACGGAAGCGGGATTAATGCCATCAACTACTATTCACCCACGATCTTCTTAGTCAGTCTTATAGAAACCTCTCTCTCTCTCTTTCTCTTCGCCTCTCTCTTCTGTCGGACTTCCCTTTGTTTCGGTTGGGCACCACACTAACACCTACTGCAGAGTCTCGGCATCGAGTCCAACACAGTGAACCTGATGACGGGCATATTCGGTGTCATCAAGGCCATCATGACATTCGTATGGCTGTTGTTCCTGGTCGACCAGCTCGGAAGGAGGAAACTCCTGCTCATCGGTGCCATCACCGGATCGATCTGCATGTGGGTCATAGGGTCCTACATCTGCGTTGCAAAGCCCACGGAGAACCCCAGCGACCACCTCACCGGCGGCGGTATCGCGGCGGTTGTCTTTTTCTACCTTTGGACAGCCGTCTACACTCCCACCTGGAACGGCACACCATGGGTGATTAACTCGGTAAGTGTACTCTTCTTTCCTACGTTTGGCGCTGTCAAATGAGACTGACACGGCATGACCAGGAATTCTTCGATCCCAACTTCCGCTCCATAGCCCAGGCCTGTGAGTACAACCCTTCTCCCGCTACTGTTGCATATCCATCCTTTATTAGAATATCTCTGTAGCAGATGACTGACGCAATTTTAGGCACAACGGCCAGCAACTGGCTGTTCAACTTCCTCGTGTCACGGTTCACTGAACAGATGTTCGCCGCATGGGGCTTTGGCGTGTACTTCTTCTTCGCATCGCTGTCCTTCCTCGCATTCTTCTACGCCTTCTTCCTCATCCCCGAGACCAGTGGTATCCCACTGGAGAAGATGGAGCGCCTGTTCGAGATCAAACCGATCTGGAAGGCGAACGAGACGCTTAAGGAGGAGTTGGCGCGGGAGGAGCAGCGGTTCCGCACTGACGTCAAGGGCCAGACTGTTCACAAGGAGAACGGTGGTGGAGGATCCGAGTCCGAGGATGGCAGCCCTTGAGCGACAAGGCGTTCGCGGGGAACAAAGTGTTATATAGATATAGAAGACAGAGTCATAGATATAGTCATTAAAAGTTAGACACGCCTCTAGAACAAGGCACCATGATTGTTTGTCCACATGTCTATCTCGCAGGCCCTCGATCTCGAGCCGGAGTGCAGCCGATTGTCATGACGAAAGCTGCGGATTGCAGTCTACACATATGGGCATGGAAGAAGTCAAGTTGCTGCTGCATTGCGGCTTCTGGGGAAATCTAGGGGCGAGAGTGAGATGTGTGCCGAGACAGCGGTAGCGTAAGCGAAGGTCCACTCTCCAGTGAACAACGTATTGCCATCACTTGTTGTCACTCCGGTTTGCTGCGCATCTCGGTTGACTCAAGTCCCCACAGCTCTCGTTTCTGAGAAGATTTATATGGAGGGGGTTGATACAGGCCTAAGAACCAGCATGATGGGATTATGGAGCCTCAACGATGCCGTTATCCTCAACTCAGCCAGAATAACCCAAGCTCTTTCAAATCATCTCATTGCGAACTGACTCCGTAAATCATGGCTTCAATGTCTTCAAGGAATGAGGCCTTTAGAAGTGGAAATGACATTTCGTCACCCACACAAACATGCCTGACTAACCACTTTCACGGTTGCAAACATCATGCTGTCGATTCTCCTCTTCTTGACATTCAAGCCTAGAGATACTGAATGTCAGTCATTTTCAATATTGGTAGTAGAGGTATGCACAGAGTGTCAACTAATTACACTTTATCCACTCAGTAAAATCAAATTAACAGATTAAAGTCCATTACATCCATTCCATTAATAAATAGAAGAACTACCTATAGCTTAATACCAAGAGTATATAGTATACAGATTAAAAACCAGACCATATAATCGGAGGACCAACTAAATTTCCCTCTCCCTCTCGCCTCGCCTACTCATCAGTGATCCAAGTTGAATGCACTCAGTGACAGTCATGAGTAGCTTAGAAAAGTTGACGACGCAATGTTTTTGAAGAGTTGTATTAAATATCTGGGACAGAGGCAGAGAGTGTATCATTAGAGAGTGATAGCAAGCAACTTTACGAGACTATTTCCACCTTCGTAAGGAAGGGGATATCTGGAAGATGCGACCAGGGAGTTGCAACATCCACGCAACCTCGGCGCGTCGAAAAAAGTCGAGAGGAAGATCAACGACGGATTTCGGTCGACACAAGTTGCTGCAGCGAGATTTGCGGTAGATCCGGAGAGCTACTACCTTCTGCCTCTTGCTTCTGTACGCCCCATCTAGGGTCCTTTGCAATGGTCTCTTCTAATCTGTTGAGCAGCAAGCCAACAAAGAGGGGGCCAAGGATGGTATTCAGGACGATAGCCCAAATGGCGACAAGGAACGCCTCCTCGGATAGAAAAGAGGTGTCATTCAGCCCGAGTTGGATGATAAGCAATCCAATCTCACCCCGAGCGACCATTGCCATTCCCAACAGCGTTGCAGGAGCCCAATGGCCTGAAAAGGGTCTTTTCTGTAGCACTGGTGATCTCTGGGAGACAAGATCCCACATTGGGATAGAGAGACCGACGACAGCCTGCAGTAATTGTTAGTTCCGATGGTGCGAATGCGAAGACAATAGATGTACAAAATTTGCTGGTTCTTACCTTTCCAACTGCCATCAGCAGGGAGAGCACGATACCACGCCAGACAACAGTGCCAGTCCACAATTTCTTGAAGGGTATAGCAAAGCCAATGCTGGCAAAGAATAGCGGCTCTAGGACGAAGGCTTGTGGGCCTGATATGAAAGCCTCGAAAGTGTCATGAAAAGCAGGCGCCGCCACGAACCCATCGCCCCCACTCTGAACAGCCTCAGGGGACTTGTCTGGAAGGGTGCTTAGAAACGTACCCGCCAAGAAAGCCCCAAACAAGAGAGAGGCACCTGCGTAGGTACAGACGACGAGATGGGCTGACAGAACGAACGTCATCACGCAAATCGTGGCTCGGTGGCCCAAGGCGGCTACGTGTCGCTCCACGAAGCGCCGGTACAGCGGACCGGCAGCGAACTTGGCCAGCAAGGGCGAAACAGTTCCAATTGCGAAGCTTGCAACGATTGGTCTTCCCACAATCCAGCCAATGTTCCCTCCTCCACCTCCGCCGACGCTACCGAGATTTGATATGACGCTTACCATGATCAAGCCCACGACATCGTCGAAGAGCGCGGCAGAGATCAAGACCGTCCCGACTTTGGTGTGCGTGAAGTCGACACTGGCCGAGCTGCTAATGACCACGAAAGTTGTACCAATAGAGGTTGTGGAGACGGCGGCACCAATGATGAAGGTCTCCAAGGCCCCGTATTTGAAGCCCAGGTAGAGAAGCAGATAGCACAGGGCGATCGGCGTGATTATTCCTATAGCCGCGGCGATGGTGCTGAGCAGGAAGTTGGCCTTCAGAAGGTCCAATTTGATCGTCAGGCCTCCTTCGAAGATAATGAGAATCAGCCCGATATAGCCTAAAGCCATAAAGGTCTCCTGCCACGCAGTATCCAAGATGTCACCAACAGGAGTGCCATAGAGAATGCCGATTAGAATCTGGCCGATCAGGCCAGCACGGATGGCCTTATTGAATACCCATCCCACAGATGAAAGAAAGAAGAAGAATGAGATCAAGACCAGAAGACTGATAATATCTGGCTCATGGTATTGAAGGAAGCCAGCGGGGCCAGCGGCCATGGTCCCTTGACCTGGACTGGAGGGCCAGGGTCTCTTGACACCGGTGCGGGTATTGGAGCCGCAGTGTTATCTAGCGGCAGAGCAACACAGTAGAGATCTCTGGATGGTGTCAGAGGCGAGACTCTATGTATTCGTGGGATAGAGGATTTCACAACGGCGAGGTCAATGTGATCTTGAGCCGGCTGTGTGCAGTGCAACGGCTTGTCAAGGAGCCGCCAGGCGTTTGTGTCTGTCACGCCGAAGGTTGCGTGAGGTAGTGTCGGCTGTACAAGACTCCATCGAGGTACAGAGCAAGTGACGATATATGCTGTTTACTTCTGAGAGTGCGTCGTGGGATGCGGATGGACAGAGCTGTGTGCTGCTTGTGAATTGACTGCGATATGTGGCTTTGTCGCGATGCGTGATGAATTGGGGTGAAGTTGTCTGTTCCGGTCGGAACGACGATTGTGAGCTGTTGACCGCTGCTCGGCCGTAGGCGAGGGCCGCCTGAAGGGATATCGCCCATGGCACTTGCAGTGGGGCTCGGCGGGGGTGACCGCGGAACGAAGGACCTTGTCCCACTGAGACGCGGCGCCCAGAATTTGACATTACCGCTGGCACACCAACCCACACAAAGGACTGGGTCGCCTACGCTGCAGCTTATCGACTTCAGATCACGCACATGACAGTCAGGTAAGAAATCGCGCAAAGAGAATCAGATCAAAGGCCTTCGAGGCTCGCTGGTATCAAATAATTCAATTGAGAAGATGACCACGTATCAGCTCACCTGGCCACATCTGAAGGGCTTTCGATTCCGCGCCTGCGCAACCTCAAGCCGCAGACAATTACAACAGACAAGTTTTACATGAGCTGCATCTATATTCTCGCTACTTTAGTCGTTCCTGGTGATTCATTGACAGCACATGAGGATATTCAGATGTGTTCGTCAGTGTGTGTCGGAAGACAGCAAGGTATTGAAGTAGTACGCCGGTTGATCGGGAGAAACACCACATGTGCAAGATGACATCGCTTTAGCGAACATACTTAAGTAGATAGGTTCGTGCCCACGAACTCCTGCATGATCGCAGCTGGGTCGGCCAGCTTGTACCTGGCACCAGCGCATTGCATGCATGCACGCCTTCGCCGGCGCGATGATATCTTGAACCCGTTTGGTTCGCATTTCCCCACCATCTTAATCACAGGCAGCACCGCATCAAATGCAAAGGTGGCAAACCAAAAGCATGCCTGGAGGAAGACAAGCCCCATGCAGGCATGCTGACACCCATACTTCTTTCACATTGGCTTGGTCGGACAAGACGTCGGGTCAGGAAGCAGATCTTCGCGCCTGTCTCTCAATCAAGATATTTATTGACCAAGAAATCTTCCCATGAGACATTCACAAGTCCGACAGGTCATCACGAACACCAACCAAGGCGCAGTGCGAACCACAACCTGAAAAATATCCAACGATGGCGAACACCGCAGGAAACACCAACATCAAATCGATTGACGATCTTGAGGACCTGGCAAATGTAATATTAGCGAATGCAAAGACCGTCAAGTCCTTCCTCTCGAACAACAAGATCCCGGCGCCGTCTTTCTCAGTCGATGCTCCCTTGAGCTTCCCCGACTGCCCTCAGGACGTGCGCCAAGCACGCAGTCAGCTACTCGACGCCTCCAAGAAGATTCAACAACTAGCTCTTGGGCCTACTGATCACCTTTTGTGGTACAGTTGCTCGGTATGCTCATCGTCAAGTCTGGTCTCCCTACGACCACCACTCACTGACCATCTTTCCAGTACAACATTGATAATGCTTTTCGCTGGATCTGCCATTACAATGTGCCCTCCTTCGTGCCTCTTGGCCGCGATATCAGCTACGCGGACCTGGCAGCGAAGACTGGGGCGAATCAAAATGTCACTCAACGCATGCTGCGCTACCTGATGACCAGCAATATCTTCCACGAACCCCGACCAGGTAGGGATCAATACATCTTTGTACCCTTGGCTGAACCTGCATTATACTGACCACGAATAATAAAGGGTTTGTTGCGCATACTGCTGGGTCCAAGCTCATGACCATCCCGGGCCCCCGTGATCTGGTTTATTTCGCCACAATTGAGAGCACCCAGTGGGCTGCATCATACGTCGAGACCTTTGACAAGTGGGGCGACTCAGAAGAGCCGAACGAGACTGCCTTCAACTATACCTCGGGCAGTCCACTTCCTGTCTACAAGGCCTGGGACTCGGATCCCATAAGGGGCCCTAGGTTTGGGCGAGCCATGGACGGGCTCCAGTCAAGTACGGCCTACCACACCGATCATGTCATCAATGGCTGGGACTGGCAGCTTTTGACACCCGGCAGCACCGTGGTTGACGTCGGAGGTAGCAGGGGGACAGTCGCATATGCTCTTGCACAGGCGTTCCCCAACCCTAACTTTGTCGTTCAAGACCTGCCGGAAATCGTCCTCAAAGCACAGGACCAGGCCGGCCTTGTTGCTGCGAAGGATGTCGCTTCGAGAGTCTCGTTCCTCCCTCATGATTTCTTCACCGCACAGCCCGTCAAGCATGCCGAGGTATACTTCCTGCGCATGATATTCCACAACTACTCCGACAAGTATGCCGTCAAGATCCTACATCACCTGATGCCCGCGATGAAAAGGGGGCCAGGGGGGTCTAAGCTGTTGATTGCCGACCAGGTCATGCCGCCCATGCTCGGGTCGAGCTCCTGGGAAAGCAGCAGTGGGAACAGTACCGGCATATCCGCGCATGACGAAGGGTTGATGCGGTTCTTGGACGTGCAGATGCTCATCATGCTGAACGCAAAGGAGAGAGAGATGGTCGACTGGGAGGCCCTCTTGAGAAGAGCAAGCGAGGGACGGGAAGAAGGGGTACTGAAGGTGACGGGGCAGAGGAAGCCAGAGGGGAGTGCACACTCCCTGATCGTGGTAGAGCTACTTCCCCGTGGCATTGAGTAAAGTTGCCTGGCTCTGTTTGAGATGCGGTCGTATTGAACTTGAGACAGACTGGAGAGACTCGTGGCGATTTCGTTCTTTTGGAAGAGATGTAGGTCGATCTTGTGGCTGTCTTGGGGAGAGTGCTTTCGTAGTGCCTGCACTCTCGCGGGTGAGAAGCAGCTCTCACTGATCCGCCAAAGTCTGGGCAGTCAGACAGAAAGAACAGTCTGATATGCATAAGAACTAGCCTCGCAATGACGAGGCTTAAAAGTTGAGGCAGACTGGCTGAGCTTGCCTGGTTCATCAGGTCTTTCCTACGACCGCGCTCAACCGTCTTTGGCCTGGACTAGGCCCTGTTTTCTGGTACGCACCCCGAGTGTGTTTGAGGAGCCATGTCAAAGTTCTTTCGATGGTTGTGAGTCAAGAAATGATTAATGAAGACAAGGCATAGTCATGTCGATACAGCAATGTCTTCATCTGTCGAAGATGCGAACTTTGAATTTGGAGACTTTCACTTTGGGTAGCCCGAGAACGTCTACAGGGTAAGGGTTGTCCGCGTATGTAGAAGGGAGGGGCGCATCTCAAGCCCTCACTCGTCGCGCCAGCTTTCCTCCGTCCACATTTTGTGTTCAAACGACTGGAGCGGCTGATGGCCGGGTGCGTGTCAAAGACTCGACTATATGTAAAGATCTAAACATGAGTGACGACGGAGTCGAAACCACATCGATAGCTTGTGAGCCGTGTAGGCACAAGAAATGCAAGGTCGGTGTTGTCTTTCCCCGGCTCACATAGCAGCCATCCATATACCGTGGCATGCGGTGCCCGGAGGTCGCTGACGATCGGATCAATCCCGGCAGTGTGATCGCAAGCTGTAAGGACCTCGGACGTCTCGCACGGCGAGAGCTCATCAGGCGCTGACCTGTCTCCGAAGACCCACATGCACGCAATGCGCCAGTGCAACGGCGAATTGTCACTATCCAGAGAAGAACAGGAGGTGGGATTGTCCGCACCTTGACTTCATCTTCTGCTCCCCGCCCTTTTCAACCGTGGAGACATTAATAACGAGCCACAACAGGGGCATACCAGCTGGCTATGTCAATGCTCTAGAAAAGCGGCTTGCCGAGACGGAAAGAGCACTCTTCTTCACGGTCGCTGAAGCAGATGTTGGGGCTGGAACTGGCAGTGACGCATCGTCAATGAGGCCATCCGTGCTCTCTAGGTCCACTCCCACGACGCAGCAGGAGAAGGCAGAATTGATGACTCTTTGGAGCGCGAGACCTCTAGGAGAGCGCGCCCAGGTAGAGGCTTGGTTTGAGGCGAACAGAGAGGAAGGCATGCTTCCAGTCAGCATGGATCTTGGCCGCAATCGCGCCGTGAGAGAACTTGATGCCGCTGCTCCGTTCACGCCTCCAACAGAGGGCCAGACCAACACTGCCAGCCCTTCAGGCCAAACACATGACAGTAACCGACTGGGCGGCCCCGTCTCTGCGCCAGCAAGGGAAGGACGAAGTCGTCACTCGGGTTCGCCGCAATTGAGCGTGCGTCCCCAACGAGCCACCCGTCTGTCGAGGCATTCTCCGCTCAGCCGAGAGAGCCTGACTCCTGTGACGAGTCTGCCACAGACCAGTAGGGCTAATAAGTTTGCCATTGATAATAAAAGGCTGTACTTTTGATCGATATGCATATTCTTGTCTCGTCTAAGTCGCGTAAATTTATCTGCATTCGCGTGAAATTTTCATACCGGAGCAGTGAATGTACCAAAACAGAACAAGACTGTCGAGTCGGTTGAAGCTCTGGTGTTGAAAGGGAGGCCGTAGCTCCTGGTTGCCCACTAATTTGAGCACTTGAGTACTTCGTACATACATAGGGCGTGGCTGGTTGGTTGGTACGGCAGCCTTCAGTGCTGAGCTGCCCCGCCAATTCACGGGTTAGGCCCCTGAGGTAGAAAGGACTCAGGGGGTTCCAGACGCTACAAACCTCGACCTCGGGTCCTGTGGAAATTATGTGCCTCCCGCAGGCTCCTCACTGCATGTCATCAGCACAATCCCAACCCCGATTCTTACCATTCTGTCTAGACCTCCTGTCGCAATGGGCGACTTCAAGACGCAATGAGCGTGACCGAAAGCCCGGACAACTACGAGGGCGATTGGTCTCAGACAGAGCCACGTTCTCCCACCGAGCGCGCCAGCAAAAGGAGACGCACCGCCTCCTTCCGCCAAAATGAGAACCAGGAGACGGGCTTGATGAGAGACGGCGGCAACCCGGGCCTGCCTCGATTTGTGGGAAGCAGCAGCGGCATCCATTTCGTACGGACAGTCTATGGCATTCTCTCACGCAGCAGCGGCCAGCAGCTCAGTGTTTCCCAGCTGGTGCCGGGCGAGGACGACCAGCTCGAAGATGCTCGCGAGTCCGTCGGGACGAACCCGGCTACTCCGGGGGCCGGCGCTCGTGCTCCGTTGTGGCGATCTGACGAGGTCATGCCAAGTGGGAATCCCGTGGTTTCGACGGACGTCACCTTCGAAGCCTTGATAGCTTGGACAAAGAGCTACTTCGAAGTCTGGCATCCGATCTTCCCCTTCCTGCACGGCCCCGAAGTGGTAGAGATCCTGGAGCAGGTCGCCAGCAACGGCCTCGAGAATGTCTCGGCCCAAGATTCAGCTATTGTGCGAGCGATCGTCTCTATATCTTTGGCAGATTCCCGTCAGCTAGGCACTGCCAATACTTCAGGCCCTGGGCCGGTTCCGCTGGACCTCGTTTTCTTCAGTCTCGACCATGTAGCATCAGCACTTCACTTCATTCTAGGCACTCCAGCATCACTTAAGAATATACAGGCCGCTCTCTGCGTCGAGCTCTTCCTGGTAACTATGCTCAAATTCAACATGGCCTCCAGAATAGGCGGTGTAGTCGTCAGAATGGCGTACCATCTGGGCCTGCACAGGTGTCCGAGGCGGTATCAGAATTTCAACTTGCACGAGGTATCTATGAGGAAAAGGATATGGTGGTCCTTTTATTGCTTAGAAAGATTGGTTTGCCAGGCACTGGGCCTGCCGCTCGATGTTCAGGATGACGATGTTGATGTCTGCTTCTCCCACGACGTCGAGTACCATCAACCAGCAGGGAGTGAAGACGATTCGGACAAAGAAGAGTCAAAAGGCATGTAACTTCGGGCTTTCCAGTGACATATTGCACCGCGGCTTACATTTGAGACGATTTCAAGATCAACTACAGCTCCTCACACTTCTGTCAAAACATGCGCAAATACGAGGCATGATTCTTGAGCTTCGTCATAAGAGCCTGCATGTTAGGCAGGACTCGCTAGACCGATCACTACACGTTCAATCAAAGCTCACAAGATGGACAAACGATGTACACGACGCTCTAACGGACGACCACACAGATGATGAGGATCAGCAGGAACAGCCCTCAGCAGGACAGCCTAAGAATGAACACACTCATCTCTTCTATAATTCATTACTATTGGTCCTTCAGCACGAGTCAACCATTGCGCTCAACAGGCCACTTCTGGCCAAGACGCCTCGGACTTCTGCTTCCCAAGCGGCTCTTGAGGCTTGCATTGGTTCTTCGAGAGCGATTCTTGAAACGATTGGCAATCTGCAAATGAGTCACTGCGGCCAGGCATCTTCAGCAGCGGTGATGGTCTGGCCTCTCCTAACGTGGTCGGTCTGGATGAGTTGCTTCATTCTCAGTTATGCTGCACTCGAAGGCGTCACCAGCATCTCGTCCGCACTAAGGTATGTTGACTTGGACTCCTGAAGGTCTGAATGCGTCTGCCCAGAAAGGCCTCTCCAGCTGATCGTCTTCATTGGTACAGATATGCCAGGCGGACGCTTCGAATTCTTGGTCAGCTTTCCAAGCGAGGCACATTATGGCCCGATTCGTGTGCTCAGGCAGTAGAGCACTTGATCACAGCTTTAGAGCAGAGGAAATCAAGGCCAGATGCTGTGTCCGGTATCGGAGAGGAGCCCTCTGCCATTGGCTTGTCTCCGTCACTTGGACGCTCGACACGAGCCCAAGACAAGGCTCATGGCAACGCTGCTGGTATTTCCACTCGAGAGGTTCAACACGGTAATGATGCTCAAAACACGCCAGCAAGACAAGTCAGAACACAGAGACAGCATGTCGGCACAGCATATCATCCCGACAGGCTTGGCCTTGGCCCAAAGCCTGTCGGAGCCGCTCGACTGTAAGTGCGGAACCCTTACCAGATACCCTTGTGATAAACACGTTTCTTACCTGCTCTTCTCTTCATTAAACTTCTCCTACGATGGCTAATTGTGCTGGATAGCTCTCCCTTGGTGCCTCAGCAGTTAGACGCCACAGAGTCATACGGTGCCATATCAGGATCTACGGGATGGAACCAAGGAATATCTACAACTCCGTACTTGATGCCCGAAGAAGCCAGCACGTTTATGAATATGAGCGATCAGGACTGGTGGGACCCTCTCGGCGCATTGGACTTTTCAAATTTCGCGCAAGCTGGAAGCGCAGACTCCACGACAGGATTTGGATTCTACTGACAATCTATGTTTGATCGATGAAAACACATTTTGTCATGCATGTAAAGCTGCCTCAGGAAATAACTCGCCGGAGTCTGGCAGTGCCTTACTTCTTACCATATGAGCTTTTGATCTCGTCGCACACCGCAGCGGTCACGTCCGCCGTCTTCGCGCTGCCGCCGAGATCAGCAGTGACGACTCCCTTCTCACAGACGCGCTCCACGGCGTCCAACAGCTTCTTACTAGCATCCTTCTCCCCGATCCAGGCTAGCATCTCAGCGCTCGTCCAGAATGTAGCGACGGGGTTGGAGATTCCTTTCCCGGTGATGTCAAATGCAGAGCCGTGGATGGGCTCGAACATACTCGGGTTCTGGCGTGTGGGGTCCAGATTCGATGTCGGCGCAATCCCAATGGATCCTGCCAGCGCGGCTGCCAGATCGGAGAGGATATCTGCATGCTGCGTAAAAGGTTAGATGCGGGCATGGATGACCACTCGCCGGCCAGGGCTCTACTCACCAAGTTTGTAGCCACAATGGTATCGAGCGACTCGGGCTTCAGAACCATTCTGCAGGTCATCGCATCAACCAACATCTTGTCGACCGTGACGTCTGGGAAGTCCTTTGCCACGGCTGCCGCGACCTCGTCCCAGAGCACCATTCCATTCCGCTGGGCGTTGCTCTTTGTCACGACCGTGAGGAACTTCCGGGGCCTGCTCTGCGCCGTTTCGAATGCGAACCTCATGATGCGCTCCACGCCATGGCGGGTGAACATTGCCACTTCGGTGGCAGTCTCCCAGGGCTGCCCGCGGTGGCTCCGCCCACCCTGCCCGGCATATTCGCCCTCTGAGTTCTCGCGAACAATTACCCAGTCGAGGTCACCGGTGTTGCAGTTCCTCAGGGGCGACTGGGTTCCACGGAAGACCTTGGTAGGCCTCACGTTGGCGTACTGCTGGAACGGTTGGCAGATTGCCAGCCGCAGGCTCCAGAGCGAGATGTGGTCGGGGACATCTTCAGGGTCCTTAGCATGAGCTCGCATGTCTCGGCTGGATACAGAAGGTTTGGTCATTTACCTGGGGCGCCAACAGCGCCAAATAATATAGCGTCGTGTTTCTTCAGCTCGTCGAGTCCGCCATCGGGAATGTACTTCCCGGTCCGCTTGTACGTGTCCGAGCTCCAGTCGAAGTGAGTGAAGTCGATGTCGAAAGACCCCAACGTCTCAGACAGGGTCTTCAGGACTGTGATGGCAGCATCGATGACCTCGGGGCCGATCCCGTCCTTTGTCTGCCGTCAGCTAGTCGTCTCGCGCGCGGAGGCAAGCCGACCCGAGTACTTACCGCTGGGATGGAGGCGATGCTATAGCTTTTCGATGCTGGGGCGGCTGAAGGAGACATGGCTTAATTCACACAATTCTCAAAGAACTAATTGTTTCATATGTGAGAGTCTTGAAGAAATCTCCTCAGCACTTCACCCTCACGTATATATATCGCCGGTTCTCAGGCCGGGTGTGGGTTAGTTGACGGACGGCGGCCTCTTCCGGCCACGGGCGGGCAAAGGAAACACCGTGAGGGGTTGCTCTCCTGTCCGCGGCATTGCATAGTTCCGCACTCACACGCCTGGCAAGCAAACGCGACCACAATGGCTTATATGTCGAGGTCTACAATGCTGGTGTACTCTTTGCTTGCACTGATCAGGAGTATTTTTCATTCGCCTGATCTCAAAATATTCCAAGTACCAAGTACGAAGACAGGGATCCAGGAGCAATTACACCAAGCATCCACGTAGGATCATAGTCAGGAGGATCATATATACACCATCCACAAGCTTGGAATCCTCCAGATCACGGTCGACATGGGCTGTCGAAGCACGCGCACCCACAGAGCAGACAAGTCGTCGACAATACTTGGGTGTTGTTGGTAGATTGAGCGAGTGATTCAGAGGGGCAAGTGCTGTATAAAGCACCTCGGTAGGTCTACTGAGGCTTCCCCTGGTGCGCCTGCACCCTCAAAGAGGACTGGTCTCACCACCACGAGTGCCGTTTACTCACATGCAAGCACGACGATTACGCTAACCAGCCTGCTGGCTAGACCGTCATGCACGTTCTGGTTCGTTCCGGCCATCCTATCTACAAAATCTGCCTGGGTCTCGGTGCAGCCCACGTTCAATGTACATACTTAAGTCTACGCTATGCTTACCCTGCGGTCGCACGGCTTCTAGAAGCATTCACTCCCACTCGTTGCCTCGCTCCGTCGGCTGTCGCACAGCATGACTGCCAGGTGGCATGGCATGCAGGTGCAGGTTCACCGCGAGCATGATCAAACTCGGCTATCGCTCTCCCCTACCTGCATTCCTTAAGCATTCGCCCTGCCGCAACCTCGGCACTCCCCCCTTGGGCCTGGTCTTGGCCAACGTCGGGGTTCAATTGACCTTCGTATGGAGCCAGTGAAGCTACCATCGCATCACATTACACTATGGAACAGTACCCTACCACTCCTCCGTGCTAAGCAGGCATCTGGCCTGGCCGAGAACATTGGCTGGACGCCACCGACGCCAAGAGCTGGAGAGGGCCGGAGACCAGTGGGGAGAGCTATCGGGCACCACGCTGCTGTAGTGTAAATCAGTCCTGCCTCTCGCATGACGCCCCGGAACTCTATTGCCTCATCCTGGTCTGAAGCCACGAGTTCTGCCCATGACAGCTCCGTCCCTTAATCATAGTAGCACCACAGTGGGGTCATCCAGGTGGGCATCCTGTGCTCGGGAGCGTCGCCCCGACCGCCATTCGCGCCGGGTGATTTTGGCCCTCTTTAAGCTGCGGTCTCTGCATAAGTACTTTACCTAGTGGTTGACCCTTGGGAAATTCCCACTTCCCTGATCTGCCGACACTGCTCTCGTTCCTGAGAGTGAGTCTGTCTTGTGGTTTATCGTCGGCTTGCAAATCCAACCAACAATGGCGAGCAGTGAGCCTCCCGAAGACGCACCCGGTGCAAGTGCAAGTGCATCAGCCACCCCAGCAGCCCCTCCATCAGCCCCTCCAACAGCCACTCCAGCAGCCCAGGAGCCCTCGCCGCCCGCTGCCTGCTCTTCTCCGCCCGCGCAGGACCCCGCCCCGGCCGCCGCCGCGGGCGACGCAGCCCAGCCCACGGGCTTACTCCCCCCCACCCACTGGACGGAACTCGCTGAACAGGTGGGTGTGATCAGCTTACTCGCGTGCCACTTTGGGGCAAAGTTGTGTATGCGTGTGTGCGGCGCTGAGATCAGGTACAGCAAGATCTCGACGACGACAACGATTCCGCATTCGGCGACACGGCCAGCTCGACAGACTCGATCACCTCGAGCATCCTCGAGTACAGAACCATCCACGGCCGAACATACCACAGTGACCATGTGGGCGACAATGCGCAGTACTGGTGCGGCTATTCCGTCCCGCTCCTTTTCCCTGGGTCCTCACGACCAAAGCGGGAAACACCCCAGTGTTGAGTTCTTGGCAGCTGACCGCAATCTCGACCTGAAGGGGCTCCAACGATGAGATGCAAGTTGAGGCGATGGACATCAAGTGAGCACCTTGATCAATGAGTTTGAGGAGAACTCCTCGGCTGATCCGCGTTGCCACACAGCCATCATTTCCTGAGCCTTTGCGCCGACAACAAGCTTTATTTCGCGCCGCTGGGAGACAATGTCCAGGTACGGGTTGGCGCACTATTGCAGGAAATTGGATTGACGCGCTGATTCCTGAGCAGAAAGTCCTCGATGTCGGCACGGGAACAGGATTGTGGGCAATGTACGCAGTGCTCTCACCCTCACATCCGAATCGCTGGACCACGGCTCACAAGCGCACAGAGATTTCGCCGACGACCACCCCGGGGCAAACGTCATCGGTACCGACATCTCGCCCATCCAGCCCAAGTGGGTGCCTCCTAATCTGAAATTGTAAGTTCTTCATCTGGCAGCCCATTCGCGGGACTGGCTGCGAACATGCATCTCTAATTGAATTTCCCGCAGCGAGATCGAGGACTGCACGTCAGAATGGACCTTCCACGCCAACGACTTCGACTACGTCCACATGCGCTACCTCGTCGGCAGCATCGTCGACTGGCCCGCGTTGTTCAAGGAGGCCTACAATGCGCTGAAACCGGGTGCCTGGCTGGAGAGCTTCGAGGGCTCGCCTCACATAGTCTCCGACGACGGGACAATTGCCGAAAAGTCAGCCATCTCGCAGTGGGGCAAGTTCTTCGAGGAGGGCGGCAGGACCCTCAGCCGGACTTTTCTGGTCGTTGATCAAGGGATCCAGAGGAAGGCCATGGAAGAGGCTGGGTTCATCGACATCCAGGAATGGGAGTTCAAGGTTAGCAGCCCCATTATGTCTGAGGAACTCAGGACCATCAGGGAGTCGATATTGAATAGTGACTGACAAGCATTATTCTAGGCCCCAGTCGGCGGCTGGCCCCGGGACAAGAAACTGAAGGAGATAGGACACTGGGCGCAAACCGCTCTCGAGTCCGACATTGAGGGCTATGTGCTTTTCATAGCCAACGTCATTGTCGGCTGGAGCAGGGAGGAGATCCTGGTGTACATTGCCCAGCTGAGGAGGGAGATCCGCTCGACCAAGCACCACGGATATTTCAAGGTAAAGGCGGTCTGGGGCCGCAAACCAACATAGCTGCGTTTCCTTTTTTGGGTATATAAGTACGCTTCGGTGGCGTTTCCTAAGTTGTAAAAACGTTATACCCAACGATAGCCCTGGGTGAAGCAGGCCCAGGTTATGATGGACCATATACGACATTAAATGATTAGCATGAAATATCAGAGTTACGCGAATAACTGTTGTTCACCACACGTTTAATTTGGATAAGTGACTAAAAGTCTCGGCATCTTCTCGCCTCTCTGATGATACTGCTTGCGCAAATTTGCTTCTAATTGACTTATTGTGTCTGACTTCTCATCAATTTCCGAACTTCACTCACACACTCCTAGAGAGGCTTACGTCGAGTTCAGTCTGACGGACGTCCTCAAACAACCGCAGAATCCGCAGCCAGTATTGATCCGATTCTCAGTTCAAAATCCCCTGCTTGCGTCTCTTGGCCAAAGAAACTGGTAGGTACCACATGATCAGTGACTTCGCCGGACCAAATTACAACGTGCCAACACTTACCTGCGGATCATGATGCTAAACCTCTTGATATCGGCCAGGTTGAGAGGCGCGGTGTCGTTCTGCACCCTGCCACGATACGTGGGTATCAGATCCTCAAACTTAACAACGACCTGATCATAATCATCCGCAGCAGTCGCGTTCCTGGCCGGTAGCTGGAAGTCGTGCTCCCAGCTGACCGAAGCCTGCTCCACCCCGTTGACCGGTGGCGGCACGGTGTCCTTGACGTTGATGGTGTACGTCTTGCCGTCGTTGTACGGCACCTGCAGGACGAGCCTGTCGTACGCCGAGAGGTCCGCGCCCGGCCAGTCGTCGGCGGTCCTCTGCGACGCGAACCCGCTGCCGTTCAGGGCCTGGTAGTCGAGGGTGCCGAAGAAGCTGGCAATGGGTTTACTGGAAGGGTTCTCGGATGCGCCGGGGGCGATGATGTCCAGGCTGGACCGGCTCAGGCCGCCGCGCACCGTGTCGTCCGAGGCTACCCAGTCGCTGGCGTTCCAGGGGTGGAAGAGAGGCAGGGATGCGCAGCTTATTCCGGCTGCGTGCAGGAGGACTACCGTGAGTGTGAGCTGGAGGAAGTGCATGGCTGACTTGGGCAGGGTGACAACTGTTGTTGTTTAGTCGGAAGACTTTATCATGGCTCACGATGTAAATTTCGCGCTGGTCGTAGATATGTACTTGAATCGGACAAATCTCTCCTGAGCCCCAGATTGGAGCCAATTCCGTAATTTTACTCCACTGCCGAGAAGCCTTCCTCATGATTCAAGACATCGAGGCTTGTCCGTTCGGGGGTTCTCAACCTCCCGTCGGCCGTACCAACCGTGTCGCGCCATCAGTATGAATCCAGGAGTCCAGAGGTACACGCAGATTCTGGATAATTCCACTACACGGCCTAATCGACTTTGAGGGCCGATGCGTTTTGTGTCTCAATCTGGACAGTGAGGCCTCACCAGTCGGAAAGTGCGGAATTGTTTGTTGCCAAGAATCAAGTGCACTTCTAAGCACGCCGATGGCTTGCCTGCTTATTATAGTGCTCGAGGCGCGCGAGCATCACGGCCAACACATGCCTGCATCAACGCCCTAGGAGGTCGTCGCGAATGGTCGTCGGCGGCTATGGCGTCAATGCCGATGTCTCAGCACTTAGTGGCTTATATTGATTTATAGTGCTGAGATAATAGCCTTGGTGCGGGCTTTGTGCACATGTGGCAGACGCTAGGACGGCGAGCAGCGCTCATGATGACCTCAGCCCCGAAAAGCAAAGCAATTCTGCAATATCCAAGTGTCAGCTGGGGCTGAACGGCCAAGGGCACAGACAAGAGCTGGAGGCTATAAGACTCGACAGGTTAGCCGCACCGCTCGGAAAGGCTCGAGAACTTTTGCAAGCAACAACGTCCCCCTCTGTGTTCTGCTCGTCTCGCTCGCTTTATCATTTCGACATCTGATTTTTAGCCAACTGTCAGACTTTTTTAAACCCAGCAGTCAAGATGATCCGCTCATGCCTGTCGTTGCTGGCTCTGGCTGCCACAGCCATGGCTGGTCCCCGTCAGCCTAATGCACCA
This sequence comes from Diaporthe australafricana, assembly GCA_039880735.1. Classification (NCBI taxonomy): domain Eukaryota; kingdom Fungi; phylum Ascomycota; class Sordariomycetes; order Diaporthales; family Diaporthaceae; genus Diaporthe; species Diaporthe australafricana. Next base: position 8,408,804 of record JBCEDM010000001.1, read on the forward strand.
GCTCTCACCTACCTCTTTTCGGCCAACATCACAAGCGGCGCAACGATCCCCATCGGATCAACCCCCTGGGGAGACAGGGTCTTCGAGCCTATTGTCGGTGGAACATTCTCTGGGCCAAAGTTATCAGGTAAGACTCATGAAGAGGGAGCAGCCAAACCGCTTTGGCATTCTCCCCGCAAATGCACAGCTGGACTAAACCCAATCGATTCAGGTACCGTGGCCTCTGGGGGCGCCGATTGGGGTCTCATTGATGGCAATGGGGGGTTCAACCCAGACGTCGTTTATGTGTTGCAGACTCACGACGGAGGCAACATTTTGGTGCGAGAGAGGGGCCACGCCCCGAACCTGTTCCTCCTGTTCGAGACCGGCAGTGATGAATACGATTGGCTCAATTCAGTAGTCGCGTACGGGTTAGGCGCGCAGACCAAAGATGGAGTTTCGCTCAGCGTTTGGCAGGTAAGTCCTTCCTTCGAATATGCATAAATGATACCAAGAGACTGACACAAATGAAAGGTGGGCACCTCAATTTAAAAAGGCTTCGTCGATTGACCGTGACCTGGGATTGAAGTTTTATTCACACTCCATTGTACCTATCATGGTGGGTGTTTGGTGGATATGAACTGCCCATATGATGATCTATTCATTTGTGACGAATACTTTGGGCAATGGTCTGCATTAATCTGAGAAACTCGGTGAGGAAGTCACGGTCTCTCAAAACTTTTCATAATACGAGAATCCACGAAGCCAGTTACATGGCTAATAGCAAAGACTTTGTTACCTTATAGCTGGTTGACATCAGTCCGCGGACTATTGTCCAATCTTACCCAGGTACTCAAAAGTGCAAGAGTGCAAGAGATGACTCTGCAATGGGACAACCAAGCACTTGCCGCGTTCGCGAATGAGCGATATCAGACCTGGAACCGGAACCAGGTAATGATCTACATGTAATGTCATGCGAAAGGTGGTGTGCCACTGGGACATACATAGGAGTAGCATCTGAGGGGTTCGCTCATTGGCTCGCAGCAAGTGCTGTTGCCAATCCTCAATTCTTGGGTCGCCTATTTCAGCTATGTCACCTGGGCAATTTTCACTTCTTGGGTCGCCTATTTCAGCTTTCACATGCATATGCGTCGCTTACGCTGCCCAGGCTGCCTGACTCCAGGCTACAGTGATGAAAAGCAGTCCAAGAGCCTCGTCTGGTTGCTTGAGAAAGCCAACGTCCTTCCTCGTCATTTAGTTCCCAGAAAAGGCCTTTTGAAATGTCTCATCTGCGTCTGGGACACCGTTCCCAGCATGAACACGGATCAGCTAGGCCGGAGCAAGATGGCAACGAACAAGCGTACATGCCAAGGCAGACTGCTGAAGAGTAAGTACAACGGAAGCCAGAGGCGTTGGTGGTGGAAGATACTGATACCGGCCCCAGTGCGTTCCCAGGCAGTCTGTATCCTTTTGCAACTGTGCAGCGACTCTCCAAATACATCCCAGAGCTGGATCCGGACAGCAAGCGGGCGGTAACACTCAGGGTCAAAATGTCCAAACGGTCCACCATGCTTCGGATCCAACTCACACTGGCGTTCACGGTGGTTGCGATCAATTTTGCCCTCCTCATTTGGGCACTGGAGGCCTATCCACCGACCAATCATGGGATGGGCACCTTCTTCTTCGGCGACTGTTCCAAAGTAAGCAACATCAACACGGCTTTGCACTTGGCCCTGAATGTATTATCGTCGCTTTCCCTTGCCGCAGCAAATTACAGTATGCAGATACTGGTCGCGCCATCAAGAAGCGAGGTCCTTGCAGCTCACTCTCAAGGGACCTCGCTGATAATCGGGGTTCAAAACATGACCAATCTCTCTTTCATCCACACGCAACGGAGATGCTTGTGGATTTTCCTGGGCTTGATTTCAGTGCTTTTGCACTTCTGGTGAGTTTTCCTTGGTAAAACATCTAATAGCCACTCGACCTTTGGCTCAAGTATTGATGAGCCCAATTTGAGCAACCACTAAATGACGAAACTAGCTGGAACCCATTGCTTGTCAAGTCTGTGCCTTTTGTGTCCTACCCTTGGGCTGTGGTTACCAACGACTTTCTCACAGCTACTGATCGTTGGGATGCTACCGCGCTTCATTCACCCATCGTCACACCAGCTCAGCATGAATCATACGACCTACAGTCGGTCATATCGGTCTACGAATTACGACAAGCAGCAAGTGATTTTGAGCGTCTGTCGCCTAAGGATTGCATTGACGCGTTTTCAGACCCCCTCAAGGCTTCGAGTGCAGTACTTGTCGTTGGCTCCAACATCACAGCGTCTCAAAATAACAACAGGTCTCTCATAGCCGGTTGGGTCAGCGGCTGGGATGATTGGCCAGCCTCAAATCACTGGATTTGCGCCTATCATTATGTTTATCAAGACCCGGGTGACTTTACAAAACGGTGCACTCGAGAGTTGCTAGAAGGCTTGTCCGACCCCTGGATGTGGGCGGACTGGGGCAGGAATATCACCATTGTTGTTGACCACTGCATGGTAGGACCACCAGGCGATAATAGCCAATTATGCGGATTGCACTACAACCTCGACATATTTGTTGCGGTGTGTGTGCACACATTCATATCTGCTATGCTCATTGTCCACGCCTGGCATCAACATGTACACGGAAAGAAAAGCACCATGGTTACTATGGGCGATGCTATCGCTGAATTCCTCGAGACTCGCCACTACAAGTTCCCTGATGCGGATGCGCAGGTGGAGAGCAGTACTCACTCGCGGCAAAGAAAAGACCCTGTGCGCATGAGACTCGCCGAATGGACAGTCGGACGTCCGGTATCCTGGGCCAGAGCGGTCAGTGGCCCAGTATGGCGCGCTTTTTTATTCGTGTAAGTATGCTCCCTTGACTACCAAGAACAGAGCCCACAAATTGATCTTGAGCTTGAGCTCTTGACCATGTACATCTTGTTGTTTCTCTCGCGATTTTTCACTGACAATTTTGTGCAGTTTCGGCGTTGGGTTAGCAGTACCCTCGACTCTGTTGGGTATTTCGCTTCAGCACCTGAAAACAGATGGCTTTGATATCAGTCCTGCTGGGATATCTCGGCTGGGTTTCACGTTGAACAGCGCCTTCCTCGTGACCGGCACGACCTCTGGACAGTTCGGCGGCTCCGGATCGAATGTCATCATTGCCAACTCTTTCCAGATCCTCGTCAGCCTGCTGTATCTGTTCTATAACAACATCCTTACGTCCAAATTGGTGGCTGACGAATGGACCCGATTTCTACGACACGATGGCAAGAAGACGCTCCGTGTCTCATCACCCCAAGGGATGCAGAGGTCCTCTTACACGCTGTCCCTCCCGTTCAAGTACTCTATACCACTGGCTATACTCATGATGGCATTACACACGCTCGTGTCACAAAGCATATTCGTCATTTCGCTTGCAGGCTTTGGTCCCGGCCCGGATCCAAATCGTCTCCCAATCTTCGACAAATCATCGGTTGGCTACTCCCCTTTGGGAATATCCCTGTCTCTGGGCCTTGTTACGGTCATGATACTTGCCCTTGTGGTTAACTCTCTTGCGAGACGATACCCTGCGATGCCGGAAAACTTTGCAAGCATGGGCATGTGCAGCGCTGCTATCAGCGCCTTATGCCAGCGGCCTGATGAAGATCCTGACGCCTCCCTGTTTCCGTTGAGATTGGGTGTCATAAAATCTAGTAGATCTGGTGGGGAAGAGACAGGTCGACTGATGTTCTCAACCTCCATTGACATCGAAGAGCCGCGAAGCGGTGAGACCAAATACCCACAACCTGTTACTGTGTCGTTTAGGAGATCTGGCTGGCTCAGAAGAATCAAGGCAACAATTATTGCAGCAATTGGTTCTGTATGTGCTTGGATAGCATCAGCACGGCTGACCCGTGGCAAGCAGGGGAGGTGATGAGAAGGTGTTTTATAACTATTGAGCAGCTGTTAACGCCATCTAGGCAGTCTCTATGTCCAAGCATGCTATTGCCACCGTCAATGTTTGATCACTAGTAGGCGAAGTGTACATGGGATGGGTGGAAGGTGGCACATACAGCAGTAATTCACGCTTCCTGTATATATCTAGTTAGGCCTGTAATCTCCTCCAGTCAGGTATGTACATTTCTCGAGTGTGTAACGAAAAGCCGAGTTGTTGGCCTTGAACGTAAAGGTGTGTGCTAGTATTTGACATATGTTTACATACGAGTTACTACAGATACTGTAAAGTTGACATACATATTCTTTTGGAATTTCAAAGTCAAAGTGGTTACCTTATCGGCTTTGGGTGTGGTGCGATAAACGGGATATCTTCAACACGCACAATGTTTCAAGTGCGGTATAAACACGCTGAAACAGAAACACGGACACCTACGGGCGGACAAACCACTGATAACAGGCGGTTGAAAGCCCCACGCTGCCCAGGCCAAAAATAGAGTCCAGCAGAGTTGATGGAATGCTCTGGCTCGTGGATAAAGCTTTCATCAAAGCCCTGAGAATGAACTTTGCTCTTCCGATGAAGCTGAATCGCCAATGCCAACAGTGTGCCGCCGCTGGCTGCGCGCCGCCGAGGGGGTTGCTCAAGCCGCCGGAGGTTAATGGCCACACTTAAGGCTTGCCCCTTCCCGGGACACTGATAGGAATCGACTTGCTCGTTGGTCGCTCACAGCACCAAGCCCCCCTGTCTGGCTGTCTGGCCGTCCAGTTCCTAGCCTGTATTTGTATTTTCGGTCGGGGGTGCTGCTCTCCGCGATTAGCCAATGCACTGGCACGGGATCCCGATGGGATGGAAAGTGTCAAGTGTGGCAGTCCATTCGAACAGCAGAATGCTGCTGACTGGCTGTAGCTCGTTTTAGCCGTCCCCTCTCCCCCGCGAAATGATTCTGCAATAAGGCCAACCTTAATGCATGCTCGGGTCAGCCGTCTCCCGGGACCCTCGAGCGTGGCGTGGGGAGAGTACTACAGTCCAGGAGTTCCCGGATCCGAGGGGGGTGAAGTGGCCGTGGCTGCGACAATTCTAGGGTTTTGGAGGGGCAAAGTTGTCGAGATGGGACGGCGCCGTGGATCGGGTTGGCTGGCGGGGTCGGCGGAGCATGCACAGACAGCAGTCCGATCTTGTGCCGTGGTGTCGCGCCCCTATCTCAAATGTGTGGCCATGGCCTTTGGCGTTGTCCCTCTGGTTTCTGCTTTGTCTTGGCGAGGTATGGCTGGGCGGTGTTTCGACGCAAGTCATTTTTGGCGGCACCGTTCTCCTGGCTCGCTCTGGCTCTCATGCTTCTCCAAAATGCCAAGGTTCGCTGCGCAGAGAAACCCAATTGAGCCGTGAGCGATGGAGTCAACGAACTCACGGTTCGGTTTGAGGATCCCGAGGGGAGATAGAGAGTTTGTTGCATATGCTTGGAAGAACTCTCAACCCATGCAGATATGATATACTTCGTGTCAAACCGAACGCCATTTGTCTAGCGTGCGCGGGTGTGGCACTCGCATACTGTTCGCGTGCCGCAGATCTTCACGACAAGGAAGCTTATCGTTCTTGGGGCAGCGGCTCGACTGTTTCAGCCCGGTAGCATCATGGACATCCTTCTTGGCATCACAAGCTCGGAAACCGCAGGTCATATAGTCATGAGGGTCCAGGACGGGGACCAACGCCCAGGTGAAGGCGCTCTCTCGCGACCTCACTGGCATCGTCAAAGGTCACCGCCGTGCCTCTCCGTCTGTATATACCCGTAGCTGGCCGGGTGCTGCTACGTAATTTGCATTCATTTGTATCATTTTTTAAGAGACCATTTACACACGCGGTCATGGGCTTCACTACAAGAGCGGCCGGCCTGCTCGGGCTCTTCTCTTTTGCGTTGGCGGCACCGGCTCCGCAGGCGGGCGCTCCTCCTCCAGCCGGCAACAATGCCTGCGGCGCTGTTTCTCAGGCCCAGGCCCAACAAATGACAGCGAATCCTCGTGGTAAGTCGTTGTTGTGTATGAGTGAGTGCTTGGTATGGAGGCCAGTTTGGCTAACTCGCCACTGTAGCAATCGCAAGGGTGCCGGCTTCAACAGCCTTCGCGTGCCTACAATCCGTGCCGAATAAACCAGAGCCGGCAGCAAAGATGATCCAAAGCTTCAAGGCCTACGCACAGTGGCAGAGTACACTCGCATGGCTCAAGGACCCTCCGACCTCCTACGCGCTCCCGCCTACGGATATCCAGGGTGGGCTCGATGCCATAGGTGCCAATGCCACGGCAGGAAGGTTCCAAAGCGAGTATGAGTTTCAGACGGCGATGGTCACGTTGGTGGCAACGGCTCACGACGGCCACTTTGCGATCCGCCCGGACATGTTCAAGGCTTTCAGCTTCCGAAATGACCTGGCTACAGACATTGTCTCTGTGTCTGCCGATGGCAAGCAGGTGCCAAAGCTCTACAATCTTGGTCAGTGTTGCCTCCATGTGGCTTGCCAGAGTCGCTTGTGGCCATGTTGCCCATCATTGGTTTGCTAACCTTTCAATAGGCGTCCTCAACGGCACGGCGTCCATAGGGGGCATGAACCAGACATCCGTAAACAGCACCAACGGGATGCCGCCAGCGATCGTGAAGATTAATGGCCAGGACGCTGCACAGCTTATTGAGGCACAGGGCTTGAAGTTCATCAATTTCCAGGACCCCGACTCGCAATGGAACTCACAATTCCAGCAATACGCTGTGCCCACGGCGCGCACCGCACTGGCCTCGTCAATCTTTTACCAGGGTGACTCGTTGACCCTCGAGTACGACAACGGCCAGAAGGTGACACAGGACAGCTACGCCCTGATCCGCCCAACAGCAGACTTCACAGGCGTGAACACCGGCGAGGACTTTTACCAAAAGTTCTGCAACCCTGCCAACGCGCCGCCCGCGGGAGCAGGCATGGGTGCGCAGCCCACGACGCCGGCGACACCGGCGCCGACCGCGCCACCTGGATCCGCGCAGCCGCCAGCACCGGCGATCCCTGGGTTCCCCATGCCCGCGATCCGCGACAGTGGCGCCAACATCACAGCTGGTTATTTCCTCACCGGCGCGGGATACGAGGACGTGGCAGTGATGTCAGTGCTGGGCTTCTCGCCCGAGGGTGACTTCGACATTCTCGAGTACGTGGTCAACTTCCAGAAGCTGACGGAGAACTTCCTGGCCATGTGCAAGCAATCCGGCAAGCAGAAGCTCGTCATCGACGTGACGGGCAACGGCGGCGGCCTCGTGGCGGCCGGCTTTGAGCTGTACTCCCAGCTGTTCCCCGGCACGCCGCTCTTCCAGGCCAACAACATGCGCCTAACGGAAAGCATGGAGCAAATGGCCAAGATCGCGTCATCCGTGGAGAACGAGATCCTCTCGCTGGACCTGAGCACCCTCTCGCCCCAGAACGCAACGCAGAGGCAGCTTGCTCTCGCGGCACTGGGTGGGAGCAGCGTCGTCAGCAACCTCATCCCGGGTGGTGTGTTCTCTGCCGGTGGTCAGACGAACCTGACGTCGACAGACCAGATCATCGCCCCGGTGAACATCAAGGGCGACCGCTTCACGTCGTACATCAGCACGCCGCTGAACCAGACGGCATCGGACTTCAATCTCACCGGCACAGGCAACCGGGCCACCCCGGCGCCGGCCGTTTTCGACCCGAACAATGTCGTGATCCTGACAGACGGCACCTGCGGGTCGACGTGCACGCTGTTCTCATACCTGATGATCATGCAGCAGAACGTCAAGACGGTGGTGGTCGGCGGCCGCCCCACGACGGGACCGATGCAGTCGATCGCGGGCGTGGAGGGCGCACAGGTATTCCCGCTCGAGGAGCTCCAGCAGGCGGCGGCGGCGTCGCTGATCCTGGCGCCGGCAGACCAGCAGCAGCAGCTGAGCCAGTCGGAGCTGGGGATCATCGCCGAGGGCTACTTCCTGGACCGGTCGGCGACGGCGGGCAGCGCGGGCGCCATCAACGGCAAGAACGCCTTCTCGCACACGGACGCGCAGACGCCGCTGCAGTTCCTGATGCAGCCGGCGCAGTGCCGCTTCTTCTACACCAAGGAGATGATCTACGGGCCCGAGGCGACGTGGAAGCGCGCCGTGGACGCGACATTCAAGGACCCGCAGGGCCTGTGCGTCGAGGGCAGCGTCTCGCCGACCATGGGCGTGCAGAACATCACCAGCGACTTCTTCACGCAGCAGGGCGTCGGCGGGTCGAGGGCAGAGGGCTCGAATGGGCCCGGGAGGAGTTCGGGGGTCCGCTCCGTGGCGGGGAGGAGTGGTGCGGCGGTCTTGGTGGCGGCGTTGGCCAGCGCGGCGTTCTTGATCGTTTGATAAGGGTTCCTGGGTTTCGACATTTTCCTTTTCTTTCTTTCCCAGCGTAATAAAGATAAGATATACAAGCTCCTTTAGAGTCTTGTGACGGGGTGTTAGAAACGCGTATTCATTACTTTGTTCCAGAGTCCCAAAGCCGCTGGATACCGAACTGGATGGATGTAAATGTGTGTCGGCCTTGATCGGCGCGGTGCTTGTGTTACGCGTAGTCATCAAATACTGCACAGTGGCAGAGTACCAAGCCATGGCTGCATTTTCTTCACCCGCCCATGACCGAGCTGGTTTTCCCATCTGCTGGATCTTGCTTAGCAGACTACAAACAGAATTATCTATAAATTAGATAACGGTGGGGCATGATAATGACTCGCTAAGTGCAAGATTACCGAAACGGGGGGACTGCAAGGCGTGGTGGCGTCGTGTCGCTGTCCCGTTGTGTCCTCTGTCCCATGGGGTTTCGAGCGAAGACAGGGGCCTCGGCGATGGTGAAGTGGTTTCGATTAGAAGGCGTTTCCACTTTTTGGGGTGTCGGGGCCCTAAAGCAGGAGCTGCGGCCTGCCACTAGATCCAGTCTAAGTGGACGTCAGGTCTTGGGCTGCAGCTGGGGTAATACTGTAGTGTAAAACGTAGAGTTAGGTAAGTCATAGGTCATGGCAAAAGGCGACTCGCACCGAGGTGAGGTCGATGGCTTGTTCTGAATCTGGCATACCAAGCAAATGACGGGCGGGAAGAGGCTCCAAGCGAGCAAGCCACTCAGCCGAGAAAAAGCTTAACTGTCGGAGTGCGGTCTTGGTAGGGGGGCCTAGGGTGGTAATTGGGCAGGGCAGGCCAGGGCAGGGCCAGTCGCAGTCGCAGCAGAGGCTGATTTGATGAATCTGTGAATGACCGATTGAATGATTGACAGCGCTGATTGCACTTGATAAGCATCGCATTAGCATTGATGTTGGTCAATTGCCTGTGGGGTCAGGGTCGGGCCCCGACGGCAATTCCCAGATTGGCAAGTACACACGAGGAAAAGGTCCGTCTCCCCCAACCTTGCTAGGCTTGGCCCTGGGCCTTCCTTCATCGAGGGGCCGACTACAGGCGGTCCATCCTGTCGGTCACGAGGCCGATCGCTACATCATCTCCTACACGCTGCCTGCCTGCATGAACCTACGCGTTCCTCCATATCTGACATTTATCTTCTGTTGGATACCAGGCACATAGGACGGACCATCTTTATATTTCCTGGCGGCTGCTCCTCGCTCTTCCTTCGTCAATTGCTCGTCCCAGAGTCTTAGCTCTTTTTTTTTCTTCTTCGCGTCCATCTCCCGTCCTGATTTTGATAGTTCCCCCAGCCGTTGCAACCTGACCGGCAACGACACACACTCTCTGTGTCTCTCTCTTCCCCTCCCGACTCTTCCGACCCGACGCGAGAAAAGAGGTTCCCTCCCGAGCAAGATGGACGAAGGGGGCATCATGGCCCAGCCTAGGGCTGACACTGCTGACGCCGACGCCACCCTCGAGAAGCTGGGTGTCAAGCAGGAGTTGCAGAGGAATTTCTCCATGATCTCTATGCTCGGTCTGGCCTTTGCCATCCTGAACAGCTGGACTGCCCTGGCTGCTTCGCTTTCTCTGGCGCTTCCATCTGGTGGTCCATCAGCCATCCTCTGGGGTCTCATCGTTGCCGGGCTTTGCAACCTGTGCCTTGCCGCCTCGCTCGCCGAATTCCTCTCAGCCTGGCCCACCGCCGGCGGCCAATACCACTGGGTCGCTATCATCTCATGGAAGCGATTCAGCAGGGCCATCTCATACTCGACAGGCTGGATCAACACTGCGGCATGGGTGTGTCTGACTGCAACGGGCGGCCTTCTGGGCAGTCAGCTCATCCTCGGCATCATCTCCCTGATGAATCCTACCTACGAGCCCGAGTCCTGGCACCAGTTCCTCATCTACATCGCCTACACCCTTGCTGCCTTCTTCCTCAATGCCTTTGCCAACCGTCTGTTGCCATACTTCAACAAGGCCGCCTTCCTCTGGTCACTGGCTGGTTTCACCATCATCTGCATCACTGTCCTCTCCTGCGCCACTCCTAATTATCAGAGTGGGTCGTTCGTGTTTGGCGGCTTTATAAACGAGGTTGCCTGGCCGGATGGGCTGTCGTGGATGCTTGGACTGCTGCAAGGCGCCTTTGCTCTCACTGGCTTCGACGCTACCATCCATATGATCGAGGAAATCCCACGTAAGTAAATCTCGCAGGTTGAGCACCGGCCTTCTTGTACAAGAAACATCAGCTCACAATGTCGAATAGGTCCTCAGATCGAAGGTCCCAAGATCATGCTGTACGCCATCTGCATTGGAATGTTCACAGGCTTCATCTTCTTGACCTGTCTCATGTTCGTGCTCAAGGACGTGGATGCCGTGATCGAGTCTGCCGCAGGCCCTCTCTTGCAGATACTTTACGACGCTACCAGCAACAAGGCCGGCGCTATTTGTCTTCTCATGTTCCCAGTGATCTGCATGTTATTCACAACAACTAGCATCATGACGACCAGCTCTCGCATGAGCTATGCATTCGCCCGCGACCGTGGCCTGCCTGCCAGCCGCTTCTTCGCCCAGGTCCACAAGGGACTCGACGTGCCGCTCAACGCCTTGATCTGGACCACCGTCTGGGTCATCATCTTCGGTTGTGTCTTCTTGGGCTCTTCGAGCGCTTTCAACGCCATCACGGCCGCCAGTGTCGTCGCCCTGGGTGTCACATATGCCATTCCGCCAGCAATCAACGTCATGCGTGGCCGGAAGATGCTGCCAGAGACACGGGCATTCAAGATGCCCGAGTGGCTGGGCTGGCTGACTAACCTTGTGAGTACCCCATCTTCCTGCGTCTGGGCAGAACCTTCCAGGGGAATCGTAGCTGACAGCTTTTGATACAGGTCGGAATTGCCTGGACGCTCCTGACGACTGTTCTTTTCGTTTTCCCTCCGGAGCAGCCTGTTACCGGAAAGAACATGAACTACGCTGTTGTTGCTTTTGGCGTCGTCCTTATCATCGCCGTCGTCCAGTGGTTGTTTGATGGCCGGAAGAATTACGAAGGACCCCACATCGACTCGGAAGCGCTGGGCAAGGAGGTCGTCGAGGGCGTTTCAGGTGCGGAAAGTAAGCCATCGGGGGTCGAGACGATCGATTCTAAGGCGGTTGAGCAATAAGTGTAGCATCTTGACAATGACTACATTGACTAGGTATAACATGTTTTGAATGACAACGCATTTCAAATTTTCCATAACATTCTTGGAATCGGTGATGAGATGGACCCATGCTGCAAAGAACCCGCCAATCGCAGAGTGCCTAGTCGGCCCCCTGTTGTTATGCCGGGTATTTTCGATCCAGGCCGGCAATTCATTATCGCGTGAGTTGACTCCCGTTCTTGATTCACTTCAATGGATGAGATACTAAACATTAAGTGTAATAGAAGATCATAGATGAAGATATCCAAGTAACGCAATACCCAAGAAGATGTTGGGTGTAAAAGTGTGCGACAAGGCCGGCGGCACATTTGCACGCAATCACGGAGCGCATTCGAAATTGTTGCTCGGGCGGATGTGAGTACTCAGATACACAGCCACACTGCATGTTGATTACAATTCAAGACCCAGTTGGCTCATATTTACCCAGCGGCGCTGACACTTGATATATAGAAAGATAGAGCTCAAGCCGTCGGCGACGTCGTCGGCGACGTGATCGGCCCTGCGGATCGGCCCAGCCTCGCCCCTTGTCGGCTTGAGGAGGCAATGCAAAGAGCTGTCAGGTTACAACTGCGACCGTGTGTGCCGATTCTAGCCTCTTGGAAGAACGATCTGACCAGAGTCTTCGGGACCATTCACCGCCGAAGGTATGCAGTCTTACTTGTACCGACGGCGCACGGTCGCGCTCGAGTCTACCTCCCCTCACTTGCCAAGCACGACGTCCTCGCGGCCCCTATTCCGAACTAGAAGGTCCTAGGGCACTGGGCCACTAAATGCAACAACGCTATCTCTTGGCTGCGCTTGCATCAACATCTGCTCGTGAGTCGTGATGGGCATATTAATGGTTTGTCCTCCCCTCACCTCCACCTGATTGGAAATCAAGCCCTTGGGAGGCGATGATCATCATGTTCAAGCCTTGGGTGCCGGCGAATCTTCCCTCGGGAGCCTGTAGCCAAGCCGTAGCCAAGCAAGCCAATGCCACCCACTATATTTCGTGTGCTGTGTGACTTGGGGGGTCATTTGCCAAGTATTGTTCACACCTACCTATTTCGTACATCGCATATAGAGTAAGCGATCATAGACTCTGCATGCCTGTAGTGCGTGCCGATAGCCTCAACAAAGTGACTAATGCCACGCCTTTGCGGTGCTTGCAGGAGGTATAAAACGTAGAGCATGCCAGTACGCGCAGATTCCGATTTGAAATACTGTTGCTGTTGTTGTTGTAGTTGTGCCGCTTAGCGACGATCCAAGCCTCCCACTGATCAACGCCACTTGCCCCGAAGAAGCCTTGACAAGACTTCCTTCTGACCATACTTCACAACCCATCTTCACCATGAAGACCACAGCTATTGGAAGCCTGGCCATGCTGGCTGGCTCGCCGTTCGCGGCCGCCCTCAGCGAGGTTGTAAACCCTGCCAAGCAGGAGAAGTACACGAGTGGCGCTGTGATGGACGGCATCATGGCCAAGAAATATGTGAGTAGCATGTCGGCTATCTGCCAAGGCGGAAAAACACTAACAGTAATTTCATTAGGCCACCTGGGATTCCCAGAAGGCGTCTGGTGCCATGGACTCGACTCTTTACAAGTCATACGCTGGCGCTGCCCCTGTTGCTTGTGTCAACGGTGTCGCCGAGGTCATCCCTGGTGATGCTAACAACACATTCAAGTGCAGCAACGTAAGCTGAATTCATCTTCCAAGTGTTGTCACATGTCAAGGATGAATATGTCTGACAAGTCCCCAGATCGACTTCTATGATTTCAAGAGCCACGCCGACTTGGGTTCCACTGTTGGTGAGGGTGCTTCGACCTGGGGCTGGACCAGCGAGGAGGGTCGCGAGTTCATTGCCATCGCTCAAGCTGATGGTGCTGCCTTTGCCGAGGTCTCCACAGAGGGAAAACTCGTAAGTATAAACCTGTGATGGCTCTCGATGGCCCATGACTTTGATCCTGTCTTCCGGAACATCTTCTCACACAAGAACAGGTCTACCTCGGCCGCCTGCCACAATACTCCGCCGCCCAGCCCAGCATCTGGCGTGAGATCCGCGGCTACAAGAGCCACATCGTGATCGGCAGCGAGGCAGTACAGCACGGAGTCCAGTTCTTCGATCTCGCCAAGCTCGTCGACGTCGACCCCGCGAGCCCCGTGACGTTCGGCGACGCCGACCTGACGGGCCATTTCAGCGACCTGCCCGTCGGCCGCTCGCACAACGTCGTCGTCAACGAGGAGCTCGAGTACGCCGTCGCCGTCGGCGCGCAGCCCAGGAACTCGTCTTGCGCGTCCGGGCTCATCTTCATCGACCTTTCTGACTTGAGCAACCCGACCTCGCCCGGCTGTGCGTCTGGCGATGGCTACGTCCACGATGCCCAGTGCATGGTCTACCGCGGCCCTGATGAGCAGTACGCTGGACGTGACATCTGCTACGGTTACAATGAGGACACATTGACCATGTGAGTAAAATATTTTGCGATTTTCATGACTTCACGGCTGCGACTGACGCATGACAAAGCTACGATGTGACCGACAAGACCACCACCAACATCATTTCGCGTGTTGGGTACGATGGTGCTTCGTACACGCACCAGGGATGGGTCACCGACAAGGCCTGGCAAACAACCCTTGTTCTGGTAAGTAAATCAACTTAATTGGCATTTTCAAAGCCGTCTTGAAACCTCGAATACAGCACCGGAAAAACATGTAGCTGACGCAAACCAGGACGACGAGTACGACGAGTACGACTCGGCCGGCGCCGGTGCCGACGGATTCCCCATCACCTACTTCTGGGACATCACCTCGCTCGAGGCACCGGTGCTCTCGGGCTACTTCCGCAACGAGTACGCCCTGGGCATCGACCACAACCAGTTCGTGATCGACGGAGTCGGCTACCAGAGCAACTACGGCGCCGGCCTGCACGTGGTCGATCTCTCCTCCCTCGAGACCGACAAGTCCGGCGCGGGCGTCACCGAGCTCGGCTACTTCGACATCTACCCCGAGAACGACGCGCTGCCCGGCGGCGGCAGCATCGAGTTTGTCGGCACGTGGGGACACTACCCTTTCTTCCCATCTGGCTTCATCGTCATCAACACGATTGAGAGGGGAGCTTTCGTCGTGAAGAGGACCAACGCTTAGGCTGATTCTTGGCATTGCCGGTGAATTGCCTGTGTACATATTCAGAGGTTGGGACCGTCTAGGTGACTGGATCCTATATGAGAATCTCGGACGTATTAGAGTCTTCAAATACACTATACCATTTTTTTATTTGAATATTTGTGATTCAATTCATTTCGGCGTGGTGACACCGCTGCACGCACCTGGGCATGCATGCAGAACGAAGTTGGTCTTCAAAGATCGTCCCCTGGAGCCATGATAACAAAAATGCTCTACACACCGCGTGGTATCATCCCTCAGGAAACTATCAATACATGGGCCGATGTGCTATCGTACGCCACTCTTTATAGTCTCCGCGACCCATGTGCTAGAGTGGAAGTGGCGTCGGAAAGACCAAGAAAGGCTAGGTTTCCCGTGTCCATACATAAAGCTAAAAACTCTAAACATCAATCGATGCCATGCATGTGATAGGCGGTTCGGTTAAAGACAGTAAGTTGTAGAATCACAAGAAATAGGCAGCATGCAAAGTTTGGAGGTTTGTTGTTGACAGTCTCGTTAGCCATGATCATCGAAACCTCCCAAGTCACTGCCTCCAGATATCCCCAACCATGACAAATGAGAGCGCCAATGTCTCTTCAACAAAGTAGGAGAAAATGTACTCCACGGAAATACGATTTTGAGCATTCCTAGCTGCTACTGTTGGAATCTTGAAGTTTCGGTGGAGCACGCCAAGCCTCGCGATAATAATGGGAATTTGAGAATGACTTCATAAGCACCCACAATTGTGACGTCCTTGGGTCACAGCAATGAGCAACCGGATTTGCACCGGTCCAGAACCGAATTGCAAGTTACGTATCTGGTATATAATCCAGGCCACTGCCTCTGGCCCATGTGAAGACGGACGTCCTGTGTCGCGAGTGATCTAGCACATAATACCGACAACAAAATCAAAATGGGCGACCGACACTCGGACAGCATGTCCGGCCACCGTCAGAACGGTCACAAAGTCGAAGATGACAAGAAGGACAACCGCGAGCCCCGGGGCGATATTCTCGGTCGATTGGAGCATTTTACATGGGCCAACTATACTCTCTCGATGAGTACTGGTGGAATATCCTTGCTCATCTCAGAAAGCACCCAACCAAACACATTCTACGGCCAACAAACCATCGGAAAAGTCGTCTACATATGGGACCTTCTTGTATTTACTCTCATCACTGCCGCTATTACCACTCGCTTTGTCAAGTACAAGGGCACATTCCTGGCATCCCTAGCACATCCGACTGAGGGTCTCTTTTGTAAGTTTGCCTCTAGATCCGTGATTCTTCCTGGCTTAGCATTTACTGAACATAGTCTTTCAACAGCGGCGTGTTTCTTCCTGTCTCTCGCATCCATCATCGGCTCTATCGCGCGCTACGGCATTCCGAACTGCGGAGAATGGCTAGTAGTAGTCTACAGGATTCTCTTCTGGATATACTTCGCTGCCACAGCTATATATGCCGTGGGCATGTATATGGTGCTTTTTACCTCCCCCAAGCTCAAGATCGACGACATGACGCCGGCTTGGGACCTCCCCATATTCCCCTTCATGCTCTCAGGCACGATCGCGACCATCGGCGCGGGCAGCTCCGGCGGACAGCCGGCGTATCAGGCTATGCCGATGATCGTGGCCGGCCTGACTGCACAGGGGCTCGGGATGCTGGTCAGCATCATGATGTACGCATGCTACATCCGACGCATGGTGCAGTTTGGCCTGCCCAGCCCGCACTCGCGGCCCGCGATGTTCATCGCCGTCGGCCCGCCTGGGTTCACTGCCCTAGCGCTCATTGGCTTGGCAAAGGCCTGGCCGTCCCACTACAATTACTTTGGCGACGATGAGGTGACGAGCCAGATACTACAGGTGATGGCGACGATGACGGCTGTCTTCATCTGGTCATCTGCATTCTGGTTCTGCTGCCTCGCGGTAGCGTCCTGCCTGATGTGTTGGAGGGCAATGAGCTTCTCGATGAGCTGGTATGCCTTCATCTTCCCGAATGTTGGGTTCACGATAGCCACCATCAACATCGGCCAGGCGTTTGAGAGCAAGGCCGTGGAGTGGGTGGGAACGGCGATGACTCTGATTCTGATCACCTTGTACCTGTTTGTCTTCTCTTGCCAAGTCAGAGCCTTGATCCGGAGAGACATAGTCGCTGAGGGCAAAGATGAAGATGTATACATTAATGAGCTGAGGCACAAGTACGGGAAGGTCAAATGGACTGAGAATGATGCAGAGAAGCAGGCGTAGAGCTTGTTCCAAAAAACACATAAACCTAATTAGATAGACTAGAAAGCTGCCTGAGCTCAGTGCACCCTTGCGTTAAAAACCCAAGACTTGGTTTCTTCCACAGATGGATCCAACGATTTCAGCGGGTTGTGATCTCGGTCGTTAAGAAAGTGTTGGTGAGGACTACACGCCGCGCCAACAACGTCAAGCTTCCTAGCATTTGTTCCATGTCGCAAATCCGTCTCCATGCAAGCTCTTGTCCGTGAGCTGCAACAAATGCATCGAAGCTCGCTATGACTACCAAACAGTATATAGTGACGAGTATCACTCATTGTATACGCAGTGAATCAGGTATATCTGCAACTGAATGCATGGCCAAGTCAGAGAGCGTTTAGTGAAGCATGGCGCACATGGTGCGTCGGTTTGCACCTGGGGGAGGGTTGCCTTGGAGGTCCGAACCCTGACAGTTGACCTGTCATGCTCCACATCAACCCTGAAGAATTAGAGCCTGCAGGTTCTAGTCCCGAGCTCTCTCGCTGAGCATCTCATCAGAAGTGCAAACTCCTTCTCTCAATCACGGCTTCTGGCACAACATGTGTGGGATTCATGCTGTGATTTCTGCATCGCAGCCAGGGGAGATTGCCTCGGATTTGAGGCGGTGTCTTTGCAACCGTGGGCCAGACCACATCACTACGCACGAGACGCGACTGGTCCAGGGCGGCGCCGACGGCACATCAGTGACCCATCTTGCCTTTACCTCCTCGGTCCTTGCTCTACGCGGTGATCACGTCGCCCAGCAACCGTTCATTGATCCCGAAACCGGGTCGGTCTTTTGCTGGAATGGAGAGGCCTGGAAGATCCGCCACCACGATGTTTCTGGCAACGACGGTGAAGCGATAGCTGCCCTCTTGTATCAGGCCGTGGGGCGTGTCCTGGAAGATCGCGAGACTGCCATCTTGCAGGTACTTCGGTCTATCGATGGACCATTCGCATTCGTATTCTTCGATAAGCCCTCGGGCAAGGTCTACTATGGACGCGATCGCCTTGGCAGACGATCATTGGTGATCCGCGAAGGGTCCCAAGGCATTACCCTGTCCAGCATCGCAGATGCTGTCGACCCCCAGTGGAGGGAGGTCGAGGCCGACGGCATCTACGTTCTAGATGCGGCGAACTTGCGTTTTAACCACCATGAGAGCGAGGGAGAAGCTCCTGCGGCGACGAGGCTGGACTGGTTGGATGACGCCGGGGCAGCAGACTTTGTGAGTGTACTGCTGCAACTCAGCCCGGTGCTACATCATACTCACAGCAAATATCTGGAACTTACTCATATAGGTATCCAATATTGGCAGATTCAACTCAACTGTCCCAGCAGAGGACAATCGCTTACTCCCCGACACGACGTCGGTGGAGGCTCTACGGCAGCAGTTGATAGAGTCTCTGAGATTGCGCGTTCTGGACGTACCCTCGCCTCCGGGAGCTGATCAACACCAGACGAAAACAAAGGTGGCCATACTGTTCTCCGGTGGCCTGGACTGCACCGTGATGGCAAGGATGTGTCACGATCTCATCCCCCTAGATCAGGGCATTGACTTGATCAATGTCGCGTTCGAGAATCCTCGAGTCGCGGCCAACGCTCAAAAGTCGAGAGTGTCAGGAGACTCAGGCCCGTTTGACATTTATGAGGTCTGCCCTGACAGAATAACAGGAAGGAAGTCCTTCGCTGAACTTCAAGCAGTCTGTCCTGGGCGGGCCTGGAAATTCCTTGCAGTACGTCTTTCCACTCCTGCCCATGTCAAATGCCAATGCTCAACTTATGGCAGGTCAATATTCCCTACTCCGAGTACTCAAGCCACAAGGGCGAGGTAATATCTCTCATATATCCGCACAACACCGAGATGGATCTTTCTATAGCTAGCGCTCTGTATTTCGCTGCCCGAGGTCAGGGCATCGCCTTCACTGATGCCACAACAACTGTCCCAGGAGTCTACATCACAGGAGCACGTGTGCTCCTCTCAGGGCTTGGGGCCGACGAGCTCTTTGGAGGCTATCAACGCCATGCAACAGCTTATCAAAGGCAGGGATACCCGGGCCTGGTCGACGAACTCAAACTTGACGTCAGCAGGCTAGGCAAGCGAAACCTGGGCAGGGATGATCGAGTGATGTCACACTGGGGAAAAGAGATCCGCTTCCCGTATCTGAACGAAGAGCTGGTTCGATGGGCTATTAGGACCCCAGTATGGGAGAAGTGCGATTTCGGCAGTCCTGATGGACTCGTTGAACCGGGCAAGCGAGTCTTGCGACTTCTGGCTTTGGAGCTTGGCATGGGCAAGGTGGCCACTGAGAAGAAGCGGGCCGTGAGTATTCATGCTCTCATGTTTTCAAGCTTCATGCTAACTCAGTCCTGGCAGATACAATTTGGCGCCCGAACAGCAAAGATGGAAAGTGGAAAGGTGAAGGGCACCACGCTTTTATCATGAGGGACGAGCGATCTGATTAAGCGCGAGCTCGGCCTCATCCTGGCGGTGATGACACTACAGATACTTCTGAGTTATGGAGCCTCTGCCGATGTCGTGACGATTGTGTCGTTTCGTACAGAAACCCGTTGTCTTCCGATCATCTAGCTCTGCGAAACCATGAAGTCGAAAAGGCAAGTCTGAGCCAGGCTCGGAGCACGAGGCCCACCAAAGGAGCAAAGCAAATGGAAACCAGGGACCAAGGATAGACAATCTTCGTCAATGTGGAATATTGAACACAAAATTTGCATGCCTAATGCAGGATCGAACTGCGGGCTGCTCATTGCCCAATACCCAGTCTGGATGTAAAAATGGAAAATAGGACAGAAGATGCTTGCACCCCTGACCCCAGCTCATTGAGACCCTTGCCTGTGCACGAACGTGACGTCACAGCTGCAGGAACCCATCTCCGGTCTTTACCTACTTAAGTACCTAGGTACTGTGGGGGTGGAGTGACCCCACCAAAAGACCCTGAACAGGGATACGGCAGGCCCAGACCGTCGTCCACAGGGGCGGTGCTTTGGGCACGCCACCCTCAACTGCCACGCCTGCTCGGGAGCTGCAACTTCGAAACGCCTCGGCCTCTTGACCTTGCAAACCTACGACGCTTCTTGCAAGAACACTTGCGCCTAGTGGGACTGGTGAGTACCAGAAATGCCGCTGGGGAAGAGGGACTTCGGCTTTTCTCACCCTCCAAGCAGAGGGCACGAAACTCCGGATGGGTCCATCGCCTGGCCCTGCCAAGACGTGACATCGGCGGCTTGACGGTGATCTGCCCCGATCTGGCTGTCCCTTCGCCGTAAAGGCGAGCTCCTCCCCACCAGAACCAGCCTCTTGATCTAAGACACGAGAGGCAGCATGACTCGAATGTTTTCTCCCTGAACAACTGGGTCGGTCTCCTCAGGCCTCTGGAGTTCGGTGGCGCCTGGTTTGTTCTTGGAATATCTCTGAGGACTGAACCTGTCGCACGCAGCATAGACAACGGGCCCGTGTCCAGCTTCTCTTTTCCTGTGAAGGCTCGACTCGCGCGCACTCGAAGGCCCCTCGGGGGCGTCTGGGAAGGAAACAAGCTGCATGTCTCAAGGCTGGGGCGACTCCACGCTGGGCGAGGGTCAGTGAGCAGCGCATATCGACACGGCAAGTTTCGAGGGGCGTAATCAGAAGATTTAGAACGGCAGGATGGCACCATTCACATCGAACGCGCCCGACACGCGACCGCCGCCGACGGCGCAGAGCCGAAGATCAATGTTTATCGAGGCCCCCATGGAGGAATACACACCTGCGCACTCGACATACGAGAGGTCGATCCGCGGGAGGGGCGGCCGGAGCTGGTCTGAGATCTATGAGCGACGCTGGGCGAAAGCTGCGTTACGGATTGTCAACGGCGTGGCGCATGTCGCCGTGTGCTCGTTACTTCTCTCGATCATGGCAGAATTCTTATACAAGCATAGGGGTCGGGAGCAAAGGTTTGTTGTAGACCTGATAGGCTTCGTGTTGGTTGCCTTTGGACTGGACTGGCATCGCTAACAGATTTACCTTGTCGAAACAGACCGCCAGCTATCGCTC
Organism: Diaporthe australafricana; assembly: GCA_039880735.1. Lineage (NCBI taxonomy): Eukaryota > Fungi > Ascomycota > Sordariomycetes > Diaporthales > Diaporthaceae > Diaporthe > Diaporthe australafricana. Next base: position 8,429,797 of record JBCEDM010000001.1, read on the forward strand.
TCAGCGCACTTGTCTCTACCGATATCTGTCTCGACATATATTCTGTCGCGAGGCCCAAAACAAAGTGGCAAGCTTGGGCTCTCCTACTGCGTTTACTATTGGGACTGGGATACATTGCGATGTTCCTAGTCTATGTCGGCTTCCGGGAAGTCTTCCCTCGTGGTTATTCTTACTGGGGGATGGTTTCCGGATTTTCTGACCCCATTGTGTACCTTTTCTTATGGGTGATTGGAATCTGGGACCTGCTACACACAAGCATCCATCGACATACTTTGGGCAGAGATCTTCGCACCGGCACGTTACTCTCTCGGCAAAGAAGAAATCCAATGGGTAGCGATAATTCTCAAGAGCCGAGCCACCTTTCAGGACCACATACCCGGGGAAACCACCCACGAACACCTTCGCAAGTTGAGCGCGGCTTCGAAACGGAGGCGGCGATCGCTCTGGGCGAGGTTCATCCAAGTGAAAAGAAAAGCGCGCAACTAGATATGATGAGTAGGAGTGGGGCGTCTTCGACATCGGGATCATCATCCCAGGCAGCGCGCGCGGAAGATGAGGAGAGTCAGACCGTGAGCACCGTGACGAGCAGGAGGGCCAGCACCGTCAAGTCGGGTGATACCTCGGAAGCCGAAGGCGTGGCAACCGATGTTGCGCGAGAAGAATACAAACTTTGAGCTCAGGATTTATTGGGCAAACATGATTGTTTACATACATGCGTAATGCTAATACCACCATCCTCTGAAAGGCCATACTCCATTGTTATGGTGAATGGGTCCAGCCTTTGTTCGCTTGCCTGCCTGAATGTGCACATGTTGAGGTCCGACCTTAATCGACGGGTCATCTCTTTCTCCTGAGATTCGGAAATATCTTCGGCATGGCCCTTTAAACCTTGACCCCGTTCTCCTCGATCTTCTCTGTTCACGTATTCGTCAGCAAACTTAGCGAGCCATTTATCGCGAAAGCGTCCTTTGGTTTGTGGGCTCAAGTCTCGCCGCTGGTTGGAGAGTCTCAAACAGGAACTTTACGTACTGCCTTTCTCGTTGAATACAATCACACTGAATGCGGCGTGGTCATTATCGTCCGTCAACCCCCGGTCGTCGTCTGCCTCGGGCGGCAGCCGGCTATACATGCCCTTCCCCGGCCTGGGCCATAGCCTGGTGAACGACGATTCCTCTTCGTCGTAGACCTGGTGTCCAGCGGCGAGTGCATTGGCCTGTGCGGCCGTCTTGCTCTGCAGAGAGCCGGTGCCTGATCGGGCTTTGGCGAGGGTGGACTTCTTCGCGTTGGCTGGGATCTTGCGGATGAAATTCACGGTACCTGTGGGGTTCGACTCGGCGCGTTGAAAGAAACCACCTGTTAAGATCCCTGCGAACATGGACCGCGGCGTGCCGCCGGCGAGTGACTTCTTTGGTGTGGAGGTGGACTCGACTGGGAAGACGGGCAGGTCGGGATGCAGCTCGGTGGCGTGGATGACCAGATTGACCAAGTCTTCTGGAGAGAGCGCGGAAAGATAGGCTCGTTTCTAGTCCCTTGGCGTGAGCATGATGAATCTGAAGCAGTCACGGGTAGTAAGGACCTCACCTGCGAGGCTGGTCTGCCAGCCCAGCTGCCAAATCTAGGCTGCTCGACCTTCTTCTTTGGTTGCAGCCGCTCCCTCTTCGCCTGGCAGATCACACAAAACCACTTCAAGCTCTGGTCCTTGATGATCTCGTCTTCGATCCACGGATCATGGCACCGCTGGTGCCACGGGTCATTGCACCCGTCGCAAAACACCATCTGGTTGGTGGCCGGGCTGTGCATGCGCGTGCACTTCTTGCAGAGAGCCTGCTCCGTCGTCCGCTTGCCTAAGCGCGCGTTCTTCTTTGCATTGTCCTCGGCCGCAGGATCATACGTGTCGGGCTTTAGAATGCGCCTGCCTGACTGTGTGATCTGCGGGGTTGCTCCTGGCTTTGGTTTCGCCTTCTTGATGCCTTCGCCATAGTCTGAGCCCTCAGCCGGCGAGGAGGCGTCACTAGTGTTTCCGTCGCCGAGGCCGCGTTTGCGCTTCAGGCTGCCTGTTACTGAGGGCATTCCGTATGAGGCGGTCAACGCTTGCTTTACCGGTAGGCGTAGTGTGCTGGCTGTCGTGTTGTTCGGAGAGGACGATGACGCAGGCAAAGACATCGCGCTGCTGTTGGTCAGGCTTGCAACTATGCGCTCTCTGACGCTCTCATAGATCGGTCGCGGGAAGTTTGGTTTGGGCGCATCAGGCGCAGTCGCGGATGCCAGGCCGGAATTCAGCCCGCCAGATTCGCCGCGCATCCGTTTCAATATCATCTGTGTCGCAGGCGAGAACTGGGGGGTATATGGGTATGAGAACTTCTTGGAGGCATCGCTGACATATGGGGAGGACGAGCGCGAGGCGAGCGCAGGAGATGCGTTTGCCGCTGCTGAGACATGGGCTGCAGGTGTCGTGTTTTTGCCATCATCATCAGTTTCTGCAGGGGCTGGAGCGCCTGTGGTCAAATTGGGGTCAGCCATGCTGTCTTGAATGAATTGGCCCAGTAAGTGTTTTGGGGCTCTTTGGGACGAAGCTCCAAGTGAGTTTGAACGAGGGATGGCACGATGTCAGAAAGCACGTGCAAATCACGTGGGAAGCGAACCCCTCCAACCTTCTCCTTCCTCATCCTCTAACATTCACTCCTCAGTAACCAAAGCTTCGGGAATTGGCTTCCACGGATATCAATTGGTTTTTTGTTGGCCAAAACATGGCTATCTTGCCTCCGACTGGAAACCATCTCAAGCATCGCCAAATAACTTCACCAGGTGATCAGAAAATGTGATGAGACCATGTTCATGGGGCCCTCATTTGACAGAAAAATGGACATAACACAGCTATACAAGTCTATTGATATGAAAGAAGCATCTACCGCCGATCAACCTCTGTAATCCAAACACGGCCTGAGTCTCAGCTGACCACGCCCTTCTCTCTCAAGCCACTTATCTGAGCCTCATCTAAGCCAACATGTTCCCGCAGCACTTCGTCAGTGTGCTGTCCCAGAGTTGGTGGTGGACTTCTAAGCCCAGGCTTGCTCTCAGAAAACTTCATGGGGGTATTAACCAGCTTCATAGGGCCGCAGTCCTCATGGTCAACGTCTAAGACCATGTTGCGTGCCAGCGTGTGCTCATGGCTCAGTGTCCCCTGGACGTCATTCACCGCGGCGTAGGGCATTCCTCTCCCCTTGAAAACGTCCAGCCATTCTTTTGTGGTCTTCTGGGTCGAAACTTTCTCGATCTCTGCCTCAAGTTCATCCCTGTTTGCAACTCTCTGCGAGTTGATCTTGAATTTATGGTCGTCTTTCCACTCAGGCTTGCCCAGCCCGTCACACAGTATACCAAACAGCCGATCATTCCCTCCACCAAAGAGGACGTCGCCATCCTTCGTCTTGAAGGCCTTGTACGGGACAATCGATGCTGCTCAAGTCAGCTAGGACAAAAAAAAAGGACACGTTTAGAACGGATGAACTCACGATGTGCCGTGCCCCATCTACCCGTATCTTTCTCGCCGCTGATCAGGCAACTACTGGCGATATTGGCCAAGGTGGCAGTCTGGCAGTCACTCAAGGCGACATCGAGATGCTGCCCTTTGCCAGACTTTTGACGGCCGAGAAGTGCAGCCATGATCGAGTTGCTCGTGTACAGACCCGTGGTCAGATCAGTGACAGCAACACCAACCTTGACTGGAGGCCCATCACGGGCACCAGTGATGTGCATCAGGCCAAATTCCGCCTCCACCATGACATCGTAGCCTGCCCGTTGCGAATACGGACCAGTCTGGCCGTATCCGGTGATGGATGCATAGATCAGGGCTGGGTTGATCTTGTGGATGGTGTCGAAGTCCAGGCCGTACTTCTTCAGCGCTCCAGGGATATAGTTCTCGACGAGAATGTCGCACTTGGCCGCCAGCTTGTGGAGAATATCGACACCTGCGGGGTCCTGGAAGGACAAGGCCAAGGACTTCTTGTTCCGATTCACCTTGGTGGTGTCAGCTACTGATGAATCAACACATCTAGGGAGTCATTCGCTCACACCTAGAAAATAAGCCGACTCCCCGGGCCCTTGGTGCTTAGAGCCCTCCTTGTATTTTGCGTACGGAGGACCCCAGGCCCTTGTGTCGTCGCCACGGACTGGATGCTCGATCTTGATGACCTCAGCACTGGACTAGCTCAGCATCTACGAACCAAAAGTGGGTTCCTGAAGTCCCCTCGAGAATCGGGACAGACTTACCCAAGGTCACCGAGAATTTGAGTACAGTAAGGCTACATCACTCAGTCAGTGAAGCAACGGGCACTCGACGCGCGCAGAGGACAACTTACACCAGCCAAAACACGCGTCATGTCGAGCACCCGATAACCTTGGAGTGGCAGCAAGCCGGCAGCTGTTGAGGAGCGCCGAGAGACACCAGCCTGACACCTGCCGACATTCGGCATTGGAGACAGACATTGTCGCGCACCTTTGCATGCCCTTAGCATGGTCGACAAACTGCTTGAAGCCATGATAAACTGGGGGGCTCACATTGAGTTCAATGATGCAGGACTTAGAAGCCAGCCAATTCCGTCTCTTGGCCGAGATCGCAGACACGGTGGTTGGGAGCCGAGGTCCACCAAATGCCCCGAGAGACTAACGGCCCTTCAGCGGGGTCGGCGTCCAGCTTCGGCCAGGGACGGACCGGGGCCGAGTCTACCATGTTAAATTGGGCCTAAGTAACATGCCTAGGTGCGCATTCTCGTATTTTCTGACAACTACAACGACCATTTCGCCTGTCACGCTTTCTTTTAGGGCACATTGCGACAAATGAGGGGGCATGATCATTGTCTATTCCAAAAATGCTAGGTGCCATCATGGCCAGACCTGAGCGAGGAGAAAATTAATTACAACAGCATCAGTCAAACACCTCACCACAATGCTACTCTCCCATATCTTTCCGTCGCCAGTCTTCCCGGCCGAATTCCCACTCCAGGCAGTCTCCAACTAGTCAGCAAATGACATGTGCTCATACAGGATTTGTCTGATTTAGCCGATGTACTCGACCGTGACGGAGGAGCCCGAGACGGAGGAGCTAGTCAGGACCTTGTTGCTCTGCTTGATGTCGATGAGAGTCGCTCCGGAGGGTGTGACGGTGCCAGAAGATCCGCTGGCAGAGGCTCCAGTGAAGGTGACGGTGCCAAAGTCGGCAAACGGAACGAGAGAACCGCCGGAGGAGAAGTCCTCCACAATCCATTCCGCGTTGAGCTCCTGCAGAGCCTGGGTCTGGCCAGTGAACGTGTGGGAGACAGAGGTACCCTTGGACACGTTCTTGACCACAGCAGTTCCAGCCTTGGTCGAGGTGGCTGTGACGGTCACAGTGATGGTGTCACCGGCCGAGATGCTGATACCGCTGAAGGTATAACTGCTTTTTTTTAGCCCCAAAACACGCCTGAGAAATACCTAGGAGGGAGATGTCGCAACTTACGCATAGTCGGGGTACCACTCATACCATGCGTCAAAGCTAATAGTGGATCCCTGGATGTAAAAGTCGACTCCAGTTTGCAAGATACTGTTGGAAGCCGTGTCTCCGTCGATGCCGACCCAGGCCGAGGCAGCGTACTATATCGCTTCGAGTCAACAAAGTCTACACCAAAAAAAGTGCACTCGCGGCATCATATCTTCCGCTGATAGCAAGGCCTCACCGCGCAACGGTTCAAAGATTGCTCACTAACCTCAGTGCTGGAGCTGCCTCCGGAAGGCTTCGCAGGAGTCGGCACAACGAATGTGCCCGTGACCGACTTGTAGCCAGTGCCGATGAGAACGGCACCCGCCCAGTTGGACGAGTACTCGACATGAGCAGTCTCGTTGGTGAAAGCCTCAACCTTCAGACCGTCGGCATCCGTGGCAGGGAGAAGCGGGTTGGTCTGACGAGTCGCCGCGCGGGCAGCGTGGCGCTCGCGACGCTTCTCAGTCCAACGGGCAGCGAGGGCAACCTCGGCGCCAAGGGCAACGGCAGCAAGAGCGGAGAACTTCATTTTGAAGAAATTCACGGGTTCCGGCGGTAGCAAAGGGTGAGACGAGGAGACAACAGCTAGTAGTGGATCTGGAAGATGCTCAAAGGCTGCCGGTGATGAGAGGGACAGATCTTCTCAACGAGAACATCATCAAGTCTTTATACTTGGGCTTTCTATGATCCCAACTTGCGTGACTGAAGAGCAGTCACACTCGCATACCTCCCCACATCCTCGCCACAGGTATGGCGCCGGTGACCCGGGCTGCAACGCGACATTACGAGGCCAGAGAGATATCGAATGAGGCTATCTTGCTCCATATGGTGCCACAACTGCGCTGTACGGGTTTATTACCACCTTCCCAATTCAAAAAAACAAACAATGTTTAGTGTATCCTTGACAGACTCTCTGTCCCGTCAGGTCCGCCTGGTGTCGACGGTGGGCAGGGGTGTCAAGGCACTCTCGCCGTCCCGCTAAGCTTATATCAAGCTTAAAGAGTGTGTGCCAGGAAGATAGAAGATCACCATCTACGGTCCAATGAGCCGCGATATATGATATGAGATACGGGAAGCTCCATCAGCATCGCAACATGCTGCGTTCCGAAGCAGTCGTGTCCACCAATCAACGAGGTAATCCCGGATTCGGCCGGCAGATCTAGTCCAAGACTGGGGTCATCGGCCGGGCGGGGCCCGGGAGGTGGGAACATTCTCTCGAGGGTGGGTGGCCGAGGGAGGTGGAATCGCGTGGACCACCACAACGTCTTGATTTCTGGGAAACGGCCAGATACCACGCACCAGGCCATTGGCAGGGGGAATTAAAGAGGGGCTGGTCCCTCTAGTGCTATCAACACGTCCTGTGAATGGCCGGGAGGGGGCTTTCGTCAGGGCAGTCGACTTGTGCGCTATCGAGTGCGTGATTTGGCAGTGCATGCACAGGTCGTTTTGTTCTCGTAAGACGTTGACGTGATGCCATATCTCGTCAGAATTGACGAGCCCGGCAACATCACGGTCCTCGTCGAAAAGGTTGTGGGCGCTTCCCATAACGTCGCCACCTGGGCATCGTTGAAGAAGAAGCGAGCCTTGGCAATGCTCCCCTACCTGAGCAACTCGGAATAGCGTCAGGCGCAGGCCACGCGGCACTTCACCCCTTCTGCCCTTCTGCCCAGGCACTAACCACATGCCGATCGGTCTTGACAAGCGTCCGTCTGATGCTTGTGTGGAAGCTAATGGCCTGAATGGCCTGGGGAAATCGCCAAGAATCCTTGTCAAAAGCTTGTGTTGTCGGCGCCAAGGTGTCAGGGGCATGACGGACACCTGCACCAGAGTGACATTGCTGTTCTGACTGTTCTGGCTTCGGCTTGCATTGAACCTCATCTGACCCAGCCCATACGCCTGGACATGCCCTGGACACCTTCCTCTTTTGCCCTGGGCCGCACAACGTTGCCTCGCGCTAGAAATGTGGCAATTGATAGCCAGTGCCAGAAGACCCGCCGTTTTCGCCATACTTATCAATGCTTTTGTGATGTCATCTTCCTCTCCACCAAACTCAATGGCTATGATTCAAAACTATAATTTAGATGTCGGTGCTCGGAGCCGAGAGTTGGAAAGCAAGCAAGGTCAAAATTCAGGGAACAGGCTCCGAGAAAATGAACCTTCACGTACTCGGGGTATCCGGCGGCTCTATGAGCAATATGGGTTCCTGCATGTATAGATCTTGTGCATGACGCCTGTGACAATACTGGGACGTCAAATTTGTGGCCTTGACAATATATCAGTAGATATGATGGAAAGACCGGAGCCACTAGCATCAGAGGAGTGAATGCTTGGATGATCTTGGGCCTGGCGGGTTCTGGACCTCGACGATCTCCCGCCTTCCAGAACGTGGACCCGCTGCCCTGGATTCGAGACATGAAAACCGTTGAAGATTGCCCTAAGGTCTAGCGTACAAACCAATTGAATGACATTTAGACAGGCAGACAGACAGCCCAGGAAGTGGGGGCTAGCGCCCATCATGAATTCGCATCAAATACTAGACACACTCCACTAGGCCCAGCAAACCATGAATAAACTGCGGTCTGTCCCATTGCTCATTGAAGAACCTGAAGCTACAATTTAACAAATATTGTGTTTAAATTGGGGTTTAGAGCTCTCCATTCGCATAGAATCACCTACAACTCGTTTCGAAAGGCATATTCTTCTGCTTTGCTATTGCGTAGTGACCAAACACGGGGTGGTAATCACGTCACCTTTGGATACAACCTCGCCAGAATCGGGAAAATTGCGTGTCCTGAGGCACATTGCATTATCGAGCCTTAAAAGTACTTCCGTAGAATCTCACCCAGGCTCTCCTTCGCACACACGCTGGTTGGTGGATCATTCGAGAAAGTTCTACCAATACCAGGGCACGGCACCGTACCCGAATGCGGAGGTGAACAGCATGAACAAGTGACGCCTTTTCAAGGAAATCTTGCTTAGGTGGATTTCAATCAAGTGGAGGTAGTGAGCGCTTAGAGCTTAAAATGCACCGTGTAAGCGCGAATTAAATAATGCGTAAATGCCAATTAGCAAATCCGGGTGGTAGTAGGTCAGCCTCCCATTTTCCGAGGTTTCTATGAGACTCTTCTTTCCCCTGAGCACCGCAATTGCTTATATTGTCATAATTAAAATCGCTGCTTTTCAACCGTTTGTACAGAATGATTTCCTGTGCTTTAGATTCACTCTGAGCCTGGTCTCAGATGACCTCCGTTCGGAAATACTCTTTGTCTTGCACAGTGCAAGACAATGCTACAATAATTCTGAGAGTTTTAAGGGTCTATTGTCTCATAAGTCTCCAAGGTGGATTACGAAAAGATCTACTCATGATCTCTATGGAGCATGTTTTGGCAATGTGAGGGCTGTCCGGTCTGGGCTGGCGTAAAGCGGACACGTGGATTTCGTCACCAGATGGGTGGTGGTCTCTGATTTTCTTTCGCAGCTAAATTTGTCATATATATGAGCGTAGAGCGTTTCTATTGCTTACAGTATACAGAGACCACTGTATTGCTGGTTTGCTGGGATGACAAATTGTTCCGGGAGAAGCTGGATGGCCTTCACTTTTTACTGACATAGAGGAACTAACATAAGAACTTTTTCCCTGCTCTCTCAGCATAATTAGTGTCGTTTGCATAACCAGAAACAATATCCAACCGACGGCCAGAGCACCGTCCTGATCTCCCAGATGATACATGATACACAACGGTCAATGGCTGAGGCGGCGGCCGACGCCGTTGGAAGACCCACGGTTGTCACGTTTCACGTGCTGTACATGACGCACAATAAGTGAGCCTGGAATATATTCAAGCGTTATGGAGCAATTCAACAGATTCTACTAGCCAGCTTCCTAAGTAAAAACTCCTTTATTTCAAATTTCCCCATATACGTCCATCCGACCATCCGCCTCGAATCTGCCGTCTTGCTCATGCTCTTTTGTACTTCTTTCTTGTTCTCGGAGCATATCGTGAGACATGTATATATATATGTCACTACTGTCTCTGTGATTGGTTTCAAACGGGAGCAAGTTGGAAATCACATAAATTCTGTATCATAATTACGATCTGGTGCCAGGCTGACCTATGTGTTCGTGTCGCTGAGCAGTGTACGTGAAATGCACTTTGTCTCCCCATTGCATTCAATAGTATCGAAGTTGCCGATTCGAACCCGGCACTCACACGTGGCCATCATTTGTCGATATGACCCTTCAAGGGATCTGATGTGAAAGCAGTTTCCAAGCGCCTAGATAGTCCACATGATTACACAAACAAGCAAGACTCCGTCAATAAGTCTTCCCAACAGCTCGGGTCGGCCCTCTCTCGACAGCTGTGATCACATTGGCCGTGATTATGCTAAAACTCCGTGAGAACTTCACACACCGTACCATTGAAAGTGATTAACGAGAAGGCGAGCGCCGCGGCTACTTGGGCTGCACGGCAGAACAAGGCCGCTGGTCCATGCAGCCTGACTGTAGGTTGAGAAGACGATGCCGTTGGGGCGACCTTCAGCCTGGAAACACCAATTGAAGCACGTTCAGACAAAACAAAGCAGCCGATAGTGCTCGAACTTCAACAGGCCCTGATGACTACTACTTTTAACAATTCGTACTATGAATTGATGGTCGGCTTTGGTGCAAGTTCTCATCGAGCTGTAATCGCGTCTGTGTAGGGAATTATACACCCGATCTCGACTCCGTTATCGATGCTTGCATTTTGTAGAGTTGACTCGTTGCATGCATTCCCCGCCCACCGGCGCCGTAGGCGGAGTGATGTCATCATAGTCCAAGGCCATCCAGGCAATGCCATTCCTTGTCATGGTAATGGTAAGGTTTCGAGTGAAGGTCTAGACTCTTTGCACTTCTACACGTAACAGACTGAGACTGGTCATAACGTGGATGGGTGCCAAGGATCAGCTCTTGAATCAGCGAAGGAAGTTATTCAAAACCACGCATCTAATTTATCTCTGACTGGCTCGATGGAGACCTGGCTTGCGCGGACCACTGGTTCTGTAAATGGTGCTATTTTTGTGGAAGAAACAGTGGCTGAAAAAGCTTACACCAAGAACGAGTGCTGGTGGCGAGAGTCTGACATCGCGATCTCGGTTGGAGTGCGCTCAGCTTTTACTACCCACCTAACTCAGTCATATGCATGCACTGCACTCTTCTGCGCATGGTCGTTGAAATGCAAATAAAGCCCGAATGGTGCTCGGTCCGAGTCTCTTGTATGGTGATTGCCAGATAGAACTTGGATGGACGTCTCTTTGCAAATTATTTAGCTATATACGTATATGTGAGCGTGGTTATCGCGACGTTGATCTTGCTGCTGCTGTCATAATATGCATCGAGATCAGATGGAAAGTCACCTCGCATAATTATACTTCCACTGCCACCTGGTTAAGTTTTGGGGTCGTCGCGTTTACATCTCCCGCCGCTAGGGCCCCGGATCTATTTTCCCGTGCTCGCCGCATGCGCCGCTAAGATCGGATGGTATGTCGGGGATTTAACAAGGTGGCAAAGCGCGTGCCGTGCGGAACTTCGGACGATCCAAGTCAGCGAAAGCTTGTTTGGTTGAGACAACATCATGATGGCCAGACGGCCCCGCCCTCACTCAATACGGCCTCTTTATGCATTTGGTTGTCATTGCCTGGACCTCTCTCAGGAACCGCCCCGGCTACGCGGCACGAACAGGATCCTCTCCGGTGCGACAATGTACCTGGAGCTCTTCTCATCGGATTCTGAAATCCTCTGCTATACTTCATTGACTGCATAAACTGCTCTGGATAGGCCGGGGCTTCCCAGGTGATTTCATCAATCACAGCCCTCCGCGCACCGCTTCTTACAATATTCCGAGCGGAATATTATAACACCCTACGGTCTGTCAACTGTCCTCGTGCTGAAGTTCCAATGAGTCGAGCTTGCAGAACTGCTTTTACTTTGGGCAGAAAAGAACCCTTCAGTTCAGGGGAAGGTTCTGCCTCAACGCCTACTGCCAAGCATCTCGCAATTAGGATGAGAAAACAGCCTACCCCTTGGCAGACGATAAGTTGGAAGATAGCACAGAAGGTGACGACAGCGTGAGTAGGGGGCGACGGCCAAGAAAGATGTGCAGGATCTTGTCACCTTTAATCGATCGCCATAAAAGGACGGAATCGCCGGCGGCAGTGACCGTCAAACAAGCAAGCGAATGGCCGTCGGCAAGGTGCGCCTGAACACGAACACAGTGAAGAACTACATAAGATTAAACAATATTCGATGCCTTCTTGGCTTTTCATAAGACGTTCGCCAGGCTTAACCGACCAAGATCGATGTAGAATACTTCCAACGGCGGTTTTTCCTGATTCTCTCCTTTGGTCCCACAGGATCCAGTTTTATCCAAGCAGTTCGCAAATCTCATTCACGAAAATGCCGTCTGATGACGAAGCCAACGACGCTGGCCGGCCCAGTCCTGACTTCAGGAAGAATATGCCGCGAATGTCGACATTCGCGTACCACACACACAAGCTGCGACTGATGCTCAAATTGGATGCACCCGACTCGAAGGACGAGGAGCATGGCGATTCTGTCGAGGCCCATGGAGACTCTAAAGACGATCATGGCTCCATTATTCACTCGGTCAGGGACGCAGAGGTAGACAATATGTCCGTTTATCTGGAGTCGCAGCCGGAGATCGTAAAGGTATAGTGTGCACAGTTGATTCTCAGTCAGGTCTTAAATCGGAGGAGATACTGACACAAAATCCCAGAGGGAGAGTGCAACACTAATGGAGCTGTTTTTCGACCTTTGGTTCGTGGCCACGCTCAACATTTTCGCGTCGGTACGTCTCCTTCATCTCATTAGATTTAATCGATTCCATCGGACTTTTTGTTAATTGCATCGCCTTAGACCCACGAAATTATTGAGTTGAAAGATTTGGCTTCATACATTGAGTTCGAATTGTGAGTGCACAAACAAGGCCTGACTAGCTCATCCGTCTGATGTCTGATACCTTTCTTAGTCTTTTATGGACTACCTGGTTTCTAGTGGTTATTTATGATGTGAGGTTCCTCGCGGACAGTTGGACAGGTGAGTAGAAGTGAGGAATAATCACAACCTCGGCCAAACATATGTCTTCTAACACAAGTTCAGAACGTATAGTTCTGGCACTCCACCTGGCGGTAATGATCTCCTTCACCGAGGTTGCTCCTTTCTTCAACGCTTTGCACAAGATGGCAGGCGTTTCCGTGGCTTTAGGTGAGTTCACGCCTCGGCGAGGTTGCGCCGTCTCCCATGAAACTGACGACGCATTAGCTGCAACACTGATGTTATCGAGGGTTGTTTTGTTCTCACAGAATGCCATAATTTTCTGGCATTTAAGACACTACAGGAAGGCCCGGGTACCTATGATCATAACAGTATCGATTCCTCTCGTTGCGGCCATTAGCTATGCTGGAATGCTAGCCGCAGCCAGTGCTTCAGATCAGTCCATGACCCACGATATTCTGTTCGTCGTCTCCATGTTTGAGATCGTGGGCAACTTGGCCATTTCTATGGTTCGAAAGTACAAGGTTGCCAGCTTCGAGGGATCACATTTGGCGGAGAGACTCAGCCTTCTTACGCTGATCATCCTCGGCGAAGGTGAGTCCCAGACTTTCACGTAGGGATTCATATTAAAGTAAAGTACCATGGCTAATATCCCATTCAAGGAATCATCAAGCTTGCCAAAAATGTCTCGACGATCGAAGCTACGCTAGGATGGCATGAATGGAGTGGGTTCCTAGTGCCTCGCCAACCAGGGTCTCAGCTAACGAGATTGATTCCAGGCACATCCATGTGGACTGTCTTCGTGTCCGGTTTCGTGGCCATCTACTTGATTTTCCAGATCTATTTCGATTGGATGCACCCCAACCACATGGCTTGCCGCCGACAGCTCCTTTGGGCGATGCTTCACGCGCCGTTCCACTTTGCCCTACTCATAGTAATGGTTGCCGTGAACAAGTTCATAATCAACTGGAAGCTCCTAGAGATCAACAGCCAGGTCACTGAATCTATATACGCCGTGGTGCGTTCTTTCTTGCCCGACATACCTACCAGTGTCGACGTCGCCAGCCGCCTGAACTCTACTGTTACCGGCTACCTTGACGCATTCCCAGCCACCAAGAATCAGGCGGCGATTTTGTCAAAGGTCATGGCGAGGCTGAATGACATTTCGCTTCTCCCAGACGAACTCTGGGGGCAGATCCTGCGCAACGGTGGCATGCCCGTCAGCAGAAATGGGTTGTCGGGTGGGAACTCGACACTTGCGGAGCAATGGCTCATTGACAGGGAAGACCTCCTGTGTTCAGTCATGAACTCGGTACTGAGCAACTTTGGAATGGACGCCATCAAGCGCGACCGCACGTCCACTATGTCCGTTGCCAGCTACATCGCGAAAAAGTTCAATCTCGTGGTAAGCTTGTCTCAGAAATATGATCAGGGCTTTCCAAACTGACAAATAGCGACAACATTTAGTTCATTTACGCCTTCTTGTCAGCCGGCACTATGCTCATGCTACTCACCATTCTCCATGGTGTTTCGAAGAGGTAGGGTTGGACTGTATTCAACATCCTGCGCTCAGTCATAATCGGGCTTATGGGTATTGGGCTGTGTCTTGTCACGCTGCTCGCCAAGGACAAAACAAACAAGTTGGCTGAGACTCCTTGGCCCCTTCCCCTGATGTGCATTATATTCGCTGTGGTTCTAATCGTCACTTATATCCCCCACCCCACTCCCCTTACAGTTGAACGGATCAAGCGCGGTGCCGCTGGGCTTCATACCAGGCACACCTAGTATTGCACTACTACATGGATCACATACACCCTTGAATATTTGTGTCCTTTTGAACCGCTCAGGTAGCGGTACGACAGTGAGTATCTGAAAACGAACAGAGCACACGTGGAAACAGCACATACAGATTACAGAAGATCTATCAGTCTGACCAAACGGGCATCTTGGTACTTTAATATAAGTATCTAGAAAAGAAACAGTCAAGTGGTCCCAAAATAACACTTCCCCAGCCGACAGCTGCTATAAGCTTCATGAAAGTTTGAGTAGCTACACGATCTCGCCTAAGACAGCTTCATAGTTTCTCGAGAAGATTGCTTCTTTCTCCTGATCCGTCAAAAACTCCGCTGCTTGGATCGCACCGATTCCCAACTCGTAGGTTCCAGCTGCATACGGGTAGTCCTGCCAAGGACCGGCATCAGCATCCCAATCCTCAGGAGCTAGTATATTGTGACTTACCGATCCAAACACCAATTGTGAGGTCGGGACTCCATATCCTAGAAGCCCTTTCACCTGGGCAAAATAGGTTGGCCCTGCGCTATCGTAACATACCCTAGAAGAGCGAATTAGTGGGATGCTCTTGCACAGTGCTCCTTCAATTGGCCCGTGGATATGATTAGTGAAATAAAAACTCGTACCTTGAGCCATAAACAGTCTTCGCGGGCCCCTCGATGGCTGGCTGGAGCTTCAGGAACCGATCCTCGATGGAGGGGAATGCCCCTCCGCAATGCGAGAATATCCAGCGGATATTTGTGAAGTTTACGAAACTCTGGGTCAGCGTCAAATCCATCATAGCCCGCGCCGTATCGAAATAGTACTCGACTTGTCCTGGGGCGTAGAGAGCTGCTCATCAATTGTTAGAAAATGGGATTCACTCATAAGTACTGGTTTCAGTCGGGCATTGTGGAATGACTTACTTGGATTGGCTTCGATCAAGCTACTCAGTATTCGAAGTTAGTGACTCAAGAGTTTCAAGAGATTTTCATTTTGAACAAGGTTGAATGAAGCGTGATTCTGTCTCGCTGCAGTCCGTGATATGTGCTGCTGACAACAAAAAGAAGCATCGACTCGGGCAAAATGTCCAACCAGCGCAGCTGCCCATGGTGGGAACTCCTCTTCAAGGGGTCTGAACACTCACCTGCCATTACCTCTGAGCAAAGGTGCCGTCGGATGAACAAATATGGCTGATGAATTGTTCGAGGTCGAGTTGAGCGAAGCAAAGAATGGCTGGAGCGCAGGGCTGCCTAAGTAAATTCCCTCGTGGTTTGTCAGGAGGCCAATACCTTTGGCCTGAAGCTGTTCAAGAGCATAATTTACTTCGGTGGTACTACGCGCTTAATTCAGAGGTGAAATTCCCACCCTGCCGGAACACAAAAAAGTCGGTGACTGCTTAGGCACTTACGCTGCATTCACGTACGGCAATGGTGTGACAGCAAAGAACGAGAACCGCTCTGGGAACGTGCACACTAGCTGATCGAATTGGATTTCGTGTCAGCATCCTCTGATACACATCTCAATGCTGACTAGCACTCACCTCTGCCAGCCATTCGTTCAATAACCTCGCAAGCCCAACCGACAAAGCTTCATTTCCTAAGAATACAATGCTCCGCGGTGTCGAAATGGACAGAACTGCGTGGGATATGCTGTTATTGGCCATGAATTGTAAGTGGCTGGT
Source organism: Diaporthe australafricana (assembly GCA_039880735.1). Lineage (NCBI taxonomy): Eukaryota > Fungi > Ascomycota > Sordariomycetes > Diaporthales > Diaporthaceae > Diaporthe > Diaporthe australafricana. Next base: position 8,445,814 of record JBCEDM010000001.1, read on the forward strand.
TACGTTCCAAGCAGGAGTTGGCCTGCCCCCAGTATTTGGGACAAGAGACAAGTAAAAGTCAGGAATTGCGTGCACTGTTGTGTCGTGGGTTAGGATGGGTCGCAATGTTCGAAGTAACTGGGAATGACATCTGGAGTGGCACAAAAGGGCCCTCACCGTGATTGTCCACTATTGTCGCATTTGTAAAGTCGAACTTCGTAGCGTTTGTCTGACTGATATCCTCAATGGATTGAAAGGCTGCTTCGGCGAATGGAAGGGATGGCAAGTCGATTCCATCTAATCACAGGTCAGCCAACGATCCGGGAAGAGCCCGCAACCTCGGAATCGCACCTCGATTGGCTTTGTCAATGATGGCAGAGATCTTCGGTGAGTAGGCCTGGCTCTTTGCCACTGATGCGGCCAGCAGCGTGAGTAGCACTGGGAATGCCTTCATTGCCGCGGAGCGCATTTCAGTCTGGTTGGGAAGCATTCAGCTCCAGACGTGGATTCGTTCTGGCTGGCTTTCTATATACCCATGTGCCCTGGCAGACGAATATGCAAGTCGGAATCTCTGACGACATCTATTGCTCACTTGACCACCGCCCCCGCTCAAGCTCAATCCGCGGGCAAGGTTGAGAACTAGTCAGTTCACTCACTTCATAGCCCTGATTAAAGACCAACGACTAAAGACAAAAGGTTAAATAAAGCTATGTAACCATCGTAACTCATTGCTTTCCAACAAAATAATTACTTGGCTGAACAGGAAAGACTATTTAGCCATTTTCCCACCCTGATCCCCGTGACCTCGGGAGGTTCCCTGGTGATGTTACACTGTTGGCGTCGACCCCGATCACAATGGCCGTTTGCACAGCTAGTCTACTTTAGTAGGTGACGACCGGCTTTTGCGTGCACTTCTTAATCGTCGCAATTGTATCGTGCAAAATGGGTCATTTCCTCCTGTTGATAGGCTGCCTATAGATCAATACGATCTGTGAAATCAAGAAACTCAGAAGACAGCGTAGACGTCACTGGCAGAAGCCGCCGCAATCATAAGATATATCTCATAGACTCCATATCCAAAAGTCGCAAGCGTTTCTTCAACTGGATCGATTGATTGACAGGCAAAGAAAGCGGGCTCGAAACTTTTGATAGACAAATAACTCTGAATAGCATCACAGTGAAAGAAATATACCGGACTGAATATCATATTCCATTTGCCTCCTAGAAGCGGCAACAGTCAAGTCTGGGGGTACCTCTCGACTAGTCAAATCGTATAGGAACATGCAAAAATCATTCAACGCCTTTACCATGCAACGCTCATAACCAAGCGGCCTGACAAGAGAACAAGAGCAAGCCTCCCGACCAAATTGACGCTGAAAAAGCAACGGCGAGCACCTTGACTGCGTACAGCCGCACGCAAAAGAGCCCAAGCCGCGTAGCTGGAGCATGGATACGACGATCACCTTAACTTTCGTTGCCCAAGGGCAAACCCAGAAGAGCTCAGTCCATTCTAAACCAGAAACACCCATCCAACTCAAAGCTTTCCTTTAGCTGCTGGTCGAGGGCCAGGGATAGCAAACCTCAAGCCAGAGATCGAGCTATACCATCAGGCCTTACCCTCCTTGCCCTCTCATTTTTGCCAGGCCCAAAATAACGACAATAACACTCCCTCGGCACCCAAAACACCATTCTTGTACAGCCCCACAATTGAGCGTGGTATATAATAGATCCGACATCATGGTAATCCAACACAATCGTACCAACAGGTGTTGCGAGAAACCTGGTGTCTCTCTCATTCGGCGACGACTAGGCCCTCAAGGACCCTCATAGCCCTTGTCCCCTCTTTCTCAAACGCCATCACCATGCTTTCACACTCGAACTTGAGTTTTTGCTCAGCTTGGCCCGCATTATAGTAGATCCACTCTTCGACCGTCATGTTGCGCTCATGCTCCGTGAGCTCCCCGCCCTTGGCGAAAAACCGGTCGGCTGCGCCACTCGCGTCCTCCTGATCATTGTGATGTTCCGCGAAGACGGAGTCCAGATCAACTGCCGTCCATGGCTCTGCGCTCTGCAGGCTGCCGATAACGTTTTGTTTCGAAGGCGAGAGCTGTCGAGAAGGGGACATCTGATGCGTGGGGGTGGTTGCGGCGGGAAGGGAAACAGGAGGTATGCGCTTGCCCTTGCTACTCGTAGTGTTGGGCTTCGACGAGGGAGGGCGGTTCTCTGCATCTGACGCTTGAGGGGAGGGAGATGGCGAGATAGTGGCTTGCTTGGCCGACTGTGCGGGAGAAGCCTGGTGGCGTGGCGTCTTGGGAGGGACCGGAAGAAGCGTGGAAGAAGTTAAGGCAGAGGCCTCGTCCTTACGGATCGCGAAAGGCGAGTCCTTTGGAGCTGGGACAGGTTTACGGGCAACCCGAGGTGAGCCGACTGCTGCGGAAAAGTTTTCTTGTATCGTCGCCGACTCAACTTGAACCTCAACCTTGACCTTCTGTGGCTCAGGCTCGGCCGCTCCTTGGACAGGAGGCGGCACTTCAGGCGCAAGATCTAAGGTCTTCGGATTCTTGGGAGGGCGACCACGCTTACCAGTGCCCGTCTGCTTCTTTGTACCCTCGATCGGAGCCGGGGCGGGAGCAGCTTCCTCAACGTCCGTAGACTTTGGAGCAGTTACCGTGGCCTCCGAAGCAGCAGGAACTGAAGCGGACTTATCATCGCCCTCCACTCCTGACAGCCTCGATTTCTTCGGCGGACGACCACGCTTTGCTGTGCCCTTGGTGCTCGTAGTACTTGTCACGCTGCCGAGAGAGGTCCTTCCTAGCGATGTCCTCCCTAGTGACGTCCTGCTCAGGGACTTTCTGACAACGGTGCCGTTGCTTCCGAAGCTGACATCCGCCTCTGCAATTTCATCCGGCTCTTCTGCTTCTGCGTCTATGCGCGGCTTTGGTTGCTCGGCGGGATTCGGCAGCACAGGCTCCTTGATGTTCTTAGCGGCCGTTTGCTTCGATGCCTTGCGAGTGCCAGCCTTGCGGCCCTTCTTCGGAACTACCATTTCTTCTGGTTCGTCCTTCTGGTCAACTTCCATTTCATCCTCGATGGTCCTCAATTCCGCATCAATCTCTGCATCGGTTGGCTGGGCCGGGGCGGGATCAAACATCGCGAAGTCAGTCGTCTCAGTTTGAGTCAGAAGCTCATTCTGGTTGGACGTCCGCTTGGGTTCCTCCTTCATGTGAGAAGCGGCAGCCTTTTGAGTGTCTGGATCGGCCAGGATGTCCTCGTCATCCGACAGTGGCCGGTCCAGGTCAGCCTGCAGCTGTCTATCAATCTCGTCATCATTTGGTATGCCAGCTGGTGCAGCAGACTCCGTTGAAGCCGTCGATAATTTTCGGGCGGGTTGAGCTCCGGATGCTTTCCGCGTACTGGACGCCTTCCTCGTCTTCTTAGCTCCGGGCTTTTTGGGTGGTTCTGGCGCATCGGCCATGTCTGTGTCGACCGAAGACGCCTCGGTCGCGTTGCTACCGCAGGCCTTGCGCGTCTTGGTGGCACGTGGTTTCTTGGGAGCAGGTGCCTCCGTATTGGTCGCCACTGAGTCCTCCACTTCCTCACTCGATCTCTTGCGGCCTCTTGCGGGTTTCGGTGGTGATGGAGGGGCTGTGGCTGCCTCTTGTTCTGGTTCATCTTCTTGTACTTCAACTGCCTCGTCTTTCTTGGCGCGGGTTTTTCTGGCACGTGTTGTAGTCGCTGCTTTCTTCCCCTTTGTGGTCTTCTTAGATCCCTTGGAGCTCGTCGTCATAGCGGACGCTGTCGTGAGAACGCTGTCGTCGACATCTGCAGTGACATCGGCGAGGGATGTCATATCCGACGCGGCTGTAGCAACAGACTGTAATGAAAGCCGAGATGCTTTGGAACTCCTGGCAGCCTTCGACCGTCCAGTCTTCTTAGGCGCTGGCTTCGAGCTAATCAAGGCAAAGAACGGACAGTTTGGTGCTCGGCTATAATGCTCATCCCTGGGGCAAATTAGTATCTCAATTGCGTGAAACGAGATGGCTCGAGTTCATACCAAGGTTTGTCACCCTTCTCCCACCCATCAAGCCCCAAGTGGCAGTGCGTGCAGGTGGCATTGTCATCTGACTCCAACGTCGGTGTGTATTTCCAACCAGCCTCAACAAGCTGTCCAGATGCATTAGTTTGGTATTCATTTCTGCAGGATGTGGCTGTCTCATCTCACCTGCTTCGTCTTGCAGCTCCAGCCTTTTCTGTTCTCATGGGGCCACCGTCCAGCAAAGGTGGCCTTCCGGGCCTCAGACATGAGCGCGTCTCTGGGGTCTTCACGCGCGTATTCGCCAATCTCGGCCTCTATCGCCGCGGTGATGGCCCAGCCACACTCGGGGGAGTGCTTCAGGTGCTCTTCAAGGGGGCTATCGTCCGCTTCCCAGCCATCGAGGGCCTTATCGCACAGGAAACAGACGACGTTGTCGGGGTTGCTGGGGAGAGGCTGGAAGAAAAAGCCGGCCTTGGCCATCTAGGAGCAGTAGACACGCGTTAGGAAGCGTTCAGAGGTGAGACACTGGACGCATACGGGAGAGGGACTCACATCAGCAGGTTTGATAGACTTGTGTGGCCATGACAGCGTCTTGGGAGCGCGCGATGTGGCTGCGGTTGATGCCCTCCGCTTCGCGACACGCTGCGGGCCATGGAAAGACGCAAGGCGGTTCTCGTAGATGAAGTACTCGTCGATGTCATCGGTAGACATCGTGAGGGCGATTGCAGCCTGGTCGGCTGTACAAAGCTTGAGGGTGTCGTATTATGGGTTTGTCGTCGCGGGTCATGCGTGCAGCTGGGACAGTTAAAGTAGCAACCCGGCAGGTGCGAGGAGGCAGTCCAGAGATGTAATACAAAGTGTCGTGCAAGTACTGAGAGCAAATGCAAAGAAGCGCAGTAAATGCGGGCTTCAATCGTGGGTGCAAGACGCGGGATGGATTGACAGCAAGAAATCGCGTCGCAGAGCAATGGAGCTCTCTAGGGTGAGGCAAAGCAAACAACCCTGGACGAGAATCCCAACGCGTCATTGGCCTGCGGCTCCCCGAAGTAAACAAAGCGAGGGCCCCACTACGGTCCAGTGGCCGGGGCCCACATGTAACCTTTCAGATGCTACACCTCACTAATACTGTGTAATGCATTCTTTCTATTCTTGAACTCTGTGAACTGGGCTGGGTTCCTGGTCGATGCCCCCTTCATTCTTCGTCGTGCAGTTCTGGTCAACAGTCTTGCAACCAGTTTCACGTGCTTCCTCTTCTGTCTTGCATCCACTGGAACGTCCTGCGCAAGATGAAGCCACAAAATAGTATTGTGTCTGTTTGATGTTTTACGATTTGTATTTTGGCTACATCAGGCGAACTACTGGCCAGATTAGCTAGAGATGGAGTATCGACGAGCACGAGGCTGTCACAGACGACTCGTCGTAGGCTGCTCGAGTCAACTGGCAAGGCCAAGGTCCTTGTAAAAGGCCTCGTTGGCAGGCTTTCGGCCCAGGAACTGCTCCAGAGTGACCATCTCTTCTTGGCTACCACCCCTCTCAAGTACAGTATGCCTGTATCTTCGGCCCTCCTTTCCATTGAGGGGGTCTGCCTTGAAGGCGGTGTAGAACATGTCTGTGGAGTAGACCTGGGAGGACAGGTAACCGTAGTAGCCAGCATCATAGCCTCCGATGAGATGACCAAATGTTGCAGGTCCGTTGCCCCAGTTGCTATGTCGCCAGTCAGCATATCTATACAAATTCATCTCTTGTTGGGAAAAACTCACCTTCCCTGTCCTTGGGACTCCGGGCCTTGCAGGCCAGCAATTTCAGCCCGAAGCTCGTTGTATACCGCGCTGGCATCCAGTTTCTCCGCCTCCTCGTGACTCTTAGGCGAGTGGACCGTCATGTCGAAGATACCGAAATGAAGTTGTCGCAGATTGAAGAGCGCGCCATTCACATGCTTTGTTGAGACAAGCTTCTCGATGAGTTCATCTGGAATCTGGTCTCCCGTCTCGTAGTGGCTCGACAGTCCTTTGATCTGGCTCGGAGTCCAGCACCAGTTCTCCAGCATTTGAGAAGGAGCCTCGACAAAATCCCTCACCGTAGAGGTTCCATGGAATCGAGAAGTCTTCGTCCGCCCGGCCAAGTCATGAATGCCGTGACCCAGCTCGTGGAAGAGTGTCACCACCTCGTCGTGCTTAAGCAGACTAGGCTTCTTCGGCGTGGGCTTGCTGAAGTTGCAAACCAATGCAGTTGCAGGGTACCGTCGCTTGCCGTCGGCTTGCAAGAAGCCAGGAGACAGGTTGAAGTTGGCCGCATGAGAGTACTTTCCAGTTCGAGGGTGAAGATCAAGGTACAGGTACCCGACGAATTCGCCGCCTTCACCTTCATCATCCCACACTGAAAACACGATCACGTCCTCGTGCCAAGAGATATCCTCTCCCTTTCCGGTTGGGCTGATCGCCTTCTTGTCCTCTGAAGAGAGTTCGACAAAGACAAAACCAAACAGCTTCTCGAAGATGTTCAACATGCCAGCCACCGTCTTAGAAAGAGGGAAGTACTCGGAGATCTTGTTCTCGTCAATAGAGTACTCCTTCTCGATCATCAGGCGATCATAAAAGCGGTGGTCCCACAAATAGTAGCTGCCGTCGAACTGTTCTCCGCGAGACTCAACATCAGCCTTCTTGAGCGCCTTAAGATGCTCCGTCTCCTTCTTGCCGCCAGGTGCAAGTTTGACACGCAGATCTCCCAGAAAGTCGTTGACAGTCTTCGTCGTCTTGGCCATCTTGTCCTCGATCCTGAAAGAGGCATGGTCCGGAAAGCCAAGCATACGGGCAGCCTCATCTCGAAGCAGAATGGCCTCTTTGAACAAGGGCATGTTCTTGTTGCACTTGTTCTCGTTCGCAATGAAGATTTTCCGCCGGGTCTCCCGATTTTTGGCGAACTTCAATGTCGGGAAGAGGTCGGGGTATTTAAAGGAAACACGGAGTTTGCCCTCGTTCTCCCCTGTTCCCTTCTCCCAGTTCTCGGTCAGGTCGGTTGGCACCCCATCGAATTCCTCAGCGGTGAAGTATATAGAGCCATTCTCCTCGTTCAAAGATTTTGTGAATTCGATCTGGATCTGGCTGAGCCTCTTCTTGATCTCCTTGAAGCGATCCCTTTGTGGCCCAGCGGGGAGTCCAAGTCCGTTCGACAGGTAGTTCTTCCTCTCTTTCTCCAAGAATTTCTTGTCCTCGGTATCTAGACCCAGGCTGTCCTTCTTCTGGTAGACGGCGTCCACGATCTTGAAGACATCTTCCCTGGTGGCCATCTCAATGGCAAATTCATCCATGATGCCCTCGGCCTCCGTCGAGGCATCGCGCAGCTCAGAATTGCTCGAGACATATTGGTAGAACCCTAGGATGCGGGCGGTCAAAGCAGAGTCATTCTCGTCATGAATCTGGGGCAGCAACACGTCGTTGAAAGTGGTCTTGGAGGAATCGTCGGCAGGAATCTTGCCCACGAGCTCGTCCAAGAGGCTGCGGGTCTTGTCGCACAAGGCTTTGGTGTCGGAGACGATGTTCTCCTTGGTGCCGATGAAAGTGGGCGGGGCCTGCGGGGGTTTCTTGTACTTGTCCATGGCGTAGGCAGGAAATGCAGCCAACGGTCTGTATGTCGAATACGGAGCAGTCGCAAAGAAGGGAATCTGGGCTAGACGGCCAGCTTTCAAGTTGGCAAACGTTCCGAGCAGTGAGGTGCGCGGAACAGCTCGTGAGACAGCCAGGACGACGGAGACGACAAGAACGAGGAAGGAGAAGGCAAAGAGGACTGCAGACTTATGCGGCTTACCCCTAGGCTTCACAATTGGTTTTGGAATATGGGACGCCACCTTGAAGGTCGGAGGATGTTCCCACGTAGTGAGAGAGTGGCAGTAGGCTTGTGCCGTGCAGCTCGCTGGATAGGGAAGCTGCTGCGGCGGGACACTGCGGGGTGATTACTGCTGGTCAGGGGGGCCCCCTGTATACTGAATGCGGGTCTAGTAGGGTGCTCCGTTGGCGTGCACTTGCCGTGGAGCCTGACTATGCTGGTGCGGTGAGAGCCCAAGTGATTGTTACGATGCGGTCGTATTGATTGCATGAATGTCTCGCGCTTGCGAACGAGTGTTCGTTTTGGTAAGGCAAGAGGCAGCAAGGAGACAATTATACAGGTAGAAAGACATACATACAGTTAGTTGGGCTGACAGGCCATACAGGCCAGAGAAATGGAGGAATGAATGCCGCCTCGAGTCAAGCAAGGCTGCCTGCTCCATGCCTTGGCGTCCCCATCCGCATCGTCACTGATGGACTCTAACATCAATCCATGATCAGCGTGCCCGCAAAGGAAACAAACTTGTTTCCTTCCGCCTTGCTAACATGATATACCGATAACATGCCAGAATCGATATGTCTATTCACGCTGACTGTGGCCCAATCCTGTATGCCGTCAAAGAATCAAGTTCATGAGGACCGACTCGCGTGTTGACGAGCAATAGAGGCTCAATATTTTTGTATGTCTGATTGTACCTATTCTCGAATCGGCCCTGGTCGACAGCCGAATCCTGTTTACCCAACAAGGGTTTTGCTCAAGGCATATCTCGTCACTCGTCAGCAACAAAAGCAGTAAACGCCGGCCAGTCCCTGACAAAATTCCATGCAATATATCCTCCTATGCCATGTCCGTCCACTGTACAGCGCAATCACCCCCTCCGCGCACGCTTCCGTGGCGTCTCGCCTTGGTATCGTTCATTGTCTCCCGTCTAGTTCGCAAGAATCGTCCGGACGAGATCTGCGCGGAACTTCATGTTAGCCATCACAAAGGTCATATCATACCCGGCGGGTGGCTTGAACGCCGGAATCAGCAGCGGTGCACAAACCTGTGTAGTTGACCTGTCCCGAGCTGGTGTCGACGGCCTTGAGCAGCTCGTCTACCTCCTCGTCCGTCATCTTCTCGCCCAGATTGGTCAGGATGTACTTGAGCTGGCCGACGCCGATGAAGCCCGTCATGTCCTTGTCGAACACCTGGAAGCCGCGGCAGTACTCGTCAGGCTCGCCTGGGTCGCGGAAGCCGCCGGGGCGGTTCAGCACGCGCTGGAAAGTCTCGAAATCGACTGCGCATTGGCAAGCATGAATTAGTCTCACTTTTCGTCCTCGGCTGCGTTCGCTTGGCGTGTCTTGCAGTCTTGCGAGCTAATCGCGTAAAGTGGCACGTTGTGTTGTTGCGCGCCCGACCGCCCGCGTAAACAAAAGTGGCTGGGGAGGAGACAAGACTCACAGTCACCGCCGACGCTCTTCTCAAGGTCCCTGATCTCGGTCATGGTAGGGTTCTGGCCACATGCGCGCAGAAGATCGCCGAGGTTGTCGAGGGTGACACGTCCGTTGCCGCGCTTGTCGAACAGCGAGAAAGCCTCCTTGTAGTTGGTTGAAGCCTGGGCATCGTACTGATTAGAAGACATGTTTGCGGTATTTGCGATTCGGATCGGTCTAGCACGAAACAGAGCAGAAGATGGGGATGGTGGGAATTGGTGACGGCTGCAGAGGATCAAGGCAGGTTTGTGTGCAGCGATGTCGTGATAGCGTGTTGACAAAGAAGGGCGGTGCTAGTGGTGCAGCGGGTATCTGCGGTGGCTGGACTGGGAAATTTGGAGATGGGATCACCCGTGGACGGGCTGCAAGCTTGGCTGGGAGACCAACACGGCAACGGGTTGGAGTCAAGCGCTTTCCTCGGGCTGCCAGGCTGCCCGCAGCTAGCAAAGCAAAAAAACCCAGGTACGACGGCGTCGCACAGCTCCAGCCTCCCCAACCTTGGTCTGGCTGGGCGCTGGCTGAACGGGCAAACCAGCAACAAGCAGCGAGCGACCAGCGCTAAACTGGAACCTGCGAGGGCAATGCATCCGTGCTGCAAGTCATTTGTTTACCTGGTGCCCAGCTCCCAGCCCTGACCCGTCCAATAGCCGCACTTGCTGCTCGTCCGGGAATGTCATGTCTGTCGAATCGACGGTACGGTCACGCAACTCACCATTGTGGGTCGTAGGGGGCAGCGAAAAATGCGGAGTTGGCGCGAGAGGGACGGTAACGAGGTTGGCGATGGTGCTTGCTGGCGTTGAGGTTGGGATCCAGCTGTGTTTTATAAATAAATGGAAGAGCGGTCTCCGTTCTGCGTCGTCTCCCTGGACATGGACCTGTTTATGGGCCCCCCGTGGTCTGTGCTGTTCATGCGAGCGAGCAGGGCGACGCGAGCCAGCCAAAGCCAGGCCGCCTGCTGTTTTCAGAGGAGTCCAGAGGAGCCAGGCACGGCGCACCAGGAGCAAGGAGCAGAACAAAATGTGTGGGGCTGAAACTGACAGGGCAACGGACAGGGGGTGTTTGTCCAGGGGCAACAAAACGGTTATCGTCATCGTTCAGTACCGGCTCGCTACTACATGGGATATTTAGGCTGTGTGGCAGTCTAGTCGTCTAGTCTATCATGTCGCATCTATGAGTTCGTTTGGTGCTTCATTGTTCCCCATACAAGGCCCAGCTCTCCTCTGTCAGAAAGTCTTGCTCACATCTTAAAATATGGCCCAAGGCCGAATAATGTTATTGCCAGCGCGACCTCGTGAGACGGGTCAGCATATTCTTGTCTACCAACACGGGCTGTCTTGTTGCGCAGTGATGTGTACATACAGACCATTTAATCCTTGAGACACATGCCAAACTCAATCGCTCTTCGGAGGTGAAAGCAGCGGATGATATAATGTATGATGTATCGAGCCATTATGGGCTTGATGCCGGCGGAGATGGCCCAGCACTATGAAAGGACACATCCACCAAGCTGAATATCCTCACCGCACATTTGAAGGCGTAAAAAGCCAATCACATTGTCTCTGCCAAGTTGCAGACCATAGATCTCTTGTGTCCCAAAATGCGCCTCGTCTGATGCCCAGCTGTCCATTTACGCACAACTCCTGCGAGTTCATCTCAATCCGTCCCAACCGCCGAGGCTCACCCAATCTGGGCAGGCAGGTACCACATCGGAGCTTTACAAAAACACCTACCCAGATAGGCAACACCCAAGACCGCGCGAGGCAAGAAGAATCACACGCATGAGACGTTGTGACGTGAATGTACAACTCTTTTGGTGACGGTAGTCCGATAACGCGAGAGGGACCCTGAAAAACGTTAGCTAAATTGGCGCCCGCCCGGGACTCGAACGTGGGGAAAGACGACATTCTTCCAGCCGGCCGAATTTGGAATACATACAGTACAGCTTCACAATTACAAATCATAGCAATATATTAATATTTACTTCTGTCCCAGTCACTAACAACTGATATCTACTACTGCCTCACACTCTGATCTGTACCTACTCACAACATCTCCTGGCCCACGCTCGTCAAAACAGCTCACTCATTTTCACAACTCATTTCTTGGAGTCGTCATCTCACCACCATCATGAGCACCGAAGCATCCCTCAGGACATTCTTCTCGTCCAAAAACTTCGCCGTCGTAGGCGCGAGCTCAAACACGGCCAAGTTCGGTCACAAAAGTAAGACAGATAGAGCGCAATAAACACCGGAAAGGCCCGAAGACCCCAGCACAAGCCGCCTCAGGCGTGTGATTCCAAGCCACGTCGAATATGTCAAGACAGGCGATGAGGTGATGAACAGCATTTGAACTAACGTATAATACTAGTCTTCGCCTGGTACCTCCACCACGACATCCAGGCCATCCCAATCAACCCCGCCGCCCCCTCCATCGCCGTGCCTTCCCTGCCGGACGCCGCAGGCAAGCCCTCTGAGATACCAACTGTCAAGTCCCTCTCGGCCCTGCCCGATCCCAAGGAGACCTCCGTGTCCATCATCACCCCTCCGCCAGTCACCCTGAAGGTGCTCGAGGAGGCCAAGAAGCTAGGAAGTAAGTGATCACGCCTGCACGCCATGCTTATATCTGTCTGAGACAAGTGCTGACCAGGGACGCATCGCCACCCCCCACAGTCCCTGCAGTGTTCTTGCAGCCCGGCACCTTCGACGACGAGGTCCTCAAGTTCGCGCGGGACGGCGAGGGCGAGGATGCTGCCGCCCAGGCAGACGGCGCGGGCTTCAAGGCCGTTGTGGCTGGATTCGGCGGCGGTACCGTCGGCAGCGAGGGGTGGTGCGTGCTTGTCGACGGTGAGAGGGGGTTGAAGACGGCTGGAAAGTTGTAGGGAGGGGGACATGTATGTGGCACTGAGTGACACTCTCATGTAGTCGGCTTCTCCTGAATGTTCAGCGATGCTCGGCGCCTGTCTTGATATCCAGAGGACACTAAAGACTGGAGGACTCTGGCTTGGAGGGGTCCTAAACCTCCGGATATAGCAAGAATTCCTACAGCAAAGACCTTTACAGAATACGATTCTGTGATGTAGCCCATCATAAACTATTGTTAAGTAGCAGCGCAGCCCAATGGAACGGTTGCGGCTAGGGTATCAAGTATGCTATACTACTCCAACAGCCCGGCGGCCAGAGTCTCCAGGTCCTCGAGAGTCTCAGGTTCCTCAGCCATCTCGATGACCCTCTTCTTGCTCTTCTTGCCCTTGTCCTTCTTTGCTTTCTTCTTCGTTGTCTCCTCGTCCTCGACGTCCGAGTCGTTCTGGAACCACTTCTTCTGCTTCTTCGCCGGTCTCGGCTTCTCAGCCTCGCTCTCGCTGTGGTCCGTGTCGTCGTTCCCGGTGGGCAACGACCGCAGCAGCGCGAGTGGGTCCTCCCCGTCCTCCATGCCTTCGAGCTGAGCAACAGGACCGGCCGACCCGGGACCTTCGCCACGTTCCACCCTCTCGAGCTCCTTCCTCCTGTCTCTCTTCTCCTTCCTTCTCGTCTTGGCCAGCTCCTTGTCCTCGACATCTGCCTCCTGGACCTTCTCCGTCTCCTGGTCGACGAACTGCCGCCTGAGCTCCTCCACGGGGCCTTGCTGCTTGAAATCATCTTCGTCGATAAGCTCATAAACAGGGTGGGCATTGCCATCGTCGTCAAAGACAAGCTTCTGCCCGTGGCCCTTGAATTTGAGGAGCTTCTTCTTTGACTTCAAAAGCTTCTCACGCCGTTTGGAATCGATGATGAGCTGCTGGTCTCCTCCAAAGTCAATGACCTTGGCTTGACCCGCATCCCCGTTTTGCGCTGCCTCGTCGAGATCGTCATCATTCAGCACGCGCTTGGCAACCATAAAGTCGCCGTCGTCACCATCGCTGTCTTCGCCTACCATCTTGCGGTAATGGCTAGATAGGACGTCCTGGTTGGTTCGCTCAAACATCTTTTGCACCTTTGTCCTCACTTCGTCCTTCTTTCGCTTGCCGCCTTCACCCTCCGAAGAGTCCTCTGAGTCGCTCAGAGCCATCCTGGGCGCGTTCTTCAGCTTCTTCATATCCTCGCCTGGTCGGAATCTGATATTTGGCGTTCCGGGCAGTCCCAGGCTTGCTGCATATGCGTCTAAATCCAGCTTGTCCAGGTTGAAGATATCCTTGTCCTTCTGTACATGGACCGACCGGACATAAGTAACGAAGGCCTTTTGTGCCAGGTATTTGATGTCGGGCTGCTTGAAACACATGCTTTGCACCTGGTTCTTGGTGCTCTTCTTCATGTTCTCCTTGATGTTGATCTTCTCTATTGGGATCTTCTTGTGTTCCAGCCTCTTCAGCATGCCCGCCTCTTCGCTGGGATCCAGGAAAAGGACAGCACGGCCCTTGCTCTGGTATCTTGCTGTGCGACCAACACGGTGAATGTAGGTGTCCGCATCTTCGGGACAGTCGACTTGAATCACCCAGTCAACTGCTGGAAAGTCAACACCTCGAGCCACAACATCCGTCGCAAACAAGCAGGAATGTTTCGCCGAGGTGAACTGCTTTGTGATCCGTAGTCGTGCCTCTTGTTTCTGTCGACCATGCAAGTGGAGCAAAGGTATACCCGGCTGCAGTTGTCGAAGCGTCTCGTACACGTATCGAACTTGTTTTCCTGATGACAAGAAGACAACAATCTTGGTCTTCAAGCTCGACTTTATGAAGCCATATAGCGTGTCCAACTTTTCCGAGAGTGGTGTCACAAGGTAGTGCTGTTGGAGGGTACTCGGTGTTGCTGCTTCGGCAGCCTCGTGAACAGATACGTATTCGGGGTCTTTCAGGCTGAGACGGGCCAGATCCGATATTTTCTTGCTTTGGGTGGCGCTGAACAGCAGTGTCTGTCTCTCCTTGGGCAGGTGCTCTATCAGTGCATCGACGGCGTGCTGAAAGCCCATGTCCATGATACGGTCGGCCTCGTCCAGAACCAAGATTTGCAAGTCGTCGACGTTGAGACCGAAACTCTGGTCCAGGTGTTGGAGCATGCGCCCGGGCGTACACACCAGGATGTTCATGCGGTCTATACGGTCAGCTTCCTCCTTCAAATTGTTGCCGCCAATAACCAGGCCTGCGGAAAAGTCATGGTATCGGCCGATCTTGCGCAGAACGTCGAATATTTGCACCGCCAGCTCGCGGGTCGGTGACATAATCAGGGCGCCGAGGCCATCGCGGGGGGTCCAGCGGGCGTGGTAGAGCTTCTCGAGGACGGGTATGAGGAAGGCGAGGGTCTTGCCGCTGCCAGTCTTGGCGGCTGCGAGAAGATCATGGCCTTTCAAGGCCAGAGGTACGGCTCGGGCTTGGACATCGGTGAGGGTTTCGAAGTGGGATTTCTTGAGGCCAGAGGCTGTGGCTTCACAGAGGGGCAGGTCGGCGAATTTTGCGACGGGGGATTTTGAGTCCAGTTCGTCGATGGCCTTCTTGAGGCGATCGTGATCCTCAGTCTCTCTCTTCCTCTTGAGGGTTTTGTCCTCCGTTTTCTTCGAGTGCCGCTTGGGCCTGTGTGGCGGCATTTTCAAAGAGTCTGTGGAAAGGTCACTCTGCACGTCGGTCGCGTCGCATTCCTCGAAAATTTCCCAGGACGAAAGAAAGTATTTGGACAGGGATACCGGGTATGTGGGGCTAGTTTGCCGCTAGCGATGGGCCAGGCTTGACAGCTTACTTTTGCTTGCCGCGGACTGGGCTAACCTGATAACCTCTGATAAGTCACCTTCAACGGAATAACCTCGAGTAGGATAACCTCTTATAGCATAAGCTCTTCCCGGATAACCTCATCTAGCATAACCTCTGACCTCCTCTAGAGCAACCTCCAACCTCCTCCAGGACAACCACCAAACTCCTACACAATAACCTCTCTTAGGATAACCTCTCCTAGGATAACCTCCTCCAGCATAACCCCTCCCAGCTTCACCGCTTTAGAATAATCTCCTTGGGATAATCTCTTATGGCACAACCTCTTTCTCGGATAACCTCTGTCAGAATAATCTCCTTTAGGGCAACCTCCTTCAAAATAGTCTCCTCTAGCATAAGCTCTATGGTATACCCTTGCTGTGACAGCCTCCCCGTGATAACCCTGCTGTGAAAATATTCTCTCTGGGATAATCTCTCTTGGATATTTTCTCTGGCATCACTCCTATGAGAAGAAAATGTCTGCTTTTTCTTTTCTTTTCTTCCCTTTTTCTTGGGAAAAAGGTATCAATCAACAAAAGCGAACATCCTTTTGCTGACGGTTCTATTTCTCTCTACACCCAGGTTTCTCATGTTACTTGGTGAATTCCGCTTTTAAGTGACTTAGTAGTCGAGTGGTTTGGTTTGCTTCAAATGTTTGGCATTGCTCACTTTCACGTGGACAGCCTACTGTTGGCGAATTGCGGCTACTGCCGGCCAGAGAGCTGACCAAGGAGCTTTGCAGAGATTAGATGCACGATGATAAGGCTGAGATCTGGGTTTATGTACTTGTCGAAGAAATGCCGAGTTTTGGGAATGAAGCTGCATTCAGTATAAAAATGGTGATGATCTCTCCATCTTCAAGAACATCCAATTTGTAGAGCACGGATTGACACATGCAACTGTCTGCGCTAAGAACTGAAGTACCTAGGTAGCCGCAGCCGAATGTCATGGAAGTTATGGGAAGACGGACAATAGAAAGTGGAAATATGGACCCCTGATCCTTCCAGCACTTGGTTCCCTATCAACGCCGATCTCCCCGCCGTGGCCGAGGCCGCAGCGGTGGAGAAAGTCCCCAGCTTACAGCAAGTACATTACACTGCTCGGACTGCACAACGGGCCCAGACGGTCGACCGTTCTGACCGTCATCTTCTCGGGCTCTAGTCATACACCTCCTGTGCACTACCGTGTGCCCGACTCCGAACCTGCCACTTCAGCATCTCCTGCTGCGTGGTGTCCATGGCTGCAGACTTCCGGACATAGCACGACACAGACCCTTGACGCGCACACAGACAAGCTGTTTGCGATGACACACCACCATCTCGCCAACGGCGTCACACCGGCCGCGAATGGCGGGGTTAAGGAGCCGCCAGCCGCGGCCGCATCCCTCTCCCTGCGCCAGGTCTGCCTCGAGCTGCAGGCAAAGGTCGACGCCTTCCTGGCCGAGACCGCCGGCACAGATCTCCTCAAGGGCGTGCAGTCCCGCGTCCGCGAGGCAATATCCGTCATCGACGACGCCCTGGAGAGGTATAGGTAAGTGCACACACAACACAACATCCCACACCCTCAGCCTGACGGCAACACTCCCCAACGACTGCGAACCTGCCGACTGACCACGTTCCGGCCCCCCACCACAGCATCGAGGAGCTGTCCCTCTCCTACAACGGCGGCAAGGACTGCCTCGTCCTCCTGGTCCTGATCCTCGCCTGCCTCCCGCGGCACTTCGAGTCGCCCAACGCCGCCGACTCCCTACAGTCGCATGCTTTCCCTCCCCCGCCACCCGCCACCAACGGCCTGACGTCGCAGATCCCGACCAACACGCCGGCGGTGCAGACGCCGGTGCGCAGCCCGACGCCGCACCCGTTCCCCTCGACGCTACAGTCCGTCTACATCGTGGCGCCGGACCCGTTCGCCGAGGTCGACGCCTTCGTCGAGCGCTCCGCCGCCGCCTACCACCTCGACCTGTGCCGCTACGCCCTGCCCATGCGCGCCGCCCTCGCCGCCCACCTCCGCGACCGCCCCCGCCTGCGCGCCGTCTTCGTCGGCACCCGCAGGACCGACCCCCACGGCGCCGCCCTCACCCACTTTGACCCCACCGACGGGGACTGGCCCGCCTTCGTGAGGGTCCACCCCGTCATCGACTGGCACTACGCCGAGATATGGGCGGTGAGTTGATGGTGTTTCTGATTGCTGTCCCGGGGTTTCTTCGTTGGTCGCGGCCGCTGGGGACCCATGGGATGGGATGTCCTGCTTTACCCGAGCTCTAGACTGACAGGCGTGTAGTTCCTCCGACACCTGGATATCCCTTATATATCGCTGTACGATCAGGGATACACATCATTAGGCGGCACAAAAGACACCCACCCCAATCCCCTGCTCAAGAAGCCGACCGAGGGCGAGGGATTCAGGCCCGCGTACGAGCTAGTAGACGACGATGAGGAGAGGTTAGGTCGTGATCGGTAGCGACGGTATTGGCGGTGGCATGTTAGAGTGGAAGGGGAAAAGGGCGGCGGCTGGTGTTCTTGGATGTCATCAATTCACTCAGCGGATTTCTTTTTGTGCATAGAGCCTATACACCACCTTCTGCCGTATCAGCACGGCGCCTCCTCGCGCTCCCGAATTTAAAATGTATATTTAGGAGTAACAAATCTCACAAGAATGGGTCATCCCGTCACCGCTCCTTCATGAACCCAGGGTTGTTATCGTCTCTCAATGCACGAGGGGACTTGTCACGCTTCTTTGTGTGCTAGGCGTGCTCTGATAAGAGGCCGTGACGGGCCAGACACTCAAGGCTTACATCGCACAGAAAGATGCTTCAGTCATCTAACGCCAATCGTGTGATTATTCTGTCCACTTGAGGCCAGGTGATAGAAAGCCTTGGTCGTTGTCATCCCAGTCAAGCTGCTGACTACCATTGATCACAGCTGCAAAGGATAGACTTCAAGATAGATCAGTGTACAAGAAATCAATATACAACACGAAGGGTATCTCCGACAAACGCCCTGACCAGCCGCCATATTATCGAGAGGCGCGCGTCAAACACTCCGCCCTACCCTTCCTTTCCCTTCCCGTGTACGCCGCCATGAGGAACTGTCCGCTTCACGAAAGCGCCGTTTCGCCCTGCTCAAAAGTTCCGAGACGAATGCTTCCTCCTCCGAGTCGCACCCTTGCTTCCTTAGGAATGCCTATTGCGTTGCCCCGTCGTTTGTCTTCTCGTCTAGCTTGCGGCCATAAAGTCGTAATCGGTAGAAACAAGTGTGATCTTCTGCTCCGTAGTTGGTGTTCGCGCGGATCAGCACCTGTGGCGTCTCTATGCCAAAGTCCACCAGCTCGTCGGGCAACTTGAAGACGTGGATATCGCCCTTTTCTCCCCCCGAGTCGAAGTCGAATTGCGCAACCTTGACGAATCCCGTGGTTCCGAGTTTCCATCCTGACCCTGAGCTAGGCTTGGCATCGGCCCACTTCTTCTTGCTCCATTCAGCCAGGGTGCGCGCCGTCTTGTCACTCGGGGGCTGGATCCAGAACTCGATGTCCTTGGGCATGGAATCCGGATCAAAAGTAGAGATGCGGTCGATGTGTTCGACAACAAGGTATTGCGGGATGATAGGCTCGGCAGTAAAGATGGACAGATCCACGGAGTGCGTGTCCCCCTTATGGCCAGCACACCAGCACTCTCCATCCTCTTTCCACTGTTCCAGCGCGATGGATGGAGCAAAAGGAACGCCCTTGTGCTTGCCTCCAAGGCGGAACAGCGGGTTCACCTTGTCACTGCTGAAAGGGAACCAAGAACTGGTCCTTGCTGTCTGAATTCTCCAGTCAAACGTATCTGAAGTCCGCTTTGGATTGACAATGGCTCCTCGAATGTTGCTGAAGTAATTCTTCTGCTTAAGGAGCTTGTGAGTGTGGTGAGACTTGATGGAGCCCTTGGCCAAAGCCTCCAGTTGGGCATCTGCAACGGTTCGGCGGATAATCTCCGCAACAAGGTCCTCGACTTCGGTGCGGCTCAGTCCAGGGCCTAACTGGGCGGAAATGTTGGCCTCAGTGGCAATAGCCAACGCTTGTGTGAGCCTGTCATTCAAGTGACTCATCTCGGCCTTGACATCGTTATCAAGTTTGCGGATTTCATCTTGAATCTTGGATATGAACTCGTCTCTCGTGACAACCCGCTCCTCCAGGCCGAGATCTTTAAGCCGTGCAGCGACGGCCTTCTCGGCTGCGCCATAGAGATCTTCGTAATAGGGATTCGGTGCATCCTTTCCTTCTCCTTGCGCCTTGCGCACCGCGTCTGCGTTCTTGGTAAGCCAGTCCTGGAAAGATTTGGACACGGACAAGTCCACATAGCCCATGACCTCGTTGCTCAGCGCAAGCGGATCGTCCCCAACAACGGGGCGACCAGAACTGAACAGTTCTTCATCTTGGATTCGTTGCTTGATGGCATACCAGTGCGCATCGGAGATGGTGTGAGAGCCATCGTCGTTTTTATGGATGCTCAGCAGATTCCACATGAAGCCCCCCTTTCTCATTTCCTCATTGAGGGCGTGCCAGAAATCGTCATGGATTTTCCACTCAGAGGAAGAGATCCCTGCGTCCACTTTGATGAGCTCTGGAAGAATCCTGCGCAGTTGTTCAACGGCTTCTGCCAGTGTGTTCACATCAGACTTGATCTTGGTTTGGTTTAAAGTCGTCCAGTGTAGGGTGTTGCGGTAGTCTGCGTAATCAAGATTGCCTGTTAATACCGCGAAAGGATGCAGCACAATCCACGGTATGAACTGCAGGATGTTCTGTCTCCAACCCACGAGAGAATTGCCATGGTACTGATAGCTTTTGCTGACATGAATGCCCTCCCATTCAGTGACGGGCACAAAAAGCTCCAGCAAAATCAAGAAGAACCAGCAGATGATGATCACCAGCGCCCATATTTGCAACGACATGCGAAGCCAACGTGGCCATCGGCTTATGTGCGAGTACAGCCAATTCAAGCTTTGAGCAAAAACATTGTCACCCTCAAGTAGAGCGTCTGGTGCGACATTGGCGCCGTTGTTCACCAGCCCTTGCGGCCCAGGCTGGCCCGGCTGTCCCTGAGGACCCGGTTGCCCCTGCGGCCCCGGCTGTCCCTGCTGCCCCGGCTGTCCCTGCGGCCCCGGCTGTCCCTGCGGTCCAGGTTGTCCCGGTGGGCCCGGTGGTCCTGGTTGCCCGGGCTGCCCGAGTTGTCCAGGTTGTCCATTTGCCCCTTGTGGTCCAGGCTGACCTTGTGGTCCCGCTTGTCCCTGCAGTCCGGGCAGTCCGGGTAGCCCTTGCTGTCCCTGCGGCCCCGGCGGCCCTGGCGGTCCTTGAACACCACCCGCCAGGCCCCCTGACTGGTTCCCGCCTGGGTTGACACCAACAGCAACAGGGCCTGGCGTTTTCCGAGGACCAAGATTCGGTGGTCCAGCACTGGGTCCTCCAGCAATGGGTAACCCAGCATTGCCTTGTGTGCCTCCTGTGTTCGATTGGAAAGGATTAGAGGGCTGACCAGCACCAAGTCCTCCGGTATTGGATCCCCCGGTGTTGGATCCTCCAGTGCTGATTTGTGTGCCTCCAGTGGTCGGTTGGAAAGGATTAGAGGGTTGTCCAGTACTGGGCCCTCCGGTACTGGAGCCGCCAGTGCTACTCTGTGTGCCTCCCGTGGTCGGCTGGGTGGTATTGGAAGGTTGTGCGGGACCAGGACCAGTACTTAGACCTCCAGTACCTTGTACACCCGTGCTGTCCTGTGTAAGACTGACCGTATTGTTCGAAAGTTGGTTAGTCGCAGATGTTCCAAACAGCCCTGCGAAGCGATCGGCCCAACTGATAGGCAAATAGCTCGGCGGAGGTCGCGAGGCCGACGCAGAGCCTCTGCGGCCTGTCAAGGGTCGGGGCGTGTCGTGCTGAAGTGGATCCTCGTCATCATCATCATCAATAATGGAGGAATCAGATGAAGACCCTGATCCGGGTTCCCCGCTCGGCCCCGAGGTAGCTACATTCAAAGGACGAGAGGGAGTTTTTCGTGGCTGGCTAGGTGTGCCAACATTTGCACCGTTGAAGAGCTCGCTCTCCTCGATGAAGCTCCTTTGGGACGGGGTGTCAGAGTGGAGCGGTGCTGACATATATCGGCTTCGCCTTGAATTACCAATTCCGGATGAGGGGTCTGGACGGAGGCGCCGTGGTTGGACAGTCGCGGCACGTCCACTAGTTGGGTTCTCTGTGCAATTTTGTCAACCTAAACTGGGCGGCTCAAAGACAAGCAAGTCTCGCTAATACTGGGGATGGGAGTGGTGGGGAGGGAGGGCAATTTCTAGAAACCTACGTTGGTTGTTGTTCACCGGCCCTGCGGTCTGTTGCTGGACGGGAGGAGCTGCCGGAGGAGCCGCAGGAGGGGCCGCCGGAGGAGCCGCTGGGGCTTGACCGACAGGAGCTGCTGGGCCCTGGCTGGAAGGGGCTGCCGGGTTCTGGTTGGGAGGCGGGCGCGCGCCCTGGCTGCTGGCCTCGGCAGACTGTCGAGCAGCTCTAGTCCGTCTGTCTGCTGACGTGGAGTCCTGCACGGTCCTGATCGCATTCCCAAGGCCGCCAACCGCGGATGATGAAATGGGGCTGCGACTGCCGTACAACATCGCGGGAGATCCATAGGAGCTGCTGAACCTGGTGGGACCTGGAGTCATCTGGACTCGCGGTCTGCTGTCGGGCGCTGGGGTTGGAGTGCCTGCTCCCGGAGGGGCGCCTCGACCTCGCCTGGGTGGCATGGCGGCTGCTCAGTGAACCGAGATGCAAGAGAGATTATCGACAAGTGAGAATGAGTTTGCCCTATTGCTGGTTAGATTTGATGATTGCGGCAATGAGAGGAAATGAAAATGATGGCAATGGCGAAGTAAGAACGGATGCAACATTGCTGTTGCCTTGGGGCAAGCATGGCTCAAGGCTGTCAAAGGAGTTGTCAGGTTGAATTGACAAGGAATTGTTTACCTTCAAAGTCGAGAGCAAAAAATGGCGACCGAGATGGCTATCCAGGCAGGTGGGCAGCCACGCTCGAAGAAGCAGGTGCAAAGATGCGACGGGTTGCGCCGAGCAGACTGTGCTTACACTAGAAAGGTGAAGCAGGAGTGAGATCAGATTCGGGCACACGCAGCGATGGTGTTCGAGTGTGAAGACATCGAGTGGCTGTCGTTGCGCTTTCAAGATTTCAGTTGCTGGTGGTCGAAGCTGAAATCAAGGTCGAGGTCAAGGGTCGGGGGCATTAGTGGTGATGACCTCGAGAGAAGCGGGCGATTTGGTCGTGAAAAGCAGTCGTCGCGTGCGGTCGGAATGTAGCATGGCGCAAAGAAGCCTTTGTCTGTGGACTGAAAACGGGAGATAAATGCAGACTTTCGTTTTGCAGGGCTGCCTTTGTGTTGTAGAATATAGTTGTCCTTGCTCATGAAATCCTGGACGGAACCGGCCTTTGTGAAAGCGTATGAGTGAAGTATGTATCTACGCAGTCAGCATTCGCCGTGTAGCGTCTTGGGGGAAGACGCGTCTGGCTTAGGACGTGTCGTCGCTCAGGTGGGACTACTAATCTAATCTGTAAGGGGGACTCCCGGAGTGGGTTTTGCTGGTTAGTCAGCAGCATCGTGGGGCAGCTCAGGTAGACTTCCAGTGGTCCGTCCTTATTCACGACAATTGGCCGAGCAAGCCTCGCCTGACGTTTGATATCCACTGCTGACAGCCATATTCATATCGCTAGCCAAGCGCACGAATGGAGTGCATCCCATTTCTGCATGCTGGATTTGGAGCGTAAACGTTATTAAACGTCGCCTCGGCAGACAACCTTATGGCGCACGATCTCATACTAGGCCGGACACCAGCGGTGCTAGATGCAAAGCCACTTGTGACACTAGCGAAAAAACGCTACTTGTACTGGTCGAAAAGTTCCATTATTCGTCTAAGTCGTTGAGGCAAACTCTATAGGATGCTCCAGCCTGAATTGCAGCCATGGGCGACCTTGAAGGTCATCCTCTCTTCCTGGCAAACGTGTCTGCCGAATCCCCAAAACGGCTCTCATTATTCTTTTGCATGCTCCCCTATGAACGCAAACGGCCCCATCCAGCTCCCTGCCGGATTTACTTCTTCAGGGCCTCCAGCAGTTCCGCTGGGGGGGTTTGGCGGTAGCCCTGGGGGTTATTGCTGACCCACCGCCACAGGTCTGTACAGGCGTCCTCCATCTTCAGCTCCGTCTTCCAGTTCAGCTCCTTGTTGGCCAGGCTCGGGTTCGCTGTCAGGTCCAACACGTCGCCTTGTCTCCTCTCCACGACCTCGTACTTGAGGTCCCGCCCAACAACAGATTTGAACGCGTTGATGATCTCGTACACAGTGCTGCCACGTCCTGAGCCGAGGTTCCACGCCTTGACACCTGGCTTGTGCTCCCGCAGGTAGTTCAATGCCACCAGGTGGCCCTTGGCCAGGTCGCAGACGTGGATGTAGTCGCGGATGGCTGTGCCGTCACGCGAAGAGTAGTCGTCTCCAAACACCAGCAACTTCTCGCGCTGACCGGTAGCAACCTGGCCGAGCAGGGGCAGCAGGTTGTATGGGACACCCTGGGGGTCCTCACCCATGATGCCCGAGGGGTGGGCGCCGCAAGGGTTGAAGTAGCGCAGGTTGGCGCCGTTCCACTGGTCGTGAGGCTTGCCTGCCTTCTTGAGGTTGTTGCGCTGGGCGTTGACGTGGTCCTCGATGACGGTTTCAATCATAGACTTGGTGCGGCCGTACGAGTTGGTGGGGCCGGTAGGGCAGTTCTCTGGGATGGGGATCATGTTGGGGAAACGGGTAGCGTCGCCGTAGACGGTGGCGGACGAGGAAAAGACGATATTGGTGACATTGTGGTCGGTCATGGAGCGCAGCAGGGAGATGCTGCCGCCGACATTGACACGGTAGTACTCGAGAGGGATCTCGCCAGACTCGCCAACGGCCTGTACAGGTATGTTAGCCCTCCACCGGTCCAACCCACTCGTAGCTTTTGCGCGACAATGCGCGACGGGTCCGACTTGCCTTGAGGGCCGCGAAGTGGATGACGCTATCGATCTCGGGATTCTCTGAGAAAACCTTGTCGAGGCCTTCCTTGTCCGTGATGTCTACCTTGTAGAACTTTGGTCGCTTGCCAGAGATGAGCTCGATGCGGTCAAGGGCCACCTCGGATGAGTTGTAGAGGTTATCGACAATCACCACATCATAGCCATTCTCAAGCAGGGCAAGAGAGGTGAAGGAGCCGATGTAGCCAGTGCCACTGCGAAGCACGGTCAATAATCGAGTGTCTTTTCAAGTCAGGCATGTCTAGAGCCCGGCTAGTGACAGTCCAGGGCAATGAGGGGAGGGAGCGAGGGGCTAGCTCACCCGGTGATGAGAACAGTTCCGACGGGCGCCATGATGGGTAGAGGCTTGGTGTGGTTGTGATTTTCAATAAGCTTCGAAGGACGGGACGGGATGGCACAAGGACGGACTGTGGTGAGAATAGACCAGAAAAGACGGTCTGGAGGAGAAAAACAGAGAAGGGGTGGGAGAGTCAATAATTAATGTCCTTGGTATGGGTGACGCAGCTAATAATGCAGCCAGCACCTGGTTATTAGGTACTGGAGGGACCGTAGCTTGTTTAGCTGCGGCGGCGAGGGAGGATTGGCGGGGCTGAAATTGAATGGCAATCAAAAACACCCCTCGCCCCTCACCCGATTCATTACGAGCAGCGCAGCAGGACGCCCTCGTCCCTGGTTCCTGACAGGCAGGCTGGCCTGCCTGTGCAACGCAAAGTTGGCAGCCGGCGCCAGGATTCCCAAGCACGGCGGCGTGCTGCCCCTCCACACTGGCCCCACCGCCCTCCGTTCCCTGCCCCAAGCTTCCAGATCTCCCGACATCTGATGCAAGCTCCCAGGCTCCTCAGGGCCCTGGCGGGGCAGGGGTGGCCGAGGTGCCGAGCAGAGCAGCCCAGGCCTGCCCGTTTCACATAGAGTCACCGTGTCCACCGCTCCCACAGGGCCTCGACAGCGGTGATCACGTAGTTTCACATGCTGGGCTGTCAGAAATCTGTCCTGTCGTGCCTGTCTTTTCCAACATGTCGATCGCCGCACGCACAAGATTGCACCCTGAAGATCGTCACTTGTGTCTCTTCTCAGCAAAGGCTGATCGCATCTCCCCCATGTGGGACGGGGACAATGGGCTTGTTGGTCGAGCGATTAATTAGCCCATGACACAATGCGCTGCAACAAATGACCTGGTGTCCTTATCTCGCCAGCCTACCTACAAGCCATGTTGCAACTTGTCCTGCAGAATACACGAGCTATTCAATGAGAGTCTGTCCCATAGCGCGCGAGACCAGGATCCCTGCGTTGGTACTACTACCTTGCCCGTTTGCTAGAGACGAGACATTCAAGCTTGAAAACAAGCTCAACCGAGCCGAAAGCATCGAGCAATGACGACGGAAAACACTAATGGGCGGGGCATTTCCGCACAGTTCACGCCTGTCATCTTCCTTCAAAGTCACTCGTCACAATTTCTGTGCGCTTTTCCAGAATAGCGCCGCCTCTCTTGGCAGAGGCTACGGCTAGACCAGGCACACAGGCGGCCCAACCTCGGTATGGATCACGAGTTTAGTACCATGACCAGAGGAGACGATGGCATCATGTCATGAGATTCATCAACTGACAGACTACGAAAAGATCGCCGCTTGCTATATCACCGATTTCTTAACACTGTA
Organism: Diaporthe australafricana; assembly: GCA_039880735.1. Taxonomy (NCBI): domain Eukaryota; kingdom Fungi; phylum Ascomycota; class Sordariomycetes; order Diaporthales; family Diaporthaceae; genus Diaporthe; species Diaporthe australafricana. The sequence continues at coordinate 8,471,562 of JBCEDM010000001.1, forward strand.
CATGATTCTACAACGGCAAAAAGAAGATTCGTCAGAGTAAACCTTGCCCCCCCCCCCCCCAAGATAGTCCTAAACACCTGCATCCATTTGCTCCAGTAATTATGCCTCGCACGCGAAATGTATCTCACTGGGGCCCACTTCAGTCCAACTCCCCCGAGATGTATCCAATCTGCCTCCTCTGAGGCATCCCCACGTTGCCCAGGTTCGACGCGAGCTGGTTCTGGCTGTCGACGAGCTTCTTCTGCTGCGCGATGCGGTTCTTGATCCTCGAGTCGTGCTCCCGGTCCATGCGGTCGATGGCCGCGCGCTCGTCGACCCGGTTCGCCGTCATCTGCCGCGCGTGGTCCTCCTTGGCGTCGCCCATCTGCTTCTCGTACTCGAGCAGCTGCAGCTGCCGCCGCCCGTCGGCCTCGAACTCGGTCTCGGCCACGAGCCGCTTGCGCTCGACCGCCGCCTGCGTGATGGACGACTGGTGGTCCATGGCCGCCGCCCTCTCGGCCCGCTGCCGCCGCACCGCCTCGTTGAAGAGCTCCTCCTCGAGGAGCGCCTTCTCGCGGATCCCCTCGATCTCCGTGCTCCGCTGCTGCCGCGACCGCGTGTCCTCCAGCAGCGCGCGCTGGGCGAATATCTGGTTCTGTATGTCGGCAACCTCCTTGGTGCGCGAGAGGGTCCGCGTGTGGTCCTCGGCTTCGAGCTGGATCCGTTCGAGCCGCGCCTTACGTTCGCGCTCGATGCGGACGATATCGTCCGGCAGACCTATGGCGCCTTCGGGCTGTGGCCCTTCGTTTGCGTAGTAGATGTCCTGACCCCTGTTCGCTTTGAGAAGATTGTGCAGCTGCTCGGACACGTCGCCCTGCAGTAATATGCGCTTGGCGTATTGTGTGGGCGAATAAGTGTGTGTGTTGTCTGTGTAGTGGTTGAATTGCCGGTTGATATGTTTCCACATGCCGACTTTAAGCAGCGCCCTCGTAGTTACGACGGGTTCGAGCGATTCCATTGCTAGGACAAGGACTGATTTGCCATCTGACAAGAGGCTGAGATCCGTGTCCTGCTTCAGTAGGTACGCCATGGCTTTCTCCATGGCCTTCTCCTGGGCTGCAGTCAGGGCTCCGCCGTCTGCTGCATGGAGGCACAGTTCACCGAGAGCAGTCCGGCCGCCGTGTATTGGACTCGGGAAATCGATCTCATGCCCGTGATCCACCAGAACTTGCATGGCCGCAACGTTGAGCTCCCTCGCGGCATTGTGTAAGGAACCGTCGTTTTGCGACGGCTCGGCAGCAAGGATGTTCTGCATCATCATTGTACCCAGGTCTCCGCCGATCTCAGTAGCCAGTGTCAGCGGCGTGTTGCCAGTGATGTCAGCCACATCGACCTCGGCACCTGCAAAGACGAGCTTTTTGACGATGTCGTGACGTCTTTCTTTGATAGCTAGCATCAAGGGAGTCGTCTTCGACGCGCGCGCCTCGAAATTGACGCGCGCTCCCCTGTCGATGAGCATGTTGATGATAGCGCTACTAACCTTCTTCTGTGGTTGTAGGAGACACCACAATAAGAGATTCACGGGCTCCTCTTCTTCGATTTCGTCTAATATCCGCGCACTCGTCATCTGGTCGTGATAGTACCCGGCGTCAAGTAGAGTTTCGACAATTGTTGTGGAGCGGGGATATCGTGAGATCGCCTTGAACACCACAGGCTCCGCTTCCGGATGAGCAAACATTGCATCCAGGCGCGTCTCGCCGTCAGAGTAATCCGTGAATAATGATATGAGCTCCAGCGCTTGGTCCTCGGCCACCTCGTGATCAAAGAGATATGGGAACGCCATCGATACAGACTCCGAGTTCGGCTTTTGCTGCAACACCTGCCGCATGAGCTGAATATTCGCACTCTTCGCGGCCTTGATGAGGGCAGCGCCCTGATCCCGGTTGACGTCTGCATTATATTCGATGAGAAGGTCAACAAATTGCCGGGCGACATCATCCTTGTCGGTACCCATATGATCGATTGCGACTAGAAGAACGCTCGCAGGGCCATCACCTTGAGCACCTTTCTCCAGTAGTCGTTGCGCTACACGGAAGCCGGGTTCTGTGAGCCACCTATCCACGTCAGCTACCGAGAAAGCCTGCGAGAAAGCCCAGCTTATGTCTTCTTGTGGGATTTCGCCTTGCAAGAACAAGTCCAGTACCGCGAAATGTAGCTTCTGACAGGCATCGCATAGAGTCTTGCAGCCGTTCGCGCGTGGTGACGCTCCGTTCTGCAGGAGTAGCTTGACCAGTTCAATGTTTGGCTCCTCCTCATTCACGGCTTTGTCGAGCGAGATGTGTACCTCATCGCAGATAGGTAGACCAGCAGCAAAGAGCCATTTCATGACCTGGTATCTCGGCTCCCCACTTAATTTTGAGGAGGCCTTCAGAGAGCGAATCGTTGTCGGGATTGATGGCTTGACTTGCTTTCCACCCACCGGGACGACACCAAGCATCAGCTGAACGATAGGCAGGAATGCGCATCTGGTGGCATTGTAAAGTGCTTCGCCGCCATTATAGTCAGGTTGAGCACCATACCGAAGGAGGAGGCGAATGAGATCAATCGCATCTTCACCGAATCGAGCAGCGGAGACTAGCTGTGCATCGAGGACTTCGCCGTTGACGCCCTTATCCAGGAGTAGTTGGAACACAGCCGCGCGATGATTCAGATCGCCCACTTCCGTGGCGGCTTGGAAGCCACGCTCGAGAGTTTCCTTCTTGATGGCCGTCTTGCTGGACAGAAGCATCTTCAAAACATCCGGCGATCCTGCCCGGCAGGCTTCCACCACAGCCTGGCCCTCCTGGTGGTCCACACTGCCGCCATAGTCCAGAAGCATCTTTCCCAGTGTCAGATCCCCAGTGCCAGCGGCAGCGAGAAGAGCATCGGAGACGACTTGGCCCGTCGCGCCTGCCCTCAGTAGCAGCTCGCAAATCGTTTTTCGGACCTCCTTGTTCTCGATTTTGGTGGCCTCGCCAAATGCATCGTTCAGTCTGGCTGCCAGGTGCTTCTTCGCTCTGGTTATGATCATCTCCACCATGAGGACGTTCGCCTTCCGCACGGCAACCATCAGGGCCTCTCCATCGCTGGTATCTGCTCTGGCAAGCAGAGTATTGATCAATGCGGTGTCATCAGGGTGCGTTGCAATCGCATGAACTAGCGCCCTGTTTGCCTCGACCGCCGGGGCACCGGCATGTAGAAGCTTCTGAATGAACGTGAGTCTTTCGGTTTGGTCGACAATTTTGAAGGCGAAAGGCACGGCTGACGCCAGAGATTTCGTGCTTGGCTTGGCCGCAATTAGAACATCAGTGATCTTAGAATCTGCGCCAGCCACGGCACAGCATAGCGCCGCGGCTTTGTTTGTGTTCACATCAACCCCCAAGGCAAGAAGGGCCCTCAACACAACTAACGTGCGTTTCTGAGGCGGGACTTGGAGAATAGACTGGACTTCGTAAGCGAGGAGGCTGTTCAGCGATTCTTTTTGCTTCGTACGCTTCACAATTGATTCCAACTTGGTTGCTTTCTCTTGGCTTGAAGGTACGTTGGCCATCGCTTGTATAGCAAGATCCAGCGTCTCTGGTGTCGCCCTTCCCGTCTGCAAAACAAGCTCTAGCACCTGAGGGTTCTCATCTCGGACAGCTACACGACCAGTTAGCGAGAAAAAGCCAAGAGAAGATCAAAAACAAGCTGTCTTACCCAGTACAACTGGGTCACCCGTATCCATATTAATATCGGCGTTCCCATGTTGCAGTATCACGGCCAGCAATCGGGTATCCACCGGCTGCTCGTGCAGTGCCTTCATCAAAGACTCGCCTACCGTCTTCGTCGCCTCAGCTGCTCCAGCCCGGAGAAGCGAGCTCACCATCCGCGCTCGCTTGTCCTTGTTCTCTACAGCCATAGCTTTCGTAAGCGCTGCCGCCGCGTTTTTCGTTGTAGGTCGTTTCCGGAGCAAAGCCTCCAATAGATCGGCATCAAGGTGTTCAATGGCCGATAATAATGGTGTACCATCGCTGGCATTCGGGTCATTGTCATGTTGAAGCAGAATCCTGATGAGGCGCTCGTCTCTCCTGGGCGGCGCGTCGTCGATGGCTTGCTGTAAGGCGACGTGTACACAAGGCCCGGAGACACCGGCATTGAGGAATGACTCTGTCATGTGATATCGTTCCATCTGGGGGAGTTTGTTGATACTCGAGAAGACCTCGACAAGAGTCTCGATCTTTGGCTTCGCTGCGAGAATGTACTCAACCATGGAGAGATTGGCAGCAGAAACGGCCTTCGCGAGTGCCAAGCCGCCTTTGTGGTTCACATCGGCCATTGCATGATGCTCGAATACCATACTTCGAGGGCCAGTTTTGAGATTATGGCTCGCTTTTGGTTGCAGCTTCCCTGATCCAGCGAAATGTGGCGTTAGAAGAAGCTTGACACATTCGCTGTCCCCGCCTTCGACCGCCTTGATCAGAGCGTCATCAAGGGGACGGCCTTTTGCGCCTTTCCGAAGTAGCGTGCTGAGGAGAATGCGCCTGTCTTCTGGGTCGATGCGCTTTTGTATGCTCTCGATGAGCTCGGCGGCGAGGACAGGACTCAGAACTGCTCTATCGCTCAATAGTAGTTGCACCAGGCTTATATTGCCACTTTCAATCGCGTTCTTGACGACCAAGGCGTTCTGAAACTCGATTGAGGCGCCGTTGCTGATGAGAAGGTCGATCATATCGTAAAACTCGGTTTTGCAGGCCTTAACTAACGCTGCCGAGACCACGTCGCCCTCCGCACCAGCCAGAAGCAGTATGTCAGTCAGGGTGATCTTCTCTGGTGGGTTCATCGCCGGATGTGTGGCGACCTTCATGAAGGCCTCGTTGAGACACTGCCTATTCGGAGGTTTGCTGCCAATGATGATTGCCAGGGCGATGTCAACCCGACACTGCGAGATGGCCTCCTTCAGAGCCGCACCGTCATCGAAACTGCCGTCAGCGACGGACCGACTCAGCTGAGCAACAGTATCCGCGCAGCCCTTCCTTGCTGCGTCGATCATGGCCCCGGAAATCCAGTCTGGAGGAGGTCTGCCATCAGACCGTAGGAGCAAACCAACCAGATCGGCCTGTCCACCATTAATGCACATTTGCCGAAACTGAAATTGTCCCTCGGGGGTCTGCGACACACTAGCCCCATACCTCAAGAGAGCCTCGATGGTCTTGAGATTCCCGTTACGCATAGCCAGAGGCAATGCTGCGTCTAAAGTTGTCGTTTCAGCGTGGGGGACGAGGACGGCAACCATGTCTTCTTGTCCATTCTCGACGGCCTTCTGCAGGATGCGGCTCTGCTCCTGGCCTAGGTCATCCAGGCTCCTCCTTCTCAGATTGAAGGGGGTTTTAGGCTTTGTGTTTGCGCGATTGAGGTCCCCGCCTGCCATGCGCAGTTTGTGGATCAGTGCCTCGGCCACCCCCGGCGCACCAGCATTCGCGACATGTGCGTCTAACGCGTCAAAGATCTCCTTGGATGCGAACTTGGACGATGTGAAGCTGTCTTTTCGGGTTAAAGTGAACGACCTCTTTTTCACTCCTGCCCCGCCGGGACTGCCATCGCCGTTTCCCTGAGCGGTGACCTGTCTCCTCCGCCTGAGCATATCGTCTGCGCGGTGCTCATCCTCGGGGTTCTTGAAGTTTGGCGTCAGTGGCGAAGGGGTAGCTGACGGCCTGAACAAGGGTGTCGTCTCTGGGGGGTCGTCGATGTTGTATTCTTGGGCCAGTCGTCTTAAGCGCCATATGCGCTCATCGCTACTGACTGGGGAAAGAGCCATGGTGGATGGATGCTGGTTGAATTTGAGAAAGAAACAGAGGTTCTGAAGGAGCACCCGTGATGGGGTCGAAACCGCTCAAGTCGGCATGGGATGCGATGAGGCACGTCGACCCAAATCAAGAAGTCGTACTGCTCCCCTTGGCAGTAGTCTTAAGGAGTTTCGAGGGACTGTCCAGCCGACGGGCTCCTGAATTCCACCACTATCCCTTTTCCACCTGGACCGCCCATGCGATGAGAGACTGCCTTGTGCTGCAGTGCCCACACTTGGTGCGCCCAATCGTTATCCAAACCTGGAGCCGTTGGCGGTGGCTGCTTGCTTCCAATGGACGGGAACCAGCACAGCCAGTTACGGTGTAACTTGATTATTGGCGATGATCGCGACTGATGAGCCTCACTGTCACATCCGGTAAGGCCCCTCCACACTGCCTGGTCGACTGGCGGTCCAGCTCGTTCGACAGGTCGGCCGAACTAGAAAGATGCGCAACAAAAGCCGCTTCCAAATGCAAGCATCCGACGAGCGATGCTCTTTGATGGCGCTTGCCGATCAATTAGATGTTGTCTTTTTGGAAGTAGTCGTCAGGAAGGTTGCCTCTGCCAGGCCGCGAATCGCTGGTACCACGAGTGGCGAAGTTATGTCTCGAACAGGGTTTGGCGGGGTGCCTCGAGCTGCAGCCAGCCGGGTTGTTTCAGACCACAATGTGGGAGAACCGCCCAATTCAAGCACCGCGGCCAGCAATAAGACTGCCAGAAACAATTGATGGAAAGGTCCTGATGAGACCTTTACTTGATGTTTCGATTGAGAGAATTTCTCCTTCTGACGTCGGCTCGTTCCAAGAACATGCATCCCTACCGACCTGGGCCCTTTCTCCTGTTTCTTGAGACGCCAGGTAGCTGGAGCCGATGAGCCGCAGCCTGAGGCTTCCTTGCTTCTTGGCGTTTGACGTTGCCAGCCTGGGCAATTCCTACCCCTGATGATCGACAGAGCCCACGTCTGCACTACACCACAACCCACCCAAAGCGGCTGAGCGCAGAAACAAACGGCGCCCTTCTCTGGCACCTCCTCGCCGAACCTTGCATGGTTTTGGCGGCATCCCCACCCGTCAAGACCCGACCCCAAATCGTCTAAGCTTTCTTCTCCGCTCGGACTTTATACCGTATGGGCTGTGTTGGCTGAACTTGGACCGATCTATCAACGTCAAACCATCCGGTATCTGAGCGGTCACTCCCGGGGTTCGGCTTCAACGGCACTGGCAGCTGGCGATGCTTTTGACATTTTGTCTCGGGGCAGACATCAGTTCTTCCAATTGGTTAGAATTGAGGTCTTTATCTGCCTAACAGCACCTATCGAGTTGATCCATCCTTCTTCACAGCATATAATTCCCGGAATTACGAGCACATGCACCGTGCATGCACTTGGTTCTAAGAGACGGTGAATGTGACCGAGTAACACCTGCCAAATTAAAGCTATCTGTCTGACAGGATCTTGAACAGAACATATATTTATCCGGGGGAAAAAAGGCAGTCAGTGCTCTAGAATAGTCTCTTGAATTAGGCTCAGATATTCGGGGGCCAAATAATATATAACATTGTATTGTATAACTAGATAATTAACAAATATCTCAATGCAAGGCCTTAATCGTTTTTTTGGGGGGGTTTAGGGGGGGAACAGTCTTTTTTTCCTTTTTTTTTTCTCATTTGTCTTTTTTCTTTTCCTTCTTCTTTTTCTTCTCTCGTCCCCCCCCCCCCCTTCCCTGTTCTTCTTCTTTTCTCCTTCTGTTCTGTTTGCTTCTCTTGTGTTTTTTATTCTGTTTTAAGGTCATGATAGAACAGGAAGACAACGGACCTGTTCATATTCGAAGGTCATCATGCAGATTGAAGATAATCTACAATGAGGCAGGTAGGCCAGCACTTTGCACCAATGGGTTCTCTGTCGACGTGTCCTCCCCCTGAATGGATGCTGAACCATCTACATCTGTCAGACACTGGTGTGTTATTGGAGACTCATTTGATCAATTCTGATGCCGCTTTTCACCGCGGTCATCATCTGGAGACATTGGCAGGTTTGTCTTCGTCGGGGGTAGAGAATAGACCAGCAGCTCAGAGCATCATATAGTGCCAAGGTTTGGGTCCCGGTCGAGGGCAGTTTTAAAAGGACATGATCGGCAAAACGTCGATGCAATATTGAGCTTCTTTATGTTGAGATTGATAGGAAGTCACGAAATTGGTTTTGTTAAGGAGCTGCTCTGTGAAATGCTTCTTTAATCTAAGTAGGTAGTTGTGACTTTGGCCATCACTAGAGGATCCATCCACTAACATAGTAAGTATATTGATAGAGTTACATATGCGCTATAATACTGTTAATGAACTATTTCAAATGGTGGCTATTCTGTCTTTGGGCCAATTAATCCCACACACAAGTGCTGCTACAATACTTCAGGTACCTACTATACCTATACTAATTAGTAGCACAAGTTCTTTGGTACACTTAAATATCGCTGCGAAGTAGCTGTCACAGACAGAACCATTACTCTAATGATAGACTGCTATTACAGCGATACGATTACGTGAAGCTGTACCGTCACAACATTAAAGTTGATCCCAGCTATTCGAGGAAGGCTCCAAGGTTATCAGCAGACAGATAATCCCACCAAATGTCCCACAAGAGGTCCTCCTACGATTAGTAGCTATCCTATGAGAGGTGGCCGCAGTGCAAGATAAGAGATTATCTCATGATAGCCTATCCTACGATATCATCCTATAGCAGGTTATTCCCTTGCCGATTATCCCGTCGTCGATTATCCCGTCGTCGATTATCCCACAGTCGGTTATCCTTAGCATACTACTGAAACAGTTCCTTTTATGGCAGGAACCTCCACGGTCGCTTATCCCGCTGCAGGTCGACCAAGGCTCAGTTCCAAAGGATCGTCCCATGAGTAGTCATCTTCAAACCAGACTGCTAATTGAAGCCTCAAGACGATCATTTGATTCATCGGCAGCTCGAGCTATAGTCACTTGGAACGCAGCTGGACCTTCTGATTGCTAAATTGCTTTTTTTTGTGGAATTCAACGCGCGTGCTCTAGACTGAGAGGTCTAAAAATATCAACCAGCAATAGTGTTTCACCCCATTCGTTCGTCCAAAACTTAGAATGCTGTCCGGTAGCAAAGAGTCTGCTCCCACCCATGCCAGCTATCAAAACCCCAAATTAGAAGTCAGAGCTGCTCCAACAACGATTGCCATGGTGTCTAGCTGCTCTATCAGTGGCGGACCATCCCCTTGATGAAGCTCGAGCAGGCCACTTTCGATCCCCAAGCTGCAGTTCTCCAGATCTGTAGGAGTCATAAATCCGCTAGCTGTTGCCCCCAGGTCTTGATAGTCATGATGTGATAAATATGCTACAAGTAAACTGTCAGAATTGCCAGCTCACCTCGTGTCCCGTTGTCGATTGGCAGGTTCCAAAGTTGCGGGGATAGACAGTCGCTACTCCCCAGCTAGCCGAGGTAGTCCTCGTCGTTTGGATCATCGCTATCGTCAAAATCACCACAAGAATCCTCCACGTCGGAGTCTTCGCTGTCGCCATCACTGGTGTCATGGCCTTTCCGTTTGTTGGCAAAGTCTGCCAGGAGTTTTCGCAGAGTGTTGGCTGCCCATCCCTTGCCAGCCTCTAATTCCATGATGGCGCTTTTTTGGTTGCTCTTCGCGTCTTGGAGGCGCTTCATGGGCTCGTCGATCGTGCCCTTGGCGAGGAAGTTGACACAGTGGGTTGGCTTCTTTTGACCTATGCGATTCACGCGGCCGAATGCTCGCTCTTCGACGCTGCGATTGAACCATGGATCTGTAATAATGACCCTGTTTGCAATTGCTGGATATCTGAGTCAGCTGTCAAAGTAATAAAGAGGAAGATCAAGTGAGAATGGGGTGTAGTATGATTCTTTGCGCCCATATCCCTCCTCCCCCAACAAGAATGGCTGTAGCACAATAAAAGGCTTTGAGGGAAGCAGCGAAATTAATGAATTGAACGGCGCCAAATACTCCCTGCAGAGTTTAATATTGTGCCCGGGAGCTGCTTACTGAGATTGAGCGCCTCACCCCCGCACTTCATCGAGATAATCTGGCGACAAGGTTAGAATGATTGATGGACTTGAGGAGAGTGGGAGTCAGCTTACTAGAACTTTGACATTGGGTTCTTTGTCGAAAAGAAGCCTGGCTTCGCGACGGTCATCAACATTCATCTGTCCAACGAAATAGAGAAAAGCAATGCCATGATCCTCAAGCAAACGCCCGAGCAGGCGGCTGGAACCGATGAACTGCTGGAAAACTGCAAGAAGTTTGTAAGCAATTAAGCAAGCCTTTAGAGGGGAATAGTCCTATGTCCTACCGATGATTTTGTCATTTGGTGCATCAGCCTGCCATTCGAGAATCTGCTCCAGTGTCTTTTTCGTCTTGGATCCCAGCGGGACTGGTTCTTCAGGATGGTCATCCAGCTTCTGAAACAGGGTAGATATTTCACCAACGGGTTGGAAGCCGTTGTAGTCATCGCCTCGCGACCGTCTCTTCCCGTTTCCATCTTGATCGATACCATTCTCTGGACTGTGTGGCTGTATCTCTCCGATGGGTCCTTTGCATCTGCGACATTCTGCGTTTTTCTTTATTGCAGCGCACATCTGCTTGAATTCCTCAACACATCCCCTGCACCACACATGGACGCAGACTTCCGCCTTCACTGGGTCATTAGGAAGCATCCCACACGCTGGGCACAGCATTGCGTCTGTCTTCTTGATCCCAGCATCCAATTTCTTGTCTCCTGTTGGCGCCAAACGGTTGGATCTCCGTTCCGAGAGCCAACGCTCGAACAGGTCAAGCTTTGTGGGCTTCATCCTTCATGCTGGTCAATTGATCGTGAGTCCATAGGCCTTTCTTGATTGCTCCCTCCAGTAGTAAAGGGTGAGAACTGAAAAGTCGGCATTGCATAAATGTCTCTCTGAGGAAGGCGTAGCCAGTTGCTTCATCATTGATGTAGCTTTTGATGGACTCTTGAAGAAGTTCCGCGATGACCAGCTCTTCTGGAGAAAGCTGTACCTCATGAGTGACCGCATGACCGTATGGCAGATTTATAAGAGGTACACCACAAAACTCGCTCCCAGATGTTCTCATGATCGATCTGGGAAGCAGAGTTTCTCTCAGCTTCTGGTAATCTGGCTCACGTTTGCTCTTCTTCTCGCCTTTGGGCTTCTTCTTGCCTCTGCCTCCGCCCTTTGTACCAAATTCGCCGCCAAGGTAATTCTCGTTGAAGTCCGAGAATTCCTGAGCAGAAGGGTGCCGAAGGAATTTTAGATAAGGCCACAGCTCAAAGGCCCCGTTGATAATCGGAGTACCGCTCAATAACCAGCGGTGACAACCTTGGAGATGCATGCAAGCCTTGAAAGTACTGGATTCCCGGTTCCTGATTTTGTGACCCTCGTCAAGGACAATGCGCTGAAAATTTGAAGTGAACAGCAGAGAGGTAGGCTGTTTACTGTCTTTCAGCATTGTGCGGACTTGATCGTAGGTGACTATCAGGATATCAACCTCGAGGGTGTAGTTACGGGAGATCTCTGACGATTTATTCCATAGCATTGCCGTCAGCTGTGGTTCCGTATGCGTCTTTGCCTCTTCCAGCCATTGTGTCGCCGCTGACTTGGGGACGACGACAAGCGTCGTGGAAGAGCCGTCTACTGGTCGCTTACCCTTCTTCTTGACAGGCGCACGGTTGGATACGATGCATGCGAGCATGGACAACGTTTTTCCGAACCCCATGAAGTCGAAAAGGAACCCGGAGCCTCGCTCCGGATCCCTTTCGATCATGGCCATTATTGCGCTCCCAACAATCTGGTGAGTATGGAGCGGAGACTTCAGCCCTTGGACCTTCCACTTGAAGTCATCGACACCCAGTGGTTCTCCGTCCTTCTGATTCACGCATGACTGTAGATCTTTGAATGCGTAGCAAAGGCCGCCCAAGACTTTGACGTGAGCTTTAATTTGTGCCTGGTCGGCTCTGGCCAGTTTCAAGCCTGCGGCCTCTATGGCTCTGAGCGCCTCTTGCAACTGCTTCGGTGCTGTTGAGATAGGCGGCAGCTTCAACTCAGAGTCCCCAGGAGGCTCTGCGCCCTTTCCTCCCATTATGAGACTGTTGGCACGCCCAACAAATGTCATTGCCGCAATCGTCTCCTGTCGGGGCTTCTTGGAGATTCTTGGCTTCTTGCGAGGCTGATCGTCACTGCTGGTCGCTTCGGTCTTTCGCTTCGCATGTGTTGAAGTTTTCTTTGCCCCTTTAGAAAGCTGATCGACCTTTGCAGCTTCTGTATTTTGGGCTGCCTCAGACTCTTGTAGTTCCTTCGAATCCGTTTGTTCATCCACATCCACCGACTCTGGACCTGCGGCAGTGACGTTTGCCTTGGTTCCAACTGAGTCCGGGCGGTTCTTTCCATTCTGATGTTGATCAAGGGCGTTTGTAGAGTTTTCATGTGCTGTTCCCTCGTCCTGCCCCTCCCATTTGACAACAGTCGGCGGAGCTCTGCCCGCAAGCTTCTCTGCTGAGGCCTCAATCATGGGAGAATGATGATCTCCATCGGGCTCCAGGTCGGGCTCCCGCTTGACTGACTTGACGCCGGGCTTTCGGCCCTCTTCATCAGAGATATCCTGTTCAGCTGTGTCAGTCATGTTGGTCGCGATACTGTCCAAACGATTGTCGAATGTAGGTTGCCTTTTCGTGGAAAGTGGTGGTGAGCTAGAAGTTCAGTGGTTGGGCGAAAGTGAAGAAGCAAACAGCTGCAGGCATTCTTTGCAAGTTGGCAGCTTCTGAGGTTGTAAGTAGCGGCAATTGTGGTCTGCCGGTCATCAAAAAGTGCAGCACACAAAGATGTACCAACGGTGACACTTGGTGGTAAGAAGGGAAAATGTAAGACTGGCTGGCAAGGGATTCGAATACGTGAGAGAACTTAAGCAAGGTAGGTGCGTATTTTTGAAGACTTCGGTACCCTTTCCTGTCTGAGACTGGGCCTCGCTTCGGCTGGTAACACGAGCGTCGAGGTCCTTTGGTCTCAGTTGGATGACAGCTGTGTAGAAGTCGCCGAGAGTGCGTTGCTGTGTAGCGCTGTACTATGCGATCAAGTTGAGAAGGAATCGGACAACGATTGGGGGTGGGGGTGGTACGATGAAGGTTGGCGATGTCGTCGATGAAGAGGAATTGAGAGGTAAAATGCCTAGGTCAGGCCTTCGTGAAAATATGATGGCCTTTCAAGATAAGACCAGCTGCAAGTCGTTTGTGTTGGCTGGAGAAGGGATGTAAGATGCCACTTGAGCATACCAGCGAGATCAGGATTGTGAGAGTTGGAATCTTGAGGAATTGGACCACTTAGCGATCTGGGATGGATCAGAAACAACTCAGCATACCTACTTGTACCATAAATCGCTTTAAGAAACGCAAGTACCTAGGTACTTAAGTTGGTAGGTAGGTATTTCCAAATGTTGGAAGGCACTTGGACACAAACGGGTAACCTGTGCCCTCCCAACATTTGACATGGCACAAAACATGTCTAAGATACGACAGACTTCTCTATCAACCAACGCATTGAGACTTAAATGGACTCAAATGTTTTCAAAATCTTCTGCACTCATCCCATTTTATACAGCTTTCTTTGCACATTTGCTTGTGGTAGCTGGCTGCTTGTATATACTTAGTGATTGATCAGAGTAATGAAACTAGACCATGTCAGATTTGTGCGCGTTGTTAATTGCTTATGTATGGTAATGGAAGAGCGACGAGAAGGTGCACTAGATCAACAACATGGCTGATGATGGCAGCACACTTGGAGGAGACGGTGTTGAGAAGGTTGCTGTCCAACTTGTTCGACTGGATGAAACCGGTCCCTTGCTATGAGATGGGGAGAATCATGAAAACACTTGAGGCAGCGTGACTGCATCGAGGTACTAAGAACATTGAGTTAGGAGTATGTTGTTGCCCCTGGGAATTCACACATTCGAGAACCCCGCGCTGATGAATTTGCTCAGATTCGAAAGCAGCGGATTGTCGTTGACACCGATGAACGTCCTCGGGGGTCACGAATGAATTGAGTATCTACAAATACCAGGTGGTGGGATAAATGAAGAACGGCCAAATATCAAAAGAAACCTTTTTCTTCTGTGCTGAGTCTCGAAACACGCTGATGACTCGCGACTTGGACATTTGTTGCCCCCAGTTTCCAGCGGTATCGTCGGTATACTGGATTTTGATATAATGTGATGGGGCCCGGGGGCAGTGGCTAAAGGCCATGGACGTCCCACCAACTATGTAAAGTGTTGACAAAAAAAGCCTTCCACAGTACATGGCGAGAACGTCGCCTGAGAGTACTGTTCCGGTTATGTTACAGTGCTGGGTTATATTGTTGAGATAGAGTCGGGCGGTGGTGACCAAGGTGTTGCGTTTTCCCTGCTTGGGAAGAATAGGCCTGCTCGAGGGCAAGATTTGGGCAATGATTGACTGTAATGAGCCGAAAAAAAGTTGACAATGAGAGGAGTTGTTCGGTTTTGCTGGTGAAGGATCAGAGCGGGAATAGTAGTAATTCACTAATTGTTTATTCAAGGGAGAATTATTTCATTTTCCGTGAACAATTAAAATATTTTGATCATTAACTCTCTAGATTATAAATTACAAAGAAAATTCAAAATAACAGAAGGCTTTACACATTTACAACCCACACACCCATTTGGCTAACAAGATATGTTGAAATAAATGAGCATTGGAGGAGGAAAGCCAGCCTTTCAAGATGGTGGGCTACAAAGATACATGGATAGGGCGTTACAGTGCGGCACCTTGCTAGCGTTCGGGTCCCCTGTCCATGAACCCTACACAGGCTGTCAGGGTCCATGCAACTAGTGGAAAGCACCGTCGCTTCTCCGGCCTGACCCCTGTATACTAGTAGTTGCCGTCCTACAGGGCGTCAGCCGTGTCGATCGAGGCAAAGCGGTCACCGAGCAGTTGGTCTGACAAATCCGGAATGCGTCTTCCCTCAGCGCACCGCTCAACTCAACTCGACATTCTTTTTGCACCTCTGTCTTAACAACAGGAGCTGAGACACTGTCGACACCCATCATCATGAAATTGTTCAACCTCCTCCAGCTGCCGGCGCTGCTGGCCGCCGCCTTGCTCAGCCCGGCCCTTGTTTACGCAGAGCATACCAGCAACTGGGCCGTCCTCGTCTGCACGTCGCGGTTCTGGTTCAACTACCGCCACCTCGCCAATGTCCTCTCCATATACCGCACCGTCAAGCGCCTGGGCATCCCAGACTCCCAGATCATCCTTATGCTGCCCGACGACATGGCCTGCAACCCGCGCAACGCATTCCCCGGCACCGTCTACTCCAACGCCGACCGCGCAGTCGATCTATACGGCGACAACATCGAGGTCGACTACAGGGGATACGAGGTGACCGTCGAGAACTTCATCCGCCTGCTCACGGATCGCGTGGGCGAGGAGACACCAAGGAGCAAAAGGCTTTTGACGGATGATCGGAGCAACATCCTGGTCTACATGACGGGCCATGGTGGGAACGAGTTCCTGAAGTTCCAGGACGCGGAAGAGATCGGTGCTTTCGATTTGGCCGACGCCTTTGAGCAGATGTGGGAGAAGAAGAGGTATGATCCTGCCATGCCGCATCCAGGCCGCCACAAGAGAAGGCTAACATATACTCGCGTTGCAGATACCACGAGATCCTCTTCATGATCGACACGTGCCAAGCAAACACGATGTACACAAAACTCTACTCCCCGAACATCATCGCCACCGGCTCGTCGGAGCTCGACCAGTCTTCGTATTCTCACCATGCGGACAACGACGTCGGCGTGGCCGTCATCGACAGGTATACGTACTACAACCTGGAGTTCCTCGAGGGTGAGGTACGCGATCTTAGCAATAAGAAGACACTGGGCGACCTGTTCGATAGCTACACATATGAGAAGATACACTCTCATGCTGGCGTGCGATATGACTTATTCCCAGGCGGCGAGGCGGCCGCCAGGACGAGACTTGTGACGGACTTCTTTGGCAACGTGCAGAACGTGGAAGTGGACGGAACAAAGAACAACACCCTTGAAGAGGACCTGTTGGCACTGAGCAAGCATATAGCGGAGTTGAGGACGCGAATTGGCGAGGAGGAGAGCGAGGACACGAAGGACAACGTGACGCAAGGGGACAAGAAACGCGACATCACCAACAGCAGGGTCAAGTCTGCCAAACCGTTGACGGATGACAATTGGTGGGCCAAGAAGCTCCTGGGGGCTGTTGTTGTGGGAGGTTGTGTGTCACTCTGGGGCCTTGGTTCATTTTTGGAAAAGTCGGCTAGGTGAAGATACATTTTCTTAATGAGCAATTGATTTCAAAACCTTGGTAATTTCATACGTGCCTCTTGGTGTCCACGAAGCCGAATTATTCGCACTGCACATGGTGCAGAGAGACGAGTTTCAATATGGAGCCCACAAGTGTTTGCAAAACCCATTTTCTTTTTACGATGTGCATATGCACATAAAATGCGTAAAAACTGTGATAGATCTACTAAAGTCTTGGACTGTTGCGAATAACCAAGTCCAATACAAGCCGAGGTTGGTGTGCTTGGAATGATCGAGGTTGGAGCCCAGTAACACTTGAACCCACGCCGCCTGTTTGAGCGCGACCTCACAAAAACTTCACCCTTTCAATCCGCCAGATACCACTTACCTGTACCATGTCCAACCACAACGCCAACTATAGACAACACTCATACATTAACTCTGGGGTCACTTGAGGCTTTCACCTGAACCAGGGCCTCCAATGCTCAAGCGAGCCCAGACAAATTATTCAACATGAAGAACTCAAAGGTAGGTCACATTCTCTGCGCGACACACGATGCAACTGAGTCTCATGCAGAGAAACAGATCCTACCACTTCGTGGCATCAATCTTTCGTCGAAACCACTCAATCACAGAGCAATCGCATGGTCCTGTGACGCAGAGCTAGCTGTTGCAGCTGACGACTCCCTAGTCGTGTATCTGCCAGAATTCCCCATCCTGGACCCCAACGATGAGGACGAGGAAGAGGACGATGAGCCCATGGCCGAGGATGACCCGCCAGACATGCAGGTGCAGGACGGGTTCCTCTCGTCGCGCCTCCCCAAGAAGTACGGCGAAGGAGACGATGACGACGACGACCGGCTCGAGGAGGACTCCGAGGACGACGACATCGAAGCGCCACCGGCCAGCCAGACCAACGGCGCAGGGAAGCCCGGCGGCGGGGGCGACACGCACCAGGCCGCGACGCGCGCCAACATCGACCCGCTCGACACGTCGGACCCGCGGCGGCAGTTCTTCGACGGCATGCGGCACTTCCCCGTGTCGTGGCCGTACCTCAGCGCCGAGCTCAACGCGCACATCTGGGAGGCAGCGGGCCGGCAGATGCCGCTGATCCACACCAACGTGCGCGACCACCTCGACCGCGACGTCACGCACATTCTCGACGCCATGCCCAAGGACGCCGAGCAGGAGGCCGAGTATTTCGAGAGCGGCACCGTCATCCCCTTCCACGAGATCAACCACCATCCCGGCGCCGGCGTCAATCTGATCGGCTCCACCGGCACCAGCATGAACCACGTCGTCGGCGTCGAGTGGTCGCCGAGCGGGCTGGGTCGGAACCGCCGACCCGTTCTGGCCGTGCTGACGGGGTGCGGCAGCCTGGCTGTCTACGGCGAGGGCTGCGCGCTGCCCTTTGGCAGCATGGTGCGGCCCTTGAGGAGCGTGGCTACGAAGGGGAGGGGGGCGGTCAGGGACCTGGCAAGCTGGGTGGTGCTGTGGGCCGTTGGCGAGAACTTCGTCTTGCCTGGACAGGAGAAGTATGGGTACGGAGAGTTCATCAAGGCATTTTCTTGGAGCCAGGAGATTGGCCCTGGGAAAGCCCTGCTTGGTTATATGAATGATATGAGGGAAATCGTGATCCTGTCTGTGGCGACCGAGTACAGGACATCCAAGGAAGATAGCCTCGAGGAGGCGGTTTGGAATGTCCAAGAGGTCTATAGGTTTGAAGTCGAATCGCCTCATGGACAGCAGGATGTAAGTCGAGAACAACCTTCTTGTCCGAGACTCGAGCTAATGTCGGCCGCAGGTCAACGACCCAGACTACTTCCCGGCAGGATCAAGCTACTGTATACGATGGAGCCCATGGCTCCAAGCACGAGATACATGGACATGTGTGATATCCTACATGGACAGGAACTATGTTGGCTTTCGGAGAGTCACACTGAACGTGCCGAATTGGAAGCCCAGCGAGGCACCAGAGATCAACGTTGACCCCAACGATTGGGACGGCCGCTGCATTCACCTGGGCGCGGATGCTTTCTTGGAATTCGAGAACATGGTGTGGACTGTTTCCAATACGAAGCTTTGCCGTGGCTTCATCGCGACGCCTCTCGTTGCCGAGCATTTTGAGGTCGATCTTGCCCGCAGCAATCCCGACAGGCCAAAGCCTGAACACTCCACCGAACAGTGCAATACCTTGTTTCCCAACCACGACGTGATCACCAACCCCATCACAGGCCTGGTAGTCCACCCTGTCAGCTTCCAGACCGTCAGCCCATCATTAGTACCCTTCTACACCGCCGTCAGGCTCTCCGCAACAGCCACAAACCTTGGATGGTGGGAGTCGAACCTCACGAAGCCTGGTGATCGGGATGAAGAGCCACAATGGGTGACCGAAGTCCAGCAGAAAGTCAGTTCGATGCTGCCTCAGGGCCTAGCCGGCCGTGTGGGCATCTTCGGCGACGACGGGGAAGATGGAGACGACGGCCTGGAGCCCGACGAAGGGGCACCCGCCGGGGACGTAGGACCTGACGACGACGGCGACGACGAAGCCGGGTCACAAGTGTCATCGGATGACGAAAACGGCTCCGCGGACGGCTACGAAGGGCCCGACGTCCACCCCCAGCGCATACGAGTCTGGGGTCTGGCCATTTCGCCGGGCGGCGGCTCGACGGCGGTGCTCACCACGTCGCAGATGACGCAGAACCCCGAGCGCGGCGGCTGGCACAGCCACCGCAGCCGCGTGATGTTCGCATACTCGGAACGTGGGGCGGCCCCGCGGCGCCACCAGATCCTCCTCCAGCAGCAGCAGCGGCAGCGGCCGCCGCAGAAGGTACCGGAGCTGGAGGACCTCATGGACCCCACGCTCGGCGGGAGCGGGTGCGGTGAGGAGGACAGCGCGGTCAATGTGGACAAGCTGACCACCGAGGCCAGGCTGTGGGAGTGGATGTACGGCGGCGGGCCCGGCGTGCCGGGCATCACGCACTACGCGTACCCTGCGGATGATGAGGAAGCGGCCGCCGACGGGACCGTCAGCCCCGGCAGGGCGGCGCAGGAGGCGAGGGACGCGCTGGCGCAGGCGAGGCGCGACAGGGTCAGGGAGATCTTCCGACCGTTCGCCGAGGGCCAGACGTGCGGCATCTGCGACGACGGGAGGACCAGGTTCGTGCGCGCCGCCCAGGGCGGCGGGAAGGAGGGTCATCAACTGAACGGCGGCGGAGGCGGCAGAACCGCTGACGGGGCGGTCGGGGCCCAGCTGGATTGCGCGTGCGAGAACGGGCACCGGGTCGCGGTGTGCGGCGCCTCGGGGCTGGCGATCGGGGAGCCCGGGATATCGCGGTGCTGTGGGGTGTGCCGGTCGCGGTGTATCAACGTCGACATCCTGGTCGAGCAGGTGCTGCTGCCGGCGGGCAAGGCCGCGGAGGCGGAAGTTGTGAGGCGGGACATCACGGGCGACGTCTGTGTGCGGTGCGGTGGGAAGTACCTCGACTAGGGAAGGGGTGCCGTGTCACAGTACTCGCTCACTCTCATCGGGGCCTGATTGGAATTCAACGCAGATGTGTCTTGCGTGTCTTCTAGATGACTGTCTAGATAAAGGATAACAGGAAACTCAGAAATGTGTCCGCCCACTCTAGATGCTGAGAAGCAAGGGATTCTAGTAAACAACTCTTGCAGGCCACGATACAGCCAATCGATATCCTCCTCTATACCTGGATCTGGGCCGAGTTGATGCGACCTTGCTCACAGCAGCCCCGAAAAGACCTTGTTAACCAAAGCGCGCCTTGCTTTTCTCTAAACCACACAATCGTCTATCCTCTAACCAAACGCCTTGTTCATAGCCTGGTGCGCCAGTTCCACGCCCAGGAAAGTCGCCGCGTTCGCGGGAACCGCCCTCGCCAGGGCCGGGCCGAAACCAGGGAAGAACGACCTGATGCCGCCCTTGCCGTACAGCTCGCGGATGATGCCGCCGACGGTGACGTTGCCCTCGGAGGTCTGCAGGCGCGACTTGACGGTGTCGACGGGGAAGACGGGGATCCACATGGCGACTCCGGCGGCGGCGCCGGCGCAGGTGACGGCGGTGAGGCTGAGCTGGCCGCTGGGCTTCCCCGTGGCCGGGTCGACGGGCGTCAGCTTGCGCTTGATGTACTCGTAGGCGGCGAAGTAGGCGGCGCTGCCGGGGCCGTCGCGCGCGAGGGTGGCGGCGCTGCCGCGGAAGACGGAGCGCACGCCGCCGTCGCGGTACAGCTGGCGCACGACGTCGAGCCCGCCCGAGTAGCGCGGCTTCTCGCCGGGGGCCAGGCGCTGGTCCTGGACCTGCAGGATCACCTTGACGCGCTCGAAGGGGGCGGTGATGGCGGTCATGGGGATGGCGGAGAAGAAGCCGGCGGCTGAGACCTGGGCGATGGAGAGGGAGCCGTCGGCGGAGGCGTCGGTTGCGCTGCGGACGATGGTCTTTCCTAGGTCGTAGCCCCAGAAGGAGACGGCGACTGTGTATCCCAAGGTGGGTCAGTACTGGCAGGAGGGAATAGTATGGGGAATAGTAGGGCAGCAGGGCATAGACGCAAACGTACACATGGGGGTGACACCGACGAGGGGTGCGCTGACGCCGGCGTAGAGGCCTCTCTTCAGGCCATCCCTCGCGATGCTCTTGCGCACGACATCGACGGCACTGGAATAAACGCCCTTCTCGGCGGTCTGCAGGCGCACCTTGACCAGATCGAAGGGGTGGCCGACGACGACGGCGCAGAGGCCACCGAAACCACCGGCAGCGAGGGAGCGCAGCTGGGCGAGGCCCGCGGAGGCGGCTACCTTTGCTTCTGCCTTTGCCTCGTCCTTGGACTCTGCGATGTGTGGTATCTTGTGGCCGAGTTGGGTCGGGACTGAGTTTTGGATGGCCTGGTTGATTGTGGCGGCGGGGTTCTCGTTGGAGGCCATGACGGCGGCGGACAAGTCAGCTCTGCAGCCAGCAGCAGCAGCAAGTGGTTTGGACAAGTCGATGCAGTGGATGCGTGCTTGACGAGATGGTATCGGTATCGGTGGTTGAGGCTGGCTGACCGAGTGTCCGAGCCGCTTTGTCCTTGTCGCACTCCGGCGCTCCCTCTGTGGTGGCGGTGGTCAATCCCCGTCCGTCCGTCCGCCCGTTGTCCGAAATGCGCCTAGCTCTCGAGCGTGCGGTTTCTACGCTGCTTCGTGGTGGAGGATCGAGGCGCCCGTGGTAGGATGATGTCCCGTAAGCCGTTCAAGTCAATTGTGCTGATACACTTGGCTTCTGATGTTGCGTCTGCCGTTTTTAATTTTTCTTAAACGTTGGGAGTCTGAGGGCCGGGTTGGGAAGTCCCGCGGTATATAGGTCGCATCGGACCTTGGGTCGCGACGTCACGGCCGAGCCTCGGCTAACTTTTTGGTGGTGTGCAGGCGATACAGGGGGCTTAGTGCAGAGTGTCCCCCACGTCCCTCGTCCAGCTTTGGGCTTGTACGCCCCGAAAGTGCTGCTGGTCATCTGCGTCGGATGGTGTTGATGATGACTCGGGGTAGTCGAATCGCACAGGAATGACTTTGTCCATCATCTAGAAGTCTCTCGATCATTTGTCTTATCCCTTGACTGTCACGGACGATGTGTGGAATTTGAGCCCGAAAAGAAGCCTCGGCAACTCAATCGCATCTCTCCATTATCGGCAAGACGGCTCCATAAATTCTTGCGCCAGCTGGGGATGGGGTCGGGGGAGGGAATGGGTCCAGATCCATCGTCGAGAACAGGACTAGAACTGTCAGGCGGGATCCCCCAGATTTCGTGCGTGTACCCACTCATCCCACGCTGCTGAGTCGAATCAATGACAGTTGGCTCGATCCGGACCTGGACGCTCACGGCTCGATCCCACTGACAGCCGTGACAGGGCGAGACGACTTCATCCGGCGGGCCAGGGGAAGGATGGGACCAACTCCATGTCCGGCAACATGGAGAAAACTTACTAGCCCAGCCCTGCGCCCTGGTTTCTGATTTCTGATATCTGATCGTCGAGAGTCGCGGACAGACGGAGGCCAAGCACAGCCCAGGACGCGAGCCAACTTGGCAATCAACAGCCAACATGACGCCGGGTTGGATCTGCCATGACAGCATCTGAAGTCCAGAACCGGCCTCTCAGAACTGGAGGGGTGATGAGTTGGCCTTCCTTTGACAAGCACACAGATTGCCTGGAGTGTTGATCAGATATATAACTCGTGGATGCTGGAAGGAGGGAGGGGAGAGGGGCATGGTCATTTGACATGGATTCTGTCATGCATCGTATGAGACCACAGCAACGGTCACACACACACAAACATGTTGCTACCCCAATCCGGCACGTTTCCCCCCATTCTGGAGGACCTACGACCTACTGGCCATTCCCAGTCCATAGCCCGTCAGTGACAGGTAATAATAGGAAGATCAATGCTCCTCAGTGAACTGTTGGCTTTGCCCGGCACCTCGGACCTGTATCCACTCCACTCGGCCCGCGCCGACAATCTGGACTCCCTGGCTTTTGACGGGGCCGGGCTCCGGTTGCCCGGCCGTCTGGGTCCGTACTTCGATGAAAAGAACCAGACATTTCGGGACGGATTTGCTGAAAGTGAAAGCCTCACCATTTACTCCCCATCAAGTCTATTCTATCACGTCTATGTCTCGGGAATTGGGATAAACCCCTACAGGACAACCCCCTATCATAATTTGAGCATAGGATAACTTCTCAGAAGCCTCCTCTGTAATGACCTTCCTCCTGTGGTATCACCTCCTGTGGTACAACCTCTCGTGGGACAACCTTCTGTGGGATAATCTCATTTGAGATAATCTCCTGTAGGATAATCTCCAGACGCAGATAGGAGCGGGTGAGCAGTTTGCATGAGTCCTTTGGGCCCGCCGTTCGAGCCTGAAAACATGATGCCCAGGACAATTCATGATCTAGAGATCTGATAGCTGGTTTGATACCACCTGAAAATACACCCATATGTATGAGTGGGTATTCAAAGTAAGTTCGGCGTTGACAGTAAGAGAATCAAATGACATGGAGTGCATTTCAGGGACAGCCTTGTGCTCTCCAGGGCACCTAGTAGGTCTATCCGAATGCAACACAGTAAACGCCCATTAAAGAGTTGCCGTGATGGTTCAAATCGCCCCTCCCAGCGTCAACCCCTCCCCCTCCTAATCTCCAAACCGAGTCCAAATCCACCCCCAAGGCGGTTTTCGAAATCACAGGGAGAAGTGCATATGCTTCTTTGTTGTTTTGAATGATAAGCGAACTTCAACTCAAGTCACCAGTCGCATCATTCGGCAATCCCTGTCATCAATCGGTCATCGCAGGTTCTCGGACCCTTTTGCGGCACCCTGCAAGGTCATGCAAGATCCACAGCCGAGCGCCACTTCCACCCGTGGGAATCGCCTTCAACAGCGACAGTGAAGACTAATCACTGCCATCTGCTTCAGCAACTTCATAACAACGTAACCAAAAAGAACCCAGAGACTACAGCTCCTCCTTCTCCTAAATACTCCCTGGCCACCCGCAGTACTCGACCCCATCACCGGCGGAAAACAATTTCAGCTTCTCTGCCACTTTCTTCTCCGCCACACGCGACATGGCCATGTCCTCAACCCCAGGTTCCGCCGCCTTGCTGCGACGGCAGCTCAAGCAGATGCAGACAGATAAGGACATACCAGGAATCAGCTGTGGCCTCGTGAGCGACAGCAACATTTACGAATGGGAGGTCATGCTCATGATAAACGACGACACAAAATACTACGGAGGTACCTCCAAGCCCCATTCCCTCCGCCCCCCCTTCAACCCCTCCACCCTGGGCCCTCTCTCCCTCGCCTCCTCCAACCGCCCTCATTGACTCAAAACCCGCTGACAATTCCGCCCTGTCTCGCCTCCAGGAGCAAACTTCCGCGCCCGCCTAAAGTTCCCGTCCGAGTACCCCCTCATGCCGCCGGCCCTGACGTTCCAGGACCCGATCCCCTTCCACCCAAACATCTACCCGGACACGGGCCTGCTGTGCATCAGCATCCTGCACCCGCCGGAGGAGGACAAGTACGGCTACGAGGCCGCCTCGGAGCGCTGGAGCCCCGTCCAGACCCCCGAGACCATCCTCCTAAGCGTCATCAGCCTGTTCGCCAGCCCCAACGACGAGTCGCCCGCTAACCCCGAGGCCGCCAAGTTGCTGCGCGAGGAGAGGGCCGGCGCCAACAAGGACTTCCGGAAGAAGGTGCGGAAGTGTGTCAGGGAGAGCCTCGGGGAGGACTGAGGATAAAGCATACTTGGCCTTTCATTGTCTATCTTTTTTCCTTCTCCTTTTCCCTTTCCTGGGGTTTCGGAGGAGCCGGAGTGACTGGCGGAGGGAGTTATGGAGGACGTCAGTGTGGCAGTAGATACCCTACAACAGTTGTGAGCGGCGCGTTGCATACCAGGCCGGTGGCGGCAGTGACATCCCTTCCGAGGAGCAAACAGGCTGGCAAGACTGGAGGGTCAACCCGAGAACGGTGGGCGGCTGTGCATGGGCAACCAAGAAATTGGGCGCTGGAACCGCATTTGTAGAACTCTGGTGGTCCATCAAACTGCCTGTGCATCAATTTGAATCTGAAGCGTTTGTAGCGAATCATAAGGCTGGGAGGCAACAGTTTTATTCTACCAGAAGACGTTGTGACTATGAACTTAATCACACAAAACTGATCGGGGGAAACATTGATTGTGGCGTGAACACATTTCTGGGTGAGGCGCCTCATTCCGCAGGGAACCCCAAAAGAGGCTTGACGACCTCATCCCACTCCTCGTCCCACCGGCGGCTGCCCTCCCTCACGGCGCCCTCCCTAAGCCTCGCCAGCTCGTCCCGGCCCCCCTCGGCCAGCAGCCGGCCCATGGCGTCGCCCAGCTGCGCGGACGTCTCGAAGCCACACCCGTTCTCGCCCTCCCTGACCAGCTCGCCGAAGCTCTCGTAGCCCGAGTACGCCAGCACGGGCAACCCGGCGCCGAACATGTCCACCACCTTCATGGGCAGGTCGACGCCCGAGCTGCTCATGTGCAGGCAGATACCCAGGTCGGCGGCCGCGAGGAGCCGCGCGTAGTCGTCGAACGCCAGGAACGCCGTGCGCACCGTGGTGCCCGGCAGCCTGCCCGCGGCGGCGAGCCTCGCGACGTCGGCCTCGTACGCCGCCCGCTGGGGCCCGCGGCCCGTGATGACGACGAGCAGGGGCGCCCGACCGCCGGCGCTGCTGCTGCTGCTGCTGCTGCTCGAGGAATCGTCGCTGGCATACTGCACCAGTGCGTCGAGCAGCAGGCCAAAGTCCTCGTCGGGCGTCCAGGACGTGCTGCTCACGACGAGCCGCTGCTGGCCGCTCATGATGGCCGGGGCGAAGTCGCGGGTCTCGTCGACGGCCGCGAGGTGCGACTCCCGCTGGCCGGGGGAGGAGACGGGCTGGAAGATGGCGGCGGGCCGGTCGTGCATCGCCACGATGGGGGAGCGTATGTTCCACGGCGCCGCGCGCAGCTGCCGCTTCATGGCGTGCGTGACGGTCAGGTTGGCCGAGGGCGCGTGGCGGCCGAAGAAGGACTCGTAGAGCTTGGAGATGCGCACGAACGGGTGGGACGGCCCGCGGGTGCCCTCGAGGATGGTCCAGCCGTAGTTGTGCCAGTCTATGATGAGGCGCGTGTTGCGGAGGGTGCATGTCAGCCACGTCACGGCTAAGGTTGGGATTGAAGGCGGGTTCTGGATATTGTGTCAGCTTTTGTGCAGAGTTTCCTTCCCGGTTTCTGGCCAAGCATGCATACCTGAACAAGCAGCCATTGCGCCGGCTCAGTCTCGTACAATAGGACATTGAGTAGGTTGAGAATCTGCCACACAACCTTGAGTGGTCCAGTGATGATGAAAGGGGCAGACTTGGAGCGGAATGCGGCTGGTGGAGCACCTAACGCGCAGACGGTGACGTTGGGCAGCCTTGTGAGAGCTGGCAGCAGGGCTGACTCTGGGAGCTAGTTAGCATGAGGCTATTCGCAAAGAGAGACCTCTGTAGACCAACCATGGTAGCCTATAAGCTCGACGATTCCTCCGTGCTTGGCAATGCTGAGTGCGTGGTATTGCATGCGAGGACTGCGACCGATGTCTCCCAGCACGAGAACCTGGGCTGTGACATGCTTCTTTGAGGCTGGGCTTGACGTTGAACTTGGACGGTATCGCGCTGGGAAGAGCAGAAATGAGGCGACGAGCAGGGTGAGCGCTCCGGCTCCCACCAAAGACAGCAGTATCACATGTAACTCCATCTTGGCCAACGGGGCAAATGAAGGAAAGGATTCTGTCTGGCTATATTCGCTGCTCCATTGAAAGTGGCCGACGCCGCGCGTTGGACCTAAGGTCCGGGTTCTGAGACGTACGTGTACAGATGAAGTCGAGTTTGGATTCGTCAACCATCCAAACTTTTTTCTATACACGTACTCATAAGATTCATCCCATAGATGAATTACACAGACCTTGCGATAGTAAACCCCTGAGCAGTTTACTGGGAACAAATCTCCAAATATCTAAAGATGTGCTCATACCCTGCAGATGTTTCTCAACTTTAATGCATCCCATCTGTTCTTTTGCAGCTGTGGATGGGTTCAAGGTAGCTGCCACGGAGTAAAGTTGACGTTCCTGTCCCGGTCTAGGGTAGCTAGTCCCAGGCTGCTGGTGCCAGATCAGTTGAGTTAGCTTGAGCTTGCCGTGCGCGGCATGCTGCTAACACTGATAATCCTTCCCCCTTGGAGATTAGTCCTTCCTGCATGCAGCAGCGGCAGAGAGGGAAAGGCATCGGCTGGCGCCAAAAAAAAGGAACAAAGGCCGCAGGGCCGCTGAAAGACTTTGGCTGGCTTGCTTGGCTGGGTGCTGGGCTGCTTGGCTGCTGGCTGGCGCGCTAAGCTCAGGGGAACCTTGGGCAGTGATGTGATGACGGCGCACTACCACCCACCCCCACGATTGTCCTCCCCTTTCAAGGAAGGTCGTCCCCAGATTTCCGCGCCCTCCCCTCCGATAACAACAAATGCGACCTCCTCCCTCCCGACTCAGGCTTCGAACCGACTCAATTGAAAGGGACGCGCCTCTTTAAACAATCAGCTCGCCCCGCCATCTTGGGATTTTCTCAGAGGATTCGGGGGAATCAGCCTGTTCCGCCTCGACCTGCTCGACACCGGTTCCGGCACGACGCGAGACCCAATACCAGGGGTCACACAGAACAAGCGGGCCGAGACATCGTGGGCCATCTATCTGTGCGGGGGCCTCCGTCATCCTGTGAGCTGGGAGCCGCAGACGCGCGGATATATCGCCGTCTGCCTCATGATATAGCGGCCTCTTTGCCTTCGGGGAGCCTCGTTTGCTTCTCCGAGCACTCTACGTGCGGTTCAGGGGCAGCACGACTTGCATAACGCCAGAGCTTGGGCATTTCTCGCTCAAGGTACAAGATCAAGATCATGGCCTCCACCTATGTGCTGCCGGGGACCACCATGCCCACCTCTCATCGACACCACGGTCATAAGCATGGACATTCTCGCTCACGCTCGCCCTCGTCTCTCGGCTCCTTGAACAGGTCTTTCAAGATGGATTCGAGCTTCGGTATACCATCACCAAGCCTTGACGACGAGCACGACGACGAGCACGACCACGACCACGACCACGGCCATAGCCACTCGCACTCGCACTCGCACTCCGAACCCCATACCCACGATCACGGTAGCTCGCATTCGCACACACATCCCGCGAATTCAATGCAGCCGCGTCAAAACATCCCTGCCCCGCTGCTCCCAAGCAACGGGTGGAAAACGACATCTACATCTATGGGAAAACACCTTATCACCCCAATAACCGCATCTATCTCTGAGCAATACGAGGCGCCAGAGACGCAGGGCTCTGAGCCTCCCCACGACCACTCTGCAGAGCGCTCGAGATTCACCAATATGTTACTGCCGTACACCTCAAAATGGCCCATATTACACGCTGTGATGACGGAGAAGGACTCGAGGAGAATCTTCTATTTCATGAGGTACGAATCTGGAGAGATAAGCCACGGGGGTAATAATATGCTAATGTCCTATTTTTAATAGCCTTAACTTTTTCTTCATGGCCATCCAGGCTTTCTATGGGTACATCACAGACTCTCTCGGCTTGCTGAGCGATAGCATACACATGTTCTTTGACTGTGTTGCTCTTGCCGTTGGTCTGTTTGCTTCTGTGGCAAGCAAATGGCCGCCCAGTGCCCGCTTTCCCTATGGATTTGGCAAGATTGAGACGCTCAGTGGCTTCGCCAATGGCGTGTTCCTTGTGCTCATCAGCGTCGAAATCATGATAGAGGCCGTGGAACGCATCGTCGAGGGCAGGGAGACGAAGAGATTGGCTGAGCTATTTATCGTGAGCAGTCTCGGGCTGGCCGTAAACCTTGTCGGCATGGCGGCTTTTGGCCATCATCACCACGGCCATGGACACGATCACGGATGCGGCGGACATTCTCATGGACACGCAGAACCGGATTCGCATTCGCATTCCCACCAACACACAGAATCGCATTCTCATTCTCACACGCACTCAGAGAAGAGCAATCATTCGCATGATCATGGTCACGAGCATGGTTCCCACAAGCATACGGAGTCCCACGGTCACGAGCATCATCACCACCACCATTCCCATTCGCACGACAATGAGAACATGATGGGCATATACTTGCATGTTTTGGCGGACACTCTTGGCAGTGCGGCAGTGATCGTGTCGACGGCAATGACACATTTCATTACCTGGTCAGGCTGGGATCCCGTAGCGTCCTTTCTCATCGCAGCACTCATTATGGGATCCGCCATTCCCTTGGTCAAATCGTCCGCGCGACGGCTTCTCCTAACTATTCCGGACGACATCGAGTACACTCTCCGGGATACGATGTCGGGTATTCCGGAATTGCGCGGGGTCGCCAACTACTCAGTGCCCAAGTTCTGGGTCGATGACAGATTCTCGGGCGACGACGCGCCAGGAGGCAAGATGATGGGCGTCATGCATGTTGTCGCCGTACGCGGCGCTGACATGGGGGATGTCAGAGACCGCGTGCGGAAATATCTTTCTACAAGGAACATTGATGTTACGTTGCAGGTTGAGCGTGAAGGCGATAATTCTTGTTGGTGCGGCGTCGGCAAGACACCACTGACACCGCTCACTCCGCTCGCAGGATCGCAGAGTCTTAAGGCGCGTTAGGCGTTGCGTCCTTTCAGAGACATGGCGAGCTTTTGCTGAGGTGGACGTCATATTTGTGTGTTAACTTATCATTCGGTTGCATGAAGGAAGTATTATAGTTATTTTGACACGTATATGGTGTCTATGGTGGCAGAGACACATGCTGTGGCATTCTGTACATTATTTTACATAACTCCCGTTAGAGAGGGTGTTGCAATAGACGAGATACCCGATGATTCCAGATGTCATCTCTATCCTTCCCTCTGATTCAATGGAATCAAGTGGAACGTCTCTGCCCTTTGTAAATATCGCGACTTGAACGCGATGGAGTCTGCTCTCGTGCTGTATTTGGTTTCGTCGTCATTGCTATCCAGAGCCCAAGGATTCACTGCCAATTGATTTGACAATTGTGTCCGCTCTTCAGCACAGTAACGAAGTCCTTTCCGAAAGCAGAGCACTTCTTGACGGGATGACAATCCGCTTTGTGCATCGCCTCCGGCATTGCAGACGCTCTTGTGCGGGAGCCGATACCTCACAGTCTGTGGGTGTGGTCCTTCCTGCATTGATTCCATCCGCGAGACCGGTCTTCTGCGACTGAATTCCCATCATATTGGCAAATCTCAGGCCGCTGCTGGCATACTCAACCATGGTGCAACTCCCTCTCGCTGGATTCGGCCGGGGTCTCGGGTTCGGGCACGGTTGTAGTGCCGATACACCGTACGTTATCTCACTTCTTCGACGTCCCGAAGCCTGCGATGCCCATAGCAGCCATCATGTCTTCCTCGTCGTGCTCGCCCTCGATCCTCACATCCTCGCCGTACTCCATCTTGACGCTCTTGTCCTTCTCCCTTTCCACGCGCCTCTTCTCTTCCGCCTCCTTCCTCTTCTTGCGGCGCTCCTCCCTCTCCCGCGCCTCGTCCTCCTCATGTATCTTGATCCTCTCCTGCAGGCCCGTCGCGCGTTCCCGTTCGAGGTCCAGCCCCTTCTCCCACAACTCGGCGATGCGGCGGTGGACGTCCTCGGCGGACGCGGCCCTGACCTCACCCGTCTGGCCGACGGCGCGGATGTGCTGCATCGAGTTGATATGCTCGACCCACTGCTTGTTGTCCTTGAAGGTCAGGTCGCACGCCTCGCAGTAGAAGCCGGCGCCGCGCCCGCGCTTGCCCACGCCCGCCCCTCCCGCCACCAGCTGCGTCTTGCCCACATGGCTGCTCAGGTCCAGCACCGCGTTGCGCGCCTGCGTGAGGGTCTCGTCGCCAGTCAGCGGCTTGTAGTACTTCTTGCCTGCGAGCTTCGCCTCGTACCGCGCCTTGGACTCCTCGCGCTCCGCCGCCTCGCGCGCCTTCGCCTTGGCTGCGTACTCGTCCACGTCGTACTTCTTGCGGAACGACGTGTCGTCCGAAGCCGCGCCGTAGGCGCCGCCGCTTTGTTTGGACATCGTGATGGACGATGGGCGCGACAAGTTGTGCGTAAGGTGATGGATTGAGCGGGAGGTTGTGAAATGCTGGGTCGGTGTGTATTGACAGAGACTCGGCTGGGTGGCAGGCATACGATAAGATAAGAGAAGCTCCTGGGCTGCTGTTAGTATGAATCTAGGGGCACTTGTAGTTGTACCTAGCTATAGTGTCACAAGAAGTATAGTGGGCTGTCACAATAACATCGATGATCGAGTCCGGGGAATTTTAAGATTTCGGGACCATCGCAACCAATATGAAGTCAAAATTGACATCCTTCTCCAAACACGACATCTGCCACTGTAAGGCTATCACTCGCCCAATATGCTGTACCTCGTAGGACTCGGCCTGTCCGATGAGACAGACATCACGGTAAAGGGCCTGGAGGTGGTGAAGAAGGCGTCAAGAGTGTATCTCGAAGCCTACACCAGCATTCTACTTGTGGACCAGCCCGTCCTGGTGAGTCAAAACTGAGGCTCATGATCCTGTCTCTGATACAAAGAGAAGTCAAAGGGCTAACACTGACACATCAGTAGGAAGCCTACTATGGCCGCCCCGTCATCCTGGCCGACCGCGAAATGGTCGAGTCGAACAGCGAAGAGATCCTGCGAGACGCCCAAACCGAGGATGTAGCATTCCTCGTCGTCGGCGACCCCTTCGGCGCGACCACGCACACCGACCTCGTCCTGCGCGCGCGCGAGCTCCAGATCCCCGTTCGGACCGTCCCCAACGCCTCCATCATGAGCGGCATTGGTGCCGCGGGGCTGCAGCTCTACAACTTCGGGCAGACGGTGAGCATGGTGTTCTTCACGGACAACTGGCGGCCAAGCTCGTTCTACGACCGGGTCAAGGAGAACAGGGAGATTGGCCTGCACACGCTCGTGCTGTTGGACATCAAGGTCAAGGAACAGAGCATAGAGAACCTGATGAAGGGGAGGAAGATCTTCGAGCCACCCAGGTACATGACCGTGGGCCAGTGTGCCGCCCAGATGATCGAGGTTGAGGAAGAAAAGCAGGAGGGTGCATATGGCCCTAACAGCCTGGCTATTGGCGCGGCCAGAGTCGGCGGTAAGGAGGAGAAGTTCGTCGCCGGCACGCTCAAGGAATTGTGTGAACAGGATGAGGTACTCGGGGCCCCGCTGCACAGCCTTGTACTCCTGGGACGGAGAACTCACGAGCTCGAGCACGACTATGTCAGGGAGTTTGCTGTGAACAGGGAGACTTGGGACAGCATTTGGAAGGCTGAGTACGGCAAGCAGCAATGATTACCGGTCACGCCCACGGCTGTTCCTTACAGTCTGGCCCAGTCTCCTAATCAGAGGCCATCTCTTGAGCTTGAGGATTTGCGCAAGCCAGCTCAAGCATAGGAGGCCACGTGCCCAATATTTCTGCTGACCTGGCCGTCTATGAGGTATCAATGGATGGCACATTGGGGGAGGGGGACGATGATCAGTGCCCCTCGAGCGGGGCTGATCAATTGATATATACAGGCTGCCTGACGTCCAACTCGCCCGTTTTGACGCCATATTCCACCGAGCTGCACAATTGGAGAAATGCAGGAGGATAGATAGTCACTATCCGTGACAAATGCTAGGTGCGAAGGGGTGAGGAAGAGCTAGCGCATGTCATCGAGCGTCTCGACGCACAGATGACATCATTAGGAAGGAGGCAAGCGATGATGTCCCCTTCGATGATGATATATTGCACCCATGTGTTGCTAGGCGAAAGAATTGGAGAAGGGACGATTCTGGAGAAGAAATACTTAAGTAGCTACGCGAGTACTTTGCAGGCCTTGCACACAATTCTCATCCCTTGCCTCCTCAGTACCAACACTGATTTCGCTCCAACAACCACACCAATCGTGCCTCATTCAGAGAACCTCCTTGACGTTCACAACTTACGACCAAGATTATTCCCCAACAACCACCAAAGTATGTTGCCTCTCAGTTCACGGCTTATACGGCCATTGTCATGCTTCAGAGTGTCCATCCGAGTGCTCAGTGGTAGCGCCCCTGGATTCCTGGCAGTACCTCGATGCTTCCCATTACCTTCCACTGCTGTCAAAGCTCAAGTCACACGGATGCTGACTTCCTCGCCTAGAAAGATGTCTTTCTCCAACACAAACACAGGCGACAAGCCCGCCGACCCCTACAAGGCCGCCAATGCCGACCCAGACATCTCGGTCGAGCAGAAGATCACAGATCTGAGCGACTTCATTTCCGCCAGCAAGTTCGGCATGATGACCACACGCGATGCCAGTTCAGGCAAGCTTGTCTCGCGGTGCATGGCTGTGGCTGCTAAGGAGTCTGGCGGAATTGACCTACTCTTCCACACGAACACTGAGTCCAACAAGACGGATGAGCTCCAGGACGACTCTCACGTCAACATCTCCTTCCTGAACTCTTCTGGGGAGTGGGCCTCTGTCTCTGGAACGGCAAGCGTGCAGACAGACCGGGAGCTGGTCAAGAAACACTACAACCCCATTCTGAAGACGTGGTTGGGCGATCTCGGAGATGGAAAGCACGATGGAAGTGAGAACGATCCTCGTATTGGTGTGATCCGCGTGAAGACTGTTACCGCAACATATGCCGTTGTCGCGAAGAACTATGTCAGCCGGGTGGTCGAAATTGCGCAGGGCGCTGTGACGGGCAAGCCTGCTGCTGTCAACAGTCTGAGAGAAGTCTCGGAGGCGGAGATTACTCAGTGGAGGGGATCGCATTAGAAACAGCTCGAGAGCCGACGTAGCATAGCATGCCAACTGCCCTTGGGAGTCAGGCCGGCACATAATATCAAGTCTAATTGACCGTTAATACGTCCTTGTCAAGTACATAGATTAATGTCACAATTGTGAAGGGTTACAATCGACGAATCAAGAATCGTCAGTCGGAAAGCTATGTTGCCAGGAATAGAAGGCTCTCATCAAGAGATACCCTGGAACAGAACAAGTTTAAAGGGCTCCAAAGACGGGATGGCGTCGCCAATGGGACGAAACTTACAAGGGTCTCCAAGCATCAAGCATGCTTCAGATCACTTCGTAGGTTCTGCTGATGGGACTGATGTGTTCTCGAAATGCAACCATACCAAAGTGCCAAGAAGTTTCCTTTGCCTGAAAGGGGCACCGTTGCTACTGTCACACTCTTGACACAATCAGATGTTCGCGATATATCTCACTTCATTTTCGTTTCACCCCTTCCTTACACGCAACCCAGAACGTTTCTTTCAGTCACCGCACTTACCATAACCCGATTCGCAACAACCTCAACCGTGACTCGCAATCGACGCGACTGACTGGCTCCTCCGCAGCGCCACTCTGCTCACGGCCCTCCTCAACGAGATTGTGGAGGTGACCTTGCGCAGCCTCGAAGGTCTTTCCTTCGGGCTTGCCCCAGGCTCGGCACTGTAGTACGGCGTCGCCGCATCCTTCCCCGGTTCCCCGTCCATGTACTCGCGCAGAGTCTCGGGCAGCGGCGCCGTGCCGGGCCGCAATAAGCTCCTCTCAAACCCGCAGTTGCTCAACCTGCGGTCCCTCAGCAACGCCTTGAGCTTCTTGTGATAGACCCTGTGGGCCTGATAGCAGACCAGCGCGTAGGGGCTCCTGACAGTCTTCTGCTCGGACATGCGCACTCCCAGTGACATGTACTGAAGTTGCACCGGCCAGAGGAAGCGTTCATGCATCTGAAGTTGCCAGATCGTGTCCCTCGGCAGTACAATGAACGACACCTCGCGCTCGGCGGCGGGGCCCTTGGCAGCGAGTCTCCCCTGTCCGGTAAGGTACTCATCGACTAGCTGCCGTTTTGCCTCGTAGGCGCGCGCCTTCCGCGGGATCAGGCGCGCTGTGTGCACCTCGAAGGGCCGGGCTGGCTTGAGGAGGGCCTCATAGAGCTCCACCGAGTTCAAGGGTGCCTCGATCAGGAAGAGGACTTCATCTGGCCCGATGCGAACGCTATCATCTGGGATGCGCGAAGGGGGCACGGCTTCGAAGATGTTGGTGTACCGATCGTATATGAGCAGACCGTAGTCGTCGTTCCGCTTGGAAGTCGAGCCTGAGGAAGGCTTGGCCGTGGCCGCGGCAGTCTGTTGCAGGACGGGAAACGTGGTAGCCATCAGGTTGAGGCCCACAAAGGGGAAACTTGAGGAAGTTGGAGACCACGATGGGAAGACCGTGAGGAACTTGGTCTTCCAAACTTGACATTTACGAGGGATTGACAGCCATTCATATACCTCTTCTGTCCGCAATATCTGGAGGCACCTGAGTTGGTCATGTTGCAAGTTTCCACATAGACTTTGGGAACTTGAAACAGATGTCGAGCCATGTCTGGATTATCACCTCGGTCTTGTGGTGTGATGGACTGTGCTGTGCATGTTGTGCAGATCACCAAGGCAGGTGGCATCCGTTTTGGGTTGAACGTGTCGACGTCCCGGGAAAGTTTAGACGGAGGTGGTATTGCTACAGCGTAGTAGTCTAGGTGGTAGTTGGTGGACGGCAGGATCCCTGGCTGACGTCGGGAGCTGGTCGCTCTCAGGTTTCATGATCGGGCCCCGGGTGAGGCCCCCCGCTCCTCCAGCCCTGCTGCCCTTCCCCCGTCACACTGGCACAAAACTATCATTGTAGTGTAGTCAGGGTACGGGTCTCGGGCCCGTCAGCTGCTTCGGGCTTTGCCCGTGCCTGCCGATCCTGGGATCTTCCGGCCGTCCTGAAAGCCGGGACCAACTGTGAGGAAACCTAACGACGTGCCTAGATACCTGTTAAGCAATTCCAATCAGACCGGTTTCCTTGTTTGAGTGCTGCAAATAGAGAACAAATAGACACAGATACAGCTGCTGGGGCAAATCTCTCAAAGCTCATGTTCACGTCATGATACTACACCTAGGTAGGCTTCCATCGCACCTTATATCAGCAGGCATCTGGAGCTCCAGGCGGAAGCAGCTGGGAGAGCTTCTAGAAGGGCCTGCCCAAAGTAAGTAGGTTGGAGCTCTCGGAGCTACGCCTGCTCCTTATCCGTCATCCCTCCTTCCAACACTCAACTCTGTGGACTACCCCTCCACCTTCCCGCATTTGCTGTTTGGACAAACACGCAGGAGCCACTTCCACCCGCACCCGCACGCACCTGCACCTGCTGCTGCTGGACGACTTAGTCATTCGCGCACTTTGACCTCCGTTCGCCTGCGGCGTCTCATCGTCCTGACCTCACCTCTTCTCATCTCATCAACCTCCCCATCTCATTCCATCGAGCCCCGATCTCGCATGCCCCCCGCAATCTGTCGAGGACACTCAATCACTGTCGCCTGCCTCGGGCCCGTTGGGGCGGTGATACACGTCCGTCCCTGACACCTGGGCATTTCGCTGACCTGACTTGGCCGTCACTCCGCAACTCTGTCATCTTACGGCGGTTCCCCTCTTCCTCGACCGATTTTCACGCTCAGGCCATCTCGTTCAGGGAGGTTTGAGCAACTGGTGCCTCATACCGTCCCAGTCACTCCTCTCGGTGTCTGCCAGCTCACATCTGAGCCCACGTCTTACGTCATTTGCGACAACGATTTCGGCGGCTGCCCTGACTTTCCTGTGTGAAGGC
Organism: Diaporthe australafricana; assembly: GCA_039880735.1. Taxonomy (NCBI): domain Eukaryota; kingdom Fungi; phylum Ascomycota; class Sordariomycetes; order Diaporthales; family Diaporthaceae; genus Diaporthe; species Diaporthe australafricana. The sequence continues at coordinate 8,507,961 of JBCEDM010000001.1, forward strand.
TTTGTTGTGTACACACCTGCACCAAACTCACCAACCAGATTTGTACGACCCGTTTGGTCATAATGGCGGGAACCGTCGTAAGTCTGCAAGGCATGCTGCTGGATGCCATTGGGTCTAACTATATCCAGGTCCCTTGGGACGGTCGAGACCAGGAGGAGCAGAGCGAGATCCTTTACAATGCCCCCTTGCGCAACAAGAATCGGCTGCTGGAAGATGAGAACATGCACCTGAAGCGACTTCTTCGAGAACACGGAATACCTTGGTCCGACTCTGTTGCCTCTCACCACGTCTTTCAGTCCAACACCGCGCACGCTACCTCGGGACGCAGGCGAAGCTCCCGTCTCTCAGCTGCTGGCCAACATCGCTTCCCTCATCTACCCGTAGAGGTCATTCTCAGGATCCTGCATTATGCGCTGGTTGCAGACGGTCCTATCATTGACCCCCTGTCCAAGCTGAGTTCCGAGGCTCTGACATCCGCTGAAGCCAAACGCGGACCTCAGATCGCCATAGGCTTTCTTGCCACCTGCAAGGCATACCACGTGGACGGAAAGAGAATTTTGTGGTATGTCCATGTCACGTTGCAAGGTGCCCATGTGCAGGATTAGTCTCTAATCATCCCATTCAGGTCAAAGAACAGATTCTCCTTCACGAGCCCAGCAGCTCTGCGCAAGTTCAGCGAGCTTGACTTCGACTTGCGCAAGGGAGTCGAGTCTATCAATCTGCGGATCGTCGCGCGTTATTATGACGATGAAAAGCGCCGTCACAGATTGAGCCAAGACTACCACCCAGAGCTCACCAAATCCCAGAATCTCAAGGTCATCCAACGTGTCAAAGACGACAGCAGCATGGCGCGGAAAGGCTTCCACTGCTACGCTTGGACCCAGACGGTCGATTTTCTCGATGCTTTGCGCGCTCCGTTCGATCCGCATCACACCCAAGGCAACCGACCGCGGCTCCTGCCCGGGCTGTTGTCCATGCGAATGGATTTCGTCAATTTTCCAGACTACTTCCTGCCCTTCCCGGAGGTGGACCTGCATGAAATTGCTGCCCACGACTTCGGTTGTACCTTGAACGAGCTGATGGTCACGGGGCTGCCATGCTGCGAGGTTGGCGTCAAGGCTGGTGCCGATTTGCAGGTGCGTATACCGTACCCCGCTCTTGAACGTCCGCTAACATATCTCTGTCAGGGCATGGTGAAAGACGACGGGCTGTTCTTGTGTCATGCTCCTTCCTTCGTCCAGCAGAAGAAATGCCTCAAGCCACTCTGCGGCTACGAGGGTCTCTCAAGGGTCGTTCGAGCTTGGCGAAAACTGGCCAGGGAGCGTCAGGAGGCTGCGGGCCAAGTCGCGCTTGCCAATGTCCCTTCAGTCCCCGAGGAACAAGGACATCCTAAGTCGGTTTGGAAGAAGAGAAAGACCGTTTGGAAGCGCGTTCCTGTCGCGCGGGACTCAGACGAGAGGGACTGGGTCGAGTTCGACCGAAATACCGGAGAGCCTGTCGACGAGGTCTTGGACGACTATGACAGCGACGATAGCGATGCTATATGTCCAAACTGTGGTGTGGTCCATGGCCACTATGACTACTGGGGATCCGACTCCGATTGAGGAGCTACCCGGCTGATTGAGCGCCGACGTTGGCGAAGTTTTGGTGACGCTCAGCAGTACGAGGCATTGTGTAAAAATCATGGCGGGGAAAGGCCTGTCAGCATTGATTGATGGTAATTGCCTGTGGAGTTGTTTTGGAGTTTATTGCCATACATGATACCAAAGCAACCCTTGAGCTGCCTGTCCATAACTTGATAGCTTGTTTAGAGGCTACACCTTAATTGCACTGTCTTTCTGACATTATTATGTCCCCAATCTGAGCAACCACTACGCTTGGCAACCAAAATGGTGGGCTCTCCCGGTCCCAGAATTGCAACACAACACATCTAGATAAGTAAGTAGCAAAGCTGAAGGTCTTGACAGTGCCCAAATCCGCTCACCATCGGTTCGGATCATTACCAACCGGGGGATGAATCCACTCCGTCGGAATTTGAGTAAGGAAGTCATACCAATAGTCGCCAAATACAAGATAACCATCATTGGAAGGGTGCACACCATCCCGCAACAGCTTCTTGGAGAAAGATGTGAAATCCACAGCCAGCACCTGCCTACCAGCGTCACGTCGCTGCCTCACCACGCCCGGTACAAGTGCGTCGAACTGGCGAGTCCTCTGCGTCTGGACTGGGTCCCAAGTCTCGATGATCATTGCTACCAGGACAACCGCATCGGGGGAGGCGCCCGTGATCCTGTCGATGAGCAGGCCGAGGCGCTCCGCGGCGGCGGCCGGGTCGTTTCCTTCGGAGGAAATCGCATTGCTGGAATTCATGTCGTTTGTGCCGGCATGGACCAAGACGATATTTGGTCTTTGAGCGAGTGATGGCCCTACGTTATCTGCGATGAATTGGATTGTCTTGCCTGACCAGGCCGCCTGTGAATATGCATTAGAATTAGAGGTGTTCTTGATAATCAAGGTCATCAGCAAGTGGACTTACGAAGTAGCCGTCTTTCATGGTGCCGCCTACCTCTGTCCCGGCGTAGACAACCTGGTCCTCTGTAGTCATTGAAATCCAGTCAGCAACTCGTTTTGTTGGATATTTGGACGCAACATGTCTTACGCGACAAATCATCAAGCAACCTCAGTCTATACCCGTTCCCGTCGCCGCCATCCTGGTCGCTCATGAACCCGACCGTGATAGAGTCCCCTACGCAGAGGATGCGCAACTCCGTGCCAGGCTTCACTGGTTTACCAGGCTTGCTGCCTTTATACCTGAGAACATCATTGTCCTTATTGCCCTTGCCACAGCCCAACCGGAAGATATTCGCCAACTGCCGTAGGCACCTTATTGCTGGCTCGGCCATTTCTGATTGGGGCGGCCCCGAGTTGTTCGCCTGGCAAGTGACTGATTTGCAGCGAGACCGACGGCCCTTGGTCTCGAGATCTTTTGGACGATCGAGTGCTTTGCAGTCGTGGCTTTCGATGATTTATCTGTCCACCGCTGCTGGGAAGGGAGGAATGAGTTTGAAGAGCCGAGTCTTGGGATGACGCAAAACTGAAACAGCACAGGCCAGCCTGTTTTCAAATCCCCTGATAAATTTACTCAGTGCGGTTACCAAACTCTGGAGCAAGGCCAGCCAATTACGAATGAGCAGTCCCCACGATCTTATTATTTTGCGGTTAGATGTTACATCACGGAAAACTGAGCATAAGGCGCTTTGTATATAGTTTCCTAGATTGGTAATCCACTGGCAAGCACCATAATTCCTCACAATCCGAAGAGATGTAAGAAAGTTTTAAACATTTCCCCCCATAATTAAGAAATTAAGAAATTAAAGTAAAAGGAACCTTGAAATAATAATAATACTAATACTAGGTGTGTAAAGGTCCCGTCGGGACCTCCTTGGGGCCATTCTTCTAACCATTTCAAGCTGAGTTCGAACTAGCAGCCTTCTGGTGTATATAAAATCTAGTGCGTGGGAAAGCGCGTAGCAGCAGTGGGCTTGGGCTATTACACCGAAGCCCCCTACCACCGCCCGCAGCCTGCGCGCCCACACTTTAAATGGGCTTGAATTACTGAGCTTCAAATAGGCTTGAATTGACTGGGCGCTCCTGGGCTTCAAATGGGCTCTTCAAAATGGCTGGGCTTCGGAGGGGCTCAAATTGACTAGGCGCCTGCAGGCTTCAAATTGGCTGTGGGTGTGTGGGCTTCAAATGGGCTAAAGGGGCCGATTCAGAGAAGCTTTTTTTAGACCAACGTATAAGGTTGATCTATGTCGAGAAGGAATTCACTCCTTACATCAAACCGAAGTACCTAGGTATGTAATTATCTAACCAATTAAAATAGGGTTTTGCTCCTAGTGTTTGGCATATCCGCTCTTAGAAGAATCTATTCCGGAAGAATAGCAAATAAAATCATAACTTGTTAACTATGTATATGTATATCTTAGACCTGCTCCACAGTCCTAGTGCAGGTGGTGTTGTGCGCTTGGAAAGCAGAGGCCTGATCCCAACTTGATGCGTTGACCTGGAAACTATCCAAGGGTAGCTGTTCCATGTCCTCTTCTTTTAATTGAGATCTAGAGCCCGAAAGACGGCCAAGTATTCGGCTTCCAAACGACCTTACTCTGTTACGTAGGTCCATGGAAGGCATCAGAGACTTGTAGATGGGTGCGCAGCAGCAGACCACGCTACAGCTCTGCTGAATCGTCGCCCACAGGGGATCATATAAAGCAAGCTCATATTTGTTCATTTGGCTGAATCCCTGGCCGATTTTGACAAATCCCAGGATCCCGGCCCTAGAGTCAGATGTGTAAGGACCCAGTCTAGTGATACTGAAGGATAGGGTTTGAAGATAGAGAAGAATACAACTTACAGGCCACCAATCGCAAAGATCACATATAGCTTAAGCTTGACTGCCGTCTTCATCTGCAGCGACTGCACCATCCAGATCGCCAACCCAACGAGAACGAAATCAACTAGGGAATTGATCGTTTCGCCGGCAACCAGGTGTGCCGCCGAATTGATACACGTTCCGGCTACCTTGGGGTTCCATAGCTTATGTGGCGGCGTGCACACGAGCCAGTGGGCAACGAAGCCGCCGATAAGTAGGTGGACCCCTTCACGCACCACACCCTTCGCGCACAGCTGTTTCCCACCAAAAAGCCTGATTTTCGACCCACTGTATTTAATTAAATAAGAATATTAAAAATAAAGTAAAAACATATTAATTTTATAGTATTTTTATGTAATATAAAGTATTAATTACAGATATATATAAAATCTCTATTAAATAAAGAAATAATATAATAGTTTTTTTTTCTAAATTTTTTTAAAAAAGTTCTCTACTTATTAAGAAAAACCCCACTTATCTAGAAAACCCCCCACTTATTTAAGGAAAATCTCCACTTATATTTAAAAACTTATTTTTTAAAAATTACTTTTACTAATATAATAATAATAAAGCTTTATAATAAATATAACAAAAATTATTTTCTTAATAACTTTATTTAAATTAAAACACTTTTTTAATTTTGTATTTTCAATATTTTTGTATAATTAATTAAAATATGTCCAAAATTAGGGTTTTTGGTGTAAAATGGCTGTGCGCGAAGGGTGTGGTGCGTGAAGGGGTCTACCTACTTAGACCTTCCCAGCTGGATGAAGCCTACAACGTAAACGCAGCGAACAAATGCTCTATTTACGTTGAAGATGCGGTAGTAGAGAAAGAGCAGGCTAAGTTTGGCGAAGAGTTGCTGTAAAGAGAACTGTGCCGACATAATATACCCGGCCTAAGCGGTTGACTATCAGAATCTGCCTCTGGGCCAGGAGAACATTCTTCTACTTGCCTTGATCAGGGCCACGAGCTCGTCTGGCTTGAGCTCCATTATCTCCCTACCGTTCAGAAGCACCAAGGCTGATAGGAGCAAATTGCGTCAGTGGTGCTCTTAACCTCACCAACAACTGTAATGCAGAAGTTTGACAAGATAAATAGAGGTGAACTTACAATACAAGAATGGGACGACATAGAAGATGTAGAAAAGGGTGGCCAGGACGGCAAACCAGTCTTCCCAGCCCGGCTTGCGAGCCGAGCGCTTGGTGGCCACGAAACGGAGTGCTGTGGCCACGATGGCGACTGCTACTCCAACTATACTCACCACGAAACACGTCCTTTGCAATTGATTATCCCAGATATGGAGCCCCATTGTCGCCAAAAATGTTCGTTCCGGTGGCAGAAAGGAATAGGCTTGGAGGTTGGGGCAGAAACCAAGCTTCGAGACAAACAATAACAAGATTGAACGCCCGAGGAAAAGCAGGGTGGGTCTGTTGATGTGATTTCTACTTGAACTTCTAAAGTGCTGACATGCATCCACCAATCTGCTTGTCCAAGGCCCGCTCCGGCCCCCAGAGGCTCAGCTCCGGAGCTTGATGCGCGAAGAATTCCATGTGAAAATAGAATCGCGAAGGATGAGCCAGCATTAAGCTTAGTGCCTCAGCTGATAGGTCAGATGTGCAGATGGGGAATCACAACATCGTCTGCCTCAACGGGCGAGGCCTCAAGAGTATTCTCCGCTTTGTCCGATGGTTGTCACAACTCAACACCAGAGCGCGCATTTCAGGCGACTGACTGTCGATCGTTGCCAGCGGCGACACTGTGTTACACCTGTTACATTGCCGTAGTCCAGAACGTGCAATGTACGGGACAAGTCACTGAATGAGTTTGGGCAAGGCTGTCGCTGACCGGCATCTCTTGACGCTCGCTCTGTTCATTTCATGCAGGCTGTTGAAGCCTAGTTCCAAATATCGGGCAGAAAGGTGAGTCTTTGTGGAACAGGGCCAGAGTCCTCAGCCCACATGCAGAGTCCACAGCCCAAAGCCCACAGCCCAAAGCCCACAGCCCAAGGTTCCAAATATTCGAGATCGTCCAGCTCATCCATTGGGCAAGCAAAAGGTTCAGGGCTTGCATTTTCGGCGGGAGAAGATCGGGCGTATGATTTGCGGCTAAACTCTGCAGACAACATGTTTCAAATGTTGCGCATTTGCTCCGAGGTTCCCAAGGTTGTCAAGATGTTGGGGGCCAAGTCCCACGCTGTAGTATCCTTCGCCGAGCGAGAATATTGGATTCCCAATTTGATCTTCAGAGATTGAATTGGAGTCTTGAATTGTGTTGCACCTCAACAGTGGTCTCTGGGGGGGGGGGGGGTTTACAACACTAATTATAAGTTATAACTTGTAAATATATAAAACCTTTATATAGTAAAAGCAGACACTTGCTGCATGCGGGCGAAGGTGGAGCTCGCAAGGCTCGCACTGTCAGGTTGTCCGGCTGGTGTGTCTGTCAAGCGATGTGACGCAGAGTTTTGTTGGTGGGTGTCACCGTCCCCAGCCTTAGCTCTAGGTTCACAGTGGCGGAGAACCTATAGGCTGGCGCGCAGGTATGCATATTCCCACCCATCTCTTATCTGTGCGTCCGAGCTATATATGGCTGTGGCGGTGATGGCCATGCAATATCAAATGTTACGATACCAAAAAGGCGTTCAAATGTTTGCTTCAAGCTTGTCTACACACTGTTCGTTTCCCTTCAAAAGCTGACGTTGGCTTGGGAAGATGCTATGAATTTTGAATAAACGGCACTGGCAGACGTAAGTGCCCAATGAACATTAGTTTGAAGTACCGAGTATGCGCACTTTCGTCGTCCAGGATAGTTCCTGCAAAGAAGCGGCGACGAATAACTGATTGCAACTCCTCCCTGCTTTACAGCTCGGGCCGTGTTGTAAACTTTAGAAAATGAGGGAAACCAACAGCGAAACAAAGAGAGACAAGAACGCATACGTAAGGAGAAGAGAGCCCGAGGAGTCCTCCATTGCAGCGCTGCCCTTCGTCACGCGGAACTGGTTCGCGTGTGAGCAGACACTTCGCGCCCATCTGCTGGCTGGAAAGTGGATGCGATCATACACTGTGGGGTTGATTCACCGGAGTGACGAAATTGCCCATTCATCACGCCAGATAAGCAAGTCTTGAAACAGATTATGAGCAGTCTAAACTGGGTTATAGTTCCCAGCTGCTACTTCGCACTTCTCCACCCTGTGCTTGACACCCCAGCCAAGAGTACGTCGAGACTTTTGATCGAGTGCTCAGTCTCATGCCACGAAGAACTGATAATAAGCGCAATGAACTAGCCTTGACTGGATTTCAACAGAGATTATTGCCCTTTCCGCTTCCCTCTTCTCGAAGCCGGTAATGATAGATGATTAAAAGGAATAAAAGTCATCGCAGTGACGACCGAGACCTATCTTTTGCCGGCTTGTCGTAGTTATCGTTCCCAAAAGCAAATACCTGCTCCACTTGGCAACAACTACAGCCGGCGCGAACACGCTGGTCCTGTTCCACCTAGAATGACCCCGGCAAGTCAGATGATCGCAGGTCTAAAGCTGGACTAGATATAATGCCGCAGCATGCCGCTCTACATCCTCGTTTATTGTCCCCACCTCAGCATTGGCCGATCGGAAACTTTGCACGAAACCGATACGTCAGCAGTTCTTTGAGGCAGCTATGCAGGAGGTGAGGACGAGATTTTTAGCCCCATAGTCGAGTGTCGGTTGCACCATGACCAATCATCCTCCATGGCTGCTCGCCGCAGATGGATTATTGCTTGATACGGAGTCTAGGCACACTTGTGCAGCGACGGGGACGTGGACGGCGGGGATCAGCGCCCGTGCCGGATGGTGCGGTATTTTCAAACCGAGAGTATTTAATGCCCAAGCCCGCTAGATTAGAAGGTTGTCTGCTTGACAGCCCTCCCATTCCTCAAGACAAATGGGTCGTCCAAGGAAACCGGGTCGCCCAAGCAGTGGGACGCGTGCATGACATAGACAAGCAGAATGCCCAGACAAGAGCTGAATGACGAGAGGTTGCATGCCTGAGCTGGCTAGTCCATGTCGGAGCGGCAGTGACCTGACAAGTTCTGTTCATTATCGGCGAAACGGTCCTGTCGGCATCATGCTTCCAAGGAATGGCGGAGCGCAAGCCCACTTTCGGGGAAGACAGCCTATTGTGGTCAGGGGATTTACAAAGCACGTCGCAGATGATGGGCGTCAGCCAACGGCAGTCGAGCCTTTCTGGCATCAAATTACTGCATTCGACCAAATTTACTCCACACTCTCCAATGCCTTTCCCCACACTTCCCCGGATTACTTTGGGGAGGACCCCCACACCCCAACATGTTGATGCCTTTCCCCAGCCGCCCAGTAGCCTAACAGCTACGGAAGAGTTATGACCCGGGTGTGAATTTCCAGATTCGATCTCGTCAAGTAGGTGGTATCCATTCAGTCTATAAATACGAGCCATTCGCCAGGTGTTACACAGCGGTCCTCCTTCACCTGTCGACGACATCCTCACCCTTCTATACAGGCTCACCATCCAGGCCTCGTTGCACAATGACAGCCCCAGGAAGAGAAGATGTGGCTCCTGCCGAGCACATGTCGTCAAACGGCAAGTCGATGCTCGACGACACAGCCGACGTAGCACATCAAGAGTCCACCTTCAAGGCAGACACAGCCGCCGTTGTCATAGAACCATACGGGCCCTCCGGCTTCCGGGGCATCTTCGCGACCCGCTATGTCACCCTCTGCGCCGCCTTCTCAGCCATCGGCGGTTTCCTCTTCGGTTACGACCAGGGCGTCATCTCCGTGACCCTCACCATGGATTCGTTCCTCGACAGATTCCCTGATGTTTCCGACCACGCGACTGGTGCTGGCTTCAAGAAGGGTCTCATGACGGCCATGATCACGCTGGGTGCCCTTGTTGGTGCCCTGAACATGGGCTGGATCGCGGACTGGCTCTCGAGAAAGAGGTCGATCATGGTGGCTGTGGTGGTCTTTTGCATCGGCTCTGCCATTCAGACTTCTGCGGTTGATTACTCGATGCTCGTAGGCGGTCGCTTTGTTGGAGGATTGGGAATTGGAATGTGAGTTTGCCTTTATTCCCTTTCAATAATCATCGAGGTTGGCCTGTTGGCCCTTTTTAAGACGACGCGAATGAAGCGGCCAATAGGCTCAGCATATATATCGGCTGTCTACTTTTCTTTGCAAGTGCACTTGGCTGACTATACAAATATTCCTAGGCTCTCGATGGTAGTCCCAGTTTATATATCCGAAATCTCACCGCCAGAAATTCGCGGCTCTTTGCTTGTGTTTGAGGAACTCTCGATCGTCTTCGGCATCGTGGTGGCATTCTGGATCACATATGGCACGCGCACCATCCCGAACCACTGGTCGTGGCAGCTTCCATTCCTACTACAAATACTTCCCGGCGTCCTGCTTGGTTTCGGTGCCATCTTGCTCCCGTACTCGCCCAGGTGGCTTGCCGCGAAGGGGCACGAGGACGCGGCATTGCGCTCACTGGCAAAGCTCCGCGCGCTTCCTGACACGGACCATCGCGTCCGACGGGAATGGATGGACATCCTGGCCGAGGCGAGGTTCCAGAAGGCCGTCATGGCCGAGCGACACCCGACGCTCACCGCAAGTAACGACAAGACCAGCCTCATCAAGCTAGAGCTTGTCTCGTGGACGGACTGCCTTCGCTCAGGCTGCCTTCGACGGACTCATGTTGGTGCAGGGTTGATGTTTTTCCAGCAAATGGTCGGCATCAACGCGCTGATTTACTACAGCCCTTCGCTGTTTGCTACCATGGGCCTCAATGTCGACATGCAGCTGATCATGTCCGGGGTTTTAAATATCTCTCAGTTGGTCGGCGTTGTCAGCAGTTTATGGACCATGGACCGTTTCGGGCGGCGGAAGATCCTCCTGGTTGGAAGTGGCTGCATGTTCTTTGCGCACTTCATCATTGCCATCCTCGTCGGCAAGTTCTCGTATGACTGGACCAAGCACGTCACCGAGGTAAGTGGCTCCCCTACTAAATTCTGACCTTTTAGTATATGGGCTGCATTGACTAACTCTCTTCTCCTCAGGGCTGGGTCAGTGTCGCGTTCCTACTGTTCTACATGATAGCATTCGGCTCCAGCTGGGGACCTGTCCCATGGGCGATGCCATCCGAGGTCTTCCCCTCTTCACTGCGCGCGAAAGGTGTTGCCATCGCGACTTGCAACAACTGGCTCTGGAACTTCATCATCGGACTGATCACGCCACCGCTTGTGCAGGGCACGGGTTTCGGCGCATACGTCTTCTTCGCTGTCTTCTGCCTTCTCAGCTGTGTTTGGACTTGGTTTTGCGTCCCCGAGACGGCTGGCAAGACCCTTGAGGAAATGGACGAAGTATTTAATGACCGCGCTGGTGCGGCTGACGCGGACAAGAAAGCCCGTATCTTCTACGAGGTTGCGCAGCAGCATCAGGCAACAGACGTCACCATGTCTAGGTCCCTTGGTTAAAGACATCAACTCTGGAGCCCTGGCCAATTTTCAGGGACTCGGACAAGAGATATGTACTAGTCATCTTGAGGAAGTAACATAGACAATTGAGCCTTCTTTACAAGTTACACCGCGGCCACAAAAGACCTACGAAGGCGCTTGGATGTGAGCAGAATTATCCTTTTTCGGCTTCTTTGGTGCGAAGGTTGTGAGTTGGTTCTTGGTGCAGCTCATAGCAAGACACTCGACAAGGTCAGCCACTCTTGGAACAGACTCTACCAGCAGTGTGCGAGTATGTGCAGAAAAGCTTAAGAATCAAGAGGAAAGAATGAAACGGGGGAGAGTGCAAAATGAAACAACACTGTAGTCAACATACCAGCTGAGTGGTATCTTGCAGGTACCTTGGTATGTACATGCAGAACAAGCTGACTACTTACTTAAGTACTTTGAATACCTTGTTTGGGTGCTAGGTACAAAACAGTAGCGCCCGCCTGCCGAGCCACCTTAGCTCTGAGCTGAGCAGGATTGGCTTGAACAATTGAAATAAGTGTTCACGCCACATGTTATTCATCATCAACACACAGTTGCTCAACCCATTTCATCATGGATGTACTTTCAGGGGAACTACTACTCGCCATTCTCGTCGAGCTGAGAAGTATCAGCCCCAATAAAGACTTCTCCAGGTGTCTTTTGGTATGCAAGAAATGGACCCAGACCGCCACCCCCCTCCTCTACGGCAATATCGCCTTAGTAGGGAGCGAGGCCGTTGGTCTGTTTGCGCGCTGCTTCCAATCAAACCTCTACGGTGAGCACGTTCGTTCCATTACACTCAAATTCGAGCGCAATGATGCCGAAGGCGATAATACCAAGGAGCTACGACTGGTCGCCTCCATCCTACCCCAGCTGGGCAACCTTTCATCGTTGTCGCTACACACACGAGCCAACCCGGCCAGCCCCGACGCGCTCATCTTCCTTCTGGAAGCACTGCCCGTCTCCTGCACGAGCCTGGAACTCGATACCTACCACGACGATGTGTATGGACTGGGAGGTAACATCCAGCCCGCACATATATGCGACTCGCTACGGGCCATCCTCCCAAGAATGCACCACGCCCGTATCCGGACCGGAATTATGTGCGGAGCCATGTTTGGCGAAGGCACCCTACCAGACGAGGCAGCCCCATGCGGCAGACCTGGTTCAAGGCCATTTGTGCCCATCCGCCTCCCCCACATGCGCTCCCTCGTCATCGTCTGCGCACGTCAATCGCTGCTCTTCCGCTGCGGCGCGGCCAGCACGAACCATATGAATACCTTGTGGGCCGACATTTCCGGGTCAGCATGGCTGTCTGTCACAACTGCGCTAGAGCAGCTTGTGCACACGCCGGGCGCCGTCCGGCAGGCCGGTGAGGCGAGCATCTGCGCTGTGGGGATCACAGACTACGACCAGGACGATATGGTGACGTGGAAGGCCATCGTGCGCGCCGACGTAGCGGCCAAGGTGTCGTGGGCAGTACCATACCGCATGGTGTGGCACTCGGGGATCCCGGGCTCATGGGTTGTGCGTCTCCCGGATGGGCGGGAGCTCATGACTACCCTGCAGAATATAGAGCAGCTGGCCGAGGGTGAGGAGTGGGTTAGTGTTCGGGGAGGTGTAAGGCTGCCGCGGTCAGTTATGGAGGATAAGAGGGCGGGCAGGCCTTCCTTTGCAGTTGGGTGTGTACCTGAGCCTATGCCACTACTAAAAACAGCGGAGCAATGGCGTCAAGACAATCCCAAGAAGATGACATATGTTTGGAGGAACGAGGCAATTACGGGTGAGAAGCTTGTCGAGGCAGAGAAGAGGATGGGCAGGGATGAGTACCTCTCTCTGCAGCCGGTGCTGGAGAGGACACCTGTGGGATGGGTTCGTGGCTATAGGAATGAGTCTCTTGAACGAGTGCAAGCCTCAGAAGGAGTTTCGGAGAGCTGAGATTAGTATCATGGTTTTCATTGATTTAGTCTTCACATTATACAATACTGTGGCACATCCCCTTCCAATATCTTGCATACCAGCTTGCTCTAGTGACACTGATAGAGACAGCAACAAGGCAGGAAATTGAAGAAGAGTCCCATTTATCTCTCAATGAATATTGATGAGAAGTCTATCACAGAAGTCCTATGCAGGCGTACGTATTCGCCCACAGTCCTTTACAGTCCGCCCCTACAGCCGGATTCCACTTGATGAAGTTGGCTGTGGTGATTCCCGCGGTCTTTGCCACCGAGTCGCACGTGTCCACAGACTTGATGAAGACGAACTTGTTGCAGTTGCCCACCATGCCCGTCTGAGTCGGCGTCGGCGTGCTGACACCATTCCCCTTGGTCGTCGACGTCGGGGTCGTCGACGTGGTCGGGGTTGGGCTTGACGTCGGCGTGAAACCGATTACCCCGACGCAAGCATAAGCGTTTGCCCATAGGCCCTGACACGTCGACGTCGCCCCCGAGTCGGGATTCCAGAGGCCGAAGTTGGCGACGGAGATGCCATTCGCGGTGGCGACGCTCGCGCACGAGTCACCTTCCTTCACCAGGGCAAACTTATTACAATTGCCTACCATATTTGGCTGCGTCGGCGTCGGCGTGGCAATACCGTTGCCTGTAGTTGTCGTCGCACGTGTGGTGGTGGATGAGGTGGTGGGCGCTGTGCTAGGGGTCGTTGTGGGTTGAGACCCGATCACTCCGACGCAGGCATATGCGTTGGCCCAGAGGCCCTGGCATGTTGTCGTTGCTCCCGAGCTGGGGTTCCAGGTGCCAAAGTTGTCGATCGAGATGCCATTTGCAGAAGACAGACTAGCGCACGAGTCCCCTTCCTTTACCAGGACGAACTTGTTACAGTTGGACACCATATTTGGCTGTGTCGGCGTGGGCGTGGAAACTCCATTGCCAGATGAGGTCGTTGAACTCGTAGTGGTGGGAGTTGCCGGGGTACTGGTTGGTGCTGGACTGGTGGTCGGGGGCGGCTCATCGATTGCTTCAACGCAGTATGATTGAAGAGTATTGTAATTGCCACAAGTACTCGTGATAGATGGATTCTGCAAATAGCGTCAACAACTAGCAAATTCTACAGCAGGGACTGGGATGAAGTGAGCAACATACCCACCGCAAGAAGTCAGCCAGGGTTATGCCCCAGACACCTGGAGTATCTTGGCAAGTGATCGAGCCGTCGTTGTCCCACCACCAGGAGCAGTATGGAGTGGTGTTGGGATCAGCGAAGTATTTGGGGCTCGGTCCTCGCAAGGCAACATGAGCAGCGGAGGAAGATTGTGCCCACAGCCAACATGCTAGAAAAGAATATGCAAATGATGCAATCAAAGTCATGATGTTTCAATTTTGATATTGATGGCAGCCGTAAAACAAGGATGATCGAATTTCTTCCTCATGAGCGTGGTGCGCAAGTATTGTTTAATATTCTTAATATTCTTATACTCTTTGATCCTTTCCCATGAGAGTTTAACATTATTGAGTGTTCACTGCATACTGAGGTACCTGACTGGTACATAAGAAGTACATACAAGTCTGCAGGTGTACATCTGAAGGGAATGCTTCCGATATGTTAGTGTCAGCACAGAGCATGAGAATAAATGGCCTTGCCGTATACGGACACCACACCCAGACCAATGGCCGTTGTACGGACAAGATATCCCCCAATTACAAAAGAACCCAGTCTATTGAATGTAACCCTATTTTCTGACATCAACCCTGTGCCTTCTTGGGATAATTCGAAGGTGCTTGTGATCAGGCTCGAGCCGGGGTCTTGGAGGAGATAAGTGTGCAAATACCTCGGACTTGGTGAAGCACATCTCGCAACTAGAAAATTTGATGTGATGCGACCATAGCAAACTATCAGGATTGTCAAGCGGGCACACCCAGACACCATCCTCGGTCGATAGTATCAGACGCGCAGCAAACTAGTGGACAGAGCCTGCTTGTTAATAAGCACTATTCACATCTATGGAATCAGGTGTGCATGTTGTTTTGGTTGCCAAGCAACAAGCGAACAAAAACTGTGCCCATTACGTTCAACAACAACTCCGGCCCAGCAGAGTGATGTTGTGGGACTGATAGTACTACCTGCCTCTCTCGGATGTCTGGGCAATTTGTGTTGCATCAAGGCAACTGAATAAGAAAAGCATCCACACACGAAACCGATCATCTGGACAAAATTGGTGGGAGCCTTGGGCGCCACTTTACTTCATGGAATGTGCCTGACTCTATCTGTAATGAATTCCGAAGCGGGATTACCGCACTCGTGTGGCCATGGTTGATTCACACAAGCCTTCATGCCCCTGATCATGTTCCATGGAGTGGCAAAATGCCGCGCTGGGCGTGCCGTTGATACCAAACACCTAGAGGACGCATGTTGCGCTGGAAGTCGCAAGATTCAGAGCTTATAGCTTTTGAGGGCGTTTAGAGAATTCAGGATGCATATGGCTAGTTGAGAATGCATAATTGATTCATCATGTCTCACAATGATCGCAACAGGTCATCAAATGTGGCATGTATTTGCACGAATCAATACTCAAGCTTTTGCAGTTTTGATTCGTACTCTGACACTAATTTTCTATCTTTCCAAGTGCGTGCCTGCCCTCCGATACATGTATACCACAGAGCACACAATTAGGTGGACGTGGTTGCTTGAGTGGTATCACAACTCCCGAAAGTTGGCTGGCTACCGCGTTCGATATCAATTAGAATGCTTGTCAAAAGATTTGCAGAAAATTGAGCAAACTCACCATCCAAGCAGATCTGAGCATTCGTAAACGGAACTACCACAATATCCGGCTGCTGAACAGCATTTGCCGAATTGAGACCCCGTGCAATTGTATTTCAAATTATATCCACACTGACCGTTGGGGCTTGTTGATCCAGGTGGTAGGGTTGGCTGTGCGGAAGGCGTTGAAGTTGCAGATGCAGTGCTTGTTGGAATTGGCGTCGCGCAAGGCCCATACTGGCAGCCTTCGCCACAGGACGAAGTGTCGTTTCCACATCTAATTACAGCTTTGTCAGTGTCAGTCTTTAGAAGGCGTTGGATGACGATGCTAACCTGCCCTCCCACGAACAGCAAAGCCCGAATTTTGGTGGACATGGCAAGAAGTCAAAACCCGCGCCACAATTCCCATCAGTGGAGTATGGGCCACCACCGTCACAATTTCCCTCCTGGCAGTTCCCTTTCCCGCAGAATTCCTCACCAGAGCCGCATGCCCTTGTTGTGCCACAGCAATCCCCAAAGGCGCTGTCCACACATGTGATAGTGGTGTTGCGGCCACAGCGTCCATCAGGGGATACTGTGATGGGAGACGATGCTATACGCCGTTGACACGATTTAGTTCCATCTTGATAATTTGAGGATACCCGTTCTGGAGAGATACTGGGTACTCACGCTTTGAAACACAATATGTTTGTCCAGGCACAAAATTCTCACAGTGGTCTCCGACACCTGGGTTGACAGCTATGAACTGAGCCAAGGTGAGGCCGAACTGATTGAGCACATCCTCGCAGCCAGTCCACACGCTGGTGGTGTAGTTGAGGCGACATGGAATTCCAGGTGCAGCTTGTCTTTCGCCTATCGGTAAGAGGAGCTCATGGGTGCTGTCTGCGGAAGTTAGCGGAATGGCTTGAAGACTCGCGAGCAGCCATCCCAACAATAATTGTGAGGCGATCATCATGTCTTCCCTAGTTGGCACGGGTTGCGAATTTGGATTTGGCTTTCGAAATCGAACTTTTATGTTGCCATATTCAAATAAATGCTTTAGTTGGCCAGTTTCGGCCGATGTTTACACAACTGAGCACAGTTCGTCCATCCACTTCCTCTTATTGGATACCCGTGTGACCTTCCTAAAGCTGATGGCCAGTCCTCAAAGAAGTTCCGGTCTCACGTCAGACAGCTTTGCAATACCCCTTCTCGGACTTGTAAATTCACGCAGTGACCCGGCGATGGTTGCATAACATGAGACTCAATTTTGTGATGTGTGTGTGGTCATGTCAGCAATTCGACCTTCTCGGAAGTACCAGACACCACACACCGGCTACTATGATGGACTAGGATTTAGATAGGCTTGCAGCCTTCCCAAAAAGACCATGCGCGATTAATGCGCCACTGTGACCAAAATGCTTGAAGGAAGACCACCATGTCTAGACGCTGAGCCGAGAACAGACACAATAATACAGCAGGTTGCCTGATAGCTCGGAACACCACAGAACCAGTTTCGACTCTCGAAGTAACGTCGGTGATTGCTCACCACACCAGTGAGACTTGGCAACACGATAGTCATGTGCATTTGTACGAGCAAGGCTTTCATAGCAGTCGGAATGGTGACAACCAGGACTTGAAGGATGATACGGAGAGGACTTACGCGACAAGATACTACCACCAAATACCTCCAGGCAGTCGAGATGGGACATTGATGCCCTATTCTGCCACAAATGCAGTGTATACATGCCATAAAAGTCTAAAAGACCGACAGCAGAGCTCTTTTGGTGTCAAAAGAAACCTGAACAATTATATCTAAACATGTTGTCGGTCCACTGTTGACTTCTTCGTGTAGAATGAGTAGATTCCCAAGGTTCATTCGAACACATCAAATTAGCATGGCTGGACTCGGCTCTATTGTCACTCGAGCCTTACCATTACTGGTTTACTTTTCTCTCTGCGCTGCTCAAGTCTCGGTCGTTGCAGGTGTCACTCAATATGCTGCCACTCCGGTCCAAACAAATCCAAACGGCGTGCCGACACTGGTATACAATTGTGCCAAACTTCCAGCCATCTGCCAGAATGTCAACCAACGGAACCCATTGAATACCGTTGGGGGCCGCCTGACCACGCTCCAGGGACAGACACATCTAGTCCTTCACTACGATACTGATAAGGCACGAAAATCCACACGGAATGGCGCAGCTTGTCCAGGTAGCTGGAAGACCAACCATCCTTGCCCAGAAGTAGCGCCACGACCACCTCAACCGCCAACAGTGCCCCAAGGATCATCCGTGGGCCATGGAAGCTTTGCAGGAGTGAGATATAATCCTAATAACGTGGCTTTTGGCGCCGCTGGATACAATGTCATAGGTACAATTGGGCCGAATGGACTGGCTGACTCCGGGATGATGTGGAGCTGCGATGAATGGCCTCCGGCGTGGTCAGTCGATGCTTTTTTCTGTCCTCCCTCTGCGATTGATTTGATATAAGGTCCTTGCAACTATGTCTGACTTGCGACGCTCTCTTATAGCACTGCTGAAGGCGGTGCGGCCGGAGTTACTTATTGCGTGCCCATGAACCACGCCTGCGCCAAACCTTTTGGTAACGCTCCCGCAGCGGAAACTGAATCCGAGCAGAACTTCCAGTCGAAAGCCCATGAAGTCCTCCGGAACAGGGTGTGGACAACAGCAAATCCGACAGGGGTGTTTGTTTTCCACTTCAAAACTGTGTTTAATGATGATGCAAATGTATATGCCACATATGTTGAATGGACTGACAACGGAGGCTCTGAATTTCTTGACTCGTACCAAAAAAGGTCGGGCGTCAGTGGGAAGATACGCAAGGTATTTCGAGAAGGTATATACTCGAATCGAACCGTGACGACATCTTGGGAAATTGTCGATGAATCAGGGGTAAGTGCCTGCCAGACCAGATGGGAGCATGTCTAACAACGACACAGAAATCGGTTCTTCTTATAGCCCGTGAAGAGGAGGGAGACACTACTTCCAACTCCACCGCTCAGCAGTCGTTTGAACTCCTTGCTCAAGCTCCTCTTCTTCCTGTAATTGAGATCGAGCGTGATTTCATAGTAGATCAGGAGTCTGAGTCTTCCATGGAGACAATGTCGTATATCGACCGCACACTTGAAGTAACTGGTAACGGAACGTCTAGCAACATCACGGGTGGTTTAGACAAGCAACGCCGGCACTTGTATCACGGAACGAGCAGGACCCCAAGTCTTCTAAGGTCACGAGCAGCAGGACGGCAGTGTGATCCCGTGACACCTTGCCCTGATGGGAGCTGCTGCACCAAAGAGGGCAAATGTGGCTTCGGGAAAGAGAATTGTGACACAAGCGTTTGTGTCTCGAACTGTGAGAATCTTGAAACCCTTTCGTGGCTTAACTTCTATTCTTTCACTGACATGAGTTCATCAGGCAACGCAACGGCGTTCTGTGGGAAAGAAAGCCTGGGAGGGACTGTGAAGTGTCCGTTGAATGTGTGCTGTAGTGCATTTGGCTTTTGTGGCGTAAGTATTACTATTCCAATGAGAGGAGCTCAGAGTTCTCCGTACTATATCAGGCCAATTCTCTGACTATGCTCTACACCTCAGGTTGGTGACGAGTTCTGTATCGGCACGAGTGCCACCAACGTTTGCCAACAAGGTTTTGGCACCTGCGGCACTGTGTCACCGCCGGCCTGCTCTGGGCGCTCTGCATATGGCCGCACACTTGGCTATTACCAGGTCTCCAACGTGCGCGACCGTCAATGCAACCGGATAACCCCAGCCCAGATCGTCACGACTGGGTTGACGCACCTCTATGCTGCCTTCGCCACTATCGACCCGAATCTGCTCACAATTGCTCCAGCCAACGCCGCTGACGTGGATGTCTATAAGCAAATGGCTGCACTCAAGACGTCTACACTCCAAGTTTGGATTGCTGTTGGCGGCTGGGACTTTAATGACCCCGGTCCCACGAGGACCACCTTCAGTGATCTTTCTGCGACGGCAGCGCGCAGATCCAGATTCATCAACTCCGTTATCAGTTTCATGGATCAGCATGGATTCCAGGGGGTTGACCTAGACTGGGAATAGTACGTTCACGCCTGACCTTTCGTTTGCTTGAACCTTCCCGCTAATACTTAGCAGCCCTGGAGCGCCCGATCGAGGTGGCAAGCTCCAAGATATAGACAATTTTGTGACTCTGGTCAGGGAGATGAGAGCCGCTTTTGGCACCAAATACGGGATCAGTCTCACACTTCCTGCGAGCTACTGGTATCTACGATGGTTCAAGCCAAAGGAGATGGAACCTTATGTGGACTTTTTCGGGTAAGCTCAACCCCCCAAAACAGTTGAGAACAGGCTTGGACGCGATGTTTTGATTTGATTGTGCTGAGGCTTACTGACACTCTCGACAGGCTCATGACCTACGATCTTCATGGTCCATGGGATGAGAGTGTGTCGCAAATCGGCAAGGTTGTTCTTGGCCAGACAAACATTCCTGAGATTTACAACTGGACTCAGCCCCTTTGGTATGCCGGTGTTGACCCGGCCAAGATCAATTTTGGACTCGCCTACTATGGGCGTGGCTACACGCTGGCAGACCAAAGCTGTAATACGATCGGCTGTGCATGGAGCGGAGCCAGCCGGGCAGCGCCATGCACGAACTTTGGTGGTGTCATGTCCCTTCAAGAACTACAGCGTCTTCCAAGTGAAATTGGTGTTCAGCCACAGTTACTCGCAAAGGACATGATGAAGCAGCTTACGTGGGGAAATCAGTGGATCGGGTACGATGACGACGACACTATCCGCATGAAGAAGAATTGGGCCTCTCAACAGTGCTATGGAGGCACAATGATCTGGAGCGTCGATCTTTACTCAGGCTCTGGAAGCGGTGATGTCCCCGATGGAGGAGGTTCCACGGATCCCGGCAACCCAGGAGGAGGCCAGGGCGGCGCCGGATCGAACATTGTCTACATCGACCCCAGCATTTGGACACAAGGCAGTCCCACTATCAACTGCCGACCACCATGCTCGTTTGTGCTGCCGCCATTACAGCTTTCCACCAAGACGACAATTAAGTTCCCTCCCTACGTAACTTCGCTCGATGTAGCGTGGAGCGAGCCGACTGGTTGGACCAGCACAGTGCAAACAACGACGCTGACGATACCGCCCGTGACGACTGACCAGATTGAGGTTTGGGGTCACTCCATCTCGGACACGCGGAGCTCCCAGGGCGTCTGGGAAACCTTCTATGTGACGCCAAGCATACGTCCTTCTCCATTTACGATCATCAATGACCCGAATCCTTTGAGTTCGCCTGGCGTTTCACACCCTCCCGTTACGAGGACCATCACGCCGCCCCCCTACCCATACACATACACACCATCCGAGGGCACAAAGCCCACAAGTACTTCCTCGTCAACGGATATCATTCCAATCCTTCCATTCTTTCCCATACCAACCTATAAGCCGGGCAGTCCGGGGCCGCTCTGCAAGTCGAAATGTGGCAAGCCATGCCTCATTTTCTGCGACCACCCTTGCCTACTTGACTGTAGTGATGGCGGAGGAAACGACTTCGCAGACCCCAAGAACCCAAGTCCGCCTCCAAAGCCCAAGCCAATCAGCCCACCAGACAGCCCCCGTCCCACAGCAAAGCCCAACCCAAATCCACCTCCGAGCGGCACAGACCCAAAAATGGACGACCCCGAGGACCCGGAGGAGGAAGAAGAGGACCGCCAGTGCGCGCTGGAGTTCGACCTGCCCGTGCCAAAATACACGGGCCCCATCGGGAAGCCGTCGACGTCGTCAACCAGCATCGCCACGCCGCCGCCGGCCCCGTCACCTTCGCCGCCGCCGAAGCCGGACCCGCCCAAGCCGGACCGCAACACCGAGTCGGTGCACTGCTACGACAGCGGCAAGAAGGCCAGCCGCACGTACATGATCGACGCGCTGACCAGCTTCTGCAACGCGGCGTCCGGGTACACGTTCGACGACTCGATCGACGGGTCGACCAAGACATTCGATCTGGGCGGGAGCGACTGCAAGGACTGCACGCTCTTCATCTACATGAGCATCACGGTCAAGAACGGGTGCCGCTTCAAGGTGGAGGGTCCTGGAAATAATCAGAACTGTGGCAGGATACTGCGCAGGATTATTGATGAGTGTGACACGTCGAGCACCGAAGGGAAGCAGGGTGGCACGGTCGATGATAATTGCTCGACGTGGAGGATAGATCCGAACTCATCTTAGGGGATAACTTGCACGGTCATACCCCTTACCAAACTCATGCCTCACCACTTGCATCTCTGCGACTTGGTCTGATAATCATGTAACTTTTCGTCATGGCTTTGCAAGCTGGCAAAGAGTACTGCCACCCAGGCCTTCAGACTTCGGAACTGTACTTAGATAGCTCCATATTGTAATCCGGGACCGAGGTTGAATACTGGCGCTGCGCAAGAAATATTAAGGGGTTTCGTTCTTAATTTGTAAATATACTCTTGTTATCGAGCTGTAGGCGGTCCCTTCATACAGTAATAAACACTCAGAGACACAGTGTTTGATAACATACAATGCTAATAACAGTAGGTTCAAAATACGAAATTGGCACTTGGCCTGCAAAAAGAATGAAGAGAGAAAAAAGGAAGAAAGAAAATAGAAATGGAAAGACAAGAAAAGGAACAGGATGACTAACGAAGGTCCCTACCCGGAAGGCTGCATTAACTAGCGCATCTAGATTCACAAGTATTGCGGATGAGTTTTCGGCCAACACGGCTCCACTACTGTGATCTAAATCTCGCTTCGTCCGCAGTGAGCCTCACTTCCTACGGACTCATGCTGTTCGTTTGTTCAAAATCTTGTGCAACGAGATGTTTGAGTCTTAACAAGTCCCGAGTCACTATGTCGAGATCATGCAGATTGTCCAGAAGCGCCATTCTATCTACTCGATGGAATTTGGGCCTCGTTGCAAACTCTGGAGCTCACCTCCGCTATACTTCGCAAATGGCGCACCACATTTATGACTGCGATATCGACGCAGAGCCTCTACATCGTTATCGCGCCGGTGGTTATCATCCACTCATTCTCGGTGATTCTCTCAAAAACGGCAGGTACAAAATTCTGCATAAAATTGGATGGGGAGGCTATTCGACCACATGGGCTGCTAGGGATCGACAGTAAGGAAAACAAACTACATTTTCTCTTTGGCGATGTTTTGAATCGCAGACCTAACCTTGCGCTCAGAGAAAATCGATATGTCGCCGCGAAGGTATCAGTATCGGAGAAGAATGACAACCGCGAAGTTCAAATTCTGCGAGCGATTTCAGCACTTCCCAGAGGCCATCCAGGCCAAGAACACTTGGTTGACATGTTGGACCACTTCGAAGAGACAGGACCTAATGGCACACATGCCTGTCTTGTCTTGGAATTGCTAGGCCCAAACGTACCCGATGTGATTGATTCCTTGTATAGAGACGAGAGATTACCTGCGAACCTGGCCAAATCCGTCGCCCACCAAGCGCTATCAGGAGTTGATTTCCTCGCTACACACAAGATCGGGCATGGAGGTGAGCTCAGCCTACATTCCTAGGATGCATTATTGCTCGATCTCGTCTAATGGCTTGTGCAAGACCTTCACTCGAGGAATCTGGTTTTCAAGATACCCAATCTTGATTCTTTGAACGAACAACAGTTCTACGACAAGCTCGGTAAGCCCGAGACCGGTTTCGTGAGCAGAACAGACGGCTTGGCGCCAGGGACGAGTGTGCCGTCTTATTTGGTCCGACCTACTTCATTTTCCAAATATGTCCGAGAAATCCTGCGCGGAAAACCAGCTGTGAAAATCATCGACTTTGGCGAATCGTTCCAAACACATAATGCTCCTCTACGACTCCGTATCCCGCTTGTATTGAGGGCACCGGAAAGTCTCTTTTCTGATAAGTTAGACCATCGTGTGGACTTGTGGAGCATGGCTTGCTTGGTACGGTGTTCCTTGAGATTGCTTGATACTCTTATACTAACATGTATAGTTGTTCGAGCTGGTCACGGGGCAACCCCCCTTTGACTCGATCATGTTGACTCCCGAGCTTCTCATCAAACAGATGATAGAATCTTGTAATGACAAAATGCCAGATCGATGGCAGAAGAAATGGCAGGGAATGGAAAGACCAATGTCCAGTCATGATCAGCCCTGCACGCTACAGCAGTGGTTGGAGGAAATTTATTTTGATCCAGACCGTCACACGGAGTTCACAAAGCAAGATATAATCAAGGTCGGAGAATTAGTCGCAAGGATGCTCAAGTTCGAGCCATCGTCAAGAGCCCAGGCAAAGGAAATCCTAGCGGATCCGTGGTTCAGGCATTAAACGGATAAGATTCCCAGGGTTGTTCACCTGGTCCTATGGATATCACGGTCAATTCTGATACCTGTCAACTTGTTTTTACGTCCCTAATCTCAAGCTGAAATAAGTCCGGTGTTGAGAGCAAGAATTCAATTGTAAATGGGCTATTAAACAATAAGTTCAAGATTAAATGAGCCTCCTAGTTGACCTCTAGGAGCAGGGATATAAAGGTTGGGCGGACAGACAGATCCACTAATCCATTCAACATTTTAAACGGCTATGGTGGTCCTGGATGGAGCCGCTTCGTAAGACTCTTCCTATGTACTACAGCTTCAGTGCGCTAATTCTCCAGTCTCTCAATTTCCAAAGAAGCAAGGATGTATGCAGCGGAGCCCAGCACACTATTATAGTTCAAAGGCTGGGACACGTAGTACTACAATCAAGTTAAACCTCGTCTTTTGATACGATTAAATGGATTGCACTCACCTCGTACGAAGCCGTGGAGTTCAAGCTGCAAACTGCCACGGTCCCATTATAGCCAAGCGTACCATCTTCCTCATGGACGACGAAAGTTTTACCGAGGTACTCGTACGCCTTCTTCGAAAGCTCGGGCAAAACGTCTGACTTATTTCTAGGGCTATAACCCAGCCTCGTGGCCTTCAACAGCGCATATGTGAACATCGCGCTGCTGCTCGACTCGATATAGTTCCCCTCGCGGCCGGGCTGATCCAAGATCTGCCACCAGGCACCCGTCTCTGGGTCCACCGCTCGGATGACGGCTGAAGCCAGGGTCTGGAACTTCTGGAGCAGCGGCTCCCTATACCGGCAAGTCTCCGGATGGTGCGGCAGAGCCTCCAGGGTGTCCACCAGGGCCATGGTGTACCACCCGAGGCTCCTCCCCCAGACATATAGGCTGCCACCCGTGACTGGGTCAGCCCAGACGGCTGTACGGCTCGCGTCATACCCATGCACCAGTAATCCGGAGGTTGTGTTGAGGCAGTGCTCCCAGAGGAGGTCGATCTGGTAAGACATGTCGTCAAGGGCGGTGAGATTGAGGTTTGTCCCGTTGCTTCTACTCACGGTGTACAGTGTGTAGAAAGGGGCCAAGGAGTACATCCCGTCGAGATAGCTCCAGTTTGGGTATGTGTAGTACCATAAACCGTCCTCCTGGTTCCGACGGTTCAGGTCGATGCTCAAGCGCAGTGCGTCTAGCCCGGACTCGTAAGGAGACGTCTCACAATCTGACGTCCGAGACACAGAGAGCATGGCATTTCCATTTGACAGGCGATCAAGGGGATAGCCCAGCGCGTTTTTCGTGGCGTTTGACAAGAATGGGAGAACGGATTCGACGCTCGTAGCGAGATACTCTCTTATCTGGTCATTGTCGGGATATTGATCGAGGAGGGCAGCAAAGGCCTTTTGCATGAATCCAGCTTGGAGTGGCTCGGAGGAGCCGCCTTTTCCTGTCATGATGCCATCTCTGCGGGTCATGAGGCTGGAGGCCATAGAGATCGAGTGCTTCGTGGCATCGTGTTGGGTTCCCGCCGCCGTGGAGATTTGGTGCGCGGTAAGGAGTGTCGCAGCGAGGACCAGCCGGTGTATTGGGAATCGCATGTTTGTACGAGCTATACTGTATGCTGGATACGATTCTCAGTGAGAGGCCGCACTTCCAAAGAGTTCTGTTATTATCCAGCAGACGTGAAGTGAATTTCGGCACGTCAAAGTATTGGTGCGGCCAAACCAGCCAGCAAAAGGTCCAAAGACAGACCGTCTTGCAGGTTGGTTGCACCCAAGACGTCGTTTTCAGCTCTGGCTGGGGTTCGCTACCCAAGCTGGGAAGGATGTTCGTCGGTACTTCTGTATTATTGGTTGAGGATGGGCAAATTGGGAAGGTCGATTTCCTTTTTGTATTCAAATTGCATGTGGCACTGATTCAATTTATCAGTTTCTTTTACCCCTCAAGACTGAGCCCTCGGTGTACTCCACAGAACTCTCTAATTATCCCCGCTGATTTATTGAATTAACACCCAGTGCACCAGCGTCACTGCAGCAGGGAGTATGGTGAATATAGCTTACTGCAGGCTAAGAGCGCTTGTTACCAATCCCAGTCTACCTTCAGCAAATATCAAGAGTTCAATGAAAGCCGACGTCGGGATATTCTCCTTCTTCAAATCATTTCATCGTTGGCCCAGGTTTTCTGTTCGGGCCGTCGAGACTTCTTATGCCCAATCTGAGAGCAGTTATCACGGTCTGGTCCGCAGGTATACCAAATTTCGATCAATGGGCAAAAGTCCGCTCGAATCGATTCAACGGCAATTTCCCGGCCCAAGGCAAGGGCCGGGTTCAACGGCTGCCACGCTGCTATGGTGAACTGGTGTGCCAACCTGCATGGCTTCCACAGCTGTAAGGGCTGTCTGATGGCCCTGTTGGGGTGTCAGTTGACTAATTGCTCGACATGCTTGGGGTAGGACAGAGTGCCGATTGCCCTGTGATCTGCGAGCACTAGCAGTTTCCTGCATCCGTGGATGTGCAAATCAGCAGATACATCTTCTCGGTGTCATATCCTACGGATGAACCTGGATGCCCGAGCAATTTAGACATTCGTGCATAACTTATCAGTGCTGGATGTCTTAACATTTAGGATTTTCACCAATCCCACCACAACATCATCCATATTGATAGGAATCAAGACTTTCATACACAGATCAATCCATCCTGATTACACCAGTGTAAGAAAATGCTGGCACACTCACAGTATGTGTTGAGTTAAGTATGACTCAAAGATAGGGGTTTACCTGAAGGTTTCGCCTGCGCGTGGTCTCTGAATCCTCCGGACAGCCTGGCAAGAGCTGAATATGCCGCAGGACCACATGCATCAGCTGCAGCTGGCGGGCAAAGCTTGTTGCGTCAGCACCGGGGGGCGTCAGCTTTTATCAGGCAGGTACCAGACATTTCGGACTCGTAAGGGACCCGTAGATTACTGTAATACATGTGGTGAATCGCGTCGTAAGCGCCGTGAATATAATACCCCTCCTGACTTGTAGCTTTGACTGGCCCATTCATCCATTCACCCTCCGTTGCACAATCTCTCCCCGATAGAACCTCATGCCTGGAAGCGGTCCACGATGGGTACTTACCGCGATAGCCTGATTGCGGCGATGGTGGTATTTCTCGTTATTAACTCTCTAGCGATCGGAGCTCGTCTTTTCGTGCGAATGAGGCTCCTCACGCGCGCTTTCGGACTCGATGACTTTATACTGTGCCTCGTGTTTGTAAGTTTCTCGTTCTCGAGGCTCACGGATCCCCTATCTGAACCCCAGTCTTCTGATATCGGAGTCATAGATTGGATACGCGATACACTGCGGCTTGGAGTCTGCATCTATGTATTGGGGCTACGCGGCTCCTGATGGCGAGAAGCGATCTCGCTACAATATTGCCAAAGCCACTGATGTGAGTCTCACTGCTCTTAGATGCACACCCATCGCACCCACGTCGTCCACGCACCGACCCTTCATTTCTTTTCCGAGACTGATTATCATTGTGTAGCTTCTGTTTGCAAATCAGCTCACTATTTATATCTGCGCGGGCCTCGTTAAGCTGGCGGTGGCATGTGTTCTCCTCCGCATAGTCACAAAGAAGGCTCTACGATGGGTCCTGTACCTGTCGATGGTCATCGTCATCGCGTGGACGATTGTCATGACGCTGTATGCATCATGGCTGTGCGCGTCCGGCGGCTCAAGCAATTACGCCGGTTCCGAGACGTGCATGTACATCGGGTACTTCCGAACGAGCACGAACATTGTTATCGATTACTTCTACGCCCTACTTCCGGTCTATATCCTCTGGAATGTCCAAATGAGTCTCAAATTGAAGCTGAGCGTGCTTCTCTTGCTTGGGCTGGGAGCATTGTAAGTCAAATTCCATAGTGGCTTGGCCTGGTTCTCGTCCATCTTCCGAGGTTGTCGCCGTCACAGGCTCCACAGGTCCGAAAGAAGGCGATCCAACTTTATTGACTGTCCTGGTTCAACAGTGCCAGCTCCGCCACAATCGTGAAGCTTGTCATCATCGTGCAGCTACAGACAGCCGAAGGGCAACGTGCGAAGGGGCTGCATTACGACCTCCTCCTCTGGGCAGACATCGAGCTAGGCATGGCAACATTCGCGGCTTCCGCTGCCGCACTTCGCCCGCTGCTCCTCCGAATCCCCGCCATGATAGATACGTACTTCAGCAAGGGTAGTAGTAGGCATGCTCATCAGACCGGCAGCAGTGCTAGCCATGGTCCCATGGGCCCTTATTACGAGGTCGGGCCAGCGAGTACGGATGTAGAGTTGGGGCCGCTAAACCTCGTGAGCCCTGAAACCCAGGGTGGGATTATGAAGACGACGGCCGTAGCGGTCAGGAGTGATAGTCGCAGTCAGGTCCAAGATCCAGGTAGCGGCTCTTTTCTGCATTTATGATCATCGACCTGAGGGAGATTTGAACCGATACTGCAGATTCGAGCCGGCCCTGGGTAATTCCTAAGGGTAAAAGAGGCCGAGGCGTCCAGGCTACTGTACTCAATACGATTGCTTGAGCCTAGTGCTTCGAGTATCAGTCACGAGTTCCCTGTAGCACCATTGTCATGATTACTATTTGCAGGTGCTAGAAGCCTAAGCATTCCATCACTTCACAGTAAAGGCACAACACAACCATTGATACTTGCACAAGCACCAGCCCATAGAGTCTGGTGGTTGTAGGTAGCTGGACAAAACCCTGACAGATGTATCTCTTGATCGAGGAGGGAAAATATATTACAGTCCCCCTTCATAGGCCATCCTGCAAAGGTCGAAGACTCTCCGAGCCAGCTTTGGTCTTTCATACCAGTGGTCTCTATAACTCGAACCTCGTAGGAAGATTCTTCTCTTTGATGCTCATCCTCGTCCCGTCCGGGCCCTCGTATTTAGCGATCACGTCCGCTCCGAGCTCGATCAGCGTCTCAATCACCTTCTCGAGCTCGTCGGGTGGGATTTGGTACACGTATGGCACCTCGTAATCTCCGCGCCCCCTAATTTGGAGCCCTTCATCCACCTCTAGCTACCTCGCGTACAGGTGCGCCGCAAAGTCGAGTGGGTACATTTCCCCCTCGGGGACGAACGGGCCGGGGGTGGCAGGTGTCTTCGCATCTCTCAACGGCTGGGAAGGTTGGCCCCTGAGATAGCGATGAAACTCAGTCACTGGCACTTTTTCTGGTGGTGGCACTGAAGTCCCAATGTATATCGGCTTCTGCTGGAGGGCCTTAGGTTCCTCTCCAAGGATCCTTGTTTCCCTTGAGTTCACGTCTGCGCCGTGCGCGACGACTACTCGTAGCACATCGCAATTTCTGCTCCTGACAGCTGCGAGCATGGCGGCCGGCTTCATGACCGCGCCTTTGCAGAGCACCAGGTCGGTCATTTCGGCGCTGTTCCAGGCCCAGGCCAGATCCACTGCTTTTACGTCCGCCCCAAACTCTATCAGTCTGTCCAGGCCTTGCCGGTCAAAACTGGGCCAGCCGATGTGGGCGGAAGCGACGATCAGCGGAGTGCTATGGAAGCAGTTCCTGATCTCTAGGCTCGCGCCGTGGTCTTGCACAAGATAGGGAAGAGCCTCGGAGGGCTGCCACCAGTGCGTCTTGCCTCTGAAAAGCGCGTGGATTGGTGTCACGTGATTGCAAATACCAAATCCGGTCGGTGTGGTTGGGATCGAGGCCCTCAGATACCCCTGGAAGTTCACATCGCATCCAATCTCCTCGACGAGGAACCTCCCGGTTGCCATATTGGGCTGTTCGCTCCGACAGGCGACGAGAAGCAGAGGCTGCGTAGACTCTGGGCTAAGAGAACGGGCGCCCCGGCCAATGGCATCTGGATACACGTTGATGATGGAGGCTTTGGACGATGCCAACTTCTGTTTGTCACACCATTCTGCGTCTTTCAGTCTTTCAGAAAGTTCCATGACCAATGGCAAAACTCCCTTTAGAATCGAGACGAGCCCATTCTCGACCAGATCATGGACAAACGTATTCCCATCGGTGCACACATGTGTGAAGTTCGCCCCAGCCATCCTTCAGAAGCAATTGCTGTGTCAGTGACGAATGCGCATAAGCCACTCTAATTCAGTCCTCAAAGCCTGAGGAGACATGAGGCGCTCCTCAGTAATCCCTACAGACTTTCTCCTGGCTAGGCAGGCCGACGTAGAGTCATCAAATGTGACATCTGGACCTGTGCACGTGATATCTCGGGCTGTAGTATCTCATGCAACGACTTTCGGGCCTGTACCAAACACTCGACGGCCTCAATACCGAAGATAGCGTGAGTTATGGCAGCATTGCAATCTTTACAACTCACATTCCATAGGAGTGAGATTCCCTAAGAAATGTGTTGTTTCAGATGACATGTTCGCGCCCATCTTTACCAAGAATATTGGGTCATACATACTATCTTCAAACGCAGGGAGAAATAAATTGTGGTATATTGATCAAAGAAATCATGTTGTCCGAGACCTGAAGCCGCGGATAGCGCGCGTTAATACCTTTTTTTTCGACTGGACATTTTGAGCACGCTCGTTGAAGACTATTGAAAAACACAGCTGTACCAGGCAATTTGAGTGATCGTTTCATGTGTAAATTACGTCCTGGGAAGGTATCGTTCATACTAATACGCTCTACGGTCTCCCAACTTCGCAGGACCCTTTCCATGCCTTCTCAGCCTATATTAGCCTGTATCTCCTCAATGAGGGGACCGCACGCGCCAAAAAAAAAATCAGGCAAGCTTCGATTCAATATACCGTTGTCTGAATTTAGGCGAGCCTAAGATGTGGGTGGGGGAAGGCTTTTAGGTCCGGAGCCCTCCTTCGGTAGCAATTTAGTACAAGAGCTGCTAAATATCTCAGTGAAATTTACATGGTGATACCTAGAGAGTATGTTGCACTTGATTCCACACGTGAATGCTTCTTGAACTCCAGGTAGACTGTATTAACGTGGTCCACGGAACGACGGATTCGCCAAGAATCAGTATTCGGAAGGGTCCGCTGGAGTTGGAAATTCACCAATTAACAAACCATAAGTATTTTGTTCCGCATGTCTATGAGGATAAGATGAGAGCATTCAAAGTAGACTTAATTCTGTATTATAGCGATGCACTCCTTCATATTAGATTTAGAAGGCTGTACCAGGTTGCAAAAAACTGTCAAGCTAGGTAAGCTAAGGCCCCCGTTGCAGTCAAGTGGATAATTTAGGGTTGGTGGTTGCAGACCTGACAAACTGTCAGGGGTCGCAAGGGTGTGAAGGCACTGAGGCGTCAGTGGGGACAGAGTTGCAATAGGGGCCCACTTGGGAAAAGAGTGGGTTTGGCGTGCTGGCATGTGATGGTGTGGGGAGCAGATGCTGCAGGTGCAGGTGCAGTTTGCAGGCTGGAGCTGCATGATGATGCGTCCTGGTCTCTCAGGATTGGTGGCAATTCTGGGCGGGCAGGCTGGCGGGGAGGAAGGACCCCGCGAGCGAGACTCGCACCCCGCCCCACCGCTTAGACTCCAGAGGGATGCGACGAGGCATCGGCATCGTGGGAAAAAAATAGGGAATGACGTGTTGGCAGGCCGCCAAAGAGTCCATTCGCGTCGACTGTGAGCCCACCCGGTCGTACAATCAGTCGTACAAGACCATGTATCAGGCCTGGTGATTGATGCTGACGGCTGAAAGTGGCTGTCGTTCAATTTGCTTTTGACCCAATCCAATTCCATTCCATTTATTGCAGCCGATTCTCGAGCACCACGGCGGTATGTGTCCTGGTGACCGTTTATGAATTATTAATCTCAATCCCAGCATCTTCAACCGAAGCTCCTTGTCCCTGTCCTTTTCCTCACCCTTGCTCTTCGCCGGAGGTGCCCCGACACGGTTTGCTTTCAGATCCAGATCCAGATTCGAGCATCAGATCCAGACACGGTGCCAGAATCAGGTCCATGCCTCTACCCACGGACATCCCCGACCCGACTGTCTTGTCTCAAAAACCACCCCTCTGCAGTGTTTTCAGGGCCTTGGCCTCGCCCATCCGAAAATAGTGACACAACGCTCGCTCAGATCAGATCAGGGCCACAGTCAGAGGCCAGAAAGGCCAAACCCACGACGGCCTGCTGGGAACCAGTCACGTCGCGCCGCAGGGCCACCCGCCACTGCCACTGCCACTGCTTTGAGTGCGTGTGCATAACACGACACTTCGGTGTAATCGTGCAGCTCAAACAGCCCCCAAGGCGCATCCGGAACAACCGCCTACTCGCATCCTCCCTGCACTGTTTTATAAAATCTCCCAGGATCACTCTGGTTCACGTTTGCCTTTTGCGACAATTTCGACAATTGGGCTCAAGGCAACCCGCCACACCAAGCCCACCCATCCTCCTCCCGGCGTCAAAATATCCTGGGCGAAGCAAGAGTCAGCCAGTCAGTCAGTTCGGAGCGTCACCGTGGTTAGACTGATCGGCTCTCGGAGATAATCTGGTTCTGCGACCCACCAAGTCAAGACCGCTGGAGCCGGGCACACGTGGACCGCCCTGTCCGTCGACTACCGTGCCGTACCGCGGCCAACCGTTTATTCTTACCTAACAGAGACAGCCCGCCTTTGGCACATCGATCATCCATCATCGATCGCCGACAACTTGCGAAATCACTAGTCCTCCCTCTCGCGCCCCAGGCCTAACCCCTCTTCCTCTTTCGATCACCTACCTGTACTCCTTTCCAAAAAGTTCTTGCCAGCTATGGGCCGCGCTCCGGCCTACATCTTCGTCGTAAGGTAGGCCACATTCCCATGCTGAACTCCTATTTCCCCAATCCGGCATCACACCCTTGTTCAACACGGCCCCACGCGCCCGAACGACGTCGACGTTGACGTCGACTTCAACAGCCACGTTCTTGCTTGCTAACACATCTCCTTGCCACAGACATGGAAATAGGCTCGACGCCGCCAACAAGCAGTGGCACCTCCAATCACCCACTCCCTACGACCCTCCTCTGACCTACAGTGGATGGAACCAGGCAAGAGCGGTGGGACAGAAGATCGGCGAGATCTTGCGAGATGGCGAGAAGGAGAGGGAGAAGGAAGAACAAAGCGACTTGCCTGCCGCTGACGGCACCTCGAGAAAACGCCGCAAGTACAAAGTCGTCCTCCACAGCTCGCCTTTCTTGCGCTGCATCCAGACCTCGATAGGCATCAGCGCCGGCCTGGCTTCAATTCCTGAACCTACTCCCACGGTTGCTCGAACGTCCTCCACACACTCCGTCACCAACCCTCGTCTTCGGGCAACCGCCCCGCCTGATGTTTCTGTCCCGACCCCGGCCCCCTCCACGACTTCGCGTCCCGCATCGAGATCCAAGCCCGTTATACAAAAGACTGTCCTGAGGCTCGATGCTTTTCTCGGAGAATGGCTGACCCCGGGCTACTTTGAGCTCATCACCCCGCCGCCAGGTTCGAGCCTCATGCTTGCCAGCGCAAAGGCGGAGCTATTGCGGAAGGAGGATTACAACAGTTTCCCCAGCCTCTATTCACACCATTCTCCACACAACTCATCATCTGGACCTGGGACTGGTATGATGTGGGGCCAGTCCCTTGTTGTCGCATCGCCGGAAAATGGCGTCGAGAATATGGGCAGCCTCGCCGAGGCAATGAGACGGGCCGGCAGGAGTGACAGCGTGACGAGCAACGGAGAGTCCCATCTGATTACCGGCGGTGCCTATGTTGCCCCTGTGCCCTCGTATGCGCTGTCGCACAATGCGGAGATACCCAGAGGCTACGTCCCACATGCCAGAGACAACTGCTGCGATGTCGACTACCAGTGGGACTCGATGCGGGGGACTTTGGACTGGGGCGATGGAGGATCGTACGGCGAGGAGTGGACCGCGATGCACCAAAGATTCCGCAAGGGCTTGCAGAACATGATCGACTGGTACACCACACAAGAGCATCCAGCGGAAAAGGTGATCAAGGAGAGGCGGGACAGCGTTACGGCGAACGACGACGCAGTCGACGACGAGGATGATGTCGAGACGGAGTCGGTGGTTATTCTGGTTTCTCACGGCGCTGGCTGCAATGCTCTGATCGGAGCCATCACACATCAACCTGTCTTGACAGACGTCAGCTTGGCTTCCCTGACATCAGCGGTACGAAAGAATGGCAAGGATGATATAGAACATGATGCAGGACCCGACCGCGTAACAGGTGCCATCGGCGTCCGTGCCGACTCATCGCCTGGCCTCGTTGCAATTCATCAGAACTACGACCTCAAACTTTTCGCAAGCACCGAACACTTGACGTCGACCCGATCGGGACGGTCGGGGTCAGTGACCGTGCAAAATCGAGGCCGACTGTCCAATGCATTCATGTCTTCCCCCTTGAGCAACAGCGACGGTTCAGGGAGTCGAAGCTGCTCTGCGGCTGCCAGTCTGGGCAGCAAAAGACGAGACTCGGGTGCTTCTTCGCGGCTGGCGAGCCGACTAGGGCTGAACACGAATGGGTTGAGCAGCGGGGGTATCACGGTTGGGAGCGGGGTGACTTCGTTTCTGAAGCAGACGCCGTCGTCGGCCGCCGGTGGGCTCTGGTCGCCACTTCGGAATACTCTGGATACGCCGGAGGAAGATGACGACGATGACTTCCTCCCGAATTTCACAAGCTTCGATATCGTGTCGCCGAGTGCGAAGGCCGAAGATACTGGAAAGTTCGTGGCTGAGCCAAGCACACCGATAACAAATGGAAATGGAACGAGCAGAAACAGGTCGGACAGCCGTGTATCACCGCGAGCAATACCGGAGCCCGAGTCCTTGCGGCAAGAGGAGGAAGAACGTAACGAGGTTCCTGCATTGCCGCAGCTCGGGTCGGGGACAGGTGGACTATGGGGAAGCCCCAAGCCCATTGGGACAATCGAGATACCGCGTGATCTGACAAGCCCGAAAAGAAGATGGACAGTCACTGAGAGGTGGACAGCATCATAACTCAACTCCTTAAATTGGATTAATACTGAGACGACCGCATATGAGATGGATGGCCTAGCATGTTTGGGAGTCATTCAAAAGGAATACCATGAAAAGTCCTTGCTGCGTCAAAACTTGTCCCACACACTTGTTTAGCAATGTGGGATCGCAAAAGTAGTCGATAATTAATGAGAGATTGTTCGAAAATGGGGCATCGGCAAAGACGGGATGATGCGTATGTCTGTCTTTCATGTGGCATATATGTATGATGCCGAGGAGTGCCTGCCGACATCCCGAACTATCCCGAGTCATCACAGCCCTATGACACATGCTCACTGAGGGGATGCCATGGTATCAAACACCCAAAGCTTTGTCTTGCTTCACTCCCCACGATTTCGCCTTCTCCAACTGCACTGAACTTTAATATTTCGAGCTTATCTCTTCCATTGGGATCCCCTCCTTGACGTTCCCGAGGCGCTGGCACCAGGCGGCCGGGGCGGCTACGGTGGTGAGGATATTGGTGCTAAGACCAGGTTAGTTTGGAGGAGGCACCTGTGGATGGATTAGAAACGTATCGGTGCGGAGTGTGAGTATACAGTAGAATGCCATTCAACAGCAGGCCGAGCAATGGTCCCGATATCTACCGTCCGGGGCGACATGTGAAGCTCCAAAAGCCACTTCCTCGCAACTAGATAGACTACCTGGGAATATTGCATGCAGTCTAGAGCCGAACGAGGCCGTGGTTGGTGGAGCGTAGTGTTACGATCCTTTTCGTTTTTGCTGGCATACTGGCCCTGTTCTTCGGGCTCGGCATGGCTGCCGCCCTCGCGACCACCGTCTCTTCGCGGCTTGAGAGGTTCAGCCCACGTCATCACTGATCCAAGCAGTCCTCTAGGCATTTTTGCCATATCCGCGATGACCTGCGCAAGTAGCTTCTGCAGCTGCATATCTGACATATGACCAAGTGGGAGAGGGAAGAGTCTTGTCCAAGGGGTCCATGGTGCAAGGGCTTCGCTGGGCGCTAAAGGGTCGCCCAGTCCGGGTTTCTGGGCAGCAAAGACGACATGTTCATGTGCTGGACATCGGTGGTGTCTTTTCTCATGTTGAGATTTACTCATGTGCCCATTCCCTGAGAATATATCGCAAGAAATTGGCCTTGGTATGTCCCAGCAACTTGACTGCAGTTGAGCATTCATCCTGGAGAAAGCTGGCCAATCATTTAACATGGATTTTCGGCCACTTCCCACTTTTCGGCTCGCAATCCACCCCCGCCCCCCAAGTCTCTCTTTACGTGTGCGTAGAGTCTCGTATAAATCGAAATCGATGAGGAGACTTCTTATATTGTAGCACTATTCTTACGGGAATAATCTTGACGCGGGAATGAGCCTGAGCATTCGGCGTCTGGTGTCAACTTCACCTCCGGTTCCTCCGTCGGCTCGACGGAAAGTCTGCATTAGGACGTTTCCAGATCGACCTAACGTGGAAGTGCCGCCGACAAGTTCGGCACAACTGGCTACGACCTAGAAAGACAAGACCAAGGCCGTCTAGCTGACAAAAACATTCAGCAAGAGCGGGAGCATGCCTTCAGCAGAGCAAGTGACCGCTGCGCAACTCATTTGGGCAGAATAGGGTCGTACTCCAGAGCACCGAATTCTTTGCTTCCCTTTTTTTTGTACAAATACAGACGAACGATATGGTCTTCCGTATCATCGGAGACATGGACCTTAAGCAGGTGTCGCCTCCACTTGATGGGCTCAACAATATCTTCACGGACGCCTTGATTTTGGCTGAATCCAATCCTTCACCGTATTCAGACGTAGGAATGGACGGGGGAAGATACGGAAGTCATACCTGACCTTGGATCGGTTCAAAATGTCTTTGCGTAATGACAAAATACAAGCCTTTCTGACATCGAAGCAGTACTTATGTTCACCATCAAGATTGGAGCTGCCCAGCCCCTCGCGAATTCCACGATACTCTTTCGCATCCGGCGTGAGTCTGAACAATCTACGGTATGACCTGGAGACAAAAAGCCGAATAAGTCCCAAACTCAGTAGGGCAGCCCCATCAACTTGAGAGAGGGCTCGCGGGTGATCACTTCCATATTAGCAAGGTGCAAACTTGTTCAACTATCAGGCAGCCGGGCAGTACAGCTGTTGGAGGCAACAGTGGAATCTACCAGGGTCATGGAAGACTCCCTCGATGAACGATCCTCTCGCCACATCACCTTCCTGACCACTTTCTACACGTCTATGTCGCCGTTATGCTAGGATTTCGCTTCTTGCCAGAGCCACGCAGTTTCCAGCTTAGCTCCAAGCGATATCGATGTGCAACAGCGTTGGGATGTCTTTTCAGCACCCTTTCGCCTGAAATGGAACATTTGGTGGACTGGTGACCTTATCTGATGTGGAAAAGAGGCTGAATGGTATCGATGGCGGCAGTCTCGTACACTTTGTCCGAAACATGAGCTCGTTTGCGTTGAGAACATGTGCCTGGGTTGAGTCGTTACATGTGTGCTTTCTCCACCGCCGTGGGCCAGCACTCGAAAGCACGGACAAGTACGATGACACCCGTGTTGCTCGTTCGCTACGGGATGTATTGCGTCTTTCAGGAGGTAAGGTACTCAATGACACACAAAGTCCAGCGGCCTCTGTGTGACGGATGGCTGGGCGTTCATTCTAACCCGAGAATTGCTTGGTGATGTCGGGTCACAGCCTCGAAGCCTTCATTTGTCGGATGAGCAACTGAATTTTTTTAAGGTTCGACAAGGCTCGGAATCGAGGTGCGGGATAATCGGGAGGGCCGAACCCAGACGGAGAACGGCGGGTTGCAAGGTGTGCGTCCGTAAGTGAGAAAGAGGGCGAGCGGGCCGTGCCTAAGTACTCAGACGGATTAGAGGCTTGTCGGTTGACTCGATGAGATCGAGTAACAGATGCGGAGTTGTGGGGGAAACGTGATAAGCCGGTATCTGACCCTGACAAGCGCTGCTTATCTATGTCATCCAGCCTGAACCCTGCACCTGGGTCTGGTGTACCTCTACTTGTACTCCAACGAGTTCCACGGGAAGCTCACAGGTCGAGAATGTAGCGATACTTTGGCACCTGTCTCGCCAACTCCGAGGGGAAGCCGCTATCTCGCACCCACCGGTGGTTCACTCCCAAGGTTCACGTTTGCACTTTAGCTTTTCTGGCAGTGGCAGCCAATCGACAGTACAGGATTGTCTGATTGCACAGGCCAAGAGGCGCATATCTGATATCTCATCTCCACGGCCGCTTGCGGAACTAAGCTTAGCCCTCGGGGGGTGGATCAACCAGATCAGCATCTCCCTTTACCGTGAATCCTGCAACAGCTGCCCTGGGGCCGGGCTAATAACTTACATCTTGTTATATGTCCTGCTCCTGCAATACCCTGTGCAGCCTGCAGGGAAATCTTTGCAAACCGCCAGGGGTCAGCAGGTGGCTTTTTCGCCCTAGAGTGGTCTTGGGCGTGGGGATCTTATCAGTCTCAGCCGATGAGATGCCATAGTCGCACGACCACTCACATTAGCCCCAGAAATATGACCTGGACGAACTCGGCCTCTTAAGTCTTTGCATCCCGTCCTGGGAATATATAACCAAACGACATATCCTCCTCGTTCATCGTGCCTCATGTGTATTTCGCGCCGTGTTTTCGCTTTTCCTTCTTCTTAAGGACTTTTCCACCCCTCTCATCCAGATACCCGGGCACACAAGACGGGCAGCCTGTCTTCATGTCATAAGGATCGCCTCGGGATCACGCCGACCTGCCCCCGCTTGCTTCGTAGCAGCCTGGATCCATCGCTCCTCCCAGACACCTGCTCCTGTGGATATTTCCTTTAGTTTGTCACTATCGCAGCCTCGTCGAAACAGCCATGGACCAGACCAGGGGAGCTCGCCTCAGGCGATGGGGTGACAAGCTCGCCGTCGACAACGAGCCGGGCCTGACAACAGCCCAGCTCATGCTCACCAATCTCGACCTGAAGCCGGTCGAGCCCGAGCGCCGGCAATGGGGTCCCTGGAACTTTGTGGGCTTCTGGATCGCCGACTCTTTCAACATCAACACGTGGATGATCTCCTCCTCGATGGTCGTCGCCGGCCTGTCATGGTGGCAGTCGTGGCTGTGTGTCTGGCTAGGCTACACCATCGCCGCGTGCTTCGTCTGCCTGACGGGACGTATTGGTGCGACATATCACATCGGATTCCCCGTCGTCAACCGTGCCTCCTTTGGCATCTGGGGCTCTCTCTGGCCGGTGTTCAACAGAGCTGCGATGGCCTGTATTTGGTACGGGGTTCAGTCCTATATCGGTGGGAAGTGTGTCTATTTGATGATTCGAGCGATTTGGAAGAGCTGGGTAGGTTACTCACTGACCCCAGCTTCACTCGCATTGAGATGCTGACAATCTGTATTGAAGGATCGCAACACTATCCCAAACACATTTCCCGAAGATTCTGGCACAACCACAGCGGACTGGGTCAGCTTCTTCATCTTCTGGCTTGTCTCACTGCCCGCCATCTGGTTTCCAGTCCACAAGATCAGGCACCTGTTCACAGTCAAGGCCTTTTTCGTGCCTTGCGCTGGGATAGCCTTCCTTATCTGGGCCATCGTCCGCGCAGGTGGCATCGGCCCTATTGTTCACCAGCCTGCTACGATATCTGGGTCAGACCTGGCATGGGAGTTTGTCACGGGTGTCATGTCCGCCATTGCGAACTTCGCCACTCTCATCGTAAACGATCCGGATTTCTCGCGATTCGCAACCAAGCCCAAGGACGCGCTCTGGTCGCAGCTGTTCACCATCCCCCTGGGCTTTGCCGTCACCAGCTTCATCGGCATCTTTGTCTCGTCGAGCTCGGCTGTCATCTACAACAGCGACCCGGTCTGGGACCCTCTGGAGCTGCTGGAGCATTTCATCGATGATGGCGGTTCAGGACAGCGGTTCGGCGTCTTCGTCATTGCCTCGGCCTTCGCGCTGGCACAACTGGGCACCAACATTGCGGCCAACTCCGTCAGTGCGGGAACCGATTTGACGGCACTGTTCCCCAAATACTTGAACATTCGCCGGGGAGGTTACATCTGCGCCGCCGTTGGCTTAGCCATGTGTCCATACACCCTTCTTACGGACTCGAACAAGTTCACCACGTATCTCTCTGCATACTCGGTCTTCTTGTCGTCGATTGCCGGCGTCATGTGCTCAGACTACTACCTCGTGAGGAAGGGTTATCTCGAGATCAAGGAGCTATATGACGCCCGTAAAACTGGGCCGTACTACTTCACATACGGTGTACATTGGAAGGCGTATGTGGCCTATATGTAAGTCTCAAGCCTTGCTGAGCTCACGCACTCATCCCAGTCTCTACCCGTGGGAATGATGCTAATATTTTGCGCTACAGTGCGGGCATTCTGATCAACGTTGTTGGCTTTGCAGGCGCCATTGGCCGTGACGTTCCTGCTGGGGCGAGGTATCTTTACAACGTCAACTTTTTCGGCGGCTTCATTGTCTCCGGGCTGGTGTACTGGTCATTGTGCAAAATATTTCCAGTTCCTGCAACCAGC
This sequence comes from Diaporthe australafricana, assembly GCA_039880735.1. Taxonomy (NCBI): domain Eukaryota; kingdom Fungi; phylum Ascomycota; class Sordariomycetes; order Diaporthales; family Diaporthaceae; genus Diaporthe; species Diaporthe australafricana. The sequence goes on from JBCEDM010000001.1 coordinate 8,548,457, forward strand.
GATCATTGGATGGAAGTTGGCGATGCAATTGATGATGTGCATCTGGCATATGATGGTAGCGACACTGAAGAGAGGCATGATAAACTCGACGGCGATACAAAGATGGTTTAGATGTTGTGGTTATGAGCGTACTAGCGAAATCTTGAATAAAAGCATTGATTGTCTCGTTTCTTCATCTTACTGTCTCTGCAATACTACTCTAATGATGCTAAACTATGAGCACAATACGTGTGATCGAACAAATTCAAAAACAGCAACTGAAAGTATCTGGACTTCACCCTAGTCGAATTGTACCACAGGTCCACCGAAGCAGTTTGCACAGCTATTGTCAAGCCACGGCCCGGTGCACTCCCAGCAGAACTCAAACCCGCAAGGACCTATACCAACTGTCAATTTGAAAAATCTAAAAATGGGTTCGAAGGGGTTTGGTGACTTACATGTCATATGCATGCTACAATTGCACAGTCAAGTTAGCGAGACGAACTGCAGGGGCTCTTGGGCAGAAAGAGAGGGGGAAGGCTGGAGCAGCCAAAGGGGGAATCATAAACATACCATCCTTCATTCTTTTCGATCCTCTTCGCACAACGGGGGCAACCCTTAGTCGAGACCTCAATCAACTGCTCGCTCCACTCATCTTCCACCCTCCTCCTCTGGATCTCATCAGCCCTCTCCCGCCGCTCCTGCTCCGCCCTCCCACGCTCCGTCTGGTACCGCCGCTCCTCCAGCAGAGCCCGCCGGCTGCGCTCCCGCTCCTCCCTCGCCGAGACGTCCCTCCTCTTCCTCCCGTCGGCGGCCCTCCGCTGCTGCAGGACCCTCTCCATCCGCTCGCGCGCGCGCTGCACCACTTCGAGCTCCCTGCGCTCCACCGCCGCGCGCTCTTGCTGTCGCTGGTGGTCGCTCCTGAAGTGGAGGGGGTCTGCTAGGTACTGGTCGTACTCGTCGCAGGACATGTTCTCGTGCTGGGAGGGCGGTTGCTGCTGAGGCCGCAGGGGGATCCTGTGTCGGAAGCAGAATTCTGTGTTGCAGGCTGCGCAGGTGACTACCGGTTGAGATTCGCCGCCTTCGTGGACTTGTCCGGAGTCGCAGTTTGGGTTGGGGCACCGGATGAAGTTCGGCATGTCTTGGACAGTATGGTCGATCATTTGTGAAAGGTATCTAGCGATATTATGTTCCTTAGTCCATCTTGAACCCTACCAAAGACGGCGGGCATTGGTGTGATAGCTCTAGAGATATTTGAAAAGGACCGGGTCGTATACTCACGTTGTTAAGGTGTTGCTGTCAGCATACTCCTCAATCTCTTGAGTTACAAGCGGTCTATTACACATTGGGCATGTAATTGAGCCCTGTTTCCACTCCTTCGATTCCATCTGCGCCTTTATGTGCTGCTGCAGGCAAAGTACACAGACATCCGACAAGCATGTGCAGACACTTGCTCCCATAGTTTGCGGGTATAGATTAGTGTGCTTTTCTTCGCAGCACACTTGACATTCCTTGATTATCTCTGCTTTCGATTCGTCGGGGATGTTCATGCCATGTGCAGATGATGTTGCGGGCCTCGAATCTTGTATGCTTAAATCGCTCAATTGGGCCACTTCTTCTTCGTAGAGTGCCAAAGCCCTAGAAAAGCATTGTCGTCAGCAATAGCCATGGAGCAGAGTTTCAGGAGCCTACAATTCGGCGTCAGTGAGGAAATCAGCCATCGTTTGGTTTATTTCATGACTCTGCCACTCAAGCTCAAAACGTGTGGGTCGCATATCTCTGATTACATGTATGCTTCGTACCTAGAAGAGGATTCAAATGGGATCGTTTTGGCTGTAGAGGTTTCACTTGAAACCTCAGGTATTTTAGCCTTCGTGGATATGTTTTCGAAAGAAGTTGCTGATGTACTTGACTGACTAAGGGATCTTTGAGTATCACCTAGCGTGGTTACCTCAGAGGGAGGAACGGTACACTCTGCAGCAATATATGGAGTTAAGTGAGTGGGAATGTGTCCACGAGAGGAAGCTTGAGGAAGCGAGTGATACACAACACCTCGGTATGGTCTTTGTCTAGCGTTGTATGTCATTTCTTTAGCTGACACTTTGCTGGGGCGCAGACATGTACAGAGTTGGTAATTTCAAGAACAGAAAAGATTAAATCTCTGGTCATGGCAATGTGCGTCCAGTTCTTATAATGCGCTTGTCTCGGACGTGAGTCAATTAACCTCAAGCCCGTGTGTCACTACGACTGCGTATGCTTGATGCAAAAGTGACCAACTCGAGCACAAAAGTCACCACGATATCAATATATAAGGAAAAGCAGCGGCTTTTCTATTGCAGAAGAAATGTACAACCACCACACAAGTGTGGAATACCATCGCCGCCGCCGGTGTCGATGAGCGCGCGCCCGCTCCCGAACGACGGGTCCGAGGGTTACACGGCGGCCACGTGGGCGAGCGAGGTGTTCCTCGAGGACCTCGTTGCGAGTGATGGTCATGACAGTAACGAAGGCGGTCCGGGCCTAGTGTTAGAGGTGCACCGTCCGTGTGTGCTGGTCGGAGACCAGGCCCCTACAATAATGTAACTCGGATGCGCTGAACGGCATCGTGAGATATTCGACTCTCATGCGGACCGTGCCTTTGCCTGAGAACGAGCGTGGGCTTTTCGGTTACAAGGACGTGAATGTCTCATTATGTTTGTAAATCTCCGTTCCATTTGTCTACTCGCCCTACTGTCTCATCGATACATACAATCTGCTGTCCACGTGCAGAAACCCTCCACAGGAAAACTTCCCCACCGAAATCCCCCCCCCCCCCGCCAAACGACTTCGCCGCTTACATTGCAGGGTAGCCTTACTGGACAACAAATCGAGCCGGGCCGCTGTACTGCTGGTAAACAGTCGAACCAGCATTTATGACCGGAAAGTCGGCTATGTCCCAGATCTTGACAGCGGCTAGGCTCTGATCGGCATCTAGAAGAGTCAGGGTATAATTAGAAGTAGTTGCGTCTGGGATTCCACGGAATGCCCAGACGATTGATGGATCTGCACACGCGGTGAAATCAACGTTGGGAAGATTGTAAGCCACAGTGAATGAGGCGTTGCAATTGGTCTGGTAGGGCATCTGGTTGGTGGCGACGTTGAAACTGAAGCTGGGAACACGCAACTTTTGTCAGCGGGCAGCCTGGACATTTCCACTTTGAAGGACTTTTTTTCTCATGAGTGCATCAATTGTTCTTCGGGCACATTCTTCCAAGTTTCATGGAATAGTGTTGTGACTACATTCTTGAGGAGACGAAAGAAAGGCAAATGGGACAGCTCGTACCTGCACAGAGTACCGTGAGGGATGCAGCCAGCGGAGAATTCGGATACATCGAATTCTTGGGCGATGGTGCGCGTTTTGATAGGGGTTGTGGATGCGAGTGCGAAGAGGAACGCAGAAGTAGCGATAGAGAACTTCATATTGATTAAATTGGTTGGAGTTTGATGCGTTCGAAGATGCAAGAGTTGTTGGGAATGATAGAGAGACGGGGTGTGATGCGGTGTTATCGGGAACGCAATTTGATGCTTTCGTCTGCCTGGAGGGTGCTCAATTTATACTAATTTGGAATCCTGATCGAATATTGTAAAGTACGGCTGGAAGAGGAGGTCCATAATGGTCTACTCGCGCTGAGTGAGCACTTCGTATTCAGAACCAAGTTCTGCTTTAGCGTCTGAACAGCCTGCAACATCAAGCATCACATGACACTTCTAACTTGAGGGTAAACCGGTACTGACAAATCTTTGGACTCAAAATTGTCTACAAGCTCCACATTCCGCATACACTAGTACTCTGGTGTACGAGGTGTCTCGTGAATTACTTGATTCCATGGCACATGTGCCTGATGTTGTATGCACAGCAGCCCTCGCCTCTGGCTGACACTCTCTGCAGTATCGTTGCATAACATGAATACGATTACATATTCATGTGAGTACAAGCAATAGAATATGGAGGCCTTGTGCTAAATTAAATGAATCACCCGATTCCGTCCGTTGTGCGTGAAGTAGTACCTGTGCAAGAGAGAGTTTCCAATGTTGGGCACACAGTTGTCCGAGAGCACTTCGCTGTTCTTCCCTCGTCGTGATTTTCTAATGTGGATCATCCAGTATCATGCCTCATATAGTCGATTTGCTTAGTTGACACGTTGTAATCTACAAGGTTTGCGCTGAAGAGAGTTGGAATCATTCAAAGAACCAATACACAGGAGTAAATTTCTTGGGATGTTCCAAGTCCCTCAATATCAAGGTGTCTTTGAATCACACGGCACGGAATTACCTGGATTTGTTGAAAAGGAGCCAATGTGTCCATCTATGAATTTCGCTTGATGAGTCTCATTAAGTTGCCGCCAAAGGTCTGTCGCACAGGACTTTGCAAATTATTGAGGGGAGCGGCCGTCGAAGGGTGACACAAGATTTAAATGTGTTTCTTGTATAGGCTCACAATGTGCACTGCAAGCTTTGGTTCACATGTGACACCTGATGAACCTCAAATTTTGCGGCGAAAATTGGCCAGCTTTGGCCACTTCAGTAATCCAGCTCCCCGTTTTGGAGTCCTCCCCTGTTTATCGATGGACTCGAAGTAATCTCCAGTTCGGGTGCCGGGCCTACATGCCGGACGACAGGGGGAGCACACCCCAGTGATGAATCTCTTCCGCCGTATGGTGATGACAACACTATCTCTCCTCATCTTGGCCTGAATGAATTAGCGCGACGCCTTCATCCAGCTGTGATGATTTCCATGGGTCCATTCATTACCCCTTAGCAGTCTGCGAGCATCGAGCTGCACAATGAAGTGTTGTACGGCCAAATGGCTTGGCAGCGCTGCGCTGCAACTTTACACAGCAGTCGCCATTTCTTCGCTCGATCACAACTGTGTCGCTCGTGCAGACGACAGGGCTATCAATGGGCATCGCAGCATTCACAAGGCCCTCGTGTGCGAGTGGCTTGGTGTACCCTACGCTCAAGCTCCAGTTGGCAACCTGAGATTCGCACCACCTACCGAGCCCTTGTTGCCACAGGACTCGTTCGATGCTGACAGTTATGTGAGTTACATGAGTAAAGCAATTCGACTGTAGATTCTAATCTTATTGATTTCTTGTTACAGGGCTACGATTGTCCCCAAACCCAATCTAAATATTTTGCATATCCAAATGCGACTGATCAATATGCTCGGATCTACGCCAACTTCGTCAACATGCTTAACAATACTCAAAGCGAGGACTGTTTAAGATTAAATGTCTGGTCAAAGCCATTCAATGATTCCGCAAAAGGCGCGGTCGTCGATGGCAGGCTGAAGCCTGTGCTTGTCTGGATTTACGGGGGGCGTTTCTCGGCCGGGACCAGCAACACGCCATTCTATCAGGGCGAGTTCATGGCTGATGCCCAGGACGTTGTGGTGGTGACGTTCAACTTTCGCATGAACATCTTCGGCTTCCCTGGAGCACCTGAGCTTGAGGCCAAGAACCTTGCCCTCTTGGACCAGCGCTTGGCCGTCTCGTGGGTTCGAGACAACATCGCTGCATTCGGTGGCGATCCTTCACGTATCACAATTGCCGGGCAATCGTCTGGTGCGTGGGCCGTGAACAACTGGGGATACGTCTTTCAAGATGTGAGTGATAATTATAATAACCCATTGAGTCTAATAGGGGCAAGAGTACAAATATGTCACATTGACATTCATCTTGACTGCTCCGTCACTAACCAGATGCCAATACTAGGAACCGATCGTTTCAGGGCTTATTTCTCACTCTGGCAACGTCTTCTCCTTTGGCAGCAATAGTGCCGAGCTAGCTGCCTCGAATTGGTACAACGTCTCGAAAACACTCGGATGCGGTGCATCAGAGTCGACCCTGGATTGCATGCGGTCACCAAACATCACATTCGGCTCCATTCTTGCAGCAGCCGGCCGTGTACCTGCCAGCGGCGCAGGCACTCGCGCACTGCCAGCATTCCAGATCACCGAAGACAGCCATACCGTACTGCAGAAGTCCGAATACGTCTCACGGCTCGCTTCGGGGAAGTTGGCACGCATCCCGACCCTACAGATGCAGACAGACCACGAGTCTGGCTTCTACAGGATCTCATCGGCAGCGAGGGGCGTCGTGCTCCCGGAAACCAACTGGACGCTCTTCGAAGAGGAGACGTTCACCTGTCCGCTCGCGGCAGACGCGCAGGGGCGAGCGGATCTGGGCATCACGAGTTATCGCGCGCGGTACATGGCGGACTGGGACAGCCTGCGGCTTTTCTACCAAGGCGAGCCGCCGTACGACAGTGGGGCTTACCACGGGGTGGATGTCAACATGGTCGTTGGCAACGCAGAAGGTGTCAGCGGTATTGCACCATCGGACGAGGAGAAAGGGCTCACAGATACTATGCAGAAGGCTTGGGCTGCCTTTGCCGCCGATCCTTCAGATGGCCTGACGTCTGCGATGGGCTGGCCGAAGTATCAGGCTGGCTCCGAAACGCTGATCCTGCTGGGTTATAACACAAGTTCGGCTGTGAAGTATGTCGACCCAAGTATATTTGATTTCGTATGTAAGGGACCCGGCCTCAGTTGATATTTGGAACCATTTCGTTAGGGCATACGCGGTGGGTCCAAATAGATGTCACATATTTCAAACACAAGAAACTCATGTACAGTGATGAATCGAATAAACCTGAGCTAATCATGTATATCATGTATCACCTTGGTAGTGGAATCCACTATTATACCTACCATTGCACACAACATGGACTAATGTCGTAGTTAGGCTAAAGATTATGTGCTCTTATTGCTAGACTGTACATCAAATACCAAGCAAAATGTGGCCATACGGCTTTTCAACATGGCTATCAGTGTATTTTCGATGGTCTGCAATATATTTGGAGTGCAATCACTGTTGTATTCACAAGTTCCTGACATTGTTGATACTGTATAGAGCCTTCTCTTGACAAGTTGACGTAAGCCTTCTTGGCCAAGCGGTAAGGGTAGGTGATCAATTCCATTCTGAATTCCAGTAAACTTCGTCCTGACATCTTCTCAGCGTCGCACTCGTAATGCGAAGATCGACGGTTCGATTCCGTCAGGAGGCAACTACTTTTGTTTTGTCTCTGTAGACTAGGCTCATCGTGATCCCAGAGTGATGACAGCCTTCCGATTATAACATGGTGTGAAGACATCCATTTGTTCGTGTAAGCAGTTCTCTTTCGAATGACGTTGCCGGAATTCCTGGGACTCTTGGCTTCTGGGCTTCCATACCCAGGGTTGAGAATGGTTTCGTGAGACTTGTTCTCATTTCATCACAGGTCGTTGTGTAATAGGTATCAGGTTACAGAATGCCCGACTCTGATATTTCATCAAGCTAGCCCCTTTGCATCACGAGCAGCAGAGTCGATGTTGTAGCGGAGGACAGTCGTGCCCCAAGACGGATTCATATTTGATAGATGCATGATTATGACGAATGACAGCTGTACGGGCCGTATTCACCCGAGTCTCAGTTTAGGTGTGTGGGCCAGCCTGTTTGTCTTAAATGTCGCTGATGCTGATGCTGGTATCATCCTCCCCGTGACGATTCCTTCGAGCCAATTCCAATTTCTCAAACTCCACGAGTGTCCCAGACGCTCATGCAGACAATGCAAGACATGCATCCACCGCCAGGCCAACACTGGGTCATCGATATTGTCAGTAAGTTGAGAGAGCAAAGTCACATTGGGTCTAACATACCGTCCTTCCTTCTGGTAAACGACATCACTGATGATATCCCTGTCCAGATCAGGAAACATGCCGGCCAGCGTTTCTACGACATTGGCGTGTTCTGCCCGATGCAGCCTATGTGCCTCTGCCGCCTCAGCGCTGGCCTGCCTCGCCGCGGCCTCCTCCGCGGTATAGCGGTTCTGGTGACCCGCGACTCTTTGGGTCCCTGTGTTTGGCCTGGAATCTGGCAGAGGCGTATGGGCGGGGCTGCGTCCGGACGCGCTTGAGGAGCCGGCTACCGGCTCGTCACTGTCAGAAAACATCCTGCCGATTGTGGACAGCGGCTTCTGGATTGTTCGAAGGAGACCAGTAATGGCGGCCTTCTCATCGTACTCGCCGCTGTCGTCATTAGAAGTTGATTGACGCGGTGTGTAAGAAGAGTGGGTCACTGCGTCGTTGTCCATCGAGGGCCTGGTCGACGACGGATCACCCATGCCGGCCAGAGACTGCGGAGATTTCTCCGCGGTGGCTGAAGTAGGTGGTGATTCTAAGCGATGCTTCTCGGCAATGGCAGAGACAGCAGCCTCGACGTTCTTCTCAAACTCTTCATCTGAGATCGTCAGTGTCGTGCGGTCCATGTTTTCAATGAACTGGACAGCACCCATCTATAAAATCGTGTCAGCAGCCATGATGTGACCACAGGTAAGCTCGCTTCTTACCAATGATGAGAGGTAATAACCAGCTTCGCCTCCCAATTTCTCTTGGTTTCGAAACCTGAGGATGTACTGGACATTTGATACTACATGCTCTGGGTTTGCTTGGAGTGTGACGTATATAAGGAGCGGCATGAATGAGTCCGCAGACGAGTCGGATTTGGAATGTTTGAGAAGTCCTGCATTTGATGAGCACGTCTCTTCTCGCCACACTAGGTAGGTGTATGCAACCTACCAAAGATGACCTTGCAGCAATTAAGAATGCATATGATTTTATCCCTTGGTGCTCGGTATGATTTAATTTTCAATAGTTCTGTCAAAGTCAGCCACGGCCCACAGGCTCGGACAAGAATTCCCATACCTTGTTGTGCGAGCTTGAGGAAACGTTTTCCACTTTCCCCGACCTGTGGTATATCTAGATGTTCTTCACGCACCCAGCCATAGATCTTGATCTTTTGGGCGACAACTTCATCGCGCTCGACATCTTCTTGGTGCTGGCCCCTACGCCCTGGTCCCATAGGTCGCTCCGCGCCCTTCCTCCGTGGTTTGGCGCCTGGTATCGGCTGAGGCGGATGTATTGCTGGCGAGAAGGTCTGGGCATAGAGGCGATTCATGACGAGCTTTTCCATGCCTTCCCTGGCATTGTCAAATTCGGCATCGGATACATCCCTCCAGACTTCACACAAGGCCATTTTGTTTGCAATGAAAGCCAAAAAATCGCTGATGATCTTGACCTGTTCGTGTACCATCCACTGCCGCTTCCCGAATTCATTTAGAAACGATCGCAGGTATTTGGCAACTGGGTCTGCTTTCTTGTTCCGCAGCTGTTCGAGGAACCTATGGAAGTCAAAGGGCAGCGCCGACTCGGGCTCGGGCTCCGGTGGAGGCGGTCGGTGTAATGAAACTGTTGGGGACATGGGAGCACCGATGCTCTCTCGTTCGTCCTTGAGCTGACCGGTCCTGCCAGAGTGTATGGATGGATCTTTTGGAGGGACAGGGGGGCCTTGATCATCCGGGTCTTTCCCTTTGGACATCATGCTGGTTGGCGAACTAGAGTTCAATCGCAGGCCTTGCATGTCCTGTAACTGTTGGGCTATATTAGGGCTCAGCGGCTCCAGGCTAGAGTGCCGAGGAGGATGTTGAACAGGCCCGGCAGCGAAAGGGGACGCAATTTCCAGCCGTGGACTCATAACTTCCTCTTCGCCAGGGCCGCCCTCCCGGAACTGGGCCATGATAACCTGGATCTCAGACGCATCGTTCTCTCGATCGTCTTCGCTTGTACGCCGTTTCTCGTCATCTGATCGTCCTCCTCGTGAGGAGTCGAGAGACAAGCGCGGATGGTCAGCAGCATTTGAAGGCGTCCTCGAGGGAGGCTGCGACTCGGTTGGGGTAGATGGCGTCGGGTCGACATAGGGCTTTGTTTCAACGTTCAGGTATGAGGTGGCTATTGTGGTCGTTGGGGTTGTCGCGGGCTTTAGAGTGGCAATAGAGGCAGTCAAGCCCTCGTTGCCATCATCTGTCTTTGGCGGCACCTCTGGTCGCATGTCCTGTGGCTTCGTCTGCTCGGGTTGCCCATCTCGTTGCGCATCGTCGCCGGCAGTGGCAGCCGTGGGGTGATGCGCTGGGTGCTCGTCGAGGGAGATCAGGTCCTCTGAGGGGTTGGGAGGCGCTGCAGCAGGATTGGGCAGGGCCATGTTTTCATTATGTGATGAAGCCGGGGGATCTGGCTCCATCGAGCTCTTCACCTCTCCAGAGGCAGCATACGACTCATGATTCTGGGGAAGTGGGCTGCTGGAGCTGGCGCTGGAGCTGGGAACGTCCGAGTTAAAGGGAGGAGACATGCACAGAGCTTTGTTGAGCAGCGGTGTCTCGAGGAAGAGGAATAGCGGGGGCGAAGGGATTCAGGTCAGGTGTGGTTCTTGTCTGTCTTGTTGCCAACACCTTGGCCTCTGGTTTGGAATGCCTGACCTAACAAGCTTCTGCAGCAGGGAATCGAGAGCCCCGCAGAAAGTCGTGGTGATCCTGTGTCAGCTGTGCACGTTTCGCATCGAGGCTGTTGTCATCCATGTCATTGCCACAGCAGTTGCTGGACCAGAGCCCCCCCAACAGGCAAACGAGTCGGGTCGATAAGCTCGGCCAGGGCAGATGATCCGAGCCGTGTGACCCCACTTGCCGCCTGTCTAGGCGAGCATGCCCATCCATTTGACCTATTATCCAATATCCAATATCAAGAGACATCGTTGGAAAGCACTTATTCTATAGACTACACCACAGTGTGTTTACAACATCGGGGCTTGTCAGTATTGAAATTCTACAGAGGGCTTGGTGTCTGCAGGCCAGATATGCTATTTGCTTCCAAGCTTGTGATTGTTTTGTGCAGTCGCCAGACTGTCCCATCTCCACGATCAGGTGGGCAATCGGCTGCGCGATAACTGGTGCTCCCTTCCCGTGGATTATTGGCACTATACGTATGCATCTTTGTACACGATTACAAATTGCCTGTTTGGTTTGTCCGAGCCAAAAGGTCTTTGGCACAGGTAGATCTGTGCCTGCAGTAAATCATCTCGATTGCCCAACATGCAGGTGCGCCTGTACGAGTCTTCCTGCCATGCTACAGACTGCCAGCTTTTGAGAGTCTGGGGGCTAAGATAAGGGATAACTGATGTACCTAGGTATAATAAGCCCCCTGGGAGCCACTGTGTAGTACCTACCCCGGCCGTTAGCCCGTCGCACCTACCACAGTACCCAGGTAGTGTACCTTGGTAGCTCTTCCCCGCAGGTCTTGGCCTTCGATGCTCCCTTAAGCTCAGCCCTACGGCTAGGCAGACCGCACTGACGCCACCACTGCCAGCTCTAGCTCCTAAGCCTCCATCCATTCTGGCCCTGGCGGAGGCCTGAATTACTTATACAGACAACCTTCTCTACTTCATACAAAGTTTCTCCAAGCTCCCTCATTCTTTGTCTGCCCGCAACTCCCTTCGAGTCTACACATACAAACCACACAGTAACACAATCACCATCACAGGTTGGAATCATCCAACGGTCGATATGGCGAGCAACCCTCTGAGCCCGCAGAACGTTCTGCAGGGCATGGCAGACGCCCTGCCTACCCACCAGAAAGATGACTCCACATCCGACATGAGCAGCTCCGCAGAGGCCATCGCTCTCTTCACACATGCCTGCATGATCAAGCTCGGCTTCAGACTGCTTGGCTTTAACGAAGACCAGAAGAATGGTACATGCCACTCCCATCGTCGCACCTGTCGCACCTGTCTCACCGTGCCTAAGCTGACTTGTCCCTCAGAACCGGAATGTCAGGCACTGGCGCCTCGTCTTTCACCAAGATGGAACGCCTCTGTCTCTTCCTACTCCTTTCTTTACGCACATACCCAGTCCTCCATGCAATTTGTCATCAAGGTAGACCGCATGGGAGGCAAGACCGAGATCCGTGGGCTCGCAGTAGGCGACGAGCGTATTGTGCGGCTTGAGGTCACTCCAAGGGAATACGTTTCCGGCTCAGCTCTTCCACTGCGCATCACTGTCGACGCTGATGGCAACGAAGACCGCAGCGATCTCCCGTCCAAGCTGCAGAACGTCTTCAATTCTCCCGAGCGGCTGGCCGACCTGGCGTCCCTCCTCAAGATTAACATCATCCAGAAGCTCATTCCCGGCTTGCAAAAGGAGGGATATGAGGATACAAACCCTGACGACAGAGCAGCCCGTCAAGACGCAGACCGCCAGGGCCGGGAGGGCCCGAGCAACCCACGCCCACCTCAGCCTGCACTGCCGGAGCCTGCGCGTCCCTACCCCTTCGACGATCCTTTGGCGGCACCGCCTCGCAGGCCGGTGCCAGCGGGCGAATTTGCCCCTCCTGATTTTGAGGACGAGTTCGAGATCAACAGACCGCCGCGTGGGCCACTCCGAATGCCCGGCGACGGCCGGACACCCTTTAACATTGGGCACGACGACCTTCACCCTCCTGGCCTGGGACCGCACGATCCTCTGAGGGGATCCTTTGTGCCCGGCGGAGGGCTGCCGAGACCAGGTGGCATGGGTGGCGGTATGCATCCTACTTTTGACGATCCGCTGTTCCGGGGGCCAGGTGGAGGTGGGCAGGCAGGTTACGACCCACAAGCGCCGCCCGGTGCAAGATGGGATCCTCTGGGGCCCGGCGGGCCTGGGCCGAGGTTTGGTGGCGGACGGCCCGGCGGAGGCGGCGGGTTCGGAGGTGCCGGCGGGTTCGGAGGTGGCGGTAATCCATTTGGCGGAGACATAATTTGAGCAACAGCCGTGAAGCCCGGTGGCATAGTTCGCGTTCATGTAGATAGTTCCGAGGCTGCTACCAGCAAGTCTAAACCAGTGCAGCTTTTCAAGTGAACAATACTATGGGTGGTTTCCCACGCAAGAGTACATTCAATCCAAGCCATTGCATACTGCCACGTCCGGGAATCTGTCGAAAACATCTGCAATCTCGTACAACAGCCTGTGTATCATTTCTAGTGTGCCTGCGTTTTCCACGTTTCAAGACTTGTTTCTTCGCCTCTGACATTGATGTTCATTCCTTTGCAGTCCTCCTCGCCCGACTACTTGCTACTAGGCTTCTTTCACGTTTACACAAGCAAAGGTGTGTGATAAATAGCAAAATTCAACATATATATATGTATTGGCCATGACAGCAACAAGCTTCTATCTGCCTTTTTTTCGTCGGTCCCTTCTAGAATTGACAGGGCCGTAATTATTTACTGACGTGTATAGAGCGTTTGGGCAGGGCTGTGAACCTTTGTGTAATTGTGTGCATGAAGCTGAAGAGAGGAGGTATCGACAAAACAGAAAAGCATCCCGTGGAACAATCATGATCTTTCCGTCCTTCAGCAACTTCTTGTCCAACACTCCATATTCGAGTGGCGGGATGGTATACTTGGCACATCTGACCTAGGCGTTGTCACCCCATTCTTTTGACAAGAAAAGGGTTAACACAGGGGGAGGGGGGGTGTAAAAACCGACTTCAAAACTTTCGACACAACTTATAATACGTCCGCCACATCCATCATCGAGATCCAACCTCTCATTGCGCCGTTGCCAGCTCATTCAGCTTACTCTTCTCGTCCTCCGTGAGCATGCCGTACCAATTTTGGAAATCGGCAATGTTCTCTCTCGCCGCGCGCACAAAGAACTCCGACAAGTACTGCTGTGTCTCGTCGTCCCGCATCCTGCTGCCAACCCCCTCGGCCAGGTTCATCAGAGTCTGCGCGTTGGCACCGAGGCCGACGGTGTCGAACTCGTCCTCCCAGCCCTCATCGCCGTCGTCCTCGTCCGCATCAGCAAACTCCGCCGCCGCGGCAGCGGCAGCATTGGCCGCGCCCTGCACTCCAGATGCGGAGATGAGTTCCTCGATCAGAACTTTCAGTATCTTGAGTGTTGCGGGTATCAATGTGTACTGATCGGGGTTCTGCTTAGCCCGCGACCGCGTCAAAATCCTCCCGTCACTAGGCTGCATGATAAGATCGCCCTTGACCATGGTCTGAGCAAGGCGCGCGTCATTCAGCGAATACAACTTCGATAGGGCAATGACATTCTGCCGAATCTCGTCGTAGCCGGCGAAGTTGACAGAGTTCTCCAGCCACTTGCTCAACACCACCTGGAGGCCGTTGTGGCCACCAATGTCAATGTTGCTAAGGAATTGTGCGACGTCACCCGCTTGCATTAGCGACAACCGCGCAAAGACGATGATGAGGGACTGGATGAAAGGCGCCGCCTCAGCGGTCGCCAGTCGGTTCGCCACGGCCTGCAACAGCTTCTCCAGATAGGGGCCAAGGCGCTCTGGACCTGCCTTCTCCACAAGCTCTGCGGCAAGGCCTCCAACCTCGGAGGCCGCATTGTCCTCAATATCAGGGCCCAGTAGTCGGTCAATTATGATTAGACACGTCTCCAGCCCAGATTGGCCATTCTCGTCGTGCCAACCGAGAACCTGGTGGTGATCATGCATCAACATGTATTTGATCGCCTCAGCACCGGGTCGCAGAACCTCGCCTTCGGGCGAATGCAGCAGCAGGTTCTTCACCTTGGGCAGAGTCGCAGCCACAAAGCCTGCGGGCAAGGGCTCAGAGCCGTTCTGTACAAGAGGTACCAGAAGCTCACACGCCAGAGTGAGAAGCGGGTCGTCCGAGGTCATGTCCGCAACGTTGAAAGCCCCAGTGATAGTCGGCAAAACTTTGGCGCACAAAGCTGCGTAAGATGCCGAGTCTGAAAGACTCTGCACGAGTTCCTCGAATGCCTCGCACACAAGAACTGTGACCTGGAAGTTCGACGCGCCGTGCTTGGCGATCAAGAAAAGCAAGTCAATCGATTTGATGTCTGACGCGATCGTAACCCTTGGGTCGATGCTGATGACTGATCTCAGCGCTTCGGCAAGAGTCACCAGCAGGTCATCGGCATCCACCAAATCAGTCATGTCCTTTCCATCGAGGAATCCGTTGATAGCCACAAGCATTGGCACTTGGCGGTCTGCAGGCACGTTGCTAGAGCTGACAAAACCCTCAACAGCCTTAACGCAAGCCACTTGGACAAGCTCCGAGCTGTCTCGGCTGACAGAGTCAATCGTTCGGTCTACAATTCCAGCAACAGGGGGGAATATCTGGGCCAAGGTGCTGGCCACCAGAAACCCTCGAGCGCGAAGAAGGGGTTGATCCTGGCCTGGAAAAGAGTCAGCGGGGTGGTAATCCGCCGCAATGCTCGGGGTGGAGAAAACGTACCGATGGCATATTCAATCAATTCCACGTGGGCCTGAGCGACCTCGGGAGGCACAGCTTCTGAGCGATCTTGTAGATCACTGATAAGCATGTTGAAAAGATAGAGGCAAGCTTCTTGCGAGCGCCAGTCATGCTCGCCTGAGAACTGGCTCTTGGTGTAGGCAAAGAGGCCCTCCAACGCCCGCTGATGAAGCCATTCTCCCACTTTTATCAAGAGATCTCCGCAAGCAGTACGCGCTGTGTAATTAGCAGTTACCTGCGCTGAAGGTTAGCACAGACTCCCAGCTATGCCAAACTCGCTCAAAGCTGCGTCGACGGGGAGGCATAAGGGCGTAGGAGAACATACCGAAGTCTCCTCGGCAAGGTAAAGCGAGACATCAATGTCCCACAGTTCCTCCTCCTCATGAGTGATCCGACTGTAAGCTACCAGCAACTTCATAAGGTCCAGTATCCAGGGGATTTCATGAGCTGGGCCTCCGCCAAGCTGGGCCTCGAGTTCTTTCTGCACTGGTGTGGCCCTCATGCACTGATTGAGGAAATCCAATTCTTCCAGGATCAAGAAGTCGAGGGTATAAGGCAGACCATCGGAGTCCTCAAGCCTGCCCTGGCTTCCATTGTCGATGTAATTGGACTTGTAAGACTCCTGGAGGAGCGAAAGCTCGTGCCAGGCAGCCTGGAAGAATGCAGTGCTCTGGGGCAGCAAAAGCGTGGGGAAGACGCTCTTGACCTTCATGAGCGTCTTGACCACCTGCAGCTTGAAGGCGATAATGCCGTTCCTGTACTCCCGCTGTGAGGCCTCTTCGGAACTCTCAGGCAGTTGGACATGGAGCACCTGGGAGAAGAAAGGGAGCCAATTCTTGAGCGATTCCTCGGCAAACCCCTTGACCTCCTTGGGGTGGTCGTCCTTGACCATGTCCATAAGATCGAAACAACCGCGGAAGACGTGTACCGCGAGAGCACGCAGGGTCGGCTTCCGCCCGTCGTTGACAGCAACGTTGAAAACGTTATCGATGATGGGGCGGGCCATGGAGAAGAACTGGTCTTCAGTCAGGCTCTCTTCGACAATGTCGCTCAGGACCTTCAGGGCGCCGTAGAGCCGGACGTCGTTGCCGTTGCCTATGATGTCGAGCAGGGCGGGGAGGAGGGTGGGCCATTTTTCGGGGAAATCATTGTTCGCAATCTTTCCAACAACGTAACTGCGCGATGTTACTGACGTGATCCCGAGATCAGAGCTGGGATTCCCGTAGGGAGCCTTGGGGAGAGCATAGCGTACCTGACTGAAGCCTTGACCTTGCGATCGGGCTCCTCACTCAGTGCCAATTCCAACAGCTTGTGACGCAGCTGCTCCTTTGTGGACTCGGGAATGGGCACCAGGGGCCCCTCGCCATCGTCGCCCTCCTCGCTCCAGTTGTGCTCTATGAAGCGGCGCAGGTAGGCCAGGGCGGCCTGACGGATTTCTGTGGAGACGGAGTTGTGAGCGGCGATGTTGGCGAGGACGATTGGGAAGACCGGGTTGGTCTGGGCATGTTTGAGGTCGAGTTCGGCGCGTTTTCGAGGCTCTTCGGCGGGGAGCTGGGTGTTTGCGAGCAGCTGGGCCAGCTGGTCCTCCATGTTGGCTGCTTGCCTTTTTTTCCGCCTGTCTCTCAGACTCGCTCGTGGATTGCGGGGTCCAGGGGCGCGCGGTCGACAGGTTGGATATAACGGCGGGCCTGGGGCTGGGGCGGTGAGAGGATCAGATAAGTATGCTAGGTGAAAAGAGACGGCGTCGTGGCCTAGCCCAGAATACTCGAGCGATGCAGTTGCTAGACGAATCTGCCTGGGTATGGTGGGTTGTCTGGCGTGGGAGGTTTTGGGGATTTGGGGGGTAAAGGAGGGACGGGGTGCAGGGCGCCTGGGTAAGCTGTTGGGTATGGTGGGGTTTCAAGCAAGCAAGTATTTATTTGGGTTTGGGCGTTGCATTGATCGACCAGACGCGTTCTGGCCCAGGCCCAGCTCTCCTGCAGCAGGCATTTCAGGTGTCTTTTCTCTAGCGGATGCAGTCCAGCCAAGTCTAAATCTCTCCCTGGCAGGCTTTTCAAAGATTAAGCACAGCCCCGGAAATGGCAAGTAGCTGCAGCTGGAGCTCCAGCCTTTCCTCCCTCGGCCATCTTGCCTGTGCCTGTAAAGCTCGAGGACGTGACGCGGTCGAGTCGCGTAAATAGGGAGGGACACTACCAGCTCAGGCTAGCCTAAAGGGGCTTCATTCGTCCCCATCTAGACACAGACAAATGCCATTCACAATTCAGAGCATTCACGGCTAAGCCTCTCTCTCACCTTCTAGTCTAATAGCAGGTAGGCAATCATCTTGCTCATTCTCCCAGGATTTCATCAACCCCCCAAGAAGGCACCTTGAAGAGCGGGATCGAGTCAACACCTGCATCTGCTTCCAGAGCACATGGGAATCGAGTCAAGAGGGCAAGGTCTAACAATTTTCTAGGCCTCAGCTAATGCAGGAAACATCCTGGAGCCACGCACATACTGTAACATAGTCATACTGTGTAGCTGCCTTGCAAGTCGCCTTGCCCATTCACAGAGTCTTTGCCGTGGGCTTGAAAAGGTTGTCACGGCCCATGCGCCCGCCTACCATCAGGACTCCTCTTTCGGAGACTCAACCATGTCGATGCCACCTCCCCCTGTTCCCCTGGCCCTGCCATCTGCTCTTCCAGGGGAGGAAGACCCGCTTCCGCCTCAGACAATAGATGTGCCTATTACTGAGGCTCGCACTCTGTTCAACTCGTTCACCAGCTTTCTCACCGTCTCAATCCACAACATCCTCTACTACCGCAGCATATACCCCAAGCAGACTTTTCTCTCCGCCAAAGCTTTCAACCTCCCCGTGCATCAGTCTCGTCACCCAAAGGTGTGCTCCTGGATCAGCGATGCCGTAGATGCAGTCATGGCTCAGGCCGCTAAGGGGAGGGTCGAGCGAGTGGCTGTGGTTATCCATAGCCCCATTCACCCAGCGCCCTCCAAGGCCCCACCATATCAGCAATCGCCCCCAGCGAGTGTGCTGGAGCGGTGGATGTTTGATGTTTCCCAGTTCCCAGCTTGGCCCGGCGGGATAGAAGCAATGAAAAATTTCCGGGGCGAGGAGGGAGGAGGCGACCACTTACAGGAGGACGAGGAGGAAGCCGAAGAAGATATTGGCAGTGGTGACGACAATGCAGAAGATGCGGTCCTTGACCCTGCTGCCGCCGAGGGCGACCAGGCTGACGTGGTCAACTGGACTGATGTCGACGAACAACTGCGTGGTGCCGTGCGCCGACTTGCCTACGCTGGCGAGACGATGGAGGCGTTGCCGGTTGGCTGTACCTTCACCGTTGCGGTTGAGCTACGGGACGAAGCACGGGCTCCAATCGGCCACCCTCAACCATGGATTCCGTCTCAACCAGGGCTCCAGCCAGCCTCTCGGAAGCGCCTGCAAAAAGGTGTCGATGTTGGCGGTATCAGAACGACGCCTGTCCGTACAGTCGAGGCCGGGCCGCTGTTCTTCGAGTGCTGGGTCGAAGAAGGCAGGGCTAAAGCTACGTTTCGAGGCTCGCAGGGACAGTCCTCAGGTTCATCATGAAATCGGTTCTCAACCTGGAAATATCAATCCATATTGGGTTTCCTATCACAGCTATCTCATAGCCCCAGAACCGGTATGCAGCCTTTAAAGTGCCATAGCCCCTCCAAACATGACTGCGGCTCCTGCTAAAAATGCATTCTGCGTCATTCTAGGCATGCCAGCAGTGGCCACGCTACTGCTCGGTTGAGAAGTAGGCGTCGCGGCGGTTGTTGCCGTCAGCTTCTCGAGTCCTGCCGTGACGGTGACAGGCATGGTATTGGAGCTTATATCGGCCATTATACCAGTGCCTGTCGATGTTGCCATGGAATAATCCGTGGCTGTATTGCTGATGGTGAGATCGATTGAAGCTATCGATGAGGTGCAGCTGGCCGTGTTGGATGCTATAGAGCAAGATATGTCGGCCGTCCTGTTGGATCATGTCAGTGATGCCAATATGAATATCGCTCGCTTTTCACAGCCTGGAAACGCCCAAGTACTCACACTACACCAGCTTGTGTCATATGAACTTCCAAAACTTCGGGTCCCTCCACGACCTGCATCCCCTTCCCGAGACCACATTGCAGAGAGGGCGCATCTGTGGGGCAAGTGAGGAAGAACGTCGTTGCTGTTGCGTCTGCGCCAACGACGGAAGCCATGATGGTCTGAGAATCGAGCATGGGCAAAATGATATCAACTACCGAAGAGGTTGCTGAGCTACTTGCAGAAGCAGACTGTGCAAGTACAGAGCCAGCAGATGCAGCCAGCAAGGGCAGGAGAGTTCTTGATGCCATGATTATTCGATCTCTGGGACGTTGCAAAGTATTCCAGGCTGTTGGCGCTCCTATCGAATGACTGAAGAGAAATACTCACATCTTCTTCAAGGCAGGTGAAGGGCGTCGGGCTAGCTCTTTATTCAACTGACCTGACCGGCCCGCTCGCCAAAGGACCCCTTTAATTATATCGGTTACGCTTGCCGATGAAGCCTGACCGTTGATGGATCAGGGTCCATCTCCATGCCCCTGGTGAGAACTGTCTTGGACGTGCCCACCTTGCGAAGCGAGGCTTCTGCCACGGGAACACACTTCAGGCTCTTGCGCCTGCTCCGTAGAGAATCACATAAAAGCGTGTACATGACAGCCTCGGATGTCTCCAAAGTACAGGTCGCGCAACGGGAAAGCAATAGAGATGTAAGGCAGAGTCGACCGAAAGTACTCCGTACTGTGGTATTCGAGCTCTGGCTCGATTTGGCAGCTGAACATTTGCGTCTGACTCGACGTCAAGATGCTGTTGACGCTGTGCTAAAATTGCACCGAGCCGCTCCACACCAATGAATGTGACAGACACAACAAGCCTACAGCTCGTCTCGCCAGTGCCTGTCAGGCGGCTGATCGACTCCGGCCCACAGCGGGCGACCAGGGTCACGTAAATCCAAGATCTTTAACAGCTCCATGTTGCAGTCACACAAGACTGCCTGTCTGACGGGGTGGGCGGGCAGCAGGAGTCGAGCTGGCCAACGGCGAGCTGTCCTCGGCGAGCGGCAAGTGGGAGGGGGGCAGCATCCGAGGCACTGCGCCGAGACGATAGGCCCAATCTCCGAGGGCGACTGACCAGCACGCTATCCCATTGCCTGATCCGTCTTGTCCAGACTTGGCACATTGTCCGCAGCACGCGGGCCAGGACAACTTCTTTGCGGACCAATTCCCTACCATTATTACTGTCGGATTTATGGGGGCCCCCAAGGCCTCAGAGGAGCGCCATAGGAGCGCCATAGGAGCGATGGGCCTCTTGGCAAGGTCAGACAGCCAAGAGCCAAGACTTTGATGTACCGTGGCCGTTGCCAATCACCCCGAAGGTGAGCGGGATGGGATGAAAGAGCTTGATTCCTCCATCTTTCTGCATGCCTTCTTGAGTTCCAGGGTCATTCTCGTCAACTCGATCCAAAATCCAAATTTCTGTGTCTCGCGACGTGCTTTTGGCTGCATAGAGCTGGTGCAGAGGGCCACGACCTCTCGTCCACCGTCACCAATGATCCGATAGCCCTTGGCCCCCCCCCCCTAGACCGCTCTGTCTTCCCAATCATGAAGAGCCGGTGGCGACCTACTCTGCCCCTCTTGCTGGTCGCTTTGGCGCCGGGCTTACTGCCGATCGCCGCCCAAGCCTCGAGCTCTCAATCCACCGTGTCCGTTTATGTTCCTGGCTACGATACTCAGAATTGGGAAGACCTGGCTGGCAGTGTTATTACCAGTGTATGTCGGCATGCACCTGACTTGTTGGCTGGCGCTGTGGTTTTAGTCATCAGGACTGCCTTTCACACTTGCTGACACTATCCCAGGACCGCACAGCGACAACATATACCGTCTTCTGTGCTGATGCGAGTGACTGCCAAATCTCAGGCCCTCTTCCATTCACCTTTGCTGAGGGACCGAGTACCTTCAGTTACTCTGCGTCGATAGAAAGCCAGCTGTTAGTTCCTCGGCCTATGTCCTTGTCTCTATGTCATCCACCACTGCACCGACTGACTCGTCGTAGAACGGCTGTCATATCATGTCAGCTAGCCTCTACGACCGCCGCGACGTGTACCGAGTACTCGTCGTTCGGCTCAGATTTCAAGGAGAACAACATCACAGGTCCGACTGAAACGACCCGTACGGTAACCTACTCGGGGACTGAGGTTCAATGGGGGACTCTGGTCATGGCGACACCTGCGCCCGCCAGCAATCCTGCATCGCCCACCGTTGATCCGGATGGAGGCTACGACCCCTCGGATACGGCGTGGTACTTCCCTTCGCCGACGAGTACATCCTGGTCCGATGAGAGGCCGAATCCAAGAAGCGCGCTGGTGTTGAGCGTCTCAGCTCTAGCGGCCACATTCATGTTGTGAGGATCTATCGGCTCGAGTGGCTGTCGGGACCAAGCAGCAGACACAGGGTGGGTCTGAAGGTGGACAGGTTGACAGGATATTGCCCTGGCGTTCCGGTTGGTTTGGCATCATTGACAGCCGTCATGTTCTGCGCCCCGCAGACCGTGGCGATGTGGAGGAGGAGACGCGAAGTTATACCCCGTGTGTGCAAATACTTGGAGTTTGTTGGAATGAAATGCTATTCCCGTCCCATTCCTGACATACGCCTCATATTGACTGTAGTTCCCCGTCTCCCCTTTTGTTTCCGAGATCAAGAGCGCAAAGATCATTTCCCCGAGAAGTTAAAAGCCGCATACCCATTGACTTATACGATTCTCAATTGTTGGGCCACCTGAACAGCCGAACACACACTACGTCTTGTTAGCGACACCTGTGGAATGCACGGCCACCGACAGTCGTTATTTCGAAAGCCGCGCCTGTCTAGCCAGTTGGCCAAAATTAGCGGGCGGGCGTTTCAAGTCAACGGCGTGGCTCTCAAGAGCCAGCCAATGGGGGCTGACGGACGTCCTTTTTTGGGATTCAGCAGCAACTGTCTATGCGCCCGGGTCAGGAATCTGGGGGATCGCCTTCGGGAACCCTGCAAATACCAACGGCCACACACTGCCGATCTGGCATTGCATCAGGGGCAAAGAAAGACATGCGCGCTCGAAGAAGAAACGAAACACAGCCAGGACAAGGGCACTCAAAGCACCATGGTCTCGCGTCTTTCATCCGAGTTCGATCGTTCATCCGGCGCGTCAATTGGGCAGCGGGGCATTTGCGCAGTCTGTCCCTGCGCTTATAACCCATGTCGTCGCCTTTTTGGGAAAGAAGCTCATGCATACAAGATGAAAGTCGAGCCCACGGTCATTCTCCCCTAGTCCAGGACGATGATGGCCTCGTCAATCTGAATTTCTCGTCGCTATTTCCTTCGTTTCCACCGCAGACATCTTGTCCACGGCGACAGGCTGCAGGTCTCATGCTTTAATCAACCTTGTGTTTCCTTCACACGTGGATTGTTTGTGTTGCTTACACCGTTTGTGCCAGTTCGGGAATCATCCTTCATTCAGGTTCTCATTCAAGGCAGACGTTCTTTTCTGCGTCAGATCACACTTTCCTCTTGTATTGTTCCATCTGATCTTCCATTTCCGCGGTTTTGGTACTGCAATCCGAATCATTCGCGTCCTTTTGCGGCGGGTTCCTCGAACAAACGCCTGTAGGCCATCACCATGGCGTCACTCTCCACCACCGTCGCCATTGTAGTGACTTTCCTCACCAACATCATCCTCGCCATCACCATCATCCCTCCTCCCAACCTAAACCTCGGCGAGGTCAGTAAGTTTCGCATCCATTCTTGCGCCCAAGTCATGCTCGTGGCTTACAGTGTCCCACAGCATCCATCAGAGGCGTGGCCAGGACGATCGCTGAAGGGGCTCTGTCGTACTACTCCGGCAATGCGACGGTAAGGAATATCTTCTGTTAGCGGCGGCTGCTTGCATGGCCCGATGGCGCAGGTGTTTGCTGTGAAGTGGCTCAACAGGTTTCCCGACCCCGGTTGCAGGCAGCGAGAGCCCACGTGAAGGGGCCGCACCCCACTGGAACAGGGACCGCTTGTGCCAGCTCTTGTTCACGAGCAGCCTGTCCACACACTAGAGATCGTTTCTTCAGGCATGACTGACACACGCCGTAGGAATTCGTCGACCTTGCGTCCCCATACTACTGGTGGGAATGTGGCGCTTTCATGGGTGCCTTGTTGGATTATTCCCACTACACAGACGACAGCAGCTATGACGACCTCCTGACCACCGCTCTCTCCGCCAATATTGGTCCAACGAACGACCTGATGATACCAAAGTATCAGGGACAAGAAGGCAACGATGATCAAGCATTCTGGACCTTCAACATGCTCACAGCAGCCGAACGCAATTTCCGACAGGTTGAAGACGCAAGTGTTCCCTCCTGGCTACAGATCGCCGAGAACTCCTGGAACAGTCTTGCCGGCCGCTGGAACGTATCGGCCTGCGGCGGTGGCTTGCTATGGCAGATATTCGAAGATAACCCAAACGGCCTCAATTACCGCAACTCCGTCAGCAACGGAGGGCTGTTCCAGATCAGCGCGCGACTGTACCGGGCGACAGGCAACCAGACGTATCTCGACTGGGCGAACAAGGTCTGGGACTGGTCGGTCGCCATCGGCATGATTGACGCGCAGCACGTCGTGTACGACGGCGCCAGCTCCGACAAGAACTGCACCGACATGAACCCCATATCATTCAGCTACTCCGCCGGTATCTATATGTACGGGGCTGCTGTCCTCGCGAACACCACCGACGGGGATACTGCCTCAGCATGGGCCCAGCGCACAGAGGGTCTGCTCGACGCGAGCAAGACCTTCTTCAGCCCATTCGTCAACGCGACCAACATCATGTACGAGCACGCCTGCGAGCAGGTCGACCTCTGCAACACGGACATGAAGTCGTTCAAGGGCTACCTGTCACGTTTCATGTACGCGTCCACGCTGATGCTTCCCTCCATCCACGACACGGTGCAGGAGCTTCTCAACGCCACGGCCACGGCGGCGGCGAGCGCTTGCTCCGGAGGCGACGACTCGGCGACGTGCGGGCAGAAGTGGTACGTGGGCGGCTTCGACGGCAGCGTCGGGCTGGGCCAGCAGATGAGCGCGCTCGAGACCGTCCAGGGCCACCTGGCGCGACAGGCCGCGCCGCCGCTGGGCAAGGGGGAGATTAAGGACGTGAGGGGACCAGCCGTAGCCACGGAGACGACTGCACCAACCGACGCCTCCGCGTCTAGCTCCGCAGCCACCACGCCGATGGATACTAGGAGTTCGAAATCGGCAGGTGTCGCGGTAATTCCTAGCAGCGAGGGGCTATGGAATGTGTTGGGGCTGGGGCTGCTCACAGCTGTCTTCACAGTGGTCTAGGGTACTGCTGCGTGGCTCTGGGTGAGCGACGGCTGATTTCGGACAATAATGACTAGAGAATTATCTTGCACACGAGGCGTTTTCGTCTTCTTTTTGAGGCCGGCGGATTTCAGGAACGGTAAAGGCTACTGAATGCGCGGCATGCGTTCACAGGGTGTCATCTCAGGCGACGAATAAAATACCAAACAATAAAAGCCGAATTTTATGCCAACAGTATCCAAAATCGTGATTGAGCAACAAAGATACAGAATTTGTCTGGTATGAACGTTCCTGTCGGAGATCTGCATGAAGCCTCTATTTTGTTTATCCGCTTTCAGAGCAATCAAGTACAACCACTGCTCTATGCAACAACGCCGCTGGCCTCCTTTTCCCTTCTTTCCTCGTCACTGGGCGTCTCTGTTCCCCTCGCCTCAGCCAGCGTCTTCCTGATGGCCTCCAAGAACCGTGTGACCTCGGCCTCAGTGCCGACTGTGATCCTCAAGCACCCCTCACAGCCGTGCTCCTTACCCCTGAACCTCACTACAACCCCCTCAGTCTCGGCCAGGCCCTCGTAGGCCGCGAGCGCGGTCTTGTTATCCGGCTTGCCCTCGGTGTTCAGCATCTCGTACAGCAGGAAATTGCTCTGGGTGCCGCCGCGCAGCCTGCCGACGCCGGGGATCTTGGGCAGCTCGGCGATGAGCCTCTCCCTCTGCTCAACCAACCTGGCGCGGTTGGCGCGCATGGCGGCGAGGCCGTCGGCGGACAGCACGTACGAGGCCAGGGCGCTCGTCGGCGATGACACGTTGTAGGGCGCCTTGAGGCTGTTGAGCATGCGGGCGACGGGCTCGGCGCAGAAGGCGGCGCCCAGGCGGATGCCGGCCATGCCGAAGGCCTTGGACAGCGTCTGCATGACGACCAGGTTGGGCCACTCGGCCACCCACTCGGCCAGCGATGCCTCGCCGGCGGCGAAGTCGACGTAGGCCTCGTCCAGCACCACGATGCCGTTCCAGGTGGGGTGCTCCAGGACGCGGCGGACGTCCTCCTTGGCCAGCAGCGAGCCGGTCGGGTTGCCGGGCGAGCACAGGTAGACCAGCTTGATGTGGTTGGAGGCGGCGTCGTCGAGGGCGGCCGTGATGGCGGGCACGTCGAGCTGGAAGCCCGGGGCGGGGAGCAGGGGCACGCGGAACAGGCCGACGTCGTTGACGTCGGCGGAGACGGCGTACATGCCGTAGGTGGGCGGGCACACGAGGATCTGGTCGCGCCCGGGGACGCAGAAGCAGCGCAGCAGGGCGTCGATGGCCTCGTCGGAGCCGACGCCGACGAAGAGGTTCTCCGGGGTGATGGCTTTGTCCGTGTGGGCGCGGGTGCCGCGCAGGTCGCACAGCTGCTGCTTGAGCGCGTGCTGGTGCGGGTCTGGGTAGCGGTGCAGGCCTAGGAGGTCCAGCCGCGCCGCGTTGCCGTCCTGCAGCGCCGCCGCGGCCTGCTGGGAGATGGGCGGGCCGAAGGCGTTCTCGTTGGCGTCGAGGAGGACGTTGTGCCCGTCATCCTTGTAGTCGCTATTGGTATACCTGGTGAGTCTCAAATGGGCTGTGAAGATGGGTGAGCCGGGCTTACTCACTCTCTCGCGCAGCGGTATGGCTGCAGTCTGAGGATGTTTGGCCGAGCGCAGGTCTCGAGGTTGAAGGGCGACATGTTGACGTCAATGAACTTTCGACGTTCAATGCGGCTGGTGGGAGGACAGCCTGAACAGTCAAATTGACAGCCTCTGTGAGAGACAGACGGAATTTATACAGCTTGTGGTGAGTCAAAAAGGCGATGGAGTGAACATGGCAATTGAGTCACAGCCAGGGGTGTGAAGCCGGGTCTCGAAGCATTTTGCAGGTGCCGCAATGCCGGCCCGGCGCCGTCTGTGTCTTGGGCTCGGCTGCGGCTCCGAGCCCGGAGATGACTGGCACGGTTTCCACCTGCGGGCCGGCTCGTCTCGATCAGACCCACGGATCTTCCTCTGCTGCTCATACATGAAGATCAACTTCCATGGAGTGGGCTGAGCATGGTGACACTGGCTGGTTCTGTGAATTTAATGTGTCCAATCTAAGACTCGGAGCGCAAGAGTCAGCACAGTAGACTGTAGTAGCAGTAGTAGCAGTATAGAAATCCCTCATGAGCCATGAGACATCACTGAGAACGTGTTCCACTATTAATTGTAGAATTGAGAAGTGCACAGTGTATCTATCTGTGTGTGCACGACAGCAATAAGAAATCCATGACAGCAATTGCGTCCGATCGAGCGTCATAGTATAGATTGGGGCACGAGGTGGTACGAAGAGGCTCTATGCCCTGTCTATTCCATTCTGCCCAAGCCACAACCAAATAAAATAGATAATATATCAGCCAACATGCATGGATGACGATGAATAAATGGCCTTGTACTTTCCCAGGATGCCCCAACTGCCCCACAGCGGGGAAGCAATCCCCAGCCTGGTCCTGGTTCAGGAACCCAGGAGTCTCTCTGTTCTTCCGCCGGCAGTAATTCGCAGCAGCCCTAGCCCAGGACAGCCTACTAATCAAGCACCACTCTCACGCTGCTTCACGTCCCAATCTCCGCAGCTCCCGACTGCGAACGAGGCTTCATGGCCACCAACCAGTGCTACCACTACCTACAAGCCTGCAAACATGCAAACCTAAGCATTTATTAGCGTCATTATACATGGCCCTGTCTCCGGTCGTCCTAGTTGCCCAGGTCGTCCACCAGGCCCCTCCGGATGAACGGGACGCGCCATGGAGTCCAACCCCTCGTCATGGAGATGAGCCCGCATGGGTTTGTGGGGTGCATGCAAATACCCGCTCATGGTCACATCGTTAGACCTGGGCTTCATGGTTGAGTACTTAATGATAGCCCTCTCCCCAGCACTCCTGCTTGTGGTTTCCATGTCTCCCCTGGGCAAAAGCTTGAATTGTGTTCCGTAAGAACGAGCCGAAATGTATTCCCTTTTCCTCGCTGTAGGCACACTCGCAGTGGCGGCGAGAGCTTCGTACGACTCGAAGCCTTTTGATAACCTCGTCACTTTTGGAGACAGCTATACGGTAAGCAGCTTCCCCAAGATCATGACAACATCCCTGGCGACACAGAATTTTGCGATATTTGCTGGCCACCTTGCTGGATGTTTCAACATCTGCCCGGCTGTATATCGTAAACCGGGGCTATGGGCAGAAGGTATCCTATGCCTTGCTGGGTAGTTCTTCGATGGCTGATGACAGGCGCTGTAGGACAATGGCAGGCTGAGCTACTACTTCAGCAACGGCGGACAGGGGCCTCCGGCGGGGACCCTTCCCCCGGTCACTAATGTAACAGCATCTGGTGGCCTCGCCTGGGGCCAGTTTGTTGAGCAGTTCACGGGAGCAGCGTACTTCGATTATGCTGTGTCTGGCGCAACTTGTTCGAACGAGATCGTGGCTCGTTACCTCGCGTCCCTCAACAGGACGTTCCCATCGGTCCTTGAGGACGAGCTCCCCAGCTTTGTCGCAGATGTCCAGGTTGAGACGCTGTACACCAACAGAACGGCAGATAACACTGTTTATGCGTTGTGGATTGGGACCAATGACCTGGGCTATGGTGCTTTCTTGACAGATTCCCAAGCCCCCGGGGTAAGCGCGCCTTGGAGAGCCAGGGAAACACACACCTGGCCTGAAGCTGACGTCGTTTAGACGAACATTACTTCTTATATCGACTGCGTGTGGTCTGTGTTTGATACCATATACTCCACCGGGGGGCGGCGCTTCGTTGTTCTTAACACCGCCCCTCTCCAGCTCTCTCCGTTGTACGCTTCGGCGAGCAACGGCGGAGTCGGTGATAGTAAGTGAAGTTCAGAAGCAGCTTAAAACCCAACAACCCCCGATTTGCGCCTTTCCCTCCTGTAAGACGCGGAAGGAACGTTCAAAAGACAATAGTGTTTTTGTCAAGCCCGAGCATGTCGCACGACTCGTGGGTCTCGTGTTAGCATTTACTGATATATGACAACGAGTAGACCAGTTCTGGCCAAACAAGACGGCATATAATGATACGGAGTACGAGTACAAGATGCTAGAGTACACACAATTAGTGGATCGGCTGTTTGATTACGGCGTGCCGTTTGAGGTGTTGGTCAGTGACAGATGGCCGGATGCAACGTTCGACATCTTCGACGTGAACTCCCTGATTACTGACATCTACAACGACCCTTCGGCGTATCTGGATAGCCCGGCCAACGTGACTGGGTACTACCACCACTGCGACGCGGCGGGCTCAAACTGTGTCGACGAGGCGAACCCGCTGGACACGTTCTTGTGGTACGACGCGCTGCACCCTTCGAAAAAGACAGGTGAGTGACTGCTTCTGCATTTCTGTGTAGGGGCAATAAGGCGTCCATGATTTGATAGCATGGGCTCTGCCCCTTGAATTGGTTCACATCCGGCTGACGAAGGACAACAGATGAGTTCATTGCGAGGGAATTCATTGGGGTGGTTGCTGGAAACTCGTCTTACGGCACTCACTATGGTTGACAATGCAAGGGGAAGTCCCAAGCACACAGCTCTAGCAGCCCCCACTAAAAAGCAGTCGAGTTGGAGGCACCGCCGCCGATTCTCAGTTGAATATTTTCATCGTCTTCCCACAAGCCTTTCTAGAATCATTTAGAATCAGTTCACACTCCATTTATCGCGCTTGGAACAAGCAGGCTCGCGAGTTTCCGGTTGCCTGTACCACTTGGAGAGATGAGGCCGCTGAGTGGGACAAGCTAGACTCCTAGACTTTCGCTTGAGATCGCCTTCCCAAGCACTGTTGCGAGGAGTTAACTTGCCCGTCGAGGAGGCAAACGCGACCCTCTACTCCTGCTGTGTTGGGGACATGTCAGTGGAAACTCTTGAGCCTCACAGTAAACTCCCGAACCTAAAAGTAGGTTTTCATCCATGCAGTACCTTAAGTACCTGGCATCTACACCACACAGTGACAATGGATCGTTGTCGGCAGTGTTCAACCGAGCACATGCAGGTGCTCGAAGACGTACCCAGGTAGATAGATACGTACTGCAGTGTCCGGGCGGGCAAGTGCTACGGCCCCTGATGATGACGATGATAATCCCTGCTCCCGCTAGCCTGTCTAGGACTAGTGTATTGGACCCACTTTCGAGAAGAGGAGCAGTGCTGCCACGGTGCAGGTGCAGCCCACTTTCCCTGACTGACACAGCAGCACAGGCTGACTGTCTTCCCTCGTCCTCGGGTGCTGTGCCCGCCGCGTAAGGGGAGGGAGCAAAAAAAGTCTGATGACTCCCGCGCGCCAGACAAGCGAATCGACCGACCGACTGACCGACGACTCATCCCCAGCGCAGCACACAACCGATCGCACAGCACCCGCCCAGCGCCAGCATCACACCGCATCTGCTCCGGTTCTTATTCCCATCGTGCATGTCGACGCATGACGGCCCGCCTGCTCCAGACGTCAGACTCCAGACTCGGCACTCCGGTCCACGCTACAGCCTACGGCCTCCAGCCTCCCAGCACCTCCCCTTCCACTTCCCCACGAAACCCACCCCCTGCCCAGCTGCGGCCCCCCCCCCTAGATTAGGTTTATTGTTTTCAGTGTGGCATTGATCCACCGGGCCCCCCAACTTGAGACCTTCTTTCCGTCGCGTCGTCGACTCTTCCCTACTATCATCTAGGTTGTCTTTGCCTTTTGGCTAGGCCGTGTACTTTTTGAGACCCTATCGACTGCCTGGGTAACCTGTCCACCGGCCTATCCCATCAGCCCATTCGCCCACCAGCCCATCCAGCCCATCTCTTGCTCACCCACACAGAGCAGCCTTCCTGTCGGGCCCTCCCAGTCCGAGCCACGTCTCAGTCTGATCCTCGCCTCGGCTCCAGCCGGCTGCGTTGCTGGCGTGCGTACCATTGCAGTCTACACAGTCTAGTCACTGTCACCAGTCAAGAAAGCCAGAGAGCACCGGTGTCACCGCACCTCTGTTGCCAAGATCCATCCAATCCCCTTGGGCCGCCTATCACCCAGACCCAGACCCAGACCAGACCCAGACCCGGGGCAAGGCCAGCAAGCGAGAAAGGGAAATCCCCGAGACTCTTGTTCCAGTTCCAGGAGGCCGGCTGCTGCTGTCTGCGTGTCATTTGTTTGAGATCGATCCCGCCTCCACACACCCCAGCCATCCTGAGCTGGTGTCCAGAGCAAGCGAGCCACTGGGCCGCACACTCACTCACTCACTCGCTCACCCAAGGCCTCAGCATCGCCTTGGACTTGTTGGGATAGGTACTTGGCCACATCCCGCGCTTCTGCCGGCCTGTCAACGTTTCGCGCCGTTACTCCAAGCCTGATCCACCTTACCTCGTGTGAAAGGAACATAGGCTCATCACTTGAAGCGTGTCTGTGCCTCAGGATTGGCCTGGTCCGCACACAACAAAGACAAGGCCTTGCTTGCCGCTGTACACCTGGGTACATCGTCCGCCACGCTTGTCAGATCGTCCGTCCCACGCGGCCCGGCACCGCTGTCAATCAAGCCTGCTGTCAGGATTGATTGATTGAATGATTGATTGACTGACCGACTGACCGATGGTCGTACCCCTATCCACTCATCGAGGTACCCCCCACACAAGATTCACTCCCGCAGGGACACGTACCGTACGTACCTGAGGCGAATCGCAATTCCTAATAGGGCTGATCGCCTCTGTTTGCTCGTCCCCGGAGCTGTTAATCGTCTCCCCTTGGGCTTTGAGCCATGTACTCGGCTCCTTATGGCTACGGCAATGCTGCAGGACAAGCTTTCAATGGTGCCCCACCAGGTCAGAGCCCTCAGATGCAGCCCGGTCCTGGTCAAAACCAGCCTCAGCAGCAGATGATGTATAATCAACAATTCTCCATGGGACCCTCTGTCCCTCCCGGGTACGCTGGTGCTCACAATCCAGGCGCCATGATGCCGGGTGGTGGTGCTGGCCCTGCAGGAATGATGCAAAATACCGCCATGCCGCAGATGCCCGCTAACGGCCAGAGTGAGTTTATCCGTTCTCTTGTCTATACCACTCGCGTCACACGCTCTGACCGGCCCAAACTCCCATTTTGCCCAACGGTCCTATTCCTGCTTTGTCTTACGCCCAGTTCCATTCCTCCTTCCACGAGCCGTGTGTGCCCAGCCGCCGCTGCTGGACTGCTTGTCATGGCCAACCACCGACCCCTTCCTCGCCTCGACAACGACGTTGTTGTCCTGCGTTAGACGTGCGCGAAGGCATCAATTGATACTACAAGTCATGACTGACAAAAAACTAGTGAACTTCCATCCGCCTTACACAAGCGCGCCTTATGGAGCTGGCGTACCGTCCACTTCGGGCCCCCAGGGCCAGTTCAATCCCAACTATATGATGGCTGGGCCTATGGGCAGCTATCCCATGAACACTCAACAGCAATTGATACAACGTATGCAGCAGCAGCAGCAGTCGCATCAGGCTCCTGGAGGTATGGGCACTCCAACGCCGCCTCGTCAGTTTCCCGGCTCACAAGGGACACCGAATCCGACGTTACCTGCCCAACAAGGCCAGTTCGGAACACCTTCGAACTCCCAAGCCCCGCCCCAGAACCAGACTCCGACACAGGCACCGCCGTCAGCGAACAGCGTGACGACTCCTCAGACGCCAACTTTTCCAATGGCAGCGCAAGGTGCGGTCAATGGCAATTCAACCCCACTAAGTCCCAATTCCCAGGCCAAGGGGCAAGAGAGGATTTCGCTGCTATTGGAAATCAACCAAGAGCTCTTGTTCGAAGCAATCAATTTAAGGCATAACATGGAAGAGGTGAAAAGGGAAGCAGCGGGGTCCACAGGACCCGAGCAACAGAAGGAAAAGAAGGAGGAAGAGGAAGCTTTCGCTCACGATTGGGCCCAGTACGTACTTTGATGGCGCCCCAACACTGTTGAACATCAGGTGGCTAACAATTGTGACAGGGTTTGCAGAAGGTTACAGGCTAATCTTGCCTACTTGGCTTCGCTCGCGGATCGGAAGCAATCAACGCAACACGCGCCGGCATACCTGACGCCACCGCCCTTGACGCTGAGGCTCAAACTCAGGCCGATGGCAGCAACACCAGACGCCGAGAAGGTCGACGGCTCTGGAGATCGTGAGGAAAGGGAAAAACTCATGAGGGAACAATACCAGAAGCTGCAGACCCTTTTCCCTGGCATTGACCCAAACAACGTGCCCATGTCCAGACCCCAGATGAAGCCAGGGGCAACGAATCCCGCGATGGCCATGCAGAATGCACAGCGAATGGGGAGCCTTGGATCAATACCAATACCTCAGTCGCCCGCTACGTCCGCACACCACGGCACACCGCAGATGTCGAACGCCGCGACGCCGACCAACCAGGCCACAAACTCGACATAGGTGGTAGAGGCCGACAACTAGGATGGACAAATTCGATGGAGCAAAGTTGATACCCGTGCGAGGCGTCCTGGCGTCGATCGGAGTTGTTGTTGGAGGTTGTGTGCTCTGCTGGGCTGGTTACAAAATGGTCGACCAGGCCAGTTCCCAATTTACAAAAAGGACTGGCATGTTCTTCCGCTCTTCTCTTGGCGTCTGGCGATCTGATGGAATCATGTACTAGGAAGAAGTTCTAACATAGGGGCAAGTGGCAAACGGGAGATTGGGCATGTAAATACGATTGTATAGGGCTGGAAATTAATGCAAACGGATAAGACTTCAATCACTATATGGAACGACAACAAGGAGTACACCAGCTGTACCTAACTATTATTGCTGGTCTTGGGGCCTTGTCTTGATCAGCCTGCCTGCACTGAACTTCACATCGCCCATGAGGTTGGCATACAGGCTGGGATAGGCTGGACTGGTCTGGGGGGCAGAGTTCGGTTTGAAACGCGTTTTCGAAGCGAGATGTAAAGCCCTGGAGGTAGTGAGGGCTGAATGAGGGCTCGGCTGCTCGGTTGGCCACCGGGTGGCCGCCCGGTTGTTTGGATTATTGTTTGGACGAAGATCACCAACATATCTTGGCCAGGCCGTTTGTGACCAGCCCTGAACATCTTGCATCTTCACTTGTTTCGATGAACGCGAAGGATACATCCGGCTCACCATGACCATGACCGGGCTCAGGTGTCTGGAAACAAGTAAGTAGGGTTTGCTGTCCAGTTGCTCCCCTCTCACACAAACGCTGTCGTCACACGAGGAGCCGTGGTTTGGGTGTGGGCTGCCCAGAAATGATCACCGTCGGGGTGCTGCACTGCTGCACTGCAGGGACAGGGATCCGCGCTGGGACAAACACCCCTCTGGAGGCGTTCATCAGGGACTGGACTGCTCACAGTGACCTGGCCCTCGGGAGCTATTCTTGGGAGGGTTGCAGCACGCTTGTCCAGAGATCTGCCAATGAACGAGATAAGTTTTGGAGTGGGCGATGGGACGGGACGATCTCGACTGCACACTGTCTTGTTCGCGGGCCCTCGCTCCCAGGACCAGCAAATTAGGAATGACAAGACCTCGGAGATGCCTACAGAGAGAGCCACCGTCATGATCGTGATCTCTCTTGTGCTGGCCCCACAGAACTTCTGGACCCGCCGACACTGGTCAAGGGCTGCTACGCCTAGTGTGCACTATAGCCTGGTTTTTGCGGACCCAGCCGATTCCGCGGACGGGCTGGACTGGCTGATCGGGCTGGACAGCCTGGAGCACATACTGCACTGAATCTAGTTTTCTACCTGGGCATCGAAAGATCGTCGATGGCAACGGGACGGTGGGCTTTGGGGGGGTGGGACAGCCTCCTGTGGGCTTTGGGGCCTCGAAGACACCAAGAAAGCAGACATCGTGGGGTCACTTCCCGTGTGCTGCAAGCAATACAATCTCTCTCGTAGATGGCCTGGGGCATGATCTCCTGTAGGCCGTGTAAGGGCCCGGCTGCCCGGTAGGAGGGTCATCTCGTGTGGACAACCTCCGGCGGGATAGATTAAAGGCGATGATGCCGCAGGGGGTGTGACATCACTACAGCGCCCTAGGCCTGGGGCAGTGGCAGAAGAGCAGGAGATGAACCCACAGCCAAAGAACCACGGCTCCTGTTCACACGCCGAAGCGGCTAGAAGACCTTAGCCTGGGCCTGAGGCAGGTACTCGGGTGTCCTGAGCCAGTGGCGGCCCGTTTCAGGGGTCGAAGCTGCGAGAGGGGGGAGACTAGGACGAGATGGGAGGCTGACAGGAGCTGCTGCACCAGCTAGAAGCAATGTTCTGGCAGGACTGGCAGTGAGCTTTTGTGTTCCTGGCAGCCCTGTCGTGCATTAGTTTGCAGATCGGCCTGCAGACTGCACCTGCCCAGCAGTGCAGTACAGTGCTTGAGTAATAACATCCATTGGCTTTGGTTCCTGTTCTAAAGTTGTGTCTGCAGCAGAGCTTGGGGAAAAGGGGCCACGCATTGACTTTGACGCGCTCCCATTTGCCCTGCTTATACACCGCTCGCCTAAGACCGACCACGGGACCGTACCTCGTCGACCTTCATGTTGTTTCCACCCAAACCGCCAAATCTGTCGTCGTTCGTTTGAATTGAGGCTCTCTCGTATCCACTCTCTCTACGATTGTTGTCCGACGATTGTTTTTTCTTTCTACTGTGCCTGTGTTTCTCATTCTTTTCTTCCTTGCCCTTTTCGGAGACCTCTCACTATTGTTGACATCGTCTCTACCCCCTGCTTCTTTCTCTGGTATTAAGCGGGTCGAGACTCTCGCCGTGTTTCAACTCCCTTGTGTTGCCCGGCACCAGCAACAAAGGACGACTACTGCTACTGCTGCTGCTTTCCTTTGCAACTCGGACTGGAGTGGCCACTCGAGAAGATTCTCAAAGAGAGGCCGAGTACTGTAGTCTACTTACTGAGCAGACCACCAAAGTGGCGCGTCTCTAACCACTCCCTTGACGTCGATCCATTCTTGCACGACTCTTCTCCTCCTGTGCCCTTGTCAGAGCGGAGCTTTTGTGGGCGAGCCCCTGGCATCACCCCTCGACTCGCTTGCCTCCAGACCCTGCACAGCAGAAGAAAAACGAAGGCACCCGTGGAGCCCACACCGACCTTATTACAGCCCGACGGGAGGAC
Organism: Diaporthe australafricana; assembly: GCA_039880735.1. Classification (NCBI taxonomy): domain Eukaryota; kingdom Fungi; phylum Ascomycota; class Sordariomycetes; order Diaporthales; family Diaporthaceae; genus Diaporthe; species Diaporthe australafricana. The sequence goes on from JBCEDM010000001.1 coordinate 8,584,115, forward strand.
GCGCCTTTCTGGAGATACTATCCATTGATCATCCCTGCGGCCAACTGCCAACACACAACACACACACGTACAAACGCTCACCCGCTCCCCCTTCGGATGCATTGACAGCTACATCGATCCCTCCCGAAGCTCCAGGCACGATTCGATCGAACCCCGTTGCCCGACGGCCTGACTGTTTTTCCTGCTTGCAATCTGCGCGCGCTTCCCTTTGTTGCTGCGAGCCTGAGGGCACGTCACTCAGGCTACGCCCGCATTCCAGTCACATCCCGGCCCAATGGACCTCGACAACCATGGGCCGTCGAGCTCGAGCTCGAACTCGACACCTCGACAGAGAAGCAGCTCTCAGCCCTCCGAGGGTCCTGTGAAGCGGAGTGACGACCACGATTCCTTGGTTACCGTTCGTCTGTCGGAACCGCCTAGGCAGTTGACGCTCAACACCAACGTGGATACCAATGGCACGATTCAGAATAGGAGGAGCACTATTTCTGGCAGCTTCAGCCCGAGCCCGATCAGTCCCAGCCCCCTTAGTGCGTCTTCTGAGACAAAACTGGATGACGAGATTATGAGCCCGGTCACCACCACGTATGGTTCAAAAGCAAATTTGCAAGAAGAGTTGGACGCACTCCAGGACATCGAGGACGACAGCAAGACGATAAGCGGTACCGAAATCGTCGAGGAGTCTGACGACGAAGACGAAGAGGTCAATTGGGAGCAACTGCAGAAGACAGAAGACGCCGTGGTCAAGGACAGCGATTCTGAAGACGTACGTTTCATTCCGGTCTCGGGCCTCCGGGCCACACCAATGGCCTCTCCCATGGCCTCCCCTCTGTTTCTGACTGCGTCTGCCTGCTAACCAAATGCCATATCTACAGTCCACTGCCATGCTCCTCGCCCGTCTGGAGCAGGCTAATGACGAGCTGGCTACGAACCCGAAAACTATTAAGGCCAAGAGTCCGCTCGAAAGGATTCAACAATCTGCTCGCAAGCCGAGACCGCCTTCTATGGCACAATTACGAGAGATGGTCCAGGGGCCTGTTGCGGCCCCTCTGCGGTACTCGATGCTGCCGCCGCCGCCAATGACAGACCTCGAGTTCTACGCGGCACTTGTCAAGGACTACCAACAAACAGCCGCCCGCCTGCCGACGCTTTTGGCCAACAAGATCCGCAAGGGCATTCCGCCGCCGCTCCGAGGGGTGGTCTGGCAGAGCATGTCTGGGGCGAGGGACTCGACGCTCGAGGACGCATTTGAGAGGTTCACCGGCGAGTCGAGCCCGTACGAAGGCCTGATCGGCAAGGACCTCGGGCGCAGCTTTCCCGGGGTGGACATGTTCCGGGACCCAGACGGCGACGGGCAGCGGATGCTGGGGCGGGTGCTCAAATGCTACAGCCTGTACGACCAAAAGATCGGGTACTGTCAGGGGCTCGCACTATTGGTCGGGCCCCTCCTGATGCACATGACGGACAAACAGGCGTTCTGCGTGCTGGTCAAGTGAGTGCACATCGACATCTTCCGATTTTTGTTTTGGTCCCGTTTGGCTTGGCGAGATGAGATGATTTGGTAACTGACGCCGATTCAGGTTGATGGAGAATTATGATCTGCGGTCGTCGTACACGCCAGACCTGCATGGGCTGCACGTCAAGATTTACCAGTTCCGGGAACTGCTTCGGCTGGATCTGCCAGCTCTGTCAGGCCACCTTGAGGATTTGCAGGTCGATCCCGCCTACGTTTCACAATGGTTCCTGTCCTTCTTTGCGGTGACATGCCCATTGCCGATGCTGTTTCGCATCTACGATGTCATTTTTGCCGAGGGTGCAATCGAGACGATCATGCGGGTGGCCCTGTCGCTAATGCGCAAGAATCAGGGGCGCATCCTTGCCTGTACCGAAATGGAGGATGTGCTGCAGCTCCTCCTCTCCCGTGGCCTGTGGGATTGCTACCACTACAACGCTGACGAGTTTGTGCATGACTTTGTCAGTCTATCCAACGTTGTGACCAGAGAACGACTCGCGGCGCTAGAACAGGGGTACAGGGAGAGCCAATTGACCACCCCACCCGCCAGCACAGGCGCCAATGCAGCACGGGCATCGGCCGTGTCTACCGCTGCATCCCGCTTCCTGGGCCGCCTTTGGGCCAACTCGACCACCTCTCTCAAAGCATCGCCCAACAATACGACATCCGCCAACCTCAGCCCAGGAGCAGCCTCGCGCCCGATGAGCATGTTGCGGCGCACTGCATCCAAACAGAGCCTGGCCTCCACCCTGAACTCCATGGATGCCGGCTCGTCAACCTCCACGTCGTCTGCCTCAAGTGTACTTACCGACGCCACCACCATTTCCAGGGACTCGACCGCCGTCGACGACAGCGCCGCCCCCGGCAAGCTGGCCGTCCAGAACAACAATTCCGACAGCAAGAATCTCCACAGCCAGATCGAAGATCTCCTCGTCGCCCTGAGCGATCTCCAGCGACAACATGCACAGCTCGCCGACCAATTACAAAAGGAGAGGGAAGAAAGAGAAGAGGATCGCGCCGCCGTCCGCACGCTGCTAGAAAGCCTTAGGAAGAAGGCAAGCAACGAGACCCTGACCACCGCACATAGCGGCGACAGCGAAGATACGATCACACCATTGGAAGGCGCGGGGCACACCCTTGGAGACAAACTCACAGCTGAGGGGGTTTCGGAGCTTCTGGAGAGCCTCGAGGAGAGGTTCGGCGTCGATCCCAGCAAGAGACGGTCATCTATAACACAGACCAAGATACAGATGCGGGACGATGTCTCAAGAGCCAAGGAACACTTGCGAATTGAAATGACCAGAACCCAAGATGCCAACAGGCGGGCCCTGGACCTCGAGGAGGAGATCAAAACTATCAAGGAGCAGCTTCGGGAAAGCCATGCCCACGTGCGGAACCTGCACACCGACAAGCAGCGCCTGGAGAAGCAGGTGCACAGCATGCGCGTACGCGCTTCCGACTCGACCTCTAATGACGGTGGAGGCGGCTGGTTGGCTAGAAGCCCCAGCACCAAATCCACCGCCTCGGGCCTGCGGGAGTTCAAGCTCAACCGTAGCAAGTCAACCCCATCGCAGATCACCATCAACAAGCGCACATCATCGCTGCTACTGATCGACCCGAAGGAACCCATGCCGCCGCCACCAACGTCAGCGCCACAGAAACCACCTCCAGCTGACGAGCACGAAGCAATTCTGCTTGAACTGATCGAAGCCAAGACGGCGCAGGCAGTCGCGCAGCAGGAGGCTGACGAGGCGAAACAGAAACTTGAGCAGCTTCGAAAGACGATGGGACTCCCGTCTGGGGACCAGCCGGCGTCAGCGCAGGCCTCAGGTGCGTCTGTTATGGGCATGCTCAGGAGCTTCTCGTCGCCGGCTGCTGAGGCGCAGGCTGCGGCTGATAAGGCTGCTGCGCCAGCGACGGCTACCCCCACGCCGGCAGCAACACCAGCAGCGGCCTCGACCGGTGGTGGGTTCTGGGGATGGGGAAGGAAATAAGCAGGCGCTGCTGCATGACACACCGCCGAGCTATTCTATGCTTTGTCTTTTGAATCATCGATCGCTTGGATACCCTGGCGTGTCTTCGCTTTTGCAAACAAGAGAGCTTGCATATGCTTGAAAAGGAACAGGCATACACATTACACGGGGGAGAGCCTCCAACATCACTACTACAGTGTCTCGGACTTGGCTCTCAGTTTGAGCCAGGTATAGGCGATTTTTTTCAGCATTCATTCAAATACCCTGCCCATCCAATCTGTACTGGATGGGGCAAGACTGGCGGGAGGTGGAAGGTTGGCATTCTTAGCAGGAGCTTCAATTCTTGTTCGAAAGGCATTGCACAAAGGCTGAAGGCATTTATAAGAAAGATTAGATTGGGGGGTTAAGCCAAGCATTTTGTTGCTGCTCATCCATCGACATGATGGAAGCAACTTCGGAGTTTTTACTACACACACTTATCATTGGGCTTACTGTAGAATGGATGGAGGGCAATTACATACCTTTCTATGTGTACTCTGTGTGGATCAATGCTTCTTCTGAGATGTGATATGATATGATATGATATGATATTCGTACATTGTACCACCAATGGATGGCAAGGCTTTTCACACAGTGGCTTCTTTCTGTGCTGTTGCTTCTACGTAGCGACTAATAGGGGATTTCGTCCTACATCTGTGGGTTGCCTTGTTCGGCGGAATATTCCTTTCTGGCGAGAAACGTGACCCATAACAAATTTGCCAGGCTCGACCGATCTCTTCCCTACGACCAGAAGCCAAGTCTGCGGGATGAGTGGCATGATTCACGATAGACAATGTTCTCCGGTGTTGAAGACAACAGATTTGGAGGCGGGAATGCTATGCTTTGTGAGAGTCGAGGTCTCAATGAACATGTCAGTAATTCCCGGTCCTACCGTCAAGATAGACGTTGTATATAAGTATATGTATATTATATACACATCCTCTGGTGGGATATGTTTCGTTTCAGTGTGCACCTGTCCCGGGCTCCCGGTAAAGTCCTTCCTGATCGCCTCTGGGGCCATTTTGTCATGATGAAACTCGGTCTAGTCGGTTCGCCAGACGCTCTGCCCAGTGGCCCCCAGGATCGCCTTAGAGCGGGCTTCTGCTTGCTGAGAACAAGTCAAAAGTATATCGTGATTTAGGTATAATAGAATGAAGACTGTTTAAGAAGAAATATGCATGGTTTATCCAGGTATTTTCCCCAGAAGGCTGTGTATGTACGTGGTGATTGTGAAGCAGGACATTTTCTACGTGGGCGGCGACGGATGGTCTCGGGTGTGATATTCTCGGGTTCGGGGCCTTTGACCTTGTTAATCAAAGGCAATTGAGAAAGTAAATCCCCTATTGGAGCAATGCGCGCCTAGGATTCCCCTTCCTTCTGAGGAGCAGGATTGCCGCAGGCCGCCCGACGGGGCTGTCGCACGCTCCGTGACTGCGAGACAGGTTGCAGGTTAATAAGCCCAGAGCCTACGGGTAAGGATGGGATACTTGGATACTTGCGCAACATCCACAATAGAGACTTCAGAGCTCTTTGTATGGCTGACAGATGTGCTCACGGTGGTTGGGCCGAGTGGTCAAGCAAGCAGAGATCGAGTGATACTAGTCTACGTGATACTGCGCAAACTGATGCACAGAGCAGGCCAGCAAGCTATTTTCTTATTTCCCTGTTTTGTTTATGTCTCAGGCAGTCTGGGTCTGGGCTTTGGTTGGCTGGTTGCACCTGGGAGCGAGGGAGGGGGATCTAGCAGTTAGTCTAGTCCCGAAAATCACATGCATGCGAGGCACCATGACGACAGCTGGTGGGTGTCACGCAAGATGATATGATGACAGCTAGGCTGTTGTCTTTTTTTACAATTTTTTTTGCCCTCTCTCTCCAGCCTCCTCCTCCATGCCGCCCATTCCACCCCCGGCCTCTGGATCGGCATCGGCGGCCGTCATGGTGTAGCTGGATTAAAATAAGGCCTGGAAGAAGACAGAGTGTCTTGAGACAGATCTACCCTGCAGGAACGACAGGCTGCACTCACAGCTGCTAGGCAGGCTAGCTACAGCTCCCTGGAGCTTGGTCCAGCCGTGTCCTTGTCTTGTTGTCCTTGCGTGCGGACGGGACGGGTCGGGTGTCGTCAACGGCGTCCGAATGAGGCCTGCCGTACGGTAGACAGACAGTCTTGGTTATGAGTGGGGTTAGCAGAGGCGGCCACAGGTAGCGCTATGACACAATGGTGTGGCGCCTAGGCAGAGAGAAAGAAGCTGGTGGAAAGAAGCTGTTGCTGATAAGGGACCGGGTACTTTGGGAGGCAGACCCCCTTTTTGTTGCCCACCCGCAAAGTTTCAAACTGCTGTCCTGCATGTGTAGGTAATTAGACCAGCAGCCAGAGCCTGTGTCATGTCATGGCTCTCAGAAACTCTGGAATCCAGTATTTGAAGCATGTGAGCGCGTCTGTTCTCTTCCATTGCTGAAGACGGGTTCGAAATTCAATCATTCACCTTGGTATATCGATGCAGCTGTGGAATGTACACAAGCAGATGCACTGGCAGGTGGCTACGTAACTTGGCTTGGGGTACGATGAGCAAGCCACAAATGGGCCCCACCCCACCTTGTAGCCCCAGGATGCACAGATTACCCTTGCAGAGCGTCACTGCTCTGCTTTGCCCACTGCTTGTTGCCCACCCACCCGTAGCTGAATGTCCGGGGGCCTGGGCCCAGGCCTGCTGCCACCAAACCCCATCCCATGTCCTTGTGCTTGTGCTCTGCTCTGCTCTGGCTGCTGCTTCTGCTGCTGCCCTGCGCGCACCTTACCTTGCTTGATCTGACCCGACCTTGACCTGGTCAACCTGCCAACCCCGACAACAAAACCGCCTCTGCAAAAACAGCGACGACATCCTCACTCTTGCTCCTTCCACAGTAGCAGCATCACTCACATCCACCTCCATCTCCTACCCCCATCAACCTGCATCAGCAGCACCAGACTGCCCAGCCAAGAGCTCCATCCTGCTCTCCCAGCCCATTGTGTGATCCAGCCCAGCTACCCACCTACGAGCACGTGCTCCTGTCGACGCAGAACAAGAACAAACCGCATCACCTAGCATCACATCACCACATTCGCCATGGCCGACACCCTCAACTCGGTCACCAACTCGGTCACCAATGGTATGTCCAACCATCCCTCGCCTTGCTGCAGCACCCTGGTTTCCCCTCTGGCCGGTAGCTCTAGCTCTACCACCGCTATCTATACACACGCCATAAATCCACTCTTCCCTCTGTCTTATCTATCTGCTGCTTTACATGGCTAACATGAAATCCGCCATACTGCAGGCCCCGTTGCCGACAAGGTCAAGGAACAGCACCAGAAGACCTCTGACGAGCTCTCCAACCTCTATGCCTCCCGCCAGACACCCAACAACCCCACGGCTACGGGCCAGCCTCTGACGCACTACCACTCCTTCTTCTCCGAGCTCCTCTCGTGGAACAACCCTCGTATGTACCACCGCCCACACCAAGCTTTCTGGGCAGAAGCCGGATACGCTCGGATCCACAGGAACACAAAGTCAAGGTGCTGACACAGCTTTACAGGTGCATCTGCGATTGCCTATGCCTCCATCATTGCCTTCATCTTCTCGGTTAGGTACCTGGACGTCATTCGATGGGGCTTCAAGCTTACGTGGATGATCCTGGGCGTCACCATCGCCGCCGAGGCCGCCGGAAAGGCAGTCATGAACACTGGTATCGCCAGTCAGCTCCGTCCCCGCCGCTACTACACCGTGCCCCGCGAGACTCTCGATGTCCTCATCGGTGATGTGCACGAGTTGGTCAACTTCCTCGTCATCGAGTCTCAGCGCATCGTCTTCGCCGAGAACATCTGGGCTTCCCTGGCTGTAAGTATATCCCACAGCCAGTTCAGCCCCCTTCCAAATAAACTTTTCTCCTGGTCATAGCTGACAATCGTGCTCCCTAGGTATGCGTGAGCGCCTTCCTTTCGTACTGGCTCGTTAAGGTCGTTCCGTACTGGGGCCTTGCGCTCATCGGTACCACCGTGGTCTTCACCGCCCCTCTGATCTACACCTCGAACCAGGAGCTCATCGACCACCACCTTAAGAACGCCCAGGAGATCGTTAACACCCAGACCGAGCAGCTTCGCAAGGTCGCCGGCACCCACACCGCCCGTGCTACCTCGGTCACAAAGCAGTACGTCGGCGACTACACCACCAAGGCTCAGGAGATGCTCCGTGGCCGCTCTGCTTCGCCTCAGACTGCTTCCTCAGCACCATCCGCGCCGGCTGCCCCCGCTGTTAAGGACAGCGACTTCCCCGCGGCCCCCAAGGAGGATATCAAGGCCGCTGGGGAGCCTGCTCTCCCCGTCCACAGCGAGCCCGAGCCCGCTATCAAGCAGGAGGAGGTTGAGCAAGAGCCCCTGATTGCTACCTAAGCGGATCCTTGTATGATCAGAGCACCAACCCCCCTGTTTTATCGGCCGTTTTGGCGGCCATCAAATGGTTTTGGGCAGGCCGGACTACTACGCCACGGATCCGAATGTGGTGAAACCTGCCCGAGAACAACTTGCCAGGGAGGCCTAGGGAACCTACGGAAGTTCAACAGAATGTTGATATGGAAAACAAGGTCAGTAGACGAATGACCAATGCGGTGGGCGGCAGAGGGCTGAGGGATATTGATAACGGAGGAGGAGAGCCTTGTGTTTCGGGGTCAGATCTCGGCGTGCAGAGCGATTGCGTTGTTCTTTTGGCTCCTTGTCATGTGAAACAGAGATTGACGGTTCATGGTTGACGATGGACGACCGGTAGTCTTTTTTTTTTCGTTAACGGCCAATGGACGGGTAGTGATGAGGTTTTATCTTAATCCACATTGGTGTTTTCTTCTACCTCTCTTGTGGCGTTTTTCATATGATTTGTTTCTTGTTTTTGCTGCATCAGTCTGCCATGGTTTCCCTTGGAACGGTGTAAATCTTCTTGCGGCATTGTTGCGAAAGGTCTCCCCTGTAGCACTTCCAATATTGACGCATCCTTTCTCTATCTGGTTTTCCCTCCGCGCTGTGATATGACCTCATCTTTATTCTCGTATGATCTGAGGAAGTCGCCTCGGTGCCAGCCAGCTCTTGTGTCTAGTTCGTGTCTCCTACCCTCACAGGCCCAATTCCTTCAACGTCAGCCATTCTACAGCCCTGGTTAGTTAACAACAATTCCTCGGCCTTCCACTTCTTTCTAGAGCTTGAAATAGATAGTTCGACATTGGGGAAGGCCCACAGCCGAGAAAGCCACATTGACCCGGACGAGGTTCAAGATAGATCAAAAGACCAATTTGGCCAGGTCTGCTTCGAGAGTACAGTTGGAACACACTTCGTGAAAGATACATGGCCGGGTATCTAGTTGATACGCGAAACAGTCGGTATGCATGTCACTGGTGTGGTAGGCTCAGCTAGCCCCATCAATAATAGCTGCTGTCACGGAATTCATTTCGTCACAGTAAATCATGAGTGCTTTTCTGAGTCCTGCGTTTCCAAGTCCCTATCGGAGACTATAATACAAGCAGCCATGAGAGTCGTGACAAGGGAAATATAAAGGGAACGTCGTGTGGTGCAAAGAAGATCCAGGTCATCGTAAGAAATATTATCTGGACCCAAGGCGGAAAAACAGGCAAGGAGCGGCAAATCAAAACCAGATCAACCAGATCTCGAATGAAGACGATCATGGTGGCCGACGACGTCCCCCTTCGCCGCGAAACCCAATCACCTATCCAGCCCCAACCAATAACTCGCCCTTAACATGCTCAAGGAGAAGGAAAAGATGGAGGCCCCATACCAGCGCCGTCGCCATGTGAAAGCCGAGCATATGCTCAGTCTGACTCATCCATGTCGTACACATCACTTCCACCTCCGTCTTTGCCGCCGTCAGACATCAGCTCGTCCTCCTCGTCATCGTCCGAGATGATGGCATATGTCTTCTTGGCTTTGGCAGCCGCTGCTCGGCCTGGACGGGCACGCGGTGGCGGGGGCGGGGAGTCGGCCATGGCAACGTCCCCGTCTTCGTCCGCCTCATCGTCACTGAATTCGAAGGACTTCTTCTTCGACTTGCTTGCGGCAGTGGAAGATTTGTTCTTCGCTGCGTAGGCCTTGGCAGCTGGAGACAGCTGCACGGGCTTCGCAGGCTTCTCTTCTTTGCCCTTGTTCTTGGTGCCAGCAGGACGCCCGCGGGCCTTCTTCGCCGGGGCAGAGACAACGTTCAGTGGAGGCTTGGCAGACTTCGCCTTAGCTGCCGAGGCCTTTGCTGTGGTCGTGGTAGGAAGGACTTCGTCATCCGACATGTCATCAATGTCAGATGACCTTGCGGGCTTCTGGGGCGATGACTTGGCGAGCAGCTCGTAGTTTGTGTCGTCGGGCTCGTCGAAGTCGAAGTTGCGCGACTGTTTCGTCTTCAACTTGGGGATCGCAGCATTGCCGTGCTCGGACCGTGACATGGCAAACAGACTAAGTCTTCCATTGTTCGAAGCTGCAGCGGGCTCGCCGATTCCGCGAACCATGGCACCGACATCTCCGAGCAAATCATCGCCATTGTCGTTCTCCGATTCCTCGTCGTCGTCGTCAAAGACCCAAGCCTTGGCTTTTGATGCGGCAGCACGCTTGGAGCGACCGTTCGCTGGCGCAGTAACCTCTTCAACCTCAGGCTCATCGTCCTCGACGATTGAATCGACCGGAGACGGTTTTGATGCGGCAGCCGCACGCTTGGAGCGGCCTCTCGCTGGCGCAGTAATCTCTTCGATCTCGGACTCATCATCCTCGATGACGGACTCGGCTGGGGAGGGTTTTGACGCGGCAGAACGATTGGAGCGGTCGTTGGCTGTCACAGTGACCTCTTCGACCTCAGACTCACCATCTTCAGCAGCAGATTCGACTGGAGACGGCTTCTTCACTGGCGCGGGCGCAGACTTGCCCGTGTTCAGTGTAGCGAAGTCGTCGTCGGAGAACTCCGAGTCTGATCCGAGATCATACAACTTGGCCTTCGACGCTGCAGTACGCTTGGTGCGACCAGTCGCCGGCGCGGAGATTTCCTCGATTTCGGAATCTTCGTCCTTGACAGCTTCCGGAGCGGGCAGCTTCTTTGCAGGTGCAGCTTTCGGCTTGCTCTTGCTCAACGCAGCGAAGTCATCATCAGAAAAGTCTGATGATCCTCCGTCGTTGCCAAAAGTCTTGGGCTTGGGTTTTGCTCCGCTGAACTTCTGAGCGAAGGCAGCACCCTGCTTCTTTGGTTCAACGGGCTTCTTCACCAGAGGCAACTCCTTCTTCATCGACTTTGCGGCCTTGGCAGGCTTGCTAGGGGCATAGTCATCATCGCCACGGTTGGCCCGCTTGCCACCTTTGCCGCCTCCAGCCCCGATCTTTTTAGAGCGGCGGCGACCCATGGTCCTGATCTTCTTCGCGATCTCGATATCCAGCTCCTTCTGGTGCTCCCATTCCTCGAGGAAATCGTCAAGATCCTTGGACCAAAGGTCCTTCTCATCAAGTTTCTCAAGGTCATCGTGCTCTGCCTTCTTCGCAGCGATTTGCTTCTTCAGTCGCTCAAGGCGTTCAGCGGTCAAGGAGTAAATGGGCATCTAAACATAGTCAGTGAGCTGGTCTTTGGTAAGGCATACGCTTTTACGTACAGAGAGAAGATAGTCGTAGTCTCCTGCTCCGGGTTCATTGGATGTGAGGTCATCGTTATCCTCGTCATCGTCTTGGTCCATCTCTTCGTCGGTGTTCCGAGCTTTCTTCACGCTCTCGCCGCGGGGGAAAGCCTCGTACTTGCGGTCACGAAGCTCTTCCACCAAGATGGCCTTCTTCTTTCTGGAGACGACCAGTTTGCCCTCAATGATCTCCTCGACAAAACGGGCCATGTTCTTGAGCTTGCGATAGTCTGCGTGGTAGACCTTGAGCCAGTGAGCCTAGAAGTAACAAGTCAGCCTTTTCTTCTGTGTGATATATGAGGGTTGAGGTGCAACGAACCCTTCGCTTCGTGTACATCTCAAAGCGATACAGGTAGAACTCCTCCATGATGTCCTCGACCTTCTCATACTTCTGAATCTGTCCTCGAGTATTAAAGGCAACGAGATTGGTGGTGCCAAGACTCTTGTTCAGCTTGAATCGGTCAAGGACACCTTCCTTCCGAGTTTTCTCTATCTGTGTCTCATCCATTTCAATCTCGAAATGAACGTTTGCATGGTCGTTGTACTCCTTGTAATCCTTGATCCAGGAAGGAGCCTTTTCGCCCTTGATGATTTGCTCGAGCTTGGCCTTGAAGTCATCCGTCCACATGCGAATGGGGAGCTCAGTGATGGTGACGACAGTCTTGGGCTGGCTCTCATCGAAATGCGCGATGCCGTTGAATCTGTATCTCCTAGAGCCTGGCTCTTCTTCCTCAACCACTCCCTTCCAGCCGCGGAACCACGGTGTCATGGGCTCGAAGGCATGCTCTTCTAATGACTCATCATGACGACCCATACGTTTCTTGAGGTTCATGACAATGTCTGCCGGGTCGTAATTAGGGATAGAAGTGCTCCAGCCAGTGCCAATACCGTCAGCACCATTGCAGAGAACCATTGGAAGGATCGGCGCGTAGACCTTTGGCTCAATTTGCTTGCCGTCATCATACTGGGAGTCAAGGTTTGGCTCGTCCAGCGCAGAGAATATACGTCTGGCGAAAGGGGAAAGGCGGGTGAAAATGTAACGAGCGCTGGCCGAATCACTACCACCGGCAAGACGAGAACCGAAGTTACCGCTGGGCTCCAGAATGTTGATGTTGTTCGATCCAACAAAGTTTTGGGCCAGGCCAATAATTGTCTGCTGCAATGAGACTTCTCCGTGGTGGTAGGCAGTCTGTTCAGAGACGTATCCAGCCAATTCAACAACCTTCTTGTCTTTCGTCAGGTTGCGTTTGAAACAGGCATAGACAACCTTGCGTTGACCTGGTTTCAGACCGTCGACAACAGACGGAATAGACCGCAGGTTATCAGCCATGCTGAACAAGATAAGCTCCCTGTTGACGAAGTCGGTATATGTGATGTTTTTGGTCGAATGGTCCAGGAAAGTTCCAGGAACGAAGTTTCCGAGCCACAGTTTCCTCGCGTCAGCCTTCTTCTTCGAGAAAGCGAGCTCGAAAAGCTCAGCCTCCTCTGCCTTCATGGTGTTGAATTCCTTCAGATGATCATCCAAGTTGGTAAAGTAGACCTGGGCGTCCTCGTTTGAACTGGTTCCCAGACCCTTGAAGTACTTGTAGTGCCACTTCTTGATTTCTTGGTGGTGGCCCTCTTTCCACTCATCATACTCAGGCATAGTGAAGAAGGATCTCAGATGAAGAGGCTTCTTCGGATTTGGACCTTGCCAGACCTTCACAACGGGGGTGATAAACTCCCGGAAGAAGTCAGGGATCTTGAGCAGTGAGGGGAATTGAACTTGGAGAAAGTTGATGAGCAAGCCCTTGATATGACTACCGTCATGATCCTGATCAGCCATGATCATCAGGTGACCATACCGGAGGCTCTTGGTGTCAGTATATGTCACCTTGTGCTTGAGTCCAAGGAACTGCTTGATGTTGTTGATTTCCGCGTTCTTCAGGATCTGGTCCACCGAAGCATCACGGACGTTCAGCATCTTTCCCCTAAGAGGAAAGACGCCGATACGGTCAGGATCAAGAATGGCGCGACCAGCCACTGCCAGTGCTCGGGCTGAATCACCCTCAGTCAAGATCAGGGTGCACTCGTGGCCATTCCTGGTCCCGGCCATGTTCGCATCGACGAGTTTCTCGTTGCTTATGCGGGATCGCTTGTTTCCATCAGATTTGGCCATCATCTTGTCAGCCTTCTTCTCTGCGAAGTGTAGGATATTCTCAATCGCCTCTGTTGCCCTGATTTTCTTGATGAAGCCATCAGTGAGTTGGCATTTGCTGCCAAAAGCACTCTGCTTGGTGGTCATCTGCTCTTTGGTCTGCGACGTAAAGGCAGGATTGTCGACCAAACAGTTGACAAAGATGAAGATGTGGTTCCGGACATGATTTGCCTTGAGGGAATGTCCCTTCATTTTCTTGGTGAGGTCTTTCAGCAGAGCATTGCAGATCTGATCAGCGACGTAGTTGACGTGCGTACCACCGGTCGTCGTTGCAATCGAGTTCACGAACGAGACCTGCTGGAACGAGCCGTCTGAGACTGTGAAGCCAATCTGCCACCGTTGGTGCGCCTTGGTGTCTTCGAAGATGACGGTAGCGGGGGCGGGCCCATTGCCATCTGCATCGAAGTCTTGACGTTCTGTGGCAATAGATTTGGCATACATCTCACAGTACTTCTTCCATCCAAGCTTGAGCAGTTCTCCATTGAGATGGACCTTGACGCCTTCAACGGTACCAGCCAAGTCATAAACTCGCCGATACAAGAGGGACTCGGTATCGTCGTCAATGCCATCTGGCATGCCGAACCTCTTGAAGTCGGGCTTGAAAGTGACCCGTACGAAGTCCTTGGTCTTGTTGGAGGTGATTTTTGCCTTGTCCATCTTGCTCATGTTGTCCCTCCAGGTCGTCTTGTACCTCTTGCCGTTCGCAGAATCCTGACACTCGAGGGAGAATTCGGTGCTGAAGACGTTGCAAAGCTTGGCACCATAGCCGTTACGACCACCGACAGTCTTCTTCTCAGTGTCGTCGAAGTTGGATCCGGCAAGGAGATGACCAAAGACCATCTCAGGGATGTAGACACCCTCCTTCTCGTGCATCTCTACTGGTATTCCCTTGCCATCGTTCTCGACGGAAATCTCGCCTTTCTCGCGGTCGATGGTAACCTTAATGTAGTTCATGCCCTTGTCGCGCTGTTTATTGTCGGCGGCGTTGACAAGAATCTCGTCGAATATCTTGTAGAAACCAGGTACGAAGGAGATTTTCTTGTGCTCCATCAAGCACTTCTGCTTGTTGTAAGTCCACATCGAAGTCTCGGTACGCTCGACTGATCCGATGTAGGTATCGGGTCGCTTGATGATGTGCTCGAGTTGGGTGAGCTTTTGATAGGTCTCGGTGGCGGTCTTCTTGTTGGGCCGAGCCTCTGAGGGTCCATCGAGCTGCGTGAAACTATCATTCTCGATTTCACCCAAGGGTTTGCCGCTGGACTTCTTTGCGCCTGTGGCTGTCTTTTGCTTCTTCGGAGGCGTGTTGGCCATGTCGCCACCGAATTCACCGTCGTCATCATCGTCGCTCTCTGGTTTTGCGCGTTTCTTAGGTGCGGCCTTGGATTTGAGCGTTGTCTGGACCATCTTCTTTGGCGCTGCCTTGGTGGCAGGCTTTGCTGCTGTCGCCTTCTTCACGGCAGCCTTGCCCTTGGGCTTCTGCGACTCGTAAGCATTTGATCTGAAGAAGGGCTTTGAATGCGACACCAACAGAGGCCGGCTTCGAGGGAGGATCAGGGCGGGCATGTAGAAGTTGGGAGGGTCTGCCACTTACGGGCTCGGGCGAGAACGCGTCCGAGTCATCTTGTTGGAAGTCATCAAAGACCGACTCAACATCTGAGTCCATTGTGATGGTATGTATGAGGGCCTCGAAGCCCTGGCGCGTAGTCGCAAAGGCTTGCGCAAGTTGGTGACGGGGTTGTCGCGCAGGATTGAACGAACGAGAGAGATGGTTTTCGACGAATGCATGAACGAGCGAAGATTAGTTGTGGGGTATTTCCAGCCGCAGGGGTGGAAGAGGCTCTTCCTGCGACCCGGCAGCGAAGAAAGAGGTGTGCTGTGGTATTTGAAGAAGCAGCGCCAGCAGCCTCGGTGGTGTGTAGATTGTTGTCGCCGTTGTTGATGATGGCCGTCGTTGCGGGTTAGTGCTCATCAGTCGCATTTGCTACCGGCTTACTGGTTGCCCGGGCCCAGAGGTCGATGTTTGTTTTGGCCGGGTCCGAGACTGCGCTAAAAACGCGGTCTTATCGTCTTCCCGCCAAACGATTGGACGATAGCGCATCCAGCTCTTCACCACGCAGGCGCGTCCTGCAGGGGGGGACTCGAGGCAGGCTCCAAACTAGTCCCTCTACCTTGGAGGGGATCGAAGTACCGAAGTACCTAAGTACCCAGCCCAGCCAAGCCAAGGTAGGTCAACGAGCCGCAACGCCACAAACGGCAGGTGGGCACCGCCTAGGACGCCGCCATAGCTAGACCTCGTGTAGAGTTCACTAACAGTACACATTCTAGTACACCATGTGCAAAGCTGCGCAAGGAGCTGGAGGTCTTCCCTCACCAAGGGCCCGCACCTCAGCCAACTACCTCGTGCAATGCAAATCTGCACATACTGGACCTGTTGGTCAGACTCATCTCGTCTTGCACTCTTGCACGTTGCGTCTCCAGTGACCATTTCTCATCTGCAATTGCAAGGGTAATATTCTCCAGTAGCACAGCTGGAGTTGTGTTCGGCCTCCTTTGGCTGGCCGCTCCCACTCAACTCGCGCAAGGACAGCTGCTGTGCTGCCCGGACAACTATCAATGGCGCGACATCCCTTCTCGATACGGCACCACCGCTCTTGTCGAGTGGTTGCTGTGGCTGCCTCCGACTGTGGCAGAGGAGGGAAGGGGGTGCTGCTGTTCATTTGGACACCACGGTGTGCCCTTTGGCTACTCTGTGCAAGGAATAAGCCCGGAGAGCCAGATGTGACCATCTTCGAGAAAGGGGGCTGGTGAAATGGCAAATATGACTGCTCTGCGGTCTGATCTGTCACCTCATCGTCACCAGCCTCAAGTCAACAATCAGTCGGTCTTGCCAATCTGGTCTGATCCGCTCCGGCCCTGTCTTTGCCGAAGAATTGGCCCCCTAACTCGGATCGACTGAGTCCCGAACACCCATCAGAAAAGGTTCAGCTGGACCAATTTTCTACAAGGCCATGCCTGGGCTTCCTCCTGCGTGTCACTTCTCTGCTCCACACATCTTCCCCTCGATCGCCGTCTCTCCGAGTGGAGAGGATGTTCCACGGGTGCATGGGCAGTGGATGATTTGCTGCTGCATATCATAGCTGTCGTGCAACATCTACCCGGACATGAGAGGAGAGGAAATTTCCCGATCGAAGCGTACAGCCGTTTGGGTGTCCACACTCGTCGCACAGCGCTCATCCGCGTTGCCAGAGCTCCCTTGTCCCCTGCCTGTCAACCTCCTGCCGTGTCACGGCTTCCAGGAGCACAATCGTCTGAAACCAGCCGGGTGTGTCTACAATTGCCTTCCTCATCCTCGGCGCTGCACTTCTAGAAGTAACATGGCGGAGATGGCAAGATTTAAGCTTATGTCCACGACGAACTCGGATCCACGCCTTGACAGAGCTACGGCCTTGCAAGCCGTCGATGCTCGCCACCGAGGTCTATGCCTTCCAAGTTGGAGGGAACCCGGCGGTCTTGACAGCGGGAGAGGGCTGGGGTGTTCGGCAGATGTCGTTGTCGAGGCTGGCGTGCGACAAGAATGCATAAATGTGCTGAAATCAGCTGGCTCAATGGGTACGAACCAGCTCAGCAAATTCTCTTCTTCACTTCAATGATCTCTCCGTACAGGTCTAGCGGCTCACTCGCGCATATCAGATTGTGGCGCCGTGCGCATCGCAGACTGCCCCAAATTGCGCGGAATACCTCGTTCATTGTAGGGTCTACTCAATCGAGCACGCTTGGTTATCTCTCCTCCCAGGAACATGTCACATTTACGGCCCAGTCTGTGCTCCAAGAGACACCAGGCCCAGAGGCCTGTCATTTCGCTGCTCCCGTTTGGTAGCAAGCACTGGTCATGCCGTCTTTTACGTTTCAGGCAACCTGCTCCATTCAAATGCGGGAAGCTGCAGAAATCATGACGGCTGGAACGGTGCGCCGCCATGATTGTCCACCAGGGGCACTTTGACTCGAGGCACCGTCGTCCAATACTGAGTCTCAATGCCAGAGTACCAGAACTCTGCCGTCAAGACGCATCCTTGGTGGCCTTTTCTTGGCAGAGCAGCCAGGGTCTCCATCAATCGAGCGTCCCACTGGCTACACATTGGTCACATAGACGCGCTGCTCCCTAGCTGTACCCCACCAGTTTCCCACAAAGGCTGAGGCTACTGTGGGCAAGCCCACGGCGAGGATGGCCTGGCTATCTGGAAGAACTCATCCGGCCTCAATGTTCAGCTTGCTGGGGTGGTAGCCTATGCCTGTTACTGCCGAGCTGGCTATATATGCGCACATCTCGAGAGAAATCAGATCTGTTCATGGATGGCCAGATGCGGAGTGTGGACATCAATGAAGGGCTGACTGGTGGCCCCGCACAGGCGCAAGCTCTGTGTTGCTTCCAGGTCATTTTGGTGTGCTTGTACAAGTCAAGCTCGTGGGGGGGGCATCTCTCGGCACGTTGGCGTGGCGTGGCCGGTAACCTGCAATTCCCCTTCACAACCGTCCACGATGGACAAGCCCAACCCCTACAAGCTTCTGGAAAGGCGGTGGAATGTTTTCTATGAGGAACAACGAGCAACGTGCTCCACCCTCGATGCCTGTCGCTGGTAGTCGCCCGGATAGGCACAGAATTCCCTTCAAGGAGAACAGAAGTGAATGGAGAAAGCCATCAGGTCTTCTGGCGGTCAGGGCGGAAGGCTGAAAGCTGGGTGGAGCAGCAATATGCAGAGATGTTTTCACCATCTGCAAAGAAGCATGCGCAGAAGGCTGGGAAGCAGCCTTGCTCCCTGCGCGGGCCATGGGCAGGGTACTCGCAACGATCTGGCGTGCTATCCCCCCTTCCCCCGTCCCTCCCCTCCCCTCTCCTTCATGTTGAGGGCAGAGCGGCCACGTGTGTCGAGTCAAGCAGGAGTTGTGTCTAGGATATCTGGGTCTAGGGGCAGACTTTTCTTTGTTGCACCCTTCTCAGGAAGCCGCTTAGCCTGGTAACTAGACGGCACCTCCTGCAGCCATCCGTCAGGCTGCTCTGTCAAAGCTTCCTCTGTACATTTTCAAACAAGCCAATGGGATGTTTGGCTGTGTATGCTCCAGTATTTGCTGTCAAACTGATTTGTTTTTCCTTAGCCACATATCCGCTGCGTCATGCAGTCGCCTGTGTTCACCCTTTCGGGGCAGCGCGCCAGCCTGGTGAAATCTACTGAAACCCACCTCACCTCGATCCTGGTGCAGCCATCACCAGTATCCTCCTAGTTTCCGGCCCTGTTTACGGACCTGGAAGTACTAAGTAGCTGTCCAAAGTACCTCTGGGCCCATAACACCACCGGAGTGGACTTGTTGCCGATGAACAGAGACGCGGACGAGGAGAGCCGGTGCCATCATCGCTGAGGAAACAAAAATCGATAGATCGGGAAGGGTAGCTCTGGGACTGTCACGGAGTTGTTTGACCTTTCCGATCGGCCTGGCCTCCTGATGCCAAAGCGATGCCTTGGGAAAGGTAACGTGGACAACAGCCAGGCCTGACAAGGTCTTGCTCGATATTCAGCCCAAGCCCAAGCCCACGCCCAGCATCACCAGCACCAACACCATTCACGATCGCCTGATCAGCTGGCCTGCCCTCTATCGCTCAGTCCGATCAGTACTCACTTTGTGGCTTACAACTCGACCCCCAAGAAGAGCGGTGGACGCCGCCAAACGGCCATCCCTCCGCTCAGAGGCTCGATTCCAAGACATCCCGGACAAAGGAGCAGCACCGAGAACACCGCCGACTGCGTCGCCACGGGCAGGAGCCACCGGACTTGCAGGTGGTTGCATGGCCAGTCTCAAGTCAGGAAGAAAGAAAACATCTCGGTTCCTTGTCCACGCGCCCGCGCCCTCCCACAACCTCCTCCCCTTGGTCCTTGGGAGTGGTCTGCGCAGGCCAGCGAGGATCGTGTGGTTGTTTAGCCTGTTTGCCCATTGAAAAGGGACTTGGTTTCCCTTTCCCTTGCCTGAGCCCGGCTTCAACTTGACTCCTCAATCCGACTGAGCTGCAAGCGCTGTTTTGCTGTCTGAGTCCATATCACCGTTACCCGCCCCCCTTTAGGCCTGGGAATCTGTCCCTCTAGAACCAGATCCCATCCTCCACTCTTGCACCTGCATCCTCCTGCTGCAACTTCGAGACATTTCGACCCAGCCTCACCGCCATGTTGTCCCTGGCTTCCCTTCTTAACCCGGCGCCCCCTGGGCCTCCGCCGCCTACTTCTCGGTATCGACCAAGTCCAGGCCTGTCGTCGCCTGCCACATCCTACTCCGACGACTGCACAAGCCTGATGTTCGAACGACACCTCGCCTCTTCGACAAAACAGCCCAAGATGGCCAAGGAATCCGGAGGCTTCGTCAAGTCCAAGGCCAAGGGCACCATCAACTTCCCACCTTTCGAGACCCTGGACGAAGCCTCGTTCCGAGAGATCAAGAAGTACCAGGTATTCCCCTATGGCAAGATCCAGGAGTATTGTCGACATATCCCCTACAACAGCGGCAAGAAGGACTTTTACGAGAAGACGGGCCGCGAGAGTTTTGAAGGTTAGATCTTCCCAATCAATCAATCAATCAATCAATCACAAGGTTCTTCGTCCCTCTAGGACTCGAAGCTTACGATCGCCATGCAGTCTTCCAGTACATCTTCAAAGTGCCGGGTGATGATTCAGAATACACGGTCATGTGGGATTACAACGTTGGCCTAGTCCGCATGACCCCTTTTTTCAAGTGTTGCAAATATTCAAAAGTAGTTCTCCCACTCCTCCATGTCCTTTTTCCCATGCACATCAGACTGACCAAAAGCAGACTATGCCAGCAAAGATGTTGAACATGAACCCTGGCCTCCGCGACATCACACACAGCATTACCGGAGGCTCTATCATGGCTCAGGGTGAGCATCCTTGATCTAAGCTGCGGCCATGGTGTTCTGCACCCGTTAGCAACCATTGACTGACCCATCACAGGCTACTGGATGCCCCACGCGTGCGCCAAAGCCGTCTGCGCGACGTTCTGCGCACCTATTGCTGGCGCACTGATCCCCATATTCGGCCCTGACTTCCCCTCGCGGTGCATATCCCCCGAAGCCCCGGAGCACGGCCGGATGGCCATTGATCCGGCGATCGTAGCAGAGTCCGGGCGTGAGGCCGAACTGTTTCGCCGTGTGTTCGCCAACGCCAACGCCGTCAGTGTCAACAGCCACTTGCCTCTCCACCCTCAGCAGATGCACCACTACAGCCACGGTCCGGCTCTCCCAAGCCCCACCAGCATCCCCAGCCCGCGTCTTGCACGTCGCGGTTTGCACAGGCACGGATCACCATACGACTACGAGAGGGATCGTGTTGACTTTGGTGGGCGGTTGTGCTTCAAGAGAGGCCTAGACAGTCCGCTTGCCACGGACTCAGACCCAGAGATCCACATCGGGCCTGAGACCCCTTCTTTGCCTCACGCACCTCACCACCGCAGCATGCCATACTCGCCCATGTCACCGCCACGGTCCAGCGGCTGGACGGTCGCGAATCACCCGGGACACTCCCACTCAGCCTCGGCGTCGTCCAACAACCTCCCTCACAACTACCCCGACGAGTTCCCGTACCCGGGCGGCCCAAATCCCTTACTCAGCGCAATACCCCGTTTTGGTCATGCCAACAGGCTCGACCACTACCAAACCTCGCAGAGGCTCCCTCCCGTGTCCCGCACATCGGCGGCGTGGAACACATCAAAGCGGCCAGCGCCAGAGGCCGAGGCCGAGTTCGACTACGACGGCCAGAGCGAGAGCAGCCCCACGACCACGGTCACCATGGCGACGTCACGAGCCTCGGGGGACCGGGACCGCGACCGCGAGGAGGACGAGCCCCCCTCGGCCTCCAACGCCGCGACAACCGGTGCCGAGAAGAACGCCGCCCTGTTGCTTATGAACTTGAGCGTACGAGACCACCGGGACGTCCGGTGCCGCGATCAGAAGGAGAATGGTGGCAACACCCCAGAGGCCGACCGCATCCCGCGGGGCTGTGGACAGGAGTCGATGTCAATGTCTCCCGTGTCGGCGACGGCGGATGGGCATAGAAGCAAGAGACGTAGGGCAACCTCCATGTAAGACTAACTCGGTGTTTTCGTTTCTTTAACTCTGTTTCTGTCCCTGCTTTTCTCTCTTCCCCCCTCGCACCGTCTCTTTTTCTCAAGCATTCCTCCACATTCGGTCACAAAAGGGAATGGCGTTTCGAACTGGGATCTCTTTTCCCTGTTTGTTCTTTGTGTTTCTCTCTACCGGACTGTGGGTCACGTACGATAGGAGTTGATACCTTTTCTTAGGGATTTCCAACAGGTGATAAAGCCTGACATGTCAGTATGGAACATGTTGACAGATGTGCGCGTGCTTGCTCTCAGGGGGTCCACACCACCACGCTCGTAGCACAGGCTGGGTAATCAGCATCAATAGACTCATAATGCAGAGCACAATCGTTTCGTGATTGATTTGAAGCCTTCCAGGCCACATTCCCGTCTGTGATCTAGCTCTCGGTTTTGCAGTGCCTCCACAACTATGACTTTGCTCCGTCCTTCTCCTTGGCCTTTGTCGCCTTGAAGTCCTGCACCCAAGCGTCGGCCTTGGCCCTGGGGACCACGTAGATCTTGACGACCCCGTCGACCACCTCGACGCTGTCCAGGCTCAGCACCTTCAACAGCGGCACCTTCTTGCCGACCTTGACCAGCCCGCCCGCCGCCGTCTCCATGAAGCACTCGACCGAGTTGGCGCCGTACTCGCCCTCCTTGTCCCACGGCAGCGGGAACACGTAGCCAAAGTGCTGCGCGAGCGCCTCCTTCTCGTTGAATGCCTTGATGAAGTCGCTCTCGTAGTGCAGCGGGTACAGCAGCACGGCGGGGAAGCTGAGCGTGCTGTTGAGGTCCTCGGGGTCGGGCACGAGCTCGAGCGCCGCGTCGCCCATGTCGGGCGGCTTGCCGCTCCTGCGGACGGTGACGCCGCGCTCTTTCAGCGCGCCCGCCAGGAACGCCGCGCGCCGCTGCAGCCCCCTCTTCTTGTCCGCCTCGGCGGCGGCCTTTCGGTCCTGCTCCTCGGCGCGCGCGATGACGTCCCGCGCGACGGCCCGCAGGCTCGCGTTGTCGGCGTCGACGCTCAGCCCGCCCGCGCACGCCTCGTCGGCCTCGGCCACGCGGCCCACGGCCAGCAGCGCCCGCGCGCTGCGGTACCACGCCTTGACGTTGCGCGGGTTCAGCCGCAGCGCCGCGCCGCAGTCCAGCCAGCACGACCGGTAGTTCTGCAGCTCCAGCTGCACCGCCGCGCGGTTGACGTACAGCGCCTCCAGCACGGCGCGCTGAGCCGCCGCCTCGGCCTCGTCGTCGCCATGCGGGTCGTTCTCGTGCGGCTTCTCGCCCTTGTCGCGACGCTTGCCCTCCTTCACCACGATCGCGACGCCCCGGCCGTAGAACTCGACTGCGTCGCGCCACCGCTTCTGCTTGAAGCACTCGTTGCCGCGCTCCTTGAAGTCGGTGGCGTTCTCCAGCGGCGTGCCCTCGTAGGCCAGGGCCTCCAGCGCGGCGACGTCGTCGTTCTCCTCCAGCTCGGTCATGAAGAGTGGTGATTTGTTCAGGTCCTCCATGATCTCCTCGGCCGTCTTGCCGGCGTGGCGGGCGAGCTGTGGCGGCAGCTCTGGCGCTGCGACTTTTGGGGGCGATGGGCCCACTGGACCTGCTGGTGCTGGCGATGGCGCTGGCGAGTCTGCATTGTGAGATTCTGTGCCTGTTCTTGTCTCCGTGCTCGTTGCTGTTTGTGTTTGCTGCGGTGGCGCATTTTGATCATCTGAGATCTTCAACGAAGATTCGGTCTTCTCCGTGATTTCTGTGAGCTGCACCATCTTGGAAGTGCCTGAGCTCGACGAAGGAATCGCCCTGCGACCAGTTCGAAAATGACAGACTGATTTGACTTTTACAGGATTATCTCCCCGGACTTGACAAGTGGTTTGGAAGTCAGATAGTGGGAATTCGAGACTCGGGTTCTCAGGTAAAGGACGTTTCCCCAAATGATAGTTCGAGATGAAATCCTTGATGAGGCGGGGCGGCCAAATATCTCCGAAGGTTGAGTGGGATCAGCCAAATGATCACAGCATGCAGGCCAACGCATGCGCGTGTTCTGATCCAACTGAACTTGTTGAAATACCCCTCAATTTCGCATATGTGGTTCATTCACAGTAGAACACGAGGTCTAATACTGTGAATGCTGGAATTTCCCCTTTGTCACTCGCCCACGGTCTCCCAGCCGGGCCGGGTGGCCCAAAGCTCACAACCCGGAGCAGGGTTCAGGATCGGGACGGCCACGACGGCCCGGCTGCTCTATCACATCGGCACCTCAGTACTCGATTTCACATTTGATATTACAGTCTGTATGATACATAATTGTAAGGTCCTCGCCAACACTACCTATCGAAATATCTATCACAAGCACTTACCGACGTATTTGCTTCTGCAAATTGTTGTCAGCTACATCCTTGACCTTCCACCCTCCCCCTTGCCTCATGCAGATAATCGCTGGGGGAATGCACAGCAATCTCCAGCTTGAAATGGTCTCTCTCGGTGACATGAAAGTAAACTACATTGTCAACGTGGTTTCACCGTCGCATCTTGATCATGATGAATTAATGCAATACAAGGTCTGTCTATGCTAGGTATTGTGGTATCCTTTTCCCAATCGCCATGCAAGACACCAAGCGCCAACTCCAGACCCCACGAACGTACATGCCACTGGCAAAACCCCAGCCTGAACTCCAACACATCAAATACAATTACCATGCGCCATTTGACCCCAAGTAACCGCCATGCCCGTGACCGCGCTCAGGCTCATATCATCGTCATGAACATGCAGCTCGCGATTCTCCGATCGTAGCCTCTCCTCTTTTTGCACCTAGCCGCTCTCCTTGTTCCAATTACAGAGACACGTGTCGACCATTAATATTCGTCGTCAGAGATGTCCACAACAGACACAGTTGCCTGCTTCGACTGGGCGCGAACCAGACCCTCCACCTCACAATAAACGTGGTCTTCGGCCTTGGTCCTCTGCACGGCGAAACACTGCACAGATCCGACAAGAGCCGCAGCCGCACTGCCCCACCAGGCCAAAGCCGTACAGTCCATTCTGCTTCCGACCGTGTAGAGGTAACCGGCGACCGGCGGCGCAACCATGCGGCAGGCCGCGCCAGCACTGGCTGCGAAACCATTCACCCTCCCAAGGACGGATGTCGGAGCTGCTTCCTTGATCTGGATGAGGAGAAGCGGGTAGACGAGGATCGAGAAAATGTTGCGAACGGTCAAGTTGAAGTAGATGGCGGGGTACAGGATGGACTCGGGGACCCAAACGAGGAACGGCATCAAGAAGCAGGCCTGCTACCTGTTAGTCACCTGCTACGGATCCCAAAGTGATACATTCTGGAACATTCCAAAGCACAAAGATCGGGGAACTGTAGTAGGGGAAGAATGGTACTGACAATAGGATGCAGCACGGTGACAATGATGAATAGTCGGAATACTCCGACCTTCTCCGCAGCGATAGGGAATATCACGGCCTGGATGAAGAGAGCGATGACCCCATTAACAGCCACTAGGAATTAAGTTAATTTGCTGCGCATATTAGAACCAGTAAAAAAAAAGAAATATGACGCTGTTGCTGGAAACCATGGGGCTTCCTTGCGCCAAAATTTGATTCCTAGACAGCCCAGATCCTAGAGCTTTGAGATACTTACTGATCATCCCAACTGCGGGCATCGACAAGCCAAGTCCTCCAGGGAAGTAAAGCCAGTTCAAGGGGATCATGGTGCTGATGGAGTCAACCATGGCTCTGTCGTCCTCGAAGAAAATCGGCAGCAAGTGGTCGAAGCACATCGCATGGTACGTCTGCAAGGGATTAGCAAGCGGCTCAGGTTTGCAAGACACGGGAACTGTGGCTCACGTATATGGACAAGCTAATAACCACTGCCATGATGCGACTGTCACGGAAGATATTGAATGGCACCACCTTCTCCGTCTCTTGTCGCGTCTCCGTTGCCTCTGGGGTCAGGAAAGTGCCGTAGGTTTCCGCCCTAAGGTCCACGGCAGGGCGTTTGACGGCATCGGAGGTCTCTCTAAGAGGCGTCTCCTCAGACACGTACGTGTCTGCCGGGAGAGTTATTCGCGACTGCATGCCAGGATTCGTCTCCTCGAGCAAGACGTAGCCCAGAACTATGCTGACAAGAAGGAGAGCGGCACAAATGAGGTTCGGCAGGAGATAGGGGAATTTCTCGAACAGACCACCTTCGGGGAAAACATCTGGCCATGTCTGGTGAGGATCCGAGAATGTACCGCCAATGCATGGTCCCACTATGGTTCCTATGCTCCATACGAAGGGCATGATGGAGTAAGCTCTCGCTTCGGTAAGTTAGCACTTCGTTTCATGTCCATTCGAGGGCCAGTTCAATGATACTCACGTTCCTGGATGAAGTCAGTCAAGAACATGTTAATTATGCTGCGCGCGAGGGACTTACGTGTTCAGGCTTCGTGACCAGCTCTCCAACCATTGTTTGGATGACTCCGATGTTTCCGTTCAAGGCTCCACCGAAGACGCGCCCAGCGAGGGCGACCCAGATGTTGTCCGCAAATCCAAGAACAACCATGGAGATCATGGTCCCAATGCATCCCAGCAAAAGGACCGGTTTCCGGCCAATGCGGTCACTCAGACTTCCCCAGTACATTCCCATCAGGGCCTCCGCCAGGGCGAAGGACGAGATGAGCAAGCCGGAATAGGTGGATGCATCTTCTTCGTTGCCGACCTTGAAGCGCTTGACAAGCTGCCAGGCATATGGAAAGATCGAGGTGAGAGCGATGGGCTCGGCGAGACGGACAATGGCTGTTTGATGTTAGCGAGGGATTGTGCCCAGGCGGTCAGGGGTCGTTCGTACCGAGTAGAAACAGCTGTAGAGTGGGAAAGTCGTCCGGGTTGCGGGTTGATCTCTGGGCTGTTAGGGTCATTGCTTTTGAAAGTTGGTCTCAGTCTTACGACTCGCAACACAACACTAAAGCAGATGAACGAGAGTACAAGTGCAAAGTGAAGCGTCGCTAGTGGGCAGCCAATGAATTGCTAGAACCCTCCTTCCTCGATCCTGACAGATCGTGGAGAGTGTGTGGAACGAGACCGTGTGGGTGGGAGGACAAGTGCCTGTGACGAGCTGGGCAGGACGCCGGGTTGACTGGTCTAAGCTAGTATATATGTTTGTACGTATGTTGAATTCTGACAGTTGTAGAAGAGACGGTGCCCAGCAGGTGACGAGTCGTGAGGAGCAAGAGACGAGAAGAGAGGTTGGCAGTCTATGGGAGAAGAAGAGTTGGCGAGCCAGCAGCAGCGAGCGGTGGGAGGAGGTGGTCTAGATATTTGTTTATGCCTGGTGTGTGAGCCAGGCCAGGTGGGTAATATCCGTGCACTGATAAGCAGAGAAAAAAAATATGAAAACATAACAGGCCGAGCGCAAGCGAGTGCAACGGTCAGGACGGGGCGAGAGTCGAAAATACGGTCAGGATGATTTTCATCTGTCATGGCCTGGTCTGGCCTAGGAGCGAGCAGGTGGCCTACGCTTCCTTTCCTAGTCAAGTGCCCGAGAACGGACGGTCTGGTGGTGCTTGCCCATCGTGTCTTGCCATGCCATGCCCTAGCACAGTGGAACTCGAGTAGTCTACGGTACGTATAGGACACTAGTGCAGAGAGACCAAGAGAGAGAGCATGTTTGGAAGTGATGTGCGCGCTGGGGAAGGTGCCCGGGTTGTTGTTGGAAAGATGCGGTGCCCCGACTTCCGGCGCCTACTGCACTGCACACAACATAGCGCAGCGGATCGACCCTGGGTGGGTCCTGCTTCGGATACGCAGTGCTGTGGAGCAGAGGCAGTTGCAATTGCCAGGCCAGGGAATGTTCTGGCTCTGCACCCTTGCAGGGATACCATGAGATGCCACGAGATGCGACGAGATGCCAAAGTTTGACGTTGGTTCATCAGCCTCATTTCTTGTGATAACACTGTCGTTGTTCTCTCATGTTCATATATCCAGAGACATGTGAATTCTATTCTGATATCAAAAAGAACAACAAAAGGTTTAGACTGCACCTCCCCAGTCATCGAGCAGGACCTCTCGGCGACTCATCGGACTCGTAACGTACAGGGACAGCAGCTAGGCGAGGGGAGTGTTGCGGCTCGTAATGCAAGTCTGCAGGCGTCTGGAGCGGCCGAAACCTGCGAAGCGACGGTTTCTTCTAAATCCCCCCGCCCCACCACCCTTTCTACCCCTACCCCGGCCCTATACCAAATATAGGTTAACTATATTACAATTAAAGGGTTATTAAATAACTTATAATATAATTATTTTAAAATATAATATAACTTTTTTAATTACTTTATAAAAATTTAAATATTATTTATTATTATAATTTTAAAATATTTTTTTAAATACTTTTTTAAATATAAAATTGATATAATTTTTATAATAATTATATTAATTAATTTATTTTATATAATTAAATTATAATAATTATTTATTAATATTATTAATATTATAAATATATTTTTATTAAATATATATTTATTATTAATTATAAATTAATTAATTTAAAAAAGATTTATTATTTTTAATTAATTAATTAATTACATTTAAAATTAAAAAAAGGTTTTTTATATAAATAATATAAATTTTAATAATAAAAATTATAAATTATAAATTTATAATATTAATTTAAATAATAAATAAATTAAATATATATTTAAATAATAATTAATAATTTTATTAATATTATTATTAAATGTTAATATTTTATTAAATTATTATTTATAATTATATAAAATTATTAAGATTTTAATTAAGATTTTTTTATTTATATTTAATATATAAATTTATTATTTATAAAATTTATATTTTATTATTTATATAAAAAAAAAATTTATTAATATATATAAATAATTATAAAAAAAATAATAAAATAAAAACTTATAATAAAAAATAATAAAATAATTTTAAAAATATTAATTTTTATTATATATTTAATTAATATTATTAATAATAATTATTTATTTAATTATTATATAAAATTAAAAATTAAAATTTTATTAATAATTATTTTTTTAAATTTTTTTATAAATTATAAAAACTTTTTATAATTATTAAATAAATAATAAAAATATTTAATAATATAATAGAATTATAATTATAATAATTTAAAAGATTTAAAAAAATATTTATAAATTTTATTCAATTTAAAACAAAAGTTTTATTTAATTTAAATAATAAAGAAAATTAATAATTAATAAAGTATATAATAAATAAAAATATTTATTAATAATATATTTAAATATTACTTTTTTTATTAATTTTATTTTTAAAAAACTTTATTTATTTATTTATATATATAAATTAGTTATTATAATTAATAAAATTATTAATTAATTATTTAAAAGTTTTTAAAAAGATTAAATTAATAAATATATTAATATTATTTTTATTACTTTTTTTTTTATTTTAATTATTATTTTTATTACTATTAATATTATTAAAAATATATATTTATTATAAATAAATATAAAAAATTTAATATTTATAAAAAAAATTATATTTATATAAGTTTTTTTAAAAATTTAATATAAAAAATAATTATTTAATACTTTTTTTATAAATATTAAATTTTTTATATTTATTTATAATAAATATATATTTTTAATAATTATAATAATTAAATAAAATGATTATTTTATATTATTAAATATAATAAATTATTTAATTATAAAATAATTAAATCAATTTTTTAATATTATAAAAAAAGATATTTAATATATATTAATAATTTTTATAAAATAAAATTATTTTTTAATATATTATAAAACTTTTTTAAAAGAATATTATTAATATTTAAATTAATATTAATATATTAAATTTTATTTATTTTATTTATTTAATATTATTTTTAATAAAAAGATTTTTTATAATTTTTTTAAAATATTATTAAATTATATTTTAATTAATATAATATTAATTATTTTTTTTAAATTTTATTATATATTTAATATAAGTTTTTATTAAAAAGAAATTAATATATATATATATATTTTAATATTTTGTTTAAAAAAGATTAATAAATTAATAATTTTTAATATTTTTAATAAAATTAATGTTTTATTAATATATTAATTTATGTATTAAAATTATAAAATATTTTTTATTTAATTATTAAATTATTATTAATTATATTAATAAATATTTATAAAAATATAAATAATTTAAATTTTATTAATATTATTATAATAATATAAATTTATTAAAAATTATAATAAAAATATATTTTAAAATATTATTATTTATAATTATTATAATAAAATAAAGTAAATAAATATTAACTTTATTTATTAATATTATAAATAATATTAAAAAAAACTTATTAATTTATATTTTAATAATATATATTTACTTTTATAATTTTTTATTTTTATTTAAAAAAAAAATTTATAAAAAAAAAGTTTTTTATTTTTATAAAAAATAATAATTGTATAAATAATTTTTTTATTTTATAATTACTTTTTTATATTATTAATTTAATTTTATTATAATATATTTTATATAATAATTTATATAATTAATAAATAATAATTATTAATTATTTTAAAATATAACTTTTTAATTTTATTTTTTTAATTTATTTATATTTAAATATTAATTTTTTATTTTTATATAAATTATATTTAATTATTATAATTTAAAATTTATAATTATTTTATTAATATTTATTATAAATAATTTTATTAAAAGTTTAATTTTTTTTAAAATAATATTTAATAATAATTTTAAATTTATTATTATAATAATTAATATTCTATTATAAAAATATATAATTATTATTATTATTAAAAGATTTTATATATATTTATAATAAATATATAATAAATTTAAAAAAATTATAATATATAATATAAATATTAATTTTAATTAATTTATTAAAAGTTTTATTATTCTTTATTATATATTTTAAAAAAGAAATTATTTTTAAATTTTATATTCATTTTATTTATAAATTATTTTTATAAATTATATAATATTTTAAAATTAATTTAAAAATATAAATATTTACAATAATAATAATATATAATAATAAAAATTTTAATTATAATAATTACATATTAATTATAATAATTATATATTAATTATAATAATTATATATTAATTATAATAATTATATATTAATTATAATATATTTATATATTAATTATAATATATTTATATATTAATTATAATATATTTATATATTTAAAAAAATTTATATTATATTATTATTTTTTAATAATAATTATAATATATTTATTAATAAAAGTATTTAATAAATATTAACTTAAAATTTATTTTAATATTAAAAAATTAAAAATTAAAATTATAAATATATTATATATATATAAAAAAAATATTTTAATAATAAAAAATATTTTATATATTTATTTAAGATAAAAAATATTATTATAAAAAATATCATAATTTATAAAATATTATATAATTAAATTATAATAAAAACTATTTAAAAAAATATTAAATTAATTTTTTAATTTAAAAAATATTTTTAACTATTTATTTTATATATATTTAATTATTTTTATAATTTAAAATAATAATAATATATTTAAAAATTAATGAATTATATTATTAAAAAAAATATTAATAAAATAATAAAAATATTTATATATTTATAGGTAATAAGGGGGTTTTTAATAGTTAAAAGGTTTTTAATTTAATTTAGGTATATAGGCTTTATTAAAATAGAACTAATTAAGTACGTATTACGGTACGTACTTACTTACTATACAGGGGGATTTAAAAGATACTTGAAGCAACGGGCGACAGTGCAAGGGTCTACCGTATGCACGTTGCATCCACCACACCGGGGTGGCACAGACTTCGGGAAGTAGCGAGCATCCTGGACTTTAGGCCCTGGGCCTTGGGCCTTTCCTCCATCCGGCCCCACGTCAACACACCAAAGACGTGGAGGGGCTCCCATGTCTCACATCAAGGTCCGCATTCATCCCCCCCCAATACACATGCACTCGACACAACGACACGTCCCATCATATCGGGAGCACGCGAGCCATACACTGCAAACGAGGACAAGAGTAGAATGCCTCGACGATCATCTACACAACCATCTACACAACCTCTGCACGATGCTTGCTTCACCCTTTCACACGTCAATACATGTTATCGACAGAACGGTATGCACGCGCTAAATTTCATCCTCGGCTGTCGGGACGGCTACGTTCTCCCGAGTGGCTGGCGGCCCTTCTTCTCCTGAGTCGCAAGTCTATGTGTTGTCCCCCGAAACATGCTCACCTAGGTTTGATGATTGTCTGCTCGC
This sequence comes from Diaporthe australafricana, assembly GCA_039880735.1. Classification (NCBI taxonomy): domain Eukaryota; kingdom Fungi; phylum Ascomycota; class Sordariomycetes; order Diaporthales; family Diaporthaceae; genus Diaporthe; species Diaporthe australafricana. Next base: position 8,615,948 of record JBCEDM010000001.1, read on the forward strand.
TCCCAACTTCAACGCAGTAATGACGTCGAAGGGGCCCGAAAATGACTCTCCTTGAGTAAATCATCAAGCAGCCTGCTCTGCTCTGCTTGCAGTTGGCCGATCCTCTGCAAACAACGGTGAGTGCCCGAGCACCAGGTGACGATATTGTCAATACTGTCCAGACTGTGTGTGCACCATGCATTCTGCATTACATACAACACCCGTCGAGTGACCCACCGCAAAATTTTGCAGATCGAGGCGCGCTAGGCTCATCAACAATCGATGCAGCTTTGCTGGGGCTCCAGGCTCCGGGGCCTCCATAGCAAGATGGCCCGATTGCTCGATGGCTCCATTGGGCAATTGAATGGTCCACATGTCCGGTCGGCTGAAGTTTAAGTCCAAAGCCCTCCTACGGCGCAGCTGTGAGGCCAGTCATGCTGCACCAGCTCCGAGGCGCAGAGCTCACTTCTTCCAGACCGCCACCGTTATCCGTCGTCTGTCACTGGCCACGGGTCGGCTCACCCCAGACCGATCATCATGGCAACACGCTTGGAGACCGGCAAATTTCCAACGCCTCCCGCGGTGGGCTACTGTGCCTTGGTGCATCCCACCCCGGCAAGCCGCAGCTGCACGCACGAACCCAAGCCTAGAGATGCTCGCTCGACGTGCATGTGGCTTGCTCGACGGCGCCGTGCTTGTTTGATTGTTTGTCTGTTGAGGTCGCACAGGACCACCATCCTTGAGCATGATCGCCGACCGTTGAGCGCGAGATAACCACTCCAGATGTGGAAAGGATGGCATGATGGCATGTCCCTGTCGCATTTTCAGTCGAACAAGATCGGATGTCCATGTATGCGACTCTTATCGAGTGCAACTCTCTTCGTCTGTCATGCATGCGGGGCGAGTGCACACCTCGCCGGTGTGCCCAAGGACACACACAGCAGCAGCGCCTATCAACGGCGGCTGATATGCCCACTTGCCATGGATGCGACATGCCGTGTGCGCGGCCCGGTCTTCCACTTTGAAACTAAATTGGCTGGAGTAATTTCCCTTGCCACATGCCATCTCCTTCTCCAGGATGGGGCAGGGTTGGTTGAAGCCGTTGTCGGTCTCCCAGAGCCCCAGGCTCCTCTGGTTGCGCTAGCTTTTCCTGGCTTCTGATGGATGGGCTCCTGCTAGTGCAAGTTTTTCGGGAGAAATACTCCCGGATCTCTTTTGGATGTGGGACTGAGAGTGAGCGCTCCCATCACCAGATGGCCTCACTCTCGACCCATTCATCCCATAGTCGTCTCTTTTGGCTTTGGTCGGACCAGGGAACGCCCATAAAGGTCCAAATAAATAACCTTCCTGCATCTGGAACGTTGAAATGGAGGCTGAAAGACCCCTGCGGCATAAGTACCACCCGACCCGTCCTTCCCCAGACTAGTATGGGGTCCTGCCGTGCCCAGGGTGGGGGTCCGCCCAGGATCGTCGAATTACAACTCCGCAAAAGCTCACCAGAACCCCACGACGATGCTTTGTACCTGAGCACGCAATATCGACCGGACAATTGGTCTCTCATGTGCAGAGATAGGGCACGGGTAGACCCGCGGTCCGTTTTAAAGTAATTAATTGTCTATAAAGATCTGGGGTACTATCACTATGTTCTGACGTTAAGGCTGCAACAGATATTACATACACTTGAGTTGAAGACAATTGGTTATTCTATGTGTAAGCTTCATGTAGTCCGTAATATGTCGAGTGCCTCGGGGAACACTGAGAATTAGTCTAGCTCGGAAAATACTAATCAAATTGTGTGCCATGCATTCTATTAAATATTGTGTGAGATGCAGGATATTGCTAATATAGTACTTGCTTTCGCACGCATTAATTGGTCGTGAGGGCACTATACTCAAATCACATGTTGATTTTTGAGGTTGCCTAAACTGTGCATTATGCGTAGATACGTGTCGACCGCCATATAAATATCTAAAGTAGATAGCGATGTTGAACAAGTTGGAGTTTTTCGCCTTGCGCATTCCAGCAAATAATTGTCTACTCGAACAGGATGAGGGTATAGGATGAGGAACTCCGAGCTCCACAGCAGAGGAGGCTTTGCCCGGTGTAGCCGCGCTTACTTCACGACAGGTCGATTCACTGAGGATAATTCTCACACTGACACGTGGAAGCTTTCCAGAAGGGCACTTCGTCTGAGCTCGAGGGGATTGATCTGCAATGTGTGGATTTGTCCCGAGGCCAACGGGTGGCAAATGAGGCTTGAACCATGAGTGGCGAACGAATGTAAGCAGTGCTCAAGTGGGGACATAGATACGGCCAACCGCTGAGAGCAGATAGTAAATGCTGATCTTTTATCGGCAAGCCCGTGAAACCAATTGCTTTTTCAGGCTGCCTAACAGTGCGCGTGGAAGTGAAGTGTAACAGCCGATATCGCACGTAAGCTTGGGGGTACAACTTCTTGGGTGGCGAAGACATGACTGAAACTTTGTGAAAGTAATGGGATCATTTAATTAGGTAGCCGTGACATTGCGCCGCAAACCATGTGCAACATTGAATGATCAGGGTATTGCTGGTGGATGGGATTGAGTTGGAAACGTCAAGTGATTAAAACAACTTTTCACCCAGGTGCCTAGATAGCGAAATCCTTAAGAAAATACAATGGACTATTGTAAATGATCACATGTGAAGCCACTGAGCGAGATACGGAAAGTTGATGCTTGTAAGAAAATAGTATTCGTCTTTAAACCTCTGTTCTCAAATTAATACATTTCTCTCAGCAAAGATTGTAGATGAAAATATAAAAGCATATGTCTTCTCAGACAGCTTCAGAGCATGAGGTCTACCTCCTTGATATCTTGTTTCTTGTCTGGTCTACACGCCCCAATAGTTATCAGCTTTCCTATCAATTAATTCAAGACAGTACCTACCGAGTTTGTAAACAATACCTACACGCGCTCAACTCAAACATGCGTTACTGCGTTTGAGTCAAGATCTCTCATCGTGTTTAAGTATATTATGCATCAAATACCTGATGCATCTAGTCTCGATGCAAGCATTCAAGTCTTGGATCGCAGCGCCGACTCATAAAATTCACGATCCAACCTCGGTCATCATCTGGAACCGACAACCTTATTCTGGATCATTATAATTGACGTATCGCCTGACAGCGATTGGACTTGTGACATGGTCTCGACACATTTGCACGTACCCCCATTTGCCTGGCTCATGCAATTCTTGTGACACAACTCAAGTTCTCGTGATGTGTGTAGTCCGAGTCAAGGCAGTGTTTCCGTTCCGAGCGTTACACAGCGAGGTGTAGCCACAAGACGTCATTAGACAAACTGTATTCGTCTTTGGCAGCTTGTAGGGCGCTTCCCGCGGCGGCATTGTTATTGTAGCAACGGAGTATCACTGTGGGCAGTTCTAGCCTTCTGGCTCAACCATGCTGGAGCGTTGGAGCTCATTCAATGTTCCTTACGCGAATTTCTCCTCAAGCTCATACAGCAGTTTCTTTCTCGCTCTGAATGACCTGAAATTTGGAGGAGCCAGGAGAATCTCGCGGCACAAAGCTGAGATCTGTCAGTTGAAGATGAGCGCATCAACAGTTTGTGATACGTGGATTGCTTGACGTCTGGCGCGCACGTGAAATTCATCGTGGTAGCCAGCATGCATGAGTTTACTTGCACTTGTTCGTTCCTAGAAAATCTCGAACCGCTCTTGGATTGTCGAAAATCACCCGTTTCGATGAGAGGCCATGAGTGCGCTTCTAGATTGTGTATGACGCCTTAAATGCTCATCTAGATGGTGATCTATCGTCTTGTATAAAGCGCACAATCCAGAGACACGCCTTTATGCGACTACTAATGCTTGTATTCCATCTTACCATCACCAATCACCTTCCACACCTCCTCCACGATCTCCTTCTGGCCGCTGGGCGCCCCCCTAACAGCAAGGTAGACCCTCGAGTCCAGCGGCGGGTCCCAGTCCCCAGGGTTCCCGCTGGCGACGATCCCACCAGCCTCAGCAAGGATACACCAGCCGGCGCACACGTCCCACGCGTAGCACCCGCCCTCCCAGTAGACGTCCAGACTACCCTCGGCGACAGCACACAGGTTCAGCGCCGCGGAGCCGAGGTTGCGAAGCGAGTGGACCATTGCGCCGCCCGTCTCCTTGCTGGCGGCCAGCCTGCGGAAGGTCTCGACCTTGACGTCGAAGTTGATCCCGTCGCGGCTGCTGCCCCACTCGGCGGCCACCAGCGCCGTCGAGAGGTCGCCCAGCGGCGGCGCCGCGGCGCCGTCGCCCTTGCCCGCGGCCGGCAGCCGCACCCTGTCGCAGCCCTGGCCGCTGCCCTCCTTCAGGATGCCCCGCGCGGCGAGCGAGGCGTTGCGCTGCGCGTAGGCCCCGCGGCCCGCGATGCCCGTGTACAGCAGGTCCTGGAAGGGGTTGTAGACGACGCCGACGCTGGGCCTGCGGTTGACCGCGAAGCCCAGCGAGATGCAGGCGTTCGGGAAGCCGTGGATGAAGTTCGTCGTGCCATCTATCGGGTCGACGATGAAGGTGGGCTCGTCGGTGATCTTGGTCTCGCCCGCGACGTACGTCTCCTCGCCGACGAAGAGGAATGCTGGGTAGAGGGTCTGCAGGCGGGTGGTGACGTGTTTCTCGACGGCCTGGTCGGTCTCCGTCACGATGTCGACAGCTGTGGGGTGAGAGGAGAAGAATTAGTTGAGGTACTCTCATGGATTAAGCCGTGAGCATTGTGCCGGGGGTGGGATTGTGATCGTACAGTTGAGCTTGGTGCCTGTCGAGATGCTATTCGGGTTGGCCGCCATGATCATAGCTCCTGCCTCATAGGCGATTGCCACGAGATCATCATGGATCCTTTGCAAGTTGATATCCGACATATTGATTAGTAACTAGGTTCTGTCAAGGTGGCCTTGTCCTATGGTCGCAGCGTCGACCTGGTAGTATCGCCATCTTGTGAGCGTGGATAGGGAGGGAGTTGTGGAGGGGCAATGTCAGCGCATTATATGGAGGGGCACGTCTGCTAGATCACGTCAGTGGCTCCACTGGGAGGGGTTTAGGGATCTCCACGCCCAGCATAAGCATCGTGGGGGAGGACCCTTGGCTTTATCAGATGCCAAGCATTATTTCGATCCGTCATGGCGGTTTTCTGGGTTGGCTTCCAGGTATGGCTTGGTACATTGATTGATTTAACCCAGGGTATGCGGTCGATTGGATTCATGTGAGATGTAGATAGGCACCCTGTGTCTAAAAGTAATAACTGCCTTCGAATCGGAAAGACTGGTCTCAAAACCGGAGTATCAAACAGCCAACGACCACGCCAATTTTTGCATAGGCAAATCAAACAGTCATAAACAGATAGAGAAAACCCGTGTCTCTAATCCTGAAAAGCACCGCCCGTGCGCATATCCTACCCATGATCGTGTACTCGTTACAAGTCCAACAAGCCTCACCCCCCCTCCCAAGATTGCAGGGCCGATCAATACCTCTGCAGGCCCTTAGAGAGCCCGTCCTAGTGCTCTGTAATTGATTCCAAGTCTCTCTGTTTCGTTGATGTCCCTCTATTGACGTATCAATTGTCGCACCAACTTCGCCAGTGGCTCCCAGCCCGCAACCAGCTCTCAGTGAGACACACAATCAAACGTTCTCTCGGAAGATACTTCTCCTCTCACTGGTATTGTCTGCTTGATGACGCTCGCCTTCCATCGGCCTCGGAGAAACACCTCGCAGGCTAATGTTGGACGGCTCAGCAGCGTCGTCGTCGAAGGGGTTCCGGCCGTCCCGGCTCAATGTCCTGCCCCTGTCTCCGTCGAACCCCCGCGCGTCCATCCGCGGCGTAGCAGCCAGGTTCATCGAGTAGCTCTCGTGATCGCTAGCACCCCCGTAGGCAGTGTTCTCGTCATGGTGCGCCGGTCGGCCGGTCTGGTGCAGCCCCAGCTCCTGCTCCTCGTAATAGCCTCCCGGCCCGTAGTTGTCCGCCTCGTTGCCGACGCGCGAGTCCCAGGCCGAGTCCGGATCGAGAGGTCCGAAGCCCCGGCGCCCGGAGGATTGGCCGGGGCCTTCGTATGCGCCAGCGGCGCTGCGGTTGTTGCGGTTCTTGAATTTGCGGATCTGGTCGTTAAACCACCCGCCGACGCCTCCTGGTGCCGGCGCGGGCGGTCCGTAGGGCGACGGATCCGATTTGTGCATAAACGGTACGAAGGAGGTCAGGCCTGGAGGAGGAAGCTGTGTAGATCATCACTGTCAGCCTTGCGCGATTCGAAACGACTGCGACCACGTACCCCAAGCTTCTTGGCCTGAAGCCTGCTGTATAAGACCCATGCCACACCACCGACGACAGCGAGCACGACTATCGTGATGATGATCGCCCCAGCCGTCCCGACCATTTTCCTTGTCTTGACGGCTCGACGTCTCGACGTCTCGGTGTCTCGTCGCAAGGCAGACTTGGCGCTTACGGTGGTTAAAAGAGGGCACGGACAGCTGAAGCAGTTATCGAGCCGTGAGATGGGAGCGAGGTGGGGGCCGCCTGCTCAGACAGATGCAATGGGCTGATTGATCTCGACCTCGCAATGCACAGCTGACATTTGATGTGAGGTGTGGTTCGATTTTTTGTCCCGTGAGATTTCTCCTTGGGCCAGGTAGGTAAAAGTTTGGGGAGACGTTTGGCAGACGGGTCGTTGCTGCTGAAAGAGAGACGGGTTGGACAGGTGCTCGCACAAGGGGGAATCCTAGGCGCAGCTGAGAAGGTGTGACGCTGGTGGTGCCGCAGAAGCTCCGTCACCGAGCAGCTCGCTTGGGAGCGACCACTCCCGTCGCTCGACCACTCACTCAGCGGGCTGTCTTTGGGCGCCAATGAGCTTTGGGCCCTGGGTCTGGGGTCCGGAGCACCTGGGAGGCTGTGACCAGAACAAGGTTTCCAAGGCCCACCTGGGTGGGCTGAGCACCAGCAACCCAACCATTGGCCCAAGCTCCCGCTAACAACCCCAAGCACTGGATTTACGCAGGCATGCAGTGGCATGCATCACTGCCCCTCCAGCTGCCCAAGACAGGCTGTAACAACTATCTACTTGGGCCCTCATGGTGTGGATGCTATTCAGACCGACTGACCGAATAGGTGACGTCCTGTGCCCCTTTTTTTTTTGGCTGAAAACATCGAATTTGCTTGCCCTGTAACCAACGAGTTTGACATATTGAGTTTAGTGCCACGGGAAAATGTAGACCCACGCATGTCTCAACTATCCTCAATATCACCCCCCAAAACCAAGTAAAACCAAGTATCACTAGTCTGTTTAGAGGACTAGACATCGAGTTCCCAGGTTGACGATCAGGATCAGAGACATGGGTCCTTCATTTAAGAATCGTCCCCACGTGGCCTCGACCGAGTTGCTGCCTATCAGTAAATATCCTGGCCAACACAGAGAAACTATATCTAAATGACCAACATTTCTCATTGCGAGTCAAGAGCCACAACTCGGACTCCACCGACAAGGTATACATCTGAGATGAGTAGAAGCAGGGTCAATACCCATTGATGCCCACAAGATTCAGTCTCATTTTTCAAGAATATGCCAGTATATATGTCATAATTTACAATTGAAAAGGTGCACGCCATGCCATACTATGCAAGAAACATGCCTATGCAAAACACGAAGCCCAGTCCCCACCGCTCCTCGCGAAGCTTAGGCTGTCGACAAACTTGCCCAGCGTGCACCGGCCGAGCTCGTCGGCGCCGCAGCCCTGCAGCGGCGTGACCCGGTCGTTGATCAGGACCCGGACCATCTCCTCGGGCCCGGCGTCCTGGCACGTCATCTTCTCGACGTACATGCGCGCCGAGAACGGCACCGTCCACGACGCCGAGTACCCGCCGTTGGCGTCCGCAGCCTGCAGCGTCGTGTTGGACAGCTGCGCCGTGGTGTTGTACAGGCCTAGCGCCGAGAAGATTGCCGTCATGTCGTTGTCGTGGCTGAAGTCGGCGTACAGCGTCCGGTTCAGGGGGAACGTGGCGGGGTTGCCGTCGAGCGTGCTGTTGGTCGTCGTGCTGTCCACTACGGCTTGTCCCGTCAGCCGCGCGACAAGCTCGTTTGTGAACCCCACGCCCTGCGTCGGCCCCAGCGGGTTCCCGTTCGCGTACCCGTACCACTTGTCCAGCGTCTGGAGGTAGTCGTAGCTCTTCCACTCGTCCGCCGTGAAGAGCCCGCAGAAGTCTGACAGCTTGCCATTGACGTCCGCCACGGTGTTGAACGGGCACAGGTCCATCATGGAGATGGTGTCTGTGGCTGATAGGTTCGCCCCGGGCAGGTTCGCGTTCAGCCGGGCCGTGATGTTGCGCGTGAACACGTCCATCCAGATGCTCTTGGCGTTGTCCTTGATCTCAGACACCGGGCCGTCCTCAAATGCCGTGCAGAGCTCGTGGTTGAGGGTGTTGTTCATGCCATCCTCCTCGGAAATCGTCACGATATTGTAAGGAAAGGTATCGGCTCCATCGGCCTCAGTGTCAGCCAGGCGGGCCTCATGGAACCCTTGAGTCCAGTTTTGCGCGGACTCGACGACCCTGTCCTGACCTGAGGAGCGCAGAAAGGGGCTGGCCACCCGCGCCAGGTCCCCATACCGCTCGTAAAACTTAGTCCCCGAGTTGATGAGCTCCTGCTGTCCGAAGGTCGTGAGCTGGTCGGCGCCCAGGGTGTAGACATAATCCTTGATAAACTCGTAGCCTGCGCCATAGCTCGTCACAGAGTTCTGGATGCGCTGGACCGTCGAGTTGTACACCGCCGTCTTACTGGAAGTGGGATCGCGCGCACCGTGCCGGCTGAGGATCTGGACAAAGGTGAGCGTGCACTGCTCCGGGACGGCATTGTCGATGTCCGAGGGCACGGCGAAGTAAGGGCTGTACTGGCCCCAATAGTGCGAGATCTCAGGTGAGCATTGGAAGCCGTCAGCGACGGTATTGCAGCTGGAGTCATTGACGGCCCTCACCACGCGTCTAGTATATCCTGTCAGCAACGCGTGAACATATGTGAAAAGTCGAAGCGGAAAGCCGTGGTCCGGGACGAATACTCACGCAGTGGCGGTGGACAGGTGGTAGAAGACAAGGAGTGCCAGGGCGGCCATTGTGAACTTCAAGACGGTGCGATGGCGGTTTGACCAGAAGCCGAGAGCCTCCTGGGCCTCCCTCGCCGGGTTGCGGTTCGCGAGGGGGCTGTACTTATATCGGCCGCGCGCCATATTGACCGAGTCCTTCAGGGTGTCCCAGAGACCCATACTAGCGGTCCCCTTTTTCCCTCGCCGCACGTGCTCTCGATCATCCCTTGTCCAGGGTCGAGTGGAGGAGTGCCCGTCTCTCTCTGCCAACGGAGGTGGAGACGACGTCAGTTACGGCATTTCACCCCGTCGTGCTACCTTCCCGATCACAGGAGGGGCGACGCTGATCAAGTGCGTGATTCGAGAGGCACTAGACGGAAAGGGTGTCGAAGCTGTCTAGGGAACCCTCGGTGACGAAAGTGGTTGGCGTGGTAGGGGTTGGATTCGCTGCTTTGATGCGAGTCGAACCAATGCTCGTGCCCACGTGCGCTGTGACGCATTGCGGTTGAGCATTTGTGAGAAATTAATTGCTTGCGCGGGGGTCCACAATAGTTCGCAGCGACTCGCTCGGGGCTGTGCTGGCAATTCACGCCGCCGTTCGGGGGGCATTCCAGGGCTGCGGGCCGATAAGCATTTCCCGCCGAGTGGACGGGCTGTTTCATCGGCCTGAGGAGCCTCTCCATCTGCGTAATATTCTGCTAACGCGCATAAACTTGCTATCCAATAAAGACAAGCCTGAGCGGCCATAAGCCGGCGCTGTCCTTGCCACATCCTGGCCTAGAATTAGGCGTTATGTTAAAGTTCAATTCGGGTAGATCTCCCGCTGCGCATGTGCAGTGCAGTTCAAGCTGATCCCTCCGAGGGAACCCTGGAGACGACACATGATACGCGGAGAAAGGGAGAAATCGAAGGTATTTCAGATATAAATAGGTATATATGTCCTAATGGACAATATCAATTCGTACTTGGTATCCCTGGTATCTAAAAGGTAGCTTCAACAGCAAGCTGCAACCAGCAGCAGTAGCAACAACAACAACAGCAATGCTGGCCAGCCATGAAGACAAACAATATAAATCAAGGGGCTTCGATCAAGAAGCCTCCCTCCGCAAGTGGCTGCTATTCGCAGACTTCAAGGACCAATCATGGCAGCTCTCTCCATTCCGCGCCTTTCACCGGCCCATTGCCTTCCTGGGTCTTGAATATCCAAACCTGCCGGGTTTGCCCATAGTCACATTAAACCCCTAGCCCGATTTTGTGATGTCGTTTTCCCGACACCCACCCCTTCTACTTGAATCTTTGTTCGTGGTTCTCATCTCTTCTTGTCTCGTTCCAAGGGACAGTTCTCAGAAAGCAACGCCGACAGACGTGGGCCGAGGTCCCGGTAGCGCGACCCCATCCGCAGGCCTGTCGCGGCTACCAAAGGTCCCAGCTCGCGTCAGGCTCAGACTTGCCGAGTGGCCACTCATGTATCCTGTGGATGAACTGTCCTTCCTCCTTGCGTTCTCAGGTGGCGTACTCCCAGGGCTCCAGTTGGAAGTCGCTGTGCCAGTTCCAGGGCCAACGAACGGGTCCTCGTCGGTCGAATACACCGAGTGCGTCTGGCTTCGGGTTATATCAGACATGGAGCCAAAGCTGCTTCGGCGACCAGAAAAGACGGCGGATGGCGGTAGGGTCTGGTAGTACCCGTCGCGATCAGTGAGTGCGCGCGGTGCGTTGGTCACGCTGTCCAGCGAGACCTCCCGCCTGTGTTGCGGGGACGGGACTTGTTCGCGGTCTTCCACGCCGGCGGGGAATAGCCAGCTTGACACGCGTGAGAAAGACTTCTTCTTTCGCAGGGGAGGTCTGAGGATCAGTGGCAGTGGTGGTGCGAGGGGCACGCTGATGTTGACGCTGTTGTCAATGATCTTGGGGCTGCGCCATGGAGGGTGAGAGTTGAATGCAGACGCCGGCACGGGCCGGGGTGCTGCCGAAGGTGCACTCTGCTGAGCTCTTGGCTCGTCAATATTTTGAGAGCGTTCCTGATTTTTTGGTGGAGGAGGAGGGGGGAGAGGAGGGTTGATTTCAAAAGTAGATCGCGTCGACGGCGCAGTTCGAGGGCGGTCAATGCTGAGACGCTCCGCGAATGATGGTCCGGAAGGTGGCATGAGTGGCATAGGAGGCATAGGCTCTTCATCTTCTGAGGTAACGTCAGTGTTTAAGTAAAAGACCGGTCGAAGATTTGGGGCTACTCACCGTCCAAGCCGAAAACAGATGACGGCCGGCTAAGACAGAAGCTTTGCCGCTCCTTGACCGACTCAATCTCCCCCTCCAGCCTTTCTTTCTCAATCATGGCGCCTGCGATACGCTCCACGATGGCCTCCACACTCGGCGAGGTGTAAGCTCGGGGTCGGGTGCGAGCACGTGGTGGTATCCTCGGAGGACTGTCTTCGGCGCTGCTCGTTGTCGCAGTCGTGAATGACGCCACGTCGTTCACAGGACGTCTTGGGATATGGAACGACTGTGACGAATAGCTCCTTGAATGGGCGAGGGTGCTTGCGTCTTCGTCGAATGTGTCCTTGTTGAGGGACCGCTGAGGTGGTGACGGGGCAGTGACATGTGTGAAATATGGCATCAGAGGTGATATTTCATCGTTCGCTTGGTAGATGCTCAACTCGAGAGGCCGAAATGGCGGAGCAGGTGGAGCAGATCGAGGCAAGTCTGCCGCCGAGGCCATGAAGCTGACAGCTCCCGTCCCGGTGTGCTGGAAGTTGAAAGGGTCCGAGATCATGGGTCGAGGCGCTTTCCTCTTGCCAGAGCGAAAATTTCGTTCGATCCACCCGATGTCTGCTTGCTTTGCCGCGGCCCTCTTGTTGTCCTTCCGCACCCTTCCCATGGATAATGACCGCTGTCTTTGCGCACGGGGCGGCGGCATTGGTGCAGGTTGGTCATAGTAGACCTGATAGTACTTCTTCTCTGATGGGCCTTGTCGATTCAGTAACTCGTCCCTCACGAGACCGTCGTCCATGGGGTGGCTGCGGTACAAACCAGGGCCAGACTCACTTCGAGGGTCCTTGTTGTCGCAGCATTGAAAGATCAAGGCCTTTAAAGTATCCAGCCACCCATGTGAGACTTGTGCGCCACTAGAACCCATCGTTGTGGTGATTATATGGAAAACCCCTTCATGCCGGCCACTTGTGGTAGGAAGGTAGCAGGATAACTGAAGAACGACCAGCGAACTGACAGCATTCGAAATAGAGCAGCGGAGCAGAGCGACAAACAATAACTAGGAATTACGGCATGTGGGAAACAAAGAAAGAACGTTCCGCATGACCAGATCTGACAAGATCGGGCGGCGACTCCAACATAAGGGAAAACGGAGAAACTTGGAAACTCATGTGGCATACCTTATTCTTTAGTATTGCCGGCCTACCTGCGTGACCCTTACGGGCCTCATCACCTTCCTCCAGAAGACCCACGGCAAAGCAGCACGCCCATTGTGCACACCCTCCTCCCACAGAAGGTAGGTCCAGCTTCGGGCTGAGGCACGCCGGGCAGGCTGACTGTGTGGACGAAAGCAGGAGGAGTCGCGGATGGAGAGGTCTCAGTTTGGGCCATTTGATAGGCCGTGCTGGATTGGCCGAGGACCAGTCGGCGGCTACCGGCCAGGGTCAGGATGCTGGCGCTACACCCCTGCTTCTACCAGGGCCCAGTTGTGTTAGAAGAACAATCAAGTAGAGCGAGTCGATGTCTTAGAATGCCTTGGTTTAGTGACCACCATCAACTACAGCTCCCAGGGATCCCCGAACGTTAGGTCAGGTACCTAGGGCAAACAAGCAGACTGAATCCGGAGGACCCACCGCAGTCTGTACCATGACGCCTGAGCCTATGAATCGTTCTGCAGAGCTTGTAGAGCTCACCAATAGGTAGCTGTCCTGTCGAAATTCCAAAGACTGGCCATGGGAAAGGTCCCAGGCGTAGCTGGTCAAGTTGCGGAGTATCGGTTTTCTGATCCTGGGAGCTATGCACCGGGGTGCTAGCTTCCTCCAGCGTCGCCACAAAAACCCGGAAAGATTGGCTCGTGGACCTCCAAGATTGGGTGAGAACAATGGGGCATCTGGGGCAGCTGGATTCGTGGCATTCTAGGGACACCCCTACGACAGAAAGGGAAGGCCTCAGGAAGACTTGTTGACCAAAAGCAGACCGCGAAGAAGATGAAGGGCAGACGCGAGGGTTGCATGCAGGTTCATTTCCCCCGGCAGGGCCTCAGTTTCCTCGACCATGCGGCGTGTAGCTTATTGGTAGCTGATGCTATTCTTTGCTGAAACCGTGTCGCAGGCCCAATTGGCCAGCCTAGAGGCCAGGCACATCGTCTCATCTGGTGCAGATGACGGGCGGCCCAATGCAGCGGCCGCGCCGCCTCACGAGCGAACCGGTACTAGGATTTAGTGGTGGTGTCGGCCTGCCGATCCATCGTTGCCACCTCGAGAATGGCACCTCGTGTGGGAGCTTGCTGCTCTGCTGCTTGCTGCACTCCACACAACAAGCAGCGGCCCGCGTCGGTAACGTGCGCCAGTTACAGAATAAGAGCATAGCAAAACAAGCATAGATTGCGCGGTCGGATTGGGCGGCTTAGACGGCCTGGAATTGGCTGGGCTGGCCACCCGTTTCGCGGGTAACCATGCCACAGCAGCGCGCCGTGACATGATCACAATGAACGGTCGGACAATATTCGACAAATACCTTGCCGTAAGGCACGGTGGCACAAATGAGCAGGCGTTTAGCCCATTTCGCAGAAGGGCAAGATGTGCCAGCCCAGCGCCCTGCGTCGAGTGCAGCCAATGCGAGCCGCTGATTCGTCGAGTGATGACTTGTCATGGAGGCAGGGCAATTTCAACAGTGCCTCCCTGCTAAGAATAGGCGGCTTGGTGCCACCAGGCTGCCTACAGAGAAGGCCGCGAGAGTGGTCGCGCAAACACCCTCAAAGAAGGAATGGGCGTGTCATGCGCGGCGCCTCTGAAGGTCTCAAAAGTGGCGAGGAGCGTCATCTCTTGTCGCAAGCTCTGACCTGGAATTTGGTACCAACAGGGCCGTGTTGTGGTGTCCAGAATGAAGAATAGACTAGACTACGCCTCGTGGCCGGTCCGTCCTGGACAGGCGCCAACGGCAACGGCTGAGATTACCAACACAACCTCGGGGCGCTTTCTGTAGGATGACCTGGTGGGATGTGCTGATATGGAACGGACTCCTGTGGGATGACTTCGTATGATCTGTGTATGATCTCTCGTTTGAAGCATTGGACTACCTCTCGGTCCTTCTTGGGATTTTGTGATAGCTGTGCCAGTGTCTGGGACCACGCGGGGCGCACTGCTGATCTAGCTGAGCGTGGACGTGGACTATGAGACTGTCTTCGTCCGCGACAAGACTCTATTCATGCTCACGATTCGCGCGAACGGAGCATGATCGAGCCAAAGGTAGAGCCAAGTCGACGAAGCAGGGGGCGATGTATTGATCGTTGTCACGACGAGAAGCCTACGAGTCCGTGCTGACTCAGGTGCACGGCTGCTGATGGCACAATGCAGTCGATGACTGTCATGACAGAGCTCATCACGAGAAATGAGATGTAGTAAACGAGTATTCCAAAGCATACTCGCATGGCGCTTCGAAGAGGATGATGGCCAGCTGGCTGCTGCTGACCTAAATATCTGTGGTGAGTTGAGCGTGTGAGGGAGGATTTGCTGACTAAGTCGGACCAGGTACATTGATACCCGCTAGAGATGCAAGCTGACGGGCCGGCCCCGGCAATTTGCTGAAGTGAACAGCTTGCGGGTTCGAAAAAGACGCCAAGACACGGCCATCCATCAGGACAGCTTGTTGTTCGGCTCGCATCTACTATCTGATCTGCGAGACTGTAGTGCCTGATTCTACTTCGCACTCGCAAATAATCTTTTTCCATCTTGACTGTCAAAGGGCGTCCCAAACCCCTTCCACTCTCTTTCTTATCCCGAATAATCGAATCCACAGTCGAGCACACAGCAACCGAACCACCCACGATGCAGAATCCAAACGCGCCGCCTGGTGGCATGCCTCCTGGTGGCATGCCTCCTCCAGGAGCTATTCCAGTGCCGCCCATGCCGCCTGGAGTGCCTCCCCTACAGCCCGGCGTGCCGCCCACACCGGAGCAGATGGCTGTCATCAGGCAGTTCCAGCAGCAGATGAACCAGAGAGTCGCCCAAGAGGCCGAGAAAGCCGGCCTGTCCGTCCCCGAGTTCGTCCAGCGCATGCAACAGCAGCAACAGGCAATGCGAGCCCAGATGCTCGCAAGACAGCAGCAGCAACAACAAGCAGGTGGACCGCAGCAACCAGGCCAGCAGCAAGGCCAGGGACAGCCTCAGGGACAGCCGCAGGGACAGCCGCAGGGCCCGCCTCAGCAAATGCAAGGTCGTCCTGCTGGCCAACCGCAGCCCATCACCCCAGGACCTCCGAATCCGGTCGCCATCGCCCTCGCCAACTTCCTGCGGGGCCAGGATCTCAAGCTTCGCACTTGCATTTTGAACGGCGAGCGCAAGGATATGTTCAGAGGTGTGCACTTCCTTTTTAGACCACTGCGCTGATCTGTTCTATTTGTACTGACAAAGAGATAGTCAAGAGAGCCCTTCGATTGTTGCAGAGTCCAGCATACGAGAAGGCACGTAAGAAGAACCCTGCGCTGCCCGAAGTTACCGACCGACCATCCCTCGAGAATGCCTTCAAGCTCCTGCCAATGTCCATGCTGGCCCTCCGAGTCGAGAAATCCGATCCCCATGCCGGCCACGCCCACCCACCAAAGCGAGCAAAGCGCGTCAAAGGTCTCTGGACCGTTCGCATAGTGCCACAACAAGATGCTGGTGACGACATGTACTACGCTTGGATGTACGAGGGTAGCCAAGTCAAGCGCAAGGTCTATGCCGCTCTTGCCCTCATCGCCATTTTCATCGTCGTGCTCTACCCCCTGTGGCCGCTGAAAATGCGCCAGGGTGTGTACTATCTCAGCTGGGGCTTCTTGTGTCTACTGGGATTGTTCTTCCTCATGGCCATATTCCGTGTCATCCTGTTCTGCATCACCTACTTTGTCGTCTCGCCTGGACTCTGGCTGTTCCCGAATCTGTGGGAGGATGTTTCGTTTGTCGATTCCTTCAAACCTGTGTGGGCTTGGCACGAGGTAAGTAAAGCCGGGCGCCAATCATGCAAGGATTCATCCCGCTAACTCGAGTTACAGACTGCGAAGAAGAAGAAGAGAACAAAGTCATCGGTCAGCGGAGGCAGCACAAACCCACAGGCAAATTCGTCTTTTGCCGCTGCTACCGGCCAGCCGATGCCGGCCAGTGCTACCACCACAGCGACGGAGACGCAGATCGAAACGGGAGGCGGTCAGGTGCAGCAGAGGTCTTATGTGGCCCCAAGGGTGGAGGAACTGGGAGACGACGAGTAGGAGCTGGTCTGATTTTTCTATCCCCTCCCACGAGGGATCTAGGCGAGTTGCTGTCTGTGGGTGGTATAACCCATCACATGAACAACATTCTGTGCTGTAAGCACTTGGCATTGCTTGCGCAGATTCAATGACTTGAATTACTCTTATGTCACGACTGGCCCTTTACCCAAGCGTCAGGGGCCAATGTTGCTCGAGCGATCAAGACAATGATTACTGCCGATTTGGCGGCGCGTTTTGAGATGCTCGTAGAATTGCTAGTATTATGTATATTACCATGGAGAATGCAAAAGGCGAGGACGCCATTGATACCCATTTAATAGCGTCACGAGATGACTAGGGAGCCCAGGTCTTCAGCCGAGTTCTCATGCCTCCGAGCCACTCGCACGCTCGTAGTAATGAATAGCCCCAGCTGTCGAAGCACAGTTGCCCAGACTTCCGCCAGTCGCGTTTGCAGCTACCGGCACCGCGTCATAGTCTTGCGGCCTGCCATTAACATGGTGATCTGGAAACGAAGTCAGCAGCGTGCTCTCAATCGGTCTTGGCCTTCAACTTTGGCAATACTTACAGTACCAAACCTCACTGAGTTGCGTGTAGCCATTGTCCAAGCTCCCGGCCCCAGCCTCGGTCGCGTTGAACCGCTTCCCGGAGCAGCCAATGTATGGCACCTCGCCAAAGGCCCCCGCGAGCGCGGCCTGGATGTCTGACAGGTCGTATGTGGTGGTGTTACTGGGGCTGATGCCCGCGGCCGCGAGCCAGTTCCAGGTGGGCAGGCCGCGGAAGTAGGCGACGGCGGTGGCGAAGAAGTCGACGACCTCCTCGTGCTCGACGTACTGGGGGCCGTAGCACTCGACGTCAAAGGTCGAGTAGCAGGTCGCGTGCTTGGAGAACTCGTGGCCCCAGAAGTCGCCGTTGGGCTGGCCCTGCGCGACCCAGTACGTGTTCATGTACTCGAGCAGGTCCTGCCGCCCGAACGGCTCCACGAAGGTGCCGACGTCCGGCCCCGTGTAGGGCACGACCGGCGCGCCGGACGGCGTCCCCGTCGTCGTGTTTGGCGACGGCTTCGGGTCGTACTGGCGCGTCAGGTCGCAGTACTGCGTGTACGACCCGTTGCAGAAGTCGGGCCATAGGCCGTGGAGCGTCCACGAGTCGGCCGGGAGCACTTGTCCCTGGGACTCAAGCCCGGTGTAGACATCCCAGAACTGCGTGGCGAGAACCAGGCCGCCGAAGGTCTCTGTACAGCACGAGTCGGTGAGACTGGCTTGGGCACTAGCGGAGCATGACAGGATCGGGTCGTCTGGAGAGTTAGATTAGCTACATGGGCCTTTATCACCATCAGTACCATTTCGGCGCTCTTACACAGCTGGCACGTGTGGTTTGCAGTGCTCTCGTTATAGAGACCGCGACTGAAGATCGGCAACGAAGCCGAAGCTTGTCGGACGACAGAAGCGAACGCAAGTGAGCATAGGATAGAGCGATGCATATTGTCAGACCACGAACGTACACGTCAAGCAAGCAGGCCGAGGGCACATGGCTAGCATTAGGAAGAGCAGGGCAGGACAATTTCTATTAAATATTAATTATTTTCCAGCTACCTATCTCAACGTAGCATCCGGAGCGCCTATCGCCCCCCTTTCAAATGGGTCGCGGAAGACCTGCATTCTTGCAGTAGAGGCAACGCTTGCAGCGGACCGGGGGCCCAAAGAGGAAGTTGACGATGGGCAGAGGCCCAGAAGATCACCACGTGCCCCTGGGTGGCGACGCGCCCCAGTGCCCGCAACGCTGGCCCACCTGCTCGCGCTCTCACCTCTTACAGGTCAATTGGCAATCAGCAGAGATCCCAGCACGGCGGATTGGACCCCTTCTAGTGCGCATTCAGGCATTCCAGGGCCGAACCTTGGCAGCGGCTTGCCTTAGCCCGATCCTCTATCTCCGAAGCTGGGATGAACTGGCGGGCAGCGCCCCCTCCCGAATAACTTCATGCCGAGCAGCCGGAAGGACTCAAACTCGGAAGTCATGATCCATTCACTCGATGGTATGAAAAGAGCGAACCTGACTAATCTGAAACTCCGTCTATGAGCCTATTCTTGCCTGCTCGGAAAAGATAGACCCGTGTATACCATGACAAGCTAATATCGAAATCAAAGAATCAACCATTGCTTGTGTTGGCGGCTGGCTGAGAGCCTCATCGAAGACAAAGCCTGTCTCCGTTCTATACTAAAGCCCAAGCGATCAAGAAACATCTTCAACTTTATGAGAAGCTGGAGTCATAACATGGGCACGCAGATACTTCATCCAAGATATTTCTGTCCCGATGCAATCAAACAGGATTGAGGTGACACAGAAAACATGCCATGGTTTGAGGTGAAGCTGTACGAAGCTGTACTCTCAGCTTTATTCGACACGTAGGATGTGAATATAATAGATTTCCGGTCACTCCCTACAGCCGAGCCATCAAAAAGCACCAGGATAAGGCGGTAGCCTGATTTATGAATTAAGTGAGGGCCATCGAGGATGATTAATTGTTTTGAGGAAGCTGAATGTCAGATCTGTCTCGGACGGGGCCTGAATGAGTAGTACATACGCCCACCAACAACCACAGCATTCCATCAACTACTCCAAAACAAAATGGGACTTCTTGAGTCTTTTCAATGGCTTTTAGATTGAATTGTGGCTATTGTGCTATTTTGTCTGCTCGAGGCAAGGCGCGGCTCTGAGGCTTCAAATGTTCAAAGCAACCCGTGGACAGATGAAAGAGGCCTGTTGAGGTGACACGCCCTATATAAGAGTCAAAAAGTTCAGTAGTCAGTCGGCACTGGTATGTACTACGTTGTGAAACGTTAAGGCAACCTCAGGGAAACGTTGTGATCAGTACCTGTAGCTCTAATGGCCCTCCTAGGTAGGTACAGACAATTGTCTCACCATTTTTGCGCGGCCATGTTTTTGGGCTAGACAAATGTGTGACTGAGTGCGCATTAACTTGTTGAGCGATCAGGGCTGTTGCTTGTTTTAAAAGTCAAATTCTTTGTACTGTACGACCTGCAGACTCTGAAGTACACTTAAAGTTGTGGACAGTGTATCCATTTCCAAATAACACACTACTGGAGCTGACGGGCGAGACTTTCCACTGACTGCTCTTTCCCACGTACACTGTGCTTATAGACGAGCCTTGACTGCTTTCCTTCAACAAAAGAGCCGCATTGAGCACCGCACGGGCGGGCGCCTCTCTCTTCCTGGCTCGGCTCCAGCTCTAACCGTGACTCTCACATCAGCTTGCAAGACCACCGTTGTGGATCTCTCACGAATTCGGGTCAGTGTTCATTCCTGCTAAACAGGGACCGTGAGTGTTTAGCGTCATCGATACCATCCTTAATACATGGGATTACTCACTGCGGCAGACTCCTCATCCATCGACTCCAAATCCTAATCCGAGGAGGCGAGGGTCTTGTAGAGAAACACAACCTCTTTGAGCTCACTAGAGGCATTGAGGCTGTAATTGGGCACTTTTCCGATCTCATCATATCCTAATTGCTTGAAGACCTGCTCGGCAATACTCCCGCTTTCCGTTTCGGCCATCTCGGGTTCAAAGTCAGCTAGGACAAGCGGTTTGGCAGAGAGCAGGGGAAAAGACTGGGTGCCTACCAAAAGAGTCTTGCCCTTCAATGTTGCTTGCCCATGAATTTCTGCCATCAAAGCCAGAGACCCGCCTCTCCTCCGGTACTTAACGTGGACAAGGAGACACTCGACGCGGGCACGGAAGGGGCTCGTTTCTGAGTGTGGTATGGCGAGCATGGCGACACCAACAAGATCTTCGCCCCTGACCTTGGCTTCAGGCTCGGCCTGGTTAAGCAGCAGGATGATGACCCTTGTGCCTGTTCTTGTTTCGGCGATCCTGTCCTTCCACCAGTTAAGGAGCTTGTCGTTGCTTAATGGAGGGAGGAAGCTTCCGGTCATAAGATCACTCGTAATGCATTGGGCCTGAAGTCCGGCCAGGTATGGCGTCAGATGAGAGTGTACAGCGGGGTCGAAGAGGGTGGGTTGCGCGCTGCCACGCATCTTGGGCAGCAGGTGTGAGATGAGGACGGTTGAGGCATAAGAGCGTCCCGGCGTGCTGTCTCTTGTCCAGAGCACTGACTGAGGGGTCTCAGACGTCACACTCCGTAAATAATGAGCAGAATGAAATTGTGGAGTGCCGATTGAGTATTGTGCCGCCGTCTCCTCTCGTCTTGAGGGGCCGGAAGGACTTCTGATCCGTCAATGGTCTGTGACTGAGCGGGCAGGGATATATGGCCGATCTATGTATGCGAGTGTTGTGTCCAAAAAGATGACCTCGCCGGCGCGGAAGAGAGGGTTCTCGTGCGCGCACAAGTATTCCTCGCTGGTTCTCGAGACAGGCTGGCGCAGTGGTGGTCTGGGGAACCCGGAGCAGAAGCAGAAGCAGAAGATGGAGGCCCATGGAGGCCCAGGCCGAAGGCTAAATAGTCGATCGGACAGCACCGGTGGAGGGCAGGCAAGCGCGGGCCAAAAAATGTGACTGGAGATGCGCCGATGAGCCTGGAAACTGCATGGAGATGTTCAATCCTGTTCAACACTCGCTGATCCTTTTTCTCTGCGAGGAAGAGCGGGAGAGGGAATTGAGGGGAGCACGAGGCGGCAGGTACCTGACATCCGTGGTAGAACGGCACGCCTGCCCTGCAACGCCGTAGACACACGATGTCGACATCTTCTCGTGCCACTTACCATCTAGTCCAGTTAGTGCGTACGTGCCGTACCTGGCAGGATGAACAGGGGCGCACAGCTAGCCTGCACACACTACTTCAAGGTACAAGGACCTCGGCACACAGCGCAAAGCAGTCGCTGCAGTCGCTGCAAATGGCAGCTGCACTGCAGGTTGCTCACGCCCAGGCACGGCAGGGGTAGCTACGCGAGCACGAGGAGGTAGCTATAGCTGTCGAGCTGCAGGCTGCAGCACGGTATCGGACAACCAAGCAGGACTATCGCAGTAAGGCTGAGTGCCTGCTCCTTTGCAATTGGCTTAGAAAATAGGCCGCAGTAGCGGCCACCCGCATCACTGATCCTGGCAGGAGCGACGCCCCCAGCATGACGGATTCTAGAACCTGACTGCATACCTCCATGCCTCCATAGTACAGGCGTACATGAGGCAGGCATCTAAGGCACAGTACAATACCCCATGCAAGTTCCAGCTGAGAGGAAGCCATCACAGCACCCTCTCATGCGTCTTCAATGCTCTCTCGTTACACGAGTTTCAACAGTCATTATGCTTCGCGTCGCAAAGCCATGGACTTGGAAGACCAGCACCCAAAAATAACATACTCCTCCCACCAAAACGCCCGCTCAAATCCAGCCCGC
Source organism: Diaporthe australafricana (assembly GCA_039880735.1). Lineage (NCBI taxonomy): Eukaryota > Fungi > Ascomycota > Sordariomycetes > Diaporthales > Diaporthaceae > Diaporthe > Diaporthe australafricana. The sequence goes on from JBCEDM010000001.1 coordinate 8,637,837, forward strand.
TCCGGTGCTCCGCAAACGACAGGATCCCTCCTTCACATAACACCTCCTCCGTTGTCGCCTATGCTGTGCAACTTGGGTCCGTGGCCAGCACGTTGCATCCGTTTGACATTTTCGCTTCTCGCCGCCCTCTGAGGATGCTCCTCACAGATGGGGAGTGGATCGTCCTCGATGGTGTGCGGCCACCAAGAGAATCTTGCTTGTTTATGCAGCGTCCCTACACCATCTTCCTCGCCGTGAAACCCGGATCCAACACCACCCAGTGTCTCGACTTTACAACGCCAGCAGCCGGTCAGACTATTCTTGCTGGCGGGAAACCTTTCGAGAATCATGGCAAACCACCTACCACACCCAGCCTCGATGCAATCCACAAGGCACGGCCCGGTGCTTTCTCATGCCGGCATCGTCTCCGAGTGACCCGATCCTCTCCTTTTGCGCAGACTTTTGTGGTCACTTTTCAGACGAAGTACTATCTTTCCTGCTTCTTGATTATCGGTTTGAGGCAGCATCCGTAACATAAGCCATTGGCTGGTGTCCAGACCAAGCCCATCAGGACAACCTTTCCACATAACAACCAATACTTGTCCAGCGAAACAGATGAAACTGACGATACAAAGCCAGCGAGGAGATATGGCCCATCGTCTCCAATGAGAGCTACAGCCAGGAGACGCCACCGCTCTAGGATGTCATGTCCTAGATGACAGGTCACGGTTCGATACCGTTCCACTTGGCCCTCCGGCATCTTTTCTTCCCGAAGTTTCTATAAAGAACTCCAGCCTGCAACAGGGCAAGACGCGGACCCGTTGCCAACATCGCTTAATATGGTGGCACGATTTCAGCCACCGGAGGGCTGCAGCTGATGATGGATTCTAAGTCTCCGGACATCTTACTAGCGTTGGACGAGACTCCAATCACGACGCACACGACGCGGATATCTCGCTTGTCAGCCGCATGACATCTCCTCTGCTCGCAGAAGTCAGCCTGGGTGCTTCAAATGTCCCTCCCCCTCAGCATCCTTGTGTGATGATCGCCAGCGTGGCCAGTACCCTGCTTATTTCCTCGCTAGAAGATGCAAGCAAGTGTCACTGCGTATGGAGGACAGGCTTGTGAGGTCGCGAGGTCGGCACAACTATCGTCTTGTCCTGAGGGCAGGTCAATCTATGAGGAGCACAAACGAACAGACGACAGGCTATATCAGCCACATCACACAAGTTGTGCCCGCTGGTTTGCTCACACGTGGTACTTTGGTCCGCTAGTCCCTTGTGCGGACATCTCTACAGCCGCCTAATCCGACATTCCTGTCACCATGACGGCTTTATGCTGGTGCATCACCACAAACGGAACTTTGAGAGGAAGGATTGGGTCTCCACGATCAAGAGCCATCGTTTGTCTGGCAATCAGCAACCGCGATGATGGAGCAGGAGCAGTAAAACCAATTTTACTATGATAAAAAGCAGGCCCTGTGAGATACACCGCTGACAATGCTGCGCAATGAGAACATCAGATGTCCATGCTTGCAATGGGAGCTCCTGACGGCTCCAAGTGGCGAACACTGTTGCAAACATCGGTGAAGTTGTTGCAATTCCAGGCAACACGAGGCTCTGATAAACGGACAGTGTGCCACGACTTATTTTCAGAAGATTACACTCCCCTGGATCTCACGAGAACTTCTCCCTGCTCAGTCGACAGCAACATAAGGGTCGGTCTGGGCTGTCGGATACACGTACTCTGCGGTGTTCAATGCCTTGAGCAAGCGCTTCAGAAGCATGTGATGGAACGGTGCACTGATGGCTGAGGAATTACAGATGCTTCTGCGTGTAGCAGGTGGCAGCATCCTGGCAAGCGTTGGAAGGCATATTCGATCTCTGACCAACACGGGTCTCGCGACCTGCCATTCTCCAGAGACAGCCATTGAGCCACTTTCTGCAAATCAATGCAACTCGGCTTATGTGTAGGTCAGTAACGCTTTTGGCATCATGAGGAAGAGGCGAGCGTGTCACCTCTACCTACAGTCCGCCACGGTATTGCCTCCAACAATCGGGGGAGTCTTCATCGTGGTCATTCCCTAACGTTCAAGGGCAAATGTGGCTCGAAACAAGTTGAAACAATACACATGCTGGCCAGGAACAAGGCAATGATTGTCCAGCAATATTCCGCCGCGATGTCATGGCGGAAATCGCAGCAGAGATTCTTGGAGCTGGGATGTACAGTGCATTTGGAACAACTCGGCTTCCTGTGGTTCCACGACCGATGCTGTGCATATATCAGCATGTTCCGATGTCTCGGATAAGTGCCGTGTCACTGGACTATATGTCTCTTTGGCGAGTCGGGACTTATCAAAATGGACGCACAGGTTGCGCTGTGTTCCTGCCAAACCATGTGTGACTGTAGAACCAGTCACGTTTTGGACTTGTCTCCAGTCATCTCCTCAGAGGGCGTACTAGAAACGGGACGACAACTCAATGAGACTGACGGGCTTGATCAAATGATTTGGGGCAGCAGTCATGATTCATGCTCAAATCTCGCGTTATTGGCTATGTGGCATCACTGAGTGACTGACTGCTCTAGCATGTGTTTTCTGACTACGTCGAGGTGAGGTCGGCTGAGGCTCGCAGCTTACTTGGCTTATACTTGGCTGCTTATGCTCGGGCCCGGGCAACTCCGTAAGGGCCGTTGGGACTTGTTAAGCAGCGCCATGAATGCAGCCCTACCGGCATAGCATAACGGCTTGTCTCAGGTGCACGTTGTCGGGAGTGTCGAAGCCTTCACTAAATTTCAGCCAGAATAGATCGTGCACAGGGATGGCTTCAGAGGGCGACGACCAGTCACGCGAGCATTAGACACACTGGGCCAAACTAAACACGCCATCGCGTCAAGCGCGTCAGGTCCTAGCGGTCTGGCATAATGGACCCATTCGTACAAAGCCACATAGAATGGTCGTGCGAATTGGCATCAGATCAGATCCTGCAGGGCAGTGACTGTACCGGCACAGCGGCGATGTCTCATCCAATCGTGATTGACGCCCTCCAGACTGAGCCACGTAGGCCAGCAGAGCTTCCACAATCACGAGAGCTTTTTTTCAAGTAAGACGCTGTAGCTGGACCGTGTCGAATACACCGCTTTGCTGAGTGGCCCCTCCTGAGTGGCAGTGAAGAGTTCCAAAATATGCAGGCCAAGACCCTGATTTGCAGGGAAGCTCTGTTTCGACCCCTCAGCTCCTGTCCCATCGTCGCGGATCGGACGCCCGGCTCTTTTCGAGACCAGCAGTGACGAGAGGCATCCAACACATCTTGCGGAACCAAAGAAAGAAAAAAGCATCTACATACCCGACCTATTATTTTCCTAAAACGACCGTACTGCAGTTCTAGCATACGCCGGGACTCCTCTGCTTGGCTTCTCGGCCGACAGAAACACATTGAAAGTTTTCAGGGTCCGCAGCTCGTCGAGCGACGTGGAGACCGCATCGTGGCTTTGCGTGGAGCTACCCCTGACTCTGACCTCACAGCAGCGAGAGGCTGCCCCCACATTGTCTTATCGACCGACGTGTTTATAAACACACCGAGTCGCTCATCTTGTTTTGCTCGTCTCCCGTAGACCCGGTAACTTCCCTTGACAATATCTGGCAGCAAAAATGTCGAGCATCTTCAAGAAACTCGAGCAGGGCCTCGCGGGCGTCTTTGGCTCCGACGAGGAGAAGCACTCACACACGCACGATGGAGCCGAGTGCCACGAGAACCTCCACGCTGAGCATGCGCAGAACCGTTATGCATCTTTTGCGCCCCAGACCTCGGGCCACGCGAAGTGGCACGTTGACGGATGTGCCTACTTCTGGGCACTATCCGAGGCCATCGAAGGTGAGACCTCCTTTAAGCTGGGAACTGAGAAGTGCGAGAGGCAACTTATGATCTAGGCCATACTGACGGTGGCAACAAACCATAGCGGCCCAGGAATCTATCTTCATCCTGGACTGGTGGCTGTCCCCAGAGTTGTTCCTGCGCCGGCCCCCGTCGCAGAACAACAAGTACCGTCTGGACAACATGCTCAAGGCCGCAGCAGAGCGAGGAGTCCAGATCCACATCATTGTGTACAAGGAGGTCTCCCAGGCCCTGTCCTGCAACTCGGAGCACACCAAGCACGAGCTGGAGGCGCTCCACGAGAACATCAAGGTCTTCAGGCATCCGGATCACGCCCCCTCCAAGCAGGACATCAATGCCGAGATCAACACTGCCTTCCACAACCTGACCCTGGGCGCCTTCAGCCTGTCCAAGATGTCCGGAGACACCCTGAAGACTCTCTACGGCACCCACGACGATGTCGTGCTATTCTGGGCCCACCACGAGAAGCTGTGCCTGATTGACCACAACATTGCCTTCATGGGCGGCCTCGACGCTTGCTTCGGCCGCTGGGATACCAACTCTCACCCCATCGCTGATGACCACCCCGGCAATGTGGACGCTATCATCTTCCCGGGTCAGGACTACAACAATGCACGAGTCTACGACTTCGAGGGCGTCGACAAGTGGGAGCAGAACAAGCTCGACCGCACAAAGTTCTCGAGAATGGGCTGGTCCGACATCAGCATCTCGCTGACCGGACCCATCGTGAAGAGCCTGGACCTTCACTTCACAGACCGGTGGAACTACATCTGGGGCCAAAAGTACAACACCACTGATAACGTCAAGTACCAGAAGCTTGAGGCCAGTGATGTTTCCCACGCCCCGCCCAGCCGGACCCTTCTCGAGGAAGGACAGTACGAGGCCGGCCAGATGTTTGGTGGCATCCAGCGCCACTTCAGCAGGGGCCTGAGCCGCGCCTGGGGCGACGAGCCGCGGGAGGAACGCGAGGACCACGGTGTGCACATCCAGCTGGTCCGAAGCTGCTGCCCGTGGTCTTCCGGACATCCTACCGAGCACTCTATTGCGAACGCATATATCGATGCCATCACGAAGGCCGAGCACTTCATCTACATCGAGAACCAGGTAAATTTACCCTCGCCACAACTTTCGTTCTACCGGAGTGAATTATCTAACACCATGCGTAGTTCTTCATCACTGCCACCGATGACGAGGGGAAGCCAGTGTACAACAAGATCGGCGCGGCCATCGTGTCCCGTATCTTGCGCGCACACCAGAACGGCGAGAACTTCCGTGTCATCGTCGCCATGCCGGCCGTGCCCGCGTTCGCCGGCGACCTGAAGTCGGATGGTGCCCTGGGCACTCGTGGCATCATGGAGTTCCAGTACAACTCCATCAGCCGCGGCGGACACTCTATTATCGAGAAGCTGACACAGGCCGGCGTCGTGCACCCCGACAAGTACATCTCCTTCTACAACCTGCGCAACTACGACCGCCTCAACGTCTCGGCGACCATGCAGCGCGCACAGGACGAGTCGGGCGTGCAGTACGACGACGCCCGCCGTGAGCACGACGACCACGTCGAGGCCGGGTACGACGGCTACTCCCGCGACGAGCACACTGAGGGCCGGCTGGGAAGCCAGTACCGCCGCTACCAGGAGGCGGCGCAGCGCCAGGACGACACCACCTGGGACACCATCTCGGCGGCGTACATGGCCGGGGGCCCGGACCTGAACTCGCTGCCGTGGGAGGGCGACCCGGAGGCCGAGATGGACGCGTTCGTGTCGGAGGAGCTGTACATCCACTCCAAGGTGCTGATCGCCGACGACCGGCTGGTCATCTGCGGGTCGGCCAACCTGAACGACCGGTCGCAGCTGGGCACGCACGACTCGGAGATCGCCGTGGTCATCGAGGACCCGACGCCGGTGCGGTCGCGCATGGGCGGCGAGGAGTTCACGGCTTCCAAGTTCGCCGCGGGCCTGCGGCGCCAGCTGTTCCGCAAGCACCTGGGCCTGCTGCCCGACCAGCGCTGCGACCGGCCCGACGGCAACTTCCACCCCGTCAACCAGGGCCCCAACGAGTACGACTGGGGCTCCGAGGCCGACCGCCTGGTCGAGGACCCCGTCAGCGACGACTTCGAGCAGCTGTGGCGCAACACGGCGCGCACCAACACCGAGGTCTTCAGCCGCGTCTTCCACAACGTGCCCAACGACGTTGTGCGCACGTGGGACGACTACGACTCCTTCTTCAGCAAGTACTTCATCATCCCCGGCTCGGACGAGGAAAAGGACCTCAAGGAGAAGGAGGAGAAGGAGGATAAGAAGAGGAAAAAGCGCGAGATAGAGGGCGGCGAGGGCAGCGATGAGGAGAAGGAGGACGAGGAGGAGGAGAAGAAGCGGGACGAGGACGAGGACAAGGAGAAGCCTACCAAGGTCCCCTACGGCCACGTCGTCAAGAGCGAGTTCACCGGCGGCGTCCAGGAGGTCAAGGAGCAGCTCCAGCGCGTCCGCGGCACGCTGGTGGAGATGCCGCTCAACTTCTTGGTCGATGTTAAGGACATCGCCAAGTCTGGGCTGTCGCTGAACGGCTTCACCGAGGAGATCTACACGTAAACTCCTCTGTACGTGTGCTCGTCCCTGGCCAATGCCGGGTGGAGGAGGGCTCTCGCCGGAAGGCGAAGATAGGATAGATCGTGTACACCTGAAGGAGCGTTGAATTCTAGCCTTACCCGTTGCGATACTCATGATCATGTTCTGATGACACTTTGCACATGTGTGTTAACTTTCTCGTATTGGACCCCATCAAACCCCGGCAATTCGCAAATTCTGTGACGCAACAGCACCCAAAGGCTTCTTGCCCATCTCTGCCTGGGACATGATTCATCGAAACAAGGAAATGGAAGTGATATTAGTATGCAACATTTGGCCCATGTCCTGTCAACCTGAAAACCCTCTCAAGCCTATCCGTGCCGTCCCTCTTGGCCTCGGACTCATAGCATGGCTCTGAGACCATTTCGCGAACCTATCCCAGAGAACCCCGAGACCGCGGTCTGATACGCCATGTATATGACATGTGCAAGCACGACGTTTGATATACATACAGATTTTTTTATGTGTGGTCGCCATTGACCTCACTGCTCATCCTGAGCCCGGCTGGCGTCCTCTCCCCTCTCTTTAGGGTTCCTGTGCTATCACGCCTAGTCCCTAATCGCAGAGCAATTCTTTTCCTTCAGCTCAGTCCGTCTTACCGTTGATGTTGGAACCGCCGAGGAGAGGTGCTTTGAAGTCCTCGCTCAAGAAGGGTCGGCCATTTCTCCTCCTGTGACGACCTCGGAACCATGAGATAGAGCCAAGGATCAGACCAAAGACACAACCAAGAGTCAGGAACGGGTGCTCAGAGAAGGTGACCCGCATGTCAAAGAAGATTTTCTCGAAGCTCGATATCGTCAACTTGGGCTTGAGCTTTGGCGGCTGTGCAGTGACTTTGTTGACGGTCTCCAGGATAGAGGTGCGCGACGGGACAATGTAGTTGCCCGTGCTGGTTTGGTCCCAATAACGGCGATTCTAATACCAAGTTAGTATGTGTGCAAAAACCGCAGCAAAGTGGGCCAAGGCTTACATCTTCATCATTAATGATGACCCTCTCACCATCTTTTACATCAATACCATATGTGGTCCGGATCCACCTCTGCCAGAAGGCCCCATCGACCCACGCAAATGCAACCTCTTTCCGATCTGCTCGGTTCATATTCACCTGCTGGCTCTTGGCAGCTCGGAGCGCTCTTTGGTCCCCACGGTCCTCGGCTTCCTCGATCCGCAATTGCTTCGCGTCACGAAGCTCCTGACGTTCTAGCTGGAAGAGTTGAATTTGCTTGTCCATCCATTCAGTAGCCGCGCTCTTCATTTCTCTGATCGCGCTGGAGAATGATTCCTGGTCTTCCCTGTTAAGGATACCCAGGACCACTATCTTGCCATCCATAATTTCACGGGCGTTTGACGCGGTAAGCTCAGGGATAAGAGGCAGCCAGACCGACTTCATCCACTCGAGGACCTGGCGAGTGTTCCGATTCTCATTTGGTGTGAGAGGGTTGTAGTAAGTTGGTCTTCCTTCCCGGGAGATGATGAGTCGCGGCCAAGTCGTAATCTTGTACCTCTCGTACAACTTGGGATCCTTGGTCTTGACAAGCTTAGCTTTACCAATGAGGCTCAGAGGCAACCGCTCGAGGGCCGCAAAGTCCTCGCTTGTGGTTGCGTGGTCGTAGAAGTAGATGAAGATGACCTCTTCCTTCTCCTCCATAAGGGCGAGAGAATCGGCATCAACATCGCGAACCCCGTTAGAGAGGTCGGTCGCCTTCTCAGCATAGTGGACAAAGTCACCAATGCCTCGGAGGCCTTCATATTCTACTCGCTCGCCACCCCGGAAGAAGAGAATGGTTGGATATCCACGGAGACGGGCATCCTTGCAAAGGCGCTTTTCTGCCTCACAGTTGACCTCACCAATGTTCAGCTTGCCCTTCATTTCTTTAGCAAGCTGCTGCCAGTTTGGCGCCATGGCTTGGCAGTGATGGCACCAGGGAGCATAGAACTTGATGAACCATGGTTCATGGGTCATTGTTACCATCGTCTGGAAACTTTCCGCCGTCAGGGGAACGGAAGCGCCGTTCGGGTTCGGAGTCTTGGTGGGCTTGGCCGGCTTCTCAGGCTCGACCTTCGCGGGAGGTTCGGCCTTGGGCTTCTCGGCCTTGAGAGATCCCAGCTCTTCGATCGCAGGAGCTGCAGGAGGTACAGGAGCTGCCGCCGCAGCACCAGCCTTGGCAGGCTCCCTGAGCTCTATCTGCGGTTGGGCATCGGGCTTTGGAACAGAAGCCAGCTTTGAATCATCGGCTGCCTTCGGACGAGCCGTGGCGAGGGGTTCGGGAAGCAGTAACGTGGCGGGTCTGGATCCGGGTCGCTCGCGCTCGAGCACGGGTTCGATGGCATCGGTCAGGAATTTCAAGCTCTTAACGCCTCTGTAGCTCTCGTTCTTCACACCGTCTATGAATAGCATCGATGTTGGGTAGGACTGGACCCCGTTCCCGGCGCATAGATCGTAAAACGCAACACAATTTATCATTGCAAAGCGCCAGTCATAGTATTCTTCGAACGTTTTGCCGGGACCGGGCGCCGGATCGGTGTAGTAGAACTCGTACAACGTTCGATAGTTTGGTGCAAAATCCTGGCAATGTGGGCAGTATGGACTGCGGCATGTCAGCAAGACTTCGTGATCGATTTAGGCATGGCCGAGAGGCAGAAACACACCTGTAGTGCTTGACCAGCATGTATTTCGACTTCTTGATCTCTGTCTCGAAGTTGTCGGGGGTGAGTTCGAGCATCGGAGGGACCTTGATACCATCGAAGGTGGTCGTCTCCAGGGACTTGTCCTCTGGTATTTCATCATCTTCAAAATCGTCTTCGGCGGCAACCCGGGCAGAAGCCCCGAGGAGCAAGCCCCAGGCAAGGGAGGAGAGCCTCATGGCTTATACGCCCCAAGAGTTACGATGTCGTCGAAGGTTGGACTGCGTCGGGTGGATGATCGGGTGATGGGTGGATGATGACAGCGGCGAGGGTGTCGACTGTGATGGTGCCGGAGCACGCCTGCGTCTGTCGCGAATCTTGTCCGGCAGCCGTGTCACCTAGACATCGGGCGTCCTACAATTGGAATGGACCCAGACAATCGGGTATGTTGTACGGCCCAAGACAAAGACGATTATAGTAGCGTGAGGCACAGGCAAGAGTGGCGATCAACGCGGAAGGGATTTGTCCGCCTGATACCAAAGAAAGGGGCGTGCGATAGAGCGTCGGAGGCCGGTACAATCGCTCGGGAAGACAACAAGAAAACGCAGGGCGATAGCCGATGCAAAGGAAAAAGGTGATGTGGCGCGAACGACGATGATTTGCAACGCAAGGCAGTGAGTGAGTGGAGGAAGCGAGGCTAAGAAGTGGTTTGTTGAACAAGGAGGTGCAAGCGCAATTGCAGGTGCAACTGGCGAATGTGGAAATGCGCCATGTCACACGAGTGCCAGATTGCCCCAAGCCAAGCGCCGTCTCGACCTTGCTCTGACTGCGTTACGCATACTCGACTGCCAGCCTGCCAGCCTGACCAGCCAACTGTGATTGGACAGTACACTCTGGTCTGGGCTGGGCCAGCCGGGGGGCTCAAGACCTTCCTGGGAAGCCAGGCACGCCAGGGCCCTGGTGGGTTGCGGGTCTTGCCCCTGCCCCGATTTTAGTGGCTTCCGCCCACCCCTAGGCCGTTGGTCCCTGGAGGTTTATGCCCCGTAGTCCTAGTCTAGGCCGTCCAAACGACAGGAGCCACCTGGATCTACAGTAGGCGAGCCTTCCCTGGGCCAGCTTCACAGTCTGAAATGGAAGCTCTAAATAGGTGTAGATACTGGCTGTGAATAGCTGAATACTCAAGAGGAACAGGAACCACTCGACACTCCCTTGACTAGTTCTATGTCACTCGTCAACTCCAAACCAGGACCTTTCCTTGGTTTGGTGGCGGCATCCAGTCCCGATACGAGCTGCATGGACACGAGGACCAAGGACGGGAACCAGGATCGTGGACTGCTAATTATTGAAGTCGTAGGCGGAAAACATGGAGCCTTTTGCCAAGCGACGTCGTCTGAGTGTTGACGTTGACAACGACCGGCCAGATTCAGGTCCTACGACAAGACCAGGTCAACTGACTCCTCGCTCACTCAACCACCCTGTCAGCCCTCCTAGGAAGCGAAGCCGTCACCAAGCAATCCAGCCTGAGAGCGACGAACAAAAAGAGCAACACCAAACCAAGCCTGCAAATTCCAAACCTACAGATGGCTCATTGCCAACCAGTGGGGCGAATGAGACCTTCAGCTCACCCTTCCAGCTCACCTGGATCCGAGACCTTCCTGACGCTGCCAACACTGACGCCGTCACACTGCGAGACATCCTGGGTGACCCCTTGATCGCGGAATGCTGGGAGTTTAACTACCTGCATGACGTTGATTTCCTAGTCTCTCACTTTGACGAGGACATCAGGCACTTGGTGCAGATCCATGTTGTCCACGGCTTTTGGAAGAAAGAGGACACCAGTCGCCTGATGCTTCTGGTCAGTATCTTCCTTCCTCCGCCCGACTTGCCTAATGGTCTTGACGGCATCATCGTGCTTCAAGCTGGACCTGTGTTTGCTGACAGAAACCCCAGGAGCAAGCTGAAAGACACAAGAATGTGACGCTCCATTGCGCCTTTATGCCTGAGATGTTCGGCACGCATCATTCTAAGATGCTAATTCTCATCCGCCATGACGAAACCGCACAGGTCGTCATTCACACCGCAAACATGATAGCGAGAGACTGGACCAACATGACCCAGGCGGTTTGGCGAAGCCCACTGCTCCCACTCCACAAGGAAACACGGCCTCGCGGCAGGGGAGGTAGTTTGACCGCATTCGGCAGCGGCGAGAAGTTCAAGATAAATCTCCTGAACTACCTCAGAGCATACAATCAACGGAGACCTGTCTGCAAGACCTTGGTTGAGACTCTTGAAAGGCATGATTTTTCTGCAATCAGAGCTGCCCTGATTGCATCTGTTCCTGGGCGCCACCTTATTCATGACGACACTGAGACGAGATGGGGCTGGGCAGGCTTGAAGCAGGCGCTGAAAAATGTGCCGGTGCAAGAAGGCGAGTCTGACATTGTCATTCAGATTTCGAGCATTGCCACTCTTGGACCAACTGACAATTGGATTCGGCGAAGCCTGTTCGACTCACTCAAGGCCTCGAGAAACGCCACCCAGAAACAGCCCAACTTCAAGGTCGTATTTCCAACCCCTGATGAGATCCGGCGAAGCCTGGACGGGTATGAGAGTGGTGGATCCATACACACGAAGATTCAGTCAGCGCAGCAGGCCAAGCAGCTTTTGTACTTGAAGCCCATGTTTTGTCACTGGGCGAATGATGCCCCACGGGGACGGGAACTCGAATCCGGCCGCTCACATGAAGAAGCAGGCCGCAAGCGCGCAGCGCCCCACATAAAGACCTACATTCGCTACGGTGAGAAGTCGATCGACTGGGCGCTGACCACGTCGGCAAACCTGTCCAAGCAAGCTTGGGGGGAAGCGGCCAACTCATCTGGTGAGGTGCGCATCGCGTCGTGGGAGATAGGCGTGCTGGTCTGGCCGGCACTCTTCTCGGAAAAGGCGAGGATGGTCGGCACATTTCAAAAGGACGGCCCTGAGGCGGGCCCCGAGATACCGACCGTGGGCCTTCGTATCCCGTACAACCACCCCCTACAGGCTTATGGTGCAGATGAGAAACCATGGGTCGCCACGGCGAGCTACCACGAACCTGACTGGCAAGGTCGGATGTGGCGGGCGTAGTGGTGGGTTTTTGATGGCCTCACGTCCTTCTAATGTTGGGGATACGCGAAAATCGCTGAGAAAAAAAATACATTTCCGATGACAAATCGACTCACGATGTGTCATGACTTTCGAGTAGCTCTTGGCCGTATTTGTGTTTACCTAGTCAGGCCGTCTTCCCGCCCGTCTATCTGGCAGTGTGCGCTTGCGTGTGTATATATCTGTGTGTTCCGCCCTCTCGAATTGAACATCATGTGTGATCCACTCAGCCCAAAGTCCTTGCTTAGTTGCCAACGGCCTCTGGCACCTTGTTCTCGTCGTATCCGTACTGGGTCTTGAGCTTCTCGACGAGCGCGACGTACTGCTCCTTGGCGCCCTCCTGGGTGACGTCCTCGTCGACCTTCTTCTGCCACGCGTTCTTCTTGGCCTTGCCCTGTACGCCGGTGAAAACACATCATGTCAGCGTGAGTGAGCTACCTCGGGGTGGCGGAGCGATAACTCGTCCTTGGTCTTGCGACCGGGAGCAGGGAGGGGTCCACGGGCAAGACCGGGAGCCGTACCTTCAGGTCGAACATGCCGGGTGCAGGAGCGCTGGCGATGTCCTCGCCATTTGCGATCTTGAAGAGAGCTGCGCTGTTGTCAGGAGAAAGAACCAGGGGCAGGATGGTCCCACTTCCGTGGTTTGCGCCGGTGGACGTACCGTAGAGCTCCAGGAGCTCCTCGTTGGAGGGCTTGGAGGTGAGCTTCTTGGAGTCGGCGATGGCCTTGTCGAAACCTGAAGACATCTTGGGCGGGTTGTTTGTGGGATGTGTGGGGGGGGGGGAAGGGTAGATTTTGGCAGTGTTCAGAGGAATAGCGGATGAGTTTATGCTTTGCGATGCGCTGGTTCGAGATGTTGAGAGAAGGGGCAAAGTCGACGTCGAAGTTGTTGAGAGCTCTTCTGCCCTATGTGACAGGATCCGGGGGGCAGTTGGCGGGGCATTGATCACCTGGGCTCCAGCCCGCTGGGCATGTGTGTGGAGGGAGGGGTTCAACGTCGTGGTTCGCACGTCATTGGGCTTGACTTGCGGAGGCAGGGCCCACCCACTGCAGATGTCCACCCTAAGCCTCGGCAGCCTCCTTACCCCCTGGACTGTCAAGAGCCTCACATGATATTTACATCTCTATCCTTATTTTTTAATCTGTGCACGTAGTAATCCTCAGGAATACCAAAAGCATTTGGGATACTATCTCTAGGCTCTCATCATGATAATAATGTCCTCTAGTAGGCCTGTGGGTGCCGCCAACCCTCTTCCTCCCGTTTCCTGATATTGCTCAACCGGTGTGAGCCAGAGAATCCTTTCATATTCATCCAATGCATAACGAAGCTATGTTGGACAAGTACAGCTCATCTACACGCATGTTTAGTCCCAGGCTTGGCCCATCAGCTCACAACGCGCCAAGAAGAGAACTGGCACATATGTTAATAACCCCTGTTCTTTCTCGCATGACATATTGGCAACCTTTTGTCACGTCCACAGGATGGCATCCTCGGGAACTATCTCCAATGATACCACCCAGCATGCATGATCACTGCAGCTTTGTACGCAGCGCTGCTCTGTCCGTCTTCTTGTGTGCGGGTAGTCGGCCAGCATCAACACTGCGGCCTGACCCTGTAGGGTTGGAGCAAGTTGCCTATTCAAGTACATATTTCACATGTCTTGTGTTATGTGCTTCTAGGGTGCTCGCAACTCCTGCTCCGGGGTCGGTCCCCAATTGCGAATAACGGTACAAGGACAGAACTTGATACGTAGGACCCATTATATCGGATAAAATGCGATGGGACCATCTCTTTTATCCAATAGTGTAGTTCCTAGCCAGGTGATATGATACCCTCTGCGCTGCCCTTGCAGGTCTATTACTACATGCATCCGGTTTGATGGTCGCTGATAAGATGGGGGTGTCCCGGTCGTGTTTCGGGACCGAGCCGGCAGCTTAGCTAGGATCGGCACCCGCCCTGCAGGCGCAGCCACCAAGACGTGGACTAACAATTGGTTCCTGTTGCAAAAGGTTTGACGATAAAGTTCAGCAGTCGATATGAGCTGACCCAATATCGCGAACTGCCCTGACGCTGCTTTTGCGCTGCTTTTCCCATAACCCCGGTGCACTCGGGACAAATGAACGAGCCCACTGTATGGATACAGCACTTATCAGGTAGGTCTGGGAGCTGAGGACCACCGGCTAGCTGTTGATCAAGGCCCCCGGTCTGTTGCTAGCCCACTGTCTGAGCAACCTCGCCAGTCCGCCCCCTTCGTTCACTGATTCATCAACCATCACCAGCCGCTGGACAATTTTACTGTTCTCTTCTGTTGCCAATCAGTGCTACCGTTGCCTCCTGGCCCCATTTGTCATGGATTCGTCCCATCTCAGCACGGACGGACTACTAAAAAAGGTGGCAGGGTGCAGGTAACATCACCACCGGAATGTTTCTACTTCAGCTTCCCCAACACATCTCCGGCGTTTGAGTCTCACATCCGGACCCGTTGTCTCTCCTGTGTTGTCTTTCTGTCTGGCGATCCGTATCACTGTTTTGACTTCTTGATCCCCTTCAAAACCTTCTGTCCTTCTTTCCCATCCAGTCCAGCTAGATTCGAGTGAAAGGCTGAGCCCAACTGCCCAACATGGCCAAGACAGTCGTGATCCTGGGAGGATCGTACGGCGGCCTCCATGTTGCTCATTATGTCCTCAAGCAGAAGATTCCCGACGTCAAGGTTATCATTGTGTCAAAGGTATGAAGTTCGCGATATCTGTCCGTGTGTATTGAATGAGTCGCACGCTTGTGTGGCCGTCAAGAGCACGAGGCGCAAACCCAGCGCCTTACACACGTCTTCCGGGGCCTTTTCAACTGACAGACAATCCATACGAACAGAGCTCGCACTTTTACTGGAACATGGCTTCCGTCCGCGCCATCGTCCCAGACCAAATCACAGATGACCAGCTCTTCCAGCCGCTCTCCGCCGCGCTCGAGCGGTACCCCAAGGACAGCTACGAGATCATCATCGGCGCAGCCGGCAAGGTCGACACCGTTTCCAAGACGGTCCTGGTGTCGCTCCCGGGCTCCTCGCGGTCCCTGAGCTACGACCAGCTGGTGGTCGCGACCGGCTCGCGGTCCACCACGTCCACCGTGCCCTGGAAGATCCTGGACAGCTACGACGAGACGGTTTCGAACCTGGACTCGACAAGGGAGCGCGTTAAGGAGGCCAAGCACATCGTCGTCGCTGGCGCCGGCGCGACCGGCATTGAGGTCGCGGGCGAGCTCGGGTGCGAGTACGGCAAGAACAAGGAGGTCCACCTGCTCTCGGGCGGGCCCTCGCTGCTCGACGGCGACTCGGTCGGCCCGGCCGCGCTGGCCGAGCTGAAGAAGCTGCACGTCAACGTCAAGTTCGACGCGCGCGTCGCCGGCAGCAAGGAGCTCCCCGACGGCAAGACCGAGGTCGCCCTGCAGAGCGGCGAGACCATCATCACGGACCTCTACCTGCCGACGATGGGCATGCGCGCCAACAGCGAGATGATGGACCAGCAATACCTGACGGATAAGGGGTATGTGGGCGTGGATGACCAGTACCGGGTGAAGGGCCTGGAGAAGGATGGGGTCTGGGCCCTCGGGGACGTCGTCAGCGTGCCGAGGGGTGTGTTCCTCTTCACACAGAAACAGGTGAGTTCCCTCTGAGACCGCTGGATTGCTCAATTGGGCCGTGACTGATACTTGGGCAACACACAGGCTGCGGGCGTGGGAAAGAACGTCGAACTTGCTCTTCAGGGCAAGGACCCGCAGAATGTGAAGCTAATGCCGGTAGATATCATGGCGTGCGCCGTGGGCAGGAATAGAGGCGCTGGCAGGATGGGACCTGTCAAGATGCTTTCCGTTATGGTGTGGTTGGCAAAGGGGAAGACATTGGGCATCCAGCGGATGCCTGGTTATATCAACGGCAGCGTAGCCTAAGTGGATTTATATTTTTGTACAGATTATGATCTTTGTCTTCGTTGCGATGGGGGCCCGTTTGGTAAGATGGTAATTGGAGGACGAAGTATGTTCCTCCTTCACAATAATAATTGACGTGCGGCCATAACTGATCCGACGTCCACGGGTATCGACTGCAGTCTCTACCATTGTCTTTTGCTGCTCATAGGTAGCATTGAAGGCGCTGTCCATCTCCAATCATCGATTCGCCTTCTCATCCTCAATCTCTCGCCGCAGCTGCTCCAGCACTTGCTCTCGAGACCTCAGATGCGTCTCCAGACCCTCAACCTGCTCCTTTACCGTCTGCAGATCGTCCTGGATGCCTTTGAGACTGCCGCCACCGCCTCCTTTACTTGCGCCTTCCTCAAGATCCCGCAGCTGCTTCCGTTTGTATTCCAGGAGCTGCTCCAGCTCCCTCTTGACCAGCGCGGGTTTGCTCTCCCTCTTCCCGCTGGACCTTATCTCAGCCGATGACTCGACCTTCTCGATCTTGGCCTCCAAGTCCGCCAGCTGCTTCTTCAGCCTGACCTCCTCCCAGTCGTCGGTCTTCTCGGTCGAGAAGTCCGTGCCGGCGCTCTTGAAGCCGCTGCGCCCCAGCCGCGTCAGGTACTGGTCGCCGAACTTGGCCTTGCGGCCCGTGGCCGTCTCGTTATCGGCCTTGACAGCCCACCGGCTCTGTGCGGCGGTGCGCTGGTTGTCGATCTGGTAGTCAATCTGGTTGCGCTCGAAGGACGAGCGCAGGGAGGCGGGCACTGTGCGCGGGATTCGGTAGCCCTCGTGGCGGTAGTTGAGCATGTGCAGGAAGGCTACACACGCATCTTTGTTGACGGAAGAGGCGGCGGAGGGGTTGATTAGGTTCCACGCGGAACGGATATCGGTGTCCGGGACGTCGAGGCTTTCGTAGAGGTCTTGCAAGGCGCCGACTGTTTGAAAGCAACCACGTATTAGTATTCTTGTCCTTCGTGCATCCAGGGGCGGAGTGGATGGTCATGGTTGCTCACAGGATATCTCCCCTCGCATGTCCCGGTTCTCTTGGTATATCTGCTCGTACTTGGACTTGTCTGCAGGGCCAATGTACCAATCGAAGCCGTCTTTGAGGCCTAGCTCGTCATCGTCCTCGACTTGTTCAAACTGGGCTGCCTTCCCTGTGAGGGCACGGTTGGCTTGGACGAGGTGTGCTTTCGACTCGGGGACCATCCAATCTGGTAGTGTGGCGGGAACGTCCATGTATTCCTATGAGCATTGTCAGCAAACTCGGTTTGCCCCAATGTTCGCTCCAGAACCCAACACGCACGCCGTTGAGGATATCGAATATCAGCCGCATGCCGACGCAGAACTCCTCAAAGTCCAGGTTGCCATCGTTGTCGACATCCGCAAGGTCCCACACCCGCTCGAGCTGCGTGTCATTGAGGCCGCTGTTCTTTAGTACGGGTGCTGCTTGCTCTCCAGTGAGGAATTGGCCGCCGCCAGTCCGTGCTGAGAAGATGTTCCAGTATGTTTCGATTTCCTGAGCTTCTATGCGAGGCGCCATGTTCGGGGGCCAGTCGCCGAAGGGCGTGGATAGTTCGGCGTTTGTTGGTGCGGGTGTCCGTTCGGCAGAGTTGCGACGTCTCGAGACGGGATTCGCCAAGTACGAGTGTGGGTGTGGTATTTAGAGCGGAAACTGGGGGAGCATTAGGGGTATGGATTCAATAATGGATTGGGATCGATGGCCTCTCACGAAGTGAGGTCTGGATATCACAGGGTCAGGCTTCGGTTCAGGGGAGAGTGATGCTATTACATTGGGTAGAGTGGGCACTGACTGGCACAAGCTTGGGAGCACAAGTGGATGCAGTCTCTCATTGCATCAAGTGGGTCCGTGCCCAGCAGCAGGGGTTTGAAGTGCCAACAACGTCGAGCTTCTAAGCTAAAGCATGACTGACTGCCTGCCCTTGCCCTGTCACCATCATCATCGCCTAACATCAACAGCAAATTAAGCTACTCATATCGTCGAAGATGTGTCGTATGTTATAATACATTGCTTTTTTTGTCTGAACTCCGCTCAAGAAAAATTAAGTGCCTTTCTGTCAAGGTCTCTTATCTCCCTGTCTGCCTCTCCGGCTGCAGAAAATATCGCTTTCGCTTCCCGGATGCTTTGAGAGATCTTCAAGGATGGCTTGCCAAACTGCCATCGAAGAAGCTCTTCAGACCTTTGTCCAAACATCTCCAGAATTCCAGCCTATATCCTGACGACTTAGTCCAGGAAAAAGAACCAAGCCTTGCCTGATCTGTCTTCATCCAATTCTGACCCTCGTGCACAATCTCTCACTGGCCTTCATCTTGCTGGCTGATATGACCTGAAAAGAAGCTAAGACATGACAGTGTGTCTTGAAAGGCTCACCGTGACGAAGGGAATACCTTGAATCAAGACATTGGATTTTTTTGGTCGCTTTTTTGACACAAATGAAAGTCTTCTTCTCTGTCCCCATTTCACGAGATGAATGGAGTTTGAGGAGGCTTCTGCATTTGATTCCCTCTCGCCACCTTCAGCACAGCTCGAAGATGAGGGTGAAAAGTGAAGTAGTTCGTCAGCTGTCCACACTGAATTGTGAACTCAGTCTAACGCTTCTTCTCATTAGTGCCGGTAGCAGACCTGTTTATCTTGCGCGCCGTCTCCATCGCCGCCTGCTGGAGCTGCGGGTCGATCTGCTCACGGATCCTCGTGAACGTGCTGAAAGTCACGTCGATTGGTCCATCACCGCCAAACACCGGCTTGACCGAGACCTTGGCAGGTTCTGGCTGACTCTCTTGAGAATCGGCGGTCCATTGACTGATTGCCAACTCCTTCCAACTGCCTGCCTCTTTCGGGGGAGCTAGAGGGCTCTCAGAGGCCCTCGACTTCTTTCCTGCAGGCCGTTGGCCAGGAGTCGATGGTGCTTCGGCCCGGCGCTTTGCTGACCGAGGAGAGGCTGTACTGGGTCGTTGATCTGTAGAAGATGCGTCAACACGTCGAGGTCCTGGTCGTACCATCTCACCCTGGGCACCATGAACGACTCCAGGCGGAGTGGAAAAGGGCAGCATCTGTGGAGGAACTGGAAAAGCGGCACCTTGCGGTAAACCCAAGAAAGGGTAAGGTACGGGCGCCTGCTGCTGGAACATGTTGTAAGACGACCCAGGGCCGTAGGCCATGGCGGAAAGTGGGCTCGTCGCCATCATAGGAGAAGAAACGCTGGTTTGCGGATGACTGGTCGAAACAAACCGAGATCGCTGAGGCGCGGTTGGCGATTGACCTGGCACCATGCCTGTCGGAGCGTTGGGTGACGAGTCTAACATGCCTTGGCGGCCGGTACCGTCGTGTCGGAATCTGCCTGCCACACTGAGATCGCTCCGTACGGGGACGCCTCGAGTTGGGGAGGAAGAAACGCGTGCAAAGTCCATAGATACGGTCGTGCCTGAGCTGCTCGATTGGGAAGTTGGCGAAGAAGTCTTCATGGTCCCATAGGAGCCAGTTGGACGAGATGGAGGATACGCAACCTGCGGCACCAGCGGCATTCCACCAGCAGTGACGGGGATCATTCCTTGCTGAGCCAGTGCCATTCGAGGGTGGGACGGTGTGAAACGGCCCCGAGCATGTTGCATACTTGGTGCTCCCCGAGAAGGAGAAGTGTGGAAGGCAGGGTCGGGTAAGCCCGCAACAGATCCCATCATTGGTGTGACTGGCATTCCCGAGACTTCAGGCCGGTCCGTTGGTCTGCCTGGCTGCGTGCCATATGGGGCGAAAGATATATCGAGGTACCTGTATTGCTCAGCACCAGAAGAGGGAATAGGAGGAACCAAGTGCCGATCGCCAGCACTCATCTTCTCAGCAAGGTTTGAAGTTGCTCCGGGCTTTCCGCCAGTCACGGGCCGAACGTTTTGAACCCCGGATTGGCCCCCGGTATGTCCTACTACCTCAGCAGCAGTATTCACGGATCTGCCTGCTCCAGGTTCTACAAGACTGCCCCTTCCGGCACTTCTGGACAAGCTGGAAGACTTTTGTTTACTAGCAGCTGGGCCGTCAGTGGAGGCGCTCTGCTTAGGCACGGCCATAGCGGTATTGCCAGCAAAGGCACTCTCGTCGGGGCGTTTACCGGCCGCAGAGGTTTCGTTCGTCTTTTTGGCAGGTGCCCGCTTCTTGGTTGGAGTAGAAGTCGCAGACACTCCCATCTTCGCCTGGCTGGCGCCTTGCTTCTTGCCAGCAGGGGTAGAGCCCTTTTTGGGCGGCTTCTTCTTCTTCTTCGGTGCGTCACCGTAATCGTCATCTTCTGGATCATCCTTCTCTTGTGGAAAGTCGTCAAGTTCGGGGTCTTCTTCGTCAGTCGAGGAGTCGGCATTTACAGCAGGCTGCTTCCGCTTGACCCCAGATGTCGCAGAATGGGGGATTGCGAGTGTCGAGACCCCAGCATTCGGCATTGGGGCGGTGGCAAGAACTATGCTTCGTCCCTCAGCCTCAGCCGCCCTTCTGTCCGATCTCGCCTTGTCCTTGAGGACACGCTCCGCCCTCTCTGGGTTGTCATCCAGGATCGCCTTGGTGACGTCCTTACACGTTCGGTTCCTGTTGAGGCAACTCCTGCAAGGCCGACCTCTATCGCACCGGGACCTAGTCTGGAAGCAGGTGTAGCACTTTGGAAACTTCTCGATTTCGATGCCGTTGTCGGCGAACTTGCCGGCTTCGGCTGGGCCCTGCGTACTGGGCACCGTGGCATCGTGAGCTGCTTCACCAGTGGTCAGCTCCGCGCTAGATGTGTCTGCCATTGTCTGTCCGGCGGCAATCTGCGGCATTTCGGTGGACTGAGGGATCGTGAGGCTAGCCTTGGAACCCGAGGGACTCCTGGCCCGACCTTGGAGCGCCTGGCCGCTGCTTGCAACATGGCTGTTGTTATCGTGGCTGGCAAGATCAAAGGCTGGGGCTGCTTCGACCGCCTCTTGTGCGATGCCTTCACGAAGTTGAAGCCAAGGCGGCGCCAACGACGGCGGAGCGAGCTGCTGTGGAGTGTACCCTTCATTGATGTTAATGTGGCCGAGTTCAAGCAGCCGGTCTGGGATACCATTGTCGAATCGAGGCATATAAGGGCAGTGTTGCATGATTGAGCTCGTGTTGAACAGCAAGGCGCCATTGTCGCTTATATCGCCGAGGGTGCCGAGCGCCATATTCCCGCCAGCTCCTTGGATATCATGATTCAACTGGTAGATGTTGCTGTCGAGACGGCCATCTCCCTCTCCTTGGCCGAGAGTTTCCACCTCTTTCTCGTCTGCCCTGGGGTACGCAAGGATCTCGGCATTCGCACCAGTCAGATCGAACTCGTCATACCTGAGCCCACCATAGGCACCCTCGGAAATGTAGCCGAAAGGGCTATCATCCGTGTCATCCAGATTGATGCGGCGACCGTTGATACGCTCTGCAGAGGCGTGGAACTCCTCATATTCATGGTCTCCTGGCTTCTCATTTGGCGCCGGGCTCTGAGGAAGAGCATCCATAAGCCATTCGCGCCGCACAGGGTTCTGATCAAGCCGTGGAAGTGGCCCTGACCATGCAAGCTCGTTGCCACGGTAAAGTGCCTTCTCGACTTCCGCAGTCGAGAATACAAAGTCGTTATCCTCGTCGAATATACCTGGGATCTCACGGAAGTCGTTTCCTCTGCCAAACCATTGGCTGAAGCGGTCGGCATACTCCTGGAGTCCGACGAAGGTTAGGAAGCTGCGGCCACTCGAGATGTCCTCCCTCGAGAAGCTGTCAGTGATGAGTTCCACCAAAGCTGGCCGAGTTCCGAGTTCGGGTCGCTCTTCTTTCTCTGCAATGCCTGGTTGATCGACTACTGTCTGAGGGTCAAGCTGACCGTCGTTTCCTTCGCTGTCGGCCTGCGCGCTTTGTGCTGTGCTAAATGCGTAGACCTCTGGCTCGAGAAAGAGCTCGACCTCGGGCTCGTTCCAAATGTCACTGATTCCTTCGAGCGGGTCGTTCCCACCGTCGATGATCATTTTGAAGGCGTCATCCCCAAGGACTGGTCGATGGATATCTGTTTCAGGCGGTGGCTGGTTGGCTTCATCCTGCACGGAGTCGCGGCGAAAGAGGTCTTTAGCAGCAGGGTAGATGGTTTCGTCTTGGCTTGAGCCGCTCTCCCACATCGTCTTCTCATGCACGTACGTGTTGACGAACTTGATTACGTCGTGTAGGGTGAGACCCAGCAGATTCGCAGCGGCTGTGATTCCATCGGCGTGGTCGTTGGCCAGGTCGTAGATAATGGCCCACTGGACGTTGTCACTGAGAGTGGACCAGTCCTGGAATGATAAACGCCTTGTCAGTTTCTTGCTTCCAATAATATACAGAAATGGTCGGGGGCACAGGGAAAAGGTTGAAGAGGCCAGCGGGCAGTCGAAGATGAGAATTGCTGGGATGCTTTTACCTGGTATTTTGAGGACAGTGGGGGATGAAGCACAACGGGCTCATCGTCATCACTCTCGAAATTGGCTAGATTTGCCTCGAATGCGTCGTCAAACTCGTCCCGATGCTCGACGGAATCAGCGATGGGCTCGGACAGGTCACGACGGACGGCAGTAGACTGGCGTCGCAGATGGGCGACGGTAGGACCAGGCGACTCTGCGATCTGGGCCTGACTACGCGACGGCGTGACGGGATCACCAAACGCATCTCTGGGCTCGCCCTGCTCCTTCCAGAGATTGTACTGGGACTCTCCAGGCGAGGGCTGGTCCAGCTCGAGCGTTTTCCAAGGCACGAACTTTGCGCGGTCCATGTTGAAGACGGGGTCCTCGTGGACGAAGATTGGCCGACCCGGGTCGATGGGCTCCAGATCGTCACGGTAGCGGAGGGGTCGTCTGATGCGGGAGGTATCACGGAGGGTCATGCGCTTTCTGGAGGTGGTGCTTGGATCGAGCGACGGTCTCCCGTCGTAGGAGCCGTCTGATTCGCCGCTGTCAAAAGCCATTCTGGTGGGCTGCGTTGTTATCTCGGGGTCGGGGTAGATAGCCAGGATGGGTGAGGCTGTCGAGTAGATTCTAAGAGATCGCGACCTTACCCCGATTCCTGGCCCAATGTTGCCTTGCGATACAAACCTGTCTTGTCGGGGAAGGTTACCGTGTCTCAAGGGAGCTGGGACCGATTAACGCGAGGGCAAGATGGGTTGATATCGGGTCAGGAAGTACCAAAGTGAGCTGGGACAGATCAGACTAGGAAACACCATTGATCTTTCCTTGCCCTCGAGGAAAGTCCTCTGCCTGTGTTAAGAGGACAACTCAGGACTGAGAGGAGGTTAGGGGGACGTATCAAAGTTTTGATCTTGGGAGGATTGTTGGGAGGTTGTTCACAACCACGATACGATAGGAGCGATTAGGCACAGCTTTGGCCCTGAATAAGGCAGTTCCTTCTTGACGCAGTTGAAAAGTCTAGGATGGATGCTCGATGTGCAAGGCAGTGAATATCAAGAGGCAGCTTTGTGCTGTGAGGGCGCCTTGGGTCACCCGATCGAGCTTTCAAAGCAACGCATTCCGCCTACAATCCTCTTGTCGCTGGGATTCAAGGTTGAATGTTCCAACATGTCCTTGGGGAATCCTGATGAACTTGGATGATCAGCAGACAAGAAAGACTTGTCTAATGGGCCTTCAAGGCCAATCTTTCAAGAAACCGTTCCTTTCCTTGGGTGCACTCGCTTCCTCTGCCACATACCTGCAGTGTTTCCCTCAAGTCCTTGGATGTTCTAACCCATCTGTCCCTTGAAGCCACACAAAGTAGGTTGTGTGCTCTATGTCTTCTTGGATGGACACTCAGGAAATTGTGTCCAGATGTCCAGTACCCTCCTAGTGAAGCCACGCTGTATGCAGTAGCATTCAAACAGAGGTTCCTGACACAAAGACTTGGATCACGGTTTATGAGTGACACCTCCATGTCATGACTATGAAGTGATTGGAGAGCAGATGATTAAAGCGCGTGTTCAATTATGTGATCCTGTGAGGCAGCCCTTTTGGTGTGCAGCCCGTTGACTAGAGATATCTAGCCGTATTCTGATATCGTGCATCCCATGCATATTAAACCTCTATTTGTGTCAACCTCGCTTTGCTTTGGTCCGTACGTCAATGGCCTCTCTTCTCCTTGGGAAGCCCAATGCGAAAATGGGGTATCAAAACCGTTTCCAGCCAACGCCTAACAACCCAAGAACTCCATCAGTTGTGATCAGAGCGAAGACAAAGCAGGCATCCCTGACCACATGCATCCCCTCCATCTTTGTGAGGCATCCAAGCCTCGACCTATGCGTGCCATTTAGGCAAAGTCGAACAATTATTCCATGTATGAACCGTCAAGAGCCACTTCCAGCCTAATCTTGCCTGTAGGGGATGAAAGCAGCCCTGTCCTCATAGCGATCACTGTCCATCAAAAAGTCTCCCTGGCCGTCCTCCTCGTCCATAGTATCGTCGATGCCTCTCTTTCTAGATGCCACAGCCAGGTTTGTCGCCTCACCCAACACAGAAGGCACATGGGTAGTCGGTTGATACCCTGACAGCTGACTTCCCTTGCCGACCATTCTCTGCGCCTGGAGGATGTCTTCGAATGAGCGCAACAGGTACTTCATATCCTCGTCAAACGACGCGCAGAAGCGCTGGGCAGAGATGAACTGCACCGTGTTGACCATGTCGGTGCCGTAAATGGCCATGAGGTAGGCTGCCACCACCACTGCAGACCGCTCATTGCCCGTCTCGCAGAACACGAGGACCTTGCCCCGCGTGAACGTGGACGTGTTGATGGCCACATTACCGGCGGCATTAACAGCCTGTAGTTGGCTCTTATACACGCTCAGAAGGTGTTCATTAATCTTGGCGGTGATGAGAGGAAATTCGTGGATGAGCTGTGTCCGGTTGGCAATGTCCACGTACTCGGTCTGCAGGTTGAGCTCTGCGGAGGCCTTCTCTACGGCGAGGAGGCGCAAGTGCGACATTGAGGCGTCGCGGACGGCAAGAAGCATGGTGATTCCTTCCCTCTTGAGGAAGTCATGGTCTCGAGCCACAGAGAGGGGCCCAAGGTAGAGGAAGTCCAAGATGGGCTGGGCCTTGCGCCGGTCTTCATACCGCCACACATTCTTGTAGTTGTCGGTGGCTTGCTGGGCTTTTCCGCCGGTGATGATTTGAAGATCGTCGGAGGTGAGGTGACGAGGGTCCACAGAGCTGTATGATGGGGTCAGAGTGAGAGGTCTGTTGTTGTTGTCGCCCACAGAAGTGGGAATGTGGATGTATGGTGGGCTGGGAGGCCGGTTGGTGAAGGACGCGGTACGAACAACGCCGTCAGACAGCGAGTTTGGCGGCGGACGTTGATTCTGCGAAGACTGCATGATGGCAGACCTGCAGCTTAGGCGAAGGGGGCGACTTGAGCACCCCTGTCGATAAGGACGTGGTGAAGCGCGGCTTTGACGTTGATGAGGTAAGAAGTGAGAAGATGTCGCATTGGCTATCAGCAGCAAAGATACAGATGGGCAAGGTTTTATTTGGCCGGTGACTGATCCAAAAATGTCGTCATGGAGTGGTTGTCGGCGCCCAGTGGTGTGGATGGTGAAGAACAATACGACTGTGTCTTGGCTTGGGTTGTGTTCGAGAGCGAGGGATGAAGTGAGGTCGAGCTAGCTACTCGAGTGAGTCGTCGGCTGCTGCGGTCAGGCACCAGTACCTGCACTTGCACCTGCACCTGCCGCCGAGTCGCATTCCCTTAGCGTGGGGCGGGAGATCAGCCATTGGGGGCCCGGGCCTCTGGAGCCTGCCAGGGCCCCTTGTGCAAATCCTCGAGGGACCCCGAGGCGCCCTTTGTAGTCAATGGTTTGTACTTCCATTCTTACAACACAGCACGCCTAGTATAACTGCCTCCATGCTTGGCCACGGATAAGGCAGAAAGGTGAAATGAAACATCCTGGAATGATCAGAAGTGATAATTCGTTGATGAGTTCATATTACGTAGACAGGCCAAGTAATATACCTACGTAGTCTATCATAGTCTTCATGGCAGCCATGCATGTCTTCCGCTCCTCAGTCATCAATACATAACTTGCCCCCAAATTACGCCGGATCCGATGCTGACTTTGCCCGTCGATCACTTCCTGTACCCGAACCTGTTGGTGTCATCCCGCTGACGCTGCTTTCTCGAGCCAGGGGTGACAGGAATTCTGGCGTGACAGATCGAGACTCCACACCCGGCCTCTTCCCAGACTTGGAACCAGACGAAGAGAGGACCTTCTTCCTCTTCTGCGAGGCATCGGAGGACCTCCTACTGGCATTCCCTTCCTTGACCTCCAGCGTCGGGGTCGGGCTTCTGCTTGAATGGCCAGATATGCTGCCGCGGCGAACACTTCCGCTCCGTGACCGCTTTCCTTCCCGTTCGATCACCGAGAGCCTGCGATGATGTACCTTTTCTTGGTGCGAAAGCTGCGGTTTCTCGAAAATAGGTGCAGGCTTCGCCCACGGTGCCCACCATAGCCAGCCAAACTGCTCTTTCCGCAGGCGGCGCTCTCTCTCCTGGAGCTTGGCGCGGAACAGCGACCTACGCTCGTTCTCCCGGTCCCAGTATTCAGTCCTGTACAGTTCCCAATTCTCGCGGAACGTAGGCGAGAAGGGCTTCGCCAGTAGCAGAAGCTTAACGTAGTCTCCTCCGGGGGCAAGGTCCTCTTCACGCCCAGCCTTCTCCTCGTCGTTGGTGACGGATGGGAGATTTGGGTGCCCTTTGCCCGCGAGGTCCAGCTCCTTGTCCACTTCTCGAAGTATTGTCGGGTCGACGAATTGGTACGAGGACCCAGCGGTGTGGGAAAACAGACCATAGGTCAGGAACCAGCCCAGTGTCGACAGCGCTTCAGCGTACCAAGATCTTTTAACAATCACAAGCTTGAGATTGAAAGCCCTGATGCCCCTGTTGGTGATGGCAAACCACCTCCTTGGCCACCTGACCCCACGCTCCCATATGCCCGTAGCCCAGACCAGGCCAGCAGTAATGACGCCTCCCATAAAGCACAACTTCTCAATCATCTCGACGCCCCAGTAGACGGAGCCGCCGAGACCTCTGCCGTCCTCCCTCGGGGCGAAGAACAAGGCATAGCCGAAACCCACGACCCACACGCTAAGGATGGAGAGGAAGAAGGTATGGTGTCGCCTGCGGGCGCGCAGCTCGAGATATTGTGCTCGCAGTGAGGCCTCGAGGATGAGGAGGTTGAGATATATCATGGACGGGGAGGAGGGCGCATGGCTGAGGGGGTCGCCCGGCTTGCCACTGGAAGGGGTGACGCCAGATGTGCTGGCGACCTTCTCGGCAGCCTTCTCGGCGGGCGGGGCGGCAGTGCCCTTGACTATCGAGTCAAGGTCGTCAGGCATGGCCGCGATCTTCGACTGCGGCGGAGGTGTGGGACGGGGCGACGGAGGCGACGTGTCGCAAGGAAGGAGGTGAGGCGAGGCGAGGCGGTCAGACTAGAGGGCAGCTAGATGCACGCCGGACGGATTGGAGCTCTCTGTGTTCGGCCTGCACGTCCGCATGTGTATCCGTGTGACTGTGCGTGTGCACGAAAAACACACAGCCGGCTCTAGTGTGGCTCTTCTTGGTGGACTGTGGTGTTGGTCGATCATAGAATGGCGCGGCACTCACGCGCATCACAGCAGCAGCATCTGCAGGAGTGGGATGGCATTGGCGTTGACATGGCATGGCGTCGCCCCAGCC
Source organism: Diaporthe australafricana (assembly GCA_039880735.1). Taxonomy (NCBI): domain Eukaryota; kingdom Fungi; phylum Ascomycota; class Sordariomycetes; order Diaporthales; family Diaporthaceae; genus Diaporthe; species Diaporthe australafricana. Next base: position 8,665,773 of record JBCEDM010000001.1, read on the forward strand.
CAACAGCGGATAGAACCGAGCTTCATTCGGCCTGTCAGGTGGGCCTTGGCTTGGGAAGCCGCTCCCTGCCCCAAGCTCCTCTCTCTCGCACTGCATGGCCTAGGCCTTTAGTGGTCTTAGGCCCCCTCCAGGGGTCGACTGCGTCATCGGTTGGATGCAAATACGATCTGGAGTTAGCGGGAACAAGGCGCCGGAGACATGTCTTGCGCAGCCGGACTACGGGCGGATTTCGAAGGCCGACGCAGCAATTCCACGCCATAATGGATGCATGTCATGACGGCCATTGGTCGATGATTTGTGATCTATCTTCGGATTCGCAACGTGGTCCAGGCCTTGTTCCCAACCCGCAGGCGTTCGGTGGTGCCTGAGACCCGTTTGTTGCTCCTTAACTCCGTTCCGAGTGCAGGCCGTGATAGTCTATGTGGTCGGCAACGGGTTGAAAGGGAAATAGGACAGGTGGCTGACGACGTTCAAACACTCGCAGTGCTTCAAAGTCTGAATATTAATAAGAAGAGGTTTCGCCCCTTCTCTGCGTGACATGCGAGGGAGACATGTTGGTCACCAGAATTCGCTTTCATTTACTCATTGTCCCCGTATCCTTAATATCAAGATCGATTGCGACGAGACGCCCACTCGCATCCCACTTCGCCCGCTGCAGTAACAGCAACACCGCTTCTGTCCCCTGTCGCCGTGTTAGTCTCGCCACCATGTCTACCGCCGCACTTCCTCAACAACCTCAACATTTCCCTCATCCTGAAGCAGCCCCCACTGCCACCGACACCCATCCCTCTGATTCCGAAACATCATCGTCCTCTAGAGACTCCTCAAGATCAGGCTCAAGGTCTAGGACGCAGAAAGGACAGCGCGGTCTGCAACGAATGTCGACATACTTTCCCTTGGGTTACAAAGAGGCCGCCTATCAATGGGTATGTTATGACGTCGCATCTGCTTTTCTGCGCCCGCCACATAGCCAAATGCTGACCATGAACTCTTCGAATTAGTGGACAACCCTCTCACCTGCCGCATCCGAGCGCAATGTCCTGAATTATGTCCCATACCTCCGGGATGCCATCTCCGACTCCGCCTCGAACAATAACCTCGAAGGCGCTGTCTCCAAGTCCGACCCCTACGGCCCCAGGATATGGCGCTCCACCATGGTCGCCCTGTCGGGCAAGAACAGGAGTCTGAACGAATACTCGGTCGAACGTGTCGACGAACCAGCAGATGAGACACTCGTCATGCTCCACGGGTACGGCGCTGGTCTAGGCTTCTTCTACCAAAACTTTGAACCCATCACAAGGGTGAAAGGATGGAGACTGTACGCTCTTGACATGTTAGGCATGGGAAACTCCTCGCGGACTGCTTTTCGAATCAAGGCGAAGGACTCCGCAGAAAAAATCCAAGAGGCTGAGGGCTTCTTCGTCGACGCACTCGAGGAGTGGCGGAAGATCCGGAAGATCGAGAAGTTTACGCTTTTGGGCCACTCCCTCGGAGGATATCTGGCGACGGCATATGCGCTCAAGTACCCCGGTCACCTGAACAAGCTTATTCTGGCTTCACCCGTCGGGATTCCTGAGGACCCCAATGCGACAAGCGCTGAATTGCCTGAACCGCAGGACTCAACTCTGGCGCAAGAGTTCACACAGAGCCAGGAAAGTATTGTTCAGCAGGACAGCAACGCCAGGACCACCGATGTACGCGTCGGGGCCAACAAAACGAAGCAAGCGCCCAAGGTCCCACGGAGGCAGCTTCCTGGATGGCTCGTGTGGCTCTGGGACACCAACGCTGTCTCGCCCTTCAGCATCGTTCGTCTTGGTGGCCCCCTCGGCCCACGCTTCGTATCTGGCTGGACATCACGTCGTTTCAACCATCTACCTCCGGAGGAGGCTACTGCTCTGCACGAATACTCGTACAACTTGTTCCGACAGAAAGGCAGTGGCGAATTCGCTCTTACATACCTCCTCGCACCTGGTGCTTATGCGCGAAGCCCACTCATAAATCGCATAGACGAGGTTGGTCGTCAGATCCTCCAGCCTGCTATCGACAGCCAGCCAGAGAAGCGCGAGACCGGATTCCCCATCGTGCTGATGTACGGTGATGGAGACTGGATGGACGTGGCCGGCGGCTTTGCTGCAGAGGAGAAGATCAAGGCGCGAGCCGAGAAGGCTTTGATGGAGGGCACAGATCTGGAGAGGAAAGACGAGAACGGGAGCGCGCGGGTCATTGTCGTACGCAAAGCCGGCCATCACTTGTATCTGGACAACCCAGATGAGTTCAACAAGTACATTGTGAAAGAGCTGGAGGAGACAAAAGACTACAACCGGAGGAGGAGGTCGCAGGGTCTGTCTGTATAATCTCCTTTCGACTTTGGCAGCAATTCCAGACGGCGCATGGGTAATGGAGCGTGGTGAGAAGGGGTGGTTAGAGTCCTCCGCACATTTGCATTGGCTAGGCGTTAGGGCTTGAGACATTTCGAGACGAAGTGCAAGGTGAAGAGCAGTCGCTAATGGGTGTGGGACGGCGAGCCAGGCCGGCGAGCCGGGATAAACCAAAGACCTAGACACATCGAGTGCACTGTGTGATGGCAGCTCGCAGTATAGAAAGGGAACACTTCCGTAGAGTGCTACACCATGAGTGCAAAGAATTTTAATTCAGATATCGAAATCAACCAGTCTCAGCACAACCCACACAAGGACATACTCAAAATTCCGTCAGCTCACTGCCTGCCTATCTTGATCTCAATCAAGCAGCTATGTTGGTGGCCCCGTTGACATCGGCGCAGCCCCGAGGAGCTGAGTCACGGAAGGCAGTGTGGCCTTGAAAGGAACATCTGCCAAGTCACGGTGCCACGTGCCTCACAGATCTACCCTTCAATAGCAAGCAAGAGTACGCAACTTCATGTGGCCACTGGAAAGACCACGGGCCGCACGAGTTCGGACGGGAAAAGAAGGCCTGATCAAGGAATCCTCGAACCCCCCCAGCCGTCGGGCGGGCCGGATCTCGCCATTTTGACATTTGAGAGCTGACCGAGGCCCCCGGAATAGCGAGGTGATATCGCACTCTGGTGAGTATTGTTTGTTACCTCTTGTGTCGTTCCACTATGACGCTTGCCCAAGGGCAGACGTGAGGACACCTGCTTGTTGCAGTCAAAAATGTGCGGTCAGCGTGTGTGTTTTGCTGTGAATTATGCAACCCCGTGGCAAGAGAGGCACGAAATGGGCACAAGGTGCATGAGGGTGAGGCTACTGTAATGTGTAATCTAGTACAGATATACTGCACGAAGGACAGGAACAACCTGTATTACTGCTTCGGAAAAGCCACTAGTGATATCGGGAGTAATATTACGTACAAGCACTCGGAAAAACTTAGGCCAGGGACGAATGGGTGTGATCTGAAGATGGTATTATCAATTTCATTAGACTGTAGCTTTTGTGCTCAATGATGGATCCTCCGAGCACGTCTCAACAAATGGTATCCTGGGAAAGCCTCATCAAAAACGAGTGCGCTCTTGCGCGGCCTGCACACTGATTTCATCAGCGCACCGGCACCGAGAATGGTGGCTCTTCAACTGCTATATACACAAGAAATGACCCAGAAAAGAGTTTTACCCAGATAACTCCATGCGTCTATTCATCATCACTCCACGTTCTGGTCATGTTCTCTCCCTCACTTTGACCCTCCCATGTCTTCCATTGACTCCCTGAATATGCTCTTCCGGCTAGGAGCCGGACTGTTACTCGACCGGGGACCTGGCGGACCTGGCGGCCCTGACGGCGGGTTCAGCGGACTTACCGGCCCGCTGCCGCTCTTCGCGCTGACATAGTCCTCCCCGTCGGCCTCGCCGCCCGTCGGCGGACTTATCACAGCAGGGGGCGTGCTGGCTGCCGGGTTACTGCGGAGGGGCTCGAGTGATCCCTCCTCCATTATCGGCGGGCTTGCAACACGGCCCATCTGCTGAGGCGCCAAGCGCGGCGAGCCGACGAGCGTTCCGTCCATCGTGCTGACCGTGGCTGGGTCGCTGATGTTCCTCAAGTGGGAACGTTCCCGCTCGCTAAACGCTGATACCCCTGATTCGCCCCGCGGAGACTCGGCGGCGTTGTTGTTATTTGAGGTGGGTGTCGGAAGGGGCTTTCCGGCGGTGGGGGTGTGGTCACTGTCATAGGGAGAGGTGGCTGGCAGTGCGGGCGAGTCCGGGCGTACCTGCTGCTCGGGATTCAAAGAAGATGCTGGGGGAGGGCTCCTCGATGTGGGCCCAGCAAACATGGCGCCTCCTGCGGCGGAGTTGCTGCTGACCATGCTTGCGTGGTCTGTCGCCGCTATGGACGAATAGGCGAAGGATGGGTTGCCCAGCGGGCTGTTACTGCCGCCAACCGAGCCGAAGTGCGTGTGCTTGCTGATGATATCGATGGGGGTCAGAGCCGTGTCCGAGAGCTCGGCGCGTGGTGAGGTGTCTGCGAAGGATCAGTACCGAGAATCGGGATGGGAGTTAAGCTCTGATGGAAGGAGTGGCGTACCCATCAGCTCGGCGACTTGGGTGTCGTCCATCTCATGGCGCATGGCCAGCTGCTGTTGAAGATGCTGTTGTTGCGGATGAGGGGCGGTATATAACGCAGTACGCTCCGGGTCTGGGCTCCGGGTCATGTCATCGCTGGTGGTGACCGTGGGTGCCTTCGTATCTGTAGGCTGGCCGCGGATCCAAGACATGATGCGGTGGCCGTTCTCATCAGTCATTTCGCTCATGCCGCCGTTCTTCTTGAGGTACTTGCGGCGGCGCCAGAACAATATGCCAAGGACGATAGACGTGATAAAGATCAGACCAAGAATGACACCAAGCAGCGGGGGCAAGAAGCCTGGCACACCACCGCCGCCCGATTGGGCACTGTAGGTGGCCAGAGGTGACCCGCTTGTGGCAGCCGGGGCGTACGGGTAGTATGTCGTGAGTTTCGAGGTGGGATATGGCGAAGCAAAGACGCTGGACAGCGCCGTAGTGGCCCAGCCTGATGGACCAGGAGTGACCTCAGTTGCACCGCCTCGCTCGTTGCCGCCGATCATTGCGTAAATCATCTCCGGGACGTGATAGTCAGACCAGAGGCTTGGATCGTACTTATCGATCCACTTTGACGAGCTCAGGTTGAACAATTGGACGATCCCACCGTTCACGCAGGAGGTGGTTGTGCCGGCCTGCGCCGGGTAGCCGCCAATGACCATCATTTGATCCGGATACGGCATGAAACACTTGTGGCCTGCACGCCCATAGCCAGATCGTCCAGAAGCAACCTTCATCCACATGAAGGAAGGCAGTGATAGGATCCAGACATCGTCTTTGAAGTCTGATGCATCGGTATAATGGAGGCCGTCGTATCCGCCGTAGTAGTAGATGTTGAAACTGGAGTAATCCTGAGCTGGCTGCATGACGGCACAGCCCCTGGCGAGCTGGGAAGGCCCGCCAACCGTGGGCTGTGTGTACCACTTATCACTTGCAATATCGTATATATCGATGTTGGACATGAACGAGGGGCTTACTTTCTCCTGCTGCAGCATCAGTATGACACACCTCAAGATGCCTGGATACGCAGTGGACTTACACTGCCGGTTTGATTGTCGGAAGAGTGGGCAGCATTGACAAATTCAGGGTAAATTACTCCTCCAACAGAAACCAAAATCCCTTGCGCGCCGACTGGAACCCAAATAAGTTCCGGATTCGCGCGCCCTTCAATCTCGCTGGGCAAGGTTACGTTACTCCATTTCTGTTCGTTCTGCGTCGACATGTCGAGGGTGATCAGGGTGTTGGAGACGTTGATCGCCGTCAACGAGTCGTTGTATCCGGGATAATAAACAGGACCCCACTCGGGGGCACGAAGCCCAGAGAAGTAGAATGCCTTGTTTTCAGATGGTGCGTTGGCAGCGCCCCCGAAGGCGAGGTACCGGGTCAAGTCGTCCGGCAGGTCGGTGCTCCTGTAGCCTGGGGTGACCTGCTTGTCGACACCATAGCTGGATTGCTGATACTCCATGACTTCATTCGCGTCAGGATCGGAATAAACGTCCGTTTGCCTGAGCAGTCCACCATACAGAAAGAACTGGTGATCATTCGCGAGGAGTGCTCCATCGAAATAGTTCGGCGCGAGATTGGTCGCAGCGCCTACGACCTTTGGGTTCTCGCGGAACACGGCGCTGATGTTTTGACTCATGTTGAAGGGCGTGCTGAGGTTCAAAGAGTAGACAATACCCAACGGATTATCTATGAAGATCGTTAGGAAAATCAAATGGCCAACAAATGGCCCGACGTCAACCTACTATCTTGGGTTGCTGAGCCATAAGAGCCGTCAGCCATGCCTGGAATCCAACTCAGGTACCCGCCATCGATGTAAATTGTATCTTTTAGTATAGCGGCTACGTTTGTTAGTTCGTGATACCTCTCGAGTGGTGCCGGGACTTGCCTCTTGGTTGTTGCCACATGCACATGGTCGCGTTGACCTGATCACTCTGCCATCCGGACTGTTGGGCCATTGCTACGGACAAGAGGCCCGCAGCTATTGGCGACGACAGCATCTTTGCACCCAACATGCTGATCGGCCAAAAAGGAAGTAGAAACCACCAAGGCTTCAGATTTCTTTCCAAACGGGTCTCTGAGCGACAAGAACGGGAAAACGTCGTGTCTGCTGGAAAGGGCTTCTAGGCACACATCATCCCTGGGCGAATGCTGTGCTAGGAGGATCACAAGTTGACCATGTCCTCAAAGTTGAACAAAGACGAATCCGTTGCCTCGTCGGCTGTTGGAATGCGGAACCGGGAGCCGCCAAGTGCTGGTGTTGACGTTAGATACACAAAGAAAGATGAGGCACGCAGCCACAGACGGACAGTACGGAATCGACGAAAACCCGCATTTGGACGGGACCTGGAGCCAGTCTTTGTGTCGAGAAGGGATCAAGCCCTTGGAACCAATCGAGAGGAAGGATGCGAACGAAGGACAGGGCAGGGCTTACCAAACCATTCGGGTCTTCGCACACGCCCGAGGGGTAGGACGCACAGGTTCTAGATGCAGCAAGGACTTACAATTCTAGAGAACAAGAGTAATTTAGTGACATTCTGGGCTAGAAAATGGTGCAAGGCCGCATCCACGAGCTCCTAAGTCGTCTTCGCGGTCTCGATACCCGGGACGAGGAGAGAAGATGGGCCTGCCTCGCCGGTACACACGCTGCCCGGACACCACTTCAATGGACCCATGGACGATACTGGCCCCTCCTCAGCTGCACCGCATTCCCTCTCAAGATGGACCGTAAGCGGGAACGGCGCCATGGCCCGAACTGAGCCTCCACACTCGCCCAAGGTGGCGAAAGCGGGTCTGTTAGCCTTGGGGGAGTCTTGCATCCTGCATGCGCGAGAAAGACATGTCTTGCTGATTGGATGTGTGTGGGCCAGATGAGCAGTGAGGTTACACGCTCTTTGTTGGTGGATGGGCGAAGTGGTTTGCGGTTGGGTGCTGCGCCGCGGAGGGGCAGCAGAACACAGCATTAGTACCAATGTGGTCGAGGAAGAGGAAGGGCTCTGCGGCTGAAGACCGGTGCAGGGACATTCCCTCCTCTGCCCGGCCTGCCCGTCCAAAAAATGATCCCTGCTGGTGGAAAGGTACCGATGTGCCATGTCCCGCCGGCTCGGTCAGGACATATCAGGTGGTCATCTCTACTGCTCTTAGAGATTACCTCACGTTATCGAGCATGGCCTACTTTTGGTGGTGATATTCATCTTGGCTCGGAGTCGACCGATCCATTCACCTGTACCTTGCCGTGCACAATGAAGCAAGCGTCACGCATGCACGCCGACGTTCCTGCGTGCGGGAACTGCTTCCGTTTCTCAACGAACACAGAATAGCATGTCTAAAGCTCATGGCTCACAAGTCTGCAAGCAATCTAGCCCGTGTATCATCTCGCAAGGCTGCGGGTGAAGCAACAATTCGCCGCGAGTTCTCCATTGGGTGTAACCTATGGGGTGACCTCCTCAACACCTCGCTTGCGTCTGTTGCCCGTACTTAAGACATCTCGGGTGACGAAGGAAGCGAGGCGGCGCCAGAGGTAGCCCGAACTTTGCGTAGTGAGCGGACGATAGCAGGTGGCGATTGTCCACAATGAAGTGCCACGCAATCATGGACGGAAGAAGGGTTGACTCCAGATGTTTAGAAGCAAGATGGCCATGGCTTGACAGCCTGCTGGAGGCGTGTCCGCGAGATGATCTGGCAGAAGTGGACAGGCGCTGTCCGCATGCGAGCCACCTGCCTTGGTGGGCTAGCCACGCACAAGCTGCAGCCTGGGCCTGTCCAGCTTGTAAGCTGACTCATGTGTGGAAGGAGGAACATACAATCCTCCGACCGGTTCCCAAGGATAGGGTGGAATATCGGCTCGAGACTGCACACCGTGGTGAATCATCATAACTCAGCTGCAAATAAGGATGTTCCAGCCCTCGCCGCTGCTAGTGACCGAGTGATTCTGGTTATATGATGCTTTGACACAGACAACGAAGGGATGGCCGTCTCCAGACTGTTCTGTCTGCCCTCTAGTGGACGGTGACTAGGCTTTGTTCGGGGACGAATGGCGAAGACGAATGCCGGTTGTTGTGGAAATGCCAATACCATCGGGCTGCCGAGCTAGAGAACGAATTGGGCGCCCGCCACCTGGGTTGGACATGACCGGAGAGAAAGTGGCGCGAGCAACAGAAGGAATCGAGAGTGGCAGGGCTGGTTCTACTGTTACGTTGCGAAGGAGGCGTGAAGAGGGGGAACTGGCCCGTGTTGGGCGAAGGCAGAAACAAGTCGGGACCTAGACAAGGGCGGTTGACAACCGCACAGACTTGTGCATTAGCGCAGAATCCCTCGAGCTCCACCTGCCAGAAAAGCGGGCTGGATTGGAACGTCCTCTGTGTTATTGCAAATGTTTGAATCATACGAATGGCACATACATGCACGCACGTACAAACGAACACATGGTCACGTTCCACTGATGAGTTGTTACATGATCGACTACATACAATACGAACTGACAGGTTTGGTGGCACGCAAAGAAGCAAGGCTGCTGCAGGGCCGGGTACGGGGCCAGGGGGGGTGTACTGCCCAAGGTACGCTGTCAACACGTGCAGAGTGGTGTAGCGCAGCGTAGCGCACTTGCTTCGGGATCAGGTCGTTGGCTCCCGCCGTTGAGGGTGTGGGGCTTACCGACCTTCCAGCCTTCCAGTGCTTCCAGTGCTTCCGTCCGAACACCTCGGGCAGGTGCGGAGAAGGCTGGAAGGGTGGGTAGGAAGGTGGGGAGTGGGGGAGCACACTAAGCTCTCTTATCGATTGGATCTAACCGAACCTAGCGCCAACGGTCCACTCTCAACCACCAACTGCATACGATATTGGACCAACAGACCAGGTTCTCGCCTTTCCTCGCACCCCTCCACTACCCTCCCCCTCCGTCCCTCTTCCGTCCTTTGGTCCCATCCAACGGCAACACCCATTTCAGCCATTCTGCCAGTTTCTTCCGAGGTCAGTCGAGCCTGTCTGCTCATTCGGTGCCTACCGAGCCACCAACCCTGAGCCGACTGCCCATGTCGCCGGGAGGGGAAGCACCTGCAGACACGATGGAGGGACGGGCCCTGCAAGGGAACGCGACCAGCACGACGCCATAGTCTACACCCTCACGCATGCCGGGCTCATCGGCTCATCCAGCCCTCACAATGCCCCTTCAATTCATCTTCACGACGCCCCATGGGCATGCAATGCTTGCCTGCAAAAGCACCTCGAGCGTGTACACATCTTGCCACCAGACAGGTCCTCATTTTTCCTATCGGCATTATCCCCCACACTTGTTCAATTGCAGAGCAGCTCCCATGCTACGCAACCTGGCAAGGCGGCCAATCCGCTCCACGCAGCACAAGCCGGCTTACCGTTGTGCAACCCCAGCTCCTCCGTGCTTGGACGGTGAGCACTAGGCGAAACTATTGTTGATCGGCCCAGCCATCCCATGTCGTGCCGTGCCACACAACCTTTGAGTTACCTAACTCGGCTCCTTGCAAGGCTTATTGGTGTCACACAAGCACCGGGCTGCTTCCCACTTCGACGGGAGTGGGCTGTGTCTCTGTCTGTCTAATATGAGACTGTAAATGGCGGCTTCATTCGGCCGGTAATGGATCAACAATACAGTTTCCCCAGGTTTGTTTTACGGCATTGGAGGGTTGGTACCTGACGCGCGGGAGAGTTGTGCTTGTTGTCCATACATCTTCGCAGCGTGACCTCCATCACCCGCAACACTGCCAGAGTGGTGAGACCACGGATGCTCAGCTCTGCAATGTTAACGGCCTTAGTCAACCTCCCGACGCATCATCAGCTCATCAAGGTACCAACATCCGAGACTTGTCCCTGAACAAAGTTCTAGTTGGCCCGACAATTCTGGCGCACTTGAGCCAACCCAAGGCTCCGTTGGATGGCCGAGTCTGACATTCTGCTTAGCTTCTAAATGAATGGGCAAGTCATCCACCCCGACGTTGGAAGTGGCGATGATATTCCCTCGCGGATTCTGACGAGAGCTACTGTAGTACACTGGACATCTTTTCGGCCCATCTATCCACACCGTCTGCCACGGGATGATTGTGGGCGGGCCCAATCCTGGCAGAATGTTTGCCATGGTCCCCCACCTGCTGACTTTGCCATGGTCCCTGATCCCTGGTCCCTGTCCCTGAGCTGTCGACAGGGGTAGCTCCCTCTCCGATGATCTCGTCGCCTTTTCCCGCCGCATCTTGGCTCATCCATTGCAGCCTTGCTGCAACCTCCCCGAGAAGGTATCGGGAGGGCTGGGGCTGGAGTGCAGCAGTTGAAGAAATCTCCACCATCTGAATCGCAGACTGGTGGGGTGGACGGCCCACAAGCATGTTGGTGTACGCCAGGTTACTTGAAATCTCTTCCACTGTCTTCCGAGCTATTGATGCTTGCATGAACCACTCAGCGGGTCCACGCGCTGTTCGATGCTGTGTCCTGCCTCGCGTCGAACAACATAAGGCACAAGCCTTCGGTAAAATGGCTTCACATCTTCACATCTCCCATACGAGCGGAACTTAGAGTTGTTGGAGCTGGGCGCATCATCAGCTTATGTGGTCGTGCTTATTTCTGCCCACCGAGCAAGGCCACACGGCTCTCGACAAGGGCCGGCCGCCAGCCCCAGAGGTCTCGAATCTTGGATGGTCCTGGTGGTACAGGGAATAGAATCCCGTCATCGTCTACGAGGTACCTCCGGGACTCTGGGCTCGTCTTCGCTGTCCATTATGCACGAACCAGACCTAGTGTTCTCCACCCTGCAGAGCCCGATTTGTACAGCTCGAGTCTACATGCATCCTGCTTGCAGGCTGCTAGGCAGTTGTGCTGCAGCTTCGTTAGGTCCCGGCATCCGTCGATTTTCTTTTCTGTCCCTGCTTCCCAACGAGATACGTCCCTGTGATTGTTTGTGTTCACTTAGTCGTAGTCGGACTGCTCATGCCTCGCGCGTAGCCCTGGGACTGTGGCATCAACACTCCGACACTCTCCAACGAGGAAGTCCTGCTCCGGGAGCGTCTTGACACAAGATCATACGTCTTGGTCAGTGGCGTCAAATTCAGGCTTGGATCGAAGGCAATCTCGGTTGACCTGCGACTTTGCCGTTGGCCCTCCCACCAGGGTGGTACTTGAAGCTGGGTTGTTCGGTCCCTCTTTTCCCTTCAATACACTGCCCGATCCACATATGATCGGCAGGTACCTCCACATCCACCGACCAGGACTGTTGCTCATAACATTCACGGCTCGTGCTTGACAGCAGACTTGTTCTTCTGCAACTCTTTCTTTTTGCGCCCATCTACCAGACATTCGTTTACGTTTTGGGCGGATACGGCAGCAGCACTCGTGCTCGCGATCTTGGAAGATGCTATCTTTCTACGGACTCTGGGCCATTGCGGCGTTTGGATCGGGGGCTTCTGCTGCAGCTGCTACTTATCCAAACGGAACTACCTCGAGCGTATGCGCCGACTGGTGTTGGAAGACAGTAACAGAAACACTGAGCTACGCAGCAGAGCCCACCACCGTGTACCAGACTTTGACAGAAACCGTGAGCGCGCCGGTCTATGGAGGGTCCAGCGCCAACACTGTGACCTCTTGGAGGACGACCACCGTCACAGCACCTGGGGAGTCGAGCAACAAGACTCTGACCTCGACTGTCACCAGCACGGAGGAGGACAAGACAACCGAGAAGACAACAGAAACAGCCTACCAGAACTCAACAGTCACGTAAGTCCCTTAACCGAACCACAATTCTGTCTAGGCCAAATCAAAGGCAAAGAACGACTTGCTCCATCAATTTTTGAGACACGGGAGACAAGCCCTCAGAATGGCGCTCAGAGTGGCGCTGGTGGATCGAAGTTTGCTAATAATGAGACTAGGGCGACTGAATTGACTACAACCACGGTCGTTTCGGTAAGTGCCCCATTCCTACGCACAATACGACATGATAGATTCTCATGGTATCAAATCAGTCATATATCGTTACTACGACCAATTACGTCTGCTCTGTTGCCTCTCCTGTGCCTTATAACGCTCTCGCTGTTGGAGATGTGACCAGCACTACCTACACCACAGAAATCCATACCGTCACAAGTTGCGCTCCGACAGTCGTTGGATGCCCCGGCGGCGGTTATCCAACGGGTACCCCTTCACCGAGCAGTGCTTCCGCGACCGTCACAACTATTGGCTGTGTAGGCAACACAGTGACAAGCTGGAAGACTGTCACAACGGTACGTTTTTTGAAATCCTTCCTCCCCCTAACTCATTTTTCTTCTACGGAATTGCGGTATTGTGAGAACCGGAAAGGTGTTTCTATGGTTCTACACTTTTAAGGTCTTCTATGGGAGACTCAACGTGCGCCGCAACTCATAATGCTCTGGCCGTCTTTGGCCGCAGATGTATTATACGAGTTGCCCTGTTGTTCCCGTCGAGAAAGGCTTTCTTGGGCACAGATTTTTCGTTTCTTGCTTCTTCTTGTGTGCTGACCCGTCTACTAGGCTATTCCGACAACAGTTCAGACGACAGTTCCGACGACGATCACTCGTGATCATACCACCACTCGAGAGCACACGGTGACCCGCACTTCTGTGACAACCTGCACAGAGACAACTACTAAAACAAGGCTCTCCACTTATACGGTATGATTCTTCCAAGATTGCCCATCAAACCAATGTCACCACCAAGCCCTTGCATGCACACTTCGAGGCGTTCCCGGAGCGACTCCCTGACCCATCTGCTCCAACAACGGGCCAAGATAGCGAGACCTCTCTAGTTGGAGGGAGAATGCGACTCTGGCCTCAAACGTCCGCCCTTTTTCAGTCATTGACTGCTCAAACCGGCCGCCTGTAGCCACTGAACACTTCGTGAAGCGACATTTTGCTAATTTTACTCAAAGACAATCAAAACAGTGCCTACGACCTATACTATCGACCACACCACCACGGCTACAAGCTTCACAACGACCACGGAGACTAGCGTTTCTACGGTAACTGACACGTCAACGTACACAACCGTCAGCTCCGTCCCGTATACGGTTCGTATCTATCCCTCTTGTCACTGATATTAGACTTGGAATCTTGTCTTTGAGGCTCTGTCTTCTAGAGTCTCAGGCAATGCTACCATGCTTGGTTTCTCAATACACGGCTGGATTTCAGCTAGAACTTTTCCCAAGTATAGGCCGTGAAAGAAACTAACCACTAATTTTATATAGACTGTTGAGACGTCGACTGTAAGCACCACTGAGACTGATCTCGTCACCACTACTCAGACTTCCGTGGTATATACGCCGACCACCACGACCGAGACCCAAACGTTCACTACGACTCGGCCAGTGACAGAGACATCCACTGTCGTCAGTGACCACACGACTATCACCACTGTTTACTCTGTCAGCTTGACTACTGAGCTCGTGACCTCGGTCTCGACATTCACTACCTCGGTGCCCTACACGACCACGGAGATAGAGACAATTTACACCCCTACCACGACGACGGACTACTCCACGACAACGGACTACTCCACGACAACGGACTACTCCACGACAACGGACTACTCTACGACGACGGACTACATCCCGACGACTTACTATCATACCACGACCTACTCGGAGAGCTACCCTGTGACCGTAACGACAACCTTCACAAATGATCGGACGATTACTAGCACAGTTTGGTCTACGCGTGTCCAGACAACCACCTCGACTCTTGTCACATCTATTCCTTACACGACAACAGAGACTGAGATCTCGATCAGTGCCACTACGAACTATGTGTCCACTACTATCACAGATCTTGTGCCAACCACGATTATCAGTACTTTACCCGGGATCCCTACAACTTTTACAGAGAGCTACACCACGACTACAAGTCTCTCAGGAAGTCTGACAACATTGACCCTTACGTCTACGAGTGTATCGACGGCGCCAGGTGAAGTCGTCACATTGACTGAACAGCTTCCCGGCTCAACAGAGACACAAACGCAGACCGTCACACTTCCTGCGTCGACGATATCTTTACCCGGGACTACATCTGTGTCGACTCTCCCAGGGGTCGAAACCACGGTCACGCAGACCTTGACAACAACGACAAGCCTCTCAGGGAGCTTGACAACCGTAACGCTCACATCGACGAGTGTGTCGACTGCTCCGGGTTCAGTTATAACCACAACCCTCCCAGGCTCTGTGACGACCTTACCTGGAACTACCTTGACATTTACCGAGCCAGGCAGCGTTACAACGTTACCGGGAACTACGGAATTACAAACCATAACAATCCCGCCATCTACTGTCACGAGGCCAGGGGAAACGTCAATACAGGTCATCACTTCCGTGATACCACCTGTTACAATCACATATACCCAGGCTGGCTCGACTATTACTGAGACACTTGAGCAGTCAACAGTGCTACAAACACAGACCGTCACAGCTCCGCCTGAGACTGTAACTTTGCCACCAGATGTTATCACACGGACGTCAACCATCATCCAAACTCCTAGTATTTGCACACTGTCTGCTGTTGCGCCGACCGTGCCTGCTCTCGACCCAAAGTCAGATCTAACTTGGAGCTGCGCACCTGGCTACAACTGCGATCCGCCAAAGCCAGACGGTTGTAACTTGTGGTCCGACATCCCTGCTGATAACTACCACTGTCCGAAGGAGGCTTGCAAGCCTGTGAAACCGTATGAGTACGTTTCCTGGCAAGAACGCAACACCAGCTACTACCCGGTCTCGGAAGGCTACTTCAATCTGAACCCCGAAGCCTTTGGCTTGAGCTACGACATTTTCTCGGAGGAAATCATTATCGAGGAAATTAATGGCTATGAGGTGACTATAACAACTGGTAACTGGGCTTCGCAGACGTCGCTTTCGGAGTTCACCATAAGCTCCTCTGCAACAACCCTACCTAAGAGGTCCATTGTTGAGAAGCCGAAGCGCAGATTCACGAGCAAGAAGCACGTCAAGGGAATTTCTCTTAAAAAGCGGGATACAGTCATTTCAACCGTTCCGGCCGCTTGTTTCGATCAATGCAACAATGCCTACCTTGAAGGCCAACAGAGGGGCAAGGTCGCTTCGCTTTGCGCGCCTACTTCTGCCTTCAACAACTATTATCAAGGCTGCGAAATTTGTATCGAAAAGAACCAGGACCAAACGAAGGTCGCTGCACGCCAGTATATCGAACCGGCATTCGCGCAGTGGCTCGACTTTTGTCAGTCCACTGCCGTGACAACTCCCAGCAGCTCATCTGCTGCTGCTGACGTTACGTCGACGGAAGTGGTGGAAACCTCTTCTCAAGTCTCCACTGCTAGTCAATCTGACACCATTATCTCCACACGGTCAGACAGCTCGTCTCGCTCAAGCTCATCCTCAGATTCAGAGTCCACCTCTTCGTCGTCATCTACATCAGGCACGAGTTCATCATCAGCGACTGCCACATCAGCCTCAGCGACACAAACATCAGGGAGCTCATCAGCCTCGAGCTCTTCCGGAACTTCCGCCAGCTCTGGGCAGTCACCAAGCTCTGATGTTTCGGCAACCGAGACTACTTCAGTCAGTTCTGCTTCATCAGGCTCAGGTTCTGAACCAACGACAGCGGGCACAGGCACAGGCACGGGCACAGGCACGGGCACAGGCACGGGCACAGGCACGGGCACAAGCCAGACAAGTGGCTCAAGTACAACGGCATCTACTCCAAGCACCTCGGAACCTGTCCAAACTGCCGCTGCCAGTATTCGCAGCCGCGGCCTGATAGGCGGTCTTGTCATCCCATTATTGGCTTGCGTGTTTTTGATTTAGCCCGTGAATCTCCCGGCATGACTCGCACTACTTTCCCTCCGACTTCCGATCATTCCTTACGGATTTAATGTTTAACGCCTATTATACTTGAAAGTAAGCGTGAATATCGACACTCATTTGCAACGACAAATATCACGAATTGATGGCATTCGACGACACTCATTATTACGGCATGGTTGGTAATTTTTAAAAAGGATTCATGGCATCTGCACATATTGATACCCGTCCACGACACTCCCTTGATGTGGAAACTTTTACAGCGGTGCACTTTTGATTTTTGATTTGGCTTGGGTGAATTCGAGAAAATGCACAGCGGAGGGGGTTAATAACTTGGACCCGGACGGAAGCACGGCGATAGACACATTGGCATCCGGGTTCAAGCAAGATTTTGAGCATTTAGCAGATCAAACGGGGAGGAGCAGGGGTTGTGGAAGCCTGGAGGGGCTCACATAATGCGGCGGTGGAGATGTGAAGTTCTGTTCGACATAGGCTACGTTGTACCGCAACTTGCGGTACCATAACCCGAAAATTTAATGATGTGATTTTGCAAACAGTGGTCAGAGCATATGCACATGCAAGCAGAATGGACACATGTTGGTATTGCCTATTACAAAGATACTCTGGAGGAGGCCATCCCAGAGAAGGGTATCCCAGAAGAGGTACATTGTAGTAGCTTCTTCAAGGTTTAACTTACTTACATAAGCCAAACTATTGGTCGGTATTCCGTACGTACGGTTGGAGATGGTCGGTCTGGTTTATTGCTTGTTGTTGTTCTCTTTGGAAGGGGCCGGCGAAGCCAGCGGGCGTCGAAGCCCCTTTTGGTGCTCAGCCATGGCAGCCGAACGTGGCTGCCCAAACACAAACAGTCGTGAGTAAACAAATTTTCAAGGTCTCAACGTCTTGTCACAGTTTCCCTCTGCGCGTCACCTCTACCCTCATCTGAAACCCCCTACCTTGACTTGTCCTGGTCCAGAACATCCATCACATCTGCTGGAATCATTCTTTCGTTACCGGCCCGTTGCTGCTCTGCATTCCATCAAACCATAAAAAAAGGACGACACAAGAGACACATAGATGGCGACGCACAATACTTACTTGGCCTACAAACGCGACACAAGTCGTCTGGTGTACTGGGTGATCCAAAGGTCAAACGGTATCGTGACCACTCTGCAGCCAAATGACGCCGCCGACAGAGTGAACACGTCGGGGAAGACCACCGTATCGGGCCTCTTGTCTCTCTGCAAGCTCATCGCCAACAGTGCGGCTGGAAGCGGCGTGCCAGCTGCCGTCTACCGGCTCTTTCAATCAGTCATCCGGGCGAGATCCAGTACCCTGCAGCTGTTTGAGCAGATCGTCTCCAGCACGCCGGACAGGGACGGGGAGATTGAGAAAAGCAACGCATCGCACAAGCACTTCATAGACGTGCTTCAACAAGCCTTCGAGGTCTTGGGAGGGGAGCAATAGACTTTGGGCCAAAGCGCTGGGAAGCTCGATGGTACAGACGGTGACGAAGGTGCGGAAGAAGATGACATCGAACAGGTCTTGTTTTTGTCAAATCGTTTCTCCGCGCTGAACACGAACGACCCGAGTCAAATTGGCGCTGCGGAAGGGCTTGCGGGAGAAGAAGAGGAGGAAGATGACACCGCTGCTGGGACCAAGGCCCCGCTCAGGACCCGCCAGCAGAGACGACCAGGAAAGGGCAAGAAGGCTGATAGCAAGGGAGGCAAAAAGTCTAAGAAGACACAACAAAAAGGCCAGTGCGTCCAAGCGCCAAATGATGTGGAAGACGTGCCATTGGAGAGCTACCGCATCATCGAGGATGAAGAAGGAATCATGACGGACTATCTCATGGCCGTATGGGCGCTTGCTGAAGACTGGTTGGAGCTGCGCTCATATATACAGGAGACATGGCAAGACGTGGTTTACCAAGGACTAAACAGCGCAGTCGCGGGAGCAGTATCCAACATCGCCATCGCAATGCTCAAAGGAAGCGAATCTGCGATTTTTGTCGACTTCCCCGGCCACGACTCGTACGAGACGGTGGTGAAGACACTCACCCGCGGGGACCCAGACAAGGCTCAGGGCATGTCTCGGTAGGGCTCCATTCCATGTCCGGTCCGGGTGGCGAGGTGGGCGAGGAACTCATGAAGACAGACGTGGACGTCAGGGAGCAATTCCTTATCCACACATATCAGGACCTGATGGATTTCATTACCGATTTCCAAAAGAACCGCAGCGGCAAGCCAACAAAAGCCATGCTGGCGCAGATTGCAGACTGGGACCCACACTTCAACCTCGAGCAAGCCACCAAGGAGCAGAGGATCAAATGGCGGCGTTTCTATACCATCAATTGGCTCTACGATCTTGCCAATGTCTACTCGGCCGTCGTCGTGCAGCACAACACTATCAAAGGGCAGAACTGGGATCTCAGCCAGGTTGACTGGAGCAAGCAAGGCCCATGGACGAAGCACATCAGGCTGTTCGGACTGAACGAGTTTGCCGGCTTCATGTGCTCTCTGGCGTGGCAGAAGCAGGGAACGCCGATCACCAAGAGAATATTGCCACATCATGTGCTTGAGCTGCAGTGTATAACAGACTCACTGATGGTCTCGCGTGGCTGGTCCTTGAGCCTTCTCAGAGGACATGTCACATGTGCTCCTGCCCCAGGCTACCGTCCAAGGCGCGATGTTGACCTTTTTCTTGACCGAAAGCAGCAGCGCATGGGCTCGGGTTACCTACAGGCTGTTCATGTGCTCAACCAGGTTCTGGAGTAGGACATCCAGAAACATGGGGACTCGGGAGGCCAGAAGGATCTGATCGAGATGCAACAGATGCTCCAAGAGGAGTTCACTGACTGGCTTGGTGAGTCCAAGTACATGCATGGTTTGACCACGATTCCTCCGACGAGATTCGCCAAGACGAACCCAAATGGGCTCTGGGAGTACTCACCATTCCTGTGCGGCGTTGGACTCTTGGAAGGTCTGGAACTCTCGTATCGCTTGAGCCTGGTGTTGTGGGATCGGCTTCCAGACCCGGTGCTTTTGATCCACCTGCACAACATGCTCGTCCAGAAGGGCTACATCCAGCAACCCGTCGGGCTTTATGCAATCCTTCAAAATTTGTTCACCGAGTGTTTCTTCACCGACGGTAAGATTCCGACCTCAGATTTTGTCGAGGCGTTCAACTCCAGGATCAATGAGATGAACAAGGGGAGACACAATCAACGGGCTTCTGTGCGAAACGCAGCTCGAGATGGCCTTGGCTTGCACGGCATTCTCGACATCAGCACCAACAACTTCTTCAAAAAGAAGTCGAACATTCTTCTGTACCGCGAGGTAGATTGGAACCCAGATCGAATCGAAGACAAGGACATCATCGTCGGGTCCCTTTTGGCAATGCTGCGCCTCAGCCAGACAAGAAAGATCCTTAATCCTGAAACTGGCAAGCATCGGCTAGAGGGGACAGAGCTTGTGAAGCGACATTTGGCTCAAAAACCTGGACTTGATGCTGATCAACTGCTTGACAAGGCAAGCTCATTTCAAAAGAGCTTCGGCAAAAAGGAAGTTTCGATTCCACAGTCAGTTTTGAATTCGGTCGTGCCCAAGGGATACACACTACGAAACACGGTTGAACTGAGACGAGGCGGAAAGGGGGGGGATGATGCCAAAGAACTGTCAAAGTCGACTCTGCTGGAGCTTCTGAAGTGGGACATCCATAATGACATATGTGGCGACCGGCCGATCTCGAGCCTCAACTACCTGTGGGTCACTATCCAGTTTCAGATGATGTTCGGGAAACTCGAAGAGGAACTGGGGCGCGTGAGAAACCCGCTGTACGTCCGCGCCTACGAGACGGACAGGGAGCGGCGCCGGCTCAACAGGGTTGGGTTGGTATACCTCGCGCTCCTCCAACAGGACGACGAGTGCCTCAAGATCATGGCCAGGGAGTTCCAGAACCCGAGGCCCGGCTTCAGGAACCATATCTACTGGGAGCACTTGGAGGGAGCTGCTGAAAAGTTGGGAAAATCGCGCAGGGAGCCAGACTTGGGAACGGCGTGTTCGGTGATGTAGATGGCTGTACGCAGGGAATTCGAGTTGGCGGCCTACCGCTAGCCGCACCCGAGATATGCGAGGAGTTCAGTACTCACCAGAACATCGAAATGGCCACGCGGAGTACATACATATGTATGTGGGTAGGCCCTCTGATACCATGATGTATCTGCGATGCTCGGCGTCAACTTGCCACAGGTTCGGATTCAATTGAATTGTCTCTATGGCCCATGCTTCATTATTGTCTGATAGAACTCACTCAGGAATGGTTGCAGTCCTCAAACATCCATAGCTAGCTACAAACAATACCGATAAGCTTGCAGAAGGCCACTTTTGTCCACAAAGCAAAGAAGAACAGTCAGCATGTTGTCAGTTATGGTCTCAGTAGGCCGCAAAACAAAGACATGTCCATTTGGCGACATCGAGCGTTTTTGGGAATTATGGCCTCCCCTGGGTCGGTGTCAAAGCATCTGTGAATTAGTCGAATGGAGATGTTGTCCAGAACATCGTACTTGCCCATCAAGGACCAAAGTATTTCTAGATCTTCCGTGCCATCTTGGGGTACAGAACAGACTTCGCGTAAATGTGATAGACCACTGTATATTACCTATAGCTAGGATGCCTGCTTGACGAGGGCCATAAGATTATGAGAACTGCACTTGAATATTTCAAGTTTAGGGTCGTTGAATGATGTCTCGTCTGCCTTTGGGCAAGACAAGCTTGACTCGCTTCACAGCCGCCTTGACACGATACTATTAAGATCGAATGAGTTTCTTCACTTGCTTTTTCAGTGACAACGCTGTCCGAGTGATGTACCGTACAACTACGTAATCAATCTAATTGCGCCTATGAGGAGGCCCACTATCGCTGAATGAACTGATCATCTCGTTGTGGGGACTTCATAAGGCTCTCCGGGGTGGGAAACCAAATCACTCAGTGACGAGCAGCATCTCCACCTGCCATTAGACTAGTTAAAGTCACTTGACAGTCAGGAGGCTGTCAACCAACCCCGCCCTCTTCCCGGCCTTTCCAACACTTGCGCCTCACTGCGAAGCATCTCCACCTCCAGCGTTCCTACCGCGACACTGGGGACTTGTCGTCTTGGCTGTTCAAGTATCGTGTGCCGTCTCGGTACTCAGGACCCAATCATCAAGAGAGGAAGGCCTCCAGCTTCAATAATGTCAGCCGCATTTATTACAATGCCACCTAGGCTTGATCTCTCTGTCATCGACGACATCAATGACCACATTTTCCCGGACATCCAAGACTTCTATGGAAGGTTCTTCGCAAATCGACCCTGGACCCCCATGGCAGAAGAATTCGTTCAAGCCTTGCCACAAAGCCAGAAGAAAATCGACTCCCATGTGCCGGGTCACGTTGTCAATTGGCTCACGGGTCTTGAAGCAAGCCTCGCGGAGCGAGCAGAGCCCCACTGTTCATGGTGCGAGCATAATTCGGAAGAATCGCACAGCTCTGATCAGATCCTAGTGCTTTCTGACATACCCGAACTCGAGACTGGGGTCAACTGGGCCGATGTCGCGGTCCTGGGGCTCTTCTCCCAAGGAAATCGCTGGGAAGGCATTCTGCAACTCTGTGGCTACGCGAAATCGGTGTTCTCTAGCCAGCCAAGTCGCGTGTTCCTTCACGGCTTCCTGGTTCGTGGACAGGAGGCAGAGTTGTGGCTCTTTAATCGATCTGGGATCTACGGATCCTCGCGGCTCACAGTCACGGATGCGGATGATTCATTCCTCTCAGCCATCACTGGATACATGTTCATGGACAGAGACGAGTGGGGTATGTCGCCGTTGGTCCACAGAGATGGAGAAGACGGATATGTTAGCTTGCCATGCGAGCATGACACCGAGACTCCGACAAACACTTACATCCTAGGACCCAAGATCTTCGAGCGGGTATCCGGACACCTGGTTGGTGATGGTCTCACCGTCTACAGGGCAAGGCGAGGTGGCGGTCCAAACTGGAACTATGCGATCAAGTTCAAATGGTCAGAGTCTTCCGAAGACGATGAGTTGGAGATGCTCAAGTTGCTCAAGGAGAGAAACGTGTGGGGCGTGATTCGACTCGACGCATATTATGTCGGCGCCAACACCGAGATGCTGCATGATGGCCTCACCCTTGGCAACCCGATAACTTTACAAGCGGATAGTGACGGTTCTCGCTTCGAGATCGACGAGCCCGCGACTGGGTCCTCCGTTCACGATATCCAGAATGAACACAAGTTATTCACTTGCACGGTTGTTGCACCTGAAGGCCGGTCACTTCACAAGTACAAGTCGATCCTGGAAATCCTGTACGCCCTACGCGACGCGGCCAAAGCCCATCGATCACTCTATCTGGACGGGCGAATTTTGCACAGAGATATCAATCCCTCTAACATCATCATCCCCTCCTACGATCCGACCAGAGACGCCGCCGACGCATCCAGAGGCATACTGATCGATTTCGACATGTCGAAAGAGAATTCAGAGCCATACCAGCCTCACCAAGCTGTCGGAACTTACATATTCCAGGCGATTGGAGTGTTACGGGCCTATCTTCCAGACAATCCACACACCTACCGCCACGATCTCGAGTCATTATTCTACACCTTTCTCTTTCTCGCGGTCGCCCCGCGCCCCGTTCCGAAAGGAGAAAATCAGCTGCAGCTTCCCGCTTCGAGCGTGCTGCGGGAGTGGAACGAGGGGAGACCATTTGACAAGGCCAATCGCAAAATACAAGATATGGAGTCGGTGGACGAGTTCAGGCGGCGGATTGTCGCGGAGTTCATGCCCGAGTTTCAGGGGCTCGGGGCGCTGGCGGAGAAGCTCAGGGGAGTTTTGTTTCCGGTCGACGAAGACGGCGAGATCTGGACCGGCACGGACATGACTGATCTCGGGATAAATGCTCTGTACGATGCAGTCATCGGGGCGTTTGACGACGCAGCCTTGGATTATGCGAGACTGTAGTCCAAACAGATCTTCAGGCCTAGAATAGAAGCCTGAGAACAGCAGCTCTGAATCATCGCCAACGACGAAGAGCAAGGGAATCAAAATATTAGTTCTCAAAGTTACTTGGGCAAATTGAAGTTTTCACAGGCGATAAGTGCCCCGTCACTGTGAATCTGGCCCGAACAGCCGAAGTATTTTATTCAGTGCCTCCCCTCACAATTCTTCCAAGACGGCAGCGTCCGCCACCACCACTCTGAGCTCAACAGGGGCAAGACGGATGGGCAGCATGCCGCACGAGTTACATATGAATAGATTGTCATATTCTACCACATCGAATTTCAAAAACCAGACAGAAACCTCACTGTGTGACGGGACTCGAGCCAGGCATCGTCTAGCAGATGTGCCCGCAAATTCCAAGATAAAGATGAAGGGGACTGGTACAAGTGGGAACCCGGCTGGTTTGTAACTGGAGACGTGCATGTGCAAGACCACGCCCAAGACAGTAATTGGGCTGACAGTGCATGGTATGGTGACCAATCTGCCCCCGCACACCGCACGGTTGAAAGCAAAAGTGGTACGATATATCCACAAATATGACAACCGTGAAAAGCAAAATTGACAAAAACATACAGCACCGGGTATTCGCTGATCGTCACCGACTCAACTACTAATCCAGCGATCACAGGCTTGACTATGGGAGAGCGGACGGGATCCCGTATTTTCCTGTGTCTATGGCCGTATGTGCTTACATGAGTCAAAATCCGGCTTATATCCATTATTCACCTGACTCGGACTGAGCATCTAGACTACTGACCCAGGTACTTCTGACGGGGGGTACGAAAGTATCGCTACTTGGATACAGGCATGGATTTAGTGGTTCGCATATGTCTCTACCATTGCAGAGAAGAAGTAAATCTCAACTCGAAGTTGGGCACAATGCCTTTGCGAACTATTATTTGCAGCGAGGCATTCCTGCTCTATTTATTTGAAAGATTCTGCCGGCTGCATTCTTACTTTGGCCGCCTGCTCTATTGGGCTTAGGGTAGCTGCCCCCGGGTGGGGCACTGGGCTGCAGGGAAGAGAGGCCCGTGCACTGACTGCTTACCGCCTTCCATTTACACATCTACCAAGAAACTTGAGCGGCAGAATTCCAAAAGTTCCAGACCAAAAAGCTGCGCATCTCGCCGCTTCAACTTGTACCAAAGACACCCTGCGCATCAGTCTCACGGTTATCCTATAATGTCTTCCAAATCGTCCAAGAAGCGCGATGGCGCCTCTGCTAATAAGATCAAGGACTCGCGCTTTGCCAGCTTCGAAACCGACCCTCGCTATGCCCTTCCCTCCAAGAAGAAGTCCAAGACGACCATCGACAAACGGTTCTCGCGCATGTTGAAAGATGATGATTTTACCGCGGTCTCCAAAGTCGACAAGTACGGGCGGAAGATCAAGTCCGATTCCAAGAAAAAGGCCCTACAAAGACTCTATCAGGATGAGGACGAAGATGAAGATGCCGAAGTCGAAGACGATGACATCGTCGAACGGGAGCTGGAAAAGGCCGAGAAGAAATACGACCCCGCAAGAGGCGGCGGTTTCTCTTCTTCCGAGTCTGACACGGACTCTGAGTCCGAAGCTGATGACGAAGATGCCGAAAACGCACAAGAAGAGGTCGACAAGGCACCCGACATGCAGAAACACCGAACACAGCAAGCGGAGGTGGAGACTGGAGACGTCACAAATCGCATTGCAATCGTCAACATCGATTGGGACAACATCAAGTCGATAGACCTTATGGCATTATTCAAGAGCTTCGTGCCCATTGGTGGGCGCATAGAGAGGGTGTCCGTATATCCTTCAGAGTTTGGCAAGGAGAGAATGCAGCGTGAGGAGCTGGAGGGTCCACCCAAAGAAATCTTTAAGAAGAGCAAGGCCGCCGGTCAAGACTCGGACGACTCAGAGGACGACGACGAGATCTCAGAGGACGGAGCCGACGAAGCAGAAGATAGCGACGAAGAGGCCAAGAATGATCTATTGAAAGAGGGCAACGACGAAGATTTTGACAGTGACGCATTACGGACATACCAGCTCGATAGGCTACGGTACTACTATGCAGTCATGGTTTGCTCGGACAATAATACGGCACAGAAGATTTACGAAGCGACAGATGGATCAGAATATCTCTCATCCTCGAACTTCCTGGACCTGAGATTCATACCCGACGATATCACTTTCGATGACGAACCTCGAGATGAATGCGAATCGGTGCCCAATAACTACAAGCCAGTCGAGTTCGTGACTGATGCACTCCAGCACTCAAAAGTCAAGCTCACATGGGACGTGGACCCCGAGGAAGTGAAGCGGAAGGACTCCATCAAGAATGCTTTCAGTGGAAGCAAGGCAGATATCGCGGAGAACGATCTGCGGGCCTACCTGGCTAGTGACAGCGAGGACGAAGAAGACGGGGAGGCCGCCACAGATGGGATTACAGCCGCACCCATCCTTAGCAAGAAAGAGCTTGCCCGCAAGAAGATGCGTGAAGCTCTTGGACTAACTGACGAGCCCGCAAACAAGTCTTCTAATTCAGGTCCTATGGGCGACATGGAGATCACGTTCACCCCGGCGCTGACAGAAGGTTCGAGTGCGAAGAAAAATCCAGAGGATGAGACCACGGCTGAAAAGTACATCCGCAAAGAGCGTGAGAGGAAGGCCAGGAAGAAAGAGCAGGCCGCTGCCAAGGGTGCGGACACCAACACGAGTGCTGAAAACGAACCACAGGAGGATCTCGGCTTTGATGACCCCTTCTTCACCAATGACGAGCCTAAGGAGGTCTCGAAAGCCCAACTTCACAAGGAAGAACGCCGGAAGAGGCGGGAGGCCAGGGAGGCCGAGGAAGAGAAGAGCGCGGTCGATAAGGCGCAGCTGGAACTGCTCATGGCAGACGGCCATGACGAAGAGACGGGACATCTGGCTCATTTCAACATGGATGAGATTCTGAAGGCCGAAAAGAAGAAGGGCAAGAAGAAGGGCAAGAAGGGCAAAAAGGATCAAGAGGACGCAGGAGGTCTTCAGGAGAACTTCCAGATGGATGTGGGTGATGAACGTTTCAAGGCGGTATTTGAGGACCATGAGTTCGCCATCGACCCTTCGAATCCCAAGTTCAAGGCCACATCAGGAATGAAGCAGCTGCTGGAAGAAGGCAGGAAGAAACGGAAACATGGAGGTGGCAGCGGTGGTGCCGGAGAACCAAGAGAAAAGAAGCCCAAAAAGGCCAAGGCTGCTGGTGGTCAGGACTTGGACAGTCTGGTCACCTCGTTGAAGAAGAAGGCTGGCGGCAAGCAATAGGTGCAGCCGAGACAGTAGATACCCAAATCATCACACAAGAGTCAGCGTCAACCCCTCTGCTCCGGTCGAAGATATCTGGCCAACCTTGGGTGGGTGCCTGACAGGGGAGTTTTCGGGTTACACAGCTTGGCGTTGCTGCAAGAGGCCCACCATGACTGCCTGCTTAAGTAGCAGAGCCTCGTCCGGCATCCCACTCTCTTCCTACCCCACGCCCATCCCCGACAAATTTTAACCTTTCACATCTCTTCTTTCTATGGAAGTGCTGGATTTTATCAAATAATCAATTAACTGCACAGGATTTCCATCATGAACTCCCTCATGACCGCCACCGAAGCAGGCATTACGGCAGTCAAATGGGCCGCCCAGCCTGAGATCCACCGAGCCGCCCTGCTCACTGTGACAGAAAAGGGGAAGCAGCTGACCAAGGCAGCTCCTGGTGCTGCTTCGCAGGCAGGTCCACCCTCACTAGGCGGATTCCACAAGTGCGCATGGATGTCATGCAGCAGGCCTTGCTGATGTTCGTACCTAGGCCGCCGGCTGGGTCACCGCCAATCCCGGAACCGCGGCGTGTATCGCTGTCGGCGCTGTGGGCGTGCCTTTCATTGTCGCTCCCATGGCCGCTGCTGCGCCCGTTCTCGGTGCCGCAGGTTTTGGTTCCGGTGGTATCGTTGGAGGTGAGCCGTGCCCGGACTCCAGCAAAAGAAGCTATCCTTGTCCCCAGGTGTGCTTGTCGTCTTGCGGTGTGCCTTTGCTTACGAAATTGTGCTTATTGTTTAGGCTCGGTCGCCGCCGGTAGCATGGGGTCAGGCGTGGCAGCGGGGAGTGCCTTTGCCTACGTGCAGAGCGCAGCTATGGGTGGTTACGGCGTCGCTGCGGTCTCTGGTGCCGTGCAAGGTGCTGGTGCTGCCGTGGCCGGCATTTCAGGAGGCCTTGCGACTTGGATTCAAAGGAAGGGTTCAGGCGAAAAACAGGAGGCAGACAAGACAGGGGAGGAGTGATGGAGCGCTCCAGAATACTAGTAGGTCAGAATCAAGGTGGGCTGTCAAGGCCAAGAGACACGAATGGAGTTATGCTGATGAAGACTGGAATTAAATTGAGGGTGTGTCTACCCTCTATTACAATGTGACCCTGACCGTCTTCGCCACGCTGGGAACTCCTGTGATACTGACCGCAAACAGGTAGTAGTTCCCAGGAATCAAGATACCGCTATCAGCAGGCAGGGTAGCGGTGTATGAGGTTCCGCTAACTGCCACGTTCGTCAACGGCACACGCCTTTGGTCGCTGTTAATACTGTGCGTGGAACTCCCAATACGAACCAACACCAGCTTGGAGTTGGCCATGTTGACCGAAGCAGTGAGCTTCGCCCCGACCTTGACGGTGGTGGCGCTGACAGTCGAGATCACCGGGCGGGTCGCGGCCGTGCCGTCGGCCTTGAACAGGTACGGAGGAGTGAAGATCTGGCCGTCGCCGTGATCGACCGCCTTGTCGCAGTTGGCCGAGCTGGCTCCCGGCTGGCCGACGTAGCAGAGGCCGCCGCCCCCGCTGAAGACGGTCCCGTCGGGCAGGAGCAGGCTGACGGAGTGGTAGTTCCTGGGCACGGCCTCGGCCGCCAGCGTCTTCCACGTCTTCGTTGCCGGGTTGAAGATCTCCGCAGCCAGTATTCCGTCTGTGTCGGTGAACACGAGCGAGCGCTTCTGCCCGCCGGTGACGAGGACCTGTCCGTCGGGCAGGACGACGGCGTTTGCGAAGCCGCGGGGGTAGGCCATGTCTGCGACGCGCTCGACCGCTGCCGGCTGGTTGGGGTTGTTGATGGTGGTGATGTGGGCGCGGTTCGTGGCGGGAGAGTCCGTGTAGTCCGGGGCACCTCCCGCGCTGAAGATCTTGCCTGGCTCGTACATGGCCCAGACTCCGCACATCGCGGCAGCCGTGTCGCGTGTCCCGGCGGCGGCTTGGGAGCCTGTACCAGCTGTGCCGTACCAGTTCTGGTTTTGGCTAGGGCCTGCTTGGAAAACACTATATGACATGTTGGTTTTGGGGCACGATAGGAATAAATGGTGAGGATACAACTCACGATCCATTCTTCCATCCAACAAGCCATCCGTGGTTGTCCTCCCTCCAGACGCCCTCGTGGTCGACCGTCAACATGGGCCCGACCTTGGCATTTGGCAACGCCGTCCACTTGTTACCGACGGGATCATAGACCTCCGCGTCTTTGGCCACAATGGGCGGCGAGTAAGCCCCACCAATAGTGAAGATCCTCCCGTCGGACAGAGTGGTGGATGTCTGGTAGCCCCTGGGCGTGATCATATTTGGCCCCTTGGTGAAGGCATTGCTTGCGGGGTCGTAGAAACTTGTCACATCGGCGTTGCTGCCTCCTGTGATCAAGATACGCCCATCCTGAAGACTGCTGATACCTGGGCAGAACATATCGTGGCCTGTGTTGGCGACTGTCCGGGCAGAGATCGCACCACTTGGAACAATGATGTTAGCAAACGGAACAAGGTCTCGAAAGCATTGTACAAAGGAAGAAGTTGTTGCACTCACGTCTTGAAGTTGTAATCAGCAAATTGGGTCTGACCACCGGCTCCTCCAAATGCATCCTTGCCCCAGCTGGAGAACATCAACAGCCTCGAAGACTCGGGGAACGCAGGCACGATATAAGCCGCGACAGGGATGACAGGGAACCGGGCCAGGTCTGACCACGACCCCAAAGTTGCGGGAGTGGCCGCAACATCCTGGCGGATAACATCAAAGCGCTTGTTGGTTGACCAGATGAGAGTGTTGGCGGCAGCATCAGCCTTGATATGGCACACCAGAGCGACTGTGTCGAAGACGGCTCTGACACAGCCGTTGGTTGTGGCGCAACGTGTCGCACAATCTTGCGTGTTGGCAACATTGTTGATCATCTGGGCGCTGGCCCCACGGACATCTGTGTCTGGGCAGATCTTGTAAGTCTTGCCGCTATTGGTATACGTTGTCTCCGTAAAGGGGCATCGAGCGATATTGGTCGCTTCAGGAAGGTCGTTGTTCAGATACACAACGGAGAACTGGTTATTTTGGACCCAGGTCAGGGCATTTGCAGCGTTGTTCTTGATGTGGCAGACCTTGTTGGTGTTGTCGTAGACGGCCTTCAGACAGTTTCCGTTCTGATCACAGGCCTGGGCACATGCTGTCACCGTGGCAATGTTGGCCAGGACTTGATCTGAAGGGCCCTGGTAGTCGGTGGCTGCACAGACGGCATATTTTGCACCACCTGTGCCTGTGTAGGTGGTAGGTGTGGTAGGACATTGTGTGATGGCGGTTACAACATGTGACAGGGACCATATAGCGACCGCTAGTTTGGCCACATTGAAGGAGGCCATGGTGACTTTGAATGGGTGAAAGTAAGGAGAGAACGGCGAAGAGAGAGAATGCCTAGTGACCTCGGGATAGAAGCTTCCTGTTCACGGAGACAGGTAGGCGAATATATACAAAAAAGTGTTCAGCGAGGGATTCCTAGACCCCCACTTCATATGCAGGTACTAGCTATCATGAGTGTGGGAGGAGGGCACCGGGGAACATTTGATGCCTACTAGTAGATATGCAGTCATCACATAGCCATTGGCAGCGAACCTGCGAGCAAGGCATCAGTAGAAGAAGTCAAATCGCCTGCGCAATGACACTCACTCGGAGATTTTGGCAAGCCGAGATACGAGAAGTACTGCTTAATATCGCGCGCAGGCTTGGTCGCCATTTTCTCTCAGTAGATACCTGCTTTACGACTTTTCGACGGCCATACCGATCCCTCGGATGGCCCAGCGGGACGGTTCTGTTCCTGGATCACCCACGCGAATTCATTTAGCTCCTCGCTAACGGCGCCGTTCTTGCTATTTTGGAAGACGGACACGCTTGTCCTAGCCGCAGGGCAGAAAATTCTACAGGGCAATCCACACCTACCGCGTCTAACGACTCGTGAAGGCCGATCGTCAATCGGGATCACGGGCGCCAAGACGACGGTCCAGGAGCAAAGCCTCGTGATCAAGCGTGTAGTTCACCACGGGCCCTCGGATAGTGGCCCAGGTTCTAAGGTCGGATGTCGGCAGACTTGTTCATTGGATCAGGGGGGCCCAACTGATCGGCTGCAGTTAAATCTAATAAGCGCAGTTGGCATGCATTAGCACACGCATGAGCTAGGCTGTGAGGCTAACGTATTTTACCAACCTCAGCCGCTCGTGGTAACTTTCAGCTGCTATCAGGAACAGTAGCGTGGGATGAAAGGGGTGGGTGTTCGCTTAACACCTTGCTCACCGAGTCTCGTCGTCCCTCCTGCTCAGGCTCATTTGGGATTGGATTCAACAATGCCATGCGCAGATAGCAGGCCGCGGATGACGGGTGAGATTTTTGCCACCAATATGCCAAGAAATGGGAAGATTAATGCTGCAGAGCTCGATAATGAAGCAGGTAATACGTTTTCCAGCTGCAAAGGCCCGGTGAGATGGCGCGATGGATTGATAAATGTGCATATGCATCGGCGCAGAACGCAACGCGCCTTATCTGGGAACTTGTCGGCCAATCGATGCTATGCCAGCGCAACGACACATAGGGAAGTTGCTAAAGGCGCAGGAGATAAAGTCGCTATGGATTTATGTGGGGTGCAATCGGTCTTTGTGGTTGAGCTTTGGTCATTGGAAGATGCACGCCCATGGAGGGCGTCGTCGTGTGGCGGAAATGGGATCAGACCCATAGGCACTCAACCTCAACCCCTGAGCCTAAAATACCGATACTATCATGAAGACGGAAAAGCACTGAAAATTCCCGAACAGTCGTATTTGTGGAAACCTAGTAAGTAATTTTCTTTTTTAGTCTGCTGGACCATCGCGCAAGATTTCTCTGAAATACCAACTGGTGTCCATCAACCTTTTCTTATCTTTCTTCTTATTTTTCATAGCTTTAGCCCGCAAGGAACGCACGCATACAATGACAGAAATTGTAAACGCACATTGATTCTCTCGTTTTCTCTTCATCGGTAACTCTCTACCTGGTCCAAGGACTGTATTGTCGTCGATTTTGCTATTCAGTCCCCTTGACCGTACCTGCAGCATTGAATGTGAAAGCTGAAGTTCTGTCTGGCGCGACTAGCGACTGTTGGTAATGCAGCTCAACAGCTTATTTGGAGAGGTTGCTGTAATTCTTAGAAATCCTACTTTCGTCACAGTCGTCTTTTCAGGCACGAAATGCAGACCTTGATGTTTGACTCTCATTTAGGGCAAGGCTGTCAGGTGCCAGAGCACACCTTCACAGCTCAACAGAAATCAGTGTGGTTGGACTACCCCTAAGTGGTTCACCGACGATTTATGACCTCAAAATTTTATGTCAAACCTACTGTTATCGGCATTGTATGTCATTAAACACTGAGTCACGAAGTGTTTACCACTGTATGAAGGGACGGCCTACAACTCGATAATGAGAGTGTGTATACGAATTAAAGGCAAAATCACTTATGTTCGCAAAAGCGCAAATGAGAGTTATATCTTCCTTGTATGGCTCGAGGCCAAAATTCAATGTTTGAAAAGAGCAGCTAGCATTAGTGCCCCGTTTTGTCATGCGCGAAACTCATGCGACTGATACTTGGACCAGTCTCAGCGAAGACCCTTGACTGTTCGTCGAGTAGAAGCACTTCCCGAGGGTTTGAGACACCATGAAAGAATGGTGGAGGATGTATCATACTCAAGGATAGAAGACTTACCCACATGCAGCTTCGCCACGATGCTGTCTTGGGATGTGAGAAGCGCATGGCATTGTATCAATAATCGTGCTATGTGTAACGAATTCAAAGTCGATGCTGATGACGAATCCCGCTTTGCGAGATGGGAAAGACGCTCTGCATAAAACGAAGAAAATAAACCTCTATTGTCTCGCGCGCAAAGGAGACCTTGTCGTTGTCGTTGCTAACTATTGCAGGAGACAGGATCTTGCTCATTACATAATTGTCGAGGGACACAGAGTCTAGACGGGCCGATCCGATGGGGAAGGCCCGTGCTTGGACGGGGCCGCCCAAATTCTGAAGGGGATCCACTGAGAAGGTGACGTTGGGGGGATTGGCGACGCGATAGCGATGCTTGACATGATCTGCAATCCTGAATAGGGTGGTATTATGCGACTGCACCTGGGATCTAGGTAGCTCCGTGTGAGCCGGCCGTCCTGTTCTGTCATTTCGATAAGAGGCAGGGACTGTACAATATACACTAGTATGGGTATTGTCTGCTCGTGAGCCCAGCTGCCCAGTCGGAATGTTTTCCTGACGGTTTGAAGCTGTGGTGCACAGGAATATGGAGAACGAACTGTCTCACGGTGGAACTGCAAACAATATTTTGGATCCCCTTCAAGCCCTTACCACGATTGTGGTACTGTACTGCACACACACAGCATTGAATGAAGTGGCAAGAGCAGGTCTGGATGGTCCGGGTCGGGAAGGCTTGTACTGGCTGCATGTGTCAGCTGGTTAGTCAAACGTCGTCATTTTGAGTGACGTCGGAAATGGCAGGCGGCTTTGCTGGCTTGGTTTGAGCCTTTCCCTGCTGCCCTGCCGGCTTGCCAGGGCTGCCTGGGACCCCTGCCAAGTATCGTCATTTGGGGCGTTCAGGTGGACCCAGCAGTGGAATTGAAATGCGCAATCTGCTGTCAAACCCAGGGATTGGCCATCGATCAGGGAGTTTGCTGGCGAGCGTTTCCCTATCTGCTGCCGTCAAATGGTACTGCATGGAGCCATGACATCACGCTCCGCGTGCCCCCAGCCCAGCCCAGCCTGTACCCGCGCCTGGAGATACGGTGGACTAGATCTCGCCAACCCCCGTTTGTTTTGGCTCTTCTCCCCCGGAAACCCGACAAAAACTCAAAATACCACCCACCTACCCGCCACGCGACCGATTCTCACCCGCTACATCCGATGTTCATTTGAAGGTGCCCACGCCCATCTGCCGGATCTACCGATGGAAAACACAGTTTCATGTTAGCAATACCAGAACAGGCCCCGAGAGCAGACAGACGATTTCAGTCGTCCATCTTTTCCCGGTCACTCAGCCTGGCATTTCTATATTCCAACTCGACGCTACCATGAGCCGCAACCCGCGTCAAGATCCGAACGGGCAGGACGAAAACCCGTACTTTGACCCTCGCATCACACACCGCACCTCTGATCTGGCGCCCTCCAGGAGCGCTCCTCAATCCGGCTATCAATCTCAGTCCCAGTCTCAGCATGCTGCAGCACGTGCTACGGGGCCCAGCACGCCGACGCGTGAACGCCCTCCTCCTCTTACAAGACCGACTCCCTCCTCCAGCCGCGGTGCAGTAGGCCGCCAGCAGTCGTCAATCGGCCTCAGAAGGCTGCGCGCTCCATCAATTCCCACTGGCACGGCCCCTGTCGGGACTGACTGGCAACAGAACCGTGCGTCACCAGCAGACAGTGACCACAACGACAGCTCCCGGGGCACAGGTGGCCGGAGACGCTCCAGCTCTGATCCGCAACGTCCGACATGGCTCACCGATCCGTCCCGGGATGGCCAGGGCCAAAGTGGCGTGCGTCACTTGCCCTCCGTCCCTGAACTGTCAGAGAGTGGACCATCCAACGCCGGGCGTGCCAGTCGAAAGGGCTCAATGTTCTTCTGGCCGAGGAGAAACCGTGAACAGCAGAACGAACAACCACAGACTGCACAACAGGCCGAGTACGACACTAAGATCGTCGATCTTCTGGATGTGCTCGACCCTGAGGTGTCCACATTGACTTCCATCACTAATGTCCAGAACTCATTGTTCATCCCCTCGCTGGGTCGATTTGTCAACAGACGGCCAACTTATGATGTCTCTGGGATGAGAGGTCCCGCCGGCGGGAAATCAAAAGAGACACTATCGGAACAACAACGGCCGCCTTCGCAAGCAGACGAGCGCCCTGATTTGAGCCGCGCTTACAGTATTTCCTCCAATCTCGACAACACCCACTATGCCGTCCTTCCACATGGAGAGTCCTTGGAGGGGTGGAGCCAGGAAGACGTGGAAATGCTCAACGACCATGTCAGACACATGCTGCATTCACGGCGGTCCAAATTCAAGCGCGGCCTGAAGGGCTTCGGGAGATACGTCCGTCGGCCTCTTGGCTTTTTCGTCACCCTTTACGCCACGCTCATCACCTTGTTCGGGCTAGCATGGGTCCTCTTCCTCATCGGGTGGATTTCAATTGGATCCAAACAGAGCTACCTGATAAACATTATTGACTATACTCTTGTCGCGCTCTTCGCGATTATGGGGGATGGACTGGCCCCATTCCGTGCGGTGGATACGTATCATATGGCCTACATCGCACATTACCGTAAGTATTTGCTGCAAAAGTCCCCTCTCAATTCTGTCTCACTAAAATCTCGCAGATCGTCTGAGCTTGAAGCTGCGAAAGAAGCTGCTTCTCCCCAAGCTCCGTGACCCCAATGACTTGCCTACCGAGCCGGTGATCCCGGACATCGAAGCTGCGGCCGCGAACAATGATCTCCCGGATATGGCACCCGGCGATGACTTTGCTGTCCTGTCACCCAAGCAACAGGAGAGGCTCGTGCACCACCAGAACAAGTATGCCAAGTCGCACACATTTTACAAACCGCACGAGACGGAAACCCACTTCGCATTCCCGTATCAGCTGATGATCACCATCACGACTCTCCTCGATGTCCACAGCTGCTTGCAAATCTCGCTGGGCGCCACCACATACGGAATCAAGCCCGAAAATCGCCCGTTCGCGCTCACAACAGTCATCCTGTGCTGCTCTATCACGGTCAACGCGACCGCAGGGCTCCTCATCTGGATCGGGGACCGGCAGACGCGGAAGAAGGACGTGATCGAGCGGATGACGAGACAGGAGATGACCGAGGAGGCCATGCAGGAGGTGCAGAAGAAGAAGAAGAGAGATATCGAGAAGGCCGCGAGGTCGTCGAGCGACGAGAGGGTCAACGGCGACGGCGGGTGGCGGGAGAGCCTGTCCCTACCGAGGCTGAGCCTGGACAAGTTCGGGAATACACAAAAGAAGGGAGAGAGCTCCGCAGCTCAGGAGAAAAGTCCGAGCCCTCAAAGAGAGAGTAGGACCTAATACACACGCCTAGATGAGAAGCCTTAGAATTGGGAGCATTACCAGCGATGATTTGCACACGAAGACTTTTTCTTTAATCTTTTAATAGCATATTGGAGCCTAGATACCCGAATTACCAATTCCCTTCAATGCGCAGGATTACCTGCTTTTTATTCGGCCGGCACTGGGCTCTTGGACCCTGTCTGCTCGTTTTTGACGCTGTTGCTGTCAATCGTTGCGGCCACCGCCGATAGACTTGGAGTGACCGGTGCGATTCCAAAATTGGCGCGCATCCTGTTGAAATGAAGATGCAGCGGATAGTAGCACGGGCGTGCGAAATGATGGCAAATTATTCATGATCATGATTGCTACCGTTGCAGTGGAAGAACAAGATGCAAGACCCTGGTGGACAAAAGTCTGAGGACGGCGTAATGGGCGTTTTAGCTCTGATGAATTGGATATCGTTCTACAAGAGTGTATACATAGGATAGGGGCTTGAAGAGGTCGAATAATTCAACTATTGTGCTGAGCCAACGCGTTTGGTATAAACTGAAGCAAACACTTGAAGAGCCTGGATAAAACTTGAGGCGACTTAATTTGCAACGTCGCCTGACCCCTTAGATGAATTTATATAGGTATGTGAATCCACTTAATGAAGATGACTAACTATTCTCAAGTAGCAAATTCTTCCTAGAAATTAGTTGGTTTTGATTGCAAATCTAGGAAGGGGGTTCATGAGAATCGGTGCTTCGGAAACGGGATTCAAGGAATTGGAATAGGCGTGAAGGGTACAAGTAAGCAAGCTGGGGCTTGTCGGTATTGGCGCATTGTGATCGTGAATTCACTGAAGGAGCTTGAGCTTCACATCAAAGGCATGGCACCATGAGCCTGGTTGTGAATAAAGAGCATAGGCCACATGTGCATGCTTGAGCAGGGTATTGAGGTCGGCTCAACTTGCTTCCGAGCTAGTTCGGCGCCGTGGCCGCGGACATTAGTGGCAGACCGAACCGGTCCGCTGTGGGGACCAGTCACAGAGGCTCCCGTGAATAACGGCACAACCACGGGCCCTTCATAGGATGGAGAAGCGCGTATAGGCAGGGCCGCCAGGCAGAAGTTGCGGAGGGACAGTCTTGGCGTCAGCCGGGGAGCTGGAAGCTGAAGTTACGCCAAGTCTAGACGCCTTGTCCGAAAGCGTATGCTTGTGAGACACAGATGGGAGCGGCCGACCTCCGTCTACAAGTTGCATTTGGAGATAAATAGATGCTTCCTCTCCGCCGACGACAAGTCACCGTACTTGAGCAGTATCCTCAATCCCAAACATAGCCTGGAATCATCAAACAATATACATCTACCCCACATACCCAAACCCAAGTCAAAATGATCGACCACACGCAAATGTTTGTCCCGGCAGCGGATCACAAGGCCGTCGTCACGTTTTATGAGGCCGCCCTGAAGCCCTTGGGTTACAAGAAGCTCCTTGCTTTTGGACCAAATGAGGAATCTGTCGGGTTTGGCGACAACGAGTTTGCACACCAGTATGTTATGGCAAAACCCATGCCAGCTTTCTTGACACTGAGTGTCAGAGGCCCAAGACCGCCGGAGAAAACGACTTGATACTGACCAACGCGTTGGATAGCCCAATGAAGACTGACTGGTGGGTTATCGCCTCGCCGACAAAACCGGCCAACTCGCACCACGCGTTCCGCTGCAAAGGTTCGTAGTGGCGGCATGTCGCTTCAGGGAACGATGGAAGAACTTGCTGACGATTCGAATTGAACAGACAGAGCATCGGTTGACGCCTGGTACAACGCAGCGATAGAAGCAGGAGCCAAAGACAATGGGAAGCCTGGCATCCGATCCCATTATCATGCTCATTATTACGGAGCTTTCGTGATCGTAAGCAAACTCTCATCCACTCACGCATCTGGACGGCCGGACTCAGAAGTCCGAAGCTGAGGAGTGTCTGAACGTCATGGCTGAAGTTCTGATCATTAATTAATTAAGCAATTGCTAACTTCAACATCATTTCAGGACCCTGCGGGCAACAACATCGAGGCTGTTTGTCACGATGTTGTTGAGTAGGGAGTGACCAGTCTGTCTAATGGTCTTAGCAATATCATTTCATCGTTCAGCGTATTAGTTTGATCAGCCGGCAAGCGGCACCTGGGGAATTCTCGTTCCCTGCTCGGTGGGACTCTCAATATTGCTATGGCACACCAAAAGTTCAAATGTTGTACGGCAAATTGTTTTTCAGGCTCGCTGCCAAAGCTCGGTAAAGATAGCAATAATTCCACACTCATGGTTTGAAGGATTGACGATAGTCATTGGCAAATTTCGTCCCGATGCACATGTTGAACCTGAGTCGTGAAGCGCCCAACTAGAAGCTAAGCCCACTTGTTGGTCTGTCTTTGCCTCGTCGTGGTCGAGGCCGGGGCGCCTATTTTGAGGAGACGTTGGAAAGCCAACAGGGTCCATCGAAACATCCCCACATAGTCAGGGCCAGACGGCGCTTGCTTGCGGCCCGCTTGCAGTGTAAGGAACATGGTGGAGAGGACGCAGTGGAAACAGCATGCAGGCCCACTTGAGAATCCTGACAGCGCTTGCCGAGAGGGATTCCGGGGCGGCGCAAGAAAGATTGCCCTTAGGATCCACAATCGCCTAGAGATACACTATCAAAAAGAGGATTGCCGAGGGCAATCCTCTATTGAGTGGCTTTTGGGATGCAAAATATTAATCTCAAATGACCACAATAATGGCAAATGTGATAAAAGGTCATGAGCCGGGGGGGGGGGGGGCGAGCCTACAGGCAGCAGAAGGTGTACTGCGCGCACACGTTGAGGCTGTATAGCTTGCCACAAGCACCTGCGCAACGGGTCCGGCCCTTCAGTCAGCAGCATAGACGGCAGTTGGGTAAGTAGACTACTTGGGGGCCTGGGTGTGATCTGCCCGGCCCGAGGGTCTCGCCCCTTGCGACGTAGACCACGGCCCAACTCTAAATTTCCCGCGGGAGGCCGTCTTGTTGTCTCAGGCAGAGGTCTATCGGCCAGCAAGAGCAGAGCCGCGGCCGGCGATGAGACGGGCGGCCGTGGTTGGGGGTCATTTATCGCGGCCGCGCGAATGACGTGCGAACCGAAGCGATGCAGAAGATGTAAGATGTCCGAGGCAGACTCTTCATGCAGACAGCCAGGCAGCGCACCGCCGTGGCTGTTGAGGTAGCATTTGAATGAGGAAGTGGGGGATAAAACATCAATTAATTTTTGCTTCGCCTCGTGGCTCCTCTGGCGTCGACCAGTCCAGTCCAGTCCAGTTCAGTACAGTCCGCAGCTGGCTGTTGGCTGGCCAGGCATTCTCTCCGTGGGGAAACGTGGTGCGTTGGCTGAGCTCAGCGTTAAGCCGCGTAACGGTGATGCACTCCACAATGCTGTGTTAGTGGTAGGGCTGCGAACTGGACGGACCCCACGCTTCATCCTTTGGCACTGAGACAATCTCGCCTGGTCCTGCTCCTACTCCTTCCTTCTCCACCGTCACCCGCAAACACACACACACACACACTAATGTGTCCGCCTTTGACACTTGCAGGATCCGTGTCTGCAGCACAGAGGATCGTCGGGCGAGCTTTTGTACGGGCGGGCCGGGTGACCTGATTGGCCTGGGGGCTGCAGATCCACTAAGAGGCCACCCCAGTGCCTAGTCCCGCAGCCAAGGCACTACGACCCGAAAACAGGCCCAATTATAGCACCTTATGGGCTGCCCTTTTCGGCGTATACGAGGACTGCCTTATGCACCTGCAGGGCCACACCGCGCCGCGCCTTCGTGATGCTGATGGGGCCGACCCAACACGCTGGAATGTGATGGGGTGACGAGGTGAGGTCAAGCAGAGGGCTGCATACGACCATCGACATAGATAAGCACGCCCTGCTGCCCTCCCCCACCTGCGCGCAGCACAACCCCGAACTTTGACATCGCCAGCTGCATGCACTCATCCTACTTCAGCCAGTCAGTCATCAACGATCTTAACAGGAGAGACAGACACACACACACGCACGCACATACGACACTCACTCGACGACCCTGCAAGCTGAGCTGAGACCTCGCAATAATGCCTTCACTCCGTTTTCTCGCTCTCACACCACGTGACTCGCAAAGCCCAAGCACAAGCACATCCACATCCACCTCCACAACAGACTCAACAGACTCAACTCGGGTATGGATCATACTTGCAGCCGTAGCCGCCCTTTTGTCATTAGGAGCCTGCACCGCACTAGTTGTTATCTCATTCTCCAAACGGCGCCTCCTCAGGCAACAACTCGATGAAGCAAGGCGCCGAGACCACGGCCTGGCCATAGAAAAGATCAGCAGCAAAAAGCGGAAGATGACTGCAGAGGACCTGGACATGGAGGCCGAGTCCACGAGGACAGCCATGATCAGGAAATCACTCGCGACGAGGTCATGCCGATCGGCATCCTTCGCCACCTACAGCACGGGCGAGAGGCCAGAAAGCAGCGCCTCGGGCGACGGCCTGAGGTACGACTGGAAGGACTTCGAGGCGGGGCTCTCGCGACACAGCTCTGCAGCAAGCCTGCGAAGGTCTACGCCGTCCCCGTTGCCCGAGCTGCCAGCACCAGCACTCTCACGCTCCTCATCGCCGAGCAGAAATCCACTGCTCGCTGGCCGGGCGGAGCTCCCCCCGCCGCTAGAGCAGCACCCCTGCCTGCGGTCGTGAACGGACCGGGGGCAAAGCGGCGCCCGGCCAGATGTACATAGAAGCAGCGTTTTGTCTCGCGACTCATCTCTTCTACGAAGTCCGATTGGGACGGAGAATTGCAGGCCAACAAGAAATCTTGGCCGCTTGGGGAGACTAATTGGGTTGGATTTGCGGATAATCGTGTGGTTTAGAGCGTTTCCGGTTACCAATAATTAGCCCGCTGCATGTCGCCAAGCTCACGTTCGGTGTTCGAGCCATATAATACAAACATTAAAGAAACAAACGTGCGCATCGACAACCATGTCTTGCGTGAACCTTCCAGTAAGGTGCCCCTGGGGAATAACAATCCGACTATGGCTTGTTCGTCCGATATCAGATGGCCCCAGCGCATGAATACCAGAGTAATAATTAGCGGCGGACCTCGGCCACCTCGGATTAAACCTCTGCCCTATGTGTCCCAACACTTCGTCCTGCCTCTACACCATTTGCCAGCGTAAGGTGAGCGAAGGGTCTGGAACAAATGGATCGCCACCAACTCTATGCCTCGCAAGAACGCCTGAATGGTCAACCTCGAAACCCTGCTCTCGCCGGTGCCTGTCGTATCAGAAGCGAAACTATGTTTTCTGGCCCAGACACCCAACCCAACGTCTGGGGTCTCACGACTGCCCCAACCTGTCGTTTCCCCACTTCAGGACTACTATCAAGACCTCTCGGCTGTAACCCCTGGGATTGCACTCATGTAACTATGGCTAGTCAACAATCCCAACGAATTGTATGTGTGTGTGTGCCTAATGAGTATTCCACAACACGTGTAAAGAGCAGTGTAGGTACGAACGCTTGCTTCCCGTTTGGTGGCTGGCACCAGTGCGAGCATCCGTGCAACAGCCTCGAACCATAATTACCATGTGGCAACTCGTTTACCTAGACTTGAGTTTTGGCCACCTGAGATGCCTGTGCGGCTTCGCGCACCTGCCGGGGGTTCCCATATACCTCAAGTTTGGCATGCTCCCTTGCTCTTTTCGCGGTCCATTCCTCGTTGTCCGACGCAAGTGAGGACCAGCTCATCCGGTGTCTGCCCCATCCTTGCCCTTACATTTTTCCAGAGGCCAGTCAGTACATATGGCACTGTGGGGTTGGCCTTGGAAAACACCTCGGTCGGCTTTCGCCTGCCGCTAAGCGAGGACTTCGAGGCTCTCGCGATGGCGCTGGCTTCGTCCTCGACGAGATGGTCGACAGACTTGTTGTTTAAAAAGAAGCGATTATGCCGTGGCATTACACCGTTCCATCAGACATCTGAATAATCACTTCAAAATATTCTGAGTCTTTTCCAGTAGCAACTGTCCCAATAAAGATGTCGGCCGCAAAAGTAATCCAGACCTTGAACAGCTTCGACCCGGCCAATTGCAAAGATGAGCTCGAACGTGTCGAGCTGATCTCGGCGGCCAGGTCCTTGCTCGCAAAGGCGACCACGCCCTTTGAGTTCGTGCACGATATCACGCACTCGACTCCCATGTTGACGGTGGGAATCAAGCTTGCTCATGATGCCCAGCTCTTCGAGAAGTGGCAGAAGCAGGGCGGTGGGGCCAAGACGACGAAGCAGCTTGCCAGCCTCATTGGGGCAGATCCGCCTTTCTTGCGTGAGTGATGATCTCGTACATTGCAATCATCTAGCCCCCTGATCAGCAAATTTCCACAACACTTTTCTAACTAATACGGAACAGACCGATATCTGGTCCACATGGTTGCTTGTAACGTTCTAGAACAGGTTGATGAAAACACGTTCAAGCAGACGCACTTGTCTGAGGGCTTGACTGTGCCCACCTTGGTCGCCTGGGTCGACTACCTGTATGAGTTCCTTCTTCCTCTGCAGCTAGGCTGGCCAGGGTACCTGAAGAAGAACGGCCTCAAGGAGCCACCGCACTCCAGAGATGGGCTGTTCCAGGATGTATTCAAGTGTCCAGGGAAGACACTCTTCAACTACCTGGAGGAGAAGCCCGAGGCCGGCGACATGTTCAACACGTGTATGACTGGCTGGGGCGGACACCGGATGGGCTGGCTTGACTTCTACCCGACGGAGCAGCTCATCGACACGAAGACTGACACGCCGATTCTCGTCGATGTCGGCGGGAATGTCGGGCACGATCTGGAGAAGTTCCTCGCCAAGCATCCCGGGACTGCGTCTCGTCTCGTGCTAGAGGACTTGCCAGAGGTTATCGAGAGGGCCACCTGTGACAAGAAGATCAAGAGGGTCAAGCACAACTTCTTCGACCCGCAGCCAATCAAAGGTAAGAGCACATAATTATGATTGACAATTCAAGCTCGCGAAAGCTAACGGCCGAATTTAACACGCACAAAAGGCGCTCGCGCATATTACCTCAAGACCGTGCTCCACGACTGGTCCGACGAGCACGCCGTCAAGATCCTGCGGAGCCTCAAGCCGGGCCTCGTCCCGGGCTACAGCAAGATCCTCATCAACGACGTCGTGATCAAGGCCACCGATCCCGACTGGAAGACCACGGGCGAGGATCTCGCGGTCATGATGGTCGTGGGTTCGCTGGAGCGGCCGGAGATCAGGTGGAACCGCCTCATCACCGAGGCAGGTCTCTCGGTGGTCAAGATCGCCTCTCACCCTGCCGCGCTGGAGAGTATCATTGAGGTCGAGCTGCTGGCCAACTGAAGATGAGTTAGGGTGCCCGACTATTTATGTAGCTAGTTCTTGCCTGCCTACCACGCGCAGTTTCAGTGGCGAGTCGAATAGGTCCGCGAATAGTGCGTCAAATGCAAGTTGATTAGGTCTCTGTGTTTGTGCAGTTAGAACTCAACTTGAATTGTCGACCACTAGCGACAACTGCTGTTAGCACTTGAGCGTTCCAATTTGTTCCTGTCTGTAGTCCTAATCAGATTCACAAAGCGTCCATCCGCTTCTGATATCGAAACTCGCGGTACTAACTCACCAGAAAAGAAAGCTGCGCTTCCCCGGTTATCTCAATCTGGCAGTTAGGCGATAGTAGAAGTCTAGACAGTCAGTAGTTGTGCTAG
Organism: Diaporthe australafricana; assembly: GCA_039880735.1. Classification (NCBI taxonomy): domain Eukaryota; kingdom Fungi; phylum Ascomycota; class Sordariomycetes; order Diaporthales; family Diaporthaceae; genus Diaporthe; species Diaporthe australafricana. The sequence continues at coordinate 8,709,275 of JBCEDM010000001.1, forward strand.
ATAAAAGTGCTCAAGAATATGAGTAGCTCACTAGAGACTCCTTGGACTCTGTATCAATAACGCTCAATAGAAGAGAATGTGCGTTGAGGCACGTAGCCTGAAGAGAAAAACAAGTCAGCCCTCTAGATGAAAATTTACATTAAATTGATACAGTAAAACTGTGGACCTTTTGTCACAGATCCCTGGGAAGTTGAAAAGACATGTTGATCCTCGAAGCCTTTTCACGTGCTTCACTATTCACAATATGAAGCTCGACAAGTGTTGGAACATAATTTTCGAGCTGCTTGCTTAATATGAAGCGGCCAACACAATGATCACCTGGCAAAGAAGACATCACCATTTTGGGACGGTATGAAATAATTTCCACGTGCGCACATTTCTGCTGCCAACAGGCTGGCAAAGTGCGGAGAATCTGGGCTTACTGTCACAGTTTACAATCGCCCATACCTCACCGGCTAGTCCTCAGACCAATAACTTGTACTGTCATAGAATTGACTTTGATCTGAGGACTATACGACTACTACTTTCTAGTAAATCTCATGACGTCACTTGGTTAGATTCCAGCACTTGATGAGAGACACAGATTTAGCTACGTGTGTTCCTTCCTCGTTTAGAGATCGCCATAATATTAAATGTGTTTGAGATGGCTTGGACTAGCCAAGATTCCGAGCAGCATGTTGATCTACTATTCAATCACTGTTGCTGAGGCAGATTAGTCCTGGGCTACTTGTGTCAACGGTTCTAGTCTACAGTGCGGTTGGAAGCCAATCTCGTTAGCCTCGCCTGTGCGGCTGTTATGAGTCTATCTATGTTATCTGGGCTCAGTGCCGAAGTCAATTTTATTTCAAACATATCGTTATTGGCATTGTGTGTTGTGAAATACTGGGCTATGAAGTGTTTAGCAGTGTGTGGACGTGCCGCCTACAGCTTGATAATAAGAGTGTGTACACGGATTAAAGACGAAACCACTCAAGTAACCATTCAGAGAGCTCACCGGGAAAAGTAGCCGCAAAGTGGTTCCAAGGCTGGATCGTGACAGGACGCGCTTAGCAATATCGTCGAGTCCCCGGTGAGACATGCTATAATATGCAGTAGCTGCCACTCCGGGCTACGGCTAGCTGTGTGCGCGAACTACACATACGACGAAGTCCCTGAACAGATATACGCAGCCTCAAAGCTGGCTGGATGGCCTCGTCGTGCTCAAGAACGAGCAAGAACCCAGATGTCGGGTTGTCATTCATACCCTCAACTCTTCTACGACTTTCCGCCCATCGGCTCACCCTGACCTTTTTTGGGTGCTATCCTTCACTTTTGCACTCATACCACTTTTCTTTCTTCGATCATACGGGAATCCTTCCGGCACCGTCTCTAAATCGGTCCCCAAGCCAAATATTGACTCACCATACCCAGATTTTGGCACACTTGTTAAAGTCTGGACTCAAATAGCTTTCAAGATTAATGTTGGCGAATCCAAAAGCCACAGACCCTGTTCCGGTGTGCTTGGACTTGAGCAGCCATTTTTCTTTTAATAGAATTGACTTCTCGCCCAGTCGATGCGTCACGCCGTCCATACAACGGTTTTCATCTCAAGTTCTCAGTTTGGAGCTGACCGGGCGGTTTGATTCATCGGAATTTGTAAGCAGTAGTTACTTGTGACTGTTAGTAAATTCTTTTTCGAAGAATCACGTGGGCCTTAATTCTTGAGCCTTTGTGTATCTTCCATACGTGATGAGTGCGGCTTTCAGGATAAACACCGGCTGCGTCTATATGATATGTACCATGAGCACGGTAATCGGATCACGTGAATTTCAGTCTTTACTTATGTATGTTCATGTACAGGAGTGAATATCTCATGCTTCACATCACTGGATCGTCCGCCTCTCATCCCATCATCTGTGCACGTGCACAGCTCAGTTTAGAAGTATTGGTATGTCCATCCGATCTTCATCCTTTCCACCAATCATCAAGTGTTCGCAGGTCTCGTCACATCTATCGTTGAGTTGGTCACCATTGACTCATTCACTACGCAACTTGCCCGAATACTTGAGCAATTGACGGGGGAATTAGTCAATCGGCATTTAAGGAGAGTCCGTCTTTCCGAGAAGTGGAGTCCCACCCTCCACAACGCTGGCTGCATATAGCACATACTTACTGTACACCTATTGTCTTGGTGTTCTGTGCGTAGGTCGACCACAACCACCATTCTAGGTTCAGTTGACTGATACAGTGCCATAAGAACCGGGCCGCCGGGCAGACCGATACTTGCTCAGCCTCTTAGAAGTTCAGCTGATGAATCATAGTACATTTGAAAGGTCTGAAATATACTCGACGTAAATTATGCAAACGGCCTGCTTCAAACTCCGTTCGGGTCGCGACAATGCGGAATGTACTTTTATTCCACCTCTGAAAGCGACTCATACTCTTTGAGCATCTCCGGAGTCATAGGTACAGTGGCGAAGCGCCTCATCAAGTCAGCCATGTCCTCGCCAGTATCACCATGAATTGCTTGTTCTAGAATCCGGAAATACTCCACGAAGAAACTTGGAGTGAGCGTATTGATAAAAATGGCTTCGTCGTCGAACGGATTGCTAAACCTGTATGGAAGGCCAATCGGGACCGTGACGAGGTCAAATGGCCCGGCATCGATGTGCGGGCGCCCGGGGACATGTATCCGGAGCTTTCCTCTCTAAATTACAATTAAAATTCATCCACACTCAAGATAAGTACTTGTTGTGAGACAAAATTACGTACTGTGATATAGAAACCTTCCTCGTGCTGCTCGTGGAAACAGAAGCCTGGCCCTTCGACGGGCGGTGGGACTGCCCACTCAATAACGCCCAGACGTGACTATGTCAGAGTACCATCCTGGAGGACGCGATATCTGTCTGAAATCAGAGCGAGTCAGTCCCTATTGTGTGGTTGCATTCCGAAGTATAGCCCAGTCGTTTTGGCGCGCTCCTCGTCCAGGTTGAGCTCACATTGACCTAATTGCGTCCAAGGTAACTGCTTGGCCGATGCATGACCAAGCTGAATGCGCTTGTTTTTCCAAGTCACGACGTCCTCGTCCATGATGCTGGTCTCTTGGCAGCAGTTCGGTGGTGTCTATTTTTCTAGAAGTGGGACTTACAAATCAGGCGGAAGTTATATGTGCAATTGTTCTTGGTGCCAAGGTTGGCGCGCCTTTTACGATTCCGTTAGCACAAGTCGCTCCACGGGTACAGATTGCAGTGATCCCGCGAATAGGACGGGACATCGCCGGGCGCCGAAAGAACCAGCGGCGGCTGTAACCTGATCGTTGAATAGAACGCGTGCCGAGGATCATCCTATAGCATCGTGGAAACCATTTTTGGTTCGTTGAAACATAATCGGCATTTTTAATACTCCGAATCATCCTCACATCCGTCCGAGACAATGCCTGTAGGATCTCCTTTTCCCTTCTGCCTTTTTCTACTGCTTTTCTCTGAATGTAGTTACAGCTTACAAACAATTTGATTTGCCCATGTACAATCTGGATCCCTTCGATGACAAAACTTGAATTGAAAATGTCTATGTACCTGCCTGCCTGCACGTTCAGACTAACCGATCTGGTCGGGCATCGTGACCGTGCTTAAACGCGAACAGCTCGTCTCCACAATTAGCGATACAAATGCCAACATCGGATGCAATATAATAGATTGTAGCCCCAGAGGCATTGTGACTGATCAATGCTTGCATCGTAACCAATGGTAATGGTCTACACTCTGACGGCCTTCTCGCCTTCCTTGAGGACCAGGGCAGCTTCTTCAATGCGCTGAAGAATAGCCTCTGTCCCCTTCTTCTCAGTCTCCAAGAACTCACACCGCAAGATATCGGAGACTTTCGCGTCCCGCGGGACAAAGCGAACCTTGAACGGCAACGGCGGGGAGTTGAAGCCGTTGTAAAACCCGAGTGGATCCACACGGGCCTCCACTTTCTTGCCGTTGACTATATCCCAGCCCTTCTTGAAATCATAGGCCCAAAGCATGCGGGCTACATTGATCATCATAGAGTTGTTTCCGACATACTGGCCTACCGGCGGTCAATTTGTGTCAGCATGGTTGTCCCAGTGTGGTGTTTCAATCACAGGGTGAACCGGAGTACATACCGATGCACTTTCTCCTGCCAAAACCAAATTGCGAGTAAGGCAAATCAGGATCCTTGAGGAAACGTTCAGGCTCGAACGCGTCAGGATTGGGATACATTTCCTCGTCCATGGACATCGCCCAGTATCCAGGGACAATGGTTGCACCTTTTGGTATGTGATATCCCATGAACGTGTCGTCCGCTGTCACAGCATGCGGCACACCCCCAGGGAGCACTGGCCGCCAGCGATGTACCTCCTTCACAAACGCAGCAAGGTAGGGCATCTTCTCGGTGTCCTCGAATGTAGGGAGACGTTCGCGCCCGGTCACGCTGTCAATCTCATTTTGTAGGATTCTGCACTTCTCCGGATGTAGAACAGCAGCCAGAGTAAAGACTTGGAGCGTCATAGTTGTCGTGTCCGCCCCAGCTTCGTATGTGTTTCCAACCACATAAGAAAGCTGCATATCAGTGAGGGCCTTGTGGTCTTTCATTGTCAAGATGTCTTTGCACCAATTGTAGCCCACTCGGCCCGCCGCTCCGGCGCGAATGCTGCTGAAGAAGTCTCTCTCCTCGTCTCCGAGGAAGTCGCCAATCTTCTTCCAAGGCTTCATAAAGCTTGGCAAATTGTTGAGGATCGGCAAGGAGTCGACGATCCAGTTGGTATGGAAGGCAGTATTGAGATGGTCCATTATCCTTTCCACGCCTTTCACCTCTTCCTCCTGGCCAGTGGGCATACGTTTTCCATAAGCCAGCGCGAACGTAAGGCTGGAGGAGTAACGATGGAACCTTTTGAAAAAGTCGTCCTTGGTGAGGAACTCGCTCACTAGCTGCTTGCTCTCTAGATCCTGTAGTTCACGGTACGTATTTGACATGCGCGGGCTGAGAAAAGCACCCTGCAGCCTGCGGTAACCGCGCCACTGCTCGCCATAAGGCAAAATCAAAGACCGGTTTCCTTGGCTGATACACTCGCCAACCATGACCATTCTTGGTCGTGAGCTGTAAATGTTGCTCCTCTTCTCGAGGAGCTCGCGGGCGATATCGTACGTGCCAAGATAGATGACGGTGTTCCGACCGTAGACCATGCTGAAGATAGGCCCGTACTTTCGGTGCATTTGAGTGTGAGTGCGCCAAGGATGAGTCTTCGGCATCTCGCAGAGGTTGCCAATAACTGGGATTCCTGGCGGTCCTGGCGGAAGCTTGCGTCGAAAGGCATAGTAGCGGTACGAGATGATGGCGAATACGAGTGCGATGGCGCCTACAGATAGCCCCAAGACGCGCGCCGCGGCTGTAAACCAGCCGTTGCCTTGAATGGAGGGCAGTGAAGCCATAATTTCAAGGTCGTGGAAAGGAGGATTAGATTCAATGGTAGGTCAAGACCTGCTGTAGAATGTTGATGGGCGATACGTTGGGAGCAGTTCAGACGAGTTCAGACGGAGGCAAAGTTGACAGGCTTGCTACATTGAAGAGAGGAGGACCAAGAGATGTCCATTCTCAATTTATTACGCGTAGGATGGCGATAGTCAACCTGCCGTTCACATGTGCAATTTGCTAAATTGCTGCCCATCCTGCTCAACACGACGATGTTGCGAATTCCGCCCATGAAGCGGAAAACGGGTGCCGTAAGCGTCTAGTCTCGTGCGGCCGTAAAGATGTGTGCAGAAAAGAGCCAGCGAAATTTCTGGTCGTTACAGACTATACTTCCCCAACCCTGAACTTACATGGAATGATGGCGCTTGTCTAGCCTATCATTAACTAAAAAAGGTTATGACAAAGGGCATTGTTGACTGCCCAGCCCAGCTACAATGCTAAGCTCTTGATCTCATAACTGAGACCAAGACCCACTCCGTTTTGGCACCTCAACAGTCTCTCATCCATGTCTCCGTAGCATTCTCACAGCCAAGAGGATGGCGCGATTCAGTGCTGCCGTGGCCAGGAAGTGGACTTAGCACCACATGCTCCAGGTCCTATCCCAGCGGGTTCCGGCTGCCGAGATCTGGCCGGAGATTCAACGAGATGCTAATCTTCCCGCGCGGCCGCGCCCGCGTGGGCGACAGATCACCGCCCATCCAGGAACTCATTCCGGTTTACAACATCCCTGCCAACCGCGGTTTGCAACTACCAAGGCACGATCCTCACACCGTACAGTTGACTGGGGCCGGAAGCTCTCACCCGAGAAACCCGCCTGGCGAGGGTACCTCAGCCTGCACGCGCCTTGCCCTGCGGCGGTGCCGCCTTGCCGTTATCCTATCCTTCCGCCGATTTGGAGATTATAACCTTTTGGAGACTATAAGCTTCGACCACGAGGCAACGCACGACCATGAAGCAGGGCTTATGCCGGCAGCAGCGCCCCAGGAATCCGATAACGTTATAATCATTCTCAGCCTCCACATCGGGGATTCACTACGTCAGGCAGTTCGCGGTCAGGTTGCGTTGTTGATTTGCCCTAGTCGTTTCAACACGGCGTCACATCCGGGCTTCGACCATAGGGCGCAGGTAGGGCTAACGCTGGTCCAGATACTCTGGTCCAGCCGTCGGAAGGCTGAGTTCGCATGCAACTTGTGATGCCGATGCAATTGCCACGAGATATTGAACGCATGCCAAGTGCCACGAGTGTCATGGACATGGCAGCGGCTGCAATCCTTAGATCCGAACGGAATGGGTGCGCTTCTGGGGGCTCCCATGTAATGGTAATCGTTCGCCCTGCGTTGTTGAAACCAAACATCAGCCTCAGCTCCCGATTGGGGTGGCTGGGTGGTTCCTACGTAGTTTCGGAATACGCTCCAACCACTCCTCAAACGACAATCCTGCGCCAAGCCCTCGAAGAACTGCCATATGCTATCTGGATTGTTCCTGGCTTGAAGACAGCAACTCAAAGGCCTAGCAGAGTTTTCCTTTATTAAATAAAGCCTACCTTCGCCGCTACTAAAATTCCCGTGATCCGGAGCGCCACTTCCTCAAGTATCTGCCGTGATATTTCTGGGAAGACACAAGGCCCTGGAAATGCATTAGACAAGTAGCATGAACCTTATGGGCATGCTGGGCGCCACTGAGAGGCCAAGGACTCCACTGGAACGTATTTTCTTCTTAGCCCGCTCTGAATCAGGTGCTTTTGAGCGCTGATAGATTGGAAACACCTGATCCTGACTTAGGGCTGTGGAGATATCATCTACACCCAAGCCTCGATGTAACATCGTGGGAAGCCTAAGTACTTTCGATCAAGATTGTACGCATACATAGAGATCTATCAAAGCAAGTCAATCTACATGCGGAAATTAATTTCCGTCTGTCCGGAGACGTCGTGGTAATAGGAAAGAAATAAGCATTCTGTCAAGACCCGTGAGCACTCGCCATGTGGGGTTAAGTTGGCTGTGATACAGATTGGGAGCTATGCTCCGTCCTCCACATGGCAGGATATGCAGGGGCTCAGCAATAGGGTCCGATTCTATGGCTTAGCCAAGGTAGCAGTTGATCGCGGTTCGGGGGGTCGGCATGTGCATCGGATAAGCCCACCTGTCGGGCGATATGGCCCCCCCTCCACATCCGGTTGTCATTACTATGCGATCTGTAATAGTTCCGAGGCGCTGCTGGGGAACCCGGGTTGGAACACCCTGTGATGGGCGTTACTAGCCGCGCGGTCGAGCACTGACTGGTTTGCTGCTATGCGTAGTAGTTCTGCCTCGCATCTGACGAACCGCCTGTGGAACGCGGGCCAGATTCTGGCCTTTCGATGTGGGCTCGGTCGTATTTACTCTGACGAGGATACGAAGCGGTCTCCACGGTCGCAGTTTCAAAGTGTCTAAGAGATTTCCTTCTCGATATAAGCTGGAGCCCGCCGGCAATATCTTGTCTAAGCTATGTCCCGGGTCCAAAATTGCAGAAGCTAGGCCACGTTTGAAGTGCCTTCCGCATAACTATGGCGGAAACATCCAAACCAAAGAGCATCCACATTCCACCCAACAACGCCGGTGATTCCCAGCCCCAGTGGCCCCGACAAAAGCCCGGGGTGGCATGCGAGGAATGTAGAAGAAGGAAGCTCAGATGTGACCGACGTCGACCCCAATGCGGGACCTGTCAGTCCGCCGGCGTGGCCTGTCAGGTTACTACACGCTCACCTCGTGGACCGAAGCAGGGCTATTTGAAGTCTCTCCAAGCACGCATCGGTGAGTTGCGTATGAGAGCCTCTCGACATAGGCCTTCTGGACTGACTCGTACGTGAATGTAATACAGATGCTTTAGAGGGCAGTGTCAGGCAGCAGACGGTACCTGGAATTGTGCCTCAAGCCTCCCATACCGTCACAGTTCCAGCGGCAGACAAAAGCCGGTTGCTCACTGATGATTACATCATCTCACCTGACGTGGCCATGTTCGAGACAAGACTGGATCTTCCCAATATTGCGGAACAGCCCTTCCTCAATGACGTCTTACAGGCCGGTCCCAGGTCGGCTACAGTTCCTAATATTGATTTCTCCTGGAACACAGGCCCGCCCTCAGCCGCATTAACATCGCCTCTTATCTCCCCGACTGCTCATTTCGACTTATACTTCGCGGCTGATCAGGCCATCCCGCTGAAAAGACGGGCTTCGATTGATTCTGAGCCTAGTACCGAGGATGCTGTGCGACATCCTCAAGTCTCGAGACTGGTACAGGCAGATCTGTATGTTTCTTTGAGCCACCCTGAAGCTGTGAATATCTGTCAAGACCGCTCTCCAGATGACAGAATCTAATATTTCAGTGGCTGATGTAAAGACTTCGCACATATAGTGATCAGTTCTATTGGGACCGAGTACACGTCTTCATACCCATCATTCATCAGCGTCGATACCTCACCTGGAGCCGGCGCCCAGACAAAACAGAAGCCCAAAAATGCCTCCAGAGCACAATGTGGGCACTCGCAGCGTCCGCCTCGACAGGGCACCACCAGAATATCCGAGACTCGCTATATCAATCCAGCTGCCGGGCGGTTGAGAATCTGGCCTCCACAAATGCCACCCTCACACGCTGCATTGAGTACATACAGTCCTGGCTTCTGTTGGCCATTTACGAGTTCATGCTCCAAGACTTCAGGCGCGGATGGATCAGTGCAGGACGAGCTTTTCGCCTGATCCAGCTGGCCGGGTATGAGAGCACGGATGCTCCGAACAAGGGCGCGCCACATTTCCAGGCAGCTTGGCCTGAGATGGAGGAGCGGCGCAGGACTCTGTGGCTGGCGTATTGTCTTGACCGACTGCTGGGCATGCGAAGTGATACGCCACTTACTTTCAGCGATCAGGTGTTGGTGCGCATGCCGGCTCCAGAAGTCAATTTTCGCAACGATCAGCCGGCGCGCATGGGGTTCCTCCCCGAGGTCGTTAGCGCCCCGGAATCTGGGGCTGAGTGCGACGCCAGCGCTTCTATCCTCGCCATATTTGTTGGTGCTGCTAGCATGTGTGGTCGTGTCACATCCCACCGACATAAAGGTGTAGCTGCAATGCTCACCCTCGACGAAAAAGGCACAGAGGAGTTCCGACATCGTCACGAAACTCTTGGGGCTGAGTTGACGCAGAATATGGATGAATTCTTCACGAACCCGTTCCTTTCGCATAGCGATGACCCGACGGCTGTTTTTATCAGCATCATGTGGCACACTGTTGCTCTTCACCTCGCTCAAACAGCCAGCTACATGGAATCGCCAAATGCTATTGGCACCAGCGGGAGTGTAACGACTGGAACTGGACCCATGTCACAAAACTCAGCATCAGCTGTGCAAGAGGTGATCAAGTTACTTGATCAGATGTCACAGCTGAACTATCTCAAGGTGAGTCCATCTTGTACAAAGCTGCCTGAACCTCATCGATGTGCTACTAACGCTGCCTGGCTCCAAGATCCACCCTTTCATCTTTCTGCCCCTTTCCCTCTGTGCCGAAATGGCGGAGTCGGACCCAGAGCTAGCAAGCACATTCAGACTCGAGCTGCGAACTATCAGTGAGCGACTCGGCTGTGCGTCCCGTAACGCTTCTGAATCATCAGGGCCGAAGTCCATCTCTCTTTGATATTTGAGCCACAGCGTGCGAAAGTTCTCTTGCACTTTGTTGCTAATTCTTGCACATCAGTAATGGCTAGTCGGGCTGCGCCGTCGCCAGCTGAGAATGTTTCTTGTTGGCGTTGATCGACTTTTATGGGCGTGCGGTATGCGAGCGCTGGGTTTGGTCTCAGGTGTCTTTCAACAAAACCTGAACCACTTTGAGTACGCAAACGGAAATGCTCCTTTTTTAGAAGTGGATGAATCACCATATTGCTGGGCGTCAAAAATTGCATATTGTTTTTGGAGGCAGGCATATATGGTTATCTTTATCAGAAGCCACATCATAGCATAAGGTACTTGAAGACTTAGAGAAATAGACTGTGTTTACTTTGTCTATACTTTTTCTGCTACCATCAGGTCTGCGACCAGACTTGGATTAGTTCTCTCGCGGTTCAAGCACACAGAAAAAGAACTGCGACAATCTAACGCATTAAGCACTGATTAATTCGTTTGGCATATGAAGCCGTCGGCTATAACAGCACTCTATTGGATTATGAAACGGCTTAGGACTGCTACCGCGGGCGTCAGTACCTAATGATATCCTCTTTTTCTCAGTCGCAAGGCTCCAGGGTAGTATGTCTAGATTTGGTATTCGGTTCAGACTAGCTACTTGCTTTAGTACTTAAGTAGGTACTCCAACGTGCCAGCAGACTCCTTTGCTACAACAAGAAATAATTCCATTGCTCGACTTTGATACAATCATCCCCTTTTTAGTGGAAAGTTACTTAGAGTGCTGAGTCTTTCCGGTCTTTAGTCCCAATAAACCAATACAAGTTTCCGAAAGGTGGGAGGACTTTGGTCTGACCACTATGAAATGTCCAGCCACTGCAGTCTAGCCCAGCAGACTCTTCTTTCTGTATCATCTTCTTCAGCTCCCCATCTGTTCTGGTGCGAATGCAAGAAACGTATCCATCCCAAGCAAAGAAAAGGGGTGCGATTGGAATCAGATAAGTGAAGACTAAATGCAATGGTGACCACCAGAACCATGCTAATGTAGAGATAAGCGGGGATAAGATGACAATGGAGGTATTCAAAAATGCTGGGAAGTTGCGATAAGTCATCTCGAAAATCCTATGTAGTGCATTAGTCGCATTTGTTGCATTTCAGTTGATAGGTCGGGCATGTTCGGCAGCGTCCCTACACTACTGGGGAGCATGACTTACACAAAAGCTTCTGATCCTTCTATGGAGCTTCTTAAAACTTTTGATGCGGTGTCATCGTCAAAGTGGTGGAAACAAAGATTATAGAGCCGGCACTCCGGCGTACCATCACCAACATATCTTCCCACAGTTGTCGCGTCAACAGGTTTGTCGATGAAGCTTATGTGCTTGCTTCTTTGTGTAATCCTTGTCCAGGCCTTCCAGTCAGGGTAGAGGTCCGCCAGGACGAATTTGGCGGGTGCTCTGTCTAGCATGCTCAATCTGACATTGAGTATACTTTCCAGAATTGGCGTTGGCCCCCCTGCACCTGCGCAGCAATCGATGAATGTGTATTTGCTGGGCTCCAGTGGTAGCTTCGATACCAGGACATCACAGGCCTGGGCTGCTGTCGAGGTTTTCCTGCCAGGTCCTACTGTGTTCCACATGTGGTGAAGTGATTTGTGCGAATATTCGCGCAGCCATGAGGGACACCAACGCAAATCTTCAATTTCAAAAAGTTGCAAACGAGGGAGGAGAACCATGGTGGAAAAGAGTGCTTGTTGTTGATTGCTGGTGTCAAAGTCTCTGAGACAATACAGTCTGCGAATTGATGGAGCAGACCTCGACGGAAATTACTGTGTATATATGTCCTTGCGAGGTTACTCTTATTTAAGATGTCCCTGTCTGCATAAAGATGTCTTGCATCCTGTGAGAAAGCAGGCTTCTGAATGCAAAGTGTTGACATCGGGCCATGGGGTACCAGTTCGGCAGCCGAAATCCGCGGGCGCCGGATGCGCAACCCAACTGGATAATTCTTGGGGGAAAGAAAACATCTAGCTACGTTGCTACAACGGCCACTTTCAGACAGACAAAGCAACCTGGGAGTGAGGCGATACGCTGGAGATATCTGAGGATTTGATATGGAATAAGCATTGTGTAGTGCAATTTTGTAATACGTAGGTATGCATTCAGCCTTACAAGGCGTACCTAGGTATCAAGGTCGAGTATTTAGCAATTATGCGTACTCTGGATATGCTCCAGCCCTATGAAACATGAATCTATGGGAACAGGACATGAACAAAAGTGATTACTGAAGCAGCACACGATTTGAATGTAAACTACAACAACTCAATTGTCAACACCAGTGACCGAGTGCTCCAAATTTCACAAGGCCTTGAAATGCGCAAGTAACTGGATTCAACTCTTCATAACATTTGAACAATGTTATTTCTTTCAATTTCAATTTCTACAATAAGACAATAAGCTTTGTCCTACTCACTCCCGATTTCAACTTCTCAAGCCCCCCAACAATACTTTCCAGACCCTTTCCGGCTACCTCTATTTTCAACGGAGCCTTGAACTCGCCGTCCCGTGCCAACTTAGCCAAGGCAGCCATGGCTAACTTGCCTCCCGGAACTTCAAAAGTCTGCCGCCCAGAAGATGTAGTGGCCTGTACTCCCGACGGAACACTAACTTCAGAACCTGTGAGAACAGCACTGTACAGTCTTGGCCCATCGGCGCGCAAAGTGTCAAGCAGACACGGCTGGTTTTCGTTCCCGGCTCCACCAACCGCATCCAAAATTGCATCAACTCCCAGGCCTCCAGTAGAAGCTGCTTTGACGGCTCCGACAATATCAGGAGAAGCACGATCTAGACAAGTCGTTGCTCCAAGAGAGATAAGATGGGAATGGTGGCTCAAGGAAGCTGTCGCTAGGATTTGCATAGACGGTGCAGCCAAGCGAAGAAGCTGGATAGCTGAGGCACCGACACCAGAACTTCCGCCAATGACGAGAACACTGCGAGGAGGTTCCGGTGAAGAATCAGCGGCCTTCTGAAGAAAAGGTAGCGAAATTCTGAGGCCTAGTATAACCGCTGCCGCCGCTGTCAAATAGCAGATTCTGGTGCGAGAACAAAGCGCGATCAGTCTGAAGAAGGAATGTCTCTTTCGATTGCAAAATGTGCACTCACGGGAGAGAAGCTGCTTCTTCAAATGTCCATGAAGACGGTTTGCGCGCAACAAAGTGTGCAGGCACTGTCGATACCTCCTGGAAACCACCAGCGCGATTTGAGTGGCCAGCTAAGCTGAAGACTTCGTTCCCTGGCTTGAAAGAGTCCACGCCTTCGCCAACGGCCTCCGCTATGCCAGCAATGTCCGCGCCGAAAACAGCCGGAAAACTGTCGACCATGATGCCATACTGTAATTTCTTCCAGTCCACAGGGTTCAAAGCTACCGCTTTATTCCGAATGCTAATTTCTCCTGCCACTGGTGTTGGGTGCGGTACCTCTGTCACGATGAAATCGCCCCCTTTCCGTGTTCCTACACATGCTTTCGTCATTGCTTTTGCTGCGCTGAAAGGTGGACTTGAGTAGATTCTAGACGCACTCTGACAAGTTACAAAAATAGATGTTGGTTGTGCAGAAACGATTTCTTGGGTTTGTGATGCAAGTAGAAATCTCCCGCAATGTGATACAAAACGTGAAAACGTTATTATAGTTCCGCTTAGACAATGGCTTGTAGCGTCGGCTTACCTCCACTTCCCGTTGATTTGAACTTTATCTGGTGCGAGCCTGGCCTCCGCTTGCCGACGGCCTCATGCAGCTCGGCAGAAGCAGTCCGAGTGCCGCGGCGAGCCTTCTTCCAATCTGGTCGCACGACGTAGGCGGATGCCACGGAAGCCCCAGAACTTTGATATGGCCGGCATCTATAAGAAATGTGGTTTGAGATTCGGGTCCAAAGGCCGTTGAAGCTATTGTTGCCCTTCATTGGTGATAAAACTTCCGGATTGTGCGAATAGAAGGAAATCACATGTTCTTTTGGTGCTTCTATCATTATTTGTAGAGTTGACTCTTGCGGCTCGAAACTTCTTCTTTCACTAGCAACACTTCGAAAGTTTTCTTCAAAATGGACGCACAACATGAGATATACGCCGCAACACTGAATGTGAATCATTTTAAACCCCAAGATGTTCCATGGCGTAGATTAGGACAGTGTGAGTAAATCGGCCCGCAACTCCTTTGCTAAGCTTAGCACGATCTACTCTCTGCTTTATGGAACGATAGACTTACTTCTTCTCTCTTCAAACGGTAGACTTCTGGCGTCCTATCGAGGATGGCTCCAACACACAATACCGTCTCGCGGTCATAGAAAGTTTGATCCCGCCGAATAGCGATGGCCCAATTGTTCACTTCCACGAGATGCATGACGAGGGCTTCTTTGTCACGGTGAGTAAAAAAGTCTTCAATATCTTTTATCACCAACAGGCTAGGCCATGAATAATCCATTCATTCTTAGTTACTGACATGTGTATACTCGCGAACAAGAAAGGCAAAGTACGCTTTCATGTCCCTGGCCGGCCGACTGTTGACGTTTGTGCTGGCGAGGCTTTGACTGTCCCCGTACGACTACCGCACAAGTTCAGCAATCCATTTGATGAGGAGGCGGTGTTCATAAATACAGCAACTCCCGGATTCTTTATCCGCTACTTTGAGCTGTTGGAGAACATGATTGGTGAGGGCAAAGTCTTGACGCCTGAGATCAATGCGGAGGCACTGAAGCGCTTTGCCACGATTCCAGTACCAGCAGAGGATGTGAAGCGTCTTGAGTCAAACGGCTGGCCAACTGTCAATAGTAATGGCAAACAAGTATGAGTCAAATTATAAGATACAACTTCAATGGATTGCGGCCATTTTTAGAATTTGTACATCCAACTTGCTCTGTATTTCTGATGAATAATGATTTGAAGATCTTGTTCACTATATTGCTGGAGCTGTAATACTCCTGTGTCATACTTATCAAGAGACAATTGTATGGTAGGGGATCGAGGGTGACGGATGAGTTCAGGCGGGAATTGTCTTATTTACGACTTTGTGTGTCATTGAAGTCGCTCTTCTGGTTTGGTTTACTGAATCGATGTAACTACAAAGGGTTCTCCCACACACTATATAAATACCTCTCTTTTGGCTGGGGTCAACCTGCAGAGCAGAGCAGGCTTTTGCCAGAATCCCCAGATTCTTTGTTTGTCCAGCCATGACAACCCTTCCTCTGTCTCCACGAGATGCAAGTCAAATCTCCACAGCATTCGAGCCAGCAGTAAACACATCTCAGCCTTTGCTAGGTTCTTGCCAAGGCAGCTTCTTGGGCCGTATGAAAAGGGTTGGAAAGCTCCAAAGTTATCACCAAGGCTGGATTCTTTCCCACCTGATTGAAGCCACCGCTCAGGCCGAAATCTCATCTCGTCCTCGAAGTTGTAAGCTGATCTGTAACTTGACAAATGGTTCACTCCGACCGTAGTCCCGGCAGGAACAAACCGCCCGTCGATCATCTCGCCTGGTTCAGGCACCCTTCTCGGCATGGTGATGGAGACTGGCGGGTACAACCTCATGGACTCTTGCAGTACGGCCTCGATGAAGGGTAAAGAACAAGACACTTTGCTGGTCGTCATATCTGCCTCGTTGGAGAACCTTTTGCGGACCTCTTCAACAGCCCGCCGATAATAGCATGGGTGTCTCATCAGTAAAAATGTTGCACCAGTCAAGGCGGTTGCTGTGCCTTCGGAGCCCGCAATGGTTATGGAGAAGGAATTCGCGTACATCTCGGGTTCAGAGATACCACTTTTGATACTTTTGGGGTCTTGAGACGTCATGCTTTCATCCTTCAGGTGCTGGAGCACGTAATGCTATTTGTGCATGTGTAGTTAGTGAAATGTTCCCTTTCGGACACGACAGCAAAATGTGATGTGGTTGAGATAAAATCGGAGAAACTCATATATCACCTGGCTTGAGGGGGCGCGCTTTGAAAGAGGAAAAAGAGTTTCACGCCGAGGGGAATTGACAGAAATGCATACCCAAAAGTCTTTCCGGTCTGCGGTAGGGCCACGAGATATTCGCGCCCGAACGATCTCTACAGCTCTCTTCATGTTCTTCTCCCGGGCTCCAACTACCCGCCCAGCAATCTTTACGGGCAGATGACTGGCCACGAATGTCAGCATGCGTTTTATGGGTAGCAACCCATAGTATTTAAGCATTTGGTTGACGGTAAGCTCCTGCGCGCCGGCTGGAATTGCAGCAACAAACGGCGCTGCTGTCCCTTTCTCCAGACATCCAAAGTTTTGGCCAAAGGCAAGGTCCCCTATGAGATCGAATGCTACCTCAATTTCCAAATCAGCTTCAACTCTTAGATGGATTGTGATCCTGTGTACTGTTATAGCGTGGGGAAGGGCGTCATAAGGAGTTGACGCACCGGCAAATGTGTACCAATCTCTCATGTCGACTGGTCCAAAACGCGAGTGTTGCTGCAGCTCTTCACACAATCTGGAAGCATACAGCTGTAAAATAGGTTCCTGCTCCCGGAGCGCTTTTTCGGAGAATGCGTGCGACATCAGACGGCGTTGGCGTGCGTGCGTCTCTCGGTCAGCTGTCAAAAGGTCTGTAATTTCAAGAGGCATAGAAGTCAGTCTTCAAAACGAAGGGATACGTACAAAATTAAAGATGATGTTCAGACTTGTTTGCTTACCTTGAGCGCCACTGGGTTTGCTCAAAGAAAAGACAGGATCTTTTGCCATTTCCACGCTCCTCTGCCCATAGATAGCTCTCCAGGCCGTGTCTGACGTGTAAGACACCTCGTCTGGGGCTACACGCACCACCGGACCATATTCTTGGTGCAGTTCAGCGAGACGATGATTCAGCAGGCCTCTCCACTGATACCAACACCATGGCAAACGGGTAGCAGCCCATATTTTGGGGCCAGGATGATCAGACAGAGGGTGGAAGAAGACGTTGCGGCAGGTATGCGCAAGAATCTACCATACCGTTGTCAGAAGACTATCTTATGCAGGGCGTTCATGCTGAGCATCAAAACATACAATCATGGCACAGCATGCCGAAAGCCACACGGTGATCCAATCACCAGTGCATGCATTATCCAAGACTGCCAGTACAGAAGACATCCTACGAGGTCTTTCCTTCGTTGTATCAAAAGAAAAGTCAAAGTGAAAAGTCCCAAGTGATTTCTCGATTTCGTTCATCTTGGTCGATATTATTCGTGAAGTCCTTCCGTCAAAGTTCTGGATTCGACGCTCAGGAGGAAAACTGGAAGACCTTCAAGGGAGTGTGTGTGTAGATAGCTCTTGCTGTAAGCTGTGGCAAAGCTGCTCCCGTGCATTTGGCTTTTCAGAGTGAATAACAGGGTACACCCAGGAAATAAATTAAAGGGAAAGTAAATTCTCTGCTGCGAAATTTCTTATTGTCAATGGTGTCACGGGAATTCGGGTGCATTTTGCGGGACTTGTCATCCCGTCGGGAGCCGGCGTCCGGGTTCTCTCTCTCTCTGAACGGTACGGTATTGTCGAGGTTCATCGCACGCTCACGTCTCATATAGAGACCCAACATGCAGAGACGAACAAAATAGAGGTTTGCAAGTATATTGGTTTGAAATTCACGATAGAGTTCAGAATACTTGAAGCAAGCAGTGCATGTTGAAGATGGGCACAACGGTCATCTAAAACACGACAAACATATGTCCGCCAATGAAGGGGATCAAAATTAATTTATAGCATATGTCTGCAACTCGTGGCGTCCGGAATACAACTTGAGACTTGTTCACTGGCTGCGAAAAAGATTCGCAAAATAGATTTCTAAGTATTCGAGAAAAGTTGAATAGGCACAGATACCCCCATGGTGATTGGTCGCAATACGCCATTCAACCAAATCAATAATACACGATACTCTAAGCATTGACAGCGCCTTCAACTTTCGCTGCCTCGTGCCCATCCATTGGCTTGAAGCCGCGTTTGAATACAGGGCTCTGTTGGACCTTGTTCCAGTCATGCAGCATATAGCCATTCTCAACCGAACAGGTGACCTCTTCCTGACCACGCGGAATCATTTCCCCTTCGTAGTTCTGAATTACTTCCTGCAAAGACTTCCCCCCGTGCTTCCAAGCCTGCATTGCATCCAATAAGTATGCTACATCGCGGATGCAATGGTTGAGTCCTTGCCCACGATCTAATGTTCACATTGTAAATTCAGCCGGTGACCTCACAGTCGGCGCTTCAGGGTGCTGGTGCAGGTCAGACGTATTAGGATATACTTACAAGGTGGCATGGGGTGCGCCGCATCACCTATCAGTGTGACGCGTCCTTGATGATTATCCCATGCGTGCGGGACCCAGTAGCTTATATCGGCCTTGTGGACCTCCGTGTCATCGGGCATCCACATGAAAGCAGATCTCGCAGGATCCCCGAGACCTTTCGCCTTGTCTTTGATCAACGCGAGACGTTCCTTGTAGGAAAGGCTGTCGTCAACCTGGGCCTTCCATGCCATGGCCATGTGGAAGATCCATGACTCGGGGTGCTCTGGTCCGTTGGGCATAGAAGAAACTGGATGTTGTAATCTGGTCAAAAAGGGGGCCACCGGCACAAACGACTGGCGTCGACAAGTCCTGAGAGGTAACTCACTTGATTGGAAGGCATGGAAAGACTTTTCGCTCAGCGCCAAGTAGCTTGTGGGATATTGTTTCCTCACAAAGAGAGCTTTGTCGGCGTCATTGTAGCACACGGTCATGTTGGTGTGGAATATTTGGAACTTTGTCGTTGCAGCGTCTTGAGCGTTGCCCAAAGCTATCTCACGAAGCTTGGATCGAGGACCATCCGCCCCAATAATCATACTGCCGTGGACGATAGTGCGATCGGAAAACTGAGCGATCACTCCAGCACCGTCTTCGGGAAAGACCACGTCTGATAGCAGCTTGCCATACTGTTGTGATGTGACTCAGTAAGCCGTGGCACACAGAATCGTGTGAGCTACAAGAAGGACCACAATAACAGAGGCCTGAACATGTGTCCCGGCTTACCTCGACATTGATGCCCTCTGCACTCAGCTGCCGCATCTTACTGCGAGGTACACGCAGCCCATTCTCGTAGGGTACACCAGTGATCAGATTCCCCGTCTCGGCGTGAATAATTGGATACAATCCCGAATGGATGCCCACTGTCGGGTTGCAGGCGATGTCCGATACTTTGACGAATATATCATCGGGCAGGATTCTCTGAAGCAATGGCAGAGCCCAATGTATTGCCATGGTCCATTCATTGCTGCGGGAGTTCATGAAGCCATCTCTCTCAAAGATGCGATACTTGAGACCAGCCTGCTCAGCAGGGACAGGTGATTAGCCGGTGCTCCCCTCTTCTTGTCAGGCAGAACTTTCAAGTCAGTGAAGTTCTGACTGTTGGCTTACTTTAGTGAGCGCATGGCACGTAAGAAGACCGGTTATGCCTAATTTTAATAAAATTGTCAGTTGAAGAATAATTCATGGGAAATTCAAATAGGCATGGGTTATTACCGGCACCGACAACGATGACTGGTAAGCTCTTGTCGCTGGCCATATTGGTAGATGTGGTTTTTCGGCAGAGGTACAAGCACTTGTGTGTGAGCTCCTTAATTTGGAGTTTTAATCAGATTGCAAAAGTTGCATTATGCACAAAAAGAAAACGTAGAACGGTATTTTTCAGAGTCTTATCATGCAAAGCCACCCAAATTTGGCGAATTGCTAACATATGGGACTCGGCGGCCGTGGGGGGAAGTCCGAGGGCAGTAAGCATGACAAGCTCGGCTGCGAATCATAAGGTTCAAGGTTTGTACTCCAGTGATGCACCGACCGGAAGGCCCCGATAATGCGCGGATCGAAATGGCGGCCCGAAGTTTTCTTGAAGGTAAGACTGTCGTCTTGTCATTCTCTTCTTTTGCTTATCTCGAGACGCCGCGTCGTCACTCCATCAGCAGGCATTGAAGATAGACTACAAACAATTTGCGGTCGCTTTAGCCACAGGCAAGATGTCGACAGCTACCATTCAGACCTTGTTGAGGACCAGCGATGAATTACACGAGAAAGTAAAATCACTAGTTGACCTGCTCTCTGCTCAGTCTGCAGTCATCACAGAACAGGTATCAAACAACGGTACAGGAGCCCGGGAAGCCGCAGGAAGCCTCCACGACTTGTGGGAGGCTCGGGACGGTCATGAACCGATCGAGAAAGCAAAGGCAAACATCACAGGTCTGGCTCAAGACCTAGAAAAGCTCACTCTCGGGCCTCAGGGATTCATTCACGAGCTTGTCTCCGTGAACTGGGAGCACGGTGCTTTATACGTGGCACTCGAGTATGGGGTACTAGAAACGTTTCCCGAGGACGGAAGCACACGAAGCCTCGCAGAGATCGCGGAACAGACAGGCCTGCCGGCTCAGAAGCTTTTGCCTATATGTCGACTGCTTGCTTGTTCTGGTATCATATGTGAGGCTGAAGCTGGCAACTTTGGCCACACGTTCATTTCCACGGCACTGGCTGCGAACAAGGGTTTCAGCTCATGGGTCGGATTTCAGTAAGCTACTCGAAGCACAACTCGACCACATCAAATTCTGTCAAGCGAATTCCTGCCGGCTCGAGAATCCTGAAAGTTGAATTGGATCTGGGCTAATGTCATTTCCTGTAGGCTGTATGAAACCCGGCTTGCCAGCGCCAATCTAGCAGATTGGTTGAAGCAACCCAGCGAGTACTTTGCAGGCCCTGCTGCATTCGATCTTGCGTAAGTGCCTGGAAGTTTTCATCAACGATTCAACTCGCACGATGATCTTGACACTTGCAGACAAGTTGACACCTTGCATGAATACTTTAGTCTCGGGATGCCAATGCACAAGTACCACAGTATCAAACCTGAAAAAGGCCAGAGGTTCTTCAAAGCTATGAACAGTGTCGCACAAGACGGTAAACCCCTCTACCTACACAAGCCTACGCACGACGCAGACGGGCTGATCAACTTCCACAAAGGTCTTGACGCTGGGAACGAAATGGTTTTTGATTGGTTCAAGTCCCGACACGAGATGATGGCGGATCCTAAGAACTCGGCCGTTATCGTTGCTGGCAAAAGCATTGGTGCCTTTGCTGAGCGTTTGGCGGCAGCGTTTCCCGAAGTCAATTTTGAGCTTCGAGGTGCCACTCCAGACGAAGTCAGCCCGCCTGGAGGCTACCTACGCCGTCTGTTCTTGCTATATGGGGTGTTGTGGATTCTGGACGATGAAAATTGCGTGGAACTGCTGCGAAAATTTGTTCCCTTGCTTTCACACCCGTCACGTCCTATCCTGCTTGTCTGTGATTTGGTCTCACCCGAGAAAGACCAGTTTGACCCACACGTCGAACTGGCGTTCCGGAGACGAGATGTGACGCTTATGACCATGCACAATGCACAACAGCGGACGGCGAAGCAGTGGGCAGAGTTGATCAAAACAGCCGATTCACGATTTCAAGTAAGCTGCGAATCTGGCCCTTTTAGGTTGACACATTTAACTAAACTTACACACTTGTGGCTGACATTACAATCAGGTCTCATACAAGGAAAAACATAAGTCACATAGTTGTCGTGGGATGTGGGAGATCCAAATGTGAGACTGCCTTTGGAGCAGCAACTTGTTTTCTTACAGATTTGGAGTTGTCTGGTATCGGTTGAAGGGCCCGTGTAATTACTAGGTCATTTATGTTAGCTGCAATAGAAAGCGCTTTTAGTTTGACTGGCCTCATTCTAGCAATCAATTCCGATTCATTCTCAGTTACGGCATTCCATGCTTCAGCAACCCATCTCATGCTTTTCACAGCCGTTCCTCCCATGCCAAAACTTCATAGGCCCTCGCGAATGCCTATTGCTGACATTGATTTCAGCAGTCGAATCGAAAGCACCGTTGACTGACTGTGGTCCACCTTCAACCAATTATTTCGGGGCACGGCAGCCGGAGGGATGTGAAGTTTGGCCGAGGGGCCGAGGATTGAAAGAGCAAGTTATCCGGGATTAGTGCTCAGTGTACTATGATGATTAATACTTGGTTCTGACTCGAAATCTAAACCTCTTCGGGGCCCGAGGCGCGGGCCAGGTTGATAGCCCAACAGTACGCTGGCTGTTCCGCGCATCTTTAGACCGGCATAAGGCCCTCCAAGTCCGCCTCGGGAACAAGTCGCGCCTCGCGAGCCCATTGAAGTGGTCCTTTTGTGGATCTTTGGATCTTGCACGGAGTTTCATTGTACATTGCAAGGATCTCGTGTTGAAGTAGGTGAAACAAGAACACAGCTCGCGTTGTTGATAGGCAATGCTTACGCGGGGCCGTGCTGATCGCAATGTACAAGAGTATATTTAATTCCGTATTTTGAATGCAAAAACCTGCCGCAATTCGGTACATGTATAGAGTAAGAGCACAAATTCAACATTTCAGGCGGCAAAAGTTTTCATTGCCATCGATTTTAGTCGCCAAGGATACTGGTCAAAATGCCTTCAACAACTACTCAAGCCGGGTCCTCCGCCCAAGGAAAGTCTCACGGCAGGTATCAACTCATTCTACTTGGCGATCTAACAACAAATGGATTCTATGGGGGCTTACGATTTCTCATGCACGTGAAGACTGATGCACTGCTGGTCTCGTTTTTTGAACGAGCTAGTTTTGCTCTCAGGCGGGTTATAGGCGCCCTTCCAGCCTCGCAACAAGATTTGTTTCCTCGATTTACAACTTTAATTGATCTCGTTTCAAAAGTTGGAGAGACCGAAGGGACTCCAATCTTGAGGTTCTTCCTACTCAGCGTACATCAAGTTGCGCAATTCATTGTGTGAGTATATAAGCATACTTTCTGTCTTTTCCCCTTTCACAGACTGCCAAGAACCATGAAGACCCCCACGCCCATCACTTATATTGGAATTATGCTGACCAAAACAGGCGATATGGTAGAGGAGGCGAGCCCTATCCATCAGCTCGGACGACATGTGTCGTGGGTCCCTGTGCGGGTGGATTTGCGGCGGCAGCCATTTGCAGCTCGCAAACTCTAACAGAATTGATTCCTGCGGCCGTCGAAGCAGTCATTGCTGCGTTCAGAACAGCCCACCATGCATACATGGTCGGTCAGGACTTGTCCTCGCCACGATCTTCATCAAACAATGAAGCATGGTCGGCAGTTGTCAGTCCCAGAGGAGATGAGAATATTAGCAACCTACTTCAGGAATACGAAGTAACGAAACTCTATATCAGTGCCACTCTGCCGAATAACAGATTGACCTTGAGTGGACCGCCGCATATCTTGGACGACTTCCTGCAGCGGCATCAGAGCTGCCTCAAGTACCGATACCTGGATATATTTTCGCCTTTCCATGCAGCTCATCTGTTCGACGCTTCCGTCCCAGAAGATATTGTGAGCCACGTCAACGACGATGTGGTGGCCCATCGAGTCCCCGACGCCGGCTTATTGTCAGGCTCGACGGGCAAGGTTGCAAATGCTCCCAACTTCAGGGCCCTTCTCCGAGCTACAGTCGCGGATGTCTTGTGCGAGCCAGTCCAGTGGAACTCGATCCTTTCTGCGGTTCAAACCTTCTGGACCGATCACTCTACCGATCATTGCACAATCATCCCTGTCTCAAGCAATTCTGCCCCCATGATCTGTGAGCAGATCAGCAAGGCAGGCCCAATCAAAGTCTCCGTCGAGGACGTCGCAGGTGACATCAAACGAAGCCTACGCGCGCCCAATTCTGCCGACACTCAGACCGGAAGATTCGTGGATTCCAAGATCGCAGTTGTTGGATTCTCCGGTCGATTTCCTTCAGCTGATTCGAACGATGCTTTCTGGGATCTTTTGCGAGCTGGCCGTGATGTTCATCGAGATATCCCGTCAGATCGATTTGACTGGAAAACACACTATGACCCAACCGGAAAGACCAAGAATACGAGTCGAATCAGGTACGGATGCTTCATTGATGATCCTGGGCATTTTGACGCACGTTTCTTCAACATGTCACCTCGAGAGGCCGAGAACACCGACCCTGCTCAGAGGCTCGCCATAACGACCACATACGAGGCGATGGAGATGGCTGGGATGGTGCGCAACCGGACCCCTAGCACGCAACAAGACCGCATTGGAGTTTTCTTTGGCACGACCAGTGATGGTAAGTACGCATACTCTCTTTCTATGCCTAAGCCCACCTCTCGCGAACCCCTTTAGTGTGGGCTCAGTGACTAGTTGCTAATACCAAGAAGATTGGCGCGAGGTCAACAGTGGCCAGAATGTGGACACCTATTTCATCCCTGGCGGGAATCGCGCTTTTGTTCCTGGTCGAATCAGGTATGCTCCACACGGCATCGTGTCTGAAATGCTTTGCTTTGCTAAGTTGGCACAGTTATTTCTTCCGTTTCTCTGGCCCAAGCGTCAGCATGGATACAGCATGTTCCTCGAGCTTTGCCGCTATGCAAACAGCGTGCACATATCTCTGGCGAGGAGAGTGCGATACCGCAATAGCAGGCGGGACCAATGTCCTCACCAACCCAGACAACTTCGCTGGCTTGGACCGCGGCCACTTCTTGTCCACAACAGGTATGCGCCTTGTAATTTCATTGAGTGGTTTGGCCATCAGAAAGGCTCTGATTTTAACATGAAAAAACTTTACCAGGTAATTGCAATGCTTTCGACGATGGTGCCAATGGGTACTGTCGTGCTGATGCTGTTGGGTCTGTAATTCTGAAGCGCTTGGAAGATGCGGAAGCCGACAACGACCCTATTTTTGGAGTCATTGTTGGCTCAACCACAAATCATTGCGGTCAGACAGACAGCATCACGAGACCTCATGAGGGTGACCAGTCCAGCGTATTCAAACGAATAATGCGGTACACCAACTACGATCCACTCGATGTTGGCTACATCGAGATGCACGTAAGTACAATCCCACGATATTTGGATATTCTCCTAGCCTAGTGTTCTCCATGCATATTGAGAGCCCTCGGTTTCTTTTCCGTTTCAATTTCACCTTGGTCCCGTTTCCCCTCTCTCTATCTTCACCTTTGGTGGGAGCTTCTTCTCACGCTCGCCGCTTACAAATATTTCTCATTACCAGGGAACCGGTACCCAAGCAGGAGATGCTACGGAGATGCGGTCGGTTCTGTCTGTCTTTGCCTCTGACCACAGACGGAGCTCTCAGGCACCTGCTCGTCCATTGTATCTTGGATCTGCTAAAGCAAATATCGGGCATGCTGAATCGGCTTCGGGAGTGTCCTCTCTCATCAAAGTTCTGATGATGATGAAACGCAGCGAGATTCCGCCTCATTGTGGGATTAAAACCCGCATTAATCATAACTACCCACTTGACTTGGCCGAAAGGGGCATCAACATGGCGTCTCAGCCGACACCTTGGCGACGTGAGAACACTACCTTAGGGAAGCGAGCCTGCTTTTTGAACAACTTCAGCGCGGCTGGGGGCAACACAGCCGTTCTCCTAGAAGACGCACCGCCGGAAAGACTGCTCGATGAAAATCCAGAATCTGTGGACCGGCGTCCTATTCATCTGGTCACCTGCACGGGGAGGTCAGCGAAGGCGCTCCAGGACAATATCATTGGCCTCGTCTCGTGGCTGCAGAATAATCCAATCTCAGGCGAAAACCTTCCGGCACTCTCGTACACCACCACTGCTAGGAGGATGCATCACAACTACCGTACCATCGTATCGGGATCGTCTGTTGACTCAATAATCTCCACTCTCAAATCCCGAGCTGCGCAGCTTGAAGCAGTACCGCCAAAGCCAGTGCCTCAGCCAACTAATGTTCCCAAGGTTGTCTTCACCTTCACAGGCCAGGGCGGCATATATAACTCGATGGGCAAGACACTATTCGACTGCAATCCCAAGTTCAAGGAAAGCATAACACGATTTGACCACTTGGCCCAAATACATGGGTTTCCATCATTCGTCGGTTTGATTGATGGATCTCACCATGGCGATGCGCAGGAAGCCAGTCCTGCAATCCAGCAACTAGCTATGACTTGCCTTCAAATGGCCCTCATGGAGCTCCTAGGGAGCTGGGGCGTGAAACCGTCCGCAGTGATTGGACACAGCTTGGGCGAGTACGCCGGCTTGCATGCAGCGGGTGTCCTCTCGGCCTCGGACGTCATCTACCTCGTCGGCACCCGCGCAACCTTGCTTGAAAGACATTGTGAACAAGGTACACATGCAATGCTGGCAGTAAAGGCCCCGATGGATGTCGTCAATGGCCTCCTCTCACATTCTGGCTGTGGGTGCGAGCTTGCCTGCCTCAATCAGCCGACCGGCCAGGTTATTGCCGGGCCTCTCGACAACATCTCAGATCTCGAGCGTCGGGCCAAGGCTATGAGCATCGAGACTGTCAGGCTTGATGTCCCTTACGCGTTCCATTCGCCTCAGGTCGAGCCGATCTTGGACGAATTTCTCAGGCTGTCATCACGAGGTGTCATCTACCACCCCCCGAACGTACCTGTTCTTTCGCCTCTGATGGCACGAACTATTACCCCAGGGGAGAAAGGCCAACTAGACGGTAAGTACCTCACACGAGCCTGTAGAAACCCTGTTGTCTTTTTTGCGGCGATTGAAGCCGCCATGAGAGCCGAGGTGGTGAACCAGAAGACGAGTGAGTAGAAATCCCGATTCCCAGCGGATTTCCACTGGAAACAAGTTGCGAGAGCCTTTGACTAATCCAGAGAAATTTTGAAGTCTGGCTAGAGATAGGGCCGAATCCAGCCTGTGGAGGTATGATCAAAGGGACAATAGGATCTGACACAGCAACCTTTGCCACTCTTCGAAAGTCTTCCGACGGATATACTCCGTTGATCACGACGCTCGAGTCTCTCTATCTTTCGGGCTGGGATATCGACTGGAATGAGTCCCATCGCGATTATCCCAGCGCACAACGCGTCGTTGAGTTGCCGAGATATGCTTGGGACTTGAAAAGATATTGGATCGATTACCGGAACGACTTTTGCCTTCTGAAAGGGGACAAATCGGACGACACCAGTCTCCCACCAACTGCATCTTTCAAGCAGCTTCCGAGGTACAAGTACATTTCTCCAGCAGTACAGAAGGTCATCGAAGAGACGCACGGCACCGAAGAATCGAAAATCGTCATTGAGTCCGACATATTTGACGAAGGGCTGTTGCCGGTGTTGCAAGGCCATCTGGTCAATGGTGCTGCGCTATGCCCTTCTGTAAGCAACTCAATTTGTGTTCATCCTGTGACACTGTCAGGAGCACTAACGAACTTCAATAGTCACTTTACGCTGACGTCGCTCTCACCATTGCACATTACATGACGAGTGAAGCTGGCCAAGCTGTCGTATCCACCGGATTTGATGTGTCAAGCATGAAAGTGGAGGCACCTCTGATCGCCTCACCCAGCGAAAAGACTCATGCCTTCCGCGTCTCCGCTGAAGCAAACTGGCGGCTGAATCAGATCAAGATGTCGCTTGGAAGCGTGAATGAAACGGGCAAGATCACAAGGCGACACGCGACATTTGTTGTTCTCCTAACACCTCAACAAACGTGGTTGGACGACTGGAAGCGTCTCACTCATCTTGTCCAGTCTCGAGTGGATTCTCTCGTCAAAGGCGTCGTCGAGGGCAGCTGCCACCATATCAAACGCGGCATGGCGTACAAGCTTTTTGGCGCTCTTGTTGACTATGGCAAAGAGTACCAAGGCATGAAGGATGTCGTAATGGACAGTGACCAGCTGGAGGCGGTATCTACGGTCGAATTCCAGGTCGGCGCAGAAGGCTTCCATTTAAATCCTCGGTGGATCGACAGCCTTGGCCACATCGCTGGCTTCATCATGAACGCCAATGACACATTGGCCAACAAGTCAACCGTCTTTGTAAACCATGGATGGGATCATATGCGAATCTCGGGCTCCCTGGAAGCCGGCAAGACGTATCGCACGTACAACCGCATGCAGCTGGTAGGGAAAACGTTGTATGCAGGTGATACTTATATCTTCGACGGCGGGCGACTCATTGCTGTCTTTGAGGGCGTAACGGTATGTCTTGGAAAACACCTGTTGACTTGGTCCCCCCCCCCCTCCCTTTATGGTGCTTCCCAGCAATGACTAACATAAGTCCTGATTCTAGTTCCAAGGCGTACCTCGACAGTCATTGGATCACTTACTGCCAGGTAGGGCCTCTGGCAGCGCTCCAATTCTCAAGATCAATCCTCAAGCGACCAATGTCTCAGTCAAGGCGGCACACCCGGCCAATGGAAATTTGGAACCACTCATGCATATAGGCGCGTCAGATGAAATATCTCGAGCTGGAAGAGAGGCCAGACCAAGTAACGACAGTCAAGCTGTGTCTAATGGACACGCTCAGTCGTCACCACCTCCTGGTGGAATAATGGACCGTATTTTGGCTATCATTGGTGAAGAAGTCGGTATCACACCGTCTGATCTCACCGCCGAGACTGAATTCTCCAATGTTGGTATCGACTCACTACTATCTTTGACAATGACTTCAAGAATCCAGGAGGAGCTCGACCTGGACTTACCGTCTTCAGTATTTGTCGAGAATCCCACCGTTGGAGCTCTTCAATCCCTGGTTCTGGGCGAAACTGCCAGTGCACCTGGCACAAAGCCACCCGTACAGCCGCCAACAGAAGGTCGTTTGATTGAAGTTGACTCGTCATCATCTGACGATACACAATCGGATGCCGACAGTGTGACGGACAGCGCCAGCTCCCCTACACCTCCTCTCAGCAGTATTGCGACAACACCTGGCGTTCCCAGCAAATGGAGCGCAGCGCTTGACTCCTATACTGTCGCGGTCCCAGACAACTCTCACGAGCTCGTCGTTTCGCCCCCGCATGCAACTTCCACACTCCTCTCTAGCTCGGGTACTCTTGCTAGAGCCAAACGACTCTTCTTCCTCTTCCCCGATGGCTCCGGCTCGGCTGCATCATACGCAAGCTTGGCCTCCAGCATTGGTGGTGACATCGCAGTCTACGGACTAAACTGTCCCTGGCGGAGGGACGCTGAGGATATGACACGTCTGGGTGTAGACATGGACATACTGGCTAGAAAGTTCCTCGCTGAGACCCAGCGTATCATTCTCAATCTGCCATGTCTTCCTTACAGCCTCGGCGGCTGGTCAGCTGGGGGGATGATCGCGTGTGAGGTAGCGAGGCAAATACAGGCTATGCGCGGGACTCCTCAGCCAGAGAGAATGGTTCTGATCGATTCGCCAAATCCGATTGGTTTGCAGAATCCGCCACAAAGACTTTACGACTTCTTGGACTCAATCGGAACCTTCGGCTCAAGCCCCGGCAAGATGCCAGCTTGGCTTCGCCAACACTTCAGTGCTTTCATTCGGGTCCTCGATGAGTACGAGCCACGACCACTACCACGGGCGCCACCAACCCTCATTATATATGCACGCGATGGTGTATGCAAGGCTTCTGATGGTCCAAAGATTGAGATGCATCCTGACGACCCCCGCGAAATGCGATGGTTGTTGACCAACCGGACTGACTTCACCGGTGACGGCTGGGCAAGCTTGCTCGGCAGGGATAATCTGCACGTCGAAATTGTCGATGATGTGAATCATTTCAGTATGATGGATCCAGGTTTTAAGAGTATAGAGATTGGGCGTCTTACCGCCAGGTTCTTGATAGGGGATACTGTTGCTACATAAGTATTGAGCGAGATGGGTTGGACCTTGCTTGGATGTTTCCTAGTCACTTTCATTTATGAAACGATTTTGTTCAAAGCAAACTAGATAGAAGATCACTGTTCGCACAATCTCAGATGTTGAGCCAATGAGCCATATACACTTCCAGTTGCTTATAGTTCGTCCTCAGTATTGTCCATTTCATTCGCGAACTCCTCATCCATCCCGCATAGCATGGTTCTTCATGACAGTAGCCACATTGATTTAATTACACACAGTTCAGCAGGCCGGGCTTCGTATTATGTTTTGCCAGACAAATGATGATCGTAATCTCTCGTTTGCATAGCTCGCAAACCCAAGCATAAGCATATCTCTCTGGTTGCATTATAATGCTAGCAGCTATTTTTCCTACACATCTCGGGGGCTTTCCGGATTGAGAGAAGCCATCAATATCACGAGAGCAATTTGTTGCTCGTTATCAAAGCACTGGGTTTTGTTATTCAGTAGAATGCCCTTGTACAAGGTCGGGAAAACCAAAAGGGGTCTTCAACTCCAAGTATTGGTAGAGGCAATCATGAATCGACAATTGTATGACGGAAAGTTGGCTTGTCTGCTCTGTCGGATACTTTCATGTTGAAAATCTTTACTCGAAGTGAAATTTCGGAATTCTTTGGCTCTCGGTATCCTGGTTCCTTTCGGGAGAACACCAATTGACCTGAAAGATGTGGAACCAATATATTTCTGTCAGAAGAGACTCTTCACAATGCTTTGTACATCTTCCTTGAACTTCTCGTCCGCAGGTCCCTTCATGGCCCTTTGTACAATTATAGGGACTTCAGACTCATGCACTCCCCAGTCCTTTAAGGACCTCGGTACTAGGCCAAGCTCTGATATCAGCTCTTCAATGCAGCTTGCGAACTGTAGTGAGTCCCTCAGCTGGTCTCCAGATTGGGTTCCAGAAACCGCAGGTAGACACAAGCGACTGATTTGTGCGCTGGCGTCAAGTTTATGACGAGCCATCAATCTGACAACCGGTGCAAGCGTCATGCAGCTTGTATCCCCATCTACGCAACGGTTAGCTTACGATGTCTTGTCCGAGTATCTCGTAGACGAGGCCGGGGTGACTTACGAGGGATTCCATAGGGACTACCGAGTGCATGGCCAAGTGAGTGCGATAATCCCATCCCGCCTCCGAAGTTGGAGCCCCTCAGACCAGCTGCAGCCCACGCGGATAAGTGCAAGCGCACAAGTACATCATCGCTTGCGGCGCTCAACGACTGCTCAGTGTTAGTATCGCCATTCTTAGCCGGTTCCAATGACTTAGCCACGGCGTGCAAACACTGGAATAGAGTTTGGATGGACGAAGAGGCCAGTGCCTTCCATGGCACCTCGGACGAGTTTGGGTGGTAGATGGTCTCCACAGCATGGTCCAAAGCGCGTATGCCCGTGGATAGGAGCAAACGCGGTGGCGTGTATCGAGTGTACTTCGGGTCATAGAAAATGGCGGTGATGCCCACTTTAATGTCAAAATTAGTCGGCTGAACAATCCTGAGAGGCCCAAGCTCATTGTCTTCTCTCTCTGTAAGCCAGCGCATCTTATACTCCTCTGCGTAAGACACCAGATCGTGTAAAATAAGATGGAAATATGCATTTCGATGTACTCACAGCCTGGACACATAAACCCAATCTTCACACCGTCATGATTGGTGTATCCGCCACCTGCAGTACACTCCGCGGCGCTGAGAGTAGTTGGTATTGCAATATGGGTCAAAAAGTTTCCTGAGGCCTGCTGCGCCCAGTAGGAAAGCGTCTTAGCAGAGTCGATTGGCGAACCACCGCCAACAGAGATTATAGTGTCAACAGGCTCCACTTCGGGCTGCTGTAGTGAAATGTCTCTCAAATGTGTAAAGGCTGCGTCAACATCTGTGAAATGCCCATGCTGCTTGATGCTGGAAAATGTGCCCGCATGGTTCTCGCCAAGGAGTTGTTGGAGCTCTTGTATAAGTGGAGTCTTGCTAAATAAAGAGGTGCCAGTGACGATGAAGACGCGAGATGTTGCACTTGGCAGCATACTACGAAGGTGACTCTGAACACAGCCAGGGCCGTAAAACAGCCCTCTCAGATGTGTCTCAGGGCGCCAGAGACCTGACAGGGGCGTGGTGGTGCAGGGCACCAACTGAGACTTGGACGATACTGCGCTCGAAGAAGGCATTGCGTATGCGTGTGCTTGTATGTGATCGCAAAAGCTTTGAGACAATAATACCTAGTCGCCAGACAAGTCCAAGTTTCCACAAAGACTACCTAAGTAGGTAATATGCCTCGAATAAGCTCCGCGCGGCTGGTTCCGTGTACCACCAGGCGACAAAGAATCGTCCGACCTTGAAACCCGCCTCTGTCAGAAAGCGAATGCCCAGATCCCGCGGAAATGGGCAACCGATCTGGGCTTCCGGGGTTCCGTACCCTTATCACCAACTCTAATCCCATGTTCTCGGGGGCTGGTGGCGCTGCCTTCGGCCCCACAGTCTGTGCCCCGGTGCTCGAGCAAAGGCGGTCCCAAGTAATTTTGCCTAGCACTATGTCATCTATTCTATCGGTCTACTTGATCGAGAACCTTCTTTATCCAGATGTACTACTCTTCTCGTGCGATCAAAGCGGAACGCTCGGCCGAATGCATACATGTACTAGTGTCTACCAGATTGAGTGCCCGACTGGTTCCACACGAAATTGCATGATGCTCATTGCAGTAAATGTTTCTATAAGTTTTCTCACGTATTCGGGACGGATTGCTGGATCAGGAATTTCCGACCAGATTCAGACCGGGTATCAAGTCCCAGACCGCGGTATGACCTGCGCGGAGGGCGGAGTGTAAATATTTAGCCGCGTACCTACATATGTAGGTATTGGTTTGCCCCGGCCTACTTATGTACGATCGTACAACCTCGGTAGTAACGTGCTATCCGGTTCTAACTTCGACACATGCGCCTCGTCGACACTACTTAACTAGACCGGAACATTAATTCATCAGATTAATCCTAGCAACTCGCTTATGGAGGCCAGAACAGATGCATGAGGCCATTAAGTTTAGGTCAAGATAACTGTAGTTCGTATATTATGCATGCTGCACAACATTGCTCCGTAGTGGCCGACTTCCGCGTAATAAACCGGGTGGGAATAAAGAGCGCGGGGAAGAACGTGAACACGATGAACCCAGTCAAAGTGGACAGGGTAATGACCGTATAGCAGGCACCAGCAGTAGCTATTCAACAATCTGTTCCGAGATCAGACGCCTGACAGTTGAGCCGCGATCTGGTGTGAACCTTATCTCGATGTCCAAGGAATAAGTACCTGGGCATGTATTAATCCTACCAGAGCGCGCGGCTCCTCGAAAGGCGTTGTACTGGCCTATGGTTGCGCATCAAATACGATAAACCGAAGATGATATGACTTATGCCTTCATCTAGCCGGCGATCTGGATTGTGGTGTGCCTACAGCCGTTGGGCGAGTGGCTGCGATTCAAGTCACCCGTCGAATTAGCAAGTACGAACTGACTCCGAGAAGACGCCGTGGCAGAAACCCCGGTCATGGAACAAGCAGAATTTAAGCTTAAGTTTACTTGTACCGGGGGCCGTTTCCGCCGTCGGTTCCGGGATCTCGTTGCGATTCACCTCCATGGTAATGAAGCTTTGCACACAAAGTGCTGCACATTGTGCATTTGTGGCAGCCGTCGGGAATTTCGAAGCCATGTTTTGGCATCACCCTCAACATTCTCAACAACTCGTGTCGTGCTAACTCATCACCCTACATTAGTGCCTGCATTATTGAAGTGCGGCATTCGTTGGCGTCTGTACCCAGAGTGGGATGCAACTAACATTGAGTCGACCATTGCACGCATCAATTAGCAAGTCTCAAATGTTACTCACCTATGTTTGTGAAAGCTGCTGATGAAACCCCCACTTGAGCCTAATGGGCAGGAGAGCATCCTTGCTGTCCATCCCAAGTGTTTGGATAGAAGAGATCTACACCAGAACTCTGCAGCGGATCTCACGGGCAGAATCCTGGTTAGGATTTTGAGATTCTCCGGGCCGCACAGCCAGCAGGGATCTTCAGTCCGACCTTTAACCCAAAGATGTGTTTCCGTTACACGACCAGACACGAAACACTAGGCCGGATCCGATCTCACTGGGAGATGTTGGGCGATATTCACAGGCGAACTGACATACTCTCACCTCAATGTTCAGACCGTGCTCCCGATCCCCGGTTCCAGGCTTACCCTCGTCCCATCGTAGTTCAGGTTCACACTCTAATGCGTTCTTCTATCATGAGGTGATTCCAAGGCTCTGGACCCTGCGCAGTTCCTTCCTTGCGAGTAATTATTCGGAATGACGGAATAGGTCAACTATGCAGCGAAATCGTATTCCTGTTTTAGTGACACAATTGCATCACGAGTAAGACATGTCAAACTCGGTTGATAATGTGATACTCGAGAACATGGCAATCATATAAGCGAAATTCTATTCACCATTGCAATTGACCTATCCCAGGGTGCCGATAAAGCCTCCCGATTATCTTCTCAAGCCGAGGTAATTATATGGCTCCTTGCACGCGGCAAAAGTTTGTGATTTTACTCTTACCAGGATGCCGCGCGCCTGGACTATACACGAAAAAGCGAGTACGCTGCAAGGGACTCTTGCTTCTATGCGGGTCATTACAATCCCCCATGTCCGGACTTGTGAGCAAGGGGTTCTATTGGCAAGTATGAGGAAGGTTTATTAGCTGTTGGAGGAAAAGGCAAACTCACAAGCTGGATGTCAATAGATAAGTCTTAAGTTTGACCCTGCCTTCGCGTGCATCTGCAGTCCAGATGTCCCACATGAACTCAACCAAAAGTTTTCCAGGCCGGACGCCGTAATCATTCTACACAAGTAATTTCCGCGAACACGACTCTGCCATGGCCGATTCATCCGCCAAGAAGGAGGTAAGCAGACGAGTCACGACTATTCCACAGACCAGGGCGAGATCCGAGTCTGACCTCGAGCAGAGCTGGAGCCTTCAGTCCCACGACGGGCCATGCTCCAACTGCAGAGTTCGCAAGATCAAGTGTGGCCGAGAGAAGCCGGAATGCAGCATTTGTCGTCAGGCTCAGGTGGAATGTATTTACACACCCCCGCCCAAGAGGGTCAACCACGTCAAAGTACTGTGAGTATATTCGCGGCAAGACTTTCGTTCTAATTCCAAAGCTGACTTCCCGGCCTGAATAAAAGATGCGAAAGCTTCGACGAAGTCAATGACCGCCTCAACATGGTGCAGGCCCAGCTTTCGGCCCTGACTTCCATGTTGGAGGGGTCTAACACGACAATACCTCGCAGCTTGCCACCGAACGATAAGTCTAGCAATGCCAGGCTTGAACACAGTCGTCGCGCCTCGTGTCCGATTTTGCCTGGCCACGACGCCGGCGACCGAGTCGTTCCAGGAGGCTTCGTCATCCGAGAGGAAGGTACCCTTAATGAGCGTTATTATGGACCTTGGACTCTCGACGCCGAATGTAGGGACTTCAACCGCGATGTCTCCTCCAACATCTCGGCCATGCCAGATTTGCTGCAAGGATTCCAACGCGCACTCGAGAGCACACCAGTCGACCTTCCATCTCCACCAGCATGTCAAGGCCAGAACAGTGAACGCCTACTCCCTAAAGTATTCCTATCTGTCATGGTGGACCATTTCATCAACCATGCGGACTTTTGTACAGACATATTCTTGAGGAAGACTCTCGACGCCGCAGTGGACAGAGCCTACTCGGACTCGAGAGACGCCCTCCATGATGCATGGGCTGTTTGCCTCGACCTGATATTCCTCTTCGTCCTTGGCGCCGAGCAGCCACTTCGAGCTGCGGATCACACACAGCCGCTCTTCGACGCTGTGGACTCTGCAATTAGCAGACAGCAACTATTCATGGCGCCAAGGCTCATCGCAGTTCAGACCCTAGCATTACTGGTGAGTTTGCGCCGCCATCCCTCACACACACACAGTGCTACCCCTCGTGTTTACAACGGCAGATGCGCAATCTGACATCAGTACTGATCGTGTATGTTTACAACATAGAGCCTTATCGCGCCCTCTTATTACCCAGAAAGTATCAGCGACGTGCTCTTTGCTCAAGCCTGCCACATGGCAACGCTCATGGGTCTGCACTGTCACGACCCTGTTGCCCCAGGCCAGACAGACCTCGACCTATCAGTGGACGAGATTGTCGAACGAAGAAAGCTCTTCAGGTCTCTTTACATACGTGAAAGATGCTACGCCACCGCTCGTGGCTCACTTCGCCGGCTTCCACGCTATTTGCCAGATGCCAACTCCAGGACTTCCTCGCGTGCAATGAGCCAGGATGCATCCAGCGCGACTCTAACCTTCGGACGCGGCGAGTCACCTTTCCAATCAACAAATTATGATGAAACAAACGAGCCTCTGTTCAGTATGGCGATGATACAGGATGAGCTCTACGCTGCCTTGATGCCAGGAACACCTCCAGAAACAAGGATAATGGAGCAGAATATGGCGTTAGCTAGTATTCGGCAAAACCTGATGGCATTCGCTCAAACACATCGAATTCCATCTCTCAAACGACCAGAGACATTTCAAGACTTGAGCCTGCACTTGGCATATCTTGGAACTCGGATTCGAGCTCACGAACTGTATCTGGCAGTTGATGATCAGCAACAAGTGCTTGACGACGCCCGTCTTTCCTGCCTTCTGGTTGTATCAGCCTGTTCTGGTGACAAAGAACTATCATCACCGATAGAGGAAAGGCTAGACGGACTGCTCCTTCGTATGTCCCGTCGCAACTGGTCTCCCAGTGACGCACCAGATTCGCCGCGGTCACCAGGAGGGTCTGAACGGCCATCTGGTGTGGTGTCAGCCGAAAAGGGAAGTCTCAAGAGTCCTAAGGCTCCGAACAAGCGATTCTGGCCGTTTGGAGCTGAGTCAATGGCTTCCCCCAAGACATCAGCCTTGAGAGCACAACGGGTCCTTGACATCATGCCGACCTCAGCAATCTTCATCCTTGCGCGGAATATCCTCGGTATACAAAAGCAGGCCGCCCCGGCTCGTCAGCCCTCTGAGCCTCCGCATACAGGGTCGACCGCTAACAAGCCGCCCGAGGATGAGCTCTTTGAACACGTGGAGGGTGACTTCGCCATCCTATGCGCACTTTGCCGCAGCCTTGAGTCTTCTCTTGGAGTCTCGCATGAAACCCAGAATAACTATAGCTCCAAGTTGCTCCGGGTGGTTCAGACACTCACCAATTTCATTCGCGAGGCTGGTAGTCTGCCAGACCATCAGGAATCGGTACTTTCGGAGATGAGACAAGATTTCATGGAATGCAACACACATACCGCAATCACCCAGGGCGGCGGCCTAGATACTTCCACCAATCCAAGTGCAGCCGAGGCATCATTCACGAACCTGAGTACTACATGGGAGAGCCCTCCGGGCTCAAGTTCTCTTTCCTTTCCTTTCTCACCCTCGTTTGATCTATCTGGCATGAACATTAGCGGTGTAACAGACCCTCTTTTCGACTTTGATTTCTCACAACATTTTGATAGCGTGGGCGAATTTGTCAGCCCAGCAGAGCATCTCCCTGATCCAGAGTCTTTGAAAGCCATGAGTAAGCAGGAAAAGCGGAAGAAAAGATTGCGACTGGATTGCAGTCAAGACTTGGATGGCTCGGGTGACATAATGTCCACCTGGCCGCCACGAAATAGAGCCACATTGGCGAGGGGTAGCGTGTAACATTTCAACATGAGTACACATTGTGGTAAAGACCACAATACAAGTTCCAGAATCAACTCTGGACGTTTGAATATTATATGGGCCGGGTTGTTGACGCGATTCAGCAATCTCAGTACTGAGCGTCATTCATCTCGATGCAGTTTCGAGACAAGCGACTCAGGTTTGCACGGGGCACCCATGGTACTATTATTTATGTCTATGTCACGTTCTCAGAAGTTCATGTGTGGGCAACCACGGGACAATGGCCTGTCATGAATATTTGTAACACTTTCTCAGAAGTGCAAACCTCACATTGCATAGTTAGCGCTTCTCATCTATCAGGACTGAGGAGATGACCACTTTGAAATTAAAAGAAACTGGAAACAAGAAGCAAAAGAAAGAAGCCTTGCTAGTTAAACAGCCACCTGTGACCCCCACAGCACCGTGCAGTCCCTTTCATCCTGAGTTTGAGAGCAAGCTTGAGAAATTTGAATGCAACAACGATCACCCCGTCTCCAAAACGTTCAAAGTCCGAAATGCTTGTCGGGACGATCATCCGCTTTTGCCCACTGTACATGCGCAACGTGAATGATGACAGGAAT
Organism: Diaporthe australafricana; assembly: GCA_039880735.1. Classification (NCBI taxonomy): domain Eukaryota; kingdom Fungi; phylum Ascomycota; class Sordariomycetes; order Diaporthales; family Diaporthaceae; genus Diaporthe; species Diaporthe australafricana. The sequence goes on from JBCEDM010000001.1 coordinate 8,747,402, forward strand.
CAACCTTCTCTTCATACGTCCTAGGATATTTACCAATAACCAGATCGACCAAAAAGCATGGAGGGGCCCAGGTGACGAACGGTACGTGGCTATCTCAAACAGAGACAGCGTCAATGCGGTGCTCACGACATCACAGGCAAGACAGGTTTGAGGGCCCAGGTCTTTGAAGGCGGGAGCCGGGTTCCGAGCGGACGACGAGTCTCGTCCATGCATGTCCGCAGCATTAGGTCATATCTTAGAAACTTATAAGTACTTACGTATTTATTTGTATGGATACCCTGGGGCTGGAGTTCGCCGACCTGTGCCATTATTGTCGACGCTTGGACACGGATGAACTATATCATCTGAAGTCACTGCAGGCGATGAGCGGCATGGGATATCCGCGTATACAGCTTCGCGACGAGTCTGTGCATTTCTGGTACGGGAACTGATCCGATGTGCAGTTAAATCAGGATGATGGTGATCCGGGTCAAAAATCGAAAGTGTGGAAGTGGGAAGCCAAGTCGCCCGGGTTCGCCCCAGCTGTCCCTACCACCACCTCCTCAATTTAGGATGGTGAAGTTGAGTGTGAAGACCATTGAAATTCATTCAGAAGCTAAACATCCTCCTCTTGGACTAAAAGTTGACTGAACTTGAGAACGAATTCTCTCTCAGCAAATTGATTCCGAATAATTCCAAAAGTTTTGTTGATTTACAATCGGAACGTAGAGTACCTAGGTAACAACCAGTAAAGCGTCTTCCCGAATTCGAACCCAACGCAGTTCAATTACAAACAAAAACATCACTCTTTTGCCCGTCATTATTCACGTTGCCTGGTTTCCATCCGAATTTGAAGATGGGGCTTTCCTTGATCGCTTGGGAATTACTTGCCTTTCGAGCCTGTTCAAGAGACAATTCGACTTCTCTTGTGCCTCTGGCTTTCATTTCGGTCTCATATGCGTCGATGGCATCTTTCAGCGTCTGCTCCCGAGTAATCAAGGCTGACTTGATTGCGTCGACCAGATTTGCCGCGTCTTTCATAGCATTGTTGAGGCCCTGGCCACGCTCTGTATCAAGTCAGCTAAACTTGTCTCGCACTGTTCATGGAAGCAAAGACCAGGCCTCTGATTGAATACGTGTACCGACAGGCGTATTTCACATCTGATTTTGACTTACGAGGTACCATTGAATGGGCGGCGTCTCCTGCGAGCGTCACCCGTCCACCGCGATTGTCCCACGGCATATCAGGCGCCCATTGCTGGCCAGGATAGACTGGGATGCTGGCTTCATCACTTAAATGAAGTCCTGCTGTGCGGAACGGCTCGCAAAACGACGAAATAAACGATTTGTAGTACCGGACGCGTGTCCTCATGTCCTGAAGATCTCGAGCGTAGGGTGGACCCCACCATCCGATGTAGTTTTGGAACTTCCAGGAGGCCGTATCTTTGTGATCGGCGATGTCCAGTGCTGTTTGTGTCAGCGAATTCGTGAATGGTGTGCCGAGAAGAGAGGGTTTGGCTGTCGGCCAATTACACACCTGCAAGTATGGCATTTCCAGGACGCTCCGGATGGGCAGCTATCTTGAAGATAGGGTGGAGGGTCTGCAGAAGACGAGCCTCCTCCGCGGTATAGCCGTCAAGAGGGAAATTAATCATGGTGAGGTCGATAGGCTGGAGTTTGGCGGCCTCCACACCGACGAGAAACTCGCGGACTATGGAATGGGATCCATCACATCCAACGATGAGGTCACCACTGTCCGAAGTTCCATCTCGAAACTCCGCCGTGATATCACCCTTGGGACCCACGCTTAACTTTGATATGGCCTTTTCGAACTACACGACCGCTCATTTTATTAGATGAATTCATGCCTCCGTTTTCACTTTAATGTGGGAACTGTACCTCGATGTTCAGATTTTGACCCTCGGTCAGGAACCGTCGTAGTTTCATCCGAGAGACGCGATTGACCCCTTCCATGGGAATTTCGGCTATCAAATTGCCAGTGAGGGCGTTGACAAAGGGTACACCTTTCAAAGACGCATCTTTCTCATCGAGTGTCGGGTCACATCGCACTTCTTTCAGGCGGGACACGAGATGAGCAGGTAGTAGCTTCGTGAGATACTCTTGGCCCCAATGTAATAACATTCCCCAGTCACGAGGCCCATTGTAGAAGTCATGCTGGCTTTCTCGCTCGAAAATGGTGTATTTGATACCAGCCTGAACCGCAACTTATGCGTTAGCAAATTTTCGACTGGGACGTAGCCGGTTGAATTAGTGTCAATCAAGAATGAGCATACCTTTTGGAGACCGGTAGCAATAGCGAGCCCACAATTCCCTGGCCAAGGATGTCAATAATTGAAGCAAACGTGATACTCGTATGCTTCCAGTCTGCTCACTCACCACCTCCAATGATGAGCACTTTGAAATCACTCATCGCCATTTCTATACGCTAGTTCACTGAGAGCTTCGATGAGGACTTCAAAAACGGTGATTTGTAAAGTGTGTAATGCACGAGTCACACTTATAAGACGACAACAATGCTAGTTGCACAACTTAGTTGGCTTGCTTGACATGCTACATTTGACATTCAAATTTTCTGTCCTGCTCTTGAGTCTAACAAGGGAGTAAAGGCTCAGTGCGGCCCGATTCAAGAAAAGGAGAGAGTACTTCGCTATCCAGGGGCCTGTTGGGTGGAGCTGCAAAGCCCGATCAGGATATGTGGGGCCCGATCCGTGTAAGCTGAGTGGTCAGCCTAATCGATCGCGTATCGGCAGCCGACTTGCCCCAGGTATTTTCGGCCGAGCAATGGGCGTCGGAAGCCGACAACAAGGAGACCACCAAGTCGATTAGCAAGAGTAGGGCGCCTTCCGAGCCACGGGCCTTGCGAGGGCATCTCTTGCATATTGCAGAGGAAAATGCGAGGGCTGTTTCGGGAAATTTAAAGAGGCCGAGCTTGAATACTCAGCGGCCTGTCGCAACTTGCTCGAGTCACTGGTCGTCCGTCGGAGGCTCCCCAATTTGAATCCGGTAGCACAGCCAAGCCAAAGCCTTAGGCTATGTACACTGCGTCCTTCCCATACGCGCCGCCACCCCCGTCTAAGCCCTCATTCTGTTTCGGAAAAATCAGATCGATCTTATCACAGCAAAATGAGCGAACCGCATCGACTATTCAGCGTGACTATTTGCGCTACGCGCAAGCCAGGCATGAGCGAGGACGAGTACCATCAGTACATAAGCCAAACTCACGCGCCTCTCCTTAAGAAACTTCTCGTTGAAAAGAAGATTGTTGACTATACAATGGTGTGTACATATGGTTAACAAAACTCCAACTTCAAGCTGGAAAAGCGACTGAGTCCTTGTTCTAGCAACACAACACGTCAGCCCTGATGAAAGACCTGAGCAAGCTGTATCCCAATCTTCCAGTAGTCAACCACTCGCCATATGATGCATTGGTGACCATCGTCTTTCGGGACCCTCAAGACTATATCGACGTCAAGAATGATCCACATTTTGTGAACGTGGTTAATCCTGATCATAAAAACTTCTCCCGCCCAGAAGGGACGCATATGGCGTATGGCTGGTTCGAGAAGCACGTGGCAGAGGGAAAGCTAGTTGAGGAAGCTTGAGAGTCTCAAAAGTTTCAATACACATGTAGCTTAACGGTAATGAACGGCGTTAGAACTGAGACAACACAGTGAAATTGATTCAGAAGCCCGAGCTCAAGGATTCACAATCACCAGACTGACTAGGAAATTCAAGTGCCTAACTCTAGATCTAGTCACGAAGAAACCGTGATAAACCACTTCACAACACGAACCGTACATTTGCATCCACACTTGCAATATTCTACACTCTGAAAGTAGACATCCAAAGTAGTTCCGTTGAATGCACAGAGAAGTGTCTAGATGCCTTGCGTGTATTCACCTACCACCCTCTGCCAGGCACTCTACCCCGGTATCACAGCGGCGCCAACAGTCTTGAAATTAGCAAATGTTCTAATTGAGTTGACCATGATACATGTCTATTTTGAAATTATACTGGCCGCCAAAAATCCCATGTAGTAGAATGTCGGAGGGCGACATGAAGTTCCTGCTCCCCTCAACTTCTAAAATTTGGCAAACATCTATACCCATTTGGTGCTAGTTCCAGTACCTGAAGCAGGTTGGATGATTTACAATCAGCGCCACTGTAGAGAGATTATGCCATATCCTGTTGAATTATGTTTTGGGCTGCGTGATGTGCGAATGCGTATACGGCGGCCATAGGGTGGCAGCCAGTAGCGTAGGGCATTGCCGATGAATCAACGACGCGGAGGCCTTGGACGCCCCTGACTCTGAAAGTGCCACCTTCCAATACGGAGCCGAGTGCAACTGAACCGACCTTGCCGAGAAACATTGTCAGATAGGGTAAGAGAAAGCTGAAGGCTTTGAGATATCAAAGGTTTTGGGACCAAGCATGATGAGACTGAGAAGCCCACAGGGATGTTATCATACCGGGTGATGAAATGAGCCGGCGGACCGCTGAATGGCCCGCCAAAGGTCCTCGTCGGACGTCACGTTCGGCCCTGGATACACTTCGCGTCTCGCAAGTGACTGAAGCGAGGAAGTCGCCCAAACTGCTCGTAATTGCTTGTATCCGTGGAGCATCGCTGCCTTGTCACCTGTTTAGATTGTTCATGGTCAGTCTTTTAATAGTCAGTCTTTTAATAGTCAGTCTTTTAATAGTCAGTCTTTTAATAGTCAGTCTTTTAATAGTCAGTCTTTTAATAGTCAGTCTTTTAATAGTCAGTCTTTTAATAGTCAGTCTTTTAATATCGTGCCGACCGAACCTGAGTAAGTCGCAAAATTGTACGCTTGATTGATGAAAAACGAAGAGTACTAAGTATGCGAAACGAAGTATGTTATACGTACTTTCAGATCCCCAGTAATTAGAGTTTATAACCGGATCGTCACGGTAGTCTGCTGACGCCAAATACATCTCTCCAGACGCTTCAGGTTGGACCAGTGCAACGAAAGGAGAGACCATGTTGCCTTGTTGGTTATCAGGATTGAAAGGTACTGTGGCGGCCTGCAGCAGGAGGTGGCCGCGATCCTTTGGGAGATCTGTGTGGAAGGAGCTGTTGACTCCGGAAAAGACAGAGTCTGGTGCGCGATATACAGCGAATGCGGCACCCTGGGGGACACCCATCGGCCCTGCAGCCGGCTGTTGAGAGTACATTTCATCCCACTCCGATGCGAGCGAGCTGTTGTCATTGTACTGGTTGAGTGTCAAGACTTGGTCTTCTACTTCATACTGCAGGTAGCCAAAGTGGTGGTCATATCTGTAAAATACGAGCAAAGGTTTCTGTCAGAACCCACTGTGTCGTCTTTCCCAGTGTCTGTGGGATTATGTTGGATGTCCTCAACTTACAAGTTCTTTCCGACCTGTGGGATATCTGCAACAACTGGTATACTCATATTCTGCAGGTGGTCGGCAGGGCCGATACCTGACAACATTAGAAGCTGGATCACAGCATGTCAGCTACTGATCTCGTGGAATGCTTGCGGTGGATGCTCACCTTGGGACTGCTGATCGCACCAGCAGCAAGGATGACTTCCCTGGCATTGACGGTCGTGTTTTCAGACTGATCTTGAGGGTTGGTATACGACACAGAGGTCGCACGGGTACCATCAAAGCCAATTCTCGTAACCCAGGCACCGTGGATCTGTTGGGCATTTGAACGGCCAGCCATCTGCCACCCGAATGCTTGAGAGGCAAACACCCTGGTACGGTTCTCGGCTCGCACTCCCAGTACGCCAGCTGAGACACCAATGCCCGTCCCAGAGCTTAGGTCGGCAAAGGGGAGTCCGAGAGCTGCCTGGTAGGCCATAATAGCAGCCGACTCGACACCCAAGTCATTGTTCCGGACGACAAGTTCCAAAGGGCCGTCCCCGTAATTACTGGCATCGAGAGGCGGGTTGAATGTCTGAGCATCAAGGCGAGCATAGTGTGTAGTGGCCCTGAAGCTTTCAAGCAGGCTGTTCCACCTCAATCCCTCGTCTCCGCTGATGTCTGCCCACTCGTCAAAGACGGACGCAGCACCTCGGCAGTGTCCCATGTAGTTGATGGCGCTACCGCCGCCAAAGCCGCGGCCTTGGTCAAGCACGGGGGCGCCACCGTCGAGATTAGGGTCCGGCTGCGAGGTGTAGTTCCACGCATGAATTGTCCGAATGAGCCCGGAAGCAAGGATGGGGACATCTATCTGGTCAACCCCGGCATTTTCGGGCCCAGCTTCTAGCAGCATTACTGTAGCAGATGAGTTCCGGGACAGCTGTTCAGCCACCACAAAGCCAGCCGGCCCGCCACCAATAACCACATAGTCGACATTGTTCGTAGTCTGACGACTCGAGTCTGCCGGGGGTGGTCTTGCAGCTGCAAACTGTACGGCGGCCGCCCATGTGAAGAAAGTAGATATATCTGTCCGCATTTTGAATGTTAGGCTTTTTTCTATGCCCTCGATTGAAGTTGACTTAGTCTTAGCAACTGTGAAAAAGACCGTAAGGGTTGGAGGGAATGTATAATGATGATCGAGACAGCCGATTGCAGACTAGTACGGGCTCTCTGTCTGGACGTCATCATATTATATATGTTCGGGCACTGATGTGAAGCTCGTCTGACGACTTGATCAACATGTTACCTATCTCCTCAGGCATGCCATATTCAGACCATCGACCGATGCTGCACTCGGGCGAGGAGTTCATTGACCCCGTAGACCCAGAGCAAATTCGGCAGGGATGACCAGGACAAACCTCCGATATGGGCACTCGGGCGCGGGGTGCTCTGTCTGCTCGGCGCCCGGACAGCGCCGAGAATTAAACTGCAACGGTTGTATGAAAACCTATCTCCGAACGATGGCACGACAGCTAATCTCTTTGCCTGATTTTGGGCCGACAGCGAGCCAACAATGTGCAAACTGCAAAAGTTCCCAAGTCATCAACGGAGATATTCGAGCATCAGAGCTTCGGTACCATATCCAAAATTCTGCTTGCCCACCATGCCTGTAATCCGCACCGCTTGGGCGTTGGGAGCTACACGAGGCTCAGGGAGGGCCCCTGCTCTCGGAGCATGGCGACATCACTTTTCACATTTTTCAACACCAAATGTATCAGAAGCTGCGAACGCAGGTGCACTTTATCGACCAGAGGATATCCGGCTCCCCGCTTACAGAGGTCATTGTGCCAAAGTCTCAGTCATCAATGGCGCAACAACACAAATGCTGTCCAGCATGCTCGTCCATGGCGCCCCGAGCTCGGCCGCCCAGAAATACATGCGCCTGGCCAGCTACAGCTTCTTGGTGGAGTCGAGCCACCGGTCGCAGAAGATCTTGTTTGATCTCGCCTTTATGAAGGACTTGTTCACCCGCATGCCTCCTGCACTCAAGGCCATGGTTGCTGGAGGCACCGATGTTGTGGATCCAGTCATGAAAATAGAGGACCTCTGTGACATCCCGGACAAACTCCGGGCACACGGCCAGGACCTTGCCGGCATCAATAACATCATCTGGTCACACGCTCATATAGACCACGTCGGCGATCCATCCGTCTTCCCATCCAGCACAGAACTAGTCGTCGGCCCCGGATTCAAGTCTGCCCACATGCCCGGCTACCCTACTAATCCTCATGGCACAGTCCTAGACAGCGCTTTCGCGGGCCGCGCTATTAGAGAACTTGAGTTTGGTAGAGGCGGCCCTGCAATTGCGAGTATTGGAGGGTTTCGTGCCTTCGACTTCTGGGGGGATGGATCGTTCTGGGTCCTCGAGTGTCCTGGTCACACAGGGCATCACCTTGGAGCTCTGTGCCGCACGACACCGAACTCCTGGGTCTTTATGGGTGCTGATTGCTGTCGTAAGTAATATCCAAGGTCTATTCAAGGCATGTGAGATTAGAGAAACTTTCATTCAGTCATCTCAGAATAGCTAATCAAAAGAATTGAAGACAGCGTGAAACAACTGAGGCCAAGCCAATTCAGGCCCCTGCCACAAGATGCCCAGGGCCTTCCTGCCACCATGTTGAGCCAAACAACCTCATTTCAGTCGGATTCGTGCCCCTGTGCACAGTTACTGCGTCTTCTGCACACTGGAGGTAAGGGTGAAAAGGCGATTTACGAGCTAGCACCACTGCTTCAAGAGGACGTGGGCAAAGCACAGGAAACGCTCGCGAAGCTGAAGGCCTTTGACGGTCGAGACGACGTCCTGGTGATTCTCGCACATGATGCGTCCTTCTTGAACGTCCTAGACTTCTTTCCACGTGATATAAACAAGTGGAAGGCTAAGGGATGGGCTGATGAGGCGAGGTGGTTGTTTTTACAAGATCTTGCTAGATCGTGACGGTGCACATTATGCTAGGATAGACAGATCACAAATGTACAGATTCAGAGTTCGAAGTGAGATAGCCCAGTACAATGATGCAGGTGCTTGCGAGTAGAGTTGCCAATTCTAGAAACGAAATCTTTAATAATTCGTTAGAATTACCTAACTCTGGCCCCCTTTGCAACTATGCGTGTGCAACAGCAGCCCATCCTCAGTACTGGCCGCCAGTGGTTCATTGGCACAAAACTCAGGCACATAATTAAACCTTCAACCGATCATCCGGTTGTCCGCACGCATAGATTCATGGCTAATCGCCATCTGCGGTTGTGACGCTTAACCCCTAGCTCGAGAAGAAATTAATCTAAAATGCATTGTTGTCCCGCATAGAGTGAACCGATACCGTCCAGAGACTCGGATCTCTTGCCATGTTACGCCCGGGAGCTGGATCCCTGGCTGTGGCCGACGGGCACCGGCCTCCGACCGTTCGCGTCTGCTGCCGAGCGCCCGGAACGCGTTTCTCGCCGACTCTTCGAAGGAAGAACTAATTCGAGACATGTCAATACAAGAAAGTCTTCAGTGTCTCTACCGTATCTTTATTAGCTCGAACTCCGGGGGCGTGCGAAGTACATATTTCGGCGCCGGGAGAAAATTTTGATGGTAGTAGACATACCATAGTTCGACGTAGGTTTCCTCAACTAGAAGGTTTTCTGACGTGCCAGAATTCTACTTTGAATCATCATCCAACATGACCTCTGTTCAAGAAATTGGTGAGAGGATCGCCAGAAACTCGGCTCTGGTCAACAAGTGGCTGGCCAGCAAAAAATGCCCAAGTCTGTCTTTCGATCGCGATGCAGAACAAGAGTTCCCTTCCACGGCGGACTCACCCGCTATAGAGACTGCGCGACTCTCGATCATCGATGACACGAGTGCTCTGCACGATTTGATCATCGGTCCTGGCGAGGTCTTGCGTCGGCTCTGCTGGGGTGTAAGTAATCGACCAACATTTCCACTCACAATGGGTCCTTGGGCTGACAGAATACAAAAACAGTCTATTGATAATTCAGTGCTTCAATGCATCTACCATTTTGGAATCCTTGATACTATCCCACTCAACGGTAATGCAACCTATAAAGATATTTCGGCCAAAGTAGGTCTGTCCGAACCGCAAGTCAAGGCCATCGTCCGCCAGGCCGCGGTCAATCGTGTCCTACGTGAAGTGGACGGCAGCAAAGGGACTCGAGTAGAGCACACGGCCTCTTCCGCGCTACTTCTCCGCAACCACGTCATGAGAGATTGGTACGGGCATTGCGTCGAGGAGATGTTTCCCGCGGGTGCCAAGCTCGCCGAGGCCCTCGAGAGATACCAGGGTAGCAACGCCCCCGAGGACAGCGCGTTCAACCTAGCGTTCAACACGCGAGACCCAATATACAAGTTTCTTGAACAGCATTCGGAGAGGCAGGCTCGTTTCTTTGGTGCGATGGAGGGAGTGGGCAAAGACCCCGGTCATGATCTCAGACACGTCGTTACTGGCTACCCCTGGGCAAAGTTGGGCAACAATGCTACTGTCGTGGATGTAAGCCAGAAACACCCAACCCTAGAATTAATGGTCTCACTTTGCACATATGTGGTTCAAACTGCTAACACAAGACTGTGATTCAGGTGGGCGGCTCTTCGGGCTTCCTCAGCATAGCCCTAGCTGAAAGCCATTCCAATCTCACAAAAGTAGTTGTTCAAGACTACAAGCATACGGTCGAGGAGGGCGCCGCCCGACTTCCTTCCAAGCTATCCGGCCGGGTGCACTTTGTGCCACACGACTTCTTCCAGCCACAGCCCACCCCCGAGGCGGACGTGTACGTGCTGCGACACATTTGTCACAACTGGTCGGTGGAGAACTGCGCCCGCATCCTGCGCCAGATCGTCCCAGCTCTGAAGCCCAACAGCAAAATCCTACTCGTTGAAGTTGTCGTAACGCCCTCCAACCAGGAAGAATCCAAGGTCGCTGAGAGATACATGAGGTACGTCCGCCCTCCTTTGCCTTATGTTAATAGCCAGATATGTAGGAATGGTTCTGAACATGCCGAATGTACTACAATTCTGATTGAATTCATCTAGGAACGTGGATGTCACAATGCTCCAGATGCTTAATACGCAGGAGCGGAGTCGAGAGGAATGGCAGGATGTCGTGAACACAACTGATCCTGGGTTGGAGATTACTCAAATCTTCAAGCCCAAGGGCAGTTGGGATTCCATCATCGAGATTTCACAGAAGACCTTGCCAAATTAGACTTATCGCTCAATGAGATTGAAAAAATTGATAGATCTTGATTTGCAATTTCACACCTCTGACCCGTGAGGATATCTCCCACCTCTGTCTCCTGGTGAAATACAATATATATATATATATATATATATATATATATATCAAGGATGTCTATTCGATCGCGTGGCCCAAAAGGGTGTCCAGCCTGGTAAAATAGACAGGCAGTGTTCTCTAGGTGGAAAGCACAACATTCCCAGCGGTACAAGTCATCTTCTCAACAAGATAGTACTGTCAGCGTTTGAGTTTGGCCGTGTGTGCTTATGAAGACGATGATTGAGTGTAGTGAACTCCACGGGCAAGAGAAGTCACAGTCAACGGAGACGCAAGAACTTGCAAAATTGTGTCTACTGAGTTCGATCGTGCCACTCAATACCAGTTAACTAAAGTATTAACCAGGTTTTTGTAATTAACAGCGCCTACACTACCTACTTAGTAGACGATGGCTGGCCATCGTGCCTCCATTGAATTTGCATAGAATACACCTGTACCTAGGTACTTATGCTGTCACACTGTCTCCTCTCCATGGAACTTGCAGCCGAGAACTCGAGTTTTCAAAGTGCATTAGTAAATACCAAATCGCTCAATGAGCCGTTGCTAGTGCTTTCCTATACTACGTCGAGCTTTGAACAAATCCCCGGCGAGGATCCCTGATGCCTGCTGAGTCGGGATTTAAGCTCACTCAAGCTCCGCATCCACCTCGCTCGTTCAGTCCCTATGAGTTCGCCAACCAATCTTCGGCCCCAACACGTAAGCCAGCCAACCCTTGGGAAATGAGCTCGCAGGTCACACGGGGCTGCCGTGCCTCAGTGGGCTTAGAGGCTCCACCGCGGGCCGAGATGGCTCGATGTCACAGTTTGATCCCGGGATATTCTCCGCGCGACTAATACTTTATGAGCACGGGCACGAAATGGTGGCAGAAGGTGCGCGTGTTAAAAAACGTTCACTTGCATTCACTTCAATGGCGCCAATCATTTTCAGGCATCCTCGACTCTGGCCCATCAATCTCAAACAAGACTCGGAGCTGGAGAAGCTTGGTACTCTTTGCCGGCAGCCGCGCATCCAACCTGGTTGTTACTGTTAGAATTAACGGCCCGTCCCTAGACTTTCATCCACGCCCGCGGCACCACGGCGGGGATACTCAGCCAAGACTTGAATCAATGCCTTAAGCAATCCGGCCTCCGGTCAGCTCAACAGATCCAAAAGGCCGATTGATCGGCTGGTCTGGCAGAGCGCACAGATCTGCAAGCTCCTCGCTGCGAGTTCGAATCGTCAAGGCAGGACCAGTAATTCATCGGCGCACAAGGATTGCGGCAAAGATGGCACGGAATATGAGTATTTCTTCTGAAACGCTGGGTGACTACGGAGTAAACTTCGCAGGTACGACTTGAGAATTGTAGTATAGGCAACCCAGACTACATATCAATGTCTTGTATCTCTGTTGCAAATCGATTCGAGATAGAGAATCACAGTCCTACTCAATCGCTCCTCCTCCTTCTAGCAACACGTACCCAGAGTCCAAAATGTCTCGGCCAGGTGAGGATCAGATGAGCAACGAGGTCAAAGACGCTTCCAGGCACGCCGGAGTGAGGCCGCCGCCCCTAAATCTCACGAAAGACTCGGCTCGTGAGCCAAAGAGTCAAACCACGGAGCTCACACCAGTGACTGCAATAGATTCTTCGATTAAGAAATCAGGGAGTGGAGAGTACGGAAGCAGCCAATCATCCCCCGATATCCCAATCCGTGGTGTTTCGACTCTGACGTACCTCGCCACGTTTGCCTGCAACCTGATCTATTTGGCTCAGACCTGGTGCCTAGTTGGAGTTGGATTGGTTAGTAATTCGTACATCCCTTGCCGTGGTTTTGCAACACCGACTATTGCTTGGAATGGATGAGACAGCTGACAAGTCTTTGTGTACCTCCGCAGCTAGGGATCGCCATCACGAACAAGTTCAATGCACCCGCGCAGACATCCTGGCTCACAACTAGCATAGCCATATGCCTCGCCGTTCTGGGGCCCATCTTCTGTCACGTCGCCGACTACTGGGGCCGCAAGTGGCTCCTAGTCCTGATGGGTTCTTTTCTTGGGACGGCGGGTGCACTTATCCTTGCTCGTGCGACAAACATAGGCATGGCTCTGACGGGGACGTGCCTGATCGGTGTCTCATTCGGCGGCCAGCCTGTGCTTCATGCCGTTGCTTCAGAGGTTCTGCCCAGGCGCTGGCGTGGCTGGTCCCAAGGTGCTCTGATGTGTTTCAGCTGTGTTGGTGCCTTCGTGGCCCTCGTTGTTGGTGGTCTCTTCAGCCGATCTGGTGGACCAGACGGATTCAGATCCTACTTCTACATCGGGGCAGCGCTCTATTTCATCGCCGGAACACTACTCCTGTTCGTGTACAGGCCAAGCCCGAGAGACCTTCAGACTCTCCCTCTGAGAGACAAACTGTCAAAGTTGGACTGGGTGGGATACGGGCTCCTCACGGGTGGTCTTGTCTTATTTTGCGTTGGTCTTTCCTTCTCGCAGAATCCTTATCCATGGTCAAGTCCAGTGGTCTACGTGCCGTTCGCGGTGGGCATCTTGATACTGATATGCCTGGGTTTTTACGAGTGGAAAGTAAAGAAAGACGGCATATTTCACCACGGCCTCTTCCAAAAATCTCGGAACTTTCCGCTGACGCTTGTTTGTCTCTTCTGTGAGGGTCTTGCTTTTATGGGAGCCAATGCCTATCTTGCCAGCGAGGTTCGTCTGCACACCCCCAGAAATATGTCTATTGTGGCACAGCTGGCTAGAAAACTAACGTCTTCTCAGATTTCGACACTATTTGCAGCGGACCCAGTTATGACTGGGATTAATTACGGCGGTGAGTATTTACTGCACACTCCAAGCTATGGCCGTTTTCCGCATTATGCAGAGCGTTAGACAGCGAGTTTACTCACAAACATAAAGTTGCATGGCTTTCTGCTGCTGCATCCTCGGTCGTTGCCGGCGCAGTGTGCACTGCGACGAAGAAAGTCCGAGTAAGCTCACATCCAAGCAGCTCAGTGACGAATAAAGGTGGTGCAAGCTAACGGATTCTCGAAAGAGCATAACTCTTACAGGATTCATAATGTTTACAATATATTTCGCGTTGATGGCTTCCGTCGGTGCACAATCGAGAGAGGAGGTTTGGGCATATCCGATATTCCTCGGACTGGGGCTTGGTCTTGTCACCAGTACACGTGAGTCTGCTCCGGAAAGCCTTTACAGGCTCAGTATTGGAAGGTTTTTTTTTTGGCCATATAGGCTGATGTCTCCATGAAGTTGTTACAACCGCGCAATTATCCACTCCCCCAGAGCTCATCGCCAGCGCAACCGGTATCATCATCGGCGTTCGAGCCCTAGGAGGTAGTGTTGGCATCCCGATTTGTAAGCCAACCCGTAAATCCACCACTTTCAGTGTTTTCAAGCTTATTGACCCTGAACTTGACTTCACCAGACACAGCAGTCTTCAACAATCAATATTCCCGCGGTTTCGGTAACGTGGCATCAGCAGCCGTCCAGGCCGGCCTTCCTGCGGACACTGCCCAGCAGTTCGCTGCAATCCTCATGCAGACCTCCGGAAACAACAGTGCCGTAACATCATTGCCGGGGATGACACCAGAGATAATCAATGCTGGCTCCATGGCGAGGCTGGATTCCATCGCCTTGGCTTATCGGTACATTTGGATCACTGGTATTCCTTTCATGCTGATGGCTACTGCAGGTATGCGCCATGTTCTTATGATATTCCCTCATCTGGCCATCACTACTAACACTCATCAAGCATCTTACTTCATCATCGACCATAAAGAGGAATTTAATCACCGCGTTGACACAGTAAGCAGCTTCCGGATCTTGACTATTCCTCATTGTCTACCTCGAAATGGCCTTTTGAAAGACATTCCGTGGATACATGGCGTTCTACTCCATCTATTCTCCCATAACACATCTTGCTCAATGTTTTGATAGCTAACTCATATCACAGCCTCTACCTCGCTAAAGAGAAGGGGGAAAAGTACAAGTTCAACTAATCCATACATGCACAATATGATCTTGTGGATTGAGTGTCTGACAGGGCAAGCCCAATAGTGAGCTTACTTGCTCAATCTGGTGAAAGCACACATTCTGCTGTATTTTATGCTTCTCAGCGACAAAATTTCCGTCATTTTTTGTCTTTGAAAAGAATGTTTGAGTGGTGATGGGCGGCTTTGACAAGCATTATAGCATAGCAATGCCAGAGAATTATAGAATTGAACCAGATCCATAATGAATGAAATTCCCAGATCACGATGCTATCTCAGGTCTCCCTGCTTCATATACCAGGGATCAAGAAGCCGAATAGTTAAACTTATCACTTCCAATATGGCTCAATCTCGGATAGAGATTTTGCGCGATATGATATGTTGGTCTAAATATTACAGTCAAACAGCTTGGTTCAAGAAGCTTGATTCAAGAGACGGCCAATTGGTAAAGGTTGAAGCAAAACAAATCAGGTTCTTGTTCAGCTTCCATGACCTAGAGCAGCACTTTCTTCATCTTTCTGACTTTAATTTATTTCTCTGTGAGAGAGAAAGAACGCCCACCAGAGACTTGATATTAGACATTCAATATTCGTTTCCAGAGACCCCTGGCAACATCACATATACTTTCTGCATGTTGTAAGTTAATACTGCGTACGTAAGCCATGAATATGTGTCTGTTCCTTTATTCAAACGTATCTGAAAATGTTCAAGTAATTAAAGATAAGCCTAATGCAAAATTTACGCAGCGCCTTGAAGGCGCCAGCCTCCTGTAGTGACCTACAATATGTACCTGCATCACGTTATTATGCACCCAGTCCGAAAAGAGTATTAAAGCCTCCCGTCCGATGATTATCTGCGAGGCTGCCCTCAAATTCAAAATCAGTAGAAACATAAACTTTCTTGCCCTTCAAGAATCCTATGTGCGGACAGTCAGTCTGAAAACGGCTCCTCGGCGTCCGGGTGCCGGCATTTGATCCACGCTTGCGCTGGTCCAGCGAGTTCCCCGAAAGTTTACCTGGCGAGTGCCGTGGTCATTCGGGCAATGCGGGAACGTGTCTTTGGAACTGACTTCTTTAACTGGCACAGCGCGGGGCAAAGTCGCAGGCCACTGCGGTCTCTTGTCTTCCAAACATTTGGCAGGGTGCCGAATACTTCAGAAAAGCCTAGTCCCGCAATGTTGCGGACGCTGCCTTGACCAATGCGGGTATCGGCAGCCGTGTCCCCAGCCTGGACCAAAAGTATTTGATGTCTGCTGGCCCAAAATATACTTGTTTGTTAGTAAAAAGTTTGGATATAGAATTTTTTAGACGATTTTGCATTCCTGTGAAGACCTTCCTCACGCGTTTCCTCCCTGCAGTATCTTTTCAAATCAGACTTTCCCCCAGGCCTGTTGTGCTACAGAGTCAGCGACAATGAACGGGCATCAGAACTTGCAGCAGCTCACTGAACAGTTTCAAACTCTTTGCAACCAAATCCCCGCTGCGTTCAAAGACAGTTCACAGGATCAACGTTCCTTGGAGCATCAGCGATTAGCAGCAATTAAAGCTGCTCAAAGCACCGTTAAGCTTCTGCAGACACATGACGAACTAGCCACACAGCAAACATGGGTGGTAAGTGGTGTGGATCTTTGCGATTGATTTAGAACCATATTTCGATAGTATGCGTCCTAAAATTATTGATTTGAGAGCGTTTGCAAACATTTGTCACTCAGAGACGTTCACCGGCTAACACATGCAACCGACATAACAGCCTCTCGAGATTGTTGGGACAGCAATTGCGTGTGACCTAGGGCTCTTCGCCATTTTGTCGGGTGCAAATGAGTCTATGACTACTGATCAAGTCGTCAAGAGAGGAGCAAAGGGTGACCCGTTGCTCATCGAGCGAACCCTCCGATTTCTGGCTGCTCATGGTTTTGTTGATCAGCTCGAGTCTGGCGCATACATGGCCAACGACAGGACCAGGGATTATGCTACAGAGGAACGAGTAGCCAACGTCTGGACAATGTAAGGTCAACAAACCCGAACAATCCTAGGACGTTTCTATAGTTGCTTCACTTTACTTCTCCTTGTATTCTGAGACGTGGCTAGTGCTAACAATTACAAGGCTTTTTTGCATGCGATCCTACTCAGCATTGCCATTCTTCCTCAGAGACATAGACCTCAGAGACTCAACAGATCCCGACAACTGCGCCTGGCAGTATGGCTGGCATACGAAGGAGACTTTCTGGCAATGGCTGGAGTCTCACCCGGAAATGTCGCGCCACTTTAATATCTACATGACTATGACAGCAGCGCGCAGTCGCTTTGACGATGACAATCTGTGCGAGTTTTATCCGTTCGAGAAGCTATTCAAAGGCTCTCGCCCCGAAGACATACTTTTTGTCGATGTGTGAGTTTGTTGCTCCTGCAGTGCCGTACGCGGCGGTACTTTCCTCCTCAAGGTCCCCATTTATCCGTTCTATTCGAGGTCATCTCCTTGCTGATTGATGATTACCGCAACTTTTAGAGGTGGAGGTTTCGGACAGCAATGTATTAGCCTGCGAAAATCATTCCCGAGAAGCTCCGGACGGGTAATTCTACAAGACCGTCCCAGCGTCGTAGCGAACAGACGGATACCTGATGTTGAGGGCATGGAGATTGACATGATGAAGGAGCAGCATGTGAAAGGTAAGTCGACTCGCAAGTCCTCGAAACCCTTCAGGAACGC
Source organism: Diaporthe australafricana (assembly GCA_039880735.1). Lineage (NCBI taxonomy): Eukaryota > Fungi > Ascomycota > Sordariomycetes > Diaporthales > Diaporthaceae > Diaporthe > Diaporthe australafricana. The sequence continues at coordinate 8,764,786 of JBCEDM010000001.1, forward strand.
AGCATTGATGAGTAATCATGGGAGAGCAGGTGCTAAAGTATACTACTTCCGCGGCGTGTTACACGATCACAGCGACGTGGTTTGTCGCAAGTTCCTTGCCCATGTCAAGAATGCGATGGGGCCATCATCGAGATTATTGATCCATGAAAAGTTGGTTGCTGATGTGAATCCAACCATGATGGCCACAAAGTCGGATTTGCTTATGATGTCTGTCTACGCGGCTATGGAGCGCTCTGCCGGTCAAATGAAGAATCTTCTCGAGTCTGTGGGCTTTCAAGTCATTGGGAAACATTCTGGGGTTGGATCGAGTGAGTGGCACATCATGGAGGCTGTCTTGATTTAAATAGGAACGAAAATAGATTGGCTTGGTTTATCCTGCCTGCTCAAATTATGATATCATGAGACACTACACATTGTCAATAATGCGAGCCATCAGACCTACACCATCTGAATTTACATGACGATTGAAATTCATCAAGCATGTGAAAATGATGCTGTCACAGCTAAAATGGGATCCATTACGGACAGTCCCCAGTGTCAGCATATCAAATGCCTCTAGTTCGATCTTTGTCTTGGAGACGATTGTCAATCTTTTTGAATATGATACCTATATAAAAGTGAACTGGTCATGATTATGACCTGACAGGTCACTGGGGAACCAATGTAAGCGAACAGCTATGCACATCTCAATATAGTGACATATGTGAAGAGTGGCTCTGAATTTCTTCTATAACAATAAGACTCTTTTCAATTTCTTCTGAATTCAAGGATAGCCCCCCGTGAGTGTGAGAACTTGACCTGTTGGATATCTATCAGTTAAACTGAAGCTGCTTTGCTTGGAAGGTGGTGGGGAAGTCAGAACGCTTACCGTTCACCCATCCTCCATCTTCAGACATCAGAAAGGCAACAACCTTCGCAATATCATCAGGCACACCACAGCGACCAACAGGGGTGCGGTTCGCAACCATGTTCTCGATGGTCTCAAAAGGCCAATCAGCGGTAGCACCGGGTACGTATCGCCAAGCGTTCTCGTAAAACATATCTGACAATATACCCCCAGGTGCGATGCCGTTCACAGTGATGCGACGAGAGCCAAAGTCAGTCGCAAATGCCTTGACCATCCCGACGACAGCTAGCTTGGATGAGTTGTACAGGGCGTGGTCCTTGATCCCCAGAGCACCTGCGGCCAGGGAACTCATGAGGACTACGCGCCCACCATCTTGGAGATGCTTCCATGCAGTTTTGGCGACGAAAAATTGGGCCTTGGTGTTGAGCGAGAAAACATAGTCGTACTGAGCCTCAGTGATCTCCTCGGTCTTGTCAAAGGACTCGGCTCCGCTGTTACTGAAGACAAAGTCGATCTTGCCAAAGTGGGTTTTCGCCTCCTGGAACAGCCTCTCAATTTCAGCCACCTTGGTTACATCGGCCTGTATCGATATCGCAGCGTCCTTGGAACCTGTGACGTCCAGAATGGCCTTGACTGCGTCATCTGCGGCCTGTTTGCTCTTTGCATAGTTGATGACGACTTTGCATCCGCGCTTGGCAAGCTCAAGAGCGCACCCACGGCCGATGCCTCGACTTGCGCCTGTGATCAAGGCGACCTTGCCGTGCAAAGACGCTGTTGGAACCAGAACAGGCTGAGAAGACATGGTCGAGGACAGAATTAGTCAAAGCAAGCCTCGTAGACTCGAGAGTGGCAAGTAATAGAATGTGGGTAATGCCAGCTGCCCGGGATTGGGCGACTTTTGGTTAATACTGTAAATCCCGAAGAGACCTCCGTTGGAAATTTCCTACGCCCTACGCCCTACGCGCGAGGAAAGATTAAGATATTCATATGGTGTGCCTTGGTGATCCGCATGGATGTTCACTCCCCGGGGCCGTCTCTCGGCCGGGACCCGGCTGCCGAGTCCAGCACGTTCCGTTCCCATACCGCACGGGCTGGAATCCTCCTTCGCAATTTCGGCTTCATCGCACTTACAGATGGTGATTTGGCTGTTCACTGACTTCTTGATGATGTGCAAGCATCTGGGCCACAAATTTTCCAGGCTGTCTCTCAAGACGACCTCAATACAAGGCATCACCACGGGTAGACTCACCGCCTGCATGAATCTTACACGCACTTTCGTTTGCATTTTTGGTTCACTTAATTAATTTTGGGCATTCGAGGCATTATATGATGTGTGCCATAACATGTTAGGACGACAATTTGGTCAGCTTCGACGATGCTAAATAGGTCATCAGGGTGTTGCTACGAGCTTGTTTGCTCGTTGTGGACGACCGTATTGTTGGCATCGCGGGCGAGGTGACCGGACGGCCAGCATGCACACGCCACGTTTGGACACAAGTTGGACATTGTCCGAGGACATCATCGGACCAACTCGTCTGTGGCTGCAAATAGTACATAAAGACATCTTTACAAAATTACCCTAGGGTACCTATGGAGATGGAGAGAATCTGTATAGCAAATTCCATGGCGCTGGAAAAGTACTCGCAACTGGATAGATGTAGGAGAGCGCTTCGGCACGACGATACCAGTCTTCTGCTAGTGGGGGCTAAGGCAAACATGGTCGACCGTCCACAACGAAGGCTCCCTCAAGACGGAAGCAACGAGGCGGATTCAGGCACAGTTGAAACCGCGCCGTCGCTCTCGGGAAACCCTGGGCATTGGGGGATCGGTTGATGTCGAGATCTCAACCAGACTCAAATGTGCACAACTAGAAATAATTCCAACTTCTAGTCTCGCTAAATAGGTTATCCACCTGTCCAGATACCCAATATGATATTTTGGCTTGGTGGACATTCCATTTTCACGATCGACAAAAAGCGCGTTAAGGCAGGCAGGGAAGCTTAGCTGCGAAAGAAGCACCCTACTAAGTAGTCCAAGAAGCCCGTCTCATGTGGGAAGCCCAAATCGGTCTTGGGCACCCATCGAGAGTTCGGTAGTCGGCGCGCGACGCCTCGAAAACGGGGCCGACAGCAAGTCGACAGCCCGGTATTCCTGTACCTACCCATCTCCACAACGTCATCAATGTGGTGCACTAGAACGGCGGGTGGAAGTCCCGAAAGCTTAATGCACACCAGCTGGAACTAGGCCGCCGAATGCTACCACGTCGTGAACGACTTTATAAACAGTTTTCTCTTTCAAGTCCAGATGTCTAACTGTTCCGGACGGTTCAATAGTTCAAACGCTTCTATAGACGACCCAAGTTTACGGGAGCTGTAGCCCCATTCAATCGCGTATCTGTACTTGGCAAAATCACGGCAGTCTTACGATTCGTACTGAAGCTCTTTCCAGCGAGATATCGAGACACAGGAGCAGGTCCATATTGAGATCAACGTGCACTGGAAAGCCCGCGACTCCAATGGCAACTTATCTCATCACCGGAACGGCGAAGGGACTCGGCCTTGAGCTGACCAGTCAACTGTCTAAGCTGCCAACGTCTCAGGTGTCAAAGATCTTTGCAGTCACTCGTGGGCCCCCAACCCCTGCCCTGAGTGACTTGATCAGCCAGAATGCTGGCAGGTTCGTGAGCATCATAGCCACAGTTGACGACACAAAGAGCGTGGAGCAGGCAGCAGAGCAGGTCAAGGATCATCTCAAAGGCGCGGGGCTAGATGTCCTCGTCAACAATGCCGCCGTTCAGAAACACAGCCCGAATGGCAAAATGGAGGGCTTTACTCCTGATGACTTGTCTTGGATGTTGAACACGAACCTAGTCGGGCCGCACCGTATGACTGTTGCTTTCCTCCCTCTTCTGAGGGCCGGGAAGGAGAAGAAGGTCATTAACCTGTGAGTCACAGTGTCTACATCGCGCTAGGCGGTTTTGCCCGGCCGTGTCCGTCGATGCTGACGACGGAAACTGCAGCTCTTCCACTATGGGCTCCCTCGCGTGGGCTGAGGCCCTGCACCTGGCGCCAGGACAGGCCTACAAGGTCTCGAAGTGCGGCCTGCACATGCTGAACAAGATGTTTGCCCTAGACTTGGCAGGAGAGGGCTTTACTTTCCTTTGCATATCTCCCGGAGTAAGCAGTGCCCATCCAAAAAGACCAAGTTCGAGGTCGCAAACTGATATTGATTGTCTTGTGTAGCATTTGAAGACCGATTTGGGAGGAGACGGCGACTTCACCGTCGATATCGGCGCTGCTGAAGTTAGGAGGATGATCTTAGAGGCGAAGCCTGAACAGACGGGCAAGTTCCTTAATATCCACGTCCCAGGGCATGAGGAGGACTACGGTAAGTATGATGGGAAGGAGATTGCTTGGTGAGACGCGACGTGCAGGAAAGTTGGGGGGGGGGGGGACTGCGATGTCGTGGGACGGCCAGATACGATGCCCCAGGCGAGTTGACAATGATCAGCTTGTGCACCTCGTTGTCAAAGAGTAGAAAGTACACAATCACTCGGCCTCCCTACTCATCTTCAATCGTTTCTTCCAGAGTGAAGTTCCCTTGGGTTTGCTAATTGTCCACAACGCTAAATATAAGTAGGCAGAATGGGCTCAAGCTTCTCCGTGGCAGAGATAGTGCTGAATAATCACGGCCGCGGTTGCCAAGAGGGTCCTTAGCCTAGGACGGCTTGACTCAGCCTCTTTGCTGCCAGGCAGTCAGGCAGTCACTTGGGCTGGTCAGTCACTGACCAGCCGCTAGTCAGCAAATTAGCCCGAAAGGCTCGGTCCCACTGAAACCACCACTTAACCTTCCGCAGCTCGACTCCAAAGGCTTCCCTGACCAAGCCCAAACATCATTTTCCTTCTCACCCATCGTCAGTCGTTCTTTCACCCGTGAACCCGTCGCTCTCACCGTCGTCCACCACTCCAGTGTCGTCGATCATCGAGAGTGTTTGCCTTCGGTCCCTAGTCCGCTTTTATTTCTCGACGGGAACGCAGCGCATCGACTCAGATTGCGTTGTTGCTCGTGGAGGACACCTTCACTGGTTGCAGATAAAGCGGTCGGCGACAAAGCAACAAGGACAAACGAGTTCCTGCGTCACCCAGTGAATCGACCCTTTTTGTCCGATCTCGAACCCCCACGCTCGCCCTACACGATCCCCATCACGACTTACCGTGCGTCGACCTAGGCTGGTCGTCAAGTCGTCAACGTCGCTCGCGAGCCTTGGAGTGGCGACTGTTGCACCTTCTCCCGATACTCTACAGCGCTTCACACCCTGCGAAGTCTTCATCTAGGCTGTTTACTGCGCGAAGGAGGAGGATCGAGGGGGTAGAGGCCAACCAGCAAGCCAGTGACCGGGCCGTCGTTGCGGACGTCCCTGCCAAACCGTCAAGACGCATTCACCACTCTTCCGTTCGGTTGCTACCAATCTTCTTTCGAGAAGACGAGAAGACATTCCCGATAGCTACGTCGCACAGGCGATCGGGTCGCATAAAGCAGAGCTCAGGACAGAGAGGAGAGCGAGGAAGAAGATTCGCCTAGACGCAGAACACAACATCCACGTTGCGCGGAAGAGACAGCCCAAGACTTTGAGGCCTCGGCAGACCATCAAACAGTCCTTCTCGAATTCGAAGCCGATCAAACAGGTCTCACCAAAACAGAAGGCCAGCACACTTGGAATCGATCGCAGGGTGCTCGCCCAAGTGGTAAACCACTCCTCGGCAGCCGCCTTCAACACCAAAAACATGGCTTCGTCCACGATGGGTGTCGGAGGCCCCGACGATGACTACAAGGAGAACGAACAAGTGTCCCACATCATGATGTGCCCAGACTGCAAGGAGTTCCCGCCCAATCTGGCCGAGGAATTCAGCAGCGGCGACATGGTGTGCACCACTTGTGGTCTCGTGGTGAGTGGGCCCCCTTGGCCATTCTCTTGCTGACACTGACCAAATTTGGCACAGGTTGGCGATAAAATCGTTGACACGCGATCCGAGTGGCGTACGTTTGCCAACGATGACACAAACGGCGATGATCCCTCCCGTGTTGGTGACGTTGGCAACCCTCTTTTTGAAGATACCGTCGCGACGTTGCAGACCACCATTGGCGCTGAGGGTAGCAACTCGTTCCACTTGATGAAGACGCAGCAGAAGACAGTCGAGAAGGGAGCGAAGAACCTCAAGGAAGGGTTCTCGCAGATCAAGACCCTCACTGATGCTCTCCAAGTCGGCAACCAAGTTCGTGACACTGCGATGCACATCTTCAAGCGTATGTATACCATCCTTGATTCTTGAGAGATTATAGCAGAACATAGACTCACCTCCAATGACAGTCGCCGACGAGAAGAAATTCTTGAAGGGCAAGCCCCAGGAAGCTGTCATTGCTGGTTGCATCTTCGTTGCATGCCGTCAAGGCGGTGTCGCCAGAACCTTCCGAGAGATTTTCAACCTTACTCGTGTCTCCAAGAAGGAGATCGGCCGGGTTTTCAAGCTACTCGAGAAGTTTCTGGTGGACTGTCAAAACGAGGGCGCCAAGGTTGGCCACAGCGCCGTGTCCACCGTCTCCGGCTTCGAGCAGCGAGGCTCGACCAATGCGGAGGATCTCGTTCGCCGATTTGTGTCTCAGTTGGGCGTCCGAAGTCAATCCGAGGTCGAAGCTATCGGCATGCTGATCGCGAAGAAGACCGGACAGGTTAGTACCCTAGCCGGACGCTCTCCTCTATCGGTCGCAGCTGCCTGCATCTTCATGGCTACCCACTACCTGGGCGAGGGCAAGTCATCCAAGGACATCGCCTCGGTGGCTGGTGTGAGTGACGGTACGATCAAGACCGCCTACAAGTACCTCTACGCCGAGAAGGAGTCCCTGCTCGACGCCGAGGCTTTTCAGAAGAGTCGCGGCCGGGGTAAAATTGAGAAATTGCCTTCTGCATAGGGTGCCAAGGCAACTCGAATCTCTCCTGGCGGCACTCCAGCACTTGCGGAAGCACCTCAGAAGAGTCCTGACCCGGATGAGATCAAGAAAGAGATCGCTTTGGTCGACGAGGCGGCTCAGAAGAGTCGTGGACCGGTTAAGGTCAAGAAAGAGTCTCCTGCAATGGTTGACGAGTTAACTCAGAAGAGTTGTGGACCGGATGAGATTAGGAAAGTTTCTCCTGCATTGATTGGCCAGACAATTCAGAAGAGTCGTGCCCCGGACGAGGATAAGAAAGTCTATCCTGCCTTGATGGTCGAGGCGACTCAGAAGAGTCGTGGCCCCGGCCCCAAGAAATCTTCTCCTGCATTGATTCGCGAGGCAGCAGAAGTTTTTTCCTGCAACGATCCAGCACGTATTCGTTCCTTCTGCGAGAAGAACTACCCGGATAGGGACATGAGCTCATTCCTCCGCTATTGCGAGAAACATCTGAAACCTGGAGATGCATCGAATCGGTCACCGAATACTGAGCAGGCTGGACGCAGTCGTTACATTACGAGCATCCAGTCGTCGGGCACCCGGCGAAGCTGATGCTTCACCCAACAAAAGGCACACTCGTGTCTGCATAATACGTCTCAATTTGCGTGCGGTGGTTTCGCTATTGCCTGGAACTCTCTAGAGTTCATCTGACCTACATGGTAATCGTTTGGTGTTGAGGGATTGATCAAGATTGGGCTAAGGTAGAGGTCGACTACATCAGGCATTAGGGACATGCAGATGAATTACTCATTTGGCAACGCCTTTGCTCCTGCTTGTGACTGACCTATGCTGATGCTGTTTGGCTGGATGTGAGAGCCGAGATGAGCTCACGCTGTGCCGTTCTTGCTTATCTGACCCTTAGTAAGTGAATTTGCCTCAGAAATACCACAGGTAAGGCCCTTCTTTTTGTTGCACCCTGGTATTGTATACCGACCACCCCCCAATATGCTGTACCTGAATATAAAACAAAAACATCGCAACATCGCACCACCACCGGTCCGAGTGATTTTGCCCCAGCAATCATTGCACCGTAGTCAAATGGAGGCCCCAGACACATGTCAGAAGTTATGGAGTTCGTAAGGTGTAGAACTTCAACATTTGACAAGAGAAACATGCTGTCCCAAGTCAAAGTGGCTCTGGTGGTTCACTGAGCCGCACAGTCCACTAAGTCCTGTCAGTGATTGATAATGCAACTGATAAGGCAGAGTGGGTCCAAGGGGCCCAATCGTTGGACAGGGCTTGAGAGCCTAGCTCCAAAATTCCCAGGCACGTCTGTCGCGTTCAACCTCGACTTGCTTGCACCTCCCGTCGCTCCCACTCCCGAGCCCTGATATTGAGCCCCGGATTCCCGTTCCACATCCAGTGAACTCTCACCTATCGCAATCCAAGATCCACTCGCACCAGCCCAGGACTGGAACCATCTCTCGGCATGTCGGGTCGAAGGTCAGGCAGAGCTGCTGCTAAGCGCGCAGCCGCAGCACTGGGTAAGTTCTCAAAGGGAGCATCCCAACCAACCCTAGCGACCGGCTCCTCTTTTCTATCTGCCAGGGCACAGTGTCTTGTCGCGCTTTTCATCTGCCATCACTCTCCTCCATTCCCAGCCTTTACTGGCTGGCATTGGCAATTGTCGCACCTCTCTGCTCTCGGGAGCACCTCATCAGCTGCAGCCCGCCTACCAAGGACATGTCTAATCCTGTCGCAGAGAACACCCCCAAGACATGGAAGGAACTCGAGGACGACGATGAGCACATGCCCGATGTCGAACAAGACGATGACAAGAAGACGGATGGAGATGGAGATGCCACCGACGGCGAGGCTTCCGTCGTTGCTGAGGAGAATGCTGAAGAGGAGGCCGAAGATGCGCCCGAGGATAAATCACCGAGCCCTCCGCCCCAACCAGTCATACGACGTAAGCGACTCGGTCGCCCGCCCAAGGTGAAGCCTCCTGGCTGGGATGAGGGCATCGAAGTGCCGCGAGACGATGCGACTCCACGACGACGTGGTCGCGGAGGCTGGCGCGGCCGAGGTGGACGCAAGGGCCAGCCGGCCCCTGTAACCCAGCAAGCCATCGAGAAGGATGGTCCAGTGTTTGATATCGTCGAAGACGAGCTCGCACTTCCGGAGGATCCCGAAGGCGAGACCAGAGTTGACAAGATGGGATACCTGCAGGGGGGGCGCGAGTACCGTTGCCGAACCTTCACCATTCAGGGCCGAGGGGACCGCTTGTACATGTTGTCCACAGAGCCTGCTCGCTGCGTTGGATTCCGAGACTCCTACCTGTTCTTTACCAAGCACCGCCGTCTGTACAAGAGCATCGTGACCGACGACGAGAAGCGCGACATGATCGACCGAGAGCTGATACCCCATTCCTACAAGGGTCGATCCATCGGCGTCGTCACGGCGAGATCTGTATACCGCGAGTTTGGCGCCTTGATTCTCGTCGGCGGTCGCTGGATAGTCGACGATTATGATATTCAGCGCTCAAGAAACGAGGGTCACGTTGAAGGAGCGCTTGCCGATCCCAGCGACAAATACAACCCCACCGAGCCTTACAACAAGAACCAATACGTCGCATGGTTTGGTGCTAGTCAAGTGTACCACACTAACGCGCCGATTGCGACGACGCAGGTGGCAGAACTTAAGAAGCGTCGCGTTGCTGTTAACGATGTTAACTGGATGTTTGAGCATGTTCGAGAGGCTTCGTCAGTGGGATCTCCTTTTGCTCAATTCACACCAGTGCTAACGGTGTCTATAGGAACTTCAACGCTCAAATCAACGCAATCCGACGGCGCAATAACAAGGGGGTGTACGATGTCCACACCAACACTGTGCAATATCCTGCCATCATGCAGCCTACACAAGCGCGCATCGAGGCAGTCCGACAGTCAGACCAGGATGACCTCAATGTCGGGTCTCAAATCTTCCCTCCTCTGAGCCCCAGCATCCCGCGCAACTTTATGGTCACAGATACCTACTTCGAGACCCCACCTGCAGGTATCGCTGCTGTCACCTATGACACAGCGCCGAAGGGTATGACCAAGGGCGACCACAACTCTGACTTCCTGGCGCCGTTCCGTGGTCTCAGCGCAGTGAGCGACGAAATTAGGGACTGTCTGCCACCTGAGTGTCGCGAGGCTTTCGAGAAGGCCGCTGCCGAGGAACAGAATTGGCATGCCAAATGGGGAGTGGAGTCGCGCGCCAAATCAAGGCGCAATCCTGTCATCGACAAGGCAATTGTGCCCTATAGCTCCCGGTAACCAAAGCCAAATCAAATGTTTTGGTCCAATGTGTTTACCAGTGGACGGATATCTCTGACGCTTATCCCATTGCCTTATTGGAGTAGATCTAGGATTGTGTCTGCCTCAATCATGTTGCTTGAGTGTTGACGAGGCAGGGAGGGGACGGGCGTGCAACGACAAGAGATATTCTTGCTCGACCGCAAGGTCACTACGACGGACATATTGTCGACAATCCTACTGCTTCGACTGCTGCAGGAGATCGGTCTACGCGTCTTGCCTAAGACGTGGAATATTCAGGTGTATTATCGCAATCAGGACCGGTTGGGCAGGGAAAAGACCTGGCCTTGTGGCCATACTACACGTACTTCAGATTTCCCTAGTCCATTATCGCCAGAGAGGACAGTGTGATAGATACAACTGGGATGATGAGGAGTTTAGGAATTATGATACCGACGAAGACGTCTTTAATGAGATTTGGGTCCGGCATGGCATTCATTCAAGGTTCTCTCCGTGTAGACGTTTTGTGCTGCTGCTTTCACATGCCCCGGATCGTGTCAAAATGAAGCACATGAACGAAAATCCTGTGAAATGGGGCTGGTCTTTCCGGCCTGTGGAGTCAGACTGAACAGACGAAGTGTCAAGAGAATTGAAGAAATAAGAAAAACGTTGGAACGAAACACGAATGCTGAATAGGTTTGTGTCTGCCAGACTGGTTAATTCGCGTTCGCCCTGCACGACTTTTGGGGTTATTCTCATACGATCTTTATGCCATCACTTGTGCTGTGGCATTAAGATTTGACAACGATGGATATTCTATGGATTTCAGCACATATGCATGTGATACCGCATTGAGGACTATGAAGACGTTGAAACTATTCAAAGCCCTGCGTTTGTCGCTGTGAATACTTGCAACCACGTTATATCCAACTACCTGAATATCGCGTAAAATGTTGTTTGGTTCTCATTGCGTGAGAGGCAAACAACCTGCAATTATCCACATGTTTTTCCGGCATCACCCAGTTTATGTCGACCATGAGCAGCCGGAATCACCCCCGCCCCCATCCCTTATTTATTTCATTGGTAATTAGAAATATTCTAGGTGTGTGGCTGATCTGCCTCGAGGCTCTCGAAGTCATAAGGGCAGCCAACTATAAGCAGTGTACTCACGCGCCCACTAACCATTGGTGACAAACAAACACAAAGCACAGTGCTGTGTTCGTCGCTCTCGATGGTTGAGCCTGCATCAGCACCGTCGAGGTCTACGACGGGGAGCAGCTCTACTCGCCACATGTAGCAAGGCACCTACTGATCGTGGACTCTCTTTGCGTCTTGGGGCTACACATCGTATGACGGAACCGTTGGCCAACATGTGAGGGCGGCACAGAACTTGTGTCGCCTCGTATTGTGGCTGCTGGACAGCATGCACCTCTCAGAAGTGTCTGGATGTTGGTCAACACCAGCGAGCATCGTCAGTTCCCTCCCCTCCTCTTGTCCCCGAGCAGCATGGTTCCCAGCCCCTCCAAACCGCCTTTCGGTCCCTTATCCTGTTTCGACCAGACGTCCCACTTGGGTCGTGTTCGAGGTGGATATCGGTGTTGCTTGGTGCTACTGGGAGGTCGATCACACTGAAGGTATCCACCACCTCGACCGCGGCCCAACTGGGCGGCTGCGGCAAAAATTCGAGCTGGCGACCTGACTACATCGTGTCTATCTGAGGCTGGACAAGCACACGCCGTTGTCGTCAGGTCCTGTTGGCTGTCCCGGCTGTCAAAACAACTGTGGGTACCCCAGACCACGGCGGCCTGGGCCCCAGAGCCTCACCATCGAAGCTTCCGCCACGATCTTTCTTTCCACCAGAGGTCTGATGACGCCCAAAGTGGCAATGGCCCACATGCGCCTCCAGTGGCTGGCGGCCACACGCACGCAAGAAGGCCGCAGTCTTGGCCGTGGTCATTCCTTTAGACTCAGCTATGACTATAGTTAAAGATGACACAACCTTTACGTCCGCAGCTCCATGCTAGGTAGCTAGCCGCGATGGAAAATATTTTTGTGAATGTGTGCACGCAGCCCGCGGTAGATACACACCCACCGAGGGAGAAACTTCATAATTATTCTGGCTTGACACAGGGTCCAGTGACGTCACCCCGGTCTGACTGGCCCTTCCCCGGCTCCCCGGAGTCTGCAAGCGAGGTGAGCCTATTGTAGGCGGCGGAATTTCAGTCCGGTGCATCAAGGATATTGAATGAGACAATGCTATGCAGCATACTTTGCATGCAGGCCTCGAGAACACCACATTGGCTCGTTGCCTGTCTCGCAGTCCTCCAGGGATCGCGGAGAGGAATGTACCGTATTAGACCTTTTTCGAGGTTTGTGTTCTCTTTCACTTTCTGATCAGCAAGATCAGCAGCGAAGCCGCCCGCGCCGCGGCGTCATCATCCGCTGCCCGCCTGGCCCGCCTGGGCTGCTGGGACGAGGGCAGGCCGAGGCGGGCTGACAGGTTTTGGCCTGCGACGAATCGATGGCGGTTACCTTGGTAGACTACTGGGCGCTGATCAGAGGGAGAGGAAGGAAACCCCCCTCCCCCCCTAGACAGGAGCAGGACCGCGTAGGCTACGGCTCAGCCGGATGCTACCTTGGCTGCTGTAGGGATAGACAAGCCTGACAGGCACGACAGGCAGCAGACAGACATCATCCTCTTCGAATGCTTCTCGAGGAAGGCATCCCAGTGACTGTCATTTCAGTCCGTCCAGGCCTGCCGGGGCAAGAAGCCCGGAGGCAGGATGGGCTGATCTTCCACGCATGGGACATGGAAACAAGTGAACGGCCTGCGCGTCTCCCTTCCTGATGGAGTGAGCATGTGCGACAAACAACCACCTCCTCAGTTACAGCCCCCGGTCTTACGCCACGCTCCAGGTGATTATCAAGTGAGCGTCCTTTGCGTCCTGCCACACCCGGAGGGCAAGCTCCAGCTCAGCCAGAGTGGCCAGGGACATCTGCCCTTCCTCCGGGCACAGCAGTTGCCAAAAAAGGGGGATGACGACGATATTATTCCTGGCCGTCCAACGGCGATAGCAGGAAGGAGACGCGCTACTGCAGCTACTTTAAACTCTCCAGCCCCGCCTGAGGAGCGAAGGTCGCTGGCGCGGCGGGCGGCGGGCTTGGGAATCCCAATCTCAACGGTCAGATATCCGCGGCTAGCCAGCCGTCGGCTTTCTCACCACAAGCTCCCTGATGATGCATCCTTCGCTGACACCGGCACGCTCCTGCATACATGTGCAGCTTACCAGGACGCTGTCTTGACAGCGGCGACAACGTCCTTCCGGATGGAATGATTTCAGCAGGAGGCAAGTTCCGTAAGACTCACTTGTTTGGAGGTGGCCAAGAATTTGCCCAGTTCGTCCGATAGGTCATGACCGGTACATACAAATTTGGCCACGAAGCTAGAGCGCGCCAATGTGAACAATCTCACATCTGACCGTGGTCAGTCTATCAATCATGACTCTTCAGTCCCAGAGCAGTTGACTGGCTCGGTTGCTGTCCTGGCTGTCGTGGTAGCCTGCCTGCCTGGACGACGATTGCTGCGAAGAGAGGGGAACCTCGTCCCATCACTGACGTGGTGGTGGTGCAAAGATGCTTGGGCCCGCCGCCGCCGCCACGGGGGACCAATCCTCCTTCGTCATGATGTGGGCGACGATGTCAACCTCGCCCTTTGTCTCTAAACCCCGCAAGCGAAAGGGTCCTTAGTCGCCTGCATGATCGTCACCTCACACATCACGGGGACAGGGTTGGAAAGAAGAAGAAAAAACTCTAACGTCTTGGATCTGCATATACCGAGCGCGCGGGTCCACCGAAAGAGTCTAGAATTGGTCGGAATGGGCCTGGACGGGATCTGTCTTGTGGTCTTCTCAGGCCTAGAGACGCAACAACTTCTCATCGGCGCTGTGGCCGGGCAAGTTGTCAACCAACCGCACCTGCCACGCCTGCGAGGGGGCCGCAACTCAAACCCCACACAGGATGCGTGGGGTGTTCAGTTCGCCATTCGCTGTCATGCTCCGACAGGAGAGCAGTCACGCCTGAATCTGCGGGGCGACGGGGGTGACTGCTTATTCAACACGGCGCGCCGAATGGCTGCACACACATGCAGGTTGTTGTTTTCATGCATGCAGCAAAAAATCAAATATTCGGGTCTCTTGACAGATGTGCGGCAGGGTTGAGCCGCTCGAGGTGTCTGTTCCAATCAGCCGACTACGCAGCCTGCAAATCCATCATCTCAGTCAGAAGAGCTTGCTAATAGGAGGCGAATAAGCGGCCACTCGTGATGTAAGGCACCATGTCAGCAAGGTGTTGCTGCAAAAGGCAGCCTGTATTACCATATTGGGACATTTGGTTACAGTTTCGAGACTGGCGGGCACAGTCGGGACGGAACATCGTGGCTTTCAAAGATCTTGCCCAAGATCTGCCGTGGCGGAAAACGCTTTGGTAGTGGGTATCGATCAAAACCAGTGCTCCGGGTTCGGTACCAAGGCCCGGAGTTGCTGCATTAGATTCTAACCGCTCGCATGGTGGGCACAGATCCAAGGCGCGACTCGCTTTCCGGCTGCGGTCAATCCGGACAGCTGCGACCCTATGTGTGTGTGGGCGTGTGAGTTTTCGGTGTCTCGTGGATGGGCGGTTCAGGTTCATGGTTCGGACGACTTGGAGGGCACACTAGGCAAAGGCACGGAAAGTATGCTTCTCGGCGATGGGACGCGCTATTCCGATTTCTTGTCATCGCCCGGCAGGCTGGTAGGCGAATACCAGAAGCCAGGAGTCCCTCGGTAGCGCTTAATTTACGTGAGCTTTGAAGACGCTCGTGGGCTTCATGCCAGGTTGCGGTGAGGCAGACGAGGAGAAAGGCGGTGGAAAGAGGAGAGGTAATTTGGCTACCAGAGCCAGCCCCGCACTGACAGCCGCATCGTCGGGTCACTAGGGGGATGGAGTCGAAGTGACAGGGCCGGCATCACTAAAAATTCTCACGATTGGTGCTCCAGTCTTTCCTGCACCGCCATGCTCGTGTCTGCTTTCAGGTTGACTTTTGGTAGGTGAAGCAGTGAGGGGCACAAGGAAGAACCGGGACCGGTCCGCATCCTCGTCCTTCACCAATCGTCCGGCTCTAGCTCGGCGATTGTGCTGGGGACCCGTTTTACTGCTGAGCGGGAAATCTCTGACTTTGAGTGGAGAGACCAGGGACGCTTCGAAAAAAAGGCTGACGGCTCAGAGGGAGCAGACACACCCACACCACGGCCGGGACAGAAAAACGAGTACTCACAAACAACTCCTCCACCTACACGGCTTTTTACATGAGTCTGCTACAACAAATCTGTAAATTCAAACACATAAATCAATTGGATCTCGTAGAATACAATATTTAAAATTGTTTCTGTGCTTTAAAAGAATTTGTTGGTAGAAGAATACAGCTGTGAAGTGAAGGTGTTGGTATGGCGGATGGGACAGTTTTGGTGGGGACTGTGGTTTGAGTGTACTCGTTTTTTTGTCCCGGCCGTGACACCTACAGTATGAGATTTTGGCAGTGAGGATCGGCAGGTCGAGACGGGCCGTTTTTGTTGTACGGGCAGCTCGTGATTCGATTTAGCTTGCGCTTGGCCTGCCATTTTTGACAGGAACCCAGGCTGAAGGAGGGCACCATGGTACGTCAGGTAGCAGAAGTGCGTAATGGCGGGGATGGCGTAAAGGAATATTGATGAAGGCTCAGGCCGAGCTGCCGAGTTGGGACTGGAGTCGATGCCTGTCCCTGAAAACCAGCCTCGTCTTTGTTCGCAAGTTATTTTCAGGCACAGAGAGCTCCTCGCCCGGAGCCCTGGCTCCATTCAGGTCCGCACCAGATGCACACGGAGCAGGCCAGTAACCGGCCATCGAACGCTCCAACCGGGCTCGGTGGTGCGGCCTTATTAGAGAATGAGACTCGGGTTCGTCGTAGAGGTGTGCCAGAAATGGATTAGACGACATCCGAACAAGGGTGGCGGCGTCAAACCACTGAAGAGAGCAGAACTGGATTTGTACGACTCGGACCAAAAAATCCGATAGGCTGGTACACCGGAATTCGTCTGATGGTTCATTTGTTTCTCGACGATTTCTTCCTCTCAGCTGCTCATCGGAGTTCCCAAATGCGACGCTGACTCGTGTCGGAGGTTCACCGTTCGCTTGGAACTTCTACGGCCAAGCGCAGGGGGTCTACGCCCCCAAAAGTGTCCGCACACAGGGCGTGTTGGAGAAGGCGGGCAGGCGACATGTCCACGACAAACCACGGGAGAGATGGTGCATGACAAACACAAGATGAATCAATCGATCTCAACCATGCGACCAGCCAACCAACAGTTGCTGAGGCCCAGCCCGGACTTACGTGGGCTCCGGCCAGTCTGCCAGTGGCCCAGCGGCCATGGCGGGTGTCGACATCAGTACCGCAGCCCTGGGCCTTGTCGGGGTTTCGTCAGTAGTTCCTGTCAAGGCGCGGACTGTAACAGCCTTGCCAGCCTCCCCTGACAACGGGGGCAGGGCATGTTTCTGGGTGACAGGCGGGTGCCATCCGTTGCGGGCTGCTTCAGACTTGCTGCGGCCCAGCGGCAAAGGTGAGAGTGTCGACCTGAGACGTCTGCAATTGCCGCTTGGTGGCTGGCGGTGAATGAGTGGGTGAGCGTGAGAGTGTGTCCAGGCCGCAGATTTTGGCTGGCAGCCAGGATTGTGATGAGTGAAAAGGTATGGGATCAGGCATTGATGCAGTCGTCGCTACGCGTAAATGCTCATGCTTGCTTGCTTGTTGGTCTAGTTTGTTGTGTGAGATCGCAGGGAAGCTGTCCTGCCGTCTCGGTGTTCCAGAATGCCCAGGGTTGCCATGGAAGCAATTTGATTGTTGGCAGTGCCCCTGATGAAATTGCAAGTAAAGTGTCTGCCCGTCCAGCCGCCGTTGATGAGACCCTGGATTTTTACGAGCGTGAGAGCGGGCCAAAATAAACCCATCCACCCACTCGCCTGGCAACCTGTCTCTTGTCAGTCTATCGGTGGATGAGTCTATCCTGCAAGACAACGGCAATCTCAGCCATCAGCTGATGCAAGTGGGTGGCAGGCCATGCCGAGCAGTATGGACCAGAGTCAGGAAGCCTGGAGCTGCCTGGAGGTCGATGATTCAATGGTCGTGCGGACTTCATGCAACTCGAGCAGCAGATGGATCCAAGATCGAAGGCTACCAACAGCAGCTTGTATGCCACTTGTCGCCGCTTGAGGGCGAGCCGACGGTTCCGCAGCCAACAACAGTGACTTGCAGACAGACAGCAGGAGCCAGCACAGACTCATCATGTGTTCTTCGCTAGCATCTGGTTTGTGAAGGAGGTTGGTGAAGAGTCATCTAATAGCATGTAGTGTACTGCCCAGAATGCCTGAATGCCAGAATGCATGATATGGTTTGGTTTGGTTGGCTTGGAGCCAATCAACCAGGGACTCGACTGATCGTGATGCACAGGGTCGATGCTCCGAACGGAAGCGCGATTATTGGCTCGACAGGCGGTGAGGTTTGACGTCGCATTCCCTGCTGGAGAGAGTCGAGCGAAAACGACAGTGCCCGAGAGGTGGACTGCAATTGGGTACCCGATGGGGTTCTCGAGCAGGGCCCATCCGGCTGCCCTGCCACGGTTATTAGGATCTCGACCCCTGCCTGGCTCTGCAGGTGGAGGAGGAACCTCGGGCTGGGACCAGGGCCCATGACCGTGGGCCATGACCAGGACCAGGACCAGGGCGGGCGGCGCTTCATCACAACCTCAGAGTGACCCGTGCTCCGCAGCCCGCCTGCCCCGTTTTGCTGACAAAAGCCATCTTTTGGCCAAAGCTCTAGATGCCCGGGGTGCCCAGAAACCCAGCCAGCCCAGGTGTCCACATGCCCAAAGCCAGATGCGTGTGGCCTGTGCAGTGCAGTGTGTGCTCTGCTCTGCCTCACTCTGACTTGAACACGATTTCGTCCCTTGTCCACCTGCCTTGCGTAGCCGTGGCTCGAGCGAGCCACGCGGAGAGGGGGGCAACACGAGGAGGAGGGAAGAACAGGCTAGTGGAGCAAGTCTGGTGTTTTCTCCGAGCCTGGACGGGCCTTGATGAGTTGGATGAACTTGGATGAAGCTCCCAAGGTTGGCCTGGGCACTACGTTGAAGATGGCTGAGGTCCAGGGAAAACAAGGGGACCTCGGGGCAGTGGAATCAATCATCAGTCCAGGAACTGGGACTGGGAGGCAAGGAGGAGGGAGGAGAAAGTCGCTGGCCGGCTCGCGTGGCACTCCACATGCTCTGGCCGCTGGTTTCCCTGCCATTGCCATTCCCATTCCCACTCCTGCTGCCCATTCCCCACTAGCCGGGGGATGCCTTGGCCTTTTCCCAGATTAGCAAATTTGGCTAGCAAGACCTGAACTTTTCCTGGACGTTGCGCCGCTGGAGTCGAAGGAGAAGGCCCTGCAGCAACCAAGGTGGCTCCAAAACATGGCCGTTTTCCGTGCTGAGACAGTACAGAGCGAGTACGGGCCTGGAGGTGGCGTCTTAGGGCGTGACGGGAGGTACTCAAGTCCCAACGTTGGTACCGTGTGCCGAGTACGTGCGTACCCTGCATACACACGTCTGGTGGTAGATACACAGAAAACACATACAAAGCGCGCAGTATTGCGATGTACAATTACACGAGAGCCCAGATGACTTCAACTGCTTGCAACAACAACATTTTCTTTTTTTCCCTCACGTGTAGTGACCCATAAATCTACACAGGGTTTCCCTTAGCCTAATCTGACCAGGCCAGCCCAGCCCAGTTGGTTGCCCGGTGTCCTGATGCCGATGTCTTTTGTCGTGTCGTGCCTGGCTGGGTGCCTGTCGCGTGTGGTGTGTCTGGTCGTCTGGTGCCCGGTGTGTTTTGGTGGGTGTCTGGGTGTCTGACCTGTACATCTGTACCTAGAATACGTACCCGCCAACTTGGTGTGCCGGCGGTCCAGGTGCAAGCGCAGGTGCAGGTGCGGGTGCGGGTGCCGTGGCCCTTGCCCCCTTCATTCTGGCACTCGTCATCAACCACCCGCATCGCCTCCTACTCCTCCCACCCTGCCCGCCTCGCCTCAAACCGTCAAAACCCTCAATCTCTTTTTTCCCTTGTCCCATCCCACCACATCCTCCACTTTCATCCGCCCAGATCATTACTTCTCCCCTCCCCATCTCCGTTCAACCTCCTCCCGCCTTTGGCTTGACTTGTCACCCAGCGGGATCCTCTCACGTCCACCTTCGACCAACCTCGACCACGGCCAAATTGACTTTTGTGTCGTCCAAGTCAGGGATTCCGGTGCTTGCACAATCATCGTCTTGACCATTTCCATCTCACATCGCCATCTTTTTTCTTACGTCCCGTTTCTGCGCCTTGTTCAGTCATTCAGCCAGGAACAGGTGAACGAAAACGAACCCACCGCAGTCGGTCGGAAACAGCCAACTGACTGGTCCCTCCCGATTCCTGCAGTCGAGTGCAGCCCAGCCTAGCCCTGGTAGCCCGGTTGCCCAGCGCACACAGACCAGCACCGCTGCTTACCGTACCTACCTCCCTCGCGCTCGCTCCCTCGCCCTTGTCGGTACGCTTTTCCTACATCCGGCCACCACCCGATCGGTACCCTTCAGACGGCACAAGCAGAGCAAGACAGCAAGCAAGCAATCAAAGCCGATCTGCAAATCGTCAAGACTGTCAGTCCCTCTCCAGTCTTCAGCCTAGCAGGTCAGTCATCTCGTCATTATTCCTCACGCCTCTCGTGCCTTCACATTTGGTCATTCTGTCTGCTTCGTCGCGACTCGCCCGCTGCATCACATCACACCTCACACGTCCTCATTTCCATTTCTGCGTTTGACACCAAGCGACTGGGTGAGGCGTGGCTGCGGGCACTGGTTGCAGGTGCAGGTGGTGCAACTTGGTGCTGGGGCAATTTCAATCCTCGGCACAATTTGGCGACGCGGGTCCACACCACCCATTTGTTTTGGTCCCCTTCCCACCCTCGCTCCAGCGCTCCTGTTGGCCGCACCCACTCCCCAAGCGATCCACCCTCGCCTGGCCACCCTGGCTCGTCTCAACACTGCCCGCTACAAATCTCCCACTCGAGACTCGGCACACCTGCACTTCCGGTTCAGCCTTCTCTCATCTGGGCTTTGCTCGCGATCCTCGACTCGTTTTCTGACACCTGCACCCGTCGCGACACAGAGATCATTGCAAAACTCAGGCAGCCAGCCCTCCAGAGTTTTTCGACGATCTTCTGCGTCCCTCGAGTCGTGTCTCAAACTCAACCCTTTCTTTCCCCTCAAAGTCGCCGATTCCCCCTTCTTTGATCCTCTGCACCGCACCGCTCACCACACACCCGCGGCTTGCACACCTCTGGTCACAACCCCGTCAAACCTTGTGCTTGACGCCTCCCGTCACCCAAGTTTTTGTGTGTGTCAGACCTAAGGCACGGACTGATCACTTTTTGTTCTCGCGTTTGACCTGGGGTGGACAGACCTACTGACTCTCATCACTTCAGCCGTGCATAGAGTTTCTCTGCCCTTGTTCGCCTTTCACGTCTTTCTGACCTTCACGCGGCGGCTTCTTGCTCCATCGGCTGAAGCCTGCACCGAACTCGATCCTTACCGGATCACCAACTCCCTCGGGCTCCGATTCAATTCGACAGTCTTCCATCCGATTCGCGACAGACTCTGCATATCTACTCTCGCAGTGTATCGATTCGATTAGTCTTCGTGTGGCTTCGACCTTTTCACCTACGAGAAGGACACAGCAACCTCTTATGGCGCGAGCATCTCAGTAAATCCTCACCACCTCCTTATTTGCCTCACGACTCTTCAGCCTTGGAACCTTTCGCCGGCCTGCAGTGATCATCTCACATTGCTACCCTCGACTATCCACGCGCTCGAAGCAGATCGCTCTCCTAATTACCAAAGGCACCCTCCTCGTCCGTACCCACAATCTCAAACCGTCAACATGCCTGGCGGAGGTGTCTGTGCTGTCCTCGACTATGAGGTCGACATGATGGCCGAATACGTTGCCGAGATGGCCATTGAGTTGGTCCTTCCTCAGTCGCCAGTCTCGCCATCTTTCCGAAAATTCGTCTCGCAGATATTGTCGTCCACGCGTCTGCCCAGGGCCACCATCCTTCTTGGCATGAACTACCTCTCCAAGCGGGTCAACGGCCTTAAGGCTATCGGTACCTTCCATCCCATCGAGGGACAGGTCTGGCGAATGTTGACCATCGCCTTGCTACTCGGCAGCAAGTTCCTCGACGACAACACATTCCAGAACCGATCCTGGTCCGAGGTCTCTGGTATCTCGGTCGCAGAGCTGAACAAGCTCGAGGCCGAATGGCTAGTGGGCATTGGCTGGAACCTCTACGTCAACCTTGAGAGAAGTGAGGACTACAACGCGTGGCTGGACAATTGGAGCCAGTGGATGGGTCGCAAGAAGATGGCCCAGACCCTGGCCAGCCGCGAGAGACTCGCAGCTCTCGTGCCCCCCATCGATACCGACTTTGCCCGCCCTCGCAACCAGGCTTACACCCTGTGGCACCAGCAGCAGGTTGCCGAGTACGAGCGTCTTTCTAGCATGAAGCGCACAGAGCAACCTCAGCAGCAGGCAGGATACCGCCCTCAGGAGATTGGTTGGAACCAGTATTCAGCTGGTCCGTGGTCGAGCGCTCCGCTCACCCCGCCAGATTCCGGTTACGGCACCCCCGAGTATCCAGCCTCTGCGACGTCTGGCAACGGTCAGTTCTATGGCGACTGGTTCAACCGGGCATTTGCCAATGACGCGCAAGCTCAGCGATACTCTCGACAGAACTCGGCCCACAACATCTATCACCACGGCCGCCACTCCCAGTACTCTGGCTATTACAATTATGGTCAAAACATTTGGGACAACAACGTCGCGGAGTGTCCCTGTGCTAACTGCACGGGCTCTCTGGGCATGAAGAATCAACATTACTTCATGCCTACTGCTGCTTACGGTCAGGCTGTCCTCGGCTGATCGGGCCTCACAAAGTTCTCGGCCCTCAAAAGCTTGACAAGATTGAATGTCGGCTTCGACATTCACACGCCGGCATGGATACATGGACGGAGTTATACCTTTTTTTTCGCATTGCGGACGGTCACGGATTTGAGACAAAAACGATACAGTTGCATTCAGATACCCCTTTCGAGTCCCAGCACACGTTTTCAGGGTCTTCCACGACGAGTTGCCCGTTTTGCATCGGTTTTACAAGCCGATTTCCGCATACACCCTTGGGCTCGAGTGCTCAAGGTCGGCTACGAGCTCGCTGGATAATCCCATCGCCACTGCGGACAATTTGTGTCCGCTGTCTCGGCGACATGCTGCGGACTTTCTTAATGACTTGATTTGCTTTTTATTTTCTCGTTGGTTTTGTTATGGTATATGGCTTGGTTGGCCATCTCACCCTGTGGCGTTTTCGGATTCGATACCAGGTGGTCCCGGCGGTGTTCTCGCACATAGATCGCGACTTTGATTATCCGATCAGAGGTTGGGCGGCACCTTTCACGCTGTGCTAGGGAGATTGACGAAGAGGCGACTGGAAAGGGTGATCGTGTCCTGTGTCGGGACATGGATCTACTCAGTGCAAACATGGCAGATTGACGGACGGGCCATACGAGGTCGACACCCATCGCACGACGGTCCCGTTTCTACGATAACAATGCTATTTGGCGTCAGTCGATTGCCACCACTCGGGCCAATCCAGTCAGGAGTGCTTTGCGAGATATTGCCTCAAAGTCAGATGTTCTGAATCTTGAGACCGGTGTTTGGTCTACTCGCTCAGGCAAATTTATAGCAACATGGACGGAACGGAAAGGAAATGTTGCCCTTGTTGAAAAGTACTGGCTGGTCTGTTCTGCTTTCTCATCTGCATTCTGTTGTGCTTGAATTTGCAGCCTCAGACCCTAGCAAGGGTGCTTCGTGGAGGAGTTGTGTCAAGGTTTCTTTCTCGTCCTTTTCCCGAGTCCGAAGACATTTCGGTTTGGCCTGTATTGCTGTCGACATGACATTCAAGATTTTCTATTCGTCCTTTCATTATGTTTGGAGGCACTCCGGTCAAGCTGGAGGGGCTGCGATGATCTGCCCCTCGTTTCAGAGTGTGGTTTGGACAGTTGCGTCCAATGCTGAAAGCATCCCCTTCTCACTGGTCTTTTTTTTTTCTTAACACCTACCTTTCTTGTCTCAATACTGCATGGCACGTTTGTTTAGAGGATATCCTTTGATTGGCATCCATAGAGGGCTTTCACGGCTGGCGGTCCTTCCTACACAGTTTCTTATAATGCCTGTTGATTTCTTTTTATACCTACAGAGGTGGACCACATTTTACAATGTCCACGCTCACGATGCGACGAAGGAGGGTTCCCAGGATGGTTTCAAGAAGGAATGAAAAACAAAAGGGGCTTTTGCACACAAAAAGAATGATATTTCGCTGCACACCTCGGGCCAGGAAGGCCGAGGATGAGGGAGGAAAAGAAGCAAAAAGTCTTTCGTGTGTCGGGGTAATCCGCCTGTTAGCAATCGCAACTGGAGCCCGAAAATAATGTGATCGTTCTGAACGGCTTTGAGAAGCGGTCTCTCCAGAACATCGAGTGCTCACTGGCGGTTTCTACATCAAGTATCAGGAAATAGGTTCCTGGTGCAAAGACACTATACATACCATAACCAAACAAAAACAAGAAAATAAAACAAACCTACAAACACCTCATAGTGGTCTCTTCCTTCGCGTTTTTGATAGTTCAGGTGAATTTGACTCGAGCTCTGGATCCAGAGGTTGATTGTGCTGTACTCGTACCTTACGCCGAGAGCCCAGTTTGGTTGTGTAGATGGAGGTGGGGCATAGCTGGTCCCCAAAGACAGCTTTGCGCCTCCCCACTTGCTTTCTCTGATGCTCACTTCACTTACTGTACTCACCTGGAGCTGCACAGTGTGTCTTTTAAATCAGTTCCCTGCACAGAACTCTCCAAGCTCTGTAACGCAACTTCACTTTTCTGCCAAGCTCGAGTATTTGCAGGAAATGTCTTCCCGGTTCGTGTCAGGCGGCACAACTGACGCCAAGACCGGCGACATCGTGCCCGCGGACCCAGCAACATCGGCAGAAACCACAGCCCACCCGCCCGCGCCCACAGCCGACGGCGGCAGCGGCAGCAGCAAAAAGTCAGAGGAGTGGGCCGCGGTGCAGGCGCAGCTGGACGAGGAGCGGCGGCGGAGGCAGCAGCAGAGGGAGGCGGCCCAGACGGCGGGGGCCGGGGAGAAGTCGCTGTTCGACGTGCTGCAGGCCAACAAGGCGGCCAAGCAGGCGGCGTTCGAGGAGGCCAGCAAGCTCAAGAACCAGTTCCGGGCGCTCGACGACGACGAGGTCGAGTTCCTGGACGGCGTCAGGGAGCGGACGCGCCTCGAGGAGGAGAGGCTGCGCCGGGAGACCGAGGAGGGCCTACGAGGCTTCCGCGAGCTGCAGCAGAAGGCCTCTGCCGCCGGGGACGGGGCCGAGGGCGAGGGCGATGCTGCGGAGGGTGGGAATGCTGGCGTTGGAGGCGGCGGCGGCGGGGGATGGAGTGTTGCCAGGAAAAGGAAGAGGAAAGATGAGCCCCAGGGAGTGCTTAAGGGGTTGAAGAGGCGGAGTAGCGCGTCCGCCAAGGTCGAGGATGAGAAGACGGATGAGAAGGGAGGGGTCGCTGTCACTGCTGATGAAAAGGACGTTGAGAAAGGCTCTCCTACTGCTGCTACGAAGGGTGCACAGAATACCCAGGCGGCCCCAGCGAAACCTGCTACTTCTGGCGTGCCCAAGGCTGGTCTTGTTGACTATGGCTCCGATGACGATAGCGACTGAGTGCAATGGCATGAGGTGCCATGAAGCAGAACTACTTGCCAGTCTCGTCCGCTCGGGATAGAGAATTCGAACAGGAGCCCATGCTCGACACAGCGGATGGGCAACCAGTCATGCGCTTCAAGTCAGCGCAAGGGCTGCTTTCTTGCAGCTGGAGGCTGAATGTGGCATGAGCTCAATGTGTCGCATTGCGATGACGGAGTGATGACCAAAGTTTGTCCTGTCGACAGGAAGCTCAGTCATCAGACATGCCAACTGGAGCTGGAAAGCAGCAAAGAGGATCAATGGTGAATATGCCTTCGATTCATTGATACATGAGTAGTGAAGCTCCAGGTCTTTCTATCCTGTATGATAGCTACCTGAAAATGGCTCGCATAAGACCATCCATTACATGGTCATCATGAGCAAGAATTCCGAGCCCAATATAATACAAAACCTGACAACTCCTCTTTATATTGACACCCTCCCCCCCAACTCCAGAAATGCGATTGAGCGTAGTCGAAACTTCTCAGTTTGAAAAGCTCAGACCAAAGATGCTCGTATCATGTGACTAGAACACACAGATTCGAGCGAATTACTCGTCGTCGTCGAAGCTCGTAGGGACCTTTCGTTCCTCCTTCTTGAAGTTGCTAGCGGTCCATCTCCACAGAGACCTCAGGGAGCCCTTGGTCCATCCCTCGACCTCTTCTTCGCGGACCACGATGCCCTTCGCCCGCTCCTCGTCCTCGGGCAGCAGCTCGAACCTCCTCATCCGCATGCCAATCCGCTGATCGATGACCATAGGTTTGGGCCAGATATACTCCTTGGCAGCAGCTACGGGCCTGGACCCATCGACAAGCTCGCTCCCCGGCGCGAGCGGGCTGGCGTCTTCGCCTTTCTTGGTGGCGGTCTTCTTGTCCTCCTCCTCCGCCTTCCACACGGACTTGACCCAGTCCTGCTCCTCATGCTTCAGGGCCCTTTGCTGCTCCCAGTGAGAGTCCTGGCGCATGTCGTCCGCGCCGGCCTCCTCGCGGTACTCGCGGTAGGCGGACAGGCACACCGCGGCAACCTCGCGCCCGATGTCGTCCGCGAGCTTCCTCCTCGTCAGGAAACGCACGAAGCGCTTCGGCGTGTTAAGGAAGCCGAGGACGTGGGGGAAGGAGATGGGAACCGAGGGCGCAAATTCGTTGGGAAACAGCATGGGGAGGTGGGCCGTCGCGTAGTCGTCGGGGGAGTTGTACGGTTTTATCTGCGGTGGGCGCTTGGGCTTGTTTGCGTCCTCGTCCTCCTTGGGAGTCTCTGGCTCCGGGTCAGGCTGCGCGTGCGGCGGCGCCGTCAGCGGGCCCAGCCAGCCCTCGTGCAGGCCGCGGGTGTACTCCTTCCACGCGTGCCTGCCGATCACGATGTCGCCGCGGACGCCGTCGTATAGAGGGACGCCGTGCGCCTGACGCCAGGCATCGATCCTGTCCTCCTCGGTGGGCAGCTCGGCCGCGGTGGCATCCTTGTCGGCGACGTCCTTCTCCTGGCCCCTCCGCTTCCGACGCACCCTCTCGGCCACGGCGGCGCGGATGTCGCCCTGCTGCCGGCCCTGCACGAAGTCCCAGTCCAGCCCGCTGGCCGCCAGCACGGGCTTGATGTACTCGCTGTAGTGGTCCTGGGCGACGCGCAGCCCGTCCCCCGGGGGAGACTCGAGGTATACCGTCACCTTGCGCGGCATCTGGCTCGAGTGGGCCAGGGGCAGCTTGGCGAGGTGCTCGACCGAGTGGGCCCATCTGGCAGTCGCGCGCTTCTTCTCGCGTTTGTCGTAGATTATGGCGGCGGCTAGCGAGCTGGACAGGGTCCAGAAGATCATCCAGTTGCGAGAGGGTAGTTTTCGTGGCAGCGCGGGCAGGCCCATCATTCGGAGGGCTGGGTTTTGCACGGGTGGTTTCGTAGGCGGTGCTGCTGCCGCTGCGGGCGCAGCCGGCGCAGCTGGAGGGTTGGGCTCGGCCATCTTTGCTGATAGCTTCAGGTACGCAACCTGGTCAAACTGATACTGGAGCAATCAGAAGGGCTGAGGCTTGGACAAGAACAAGCTCGGTGGGTATTGTGTTCCTGTGGTGAAAATGGGCACCCGGGGAAAATGAAGTGAGTGAGGCAGGCGGCTGAGAGCTTCAAAAAAAAATATCGGCTGTCGATAAGACTGCTCTTATCGGAGCTTATCGGGTGTCTCCTGTCAAGGAAGCTCGCAGCCAGCTATGCATGGAAGTCTAACCTCTTGGTGTATTCGTATCGATGAACACTGATGGGAGAGAATTCAACATGGCTTTGACCAGACTGTTGAGCTCCAAATTAATTACACCAAATGATTCATGTGTGTATATATGTGTGTGGTTGTGTGTTGGGCGTACGGAAGGTCCCAGGTGTCCTAACTGTGAACCAAACCACCTCGAGACCTTTTCTTTCCCATTAGACAATTTTCGGTACAATAACCTCACAATTCCTGAGGTGACTATTTGCATAGTAAGCTCATCATTGATTGCGAGATCAGCATATTACATCTAGTATGAAGCACCCCTGGGTGTTCTCGTCTCCTTACCCGTGGGCTCTAGTTGCATGCCAATCTTCGAGATCGCCGGGAGCCGTGAGAATGGGACCAGTCACATTGGAAGGTCCGAGGTGAGAATGGTCAAATCTCGTGGTAGACTATAGTCTACATGTGAAGACATCGGGCACAAACTGTAAGTGAATTTAGGGGAGTTCTCATCCTTACTCATACAATTGGAAATTCTTGAAATTTCCAAGTTTTGTGAGGCTTCAGCCAAGGCTCGAGAGCAAGTAGGCTAAAAAGTCTCGTCGACGAGTACGAGACGTGAAGTCGCTTACATGGGACGGGTAGAATCCTGCCCAGAACAAGCGAGACCTGAACCATGGGGACCCCGCTACGTAACAGGTGCAGTTCTAGCGTGCTGAAGTACCAAGATGTTGGGCACGCAATCGGAGCACCACTACATTGAGAGCTTTTTCCAGCCTCGGGAGTACCCAGCCAAGGTACCTACCTACCGACCTGCCTGTGTAGAGCCCCTTTTCAGGGGTTGCGTGCCTACGAACCTTGGTTGCTTGTGAGGGAGAGGAGAGGGGAGGGGAGGGGTGAGGGAGGGGAAAGGATGTGATTGAAAACCAAAACCTTGGAATCGAGCACCTCCTCGAAACACTTTGGTCGCTCGGTTTTTATTTTGTTTTTATTGTGTATCGAGTGTTGCTGTCTGGTGGATGCACTGCCAGATAGATATCTATTATCACTCGACAGGCGAAGAGTCTCTCCCTCCTTCTCTCTTCCTCGGGAAATCTGCATGTGATCCAGACCGAGTGAGTGGTTCTACGTCCGCCATCCTGCCTGCTGCTGTCTTGGCCTGACATGTTTTGAGTTGGGTGGACTGCCCCTCCAAGGTAAATTGAGGTACCACAAGCTAATTGACTTTTTTCTCTCCAGGAACACCGAGCACACACACTATACAGAACACTCCACGCTACAGCGAAGCACACTACAGTACACACTATCCATCGTCAGAAACGCAGCCATTCCACACGGACAGGACTCACTGACTGACTCGGAGAACCAGGTGTCTGTTCAACCTTAATCGCGCTTCGTCTTTTTTAGTGTGTACAGCAGAGCCGGCAGGGACTGAGACAGAGTCAGGTCCCCTTCTGGTTAAGCAACGCTCGATCTTGATCTGATCTCGTCAAGGCACCAAGGACAGCTCAACCTTGGAGCTTAAGGCCCCATCTTCGAGTCGCTGGCCGGTCGTACTGTACCTCTGCGTTGGGCATCGTCGCCTGCCTCACCGCTGCAACCTGCGACCAGTGCAGGTCCACACTCCACACCTCAATCAACGCGAATCCACGTCCCTGACGGGCATTTGCTAGCGCTTGCGGCAGCCGGTCCACCCAGAAAGCCACTCCCCCCTTTCCCCTCCATCCTCGAAGTGGAAAGACCCTCCCTTTTCCGACCACACTGACTCCCTTGGCCACACGCGACCAATACCAGCCAAGAGTCCCGAGGTCCCTGCGGCCCGGATCAATTTCACCGTAATACAATACGTTGCGTTGCATACAATATCTACACGTACACGGTACCTACAATGGACAACCAGGGGAACCGCCTGTACCTCAACATTGGCAACAGCGGCGGCAACAGCAACTCCAACAACCGTCTGGGCCCTGGTCCTGACCGAGCAGCATACCCAACCACTCCCTCCACATTCCCACAGCCCGTCTACCCCCCCACGGCAAATCAGCAGGCCGCCTCCAGTGTCACTGGCATGCAGCAGCAGCAACAGCAGCAGCCATACGGTTACGCTCCCCAGGGCTACTTCAATCCCAACCAGCAGCAGCAGCAGCAGCATCAGCCCGGCTACCAAGGTCAACCAATGCCTACCCACCATCAAGACTTCGCCCAGGCCTATGGCCAAGGACGATCCAACACCCCGGGTGCCAGCAACGACCCAAACACCGGTCTTGCCCACCAGTTCTCCCACCAGAACCTCGGCGGCGCTGCTCGGTCAGGCGGCTATGGCTCGAGGGGTCCTTCTCCAGCCGGTGCTCAGCGCCCTCGCACTGCTGGTGGTTCCGGCCAGCAGCAGAACTACAGCTACCTGAACGCCCCCATGCCCTCTCAGCCTGGCTCCAAGGGCGGCTCTCCCGACTTCGAGGTCGCTCCTGAGCGCAATCCTGACAAGTTTGGCTCCAATGCGAACAACAACCAGAAGAAATGCTCCCAGCTTGCCGCGGATTTCTTCAAGGACAGCGTCAAGCGGGCTAGGGAGCGCAATCAAAGGTAGGCGCATACCCGCATCAGCTTCCCGTGCCCTGCATTGCCACCCCCCATGCCCTGCCAGACCAGATGAAGCTCCTGCTGACCTTGACTGCTCGCACGTGTAGGCAAAGTGAGATGGAGCAGAAGCTGTCCGAGCCGAACCAGGCCCCAGCCCGCAGGGAACAAATCTGGGCCACCGGTGGCCGCCGCGAGGGTTCCTACCTACGTTTCCTCCGAACCAAGGACAAGCCCGAGAACTACAACACAATCAAGATTATCGGCAAGGGAGCCTTCGGTGAGGTCAAGCTGGTACAAAAGAAGGCAGATGGCAAGGTCTATGCAATGAAGTCCCTGATCAAGACGGAAATGTTCAAGAAGGACCAGCTGGCACACGTCCGAGCCGAGAGGGATATCCTTGCCGAGAGCGACAGCCCTTGGGTGGTAAAGCTGTTCACGACTTTCCAGGACGCACACTTCTTGTACATGCTGATGGAGTTCTTGCCTGGTGGTGACTTGATGACAATGTTGATCAAGTACGAGATCTTTTCGGAGGATATTACGCGGTTCTACATTGCCGAGATCGTCCTTGCCATCGATGCCGTCCACAAATTGGGCTTCATCCACAGGTAGGCTTGCAATTGTTCCTCCAGTATCCCAGCATTTCGGCCGCTAATTCCCACCTTAGAGATATCAAGCCCGATAATATCCTGCTCGACCGCGGTGGTCACGTCAAGTTGACCGATTTCGGTCTCTCGACTGGCTTCCACAAGCTTCATGACAACAACTACTACCAACAGCTCCTGCAGGGCAAGTCGAACCGACCCCGCGACCGTACCTCGATCGCCATCGACCAGATCAATCTGACCGTATCCAACCGCGCGCAAATCAATGACTGGCGACGGAGTCGAAGGCTAATGGCTTACTCCACCGTCGGAACCCCCGACTACATTGCCCCCGAAATCTTCACTGGACACGGCTACAGCTTCGACTGCGATTGGTGGAGCTTGGGAACCATCATGTTCGAGTGTTTGGTCGGCTGGCCCCCTTTCTGCGCCGAGGACAGCCATGACACGTACCGCAAGATTGTCAACTGGAGACAAAGCTTGTACTTCCCCGACGATATCACCCTGGGCGCGGAGGCGGAGAATCTCATTCGAAGGTACGAACCTCAAAGAACAATCTGGGTTTTGTCGTGAAGGACGAGAAATGCTGACCTTTCAATAGCCTGATCTGCAACACTGAAAACCGTCTAGGCCGCAGTGGTGCGCATGAGATCAAGGGCCACGCCTTCTTCCGTGGTGTCGAATTCGACTCGCTCAGACGAATTCGAGCTCCATTCGAGCCGCGCCTCACCAGCAACATCGATACGACATATTTCCCCACAGACGAGATCGATCAAACCGACAACGCGACTCTGCTTAAGGCGCAGCAAGTGCAGGCGGCGAAGGCCGTGGGTGTTGTGGAGGAGAGTCCCGAGATGAGCCTGCCCTTCATTGGATATACCTTCAAGAGATTCGACAACAACTTCCGATAAATCACGACCGACCCCAACACTGTTTAGAGTAGGGCGGCTATGTACTTGATTTGTTAAAGACACTCGCAGTGCGACAGACGTCGCGAAGCTACTTTTACCATCTGCGACTTTGTGTGCTTTGATGTAGATGCATCTTGTTCTCTCGGGCGAGAGCAAGCATGAGAGGGAACGAGCGGGCTATGGGCGATTGCTTAAGAGGAGACAAAAGTCCAGAGGGTTGGAATGGACATTCTGACGCGAGGCATGTGACAATCCGTGGGACCACGGATCATCAATCGGACAGGCTCCGTACCAGCCTCCCACAGGCCTGGGCGAGAGCTGAAGATTTGTTATGGTGAGCATCATCAGCATGATAATGTAAAGAGAAAAAAGACAAATACGCAAGGCCAGGCGTTGTTGGTTCAGTTGTTTTTTGAGAGGTTGTTGTACGTCAGGCTATGCTAGACAACACATATCACAAAGATAGATGGGCGGATCGTCTGATGCCGGAATAAAAATCTGCATAAGAAGGGTATCTTGATTTGTCCCGTGTCTTCAGTTTTGTTGTGGGCGGAGAATGCTATAAGTGCCTGCCCTTGACCTTCTCCGGGCTTTCTCCCTAGCTTGCTTGGGTTGCCCTTGTGCGCGACAGCCTCTATATGACAGCTTGCCCGCGGTGGAGTTTGTTCAAGATGATGAGGGCCCTGTTCGTGTCAGCGAGACTGATCTCTGTTGTGGTCTCGACATCCCCTTACGCTTTCTCCGCCCTCTGCCTGGCTATTTGGCATTTCCCCAACGCCTAAGGCTTTCCCATGCCCATGGTAAAGCCTCGATGTCTTCTTCAGCGTCTATGCGTGATAACAATCAGTGCAGATCGCTGTGTCATCTGCATCATCATGTCTATTAAGTTCCGTGATCTGCCATTCCATTTCCCTCGCCTTCCCTCGATTTCCCTACCGGCGCCCCCCAAGGCCAGGCGCGGCGTTGAACCTCTCCTCACGCTCCGTCATGAACATGATCTGCACCCAGTACTCCTTGGAGTCGGGGTCCCAGAAGTCAAACTGCTTGTCGTCGCGCTTGTCGAGCTCGCGGGCGGGGATCTTGAAGCCGCAGGTCTCGTAGGGCTCGGCGGCGACGCACAGGTACTGGAAGTTCTTGTCGGGCTCCTCGACGCGCTGCGAGAAGGCGCTCATGATCTGCCACTTGGGCGTGGCGCCCTGGCCGATGTCCGGGTACTGCAGCTGGAACAGCAGCCCCTGCTGCCGCGTGACCGGGTCGCGCACCTTTGTGATCTTGTACCCCGGGCGGCCGATCTTGACGACGTTGCGCCGCGCGGCCCCCGCGCCCCCGGCGCCCAGCCCCAGAGCCCCGAACCCGGCCCCCACCACGCCCACCGGCAGCCCCGTCTGCGGGTCGACCTGCGCCTTGCCCTCCTTCTGCTCCTTGGCGGCGCGGCGCGCGAGGTTGGTCTGGTGCTTCTTGCCCTGCGTGTGCGCCAGGTAGCTGCCGTCGTTCTGGTGCACCGTCAGGCACAGCCGGCACTCGAAGCTGCCGACGTGGTTCTTGAAGAAGTAGGGGTCCTTGTCGAGGTCGATGGTCTCGAGCGCGAGCTTCCGGAGCCGCTCGCGCCGGTCGGCGTTGGTCGCGCTGTGCGAGGCGACGCCGCCGCCGCCGAACTTGGAGCCCGCGCGGTTCTGGTAGTCCATCTTTGTGCGATCGGTATGTGTGTGGATGTGTATGTATGTGTGCGTGTGTGTGTGGGGACGAAGGATGGGGAGAATTGGTTCGGGGGTTGGAGAGTCGGTCGCGAGTCGGTCGAGGTTGTTGTGTCCAGCTTGGGGACTTGTTCTCACAGGCCGGGAAGTGAAGTTCGGATTGGGCTGCTCGGCAGGCACATTTTAAAGTTGACACCCTTACACGGGTGGGCCAATCAACTGTCCTAGGCTTGGATCCACTGAGAGCCGCAGTAGAGTGTGTACCTAAACTAGGTAGATTGAGATCGATCGACAGTGTAGACTACTTAAGTACCGAGATTCTCTTCCCGTCTCTTGTACTGGTTGAAACAACGGATGTGCAAAGGAATAATTCAACATCAAATCCATATTCCAGGATGTCGAAAGTACCACACTGGAGATGTCATCGCCAAAGAACGTGACTTTCAGCACCACTTTCCGCATCCACAATTTTTTTTTTTTTTCTTGAGCATGTTGACGGCAGCAAAGCAATATATTCTCAGTATGGTGCATGCAAATATTGTCTTGTGAAATTTATTCAACTACTACGTGATACGATGAACGTGGAAAAGCTGGGGGAGGGGACCAGCACCGAGATGAGTAATTCTTTTCCTCTGGACGGGCTTGGTATTAAAAGGAGGTAGCATTCAACACACAGAAGTCTCCATAACGGCTGTTTGTTGATCATTTCCTAGTATGTGTCTGACAGCAAAGCCATATACATACTTGCCTACGGATATTTAAATTATCTCACAGCTCCCAGCAAGTGGACTATGTGTGTATTTCTATGTTAGGTTTTTCAATTTTTTTTCTTTGAATAAATATTCGCGGAGCTCAATTTAGGAAGACAAATCTCGTTCTAAGGAGAGAAAGTTCGGCAATGCCTATAGCTACCTCAGGTGTATCCTGTCCGTGCCATGCAAAGCCTATGCAGTTTGGGGGTCTTTGATGACCCAACGCCCTTTTACCGGCATTCCCCTCTTCAACGAAGTCCTCGCATAGCCATCCACAGCCATTGCGAATAATGGCAGCCCGCATTGGTCTTTGCCATATGCTTTGATGACATTCTGAGCTCGCTCCGTGAAGAGATACTTGAGGAATTCTATGGTCTCAGGAGACGGCGATGTCGGACACAATGCATAGCAGCTGTTCATCAATACGTCGTCCTCTGAACATGGCTCGAAGAACACTGTTGTGCTCGAGATGGTGCCCATAGATACCTGACGCAAGAGTGTCGACCGGTCAGTCAGGAGGTATGCCCCAGCAGCATCTGCTGCCCTCAGCGCTTCTGATGGGGAGAGCAAGCTAGTCTGATACCATTGACTATCCGAGCCTCCTGTCTCCGAATCTTCCCACGGGCGCAAGTTGCAGGCCGACCAGAGGCCCCGCTCCTTCCACATCGTAGCCGATGTGTCGGCGCGGCTGTGAAACAGCTTTCTGGATTTCGCGATCTGTCTGAGGGCATCAGGCAAGGAGGTCGCATTCCCGACACCGGCCGGGTCGTCGACAGGCCCTGCGAGGCAGAAGTGGTCGTGGAAGACGCACCCCTTGGTCAGCGACCAGCCCTCGGCCGCAGCGAGGTCTTCCTGATCTCGCTCGTATGTGAGGGCGACATCGACATAGCCGCAGAGAAGGGCCAGCTGAGTGTTCCTGGAATGGTTGCAGACCCAGGTGATGGACCGCTTCTCAGGAAGTGTGCTGAGATAGTCATTGGCCAAGACTTCTATTAACCCCGTGGCGCCTACGAGATGTCAGATCCTCTCTCCCATGTGCTGGGCTCCGATTTGTGTGCAAGACGTACCTGCGCCTCCGTTTCTTTTGTGTGTTGGTAAGCATAAAACTGCATACGTGAGGCAGTGGGATACTTACCCAATGCGAAGCAGAAGCGGGCCGCTTCCGTATATTTCAGTTGGCTCTTTCACCAGCTCTCCATGGGAGATTATAGCAGTCTCCCGAGAGGCTGGTACCGCCTGGGTAGAGCTGGTGTCACCAGTTTGGTTCTATGCTGTATACAGATTTCGACCGGCACTTACACTTCTCTCCATATTCTTCGGTAGAGGCCCAGTCTCTTGGGGGACTGTACAGGTCGATAGTGCTTGCTTTTGGAGACAAGCACTCATACATTTTCATTTTCGGAACATGAGGGGTCGCGCGGAGGATGTGGGGCCTTCCGCTTTGTTCCCGAGCTCAGTGCTGCCGCATATTGATTATCTGACTCTGTCAACTACTGCTGGTACCTTACCCCTCGAATAGAAGTATAAAAAAAAACCTTACATTGATACTTCACAGCTAGGCAATTCCAAAGAACGGATAGTCTAACACAGACACATCATACCAGCACACGGGGAATTTTACTGCATGATTGCACCAAGCCGTTCGTTCGACAACAAGCCGAGCTTGATTGACCCTTACTATGCCACTCTTAGAAGAGCCAGGTGCGGCCAATTTGTTCTCTGAAAAGTGAATCATGATCCAAGATTTTGCAGAAAACTCCCCAACTCAGAGTGTGAACTCTAT
This sequence comes from Diaporthe australafricana, assembly GCA_039880735.1. NCBI lineage: Eukaryota > Fungi > Ascomycota > Sordariomycetes > Diaporthales > Diaporthaceae > Diaporthe > Diaporthe australafricana. The sequence continues at coordinate 8,800,296 of JBCEDM010000001.1, forward strand.
GTGCAATCACAAACATGGAGAGCTACGGTGTGTTTGCAATGGGGCCCAACATTTGCCAATTCATTATGGTCAAGACCTATGTTACCTCCCATGAGAGCCATCAGGTTACAATCTCCAAGTAATTATCAATAGTGACTATAGTACTAGTACTGGAAAGGAAGAGGTGGCTTGAATAAACTAAAAATCCAACACCACACCGCGCCTTTACTTATCTTGATCGGCTCGGTGTATGAAGACAGCTAGACCTGTCCCTGCCCCTCGGCCTTAGCCAGGGGCTCACCTGCCAAATCGGGGAACTCAGAAGCGCCCATGTGGGCGCCTGATTGGCCCGGCATTCAAGCTCAGATGCTTGTTTTCTCTGCCCCCGTTCGCTCATCGATCTATCCCAGATTTCTTCTGAGGCTTCCCGTTCGTTGGTTTCTGACAAGCGGGAGATTTGCATCGCCAGAGCCAAACCAGGAACAGAAGGACGTTAGGGTCGAGCCGCGATGACACGGTCATGCGCCAGATTCGGGAGGAGGTGGACATTATATACAAAAAAGGAACATGTATATATTCAGGTAAACCTCTTTTCCATTCTTGGATCAGCACCTGAGAAAGGCAGTGTAGATCCTCCAGTGAAACTCTCGCCAGGTTCAGAATTCTCCGCGGCCCAAGATGATCTCCAACACAGCCCACGTCTTCACATTCGTCCTCGGCACGGTTGGCTTCCTGCCAGCCGGGGCCCAGGCATGGGGTGCATTCGGGCACGAGACGGTCGCCTACGTCGCCACCAGCTTCGTCTCGGCCACGACCAAGACGTACTTCCAGTCGCTCCTGGGCGACACGTCGGCGGACTACCTCGCGACGGTCTCGACCTGGGCCGACTCGTACCGGTCCACGACGGCGGGCAAGTTCTCGGCGCCGTTCCACTACATTGACGCGCAGGACAATCCGCCCAGCTCCTGCGGCGTTAATTACGCCCGGGACTGTGGGAGTGGAGGGTGTGTCGTCAGTGCTATCAGCAACTACGTGAGTAAAGCGAACATCATGCTCGAGTGGGATGAAATCTACGGCAGAATCCGGACTGAATCAGTTGATTGTAGACCTCCATCCTGCTTGATACGAGTGAGAGCAAGGCTTCGAGACAAGTTGCAGCCAAGGTAAGTAATCCCTCCCCAGGCTTGGTCAAGTCGAATGAAGCTGGGTATTTTGCTGACACCTTTGAAAGATGATCATCCACGTAAGCTACAAGGACCACTGAAGAGGGTATTTGCCTCAATGAGATACTGACTCCGTGGCTAGTTCCTCGGTGACATCGGCCAGCCGCTGCACTGCGAGAACCTCGACGTCGGAGGCAACGACATCGACGTGACCTACGACGGGAGCAGCACGAACCTGCACGCCATCTGGGACACGCAGATCCCCGAGTCCATCGCCGGCAGCTCGTCCCTGAGCGGGGCCAAGACCTGGGCCGCCACGCTCACGGCGGCCATCCAGACGGGCACGTACAAGTCCAGCGCGGCCGGCTGGGTCAGCGGCCTCAACGTCAACGACGCCGTCACCAGCTCCCTGAAGTGGGCGACCGAGAGCAACGCCGCCGTGTGCAGCACGGTGCTGGCCAAGGGCGTCTCGTACGTCGAGAGCAACGACCTGAGTGGCACCTACACGACCACCGCGAGCCCGGTGGTGAAGCTGCAGATTGCGAAGCAGGGCTACAGGTACGTACCCCTTGTATCGTTCTCACTTGAAGTCAACTTGGGCAAAAGGCTTACGATTTGCTGCAGACTCGCGAAATGGCTCGACGCGATTGTGGCGGCCGTCTGAGGCTGTTCGCGACGATGCGAGGAAGTTGATAGATCGAGTGGGGCGTTGGAGGATATGTTGTCGTGCTAGTTCCTTGACCTTTGTGTATGAGACTATAGCCATGAGAAATGATCAAAAGTCTGAAAGCATGACTTGCCTCGTTCCATTGCAATTGTCATCTAGAACATGTATATCTCTCAGGGAATCTATCAGTCCGCTCTCCTGGCACAAAAAGGGGGTATCATCCAACAAATCAGAGCTTCGCCGCCTCCGCAATGGCAGACCTCAGCATCGGGGCCAGCTGCTTCCGGCTGTTCCCGGTCTGGTGCTGGTTCCAGCAGTAGCGCACCTCGCGCCGGCCGTCCCCGCCGCTCAGGTCGGCGTGGTGGAAGGGCTCGAGGCCGAGGGTCTCCTTCTGGGCCTCGACGAACCTGTGCACGGCGGCGACGGCCCTCTCGTTGAGGGCCCACACGAGCAGGTTCCTCTTGAAGACGCCGTCGTCCTTGGCCGAGGACGTCATGATGGTGGCGATGTCGAGCCCCTTGTCCTGCGCGAAGGCGCGGAACTCGCGCAGGAGCGTCTCCCTGTCGCCGATGTTGTCCAGCATGTACTTGAACCCCTGCGGGATGCTCGACGTGCCCAGGACCAGGCCGGCCTCGGTCCAGGACTTGAAGTCCTTGCGGAAGTTGTCGCGGTACGAGAACTGCGAGATGTCCTCCTTGAGCTTACTAAGCTTCTTGTGGTACTTCTTCCTGTCGAAGCCGGCCTTGTCCTCCCGTATCCTGGCCTCGAGCAGCTCGGCGACCTTGACGTCCGTCGGGGTCGTCTTGGCCTTTGACTTGAGGTTGTTCGTGTCGATTATTATGGGGGCCAGTGCGACGCGGGCGAGCTGCGAGCCCAGGGGGCCTGCGTCACCACCCCCGTCCTCGTGGCTGCTGCCGCCGGCCTCGGAGAGGAGGAGGGCGTCCCAGGCGTCCCTGCAGTACTCGAGCACGAGGCTCATGCAGCTACCCGTCTTGCGTAGCACACGCGGCTCGCCGGCCGTGTCCTGGGCGAACACGGCGCCCTCGTCCTCGTGGTGGTCGACGCACCCGACGACGCGCGGGCCGAAGCGCTCCGCGAGGGCCCCCGTCAGCGCGTTGTGGTCGACCAGCAGCCAGCGCGTGTCGTGGGGCTCCAGGCCGTGGGCCTTGACCGCCTCCTCCAGGTCCGACAACGTGAGAAGGTCCGAGGCCTCGACGCCCGCGTAGCTGAGGGCCTTGCTGAGCTCGGGGCGCAGCGGCAGGTCCTCGCGCGGGATGTTGGCCAGGGGGATGTGCAGCGTGTACTTGGGCTGGGTGTGGCTGCGCAGGAAGGCGAAGACGACGGCCGAGCAGAGGGAGTCGAGGTCTGTGAGTGAAGAAGCGCCGGGCCCCGAGATCAGCATTGCTCACGCATTTACAGGGACAACAAGCACATGTTCATCCAGGTGGAGGAGCCCAAAGAAAGAAAGAAAAAGGCCTACCGGCAGATTCATTGCCAACGACAAAGGTCAAGGGCGTCTGGCGTTGGGCTGCCGGCGCCGTCAAGGTCTTCCGAGCGAGGGCCAGAAAGGCTCGCAGGTTCCGAGGGGGAGGAGGCATGGCCGTCGACGCTTGGAGAGGATGATGGCGGTGGTGGGGGAAACGTGAAGTCAAGCTACGACGGCCCGTGGAGGGGTTTTGGTCAGGATGTCGACACTTGAGGACGAACATACGTCACTTTTAACAACAAACGACTCATGCTGACGGATTTTATCGAAATCAGACATCGCATGACAAGGCATCGCATCCCAACACCCAAAGTTACACCAGAAACATACAGTACACAGCAGTAGATTTACTGGCAACAACCGGCCGACCCCAGGTGCCCAAACGCAATCATTCATACACAAACACCCAATTGCCAAGCTCAACAGGCATAGTCTAGTCTACTCTACCAGGGCATGTCGACGGAATCCTTGAGGGTTGAACCCTGGCACGAGAGTCACGAAAGCTTCCTGCACAACCGCATGAGCTTGTAATTCTTCTCCCTTCGACGCTTCTCAGGCGCACGAGAAAAGGTAAATCCCCAGGCTTCCTTCTGGACCATGTGTCAGTGATGGTAATCCATACAATAACAACGACATCTCATCAGAACCTCTTCAGCCTGCATTGAAAACCGGCATTATTTTCATGAAACTTCATGTTTTACAAGATAATTAATCTGCAGCAAGAATCCAGCGGCAGTTGCGAATTCAACCGGGAGCCAGTCACTTGGGGGTTGGGGAACATCAACACTGAAATGTAGCATGTGCTCTACCTCCATCAGCGGTCCTCAACGAGGTTAGGAATAATGTCTTCCAGGTGTTTCATAATGGTGAAGTGCGTCTCGCCCTCGAACTCGTGCAGCTCGCAGTTTGGCAGACGCTCGCTCATCCAGCGCACCATCCGGATGGGCGAGTTCTTGTCCGCGGTCCCGTGCCAGACATGGATTTTCCCGTCATAGGAGACATCCTTCGAGCGGAACCCGTACGGCTGCGACAGCAGATAGGCCTCGTGGACGAAGCCGCGTGACCCCTGGGCAAACGGCTCGAGGAAGATGGCCAGCAGCCGCTCGCGCCGCGCCGCCACGGCCTCGGCCGTCTTTCCCGACTCGAGAATCACCTTGCCCGCCGTGGCGGCCGCCTTGACCGCGATGTCGTCGAGCTTCTTCTGGCCGGACTTGGACGCGGCCAGGCGCCGCGCCACGTGGAGGCAAAAGTCGATGATGCTGGCCGAGACGGAGGGGAAGTAGGCGGCGGCGTAGGAGCCGAGGCGCGCCGACCAGGGGAGCCCCCGCGTGCCGGCCTCCCACGGCGCGGCGCTGCACAGCAGGCCCACGGAGGCGAGCTCGCCCGACGGGATGGCGTCGGCGCAGGCCAGCGCGTAGGGCCCGCCGCCGGACCCGCCCAGGACGCCGTAGCGCCCGACGTCGAGGTGGCGCGCGAGGTGGCGCACGTCCGAGGGCCAGTCGGCGATGCGGCGTCCCGGCTGGAAGGTGGAGCGGCCGTAGCCCGGGCGGTCCGGGGCGATGATGCGGACGTTGTGGCGGCGGCCGAGGTCCTCGACGCCGCGCGCCTCGAGGTTGGAGCCCGGGAAGCCGTGGAAGAGGAAGAGCGGGAAGCCCGTGGGCTCGCCGGCCTCTGCCCAGGCCAGCGTGCGGCCGTCCGGGAGCGTGACTGACCTGTGGTAGCGGTCGGCCTCGGAAGACTGAGGGCGAGCGGTGCTCTCGACGGTGCCGTCAGGCGTCTTCTTGTTGGTGTAGGCGCGGGACAGGGGGACATGCTGGAGGAGCACCGGAAGGCCCAGAGCGGGATAGCGCAGCACGGCCGAGGGCCACGCTGCCGAGGCCCGCATGTTGGATAGATGATATGATGTCGAGGCAAAAGGTCTTAATCAGGTGCCGACTGGGTAAGGAGATGCTGAGTGCCGTGGTAAGCGAGCGTCAGGCTTGTGTGCGACTGACTGACTGACTACTCGTCTGTCTACTGTCTCATCCTTTCCGTCTGTCGTGTCTGTCTGTTGGCTGCTAGTCGTTCTGTGTAAGTGCAAGGGGGCGAATCCAACGGCCAGACAGTTGAGAGGGAGTCTCGAGAAAAGCTCGCGGGGGGCAAAGCCAGCACTTTTTGTGAGAGTATTTTAAATGACATGGTGTTCCTCTTATTCTTCTTAAATAATACTGACAAAGGTAATTACGATTCAGCTATAAGTAGTCAAGATTTAATTCCCATTTCTTGAAATATCGTACATACCCTGTTTAGACCAGGAAGATGGAACACATCTTCGGTCTATCACAGAATAGAAAATTACTGTACTGAGTATGCATCATGTACTGCACTTGGAGATCTGACAGGCTGCCTGCCTACGTGAGAAACAATGTCGCTGGAAACAGTCTTTGCTGTCGAAACGCCTGGGTTGCGTGAGACGGGAATTTTTATTCCTGAAGGGTGCGCCTTTGTCTTGTCCATTTACTTGACCATTTACTTTACTTGCCTTGCCGTGGACCGGGGTTTTTAGGTAGTGGGCGCTCTAAACCGCTCTAGGAAAGCTTGACAAGCTTATCTTCTCTGACAAGGATTGGAGCTGTTCCCCTCGTGTGTGCCCTCCGTCGACCACTGTCTTTTTCTCGGACGTAGCTCGGGCGGGACCTGAGAATCAACAGCCTACAGCACTGGACCACTGTTTTCCCTTCAGACATGGGGCATCTCGCTTCTCGAGACCGGGTTCGTGTTGAGTATATCGTATCTCCGGGGAGGGGAAGCAGGCGATTTCTCCACGAAGTGACAGAAGAAAACTCGAATATCCCAAAAAAAGATAGGTCCCCGAACCCCTCCCCTCTCTCCATCCCTCCGGAGATGCAAAGCCGGCACGCCAGTACGCAGACCCACACATAGACATGCATGACGATGCAACCGGGGCAACATTTTATCACTGCATTGCTGCTACCCACCACGACCAATTCATCAACGGCCATGGGCCAGTCGGCCGTTGTCGTTCGGGCAGAACCAAACAGGTGGTCAGGTCGCCGTCCGCTCGCTTCTGGCCCCGGCCGGTCTGCTTGTCTGCTTGTATGCTTGTTCGCCTCTTAAAAGGCCCGGCCAGTGGATTCTCATTCCTCATTGGCGAGACTATCCTCCATCTGGGCAAGAGCTATCCAGCACTCCCGTTGATCGGAGATGCTTGTTTTCTTTGGATAGATATTGCCGGGCAGGTCGATGGGCTCTTGTCCTCTGCCCCTCCTCCTTCTTCTTGCCATAATAATAGTAGTTGAAGCTGCCCTTGCCAGACAGTACTCACTGGGCCGGGTTATAGTCTGATAATCTGCATTCTGTCGAGCAGCATCTCCTGGAAGGGGGCCATTCGACAACAATGGCGATCAAGCACCTCGTTGCCCTCCTCTCCCTGCTGACGGGAGAGGCTCTGACTGAGACCGTCCTGGGAGCCTACATCTTCCATCGCCACGGAGACAGGACGTCGAAATCATGGCCGCCCACCTCCCTGACAGCGCTGGGCGCGGACCAGGTCTACGTCTCAGGCCAATGGTACCGCAACCGTTACGTTGCGAGCAACAGCACCCACACCATCTTGAACATTGCCTCAGACATCGCCGTCCTGTCGCAGATGTCCATAACCGCACCAGTGGACAACGTCCTGCAGGCGTCGGCCGAGGTCTTCACCCAGGCCATCTACCCCCCGGCCGGCACTGCTGCAACCCAGACCCTCGCCAGTGGGGAGGAGGTGCAGGCTCCTCTGAACGGATATCAGTATATCCCCGTCAACATCGTCAGCTCTGCTGCCAGCACCTCTGGCGCCGAGGACAACCCGTGGCTGCAGGGGAGCTCCGGGTGCGCGAAGGCCGTCAGCAGCAGCAACGACTACTTCCAGAGCTCAGAGTACCTCGATCTCCTGGACCAGACCCGGGCCTTCTACCAGGATCTGCTTCCCGTCTACAACACAACTTTTGACTCGGCCGAGGCAAACTTCAAGAACGCTTATGCGAGTAAGTATCATACGCCTCTTCAGAGCCTTCAATGAACCCCAGTGCTGACAACTGCAGTCTTTGACTATGTCCACGTCTCACAAATCCACAACACGAGCATCCCCTCTGATGACCTGCTCAACAATGACACCGTGGTCCAGCTGCAGACCCTGGCCAACGCCCACGAGCTGGGCCTTGCCTTCAACGAGTCGGAGCCTGTCCGAGCCATCGCCGGCTCAGTCCTCGCCGCTCAGATCCTAGACGCCCTCAACGACACGCTGGAGGCCTCGCTGAAGAAGACCTCAGCAGAGCGCTTCAACGTGCAGTTCGGCGCCTACGCAAGTTTCATGTCCTTCTTCGGGCTGTCGAACCTCACCACCACGAGCGAGGACTTCAAGGGCATCGTCGACTACGCCAGCTCCATGGCGTTCGAGCTGGTCACCAACGCCACCGTCAACGGGACCGACGCCCCCACCACAGTGAGCCCAGACGACGTCTCCGTGCGTTTCCTCTTTTCGAACGGGTCCGCCTCGGACTCGGCGCCGGCGCAGGAGTACCCGCTCTTTGGGCAGAGCGAGACAACGATCTCGTGGAACGATTTCGTGACGAACATGCAAAAGTTCTCCATCGGGGACACGCAGTCCTGGTGCACAGCCTGTGGCAACAGCACCGGCGTCTGTGCCGGCACGGCGTCATCTTCTGATTCCGGCTCCGGCTCGGGATCTGGGTCGTCTTCCAAGTCACGCAGTGGTCTCAGTGCAGGGGCCGCGGCTGCCGTTGGGGTCTGCTCACTGCTCGGGCTCGTCCTGCTGCTGATACTGGGAGCGGCACTTGCAGGGTTCCGGGTCGTGAAGAAGGGCAAGCGAGCCGTGCAAGAGCCGGCTCCGTCAGCTGTCGAGGCTGGCAAGAAGGCTTAGGTGGTGATTGCCCGTGATCGGTGTGGGACACATCATTTACTGGGTGAGCCGTCACGGTTGTGGCTTGTGGACCCTCATGCAAAGGCAGAATGTCATCTATGGACTGTGAGGGATAGTTCACCTCGGCTTCGAGTCAGGAGCTTTACGGGTCATAAGATTCCTCTGTCCTCTCTTTGTACCTAATTCATACAGTATGACGTGCTACAGAGTATAGTGTATCTGAACATAATTGGATATTTGAACACCATGGGCCTGCCTGCCTTATTACAGCTCAGTTTCCTACAGGCTTTCAACTCGTGCGCTGATAGCCTGGATGTCTCGATCATTCCAACGTGAGCTTCCACAAGCAAATTCATCTCAAGACCGTATTAGGATTCGACGTGCTTTTCTATATAGACAGGCCAGTCGTGCGGCACACAGGTAAACCACGCACCCCATGTCCACTTCCGCCTCCGGATCGACCTGCCTTATGTCATAATCCCGCACGACAGTCGCAGCGATCTTGGACAGCTGAAGACGAGCGGCGTGCTGGCCTGGGCACGAGGCATAGCCAGCGCCCCACTGTTTTTTTCATAAAGTGTTAGCTTCACACATCGATTTCACGCAACGAAAAACTCAAAAGTGGCCGCGGAGATCAGATCTGCGGGAATTTACCGGAATGAAGCACCTCTTCTTCTCCGCGGCGTCGGGCCGCAGCCACCGGTCCGGGTTGAACTCGCGCGCGTCGGCGCCCCAGATCTCCCTGGAGCTGTGGATCACGGACGGGTTGACGGTCAGCGTCACGCCCTCCGGGAAGTGCGTGCCGCCGATGGTGACGCCTCCCTTTGCTGCGACACGGGGGAGGCCGGCTATAAGATGCTGTTGTTTAGTCGCAATCCCGCCAGCAGGAGAAGAAATTGAAAGAAAAGGGGGGAGGGGGTCCTCCCTTCCTTTAACATACCTGAGATAGGCGCGTGGACCCGCATGCCCTCCTTGATACACGCCTGCAGGTACGGCAGCCGCGCGGCGTCGTCGAACGAGACGACCTCCCCGCCGCAGCGGCCCTGGACCCGGGCATCTCGGATCTCGTCCCGCGCGCGCTGCCACCCGCCGGGGAGGCGCATCAGGTGATACACAAAGCTCTGCAGGCCGGCCGAGACGGTGTCGGAGCCGGCGCCGACGTTGGCCGTGGCGAAAGATTCCAGACAGCGCTGGTCGAACAGGCGGCTGCCGTCCTTCTTCGCCTTCTCCAGCCCCCTGAACCAGTGGCCCGCGAGGTCGGGCCGGGCGTCCGGGTTCTTCTGCCGCTCCTTGAGGGCCGTCATTGTCGTGTCGAAGAGGTGGCCCATGGGCAGGATGCTGAGCCATGTTACAAATGGGTTTGCGAATATGATGTGCAGCCACTGGAGGTAGCCGACGAATGCGATATATATTTCTAGTCCGGTGTTCATGGCGATGGAGTTGTTGAGGTCCTTGCCCTCGTCGATGAAGCCTGTTGGATGATGTGTGTACTTGTTAGTCTGATCTTTGGACAGCTGGAGTGATCAAAAATGCTTGAATGCATTTGAACTGATCGTTCTGGATTCCAACCTACCAAAGGGTTTCGAAAAGACAATATCGCCGGTTATGTCGAAGGAAACATAAGTAAAGAATTTGTCCAGATCCATTGGCTTCTTGTCTTCAGCAAACTTGTCCATCCAGCCGATGAGCTTGGAAATATTCGTGTCCATCGCCGGCTCAGACTTGCTGACATTGTGTTGCAGGTAGCCAGTCGAGAGATACTTGGAGCACTCGTTCTTGTCCTTTGGGTTCAACATGCTGAAAGGCGTTGAGAAACGATAATCTGGAAAGCACACAATCTTGTACCAGTTACCCTGTACGAGGAATCAGCGTCTGTGACTATTGTTGCGTCACTATAGTATGACTTCCGTGGAATCTAACGGCTTGCCTTGGGGAGAGTGGTCAGGAGAAGGGCCCTGACGGCATCTGGATGGTTGACGCTGACTTCGTTTGGCGCCATGCGCACGAAGTGCCCTTACCGACAAAGTTTTGATTAATATCAAGTCCTGAGAAATGGGAGGAACAAGGCAACCATACCATGCTTTTCATGCTGCTCTATCAGCCTTAGGTTCTGCTTCCCACTGGCAACCTGCTTGAGGTGCCAGAGCCGCGAGATGGATGCCAGGAAAGGGCCAGGAACGGATCTGATTGGAGAGAAGAACCGGCGTCGAATAACAGTAAAGACGAGGATAGTCGCAATTAAAACAGCAGCTTGCCCCGGCAGCCCTGCAGTCACCAGTCCACTGTGCCGCAAGGTGTCCATGATCGAGTTCCTGATTGAGTCCGTTTTATAGGGCGATCCAATCCGACCAGCTTTTGATTCAGCCCAGGAGCCAAACACGGCTCAGATGGGGGTTTGGTAATAAGAAATAGCAAGATGGAATCCCAAAGTGTCTTGCAAATTCTCGTTTCGAAGCTTGTGGCGTGGTTGACACAAGTATGTCCCTCGAATTCCACAGTCGGGCTGTAATACGAAACTCGGTAGACTTGTGTGCTCTATGATTGGGTCCATAACTGAGGATCGCCTAATCTGTTTGGTCCTAGGTCATTGTAAGAAGGGCGAATTTCCGCCATTCAGCTGCAAGGTATCGAATATTATGCATCCCAGTATTTAATTCGGCAGGTTGTGGATTATCAGAAACTACCAACTGCAGGAAACCAATGTAGCAGAGAACCTGTAACGGAAAAGATTAGCAGTGCGGGTCAAAAGGAACAGCCGCCTTTTGTGCAAGTATATGAATTGTCACATTATTATTTTCTCACCGGCCCACCTAGGCACTTGCGAAAAGAATCAAATGGGCAAGAGGAGGAGGACATCTGTGCTTTCATGACATAGTGACAGTGCATTGTTGCTATTTATCCATATGAATATCTTCAAGTTTTGTGTACGCGCTCATCCGCGGATCGAACATAACATCGTCAGGGTATCAATCATTGTCATGACCTGACCGCCGGCGCAAACAATCCCTATAACTCCAAGTGAAGAAATACCATCTCTTCAACTCCAACGCCATGGACGCTGTCCTCTATACATACACACCTATTCTTGCGTTCCCAACGCTTTGAGTTGAGAAGTTGTTGAATGAAGTCCCTGCCGCTCCGCCCTGCTCCAAATTGCCGCCGAACCGCTTGGTTTAAAAATACCAAAAAAACCGTCGAAGTGAAGTATGGGGCGAGGTACCAGCGAGCAGCTCGATTCCGATTACACGTGGTTGCAACTGAAATGCCCTCGAGTGCCGCATGCGGACTCGCCATGTTGCTTGTCGAGAACGATCCATATGCATTTGTGGCCGTCATGATCAGATGCGGCAGCCCATGAACCAAGCAACCACGCGTCGCTCTCGAAGCCTCCGCGACCATAGACAATTGAATCCCCGCTTCACGTTCTAAGTAATCAGATCACCCGCAACACCAACGAGTAGAGCCTGTAGAGCGACGCTGACGGCCCAGAAGCCGACCTTCTTGAGTCTCTTCACACGTGAGTGCTGATCTTCGACGTCACGCGCGAACGCGGTGTACACCTCTGCGGACATGTCGTCCATCAGGCCACAGTCAAAAATTGTCCAGGACCCGTCGAAGTCCGGGTGTCGCTTCACAATGCGACAATTGATCGGGATATATGTGTGCTTGGCATTGATGTAGGCCACGATGGGGCGCACCAGATTCTGGTTGACGTAGGAGATATCCGGGGTGGCATGGAACATTGGCACCTTGGCCCTGACATCGTTGAGATGGATGCGGAGATCCATGACCAGGTAACGAGGGACCTCCTCTTGTTCAGCTGAATCTGATGACTCGTCTGTATCGTTGGTCCATGTGTGTTCCGTATGATACTCGGTGCCTTCTGATAGATGACCCTTGGTCGGGCCTGGTGCTTCATTGTTGATGTTGTAAGAGCTGACGTTTGTTCCGACTTCTTTGTCCAAAATCCTCAAATATCGATTGCTGGTCACTGCATCCTCCATCTTGTCGTAGAAATCGCTCATGACCTTGCCGATGCTCTCATCGGGGTCCGCTGGGAACATGACGTCTGCCACAATGTCGACGTTCCCTTCATAAATCCACCCGAAGGTGCCTTTGACTCCGCGGTTCAGGTGGTCAATTCTGAGCCCGTCAATGCGGAGCCGACTGAACTTCTTCCATGCACTTGGTTCTCCCAAGTTATCAGCGGCGTATTTCTCCTCGCCAGCAGCGGCGCCGTGTATCTGTTTCGGATGTATTGTAAATAGTGACCCGTCGAATGACCCTGACATGTGGGAAGCGGAGAGAAAGTCGTAGAAGAGCCATTGCTTCCGGAGCTGCGGCAGCTCGCAACTATATATGCTCACGGAAAATGGGCGAAAGCCACCGGGTTGGTGGACGGTGACCAGTAAATCTTCCAGTTTGAAGCGCTCGATCTCGAAATCTCCTGGCTGATTGACGTGGCGGTAGGATAAAGGATCTCTTGGCTGTCCTGACCAGAAGACAGATGTGCGATCTACGACACCACGGACTCCCTTGACCTCAACGTCCCGCAGGGGACCTTTGCTATTCCACCATTTGGCAAAGGACAGTGTGACGTTCACTTCACTAATCGTCACATCGAATTGGGTATAGTTCCCATCGTCGTCATTGGCCTCAGAGTCCGGGTGAGCAGCTGCCGCCGCCGCCGCCGCATCGGTAGGCGAGCCCTTCGAGACAGACGACTTGATCTGGCCAGGGCGGCGGGACACGAAGACATTTCGGAAGGTGATGACACCATCTCTCCACTTTGGCACAATAGCTGATTCGAAGACGACAGTTACTCCTGCTGCTTGGGTTAGGTAGTCACCGATCCACCGAGCGAGTGTTTCTGTTGGCAATCGTCAGCGTTTATAATGGGAAAGATCCCAAATGCAACACTGACCTTGAGCGAATACGGTGTTCACCAAGAGGATCAGGAGCGAGCAGAACGTAGTCGTCCCAACAAGAATCCAGACAAAGTGTCCAAATAATATCCAGGACACGAAGGCGCCCCACTCATCGGCATTAAAAGGTCTTGCACTTCGTATAGAGAACCACTTGAAGCGGACTTTGAGCCTTTGCCAGAACCCATTCGCCGCGGACAGAAGCTCTTCTTTGGTAGGTCGATGGGGCATCTTGGGCAGGTGCGGGAGATGCAGGTATTTCGAGACCGAGTCAGTGAGGCTGTCATGCCCTTCTTCGACGTTCTTCCCTGCAGTCCCGTGGTCCTTGCCCTGTGTTGTCGCATGCTGTGAGCTCTGCCGTGTACTGGCTGCCTTCCCTTCTTCCGTCTTTCCATGTTCTCCTGCATTTGAGCTCTTATTCCGCCGGCCTTGTATCCGAACAGCCGGGCCAGATGTGTGAATGCTTCTTGACCATGCCTGTCTTGCCATTCGAACGACTGCAGCGTTGCCGGAACTGGTTCCTGTCATGACGGATTCGGATGCCGTTGCACAATTGGCGAGCATGTTCTGTGATGACGGCGGAGCATCGAGGGCGAGCAGGAGTAGCCCGCCGGAGCACTTCCGTCGTACATTGTGTTGGGATATTGATCGGATCTGTGGCTGAAATGAAGAGAAGTTGAAGGTGAACGGCCTCTGCGCCGTTTTTGGAGTAGAGGTTCGGGCGATGCTTTCCCAGACGATGCGCCCGAACCTTGTCGAACTGCTAGACATTCTTTTGACAACGCAAGCCGTTCATGGTGAAGCGAGCGTTCTGTTCTCTCAATTGCCCCGGAATCAACGTCGTCTGTTGAGAGAGTGGTGTGTCGCCTGGTCGAGGAGTTGGCAGTGGTATTGCGCAGCACTGACGTCGGATGGTGGTTGGGATTGTGCCGCTAGCAACAGCTACCGCTCACTAGACTACCCAGACCAGCCAGTCTACCGGATGGCAAATGGCTTCTTTGTTTTTTGGGAGGTGTTGGAGTGTCGTCCAGTTGCTTGCGCTGGTTGTTTTCCCTTTCCTTCCTGCTGCAAAATGGCACAATCTGTTGTTGTTTTTGCCCGTACTCTTTGGTCGGTCCAAAGTGGGTTATCACCGGATTTTTCGATGAAGAAGTGGTGTGTCGCAGTCGCAACAGTACCTGCGCGTACAAACAGATCGCGCCCTTCAAATAGAGAGAAAAATACACAGCATATAAAGGGGCCGTGAGTCACCAAATGAGGAATTATGCTGGCGCGACAGCTTGAGGGGATGTCTTCGTGTGATTGGTATACGTCTATTGTTCTGCCGGAGAACCTTGAGGTCGGGAGGGAGCTCGCATGAAGAGAACTTTGGAGCGATGACGCGCTAATCAGCATGGATCCCCGGCTGCAACGGGACGCACGTACCTAGGTACCCCATCCTTGGGTAGGACGCCGATAAGAGCTGATTGCAGATCTGCAGCCCCACCTTGGACCACAACTTTTGCATCCCACCGCCCTGGCCAGAAACTTTTCAAGGGTGCTGCACCCGTTGACCAACGTCCGCACTCAGACTTGCGACAAGCGACATACATTCACATACCGGCACCCGATACAACCCCAACAGGCAAAGAATCGTGCATAGCAATTCTTGCAAAACATCAGCGACATCCGATTGCACGCGACACAACTCACAGCCAGACCCGAACCGTCGCTTCGACCCGGTTCTTATCGACTCACCCGGGTACCCTCCTCCTATCTATCTATCATCTGTGCATTATTGTCACCATGCCTGCGCCGACAGCCCTCAAGGCTACCTCTCAGGAGCCAGCAGCCAATATCCCACTCCCGAACGAATCCCAAGACGACGACCTCCTCATCGACGCCCCAGATGCTACTGCTGCAGCAGAATCAGATGAGCCCCAACAACCCGAGACGGAGATGCAGCTCGACGACGCCATGGACGAGGAGGGCCGCCCGCGCTTCGCCCCGTCCTCGGCCAGGAGCGAGGCCGTCCGCGTCGAGCACCGCAAGGTCCCCATCCCGCCCCACCGCATGACGCCGCTCAAGGCCTCGTGGCCCAAGATCTACCCGCCGCTGGTCGAGCACCTCAAGCTCCAGTGCCGCATGAACATGAAGAGCAAGTGCGTCGAGCTGCGCTCATCCAAGGTCACCACGGACAACGGCGCGATCCAGAAGGGCGCCGACTTCGTGCGCGCCTTTGCCCTGGGCTTCGACGTCGACGACGCCATCGCCCTGCTCCGGATGGACGACCTCTACATCGAGACATTCGAGATAAAAGTAAGCCACCAGCCACACTACCTTGCTCCTTGCCATTCCCCATTGTGCAGTCACTACAGAACGCTGACATGTATAACCCCCCATTTTACAGGACGTCAAGACACTCCAGGGTGACCATCTCGCCCGTGCCATCGGCCGTATCGCTGGCAAGGACGGCAAGACCAGGTACGCCATCGAGAATGCGTCGCGGACGAGAATAGTGCTCGCCGACTCCAAGATCCACATCCTCGGGGCCTTCAAGAACACGAGGATCGCCCGGGAGTCCATCGTCAGCCTGATCCTCGGAAAGCCGCCAGGCAAGGTCTACAACGGCCTGAGGACGGTGTCGGCCCGCATGAAGGAGAGGTTCTGAGCGCTCATGCTGAGTGGGGGAGGTTCACGACTATACATGGCATACCGGCGCACTGGCGTTATTCTTTTCTTTCCGGGGGGCCAAGATTTGGCGGAAAAGTTTGCATTTGGGAGGGAGATCTCGGATACCTGGAGACCTGATGTCTCGTGCGAATAGGTGTCAAACACCATATAGATACATTCAATGACTAAGTGCCTCAATTAACCATTCGCATTCGTGCACAAAGTTTGATTGTGCGACGACACCGAAACGCCTGCTAGAATGGGGTATCTGGTCCAAAAGCAAGATCCCGCCGCGCCGCTCCTGAGCCCTCCGAGTTTTGTGTCGTTGCTTCGTGCCTGAACCTGTTCGGTGTCGATCATCTCAAGTACATCTCAATCGTACAATAGTCTTCAATGTCGGCCTGTTCGACCGTCCCTTCTCCTTCCAGCCACTCTCCTTCGTACCTAAGCTTGATCTCCCGGTCGTTGGCTATCTTTCTCATCTTCCGAACCGCAGGAGCGAGGAGACGGATCTCTGTGTCACCGTACACCGTCATGTTGAACGGCTCCTGGTCTTTCTCCTTGATAGAGATTCGGATTTTTCTGTTGTCAACCTCCTCCTCAACAGGCGCATTGTCTGGGACATCTTCGACCAGGTCGCCTCGTTGCATCATTCTCTGCTTCTCCTCCTCGACGAGCCACTCGTCAAAGTCCTCTTGGGTCCAGGCCTCCAGCAAGACACCTCCCTTGTGGAAGCCGGGCGTCGATGAGGACGAACGCAAGTCCCTAGCCACCGATGGATCCCATCCCAAATTGACACCCGTGGACACGTCGTAGATCTTGCGGCGCTTCCAAGTAAGGAAAATATTTGCCTCATCCTCTACTGAGACCGCATGGCCCGTACTCCTCAGCCAGTATATGAAGGTTCTGCGAATGACTCCTAGGTTCTGGCTCATGCCTCGTCTCACGCCAAAGGGTCCGAGATCCTGGAACCTTGCCATGCGTGACTGGATGAATATCTTGACCTCTATTACAGGCTCCCGCCTGTTACCTGGTGCGCCTTCCGGGGTCGACGGTTGGCTCTCGAGTCTGGACGCTGTTGCTGCTGCTGCTGCTGCCGCCGCCGCCTTCGCCTCATCTTCGCGCTCGCGAGCTCGCTGAATGAAATGTGCAAATTTGTCATCATCCGCGGGCTCGGCGTTGGTTTCAAACACATCGTCTTCGTCGCTGTCATCGATTGAGACTGGGCGAGGACTTGGCGTCCTCTCTTTCCGGGCCGTCGAAATATCCTCATTGTTCCTTGTGCTGGTCCTCGTAGCGATTGTACGTTTTGCCGTAGGAATCTCCTCGAAAACATCGTCTTCATCCAGGTCGATTACCTCGGTCGCGCATGGCTGGTTGGAATTCGACCGTATGGGTGTGAGGAGGACGTCACTCTGTACCGGTTGCATCTTCTCTTTTCCTTTATCCTTAGCCGGCGATGGCGTTGACTGCTTGTGTGATTTTCGTGGGGATGGGGAAGAAGACTCTGCGACGCGACGCGGAGGTGTCGGTGGCCCGTAGAGATCTTCTTCTCTGGAGTCCCCGGAGTGATCTGTGCGCGAGGGTGACGATAGCTTGCGGCGTTTGGACGATGGAGGAGACGAAGACTGAGTGCTTTCTTGGGAAAACCGCCTTGGCCTTTCGCTTCTTTTCTCTTCTGGTGTCGCCTGCCGCTTCTCCTGCTCTTGAACCACAACAGGGAAGAAGTCGCGGGACCGCTTGAACAAGTCGAGCCCATCATCGTCCTCGTCTGCTTCCTTGTCGTCGTCGAACTCAAGGCTTGGAGCTGGTTTTGGAGCTGACTTGAGGAATGCGAAGGCCTTCTTTTTCTTGAAGGCCTTCGCAGGCGCGCCCGTGCCCATTGTGTCGGCCATGGAGGGGCTCCCGCTCCAAAATCCTTGCGCAAGCTGATAAGGTTATTGAGAAGGGTGCTTGCGCTCTAATTTCATCAGCTTCGCGCTCCAGATTGAGGTCGCAGCCTGACTGGTGGGGCTGTGCGCTGTGTTGCAAGAGCGAGCGCGACCAAAGAATACGCAAGCGCGGGATCAGGTTCCTGTGACACTATCGACCAGAGCGGAATTTGAATTAGATCAACTTGAAGGCGGTAGATATTGATGAACAAAAGTCATGCAACATAGAGAGAAAAAGTGGGCTCGATTGGCAACTCACGTTGTGGTCGCGGTGGGCGCGAAGCTAGACGAAGCGCGTGTCAAGCGGCCGTGTTTGATCAAAGTCAAAAGAGCAAGCCGAATTCGACGTAGCTGCTGGGGCAACGAGTGGGGGAGATTCAACAGTGCGAAAGCTTGGTCTACTTGATCAGAAGCGTATTTTTGCACCCCTGCTCTATCTTTCTGGCCCGAGCGTTTTGCTGCTTGCTTGTCCAGAGCTGTACCTGTTGCTACCAGAATCTGGAAAGCAATACAGTTGGCTGAAAATAGACACATGTGTGAACTTTTCTCCCCTTCAATGTTACAGCCAACCGTTAATTCGGCAACATAACTTGCTTGTTCAGAGTGGGGGTGAGGAGTGAGAGTCCTGCCTAAGCAAAGGTGCAGTCTGCTTAGACTAAAGTATGCTCTGATGCTGGTATGAAAGCCTACATGCGTGATCAGAAATCGTGGGGTTGAGAGCCGAGGCCCAGGTCCGCCGAGGCCCACCCCTCCACTTCAACCCGGCGGAAGGAGTCCAGTAGACTTCGGCCGGGGGATCGTTGCAGCTGCCCTGTGCGGTCCGACCAAAACCCCCCCGGGCATTCAAACGACAGAGCAACAATGCATAGCTTTACCTGGCTGTTCATCTACGAAACCTGCACGTATTTCTTCGTCGGCAGTCTTCTCTTCCTCCTCGCAGTGGCGTATGATCAAGAGCTTGCAAGGACTAGAAGCCCCTTCTACACAGCCTTCCTTGACCCCCTGAACACCTGGATCTCTAGCTGGCATTACCTAGGTATATCGCACATCATGGCTGTCGATCGCTCCGAGTTCGTGAGCAGCATTTACAGAGATGGCATATTCAGTAAGCACACTCACTTGATGCCACAACGGTTAAGCCGGAAACTGACCCGGATACTCTCCCAGACAACAGGGTGGTCTTTGTGACCGGAGGCGCGGGCTCCATCTGTAAGGTACAGACTAAGGCTCTCGTCTATCTAGGCGCAAACGCTTGTATCCTGGGGCGGAATGTCGAAAAGACAGAGGCCGGGGCCAAAGAGATAGCCGCTGTCCGCAAAGGTGCCAAGGTCATCGGCATCGGGGGAGTTGACGTGAGAAACGTATGTCACCATCGCCGCGAATATTTGCCAACTGTATCCCGGAGATACTGACGGAGACTCGCAGTTCGACAGCCTCAACGCCGCAGCCGATCGTTGTGTCAAGGAGCTGGGCGCTATTGACTTCGTCATGTTTGTTCCCCGATATGCACCTGAGTTAAGGGTAGGCCTATCGTGTGCTGACTGTCCTCGATAATAAGCGCCGGCGCAGCAGGCAACTTCGTTGCTCCCATAAGCGGCCTGTCTCCCAACGGCTTCAGGACCGTCATCGAGATTGACACCATCGGCACCTTCAACACAGTCAAGGCGACGGCGCCGTACCTGGTTGAGTCGGCCGAGCGCAACCCTAATCCGCCGCCCGCCGGCCAGGTCGGTACAGGAGGCCGAATCCTCGCCATCTCGGCCACTTTCCACTACACCGGCCTGCCCCTCCAATCCCACGTCAGTGCTGCCAAGGCGGGCGTCGACAGCATCATGGCGAGCGTTGCCCTGGAGTACGGCCCCAGTGGCGTGTGCGCCAACGTAATCTCCCCCGGCGGTATCGAAGGCACCGAGGGCATGGAGCGGCTTGCCAGCAGCACAGCCGCCCAGAGCGAGGCAGCCACTGCTGCCATCCCGAGTGGGAGAATGGGCTCTGTGCGGGACATTGCGGACGCAACGGTGTGGTTGTTCAGTGATGCTGCTAATTATGTGAACGGTCACGTCCTCGTTGTCGACGGTGCAGCGTGGAGAAGCCCCGGTTCTATGGCTGTTGGTCTTGATGAGGGTATGCAGTACCCCGGCTTCTTAAAGACCGGGCATTCCAAGAACATTAAGACTGGGAAGAAGGCCGATAGTAAGTTGTAGTTATGCTTCCTTATTTAGAGGGGGGGGGGGACAAAGGCGGTCACTTTCGAGGTTGAGGTCCTTTGGATGAGCTGCAATCTTGTATCAAGTATTCTGTTGTCAAAGTAGCGCCTGCAATCTATGCCGCTCTCCTGTCGTGCCACTTTGTAAAAAATATTTCCCAACGGCTTCTGCCTTAAACCTGCTTTGTACCATCCACCACGTCTCGAACCCTACACCTCGACGCTATTATTGTCTCTTGCCAGAGTCAAGGTCGCACATGTCCACTGACTGACCATGAACGATGTTCCTTGGATGAAGCTGCTACTGCTCGGAAGCAGTAGCGGCCTGACGAGCGACCCTGGCTTTCCGACGCTCATATGGGTGGTACCTACTTGGACGGTAGCTTGCGCCGGTACTAGGCCGGCGACAAAAGCTGTTCCGGCTTCGGAGCCTCACATAAAGTCATCATCGCCGAATTCGTTGTCGTCATAAGCAGTGGTGTCGGTAGTGGTAGGCCGAGACATAGCCAAGGTGGTCTTCGACTTAGCGGCCTTGGACTTCTTGCCACCTTTGTCCTGAGCCTTTTCCTCCTTCATCTTCTCGTTGCTGAGAGTCGTCAAGGCGCTGGCGACCTTCTTGATCTGGTCACTAGGCAGGTCCTTGGATAGCTGCTTCGCGAACTCGACGAGAAACAGCGTGTATTGAGCCTTCTTGGCGTTACCGGAGATAATCGGTCCCAGCACCTCGCGGAGCTGTTCGAACTGGGACTTCGTCTTGGGGTCGAAGAGAGTAATTGCAGACAAGTCGATCAGGTGGTTGGGGTCCTTGGGGTCAGGCACGGTGGAACCCTTGATGACAGCCTTGCGGGAGGAAGGTACACTTCCAACATCGCCAGCGAAAAGATCCTCGGCGTGCTTGAGGTCGGCCTCCTTCTGGGCTTGAGCGAGGCGGGCCCTCTTGGAGGCTTCATCCTCGTCGGACTCGTAGTCCGAATCCTCCTCATTCTGCTTTTGGCGCTCGGCAATCTTCTCCTGCATACGCTGTGTCTTGGACTTCTTGTTGGCCTTCGCTTCGGCATCAGCCTTGGCCTTGGCCTCATCGGCCTTCTTCTTCTTCTCGCGCTCAACTTCCGAGTCCTCGGCCGCGTCCCACGAGTCTAGCACCTGTAGATGGGCTGATTAGTCGGGCGCTCGACAGAGAAGTTGCGCTGGGCGGTGGCAAGCCTACATCATCATCGTCTTCCTCGTCGTCGAACTTGCGTCGGCTGGCTGCGCCAGCCTGGGTTGTCTCTTCGGGGGAGCTGGAGGCATCGGAAGCCTCTTCGTCATCTGTCGACACAGAACGGTGTCAGCTTGATTCGAGGCAAGGGGGTGAGCTCATGAGTCGTTGTTCTTGAGTTTTTCGACCTCCAAAGTCCCAACAGCAGACCAGGCGGCGAGAGCGCTGTCGGAGGCATCACAAGGCTGCAACCGGACTGTAGACCCAAGCATCATGCGCAACACCAGGATGAGTCTTACTTACCCCACTTTCCAGCCATGTTGACGGTGGTTCAGAAGGTCGCGGATAGTGGCTATTTGATAATTTTGGGAGTCGTGGATCGAGTTGCTTTGAGAGAGTCGAGAGCGTCAGCTTTTGAAAGTCGACAGGGACAATGTCAACTGCTCCGTTGCGTTGCGTTGGTATTGTGGTTGCGCTTGGGCACAAGCCAGAAAAAAGACAGACCGATTTAGGCGCGGGAGCAAGGATTTGGAGGGGTCGATTTTTGGCGGGGCGACTTGAGGCCTGTTTACATAAGCCAGCTTCTGGTCGCGTTCTCCACCCCCTGCACAAGAAGCCTGTCATCCCTTGTCCCAACTACAGTCCAGGTCCTGCCCTTTCCACGAGTACGTGTTTGGTTGTCCAACTACAGCGACTACGTTTTATGCGGAATAAAGATGGTTTCTACCGTGGACTCAGGGTACTCGTAGATATGGCTTTGAAAAAGCAACACCGTCGTTGCTAATCTGATGCAAGTGTTTCTCACAACATCATTCTGGGCCGAGGCCGTGCAGCAGCAACTATGACTTTGGACTCCTCCGCGAGATTTGGACCACGATACGAGTTGATGATGGCCCTAAGCCGCCTCATAGACTGATGATACGCCAGATATAAATCTGACGTTCAATCCTTTGACGATCTTACCTTCCCCTCCTCCAACAGCAATGATTACTATTGTAGACAGAATCATCGTTCTTGCTTGCTCCTTGGCGCCGTACTTACTTACTCATCCCCTGGTCCCAGAGTACGTGTAGGTCAAGTGTTTTGCGCCGTGTCTTCACTCTTTGTCAGTCTCTTGGTCCTCCCGCCTTCGACACAACACCAAGATGACAGCGAGCGACAACCGTCCGCCATTTCCTTGCTTCTGCTCTTTACAACCCCACTGCAATTTACTGTCACATCCGCTCGCACACGCTGGTCGACTTTCTTCGCGCATGGTCAAAATTTCTGTTGCTGACGGTATGTGCGATGTGTTGATTTCAACCCGTCTCACATGACAACCGCAGCAGATGAGTTCAGGCAGGCTATAAATATGTATTAATAGCACAGAGCACAAGTGAGATTATGGGCCGCATACGTGCAAATAGCCTCTCACACACATGCACACTTACTACATATGTATCATGGCGTGGGCGGTGAACCATGGGCCCGGGTCGCACGCAACGCACTTCAGCTGAGCAGTGTGGCCAAGTGAAGTCTAAAAAAATACCCTTTTCTATTCTGACCGAAACAATTTGACATACCAAAGCAGCAGATTTTCAAGCTTGTCGGCCAAGTGGACAGCAAGACCACATTAATATGCGCCCGACGTGACGGAAGACTCGGAACCGGTACATGTGTACCGCAACATCCATGTTGCAGCTATGGGTACATTGCAACAAGTCTCGGTCTCGTATGCTAAACGAAAATGTTTTTCTATCAACGTCTGGCACACTTATCTTACCCGTCAGCTAAGACTTTCCACTTCTTGGGTTGGAAGAATTCATAATTCTCAGTTGCCTTTGGACAATGAAGGAGAGCCAATCTTCGGAACCGATCCTCGAGCACGTTTCAGGCTCTCACTTGCACAGACATTGCCAATATTACATGTAATTCAGAGGGTCCTCCGACCCGACCCCGACCCCGACCCGGTCCCCGTTCCCGTTCCTCAAACCGTCCGCGACCCGACCCCGGACCAGCAACTGATCGTGATCGAGTGAGTTGTCGATTTGTTTCGGCCGAAGACTTCGCAAGTTTTCTTTTCGGCATAAATGCGATCGGATTTGAACATTTTCACGCAATGGGTTCACCGCGGAGAACCTCTATGCCGGGATCTGTGAAATCTTCAAAGGCCTGAGCAGACACAGAGGCTTCGGGGGAACGAGGTCAAGAGTGGGTCTGCGCCAGGGGAAGTCGGTGTAATTCAATTGGCCAGATCCCGACGACAAATGCGACAGCAGGCTCAGCCGCTTGCAGCTCCTGCCCAGTCCCGGCCTCTCCCGAGCCGCCCCCTAAGCCAGAGAATTTCCAGGCTCCGTCCGTGTAAGCTGACCAAAACCACGGCCAGCTGACCACGAAAACACATCGACTTGTCAAAGACTCATCTCAAATCTTCTCACAGTCTCCACCGTATCGGGATCTGTTCCAGGCTCTTGGTGGAGGTGAGTGTACTCCGGGCGGCAGTCGGCCGGGGGGCAGTCCGTGGATACCGTTAAACTTGCTCATCGCCTCGCTAATAACGAGACAGTTTGGGGCTTGGTCTGCTGGGGCTGGCTTGCTTACTACCTACGGGCCGCCGTTGACTCGTCCCCTTTGTGATGGGTGAAGCCGGCCTGAATACGTGGTCATGGCGTCCGTGTTTCTTTTTCTGGTTTATGCTGATATTCCTCCAGCGTCATCTTCTTTCCGGAGTTTTCCTTGGTGAGAACGCATAAACATCACTCCCGGTAGCGCCCTCAGTCATCCACTTGTACCTGCCTCCCTTCCGTATATAAACCATCTTAGACCAGAAGTGAGGTTTGCCTCAGGACTTATAGCCTCCTAATATCCAACCCAAAACGGACTCAACAAACAGTCACCATATATTCAAAGCAATCTCTACTCTTACCTACAAAACCATCAAGCTCGATGTTCGCCCCACGGGTCAACAACAAACTCTGCTCTCCTAGACAGGCAAGCCAGCTCAGCCGAGCTGTAGCCCCCTTGCTCCAGACCTACGTATCCTCCAGTTCTACTTCCTCAGTAGTGGGACTGCGGCTCGCCGCGACCG
Source organism: Diaporthe australafricana (assembly GCA_039880735.1). NCBI lineage: Eukaryota > Fungi > Ascomycota > Sordariomycetes > Diaporthales > Diaporthaceae > Diaporthe > Diaporthe australafricana. The sequence continues at coordinate 8,824,494 of JBCEDM010000001.1, forward strand.
CCTCCTCACCGGCCAGCCAGCACCGATCTTTCTCATCAACCCCCGCAAACTCCCTGCGCGACTTCTTCCCCGCCAAAGAGACCGAGAACATCCGGACGACGCCCCCGGCCTGGCCTCACCATGGATCCACGGAAGCCGCGATGCTGGCGGTTGAGCCCGGCCACCGCGCGCCCGTCACACTTGGTGACAAGTTCGCGTGGCGGCTCATGAGGATATGCCGGTGGGGGATGGACACGGTCAACGGGCTCAGCAAGGACCAGAAGACGGACAAAAAGAGCCCCACTACGGCAGTGGTGGCCGAAAAACCTCTTACCGAGGCGCAATGGCTCGTCCGTTCTATCTTTCTCGAGTCTATTGCTGGTGTGCCTGGCATGGTTGCGGGCATGCTTCGACATCTTCACTCGATCCGGCGCCTGAAGCGCGACAATGGTTGGATTGAGACGCTCCTCGAGGAATCCTACAACGAACGAATGCATCTTCTGGTACGTAACCTTTGTTCCCGCTGCCGTCTGAAGCCACTGATGCTGACTGCTTGCTTCACAGACGTTCATGAAGATGTGCGAACCAGGATGGTTCATGAAATTCATTATTCTGGGAGCACAGGGCGTCTACTTCAACGCCATGTTCCTAAGCTATCTAATCTCACCACGCATCTGCCACAGATTTGTCGGATACCTCGAGGAGGAGGCCGTCCACACCTACACGCGGCTCATCCGCGAACTCGATGCGGGGTACCTGCCGAGGTGGACAGACCCGAACTTCAAGGTTCCCGAGATTGCGGTGACTTACTGGAACATGCCGGAAGGGCACCGAACGATGCGAGACCTGATCCTGTACATCCGGGCCGACGAGGCTACTCATCGCGGAGTCAACCACACGCTGGGCAACCTGAACCAGACTGAGGACCCGAACCCCTTTGTCAGCACGTACAGGGACGGCCACAAGCTCCTCCCGATGACCAAGGCCGGGGGGTGGGAGAGAGAGGAGGTTTTGTAAAGGACAACGGCACACACGTGCATAGACGGCGGAACAACGAACAGGAGACGGCGTTGATTGTTTTGAATGCATAGATACTGACCAGGGGCAGCGGCGTCCTGGAAACTTCTCTACTCTTTAACGATACCCTAAATAGACCTATAGAACTTCTTCGTCAAAGAGACAAGGAATGGACTCACTTCCTTATGATTTATCGAACCACTTCGCGACTTGATTGTGCGCATTCCTCCCTCGGCAGCTCGGCTGAGACACGAGGATACCAGTTGGTCTCACGCAACAGAAGAGACATAAGGCTGACAGGGCTGACTGACCTGCAGGCAGACAATACGCCCACTGACGTGATGTGTCTCTGGCAGCCGGACGCGTGCGACCATTTGGGCCGGGCATCAAGAGGAGGCTACCTAGTAGCAGGTAACGACAAAGGGAGTAGAAGACCAACCCATGACAAAGGGCTCCGAACCAGAGGCTTGTCGAGCCTTACTGTCCGACGACATCCAATTCAGGTGCTTTGCTTATTAAAGGTTACTTTGGCTTAGAAACAGTCCCGCATGTCAGCTGATGCGCATGGTTCTTTGCGTTCGCAGCATTCGGTCAAGTCAGCATCCATGTCAGATTCTTTATCTGGTGTACATAGTCCTGGACATTGCAGAAGCGGCCCTTGAAGCAATGTGGGTGGTTGTGACTTTGGTCTTCGCGCCTCGTCACGCGAAGGAAACGTAGGTCTAGAGGGGACAACAGCGGCCAGTCAGATAATGCTAGCTTCAGTTCAGGTTGAAGGCCCTCGACAAAAGCACCAGATACCCAAGCCAGGCGCGTGTGAGTGGGGGAAAGCAGGTACAAAGTTGGCCGCACCCGCCTGTACAACACTCCCTGTCTCTGGTGGGCTTCCAGGTGGACACTGTGGGACGATGCTAATAAGCGCTGGAGGAGCCCGCTGGCGGGAATCCTTCGAAGCCGTTTTCTACTTTTCTAGAAGGGTATGAATCAGCCCTACGGATCTCACTTGCAGGATCTGAGTCTCGTGGGGGGTTCGACGGTCGCGAGGAAGGACGAGTGGGCGATTGTCTCGCCTGGTGCTGCTGTGATGAGATTTCCCACGCTCCATGGCGGTGACTGTACGATGCACATCGGACCTAGATGATAGGATCGATTCATGGAACCATCAAGCCCGTTCAGATGCACTCGAGTGAGACAGCGGCTTTCGTGTGCCCCTGGCCCTGGCCCTTGCCCTTTGGCTCTGCCCCTTAATCACAAGACTTCGGATGAAGAATAAACTCAAGAATATTATCCTGTAAGCAGAACCGGTGAGTGGCAGGTTCGGACGAATGTCGATCGGGAGGATGAGATCATCCAGGAGGTGTCGGCGATCTTCGTCAGTCGCACTGCTCAGTGCCTTCGCTTCCCGTAGAGACCTCTTCCCGAATGCCGCTGGAAAGCCAGTCCTTGGCCTAGGAATCTAGACTTGGAGGTGTCCAAAATAGAAGCAAAGTCCACCCTGCCACCCGGACGGCCAGCTCGACAGGGAAGTGCTCACTTGTCGATCGCTGTCCAAGAGTGATCAGGGGTGGGGGGCAAGGTTGAAACAGGCACGCGGGCGAGTTGTGTGCTAGGCGGACAGAACGTCAGAGTGCGCGGTCCAACGTACACTACTACTGCACTAGGGCCCTGTTACGCGTAAACTCTTGCCGTTGGTTGGTGAAAGTCCGTCAATGGGGGTCGGGGAACTGAAGCTGACAGGCCGGGGGAATGCCGTGATCTGGTATAGACGGCCGTGGTGCACCCCGGGCGCTGATGGTGTCGTTATTGCTGCTGCTGATGCTACCCTTCTTCCCGGTGGGAGCCCTCATCCATCTGATTGATTTGTTTCGAGGGCAGCGGTTTCCCCTTTCCCACGGGATTCGAGCACGCCGGGGCAGCCCTGTCGAGGAGGGAGATGGTTCAGGTAGATTGGGTACAGCCTCAGTCGTCACTATGGCCTGATGGCAGGTGCCATGAGATTAGGTTCATCTGCAGAGGCGCCCGAGCGCCTGGGAGAGTGACGGAGACATGTCATAATTATCTAGCACTCGCGGGCAGTGCAAGCGACAGCAACGCGGCAGCTAGGCACATTCTCCTGCAAGTCTAAGACATTTGGCGATCAAGATGGGTAGCCACGACAGATAGGGCTGGGCTTGCGGGCAATGAATGAATGGCGATCCAAAAAAGTGTCTAGCTGTCAAGCTTGTGCTGCTTCGCCCCATGCGCCTGCGCCGCACCCGTGTCGCCCTAGATAGCATATACGCATCTTGGAATGCCTATTCCAGCCCCCCGACGCACCCAATGGGCTTCTTCGGAGCAGCATCTCTCTGTGCAGGCCGTGATGTATGATGGCTGCCATGTTGCTACCGCTCATGGTGTGGTGATCGAGTCATGAGAACCAGGACGCCCGTTGTTCAGGCACGTTCTACTAGACGCCCGACGGATCGGTACCAAAGTGTTGGAAATTTGGCAGTACGTACACAGAGTGCACTACCGAACACCTGGTGGTGCTTGCTAGTGGCAGTCGTTTGGGCGTTCCAGTCCAGAGTCCTGGCTGCACCAAGTCAAAACAGACAGTGGGGCTGTCTCATGAGTAGCGGGAGCTTTCTTATCCGGACGACATCCTGTCACCTTTTGGCTAGGCATTATACAGTCAGCCACGGCTTGGACTCGAGTCGATTCGAAACAAGACTCGATCGACGTGATACCGCCTGTTGCCGTGATATAACCCTGGAAATTACCTGAGTGCCTTGTCGGGCAGTCATTCGGTGTCCCGCAAGGAGGGACAGTGGGGAAGGCAGGCAAGAGAGCGAGAGATGCGACACGGGTTCGCAAGGCTCAATTCATTACGTCGAGTGTACTGCTGGGTGGTCGGCCTAGTCAGCGTTACCACCTGTACCCCTGTTCCATTGACCCGGTCTTTCACGGGTAGAATAGGAATACGAAAGCGAGATGTGAACAACGAACCGAATCATTTGGACAGTGCAGTGCCGTGATGAATTATGCTGTGCTGTGTTGTGCTGGTTTATGGAATGGAAGCTCGTTCATCTTTCCTACTGCCCACATAGGTTGAGCGAGTATCTACACGCTACGATGCGGGCGGATCAGATCAAACAAGGACGCTTGCTGCTGCAGCTGTCATGACCTCGACTCCGGTTTCCGCTATGCTTGGGGGCTACTGATGCTACTCCATCCTGGGCTGTGAGCACTGTGTGGTGCACTGAAGATCACTAACAGTCCCAATGATCCAGCAACAGCAGACTCGATAGTGAGGTGTACAGTGCGCAAAACGGCGGCCAAGCGCCCAGCCCACCCAAACAGAATCCCATCTACTGTACAGCAATCTCTCGGGGGTTCTTGGGTGTGGAGATGGAGGGGTTCTTGGGTCGCACAGTACCCTACGGGAAGCCTTCAGCAGTCTCAGTAGCCTCAGTAGGCAGTCCGTCAACGGTGCCCAGGCCGCGGCCAGCACCATAGCACCAGTCCCACCCCCCCGGCTCGGGGTCTCCTCCACTTTGGTGGTCTCAGTTCAGCTGTCATCCTGCCACCCGGTTCGCGACTCTTCATCACTTCTCCAGCATCCAGTGTTGCCCAGCCCTTATACACGATAGCCAGGCCTTGACTTGATGAGATAACGTGCCCATACGACACGTCACATCTATACACTTGCGACTATAGACACGCTACGACGGCCCTCGGTCTCGTCAGTCCAATCCCAGCCGGCCAACCTGGGCGTCAGTCCGCCCGATCTAAGCGCCAACCTCCCAACCGACACTTTTCTGTCGCATCGTCGCATCGTCGCGCGCATCCTGTCTACTCCTCACCTTCCGCCCCGCCCAGACAGCCTCGACCTTTGACGTCTTGGGTTGACATCAATACTCGTGACGACCGTCGAAATTGGGCTGCTACTCGAGCCTCGCGCGACGCATGAGGGGCAGAAGCGAACGGACGTAAAAGACAAGGCCGCGCCCGGCTGTGGACCAACTCCCAGCTCCCAGCTTCCGAACCCATCGAGGGCGTCGCGTCATCGTATTGAGACGGTCAAGGGGGAGATAATTGTTTCCGAAATCAAGATTGGAAGATTGAAAAGAGGTCAGTCCCGATCTGATGGCCCTGAGCCCGGGGCAATCTACCCTAGGTCCTGCACAGCCTTCCCGCTGTCGCTGGATTACGCGAGTGGGGGACACGGCCGTGAGACACCAGCCTCATGCCCGCCTTTAAGGCACCGCTGAGCGCATTACACCTTTCTGAGGTCAAGTTGAAGAGGCTGGCAAGACACGCTCGAGATTCTGACTGCAGACCAAGACCATAGATCGCGGGGCAGGCCAAAGGAAAACACCCTGTCGCGACCAGACACGCAGCAGCACAGCGACATCACCAACAAAAAGAGGGCGCACACCTAATACCGAGGCCCTGCAGACTTTCATTAATCTGTGCAACAGTCCTTTCCTACGAGTACTAATAGCGGTCTGGGAAACCAAGTTCACTGGCAGGACGAAGAGGCTTGCACAGAGCGAGCATTAGCTGTGTACTGCACGGGCTGCGTATGCCGTCAGGCTCTAGGACACATCACCAGGGGCACGACATCCAGGCACCAACCTTAGTGCTCCAAGGTCCGGCAGACAGCAGCAGCATTTACCGCTTTGTTTTTTGTGTGGTGGCCCTTACGTCGCTGAAAGCCAATAACTGTCTCATCATCCTGCGGTGGTAGGGCCTGATAGGACCGTTTCCTGGTGGGTTGTCAGCTCTTGCGTCCAGCACAGCCCCAATACCTGTGCTCCGCCACCGAGTCTCGCAGGCTGACCCGGAAACTGCCTTGCCAGATACCTGTTGTTCTAAAGACGGAAACAACAAGCACCCAAGTCTAAACCTACTACCCACTCTTACTACCCCAAGCTTTCCAGTGCCACCGGGCTCTGGGGTTCAAGTTCCCCTGGTGGACCGGGAGCCGTGTCCCCAAGTACAATACATATCTTACATCTCACCATGGACCACCAGCAGGGAAGGGGCCGCTCCCCCTCTGCTCATGCACATCAGCAACAGCCTCATATAAATCAAAGCCACTCGCCTTCTCCCGCCCGACCATACCCTGCTGAAGCCTCAAACATCGGCCTAGGTATTGATTTGGAATCTCAAGCACAGCCCTTTGCCGCCGGCACCTCGGACTACTCCACCTATAACGGCAACAACTTCCTTGACCCTCAGCAAGGCCAACAATTCTCGGGTGACTCGTCGTTTCAGAGCTTCACAGCACAGCTGGAGGGAACCAACGACCTGTCCGCATTTGCACAACAGCAGCAGCAAGTCCCCCAGCACACGATATCGAACAACTTCCAGGACGACTTCACCATCTTCCCGTCTACCACGGGAGAGCAACAGTACGGTACCTCGCTCTTCGCCGGCGACCCCGGTCTCAGCTCGGCCCTTGGCGGTCCGGACACCAGTATGGCATCGGCGCAACCACACCATAGCCCCACCCCACCTCACCTTCTGAACCCGGAGCCGACATCAGCTCACCACTCCCCCAACTTCAACCAGCACCAGTTTGCGCAGCCGCAGCGCCCGAGGGGCCACTCGCGCAACGCATCCCTCGGTGTTGAAGCTGCCCTGCTTCCCGGTCAGGACTGGAGCAACGTTCCCCAGTTCCAATCGCACAGGAGGAGCCCCTCGGAATACTCCGACGTGTCGTCGGTTGGTCACTCGCCAAACCTCATTGCCAACGACAGCTTCGATCACATGGACCCGAGTCATTCTCCTATGCAGCGCCCTCAAGACCCCGCCGTACTTCAGGAACTTCACGGCATCGGTAGCTTTACTATCTCTGACAGAGGCCGCAGCCCATCTCACAGTCCTGCTATCTCTCCCCGGATATTGCCCCAACAGCAAATGGCCGACGTTACTCAGCACGGCTTCACCCTCGGAAGCAATGGCTTCGTCGGTGCTCCGCCCCAACAGTACGGCCTACAGGCCCCTGAGGCTTTCCCTCAGCTCCAACAGACCAGTGCGCCTGGCGACGCAACGCAAAGCATGCCTCAGCTGGCGGCCCCTACCATCAACATTGACTACGCCCCACCGCCAGTGCGGAGCTTTGACGGCAGGTCATCAATGGATACTGATGCTTTGACACCTCCAGATCGAGGTAAGTTTGTCCCGTAAGCCACCATTGGAACCCAGCGCTGACCCTGAAACAGGTCGCCAGCGTGCCAGGCCCAGAGCTGTCACCGACCCCTACAACAGCGGTACTTACCGGCAGTCACCAGGAGGCTCAATGTCTCCTCATCTCAGTGCCGGGCTATCCCCTAACAGGGAAGATTCATCCAGGTCTTTGTCGCCTCTTGACCGCCAGCAGTCTGCCTCCCCCAGCAGGAGACGTCAATCAACATCTGCTGTGCCCAACAATGTGATCGCGCTTCGCCTCGTGGAGGGTGAGAGTAACCCAGACACCTCAGGAGGCCCCAAGCGTGTGCAGAAACACCCTGCAACCTTCCAGTGCTCCCTCTGCCCTAAACGCTTCACCCGTGCCTACAACCTGCGGTCTCACCTTCGCACCCACACCGACGAGCGGCCTTTCGTATGTACCGTATGTGGCAAAGCGTTCGCACGACAGCATGACCGGAAGCGCCACGAAGGCCTCCATTCAGGAGAGAAGAAATTCGTGTGCAAGGGTGACCTCAAGGCTGGCGGGCAATGGGGTTGTGGAAGGCGCTTTGCCCGTGCCGATGCGCTTGGACGACACTTCCGCTCTGAGGCTGGCCGCATTTGTATCAAGCCACTTCTTGACGAGGAAATGATCGAGAGACAACGGCAGTGGGGTGAGCAGCGACTTGCGGCACAACAAGCTGCAGCCGCTCAACACCAGCAGATGGCCATGGGCGGTCTCATGGCACCGCCGGCCCTCGACAGCCAAAGCTACCAACCCACAGGAGGCTACATGCTTCCTCAGGCGCTGTTGGCGCAATACCCAGCGCTGGCAAACATGGACTGGGGGGCAGCCAACATGCAGGGCGACGTGAGCGACATGGGAGACGATCTCAGCGGTCGGTCGAGCTTCGATGCATCGGACCTCGAGAATGAGAACGATGACGGTTATGTCTCCGGGCCAGGGACCGGATTTGGCCCAGGCGGCATGACTGAAGGATTCGGCGAGATTGGTTATGCTAGTGACTATGGTGGCCGCTAAGCTTCCCTGTGGCTTTGTACCTGTTTCCTCCTGGCGTTGTGCGACTTTTTTTTTATTTGTCAGGTTCTCGTTCGATTCACCCTGGCCCTTGGCCCATGGTCTTTGATTGGGCTCGAGGTCTGGAAACAACATCTTCGACAGCGGCGTTTCATGATTCCCACATTGAAAAACATTTTTGAAGACGGGTTTTCACGGGCTGGAAATATCCCTGACACATTTCTGGAGAACGCGATATTTGCGATTTGGTTGGATAGACCACATTTTAGGATTCATTTTAGATACCAGTATCAATTCTTTTCTCATTAGCAGCACGCCTTCTCCCTCTTGCAAGGCGCATGCACCAAGTTCACGATCCGTGACCTGCGCACGAACATTACTTGAGTACACTCAAGTGATTCTAACCAGCGTGGGGTGTCTTGCCCGTATCGGCTCTTGAAAACAGCTTTTCCAGACAGAATTCTGGCAGTCTACCTTGCCTCATGGCGCTTCAAGAGAGTGATGGCCCACTTTCCTTAAAGTCAGGAAAGCCACTGACAGAGTAATCAAAACCAAACTCCTGCTCACTATACGGGTGTCCCGTCCAAATATACACCGTCAAATAACACCGATCTGGAATGTACACAGCAGCCCCAGCACCTAGTGGCTCGCAGGGGCGACGTTCAGATCCCTAAACTCGCCGCGGAACTCGTCCGGGCCGTGCTCCTTCCACTCCCCGACAAAGGCGGCGACGCGCCCGGCGATCAGGTCCGAGTCATAACCAAAGTACTTGTAGGCGTCCGGGCCGGGCAGCGAGTGGCCGAAGGTGCTCATCGAGTACCCGGCGTCGGCGTAGCGCTCCCAGCCGTTGGCGGCGTAGGCCTCGACGACGACGCGCGGCGGCGGGGGAGCGCCGCTGCTGCCGCGGTACCGCAGCACGCCGGCGCGGTACTCGCGCGGCTGGGCGTCGAACAGGCGCTGGCACGGGAAGCTGACGACGCGGGCGCGCAGGCCGTGGGCGTCGCGCAGGGCGTCGCGCGCGCGCACGGCAAAAGCCATCTCGGCGCCGACGCCAATGAGGGTCACGTCGGCGGCGTCGTCCTCGATGAATACGTAGGCGCCGCGGGCGACGCCGTCGCGCGACGAGTACTGTGGGTACTGCTCGAGGCCCTGGCGCGACAGCGAGATGATGGACGGGGTGTCGCGGGCGCCCAGGGCGGCGACGAAGGCGCCTGCGACCTCTTCGCTGTCACAGGGGCGAATGTACAGCAGGTTGGGCATAGCGCGGTACAGGGCGGCGAGCTCGACGGGCTGGTGGGTGGGGCCGTCCTCTCCCGTGCCGATGCTGTCATGCGTGGCGATGTGGATGGCCTGCAGGCGCTGCAGGGCGCCCATGCGGATCCCCGGCGCCGCGTAGATGTAGAAGATGAAGAAGGACGATGTCACCGGCAGGATGGTACCCTTGCTGTAGGCGGCGAGGCCGTTGGAGATGGCCGCCATGGCGTGCTCGCGGACGCCCCAGTGGATGTACCGCCCGGAGTAGTCGCCGTTGATGCCGCACGAAGGGCGGAGGTCAGGCTGGAGACAAGGTAAGTCAACGTTTCAGATGACGGCATGGTTGTTGGACGAAAGGCAGTCAATACGTACGTGTTGGAAATCTGTCTTGCCCTTCCAGATCATGTTGACTGAAGGACTCAGGTCTGCCGTTCCGACCATGAAGTTATTCAATTCGGCAGCCAAGGGGTTGCAGACAAGTCCTGCGGATTTCCTGGATGCTGTCGGCGCCGTTGGGAATTCTTCCTTCTTAGGGATGAGCTTTGTCCAGTCCTCTGGGAACTCCCCGCGCACGCGAGATCCGAATTCTTTGGCCAGGTCTGGGAATGAGCTTCCATAAGATGAGACGAGCTCATCCCATTCCTTCTCAAAATTGCGACCGCGGCTCCTGATCTCTGCGAAATAGTCATACACCTCTTGTGAGACCTGGAAGTGTTTCTCCGGGTCGAAACCATTGCCCTTCTTGATGCTGGCGACATCCTCCGCTCCGAAGGCAGCACCATGTGCTTTTGCGTCACCGGCCACCTTGCTCCCGATTCCGATAACGGTACGGATATTGATGAAGACGGGCTTATCAGTGCTTGCGCGCGCCTGGACCAGGGCGGAGACGATGCCCTCGACGTCGTGGTTGCCGTCCAGGACGTCAATGACTTTCCAGCCACACGCCACCATCTTGGCGTTGACATCCTCAGTGTTGGTCAGATCTACCGAGCCGTCACAGGTGATTTGGTTGTTGTCGTAGACCACGACGAGGTTGTTCAGTTTGAAGTGGCCGGCCAGCGAGATGGCTTCCAAGCCGACGCCCTCCTGCAGGCAGGCGTCGCCGATCATACACCATGTCATGTTGTCTACGACTGGGAAGCCGGGCTTGTTGTATGTGGCTGCCAGCTGCTTGGTGGCTATGGCCATGCCCACGGCGTTTGCGATGCCCTGGCCGAGTGGCCCTGTCGTCACCTCGATTCCTTCGTGCTCGATCTCGGGGTGTCCAGGGCAGATGGAATCGGTACGGGCGGAGTGATAGGACTTGAGCTGGTCAAGCGTCATGTTCTTGTAACCGACCAGGTGCATGAAGGTATACTGCCACAAGCAACAGTGGCCTGGGCGAGGCATCTCGTTAGCTGGTTTCCCCTGTGCGCCGAGGACATGGTGGAGAGCCGATTTAACTCACCATTTGAGAGAACAAATCTGTCTCTGTTGAAGAAGTTTGGGTTCTCAGGCGAATAGCGCATCACATATTTCCACAATGCGACACCAATGGCTGCCATTCCCATAGCACTCCTGTGGAAACAACCTCTCATCAGCCATCACATCGCTCATGCAATTTTGTTCAGACAATACGAATACACACCCAGGGTGACCGCCCTTGAACTGCTCACAGAGGTCGGCAATGAGACATCTGAACGTCTTGAGGACAAAATCCGTCTTGGCGACATCTTTGAGCTCAAGTGTCGAAATACTGGCCTTGTCTCCGTTGGTCTTGTCACCGTCTGCTGAGAGTTTCAACGGCAGGTGAGAGACGGTGTCTTTGGGGACTTCTACTGCTGAAGGAGCCATTTTGATGGTGTTGAGGTTGGGGAGAAATGGGACTTGTCCATGACAGCGGGCGGATCAGCTGGCCGGCCATGTTGAAGACTTGCCGTTCATATACCATGCCCCGTGCTCCCCACGATGTCTGTTCTTTGGTGAGGGTGGCCAAGTGCCGTTCGTTGGAGAAAGGGCAGGAGCAATGACGGCGCCTCTCGTCGGATGTCTCAGACTGCCTAACCTGCATTTCAGGAAGGCGCAAGCGCCAGCCTGGGCCCGCTACGGGATTCCTCCTTCGTCTAGGTAGGTTTCGAGGTGGAGGAGAGTCATGACCCCAGCCAACCCCACCATCCAGGCCATCCCATTAGGCTTTCCGCTGCGACTCCGTCCATGACAATGCAGGGCCATTTCTGTCATGCGGCACTCAAGATCGATTCAACCCGACGGACCAGGAATGCCGGGCTGGATATTTCCCGAGGATCTGATCTAACTCCCCTTCAACATCAGAAATCCCGAGCAAGACACAGCCGTCAGCCAGGTGGCGCATCAAAGTCAGCCAGCTGGCGAGGACGTCGGCGATTCATCGTGACAGTGCAGAGCCCACTGTAACGCGTCTTTCTCGACGTCACGGGTCGGGCACCGTCATTGCACACGATGGGAGGCTCTCGAAGCCTTTTCCCGCCTTGAGATAGTCTCCCCAATAAAACTGTACTCTAGCAAATCATCTCATTCCTGCAGGCCACAATGACCGACGACAGTGTCTCGGTCTCCCCCCGAGAGAAGAGCCGACGGACCCGCGATCTTCGTCCGGCCCAGACTGCTCGCCGCAGCCCCAGGGCCAAACATATCCGCACCCGGACCGGCTGCTGGAACTGCAGGCGCAAGCGCAAGAAATGTGAGTAGAGCCCACCGCGTACCTGTCATTGCCACAATGGCTCCTGGCGCCGAGTGGACATACCAGCCAGATACCCACAAGTCACGACCGTGTTTCTCTCTCTAATTGTGTACCATTGTGAGCAGGCGACGAGCAGCGGCCGTCTTGTAAGGAGTGCTCTCTAAGGGGATTGCCGTGTGAATGGGGCGTGCGGCTGGTCTTTCGTCCTGAGCATGTCGAGTCTATTCCCGCAAGCCATCCGTCGATGCTCGAGACGGCGAAGACTCAATCCTGCGGAGATGTTGAAGTAAGGCCTTGACGGAAGAAAAGTTACATGATTTTCTGCATGCTAACTGTGCTAGATTATCGATGTGACCAGTGAAGTCATCCGCGACTACTGGAACGAGCCCAATGTGTCGGCTAACGGCGGGCCTGTCGCAGGCCAACCTCCCAGAGTGCCAGACCAACAGGACTTGAGGGATCAACAACCGCGCGGGTCCTCCAAGTCCTCGAAAGACAGCACTGTTTCCACGCTGTCTGGCCAGAGGGACGATGTGGCCTCCCTGACCGCCACAGGCAGCTCGGGGCATGCTACCGATCCTGCCTCAGCACCCGTGACGCCCGCCCCAGGCCACCTGCCAAATCTTGACAGCTCAGGAACTATTCTGTCACCACATTCGTACGACATGATCCAATCTGCAGCGGCCCAACTGCTTGATCTGGGATGTTCAGCCCCTGGGGCGCCTCCCAACGCTGATGCATCTCAGAGCGCTCTGTTGCAGCCGGCACGACACAGCAGCAATCCGAGTATTGCCAGCCCGGGTTCTGAGGGCATGTCCCACGATGGGATATTCTTGCCTGGCTCGGCCTATCTCGAGTTCCATTCTGCGTTGAGGAGTCACACTTTCTATGCAGCTCGCTCGGCCTTTCCAAGTCGGTGCGGGACGCCCGAGTGCCCAGAGGCAGCGCACCCAACGACCCGGGTCGAAGGTCAATCCGTCGAGGAGTGCTTACCGCCAAACCCTCACAGCTCGGAAACGACTGCGCCGTTGGAGGATGTAGCCTTGTCCCGGCCAACCCCCAGGCTTAGCGAGTTGTCACAGCAGGAAGAATTCGAGCTTTGGAAGAACTGGGTGGACGAAATCGGACCGTGGGTGAGTATTGTTTCCATGTTAAGTATTGCATTGGCTCACTTCCTACCCAGCTTGACAAGTTTGACAACCACCGGAGGTTTGTCCGCGTCTTGCCACCATTGGCACGAGAGCACCCTCACCTGCGCTTCTCGATGCTTGCACTTTCTGCGCGGCAACTGGAACGCAAGTTTCCAAACCGACCTGCCACGAGTCTGGGGCTGTACCAGGAAGCTATCCATCAGCTAGTCCCGCAATTGCAGACAAGAACAACGACAGTCGTAGCCTCGTGTGTTGTTCTCTGTGTTCTAGAAATGATGAGCTGTGAGTTACAGACTGTGCCGGCTCAGTTCAACCTTTTCAGTTTCATGACTGACTTGAACACAGGTTCTCCCAAGATGTGGCGGCGACATCTTGATGGTTCTGCCAGTCTGATTCTATCACTGGGAATCAATGGCTTTTCTGGGGGGTTAGAGCAAGCTCTTTTCTGGTGTTTCGCACGCATGGGTGAGTCTTGCCGATTTTCTATTCTTTGAAGTGTCTCATCGCGAATTTGGCTGCTCACTGAAGTGTCTCGATTCTCACAGATCTGTGTGGTGCGCTCATTTCAGATGAGCGAACTATCATTCCGATTGAGAGTTGGCTGCCAAAGCCAGCTGCCGACGAAAGTATCCGCCTCGCTTACAGTGCTGCTGGATTCGACATGTACGCGAATTATATCGTGCATCTCTGTGCAGTGGCCATGGACCTATTCGCCAACAGCACAAAGGAACGCGAAGATTTCAGCCGGCGCTGGAGTAGTCTGTTTTCGCGTCTCAATGATTGGTACCACTTCCGTCCGCCAGAGATGAGACCTGTTCTGGACCTTCCACAATTAGAAACCGAGCCTGAACGCCCTTTTCCCATCCTATTATTCTCTAACCCATCCGCCATATCTGGAAATCAGATGTATCACACCGCCGCGCTTCTAATGCTGCAGCGAATTCCTCGAGGCACAAGGCTGCCACCCGGAACCCGGTCCATGCTCTGGCATGCTCGTAGGATCTGTGCCATCTCGATATCGAACACCGACCACGCCTGCTGGACCAATTGTATACAGCCTCTTTGGATTGCAGGACGCATCATGTCGAACCCTTCCGAGCACCGCGCAATACTCAAGACATACGAGTTGATCGAGAAGGAGACCGGCTGGGGTGCTAAGTGGCGAGCTGACGATCTGAGAACATTCTGGGGAGACCTCGATGGAGGCTGAATGATTCAAAAGATTTGTTTGGTATTTTTCTAACGCACCCTACCTATGCAGAGGCGCAGTGGCCTCCATCCACCCTGAGGTCGGCCCCTGTCATGAACGAGCTCCCCGGTGAGAGGAGGAACACAGCTGGGGCCTTGAAATCTTCAGGTGCTCCGAGCCTGCCGAGCAACGCACCGGCCATCCAGATCTTCTCCAGGTCCGGTTCGGTGGCTAGGAGCGCGTCTGTCATGGCCGTTCTTATGTACCCTGGGGACAGCGTGTTCACCCTGATGCCATACTGGCCCCACTCCTGCGCCACTGAGCGGCACAGTTGCTGCACTGCGGCTTTACTGCTGTTGTAGGCGGAACATGTCAATCCCTGGATGGAAAGGCGTCAGCTTCATGTCAAATCACATTCGGGCTCCCTGAAAGTGATGCGGGGCTCGGTGGAAAGTGAGACCACGCGCGCAAGACTTACGCGGTTGGCAATGTCACCAGACATGGAGGCAATCATCACAATGCTGCCCTTGATACCGTTCTTGATCAGGATCCTCGCCGTGTGTTTCGTGGTCAAGAAGGTGCCGGTGACATTGACGGTGAACATGCGCTCGAAGTCGGACTTGGGGTAATCGATGGCCGGGGTCTTCTGCTGGATGCCGGCACACGCGATCGTGCCGTAGAACGGAGCACCGGCTTCCTGTCCCTCCTTCTCTATCTCGTCCAGGATCTGTGAGAGGTTCTCCTCGTCCGTGATGTCGACCCGGCGATACGAGAGCTTCAGTCCGGATGCCTTGGCCGTCTTCTCGATCGCGGCCCACTCCTCCGCGGCGGGTGTCTCGAGGATATCCAGGCATGCGACATTACCACCAGCCTCGAGGACTGCTGCGGCGAGTGTGATGCCCACGCCGCGCCCGCCGCCGGTGATGGCGATCGTCTTGTCGCTCAGTGAGAACAGGGCTGAGTGTGAGACATTTGCTGGCGTCACCCTGGACTCTGGGACGTCCGCTGGGAGCTTCAAGTCGGCGATCTGTTCACCCATCGTTCACGAATCTATGAGAAGTAATGAGGGCTGTGTATTGTGCAAGACGAGTGAAAAGAGAGGAGCGAGACACAAAACAAGGACGAGGTGATGGCGTGATGGCAATCTATGCGAGACCGGAAAATGAAGGAAGAAAAGGCAGCAGATTCGTCATAGGAATGGACAGCGAGGAAAGCGGTTTTCTAGAAGCAATCGTCAAGTCCGTTCCACCAAACCTTTCGCCACGGACATTATGTTGGAGCATTCGGCATCCGTCCGTTCTAAAAATCGTAGGTCTAAGCATTTGCTTCTATGGGAACGTTGGATGACATGTGCAGCTCTAGGACCCAACAACGGGTCATGATCGCTTCACATTGCCTGTTTGGCCTTTCAGAAATGCCTCAAAGCACAGTTTGGTAGCTATCGCTTGAGCTCTGAGTATTCCGTGTCTAATGAAGTCAACTGGTGCAGACACGTGGGAAGAGACTTTACCCGTCTCGAACGGGATCGAGCAACGCCCCCCGCTCGGGTCCGGTCGTGCCCCATTAGCCAACTAGGAAAGTCGAAGCGCATCCTGCATGACTCTGCCCAGTGTTCATGGGCCCTCATCTTCCCCGGAAAACTTTTTTACGGGGACCCCAGGAAAGTCGTGTGGGCGCCCTGCGGCAGCGGATCAAACACCCCACCTCCCTGGGGATTCAAGGTTACTCTGAGGGAAAAATCGGCCCAACGACGATGGTATCCCCAAGGATGATGGATCCCATCGTCGTCATCAGGCAATGGGTGCAGCTTTCGTTCCTGGGACATTTCAAGAACCTAATTAGAATTCGGAGCCAAGTTCTGGGGAGGAAAGGGATAATTCGGCTGGCGTTTTGTTCCGTGCCCCCAGATTATTTACGCACAGCTGGGGTATCCAGGAGGTGCATATGCCCAGGTCGTTGAGTTGCAATGACACGGGGTTCGGCTATGGATTGGTCAAGAAAAAAATATATAACAACGAAAGTATCCTTGACTCTGACACTGTTGATGGCCCCCCTCTCTCGTGCATCAACTCCATCAACATGACTATCCTCACAGGCCGCCCGTTGCATTGGGCAATTACCGCAGCAGCAGGCTCCGGCTTCCTATTGTGTACGTGAAGATATCCTCAATCTATTGTCATTCCACCGCCCTTAGGTTATTCTCGTCAGACGAACAATAACAAGGGATCAAGACAGCCTTATCTCCTCAAGGCCGTCCCAGGCGTGACTCTGCGGACGAACGAGCAACTGCTGACTTCAGACCATGCGCGTTGAACAGTCGGATATGACCAGGGCGTCATGTCAGGGCTGTTGACAGGCTCAGCCTTCACAGCCCAGTTCCCCGAGATCGACACCAACGAGGGCTCCCACGGCAGCGCGTCCCTGCAGGGCACCGTCGTCGCCATCTACGAGATCGGGTGCTTCTTCGGCTCCATCGGGGCGCTCGTCTTCGGCGAGAAGCTCGGCCGCCGCATGACGATACTGATTGGCTGTGCCATACTCTGTGTCGGCGGCGCGCTCCAGGCCTCGGCATATACGATCCCCCATCTCATTGTTGGGCGGATCGTGGCGGGCCTTGGAAATGGCATGAATACCAGTACCATTCGTAAGTTTCTCCTGCGTCAGAGCAGCTTAATGCTCTTCCTATTTTATTACTTCTCCTACGGATGGGCTGACCCCCTTGGAAGCTGTGTGGCATTCTGAGTTGATGCAGGCGGATAAGCGTGGTAAAGGGGTAAGTAAATAACCAACATGTCATCACTTGCTCAGGAGTATTTCTCTGACACAAAATAGCTTAGCATCGAACTTGCTATCAATATTTTTGGCGTGATGACAGCTTACTGGGTCGATTACGGTATGTCGTATGTCGACAACCACGCACAATTCCGGTTCCCGTTGGCTCTACAATGCCTCTTCGCTGTTCTCACAATCGTCTTGATGCTCCTCCTCCCCGAGTCCCCACGATGGGTAGGTGCCCAAACTATCTCTCAAACAAAGCAAGACTCTCCAGGCTAACCAGTCTCATATAAACGTAGCTCATCGCCCAAGACCGACACGATGATTCACGAAACATCCTCTTGGCCCTGCTCCCCAACAACAAACCCGATGAGGACTTTGTCAACAGAGAGATGGCAGAGATTCAACATGCGATTGACGAGGAAAGAGACGCAGCACAAGGCAGTTCCTACAAGGCGTTGTTCAAGAATGGACCGCAAAAGTTCTTCTATCGGACCATGCTGGGTATTGGGGGCCAATTTATGCAACAGCTCTCGTATGTCACTGCCCACCACCTCTCAAGGCTTTTCCGGATCTGTCCTTAAGTGATCAAACAACGTTTTGTTGACTTGCTAACTCTGATTGTCCTCAGGGGAATTAACTTGATCACATACTATGCGCCTGTCATTTGTAAGCGAACCCATGTGAATTTCCGTTCCTTCAGCCCTTCCGGAGACTTTCATCAATATGTACAGAGCATCTATCAATATCTTGGAGCCACTTTTTCTCCAATGTTCGGTTGAAGGCTTGCAGGGTTTTGGTTACTAATCCATTTCAATAGTTCAACAATCCGTGGGACTGACTCACAACATGTCCATGCTACTGGCCGGGTTCAATGGAGTTGCCTATTTCCTCAGCTCACTCATTCCCATATGGGTCATTGACAGGCTCGGCCGTCGAAAGCTGATGCTTTTCGCCGCTGCCGGGCAGGGCTGCTGTATGGCGATATTGGCCGGAACCGTGTCTGATGGCTCGGCTTCTGCGGGTATTGTAGCTTCGATAATGCTGTTCGCGTTCAACTTCTTTTTCGCGATCGGTTTATTGGCTATCCCCTGGCTACGTAAGTCTCCCCCCAAGCCTTTCATTTGTGCATGACCGTGATTTGTTGTTCTTCACGTCTAACCCCCTTGGATACAGTTCCTGCCGAATACGCTCCGCTTGCGATCCGTCAAAGAGCTGCCGCTCTCGCATCAGCTTCCAACTGGATCTTTACTTTCCTTGTGGTCGAGATCACGCCAGTCAGCATCGGCAACATCGGTTACCGCACTTATATTTATTTCTGCAGTGCGTATACTCAGCCCTGAAGCGGCGGGAACATTGAATGACTGACTGACCTCTTCTAGTCTTCAACTTCTGCTTCCTACCCATGATTTACTTCTTCTATCCAGAGACTCAGAACCTAACACTGGAGCAAATTGACAAGCTCTTCACTGGGGACAAGGTTATGCTCCATTGGACACCATCTATGGGAGAGATTGGTGACGTGGGCGAGGGTAAGAACGGTGTTGTGGAACAGCACCTCGAGAAACAAATTGCCTAGTTTTCTCAACCGATCCGCTTGGGATAGAGCTTGCACATTCTATCTGCGCTTATATTTGCAATTTGGCTTGTTATTTCCCGATTTTTGAATATCGGTTATGCAGATACCACCTTGAGCAGTAATTGATTGGCGCCATGAATTCAACACTATCAGGTGTTCAACGCGCTGTACATATTAGTTCCATCAATTCACGACAGGCTGAGATGGGTTGCCCCACGTGATATGCAAGTAATACAAAGTCTCGAACCAGAAGCTTCGAGACTGTTCCAAGGTTGTACAAGGCCGCTTTATAGTAAAGCCATCTCAGCAAAAAGGGAGACTGGGGAGCTGCTGATGTAAGCCAGATGGTGTTGGCCACGAGATAAGATAAGCCACCTTAATACCATAACTTGCCACTCAACATCGAGCCAGCACTGGCCCGCGAGTTTGGATTACGAGGACACGGTCACCCACTTCCTCACAAAAACGCCATGACGGAGAGTCCTCACAAGCCATTCCTGTTCCTTGACTTGCCGATCGAAGTCAGAAATGCCATTTATCATGTCATTCTCTGCGAACCCTCACCCGCGAAGCTGCGCCGTGTCGAGCAGGCAGACCTTCTATGGCTGCCTGAAGGCATGGCGGTGATAAAACACCCAAGCGAGGTGCAGATCTTGCAGACAAGCCGTCAAGTACATGCGGAAGCGAGGGACGTCATGCTTCGAGGCAACCAATTTATTCGAGTCCGCGCCCGAGGAGTTGGGCAAGTGATCAAGGGCTTCTTGATTGCCAGGCAAATCCCCATCATCCGCACCTCTGCGCTATCAAGGCACAGATTCAAGGGCTATGTCATGACCCATACCATTGAATTGATCAGTGATCGGCTTGAGAATTTCCCTGGGCCTGCGCACGAGACGGACGGGGACTTGGTCATCCTTTATCGTGACCTCGACCTTTTCTGCGAAGCGCTTGCCACTAGAGGCGTTCTCATGGTGAGGGAATTCGGCAATCTCACCAAACACAATCTGACCATTCACGACCCCTTCGACTCTGGACTCAGCCCCGGATTCATGGGTGAGAGAAACCAGGAGCGACTTCTTCAACCCTACCGCCAACACTTGCGTGGATTCTCCCATTTCTCGGTCGACGGTAATGTATCAGCCTCACTGGCCGAGTCCGTGAAGGATGCCGTCGCTACGGAACACCTTCCAGAGCCCGAGGAAGTCATGGCCGAGTTCAAATGCAACAAAGATCTAGGCAACCGTTACTTCAGGCAGAAGGAGTTCCACAAGGCTGCGGAGGCGTACACAACAGGTTATATCAAGGTCGCACTCGTCCGGAACGGCAACCTCTGGCCGCAGGTCACGGCCAAGGGGGGTCAGAGTTTCCTCCATGCCGTCGCCGAGACTTACTACCAGGTCTGTCTCAACTGCGCGCAAAACATCCTGGTCTTCCTCCGGGAGACGTCAGAGACCAACATGACCAAGATCCGATACTACTGTGGCAAGGCAGACTACCACGTCAAGTCGGCGATGGCGGCCGGGGATAACTTCACGACCGACTGGCGGCCGAGCTTGCAGCAGATGGCGAAGCTCTCCTTCCGGTCTGCCTCGATAGAGCGCGTGCTTGGCAACATGGACGCTGCCAAGTCCCTCATAGACATTGCGCGCCAGCAGGCGCCGAGCGATCCGGTGATCAGGCGTGAGGCCGAGGAAATCGACGCGTTGATGCGCTCACAGGCGGGACTCGGTCGCCTGCTGCTCTGAGTTGGCTGGAGTCGACGAGTGCAACAAGTACTTGGATTCATGATGACCAGTCTGGGCCCTGGTGTCATCCGAGTCACCAGTACGACGAGTTGCGGCCTCAGAGTCGAAGTAGGCTTCATAACTCCCTCGGTGCTCTCTCCGTCACACTTCTGGGGAAAGAATCGGTGGCGTCTGAATATAGAATCGGAGTGGAAACAGATTTTTGTTTCTCGTGGGTTGGAGGAGCGAAGACGACTTCTGCAGCTGAGGATCGCAGCAGTTATAAGGACACTATAGATATCATAGAACCGCGACTGACATTGCAGTGTAACAACATTGAACACTGCTTCTCCATCCACATGTATCTTTTGGACTACAATTATGTCTCTTCTAAATGACCATGGGCTTCCTTCATCAAATACATCCGAGATACCAGCAATCCCAGGGCATCAGGTTCCGGTCTGGCCTCGGCTTTGGGGTATCGAGTTGTGTCGGTCGTATTTCATCTGGACGACGAGTTTTGCTGGCGTTCGGCTATTAATTTCTTGACCATTTCCTCCAAGTGATTGATCCGTTGGTGCAGTTGATCCCATTTTTCGTTTCGACAGGCATTCGGCACTGTCGCATCTCTGGACTCGCGATATTGACAACAAGCCTGCTCATCACGGGCCAAGCAATTCTGACAGGGCTGCTCTCGATTACACCTGAGTCTATGTACGATTCTGTCAGAAGTCAAATGTCGGAAGCATGCCGCTTCACAAGGATGGTTCCTACTCACTTTCTGATGTGACAAAGATGACACGGTCGAGCGATGCGGGACCGCCAATGACGCCGGCGAGGTTGGTCTGCGACCCGGACGGGCAACTTATCACCTTGGGAACCCATGTTGGTCTCAGTAAAGGAGTACTCGCGAGTGGCTAAGGCATTGGGGCATTTTAAGGAGAAATTAAGAGGCGGCAAGGAAGTTCGGGACTCGGGTTGTGTAGGGCCAGTCTTAAGTCCGCGGAACGGACGGCCAGTCTCGCCCCCTGGCCAGTGCCCGAGTAAGTCCGTGGGCTTACACACGAAATCGCCGAAAGTCCCTACCACCGTGTAAGTGTAAATTGGAAAATGAATGGAAAACGCATCCCAAGGCGTCATCGTAAGGTGTAAGTCATTGGTCAATGTTGCCACCATACTGCCTTCCAAAGTTCCTTGGGCGACCTTCTCCCCTACCTACCTACTTAGGTAGTTTGATGAAAGTGACGGAGACACAACGTGCCATTCACTGTCTCACGGAAGGCCCTTATGCGTGCACTGTGATCTTCTCTGTGGATTTGCGGTCTATTAGGACAGTCGCAAAGCAGATCTACAAATTCGAACCCCCAAACCCAATCGCTTCTCAAACAAGTCTACGACTCGCCCAATGAACTCCGCGTCTAGAACGGACTTAGGAAAAGACTACGGGAGCTCTCTGCCTACGGCCAATCTTGATTCGCAGGTCGACTTGCCTTGCCCATCTTGAGTTGCCAGTCAAGGAGCTAGAAAGCCAATTAGCATGCTTGTCTTCCTATGGCCCGTTCTCCATC
This sequence comes from Diaporthe australafricana, assembly GCA_039880735.1. Lineage (NCBI taxonomy): Eukaryota > Fungi > Ascomycota > Sordariomycetes > Diaporthales > Diaporthaceae > Diaporthe > Diaporthe australafricana. The sequence goes on from JBCEDM010000001.1 coordinate 8,846,623, forward strand.
CAAGGCAAGCCATGTTTTGGTCTTGCCTTTCATTTTATTTTTGATCTTGGTACCTTTCCCGTAGATCTTATTCGACCTGCAAACGTCATGCTGGAACAACTCAGGTGGTGGTCATTGGTCGCTGCTCAAATGGGAGTGCTGGCCAAAGTTGGTCACAGCCCGCAAGACCATTTCACCGCGGATGGACGCTTTCTTGTCGGAGACGAGACTGACATTATCGAGAACAAGTGTCTTACCGCCAATATCACGACCGTCCCATTTCAAAAAGAGAGCCACCGTAGCTTCATCGGCGAAGCATGCGTAGCCGACGTTGCCTTTCCTGGCCGATCCATCTGCACTCCGATTCTTTCTCTCGCAACCCGCTACAGCTAGGGGGGTCGCGACACTCTTCTTGGGGAATTTGAATAATCTGTCTCCTGAGACTAACGCACCGGTAGTGGCAATTCTACCAATCATTGTAAGGCTCGAGACCGCTTTTCCAAAACCTTTCCCTAATGCCTGTGATTTTGGGCTTCAACTACCAGGATTTAAGTAAAGTCTTAATTGTGGTCTTTGAGAAAGTGATCTATAGTCTATGTACTGTTTCACAGGGTTGCATGTAGGGAGGGCTAGTGCCAGTATGGGAGGGGAAACTTCTTCCGAAGTTGTATAGGTGGGCTAGATTTGTAATCGAATCAGTTAGTGCTGAGGAACGAAGGTTTGTAATCGCCATTACGTCGAAACATTGCAGCTCCTTTGGACGATAAATTGCGTCACAACAAGCGGAGGTGCCCCGAATAGTCCGAAATCACCTAAAAACTCACCCGTTTTGTCATCGTCAACATAATTCTCTGCGTCAATCACTCAAGGTCTTGTGCAAGCACCATGTCAGCCACCAGCAGAGCCATCATCTGCACCGACAAGGGCCAAGCTGCCGTCAAGGAAGTGCCCGTCCCTAGCGCCCGCGAGGGATACATTCTGGTCAAGGCCAAGGCAGTGGCATTGAACCCAACGGACTGGAAGTCGATTCACGCCGGTGGTATTGACGGCACAAAGATTGGCGTATGTATAATTCACGCGTGCTGCACTCCACTGTTCTCTCCCCTGTGAGCTCTATGAAGAGAGAGAGTTGACACGCGGCAGTGCGATTATGCAGGAGTTATTGAAGAAGTCGGCCCCGGTGTGACGAAGCCATTCAAGAAAGGCGACCGGGTTTGCGGCATGGCTTTTGGAGCGTGAGTTCAACCCACCTTGACTAGGCCTAGAGCACCAAATGCTGGGTAGAGCCTGCAGCGGAGCTGGCACGCACGAGAGGTACGGATTCTGTTATGTAGACACTGTTCTGACAGTTCGTCGCAACAGAAAAGACGCTGAAAGTGGTGCCTTTGGGGACTATGTCCTCGCAAAGGCTGAGATTCAGTCGAAGATCCCGGACAATGCCAGTTTCGAAGAGGCCGCAACTCTCGGGGTCGGTATCACGACCGTCGGCCAGGGGCTGTACCAGTTCCTCAAACTCCCACTCCCGACAGAGCCACTGGCCACGCCCAAGCCTATCTTGATTTACGGAGGAAGCACTGCAACCGGGATTCTCGGCATCCAGTTCGCCAAACTCTCCGGGCTTACCGTGCTCACCACCGCGTCGCCTCGCAACTTTGAGTACTTGAAGTCCCTTGGCGCAGACGCCGTGTTCGACTACCACACCCCGACCGAAGAGCTGGCCAAGGAGATCAAGTCCCAGACCAACAACAACCTCACACTGGCGTGGGACTGCTCGCCGACGCCGGAATCCGCCCAGCTGTGCGCTCTCTCCATGAGCGACTCCCAGCCAGGTGTCTACGGCGCGCTCCTGCCCGTGCAAGACGAGACCCTGAAATCGGTGAACCCCAACGTCTCTGGCGGGTTCACCATGGGATATACAATCTTTGGCGAGGCGTTCAGCCGCCACGGCCGGGAGTACCCTGCGAAACCCGAGGATCTGGCGTTCGGCAAGGTCTTCTGGCAGCTGAGCGGGGACTTGCTGGGCCAGGGCAAGTTCAAGGTCGCCCGGATGTCGGTCAACCAGGGCGGGGAGGGTCTCGAGGGCGTATTGAAGGGCTTGGATGATCTGAGGGAGGGAAGGGTGAGTGGCACAAAGTTGGTCTATACCCTGTAGGTATGATCTTGCACCACTGGCAGCATTTAAGGATCCCTCTGGTAGGAAACTGATACGCTGCAATCAATTGGAGCTCGGCATCGTTATGCGTATGTAGGATATTCTTCGCCGTGTGAAACGTTGCTGGAATGCCACTATATCTGCATGTTCTTGTCGCAGTTAGGGCAGTTGACTGCCGCCCACAGCTCAAGTGCTCTAGACTAGGACATTGGCCAGTCTTGTACAACCTCTAGGCATCCATCTATATGTCAACCTAAGTCGATTGTGTTCCCGTAAGTACGTATGCTCACCGACAATAAGTATTTTACCAAGTTTCCATCATACATAATTTTGTTGTGTGCGTTAGTAGGTGATTTAAGATCTATATATATATTTAATATATATATAGACAAACAGAATAGTACAAGATCAAGGAGAGAATTGATTACGTACGACGAAGAAGTTCTGGATCAGTTAGATTTCCGTCGACGGGAAATTCTTGGTCCTGCCTAAATCATGGGTGAACATGTCACGTGGTAGCTCAAGGTAATTAAACATGAACAAGACAGCACAATAGATGAGGCTAAGAGCATTTGAGTACAGGTACATTGATGCATTTTCAGACATCCATTTGCATAGGAGTGACACCCAACTTCCCACAAAGACGGGTATCAACCAATGCACAAAAGACCACGCATCGGCCTCATCATCAACGCCCAAACTCCCAAGCGAGGACTAAAAGATTGCCCTCACTCATCTTTCAATAGAAGTCCTCGACTTAAGCCACCACCCCCGAAGCGGGCACCATGACAGGCGTCCCACGGATCGGGTCCTGTGCCTGCGCAATATGCTCCTTGCTCGTCGTCCTCTTCAGACCATCAATAACCTTCTGGCAGAGGTCCCTATGCGCGGCCTCGAAGCTCCTTACCACGAATGGCTTCACAATCGCACTGCACTCGACCTTCGCGTGCTCGACCAGCTCCCACTCCCCAGCGCCCGGGGAGCTCAGGCCCGCGCCGTCGACGATGTCGTGGAGGTCGTCCCTCGCGACGCCACCCGAGTCCGCCCGGCCTGCCCTCTCAAACTCTGCTCCAAGGTCGCGCCGCTGAACCTCGTAGGTCGACCACACGCGCACACCGCCCTGGGCGTCGGCGCGGCATCGCACTCCCGCCGGGAAGGACTGAAAGGTCGCCGGGACCCTGATGTCCTTATTCAGACCGAGCATGGGGACGATTGCGATGCGCTCGAAGACCTCGTAGCACTCGGTCCTGGCGCCGTCATCGGTGAAAAAGGGGTCAGCGGCCACGTCCTTCTCGTCTACCGGGAGGCGGTTGTATCGCAGCAGGTACGGGTGGGGTATTATGAGCGGCTCGTAAGCCTGGAGGTGCTGCACGACGAGGTCTGGGGACAGGTAGGCCGGGAGAGGGAAGTGCAGTTCTATCGTGTGAGATGCCGGCATGTTGATGGGAGCACGGCGTTGAGAATGCCGGGTAATATGTTGATGGGATAGGTTGATTCTGAGGAAGGAGAAGTTGTGTGACCCAAGCCGTCCTTCAATAGCTACGTAGCTCCTAGTAGCGTCGACTGATCTGAGTGCTGTATCGCTAGCACGACTTTGTAGGTGCCTGGGAAGCAGGAAGGTAAAGAAGCCTTCAGTGCGGATGCAAGCTTGGTTTTAGCCACTTCCTCGATGAGTGGCCAAGCTGGCTTGGCTCGAGCTGTCGCGACGCTTCCTACGGCAGATAAATTCGATGAAACAGATCCTTCTGTGGATTGCCTATAAGGCTGGAGATAGTGCGAACAAGAAATGTGATACAGAGTTGAGAGGGCAGGTTGATGCGACGACGGTTAGATGAGTTTAAGCTTGGGATGCAGCTACCAGTTGGCGGCTGTGTTGGTACTGCGGCTGAACGTGCCCCGGATTGTCGGGCGGCGCAGCAGCAGACGCGAGTTTGCTCGTGGGGCCTTCCGGCTCCTCAATGTCACCCGGAACAGTGAGCTATCAGAAGTGAGCACTTCTGTGAGGATTCTCAGGCTTCCCTCGGCCGCTTTGACCCTGAAGAGATGGTTACGGTGACAACACTAGCAATGTCAGCTTTGGACCCTGAAACAGACCTGACATGCTATATTTGGCTGTGTCCGGCACTGCTGCGCCGTTATATCGGGCAAATGAGCTGCTGGTTGAGCTGCCTTAGTACACTAGAGCGGCTCCGGTCCGGCTTTTAGCAAGACTGTCTTTCAATCAGGTGAAGGACTACGAGGGAAGGATGCATTGTGCATGTGCGCTGGCCGGCTTACGGACAGACTCAGATGAAAGCAGTCAAATCACAGAGTGTCCGTCACAGAGTGTCCGGAGCCGGGGCCGGCCAAACCTTGACCTTAACTCCGTCCGCGCTGTCGGGTTTGTGCAGACGGAGAAGGGATATATTGGGCGACGAGGCGGCCGAAAGACTTCGCGAGCGGCTGACCATCGCCACACTTCAACAAGCGTACAAGGTGCCGAGACGAGCGATTGCCGGTAACCTGCTGCAGGTCACCAAACGCCAGTTTCCACATGAAAGCTTGGGTGTCAGGCTCGCTCGATGATATGCGAGATCAACTGGGCGTCGATTGTCGAAGGACTGCTGGCGAGTGGATCCTCTGTGACGTGTTGGGCCGGGGCGCTCGTGGGCCCGGGACATGAATGAGGGCGTGGTGAAGCTGACGATGCCAGTGGGCGGCAGAAGACCCTTTTGGCCTCAAACATGCCTTGCATAGCATGCATCACTGCTGCATCGATGCCTCACGGGAGAGACATCTGGCCATCTCTGAAGCTAGATGATGGTCTCATTGCCTGACGACTCCTTCACCGCCGATGGCGGTCATGACACAACACGACGCGAAGAGCGTGTCTTCTCATGGCTTGAGCAGCAGCTGCATCAAAGCGACAGATGTCGCGCAGTAGGCCCAGAAGCAGACCAGAAGAATTTTCTTCTAGTTTTCCTCTTGTTCTGCCAGCGCGACAAGCGGCGTGGAAGGAGATGGCGGTGAGGCAGAGGCGATGCCACTTCCAGCTATGGTGCTGCAGCTCCAGCGCGACTGATTCAATGCAAGTCAACGCTAGTTCCCGAGCGGCCACTGCAGGAGAAGGTGGTAGTGGTTTGCAGGTCTCGGTGTCGCATTGTCCCCATGCAAGATTGGCACTGAGCTTCAGCAGGGTCCTCTGGCGTTTGGCCTGGGATTCCAACTGTGACCTTTCGAGTCCAACGGCAGCCGAGACGGGTTTCGGAAGGCAACAGGCAGTTTGCCGTTGTAACGGGACGAGACAAACGGGTGGATCCGAGAAGCGAGCCTTACCACTTAGTATGTAACGGTGTCCAGACGGGCCTATATGCAGAGTTGTAAGTCAACATTGAGCAAGTCGTTGATCGCGAGCAAAGCGCCCCTCACTGGACCGTCCCGCAATGCAATCACGATAGTAGGGCAGAAATGCCATTAGAATCCCTGTCGAACCCACCTCGCCGTCTCCACTTTGGAGGGGTAGACATGGCGCGGTGACTCCCGTCCAGCATTCGATGGATGAAGGACGGATGCTTGAGCAAGTTGGCGTAGAGGGCCTGAGAAAAGAATGCAAATACAGATGTTTCTGGATGGCCTGGCAGGGCTATGTGCTTGTTTGCCTGGCGGAATCGGACCCGTGAAACTGCCCTTTGGCTGTGGTGATCGATGTTCCCACTTCCCCATGATCGAGCCCGGGCCGGTGGGAGCACAGACAGCGGGACTACTATGCCTACACTACACTATAATCCGTACCTACACACAGTAGGATGGCTCAACGTGGGAGCTAGGGTCTGTTGCGCACGGCGTTTCGTTTCGCGAGCAGCGGTAGGGGCAAGAGAAAGCGTTGATTGACCGACGGGACCGTATGTTTCACACAAGATTTTGGCCGTGCAGATGTGTGACGAGTACTGGATGTGGCCATTTCCCGCACACCGTCATGGTGGCACACTACTGTGTAGTCGCGAGCCCGGCCCTACCAGTGTGTGTCTGTGGACTGCCGAAGGAGAGGGACGGTCCGTCTAGGGAAATTATGTTAATGTGAAGAGACGCAATCACTCTCGACTCTGGGCATAGTAATGTAGCGTGCTATGCGCATGCATGCACGCGGTTGGTTGGACGCATCGGCTGACTGGAGCGAAGAGGAATAAATTGATGGGAATCATGTGTGGTGGGAAAAGAAGATGGTGTGGTCGATGTACTTACCCTCTACAGAATAGCAGCCAAGCTACACATAGGGCACTGGACCTCCCTCTGGTTCTCAGTGGGTCCGTCACACAGAGGACGGACCAGGGTTCCAAGGTCGTCTGGCAGGTGCGACACCCGAAGACCAATGGAGCTTCTCCCCAGCCATCCAAATCAAAAAATGACCCTGCCATGCCATGCCCTGCGCTGCAGCAGCTTGAAGGCGCCCATTGTTTTTTGAGGTTGTCCCCATTTCGCTCTCATCATGCGCTCTCTGGGAACCAAAGTACATTAGGACATGATGGCTGCACTTGCTGCCACTTCTCCCGTTTTGCGTCTCGTTGTCTCTCTCCATTCATTGTGAGAAGAGTAGGAAGAGGAAAGATAAACCAGTCGGCATTTGAGGACAGTCTCGCGAGACGCAGCCGCGAGAGCCTTCTATGGTCCGCCTCTGCGACTCTGTACGTACACATCTACTTAGTCTGTCTGTCGGTCTGTCCGCCACACATTCTGAGGTTGAGACATCCCTACCTGCCACCCATTACCTGGGTAGATACCGTCCATCCCTACAACCAGGGATTAGGGTCCGGCGCATTTTCTCATCTTCCGTTGCACGCATGAACTCGTCACTCTCGACTTTTTGTCGTCCTTTTCAACCTTCCACTATACTCACCCTTGACTCCCCTGCGGACAGGACCTGACCCCGTCAGATCTCGACAACGTCGCGACGGCAGAGCTGAGCTGCAAGCCAGGAGGATAGGCAGAAATATCAGCTGGTTGGGTTACACGACGTCCCAGCACGCCAATCCGGAGCAAGAGAAACCACCCCTCGCGATCGCAACGACTCATTGGCCCCCTTACTTACATTCTCCCTCGGCCTCCTTGCATGAACCGACCTCTCGGGATCCAACGAGACCACCTAGCACAAACCAGAGATATTAATACACCGTCTTTTGGGCTCTGACACAGATCGAGGGCTGGATACCAAAACAACATCCAGCGCACAGAAAATATTCGTATCCTGGATTCCTCAAACCCGTCGCTGCGATTCGAGCACCTTTACAACCGATCCGCCCCTGCGCAGCAAGCCTCATGAGTTTTACAACCCAAGGATATCGCGCGCCCAATTCCTCAGACATCCAGAATGGCCGCGGCCGAGGTCCTAGCTTTCGCCGCAAGCGATGGCTGGCATGCGACACAGCATTTAACGACGCCTAGTCGCCAGAATGGGCAAATTCGTTGTAGGAGGAATAACCAGGTTGATGCACTGTTACAATCGCGACTGGGCCTCATCTGCGAGGCGTGGATTGAGTTGCGGAGCGCACGCGTGAGTCCGGCTATTTATTTAGATCTTACTTGGACGGCGCGCATCCTCTGTTTCTGTTTTTGTCTTGTCGCGGGCACGGCCCAAACCGTTCCTTGATTCAGCTTTCCAGCCATTTGGTCCGCGATGTGGCGGTAGCTGCATGGCGCTGGTGCGGGCGTTGGAGAACACTTCTGTGCCGAGACGGTGCCAGATTCAGTGCCTCCCCGTTGACTAGCTCACGGTTGCCCAAAGCTTATCTATGCGATTGTTCCTTTCGTGAGCCTTTATTAATTATTGGCATCTGCAGCAGTCTACCAGCTTGACGAATTGCCCGGCCAGGCCACTCATCGTCCCCGACTTCTCCTCGCCGAAATGTTCCCGCGCCCGACGACAACCAGCCCCATCCACTGATGGCTCCACGCCATCTGCGGACCTGCGCGACCTCACCAGTACAGATTCAGCTGCGCAAGTGCGCCGTCTTGCCCCCGAAGACCCCGACGTCCCCTCACAGAGCCCCTCAACCACCAGAAGAAAGCAGCGCGCTGGTCGTGATGTCGATCTGCTAGCCGACCCGAACATGGATCTGATTGACTTTGATTCAGACGAGGGATTCTATCAAGCGGCAGGAAAGAAAAAGAAGAAGACGACGACCTCTTTCAACTGGCTGGAGGACGAGGACGACAAGAAGGACGGCGACGGGACCGGAGAGGGCGGCGACGGCAACAAAGATCCAAATGGTGGCGGCGCAGGGGCAGGCGACAACGCCGGCGGAGATGGTGGAGGCGATGACAGTGGCAAGAAAGAAGATGACAAGGCAGGCGCAGATGCCGATGCCGATGACATCTGGGGCGACTTCGCCACTGTCGGCAAGAAGAAGAAGAACAAGGACAAGACTAATGATGCTTTCGGTCTGCCGGACATACCGCCGACGTCTACGGACTTCCACGAGATTAAGCTGGACGATTCAGGGGGAGCACCCAGCCTAGAATTTGGTCTTAGCCCAACAACCGACAAGCCGAAAACAGGCATCAGCGCGTGGACATCCAGCTGGGGTGGTGGAGGCTGGGGCTGGGGAGGTCTCAGCGGCTCACAGACAGAAGCCAGCAAGCCTGCTCCAGAAGAGAAAACGGAGTACCCGGTTGACGACAGCCCGTGGGGCATCAACCGCCCGAAGCCAAAGAAGAAGACAACTTCGACTTTTTCGTTCGGGGCTCTCGGCGAGGACGATGGGGCCCAAGATCCGAACGGTTTCGACTTCCTAGGAGGCAGCAAGCCGTCTGAGAAGAAAGATACCAGTGTATTCTCTTGGGGTGCGCCCAAGCCCAAGACAGGCGATGATGACTTCTGGGGCAACATAGGCAACAAGAAGGACGAATCGCCGAAGGAGCCTGAGAAACCACCTGAAGAGGCTTCTGACGATATCTGGGGGTTTTCTTCTAGCAAAAAGGAGGTAAGTCTGAGCGGCTTTGTTGTCTAAATTGGCAAAACCTATTATTTGTTGAGCATCTTTGTTGACGAGTGCATTTTGCAGAAGAAGAAAAAGGGCAAGGTGACTATTATAGAAGAGTCACCAGCAGCAGACGTGGTCGACGATGAACCCCCGCCAGAAGTACCTGATGCTCCTCAATTCAGCGAGAGCCTACCAGAACCTGCCTTGACTGCAGACGAGGAGGCCGAGCTCTTCAAGTTGCAAACCAAGAAGGACATTGGCAGCAAGTTGACCAAGAAGCAGACGGACAGGTATAAACTCCTGAACGACAAAGTCGAAGAAGCGGCCAAGGCAGCGGAGGCAGCAGGGGCCAAGTCTAACGAGCCAGCGAGTAGTGGTACCGCTGATGTGCTTGATGATGCAGCGCCGCCGGCGGCCGATGACGCAGCTGACGGCTCTGATCCTCTTGGTGCTGCCCAGGCTGAGGCGGATGAAAAGGTGCGGGTCATCCAGGAAGAAGAGGAAGAGATGGCCCAGCTCAGGGCGAAAAAGAAGCCGAAAAAGGCCGACAAAGACCGGTTGCGAACCTTAGAAGAACGTGCCGATGAACGCTTTCGTGAAGCCGAAGATCAAGCAGCAGCCGCCGAGGCCAACGGACAGGAGGAAGCCGTTGGTGAGACTGAGAACGCCCCAGCTGAAGACATGCCCCCAGCAGAAGATGCTGCGCCTGAAGTCGACTCCGCGCAGGCCGAAGCTGATGAAAAGGCCAGGATTGTTCAAGAGGAAGAGGAAGAGATGGCCCAGCTTAGGGCCAAAAAGAAGCTGAAAAGAGCCGACAAAGACCGTCTTCAGGAACTCGAGGACCGGGCAGACAGTCGAGCTCGCGAAGCCGAGGAGATTGCTGCGGCAGCGGACGCAGAAGCGGAAGCCGCGCAGGCTGCAGCAGCACAAGCTGAAGCCGATGAAAAGGCCAGGATAATCCAAGAGGAAGAAGAAGAGCTGGCTCAGCTTCGAGCAAAAAAGAAGCTGAAAAGCGCGGACAAAGAACGACTTCGAATCCTCGAGGAGAATGCGGACATACGCGCCCGCGAGGCTGAAGGGCCAGAAGTGACTGCTCAGCCAGAAGAACCCAGCCCAGAGAGCGACGAAACGGCCCCGACAGCATTGGACGGCGCAGACAACGACGATGCTGCACAAGCTGAAAATGATGAGGCCGCGCGGCTAATCGAGGATGAGGAAAACGAAATCGAGCTTTTGTTGTCCAAATCGAAGCTCAAAAAGGCCGATAAAACCAGGCTCAAGGAGCTTCAAGACAACAAGGAGAGACGCGAGCAAGATGCTGCAGCCAAGGCAGATGCTGCGGCCGTTCCAGACAGCATTGATCCGCCTGTTGAAGATGCACCTGGCAGTGGCGAGACTGCGGAGCCAATCTCGAACGAGGAGGATGAGCTGGCGAAAAAGCTGATTGAGGAAGAGGAGCTTGAACTCGAAGTACTGCTGTCCAAGTCCAAGCTCAAAAAGCCAGAAAAGGCACGCTTGAAGGTCCTCCAAGACAATAAAGAACAGCGAGAATACGAAGCCTCTGCTAAAGCAGAAGCCGCCCCTGAACCAGCACCCGACAGTGCCGAGCCACCGGCTGACGGCGCTGTCGACGACGCTCCAGTCGTGGACGATGCTCCTGTCGACGAGGCTGCGGCACAAAACGCACTGATCGCTGCTGAGGAGAGTGAAATCGCGGATCTCCTGTCAAAAGCCAAGCTCAAAAAGGCGGAAAAGGCACGGCTCAAAGAACTCCAGGACCGGAAGGATCAGCGCGACGAGGAAGCCAAAATCGCAGCAGAGAAAGCCGAGGAAGAAGAGCGTCTAGCCCGCGAGAAGGCGGAACAAGACGCTCGGGAGCTCGAGGAGCAAAAGCGTCGCGACGAAATCGAGGCCGAAGAGGCCGAGATGGCCTCGCTCAAGTCCAAGAAGAAGCTCAAGAAGTCTGAGAAGGACCGGCTCTCCGAGTTGGAATTCCGAGCTCAAGACCGCGCATCGGCTGAAGCCGAGAAATTGGCCGAAGAGCTACTAAGAGAAGACGCCGAAAACGAGGCCAAAATAGACGAACCTAAGACTTCTAAAGGTTTCTCCTGGGCTGATGACGATCCAGCCGACAACGGTGGGGGTGACGACTGGATGGACTGGGGTCTAAGCAGTTCGAAGAAGTCCAAGAAGAAGGACAAGTCGAGCCCCCTAATCGAGTTCGGCGGCAGCAATGATCCTCCTGCTATCCCAGATGCACCACCTGCTGCTGCTGAGGCAGACGCTTTCGACTTTGGCTGGGGCAAGCCAAAGAAGAAGGACGTGCAGACGCCTGCTGACGACCTCTGGAGTTTCGGCGCCAGTTCCAAGAAGAAGTCCAAGAACGCTCCCGTTGAGGTGGTTGAAGACCCAATCAAGCCCGATGACACCAAGGATAAGATGGGAGGAGACGATTTCTGGTCAACATTTGGGGCTGACAAGAAGGACAAGAGTTCGCGTAAGAACGCCCTGGCCATGAGGCCTCCACCACCAGCACCTACACCTCCAAATATGGATCTGACAGAGACAGAAGTTGACGCACATGACGGTGGAGATGTGTGGGACGACCCCAGCGGCTCTACCGAACTGAGCAAGTCCAAATCCTCCGATAAAGACTCCAAGAAGTCTTCCAAAGAGCCCAAGCTCAGCAAGAAGGAGCTTGAGAAATTGGAAAAGGAGAAGAAGAAAGCCGAGAAGGAGCAGAAAGAACGCGAAAAGCGCGAGGCCGAGGAAGCTGCCGAGAGAGATAGGATCGCAGAAGAAGAGCGACTTGCTTCCGAAGCGAAGGCCGAAGCAGAGAGGCTGGCACGCGAGGCTGAAGAGCTAGCCCAGCAAGAGGAGGATGCGAAGCAAGCAGCAATCGATGCCATCGCCCTGGAGGAGGCTGATCTGGCCGCCTTGCAAGCCAGGAAGGACTCGGGCAAGAAACTCACCAAAAAGGACAAGGAACGATTTGACAAGCTCTCTGCCAGCTGCCAGGCTCGTGCGGATGAGAAGGCTGCTCAGGAGGCGGCTGAACAGGCAGCACGAGACGAGGAAGAGCGGCTGGCACGCGAGGCTGAAGAGCTCGCCCGGCAGCAAGAGATCGACAAGGAGGAGGCCGAGCTTCATGAGCTGCAGAAAAAGAAAGACTCTGGGAGAAAGCTGCTCAAGAAGGACAAGGAGAAGTACGACACGCTGCGCGCCAACAAGAAAGCTCGAGACAAGGCTGCCGAAGAGGCCAACGCCCCCAAGGACGAGCCTGCGCCGGCAGACAACCCCAAGGCTGAGGACGACCTCGAGAAGGACCTTGCGAATCTGGACGCCACCCAACTGGACGAGCTGGACCAGTTCCTGTCCTCCCCCACAAAACCCACAGCAAGGGCGGCCGAGGTGGATCCCTTCGACTTCTGGGGTGCATCCAAGAAGTTGCCTAAGCCCAAAAAGGGCAAGAGTCCTGGGGCTGAAGCTGTAAGTCCATGTCCGATTGCAACCCCCCCCTACAATCCACCCCAGCATTTCCAATCTCCACATCACCAACGCCCATTGTTGGCGTCCTGGTCTTCATCTCAGTTTCCCATGTTCAAATCTGTCGGTCCCAGCCGAGATTGCACATGCTGAGTCATACAAGCTTCTCGAATCTACTACGAGCCATAGCGCCGCAGTCGAGAACACGGCCTCCAAGGATGTCGCGGTCGATGCCTGGTCCGCCTGGCAGGACACGTACCCGTTGTCGCGATCCAGACCTGAGACACATCTCGGGGGCAAAGCCACTCATCATGACCTTGACAGCGGACTCACCGTGCTAGCCTCCCCGCCATCACCAACACTCATGAAGGGCCGAAAGTCCGCGGGTGGCAAGATTGCTGACAGATTAAAGGCATTTGAGGCTACAATACCGCCACCACCTCCTGCACCAGTTGCTGAAAACTTTCCCCCGCCGCCGCCTCCTCCACCGTTTGAACCGCCCGAGGACGCGAAGAAGAAGAAGAAGTCCAAGAGCAGGGCTGCTGAAATTCCCGGAAGCTTCCCCGTCGAGGAGGATGAGCAGCTCCCAGACGACATAGTGGAGGTCATCGACATGTCTCCCCCCAAGAGCAAGAAGGGAAAGAAGTCCAAATCCAAGACCGAGGATGCTGTTCTCGTCCCACCACCACCTCCACCCCCGCCCGCTGTGCCAGACGCGCCTATCTCTCCACCGCCCGATCTCGCGGCCGAGTCCAAAAGGGAGGGCAAGAAGGAGCGGGCCAAGATCAATCGCGACGGGGGCTCAAGTTGGGGCATGTGGTCTGCCTCGACACCAAGCGGCAAGGAAAAGAAGTCTTCCAAGTCCAAGGCCCCCGAGGAGTCCAGGCGGGAGAAGAAGTCGCGGTCACCAGAGAAGGAGGAGAAGCTGTCGGCGCCGGGCTCGTCATCCGACAAGGCAGAGCGCAGTGAGCGCGTGAGGGACATGGCCAAGGATACTCCAGTGCGGCCCAAGCTCACGAGCGTATTCAACAGCACACCCCCGATATCTCGGTCCATGTCAACGCGCGAAAAACGGCACAAGGAGAGCAAGTCATCACGTCGCAGCTCATTCGATACGCCAAGTGGTATGGCTTCACCGCCACCTGAGGACGAGGTGCCTACGATGAGCTCCAAGGCAGCCAAAATCCTTGGCGTGGGTATCGGCGACGCTCTAGGGAGATCCAGCAGTAAGCGCAAGAAGAGTTCGAGACCAGCTGAAGAGGACGACATCGACATGGTCGGTGCCAACGACGCCGCGGAGACGAGTCCCGACAAGTCCTCGCGTCGAAGGCACAAGGTAAGCCGCCGAAAGCCAACATACACGCATTGGGCCAAGCATACTGACAAGCAATTGACACAGCAATATTCTCGTGATGACGATGATATTGTCATGGTTGACGCTGCAGACGCAACTCCACCGCCGGGCCTTCGACGATCGAATACCAGCGGATCTACCAAGAAGGGGTTTGGAGGGTTATTTGGCGGGATGCTATCGACTCCCAAAACTGAACCGAGACCTGAGCCTCGTCGTCGGCATACGCACCACAATACAGATGCTGAAGACGCTGGCGCAGCGACGGATGTCGATGTGGAGGCGCGGAAGGCTGCTCGTCGCCTACGCAAGGCCGAAAGAGAAGCCGCTGACAAGGAGGGCGAGGACTCTCGCCGCGCCAAGGACGAGGCCCGCCGCGAGAAGCGTCGAAAGCAGGAAGAAGAAGAGCGGGAAGCGCGTCGCGCTGAGCGGCGTGCAGCCAAGTCGCGTCAAGAAGAAGAGCGCAAAGCCTCTGAGGAGAAGGAAGCTGCCCGAGAGGAGCGCAGGAGGCAGAAGCGGTCGGAGCGTCAACAAGATCGAGAAAGTGCTGCGGCCAATGGCGAGACTGTTGTCGAATATGACGAAGCCAGGCGAGCTGCACGGCGTGAAAGGCGCAAGGCCCGTGCCGCCGAGAGCGACCGTGAGCACGAGCGACGGCCCCAAGATGACGATGAAGAGCGTCGCCGCCGCCGAGCTGAGCGACACGCCGCTCGTGACGTGGCCGAGGGCAAAACTTCGTCACGGCGACGACCCGAACGCGCAGGTGATGACTTCGGTCGCCCGTCCAAGATATCACGCCGGCACACTGATGGCTTGGACAAGCAGTCCCGGAAGGCTGAGCAAATCCCAACACCGTGGCCATACTCGGGGACGTCCAGCTGGGTCAAAGACCACAGTGATGCGGGTCCACCGCCCGAGGACGGGGAAATGCCTGATGAGGTCATGGAGGATCTAGATGATGCCGCCGCGCGCCAAGAACGAAGGAGACGGAGAAAGTATGGCGATGGGGTGATCGACATAGAAGTCGGCGACGAGGACGGCGAGCGCAGGCGCAGGAAAAGGAGGGAAGAGAGGGCGGGAGGCAGCGACGGCAGCGGAGAGAGGAAGAGGCACAGCATGGTCGGGGATGCGTACGCCACAACGACGCCCCGGAGCAGCGCGAGCAGCTGGTGGAAGAAGCTGAAGGGCAACTGAACTGATGAGCTTACGAAATCGGGACGAGGATCGACCGGGCCATGACAGGATGAACACGAAAGGGACGAAATGGATATGACGGTCATGACGATATTGTATGGAATGCAACGAGGGATATTTGGTGTGCCGGCATGGCATGGGCCTGGAATGGAGCGAGCAAGTGGGCCGAGCGAGCGAGCACATTGGGATCTGGTAGCATTTTTGCCCTTCGAATACCCCCACCCTTTTTTTTTTGAAGCATTTGGGTAGTTTGTTTAGAATAAGATCTTAGTTCTCTGATGTATCTATCTATATGTACAGGTTTATTGGAGCATTGAAGCAAATTGTTTTCTGTTGTCTAGATCATGGCTTGCTGAGGCTTGTATGGCCACCCTCGACAAATATGCCTGCGTGCATGTGTTTGAGACAAGTGTTAACTTGCCATGACAATGCTTTATCTTGTGAAATCTCCGGGAAAAAGTAGGCCATTCACCTTTCCACGGATGGGTGATGGGAGAGAGTTTAGGCTAGACACTTAGGGGGATGATGTAAATCCACAACATTCAGCTTTTTCGCGGTCTAGTTCTCAGCTTCCTCAACTGGAGCCTAGGTGATAGTATTCAGGATAGCAGCCCGAATAACCAAGCAGCCACTTGCCAATAAAGAGGCCACCGATGTAGTTAAGCAGCAGCCCCAAAGGCCTTGAGATGCTCTCAGGGCCCGGCAAAACCATCACCACGCCGCCATGGTGCATGAACAACAGAGCCTGGAAAAGACTCCGCTCCACACCGGCCTTTCTGCAGTCGTCCCGGTACCCCCAGACGTTACCTGCCCGAGAGGAAGAAAGAAGCACAAGTCAGTCAAGCCCAAGTCGGGCCAGCAATTTCCAGCCAGGGGAGCAAAAAATCAAACCAAAATGGGTAGCACTCACGGAAATAGGCCTCGTCCGTCCCACGGGACGCCGGGTCCAACACAAACTCCACCACCAGCGCCGCCTCGTCGCTCGCGTTGCAGAACGTGTGGGCCTCCCGCCTGGGGATGACGACGACCTCGCCCGCCCCGGCCAGCTGCTCCCTCCTCCCCCTCCTGCTATCGCGCACGTTGCTGCCGCCCATGGTAAACCTGGCCGTCCCGCTGACGACGTGGAATGTCTCCTCCTGCCAGTAGTGGCGGTGCAGCGGCGGCGCGAGCGACGAGTTTGCGCCCTTGTGTGGCAGCCCGCGCCGCGCCGCCTCGGCGGGCTTGGCTGCTGGCGGGAGGTGGTTGACCACGAGGTAGCGGTCGGGTTGTGGTTTGAACTCGGCCACGGAGCGGCCGCCGTCGAGGGTGATTCTGTCTAGGTGTGAGATGTTGGTCCTGGGGACGTGGCGTGCTAGGAAGGAGAGCATTGTGCTCGGGATTCGGGTGGCGCTGGTGGTGCGATGTGTGACATCACAGCTGGACAACCGCCAGGCCACTTCCCACGGTGCGGTATGTATATGGATGTTCTCGGGCGCAGAATCTCCAGGGTCGTCACGATAGGGAGCCAAGTTATTTGCGTCTCATGCTGGTGACATGGGAGTGAGTGTTGGGAAGTCTCGTGTCACTGAGCAAACGCTCTTATCTAGCAGGACGGAGGTGTCGGTTGGAGCTGCTCCAACTCCACTTCCTCCTTTTCATTCACCCCCAGCCATATGTCTGACATCGATGGCTGTCTGCGCACAGGAATAATAGCATTTAATTAAACCGGCCGTTTTGTAGCAGAAAGCGAAGTCTTGTTTCTGTGTTTCTGATTGAGTGTTCAAATACAGTGGAGGCAAGCTGTCGAAGGCACATTTACTGACGTTTAGCTAAGAAACGCCACATTGGGTTATTTATGACCGTCACAAGAGCTTCCAAGATACTTGGTCTTGGATTCTCAAATTTATGGGCGGCTGATTTAGCAGTAGGGTTATTCAGTCATAGGCGTGTCTTGAGAGAGGTCAAAGTCGTGCCTGGTGCTGCAGGATGGCGCGGCCAACTACACCGACTGAGTGACTGGCTGACCTGGAGGGCTCATGATATCGATTTCATCAAGTGACATGTCAAGAGGCTGAGGAATCCGTGTCTGACAGGTTGTTATGGCTCGTCGATTTTGTCATTTCGGCAACGGCAGACAAAACATTATCCGTACAGTGTTGGAAGGAGGGAGCCTGGGATGCAACACATTGGTGCAGACTTCATTCACTCCCTCGCTCCAACCTTTTGCTTCCTTTGTTGTCCCCTCCCGGTGCAGTTTCACCTACAGCAAGCAGCCTACCGAGGGCACCTCACCTAGCAGCATTCCCACCACGGACCAACATCAGACTGGACCACATCAAGGCCTGCAAACCCCTGCACTCCCACAACGGTGACGGTAGAGTAGTGGTACAACTCACCTCCCTCCCACTTGGGATAATTCCATTTCGAGTTGCAGAAGGGTCAGGAGGAGACCCGGGTTCAAACCCCGGCCGTCGCACTATCTTTTTGTCAGAGGTCTGTCTGAAAAGACCGACATGATTGGCAGCAGTAGCAGGGACTTGGGTATGATCGAGTGAGTACATAGCCCTCCCCTTTACACATCGGCTGCTATTTGTTCCAACCCTTGCCCACAAGTTCCGATGTATCACTGGGGATGGGAAACCAAGCATGTACAAGAGCATTAATCGCAAGTATCTCCGTCCAAAATTCATATCATTGATGATGTAAGTATGTCTGTTCGAGGCTGAATGGAGAGGAGTAAAAACATAGAAGGGGCAACACAGTCAAACGTAGCCCGAGAAAAACAACCCTCTTGAGCAGACTCCCGACGGCCCTCAGTAGAGGCTGTTCTTTTGTGACGCGTGTACCATTTTCAAAAAACAAAGAAAGCGAGCCCCGAACATCCCACAATTCATCAAATCGTGTCCTATTAAAACTCGACGACGTTGACAACGGTCTCACTGACGTAGCCAACAGCACCGTCGCCCCAGATGCCGACGACGGCCATGAGGAAGCCCAGGCCCGCCGTCGCCGTGGACACGACCTGCTTCTTCAGGAAGGCCTCGACCTCGCCGCGGACCTCCTCGCCGTTGACGCCGCTGTCGGCCGCCGCCGCCGCGCCGTCGTCCTCGATGCTCCTGTCGCTGGCCGAGTCGAGCGTGGCCTCGCTGTGGGCGTCGGAGCCGATCACGTCGTAGCTAGCCTCCATGCGGCGGGCCGCCGACCGGTCCCTGCGCGAGGCGGATGATGACGACTGCCTTTGTGACGATGAGGAGGAGGACGCAGGGCCGTGGGGGTGCGCGAACAGGTAGGGCGCGACGACGTCAGACACGCTCAGGCGGGAGATGGCGACGAGCGCGGACGTGTACAGCAGGTAAGGGTGGCGGGCGGACCGCGGGGACAGGGCGAAGGCGAGGAAGAATGCGGTGCTCGAGATGCCGGCGAGGGTGCGCAGGTGCGTCCTCGCGGTGGTGGTTAGCGACCGGAAGGCCTTGGCGGCGGTGCTGGCGGAGGGCAGGGTCAGGAGCGTCGGGACGGTGAGGGTTGATAGAGTATAGGATAGGCCCTGTGTAGGAAGAAGCGAGGTCAGCAGAGATGGTCGTGAGAAGACTGGGGGGCTGAGGGCGGGCAAAAGCCCAGTGGGAGTGGTGAAGTCATCAACACAGCGTCAACAACCGCAGCTCGACAGCCCAAGTGCGGGGGGGATGTTGAAGTGCCAGGAAGCCCGATGATGAAGATGATCGCTCGAGAGGCGGGGTAGGACTCACCGTCAGCAGCCCGAGTGACACGGTGCCGACGAACTTGAGAGTAGAAACTCCCCGCGAAGCCATGGTGATGTGTCGATATGCCTTGATGTCTAGTGCATCTGGTGGTGGATGATGGGAAAGAGAGAAAAGAAAGAAAGGTTACAAGCTGGCCCGGCGTGTGTTGCAACCGAACCGAGGCGGCTACACTAGCTGTGGTAGCTGGTGGATGGAGGTGTGCCCGCTGCTGTGGTCTAGTCTCATCGAGGGGTCAAATCGCCTGGGGCAATAGCCATGATTGGCCGTGCATAATGGGTGCGGAACTGGGGAGAAGCAGACGTCATTCCGCCCACTGCTGCTGGCCGACGACGGCCGTTCTTTCTCATCCTTCTCGACCACAGATTATGTACACCCGAATTATTAAGAAGCCAGGGAAATACCACCCTCTTCATACTTATTACTTTAATGATCAAGAGTGTCAAGTCAGGGCTGGTGGCTTTGGGCTAGCATGGCTGGGCCTGCCAGCCCCCTTATCGATAAGCCCCACGCTACTTGCTCCTACAGCCCCAGACACCTTGGTAAAGCACCTTTCCGTTCTTTTTCTTCTTAGTCTAAGCTACTCTTTAGATTCACATATTTTAGTAATGTTGTTTATTATGTATTTAAAGACTATTTTGGTAAATAAACTAAACATGTAATATCTAGGAATACTAAAAGATAAATACTAGGTATGCAGGAGTACCTAAACGACAATGCAGCAAGGAGGTCTGCTCAAAGTGCACTGTGCTAATATTAGTACAGCACAGGAGTGGGGCAGGATGTTCACCAACCTGCTATTTGTGTATTCTACCTACCTACCTAAGTACTTGTGTACTCAGGCAGGTATATAAATCCGCCCAATCCCCAGCATCTCAGACCTAAATCTGCCTCACAACAACATCAGGACATGTTTACTCAGCACGCAGTCTCCAGATTAGGTATATCCAACACTACTCACGAGATATATACAGAAAGATCAACTCACACGTGGTAGTTTTTCCGATTTCACAAAGCCTCGCCAACCATCCGACACCACTATACCGTTTCGACCTCCCCAATAATGGATCCGGAAGTGAAGCGCGTGATAACCTTCTGGTTCGAACGGCCGCCGATGGATTGGATCATCGCTCCAGAAGGTCTTGATGCCCAGATCAAGTCTGATTTCGGCGATCTCGTTCTCAAGGCCCGTCGCAACGAGCTGGATGAATGGGCTGCTGAGCCAGAAGGCAGCCTTGCTCTGGTCGCCCTGCTCGACCAGTTCTCGCGGAACCTCTTCCGCGGAACACCAGATGCCTTTAGCGCCGATACTAAAGCCTGGGAGACGGCCACCAAGGCAATCGCCAAGGACTTTGACAAGAAAATCACTGTTGTCCAGGCTTCGGCGTTCTACATGCCGCTGATGCACCAGGAGAGTGTGATCTCCTTGATCGCGGCACGCTGCCTTTTCGAGGCGCTCAAGGCAAGGTGTGTGAGCGATGAGGAGCACAAGTGGGTAGATATGGGCATTATGGCCTCTGGGAGGCACTTGCAGCAATTGGAGCGGTTTGGAAGGTATCCTACCAGGAATGCACTCCTTGGCCGTCAGAACACCGAGGCCGAGGAGCAGTTCCTGAAAGAACATGTGCCCAGCCTCTAGATCATAGCCTCTGGGTTCATTTTGTCTGTTCTAGGAAGAAGAAGGGTACCAGGCATCAGGTCTGCCCAACATGAGCAGGCTCATTTTTAAGCACTCCCGGCCTAGCAGTATCTGATGTCTGCAAATTGATAGAAGCCATGCATCAGTCGGGTATTGAAGTAGATGCAATTCCTGGTAAATCCTGCCTGCATAAACACTGTAGGTGACATGTCTTGGCCCCGGGATTTCGGATATAATTGTACATTTGTATAGCTCAGGGATGCAAAAGATCCAGCTGCCGTCAGAAGCGGATGACTGCCATTTCGAGCCATATCTATCGAAAGACTAAAATCTGCAGGAATTCTGGAGAGGTCCCTCGTTAGTGTATGTTCTCCCACTAGCTCAGGCGCCGCAATCTCTGGAGATGGTTTTGGTTGCTAGCCGCGTTTCGTCCAAGGCTAAGTACTGTGCATTCGGGGGGCTCGCATTTCTGAGCTGCGCCGCAAGGCAAGGTATCACTGCATGCACATCACAGGGCACGACACCTGTGCTTTAGGCTCTGAGTTACTTCGCTGTGCACCAAGTATTGTAGCGTACAACAAGTTGCCTGTAGCTAGCTACGTTGTTGGCCTCCCAGCCTCGATAATGTCCAGCCGGGAATAGCTGGTCTTTTTGATGTTACGCTATTGGTCTAAAGCCAAGCGCTAGCCGCAATGCACTTCGACATTGGATCTCCACAACCATGATGGACACTGTGCATGCTTCCCCTTGCCTCGGCAGCCAACTGGTGTTGGATTATTCACCTAAGCCAAAAACCCTAAAAGCAGAGGCCCCTGCCCTGGGGCAAGGGATAGGGGGTCCTATATCCGACAACTGGCAGCCAACAGGCTGCCTTCCATAGGGGCTGAGGTAGTAGTACAGTGTCACACCTTAGGTATTGCAACCCAGCACCAACAGACTGTCTCTGCACATGAGCCTGCCTGGCGTTTTTGTGGTTTATGATAAGACCGCTATGTAGTCAAGGTAGTTTGCATTATAGCCTCACTCTGCTCCGTTTCTTGGTGGCCCCCAACCTTGCTGTTGGCTATTGATCCCTGTGTCACACAGCGGGAGTGGTTTCCGGCTCGGCATTCACAGGCCGCGAGATTGAACTCCATTGAGCAAAGTGGTGTCGCTTTACACAACGTGCTTGTCACCTGTTGGCTCTCCTTACGATCTGGTCGAGGGACTCCGAACAGATCTTGTTCGAATTCTTGCCGCCGGAATAAGGAATGCAATGTGATTATTTGTTTGCACGTAAAGAGTGGTATTGGGCAGACAAAATGCTGGCGGCGCGATGCCTGCTGAAAATCACACCTGTCCCACCACCTATTTTCCCACGCTCGTGATCTTCGCTCTAGGTCAGATGAATCCCGAACTTCTCGACGTACGGCCATTGCCGGCCAAGGCACCACGAAGGCCAGGTGATACCCCTCAACTTTCGCACGACGTAACATGAGCCATCAAGTTGCATCCAGCCTTGGTTCCGATTGCGAAGTTGTCCTTCTCTACACGAAGTCATCAGCCGTAGCGTCCTTGACTGTGAAAGTAAAATTCTGCGCTAGAGAAGCGAGCAGCTGATACATCTCGGCCCAGGCCAGGCTATGTGATGAGCCCAATTTGTCAGCAAAGAGTGAGCATTGTAAGAGAGGTGAGATACAGGAGAAGCTCGTGGACTCACTGCATGCCTAGGCAAATTCTCGTCCCTCGTCCGAAGGGAGCAAATATGGAGGCATGCGCTCCCTCGCTGGCAGGATCCAACCACCGGTCTGGGTTGAAACGCATCGGAGCGGGGTACAATGCCTCGTCAGTGTGCAATAATAGCGTAGTCATTCCAACTGGTGTCCCAGCAGGAATGCGCCAATCAACATAGAAGAGGTCCTTGTCTGTGATACGAGCCGCTCGGGAGGCAACTGCGGGACTCAGACGCATGCCCTCTGTTAGGACAGCAGTGAGGTATGGAAGCTGCTCAAGCTCCTTCAGAGCGATTGGTTTGAAATTTCCGGTTGAGACTGAGGCAAGTTCTTTCCTGAGTCGTCCGAGAATTTGGTCATTTGTATAGACGTGGTACAGGATTAGTCTTAGGGCACTGGCAGTTGTTTCGAAGGCCGCACCAGTCACCGTAGCTACCTCTTCGAAAACACGATCAAACGTTTTCTCAGTAGATGGAAGGTCAGAGTGAACAACCGCGTGGAGCATGGTTTCTTCAGCTTTATTGTCTGCAGAGGAAGATGCCGCAACAGCAAGAGTGTCTCGGGTGTCTTGCTCAGATTGCTATCAAGGTCCTCGGTTAGCTAGCCAGTTCCGCCGATTTTATTTTTGTAAACAACAGTCACTCACCTGAAGATAGTGGAGGAAGGCCTTGGTGCCGTCATCTGCCACCTTCATGGCCCAGGCTATTGGTATTGCCCTTATTGTGGGACCGAACCAACGAACATGCTTAGTTGTACGCCAGAACACCCCCGCGCCTTGTGATGCAATAGACAGCCCGATACCAAAGTCGTCCTGATCAAGCTCATTGTACTGCCTGCCGACAATGAATTCGTTGGCACTGTCCCGAGTGAAGGCACTGATAGCTGCACCTAGGTTAAAGGTGGTACCAGCGAGCTTAGAAATGCGCTGGCAGAGCTTCTCGATGTTTCGACGCAGAACTGGCTGCCGGGACGCAATATTTGCCTTGGAAAAGAACTGGACGAGTGCACGACGCCTCACCTTGTGGGCATCATGGTCTGCGAAAGTGAGTTAGTTCACGGGTCAGGGGGGGGATGACTGAGAGGAGGACTGAGAGGAGATGCAAAAGGTCACCTGAACCGAAGATGGTAGAGCTTTTCGCTCCGAATGCATCGAACGCCCAAGAGTACTTGTCCCATCGCCCATCCATGCGATAGAGCGTGTTGAAGAATGATGCATCATTGACATGGAGCTCATATGGACTAATCCGAATGATAGGTCCTAATCGAGGTCAAGAGTCAGACTCTTCCAGAGTTAATGGACGCCGCGAGAAGGAGCACTATACCATAAATCTTGTGCAATTCAGAAATCTTGGAAGTGTATTGACCATCCAAGATAACATCGTAGTAGCCCTCGTACCAGCGCGAGATGGCTGCCAGCCTGGGGCCTGGAAAGCGAGCCAGAGGATGAAGAAACAATCGGTAAAAGACAAGGGTCGCATAGTAGACGACAACCGCTACACCTAGCAAATTCAAATTGATCTTGACCTCCATGCCGGTCTGCCGCTTGCACAGGGGTTGCACGTTGTGAGAGACAAGATGTTGCGTGGTGAGAGTTGGTTGGAATTGGAGCTGAAATGCAGGCGAGGCAGGCAGGGGCCTTTTATACTTGGGTGCTGATACGGGGGTCTACAGCCCTACGCCCTTATAGGTAGGTGCTCGGCTACACCACACAATACATCGCAGTGCTCACATCTAAAATACTTCCCTATTTCAAAACACCTATCAAAGACATTTTTGTAAATATAACATCTAAAATAAAGCTTCATTCATATATTTAAAGTTCAATTCTTTTTTCTTCAAAGAAACAAAATAAACTTTAAAATTAAGGGTATTTAATTTATTATAGACAAAAGAGTCTAAGGCAATGTATAGACTTGTACTCATTCTCGCATTCTATACCTTGAGGACGGAGGACGGGGTTGAATTATCGGACGAGCTGGTATTTGCTTTCCTTACTTTTCACCTCCTTTAGCTTGCTTCATACTCCCCTTTTCATCATCAGGATTGACAAGCTCAACAACGCCGCTTTCACCGAGATCTTCCGTAGACTTGAGTCTGTTCTTACTCTCGCGCAAGACAAGTAGACGTATAATAATCACGGCGATGATGGCTGCAAACACGAAGCCGAAGGTTGCCGGAAATCCATAACCTGGAAATGGTCAGTTCTCTCTTGCGTCCAGCACTTGGATAATACACCTAGGAATGTTGACATAAAGGGACTTACGGAAGCTAGGGGCCATAGTCTGGGGATAGATCAAAATAGGAATCCACGCATCAAAAGCATATTGCATGCCGTTCATGGAACTGATCACCAAGGCGCGCTCTTCATTGTCTCCAGCACAGACTTCGTTTGCCCATGTATAACTATCAAGGCTGTTAGTACATGTAAGGGGCCCAGTTATATTGCCTAATAGACTCACAATACCGCTGTCATGAGATGTATACTGCTAGTTAGAAATGCAAACTCCTTCAACGCGACACTGGGGGGCCAAACAGCAAGGATGCCATTGGGTATCAATCCGAGCAGCTAGTATTCTCGATTTCAGCATCAAGACTCGGCAAAACAGTTTGGGCCTACTGACCAATGGACCTAATATCAAGGCAAATCTGCTACCTGTGTAATCAGACAGAAACCCCCATAAGATGACGCATGCTGCGCTGATCAGTTTTGAACCCGTTGGGATGACGTTGCGGTCTACAACGGAGAAATGTTCTGATTTGAGCCAGATTCCAAAGTACCCTCCGGCCTGACAGGATTCGCCGTACAGCTGTGCCTGGCGATGAGTTCGGATAATTGCTTCCAACACTGCGGGCGGGCACTTACCACGTAGGCGGGAACAAAAGCATACCATCTCCACTTAGATAGAACCCTTTTCAAGGTTTGGAGATCTACTCTCTTTGGAGCTGCTTTGCCGGCTTTCTGAACGCGAGCAATCGCCAACTCACATTCCTGAGGGGTTAGAAACCTTGCTTTGGTGGTATACGGTGTGTCAGGTAGGACGAAATAAGTCGCCACCCCGACAGGTATGGTCATACACTATATTCATCCGTGTCAGCAAACATTGTCACCAGAGCTTGCTAAAAAGCAAATCATAGACGCCGATAACTCACTCCACAGATGATATATAGCCATCGCCAACCTTCAAGACCATGCCGCCCATTCAAGCTCTCATAAACAGCTGCTTGCAGATATCCGCCGAAGGCAGAGCCCAGTGGAGCTGTGACATGGAATATCGCAACCCGTTTAGCCAGCTCAGTCTTCGTGTACCAGCTTCCCAGGACATAGAGCAGGACTGGGAAGAAAGAGCTTTCGAAAAGTCCGACCAAGAACCTGAAGGCATAAAGCTCGCTGACGTTGTGCATGCCAGCTTGCGCAAAAGTCCACACGCCCTACATCCACACCACAGAAGTTAGAGATATTCTGAAGTCCTGAAGTGACTTCGTGCCCACGACGAAGGGGGATAGGACAGCCAAGAAGCATACATACCCATCCAACCTCCATGAAAACAAGCCACACGCTAGGCCGGATCTTCTGGACGATGAGCGTGCTGGGCACCTGCATGATGGCGTAGGCGCACGTGTAGACCGTCTGGGCGTACGTGTACTCGTTGCCGTACATTGCGAGGTCCTCCTGCATGCCCGACACGTAAGCGTTGGCCAGGTTTCCCTGGTCGAGGTACTTCATGAAGAAGCCGAGGCAGCCGATGGTGAGGATGGACCAGTCGAGCTTGCGCAGGAGCCTGCGCTCCTCGGCGCTCTTGAGGTGCGTGTCCGTGTCCCAGATGAATGAGCGGAAGGACCGCCGGGGCGGCTTCTGCGGTTCGGTGTCGGCCATGTTGTGTATCTGCCAGGATTATCAGGTCACTTGTCAAGTAGCCGGTAGCGGGCGAAGACCTGTGGAGAAAAAGTTCTGCGGGTGAAGACTTTTCTACATAGATATATGTATTGTGAGTGCGACCTGGCCGTCATTTATTGAGACCAAGATAAGCACCGGCACACGCCGTGTCAATACCAAGCCGCACCCGCGAGCCGATGGCATCAGATGTCGGCGGCAGAAGATCATCGCGGGGTGTGGCCCAGAACGAGACAAGCCCAACACAAGCCCGCAGGTGCCAGATTCCCCTTATCACCCCCTCCGCTTTTCCCAGCTGTGCATGTTCCGCGATAGAAGCGGAGCGGTCGATGCAACATCGCGCCGGCACCTGGGCCAATTGAAGTCAACACCATTGGGGGGGTCAGGGTAGGGGTTGCCCAAGACGCAAATGGTCGAGTTGATGGCGAGCTCGCCGGGTACAGTACGGAAACGGTATGTCGCCGCAGTTGACTGGCGCGCGATTTGCTTTCGGGCACAGTATATTGTGAAAGACAAGTGTCTAGGTTGTCACGTTCAATTCGGACCGTTGGCAGATGCAGGCTCGTGCCAAGGCTGTCTTGGCTTTGAGCTATGGGCGGATGACATCCATATAGTCTGATTAAACCACGACTAAATGCCCGTGGGCCACGGAACCGCTTGATGATGACATCGGGAGCACGAGGTACCCTCGCCAGAATCCCGACCCAATCAATGAGTCTCCCGACTTGAGTGGATGCAGTATTTATTGGTTGGTATATGTAATGTTCGTGGATATTCTTCCCTATTATTTGTTTGGTCTGGCTTTCAGCTTTAGCAGTCTCACGAAATAATGTTGTCCGAATGCCACCTGTAGACTACCAACAGCCTACTTATGTATCAGACAATAATTGTCCACCGAATAGTAGTAACACTTGCTTCCGTATTCCTAGTCAACATAAGTGGACTCACTTGCCGCAGAGCCCACCGGTTGAGCCTCAGTACTGCTCTTAATACTCCAATAGTAGACTAGTTGTCCGGTAAACGAAGAAAGTTGAGTCCCAGTACAGATTCGTCTCCCACAGAAGTTTCGGGTCGGCGTCCTTGTGAAGGCAAGCCCAGGCTAGGGCCCTCTGCTTTCTCCTGGCACCGCGCTGTGCGAGGAGAAGTTGACAAATTGTGAAGGAGACATCGATGTTGGGGTTGACTGACAGAAAACGCCAAATAACTATGCGAGCCTCTGAGGCAAGACCACAGAGCGGGGAAACTGCTTGCTTGGAAGGGATGTTCGATATAGTCGGGCTGTGCTAGGACGTGTCGGTAGCCCCAAGTATCGTCTGCTCGCTGCGCTCACCGAAATCAGAGCTGAGGAGCCGGGATTTGCTAGACCGAGGTCAGGGTTTTGGATGGGGGTGATCCATTGGGTTGTTCTTGATGGCGAGATGTGTGGAATTTTGTTCACGGCGGATGCTTTTCTAATCTAGAAGTCTCGGAGGTTGTGATAATGCAGTAAATAAACCTTTCTGGCGCCTGGTTCTACCGATGACAGACATGGCGAACGAAACTTTCTATGTTGTTGTCACCACTTGACTTCAGCTGGACGTGTTGCTAAAGTGCGATGGATGGACGGGTTTGGTAATCTCGAAAAATACGACTTCAGGTGATACAAGGTTGTGGAAGTCACGGCCCACTGCCAACACAGAGCATCGGTCAAGGGAAGGAAGGTCTGCAGCCGAGACCAGCCCGGAGTAGTCAATGTGCTTGAGACGCTTCGATACAGGGCGCAGTGGATATTTCTTCCTTTTCTGTAGTAATGCAGTTGAAACCCCCCGGGGCCCCCAATAGATCCAAGGTGACCACATGTGCATCCGTCACACTAGCCAGTGTCACGAGGTCTGGCAATGTGTATAGGCTAGATTGGGTATCATTGCTAAGTGTATTCGATCAAGCCACTTGGAAGTTGTCCATATTTAGATCAGTAGGTATCCCACATCGGCCTCCATTCTCAACTTGAACCACCTGTAGACTTGTCCTGATAAACCGCATTGTACTGGCAGATGTCAATCATCTACCCCAGGTCGCATTCAGCACAGAGTGTCTCAAACTATATGGTTCACCCTCTTTTCCCTGTTCCTCTCCGCCTCATCGACGCGCTTCACCTCAGCAGCATCGGCGAGATCCTCGTCACTTAACCCCATCCCCATCCTCTCCCGGCGGTGGATAGCCTGCTCGATAGTCTCCTCGCCCGCAATCTCTCTGACATCCGCATCATGCTCGACCTCGAACTTGCGGCGCAGGTGCTCGGGTCCGAGGAATGTCAGCAGGATCACGTAGGCGTAGACACAGCCCATGAAGATGCAGATGACCTTGCCGTAGCCGTAACGCTTGACGTCGCCCTTTGGAGGGAGAGGGAATCGCTCGCCGATGGTGGCCTCGATGGTCGAGCTCGCAGAGCTGACGAGGTTTCCCAACTGGTAGGACGTTCCCACCACGAAGGTCCTGAATGCACCGGGAGACAGCTCCATGAGGTGAATTGGGATGACACCCCAAGCACCCTGCACGCAGAACTGCTCAAAGAATGCTGCCGCAATAACCCGCTCGTTTTCGACGAAGCTGTACGGGTACAGGAGCGCGCCACCAACAACGCAGATCACGATGATACTGAGTCGGCGACCAAACGATTGCGACAGGAAACCGACAACGGTGCCTCCAGTCATGGCGCCGAGGTTTGCGACGACTTGGGTAACCGTCACCTGGTTCTCGTTGAATTGGAACTGGTTCTTGAGCATCGTGGGGTACAGATCCTGGCTACCGTGGCTCATAAAGTTGAACCCAGCCATCAGGAGCACAAGGTACGTGAGCAGTAACCAGTGCCTCCGGAGAGCGACCTTGCCTTCCTGTACGAAGGTCTTTGAGACGCTGCTGCCGCTTGCCTGCGCTGTGCGGCGCACAGATTCTCGCTGCTGGTGTACATGGGTCTCGGGAAGCATCAGTCGGAATAGAATGATCAGGACAGGTGGGCATGCGCCGAACCAGTACAGAGGTCGCCAGGCGTGTGGGGTGGTGCCGACTAAGCCGCGTGCGAAAGCGGTCGCAAGGAGATATCCGAACGCATAGCCTTGCTGCAAGATACCGGACATCAAGCCACGAGTCGCCTCAGGCAGGTCTTCCAGTGCGGTGGCTGCAGCATTGCCGTACAGACCACCCATGGCTATACCAAATAGAGCCCTGCAAGCGAGAAACTGATTGTAGGTGTTGCAGAAGCCGGTACCCTAAAGCCACTGTGTTAGCACAACAACTTTGAACGCTATCGTCATTCTCACAAAAGAGATCTACAAGTCCCAGGACCGTGCAGTCGACCATCTTGTTTCGCAAGGTACTAAAGTGGTGAGCCACTCGGCTGGGTCATCCGGGAATGTGGGCAGCCAAGGCCGAGGGCGTAACTTGGCATCGGTAGATTAAGCTTCGCCAAGTTGCATCGATCCACACCCCAAGAAATGTACAGTCCGGCTGAGGCTTCTCCATAAAGCTTATTTTGGGGATGAGCGCTATGTGGAAAAAGGACTCACCAGTTCAAGGATGATGAAAAGGACGTTGTTGACAATGAAAGGCCATTTGCGACCATAACGATCCGCCGCAATACCAAACAGGATTGAACCAACTGATCGAAACATCAGCACCAAGGTGATACCCCAGGTGATCTCGGTGTTGGTCTTGCTGCTCAAAGTTAGCACGCAAGCACCTGGTGGGAAAGTTTGAAATGAGTCGACCGGGGGGTGGGGTTCATCATCTGCGTCCGGCTCTTGAGCTAGCCATTTGTTGGGAAACAGCGCCTCCACAGAGGAAAGAAAGGCAGTCTATACGTGATGGGAGGCACGCAGAGATGGGATGGGCTGGTCATGAAGAGATTCAGTGATACAAGTGTCGGGAAAGCGCTTACTCGAATGTTTCGGCGAGATCGCTGACAGTAAGCGAGACGGTAAAGAAATCGAAAGCATCCCAGGTCTGTACAGAATCAGTCAGTATTTCGGTCTGAAGGCGCACAAGTGTGAATCAGGGGGTGAGAGGGATGCATCTCGACTCATACCCAAGCGAAGAACGCGACCAAGAAGAATCCCCAGTGATGTGCGTTGAGCATCATGAGCAGAGAAAATGGGTTGGGCAACTTGGACATTGGAGGCTTCAGGCTGCTGAAGCGGGACGCGATATATTGGCCAGCCGACATGCCGTGGTGAGGAGGCTCGTCGCCCAGATGTTCCTCAGCCGGACCTGGCTGACCATGGGTAGGCCCATGCTCGGTGATGGGCTTCTCGTTGTCCGACATCGTTGAGTAGAACAGGTTAAGAATGTGCTCTGTTCCTTGACGAGAGGGCGCAAAATTGGTCTCCCGACAACTTGGGAAGGGAGAATGTAGGTCTTTAACGGTCTGGTTTGTACCGATGCAACAGGACGCAGCGCCTGATATAGATACCCGACACACTGGGATTCACTACCCATCTACGGCTGACTGAGATGGGATGGCGTGCGGGGTACACATCAAAGAGCCTGGGGCGAAAGCCGAATTGGTCTACTGATCCAGTTCCACCCAGGAAGGATTAATCGTGTGCCGCATCGGCGACGACTTAGTTGGTTTCGGCTAAGCAAAGCGAATGACGATGAGGCGTAGGAGCGGGAAGCTTGCAGGGATTTCGAGTCATCGTCGTTTGTACAATCGCGGCGGCATGGAGCTGACCAAATTCACTCGAGAACCATGGGGTTGTGGCCATCGTTTGCGTTGGCGGTGGTCCTTCAGGTCGATGCCCCAAGCTTGAGAAATTTTACCAAGGCATGCTCTGATCTGTTGCGTCCATGGCCACAGTCCACAAAGCAGTCAATCTGGCCGAAGGCAAGGACCCGAAATTGGTTGGCGTTGGCC
Organism: Diaporthe australafricana; assembly: GCA_039880735.1. NCBI lineage: Eukaryota > Fungi > Ascomycota > Sordariomycetes > Diaporthales > Diaporthaceae > Diaporthe > Diaporthe australafricana. The sequence continues at coordinate 8,877,612 of JBCEDM010000001.1, forward strand.
AGCCTTGACTTCCTTGGTTTCCATGCCAAAGTCTGTTATCCCCCCCGGACTTTCTTTGAGAGTGATGAGATCCACACGACAGCCGCTGTCGTCTGCCTCGAGCTTGGCCTGGTCTGTTCCCTATCTCCAGTCCCCCTCCGAGAACGCAAGGGTCCGCTGGAAGGCTGGCATGCCGCGTAAACGAGAGGAAGTGGAAAATTCTGATTTGTCCAGGCGATGCAGGCGTTGGCGGCCATTTCAGGGGGCCATGCATGGTGTTGAGTGCCGGCTTGGCCAATCCCTCGGCCCCCCCACACGCGAGACCCCGGACACCCCCCGCAAACGCCTCCCACGCGGGACAAGCCTCGACGGGCGGGCGGATGATAAAAAAACGGCGGGCCTCAATGGCTGGGCTCGCTGTGGATGCCACTCCACTACCAGCTTTCATCTCAGCAGCTCTACTTGGACGAATGTGTGATTGCTCAACCCCACCAGGCAATTCGTTGCTAAAGGTCCCTTCTCATCCTCAGAAAATGCCCGTGCCTTTCGTGCGACGTACGCATTTCCCTTGGTGACAGCGGCTGAGAGCGGATAGAGAAGGATACGTCCGTCATCCCAGCTGGTTCGACCTCCAACATGTTCAGCATATCTATTCTGGCCTGCTCGGGACCCACAGACGCTGAGCCCAAGAGTCGAGGACGTAGGCATGGTGAGGTGTAAACCATCAAGAGTTTGATCACTGCAGGATGGGACCTGCCAATCCGGCAGATTGCCATCGCGAGGCGTTGCTACCAGCCTGGCAGAGTTGGCGTTGCGCTGAAGGAGCTGCTGGGTGGCGGGACACGCGACCGGACTTTCACAAGCCCTGGCTCGTGAGCTTAAGTCCGGCCAACCCAGCCCAGCTCGCGTCTCGGTACAATTTCTTCAGGGATGGTCGTGCAAGTCTTGCTACTGCAGTGCCACAAATGCCATGCCCTGCACATTCGAGCATGCTAGTTTGTAAGCGTTAACAATGCGATGCGCCGAATTTCCGCACAAATCCCGAGGTTTATTGGTGGGTGCCAATCTCTGCATGGAAAACACTGCGCAGTGCAATGGTCATCATCTTGTCGTGAGAGTGACATCGCTCTGGGTTCTTGGTGGGGCCTTCGTAGCTTTGCTCCAGTCGTCCAGGCGCGACGTCCTACCTGCCTACCCAGCAGTCAGACAGGCCGCCAAACAGATCAGTTGGCACAGAGTAGTCGACCACGCCAAGGCAGGTAGAGGGGAAGACGGAGAGGAGACAGAATTTGACACAAAGGCTATCTGCATCATGTTGCCTGTGTCTGTGGTTGGCGCTGCAGGTGCCGTAGTAATAGCCATGCAGGAGGCGTCGCCTTGAAGAGCAGGAGGCTTACTCACTGCTGCTCCCATCCTAAGGTGCCAAGTGCAAGCCGCCAGGGCCGTCGAGATAAGCTCAAGCTCCCGGCTGTGCCTTCCGCCGTCGCGCCTGTGCCTGTTGCCTTCCTTGCCCTGTGGCTGTCACCGTTTCAGCGAGGCCTGCGCAGGTCCAGGCCCTTCAGCACGAGCGCTGATAGGCCGATACGACCCTCACTCTGACGACACGACTTTGAGATATGGAGCAGGGGACCCCCTATCTCGCCGTTTTGCACGCTACGGGAAGAACTGGTAAACCCAATCCACGGATCCACGATCTGATCTTGTCTGTGTTGTGATACGCGACCGCATGGGGTGCAGGGACAGGTGCACGTCCACGCATAGGTTGCATTCCAGTGCGCCAAAGTCGTAACCATGAGGTACACTACCGTAACGGGAAGTAGGGGCACGTAACTTGGTTAAGATGGAGGGGCTCCCAAACCTCCTGCGCTCACTGCCTACTTATCCCTGCTTGCTGCTCCCGTTCCCACCCCTACTGCGATACTCATTCATACAATAAGCAAACATGGCACCAGCTGAGCCGAACGCAATTCCCTTCCAGACAAAGGGGCAGGAGCCCAGCTTCTCCGAGGAGCTCGATGGTTGGAAGGGATACATCGAGTGGGAGAAGTACCCTGAGAAAAAGAAGGAGGCCGAAGCCATTCTTGAACAATATGACTTCCCTGACGTGAGCAGCAATAATCTCACATGTCTCGCTTCCTCAGATGAAATCTGTGGACTGACAACAAAGTCATAGCCACCGGAGTTCCAGCTACAGTACGTCCCGCCTAAGAACCCACTGTTGACAGGCGAGAGGTTCAAACAATACCACTACGCACTGGGGTCTACAGTCGCGCCAATCCCTGACATAAGCTGGAAATATGTCCTCGAGGAAAAGTCCAAGGATATGATTCATGTTCTTCAGTTCCCCTACAACGGAGAGCCGCCCCGGGACCGACTTGTCCTGGACCCTATCACTTCCAACGCGGACTTCTTCGTCCGCAACCATGGAGGTGTGCCCGAGATTGACGCCGAGAAGTACCACATCGACATCGGCGGCTATGTCAAGGAGCCGAAGCGCCTCACTCTGGCCGAGCTCCAGGACGAGAGCCTCTTCCCGCGCAAGACGATGACCGTGACCCTGCAGTGCTCCGGCACCCGCCGCATCGAGCAGATTCATGAATACCCAGGCGATGGCGACGAGCTGATCAACGCGCCGTGGGGCGAGGGCGCAATTGGAACCGCCACCTGGACCGGAGTCTCACTCAAGAAGGTCATCAAGTACTGCGGCGGGCTGACGCCAGAAGCCAAGGCGGGCCACCTCGAGTTCTTCGGCGCCGACACCTATTTCAAAAAGGGCAAGGTCATGAACTACCGAGTCAGCGTGCCCTGGCGCAAGGTCAAAGCCAACGAGGTCCTCCTCGCCTGGGAGATGAACGGCAAGCCGCTGCCTCGCATCCACGGCTACCCCCTGCGGACTGTTGTGTGCGGCTACATCGGCGCGCGAAGCTGCAAGTGGCTTTACCGGATCGACGCCATATCGGAGCCATCGCTCGCTCCCGTGCAGAGGAAGGAGTACCTCTACTACACCACACAGGTTGGCAAGCAGAATTCCATGTACTCGAACGGCTTCAGCATCCAAGACATGCCGGTCAGTAGTGCTATCATGTCGCCCGTCGACAAGGCGCAGATAGTGCACGACGGCAAGATCAAGCTCCGAGGTTGGGCCTACAGCGGAGGTGGCCGCTGGCCTGTCCGCGTCGAGGTTAGCGGAGACGGCGGTAGTATCTGGTATGAGGCACCCTACGACAGGATGAGCAAGAAGTACTTCCATGCATGGAGAATATGGGAGATTGAGATGCCGGTCGACGCAGAGGGCTGGCTTGAGTTCTGCGTGAGGACCTGGGACAACGCCTTAAATACCCAGCCCACCTTTGTTCGCTCGGCCTGGTGAGTACCCCTGGATACTGGGCACCGCTTTCGCGCCGCCTGGCTTCGCGGATCACGAGAATCGCTAACGGGTGCTTCAGGAACTGGGATCTCCACGTGACGTCGTCTTGCCACCGCATCAAGGTTTACAGCATCAACAAGTCGCGTCCCGCAACTGCGAAGAGGCTGAAGCTGCTAGAGGAGAAGGGCCTGTCGATAACGCCAATCACGAAGCCGCTGGAGTTTGACCTTGAGTCCGAGGAGGAATGGCGAGCCAACATGCTTGCGCGGGACGGCAGAGACCCGGTGGAATAAAGCACGGTCGATTAACTGCTCCAAAGTTGTGGTGCCGATGTTCTGGGTGGGTGTTTGTGAATCCAGGAGGGCCAATGATGAGTTTTGCTGCACATCACGACCAAACTGTCCCTGTTCCATGTTGTCGCCGACACACTGAATTCGTCTAAGGCTCTACCTATTCATCACAATGAAAACAGTCGCAATTGTTGATCGAGATCGGTCCATTTCCCGGTTGGCAACCAGGGCGCCATGACTTGTCCGATGAGAATGGACTACATGAAATCCAGCCTCTCACCTGGTAGCAACTTGATTGAGCTGAGCCACCCATGAGCAAGGAAATCACGCTGGAGCAATGCCATCGAGAGGGAAAGGGCTCCTAGCCAAAGGGCTCCTAGCCAAAGGTGGCAAAGGTCCTTTTCTGGACACTTCATTCCCATTGATGCATGTCTTTCCACTCTTGACAGTCTATCGGATACTGAAAAGAGAAAGATACAGAAAAGAAAGAAGATCTTGAGGCATTGATCATTCTGCTTCGAGTCTGTGTGGACTGTTGCACCCAATGCATACGTTCTCACACTTGAGCATGCCAGGAATCTCAGGGAACATGACTTACACGCCCACGACCGCTACATTTGGACTAGCGCTGCATGGACCGTCTGCAGGTCAACCGGCCGCTACTTATACACGGAACCAATCAGCCAGCACTAGAAGATCCTGCACCATCTAAACCGCACACACGATGCCGCTCATTCTCCATAACCCACACAGCATTGTGACTTCAGGTGAGGCAAAAACAAAATAGTGCAGTCCTTTAGATTGCTTGTTTACCGAATTAACCTTCAGTCTGATGCTCTCCTTACCTGACTGAAAGAAAGGTGTTAGTGAGTGGGAATCTTGCTGAAGATTCGACGGATGTGGAAAACACACTGGGGTAAACCCGCTTGGGATAAGCTTGTGATATTATACATCATACCCGTAGTCATGGTGGTCCAGTAGGTGATTTGTTTGTGAAATTCGTTGAACATGGGTCATACAAATAGTGAATAACGTTGGGTTTTATGGTATGTATTTGACATGGCTGACGAGAAAGAGTTGCAGAGCAAATCGGCCAAAGCAATTTTCCTGCCAGACTACTCAAACAGCCTCATTGTCTTTCCAGGACACTTAGTTCTCCACCTGTTCTTAGGTACCCTTTCGAGCCACCCTTGTGTGGACTTCTTCTCCGAGGTTGCCACAAAGAGAAGACAAGCACTCGACAACACTTTGCTTAAATAAGCTGAAACTTCTGACACTTTGAATTCAAACAGTTAGATGTCTCTAATGTCATGTCTTGAAAACTTAAGACATGTCGGCCCCTATCTGTGTTTGCAGTTTTACAGACTTCGAGCATCCAGGGTCAGCAGGAATAATAGGGGCCGTGGCCGTCATCACTCAACTGGGGTTTGCCGTGCAATGGACCTATCGCTTCATCGTGAAAGTTCAGGAGAAAGACTCCGGGGCCGTTCCTGACCTCACTTTTGGGTCAGGGGGCATGTTGAATGTTGCTATTGTTGCGTCTGCTTGTGATCAAAGCCGGTCATAATGGTCCCCTCGATTCGCAGTCACAGATCTAGGACAAGGATGATGAACAGGTTGTTCATAGGTAATGTTCATAGGTAGTTCACATCACGAATTAATTGGAAAATTTGCGGCCCACGCAATCTACAAATACTTCCCAAGAATGTGTTCACCGCAAGGCCCCGCGCTTCCGTCGGGAAAGGCAACGTGCCCACAAACATAGAGGTTAAACACGCTGGCTTCTGCCCCTCCCGAGAGCGGGCGTGGACGCCTTGCAGCTGCCAGTTGCTAGTGTCCCGAACAGCTGCTGTCCGATGTTGTGGAATGGGCCGCTGGTGATACCGTCTCGACTCGCCGTGTTGGACTTCACTTGGATTACTTAGCTGTCAAGACTTAAACCTCACTTCCGGCAAACGATCGTGATCCGTTTTCAGTTTGTTCCTCGGGTACTTATGAAATCAGTGTAATTTGGGAAGGGAAGGCAAAGAGGAAAAAGAAAAATAGGGAACTGTTGTTCCACAGCGACGATCCGAACACTTGTCACAAGCGAGCCTCATCAGAGCTGCCGGCGTAGTCAACCACTTTGCAGTTTCGAACCTGCAAACTAACCGCTACACCATCCCTCCATGCTGCAATTTGTTTAAAACCTAACCGTCCGATCTTATGTAGGTAGGATCTATGGCGAGCAAACCAAATCGTAACATGAGCTGACATTGATGTGTATGTAGGACTGGGTGCGCTCCTATATATGATCGTGCAAGGCAGGCCCCCTCCCCCATCAGAGAGTATTGAGGAGACCCACGATAGAATGAAACGAGCACCCTGCCCGCGAAAGATGTTTGCTTCCTGCTTGTAATACTACGAATACAGACTTTCAACAGTATAGGTGTGTAAATGGATTTGTTAGGCAGCAAATGGACCAATAAATAAAAAGATAAGTAGCCCCACACCCGATAATAAGTAATGATGAGTACGTTTCCCTTCATTTCTTTCCGGCTGCCTCATTTGAGGAATGTTGTCTCCATCGGAGCTACCCCGCGAGTGTCTCGGCAATAGGCCCTGGAAGCCTGTCAGATAGGTGGAACGGGCTGTGATTTCTGCGTTTCTACTTAATGTATTCCAGGTATGCTATTCCGAATTGATGCTTGTTTTCCCCGTTTATAATAAATTTATGTGCGGCGTATGAAGCTGACCTTGTCGTGACCACCTATCGCTTCTCAGCCTCGCGAAGCATGTCGTCCTCCGTCATCACATTCTCTGTTGGTGTGGACTTCTTCTTGTTGATGCCGGATACCTTGCTGCCCATCCAATCCATAGCCTTGGCCGCCTTGCTCTTTTGCTCGACCTCTTTCTCCATCTCGTCGGCTTCGTCTTCCGCTGACTTGCCCTCGGCTGCCTTCCTCTCGCGCTCTTCCTTATCTTCTTTCTCCTGACGCTTCAAATTCTTCATTTGCTTTTCAACGACCTCGCCATCGATATCCTCAAGATCCAGTTTCTGCAGGATCGACCCGACCAGAAAGCGGTACTGTGTGTGCCCGTCGACAAGTTCGGAGACGTCGACGTTCTCGATGCCCTGGACTTCCTGAATCGCTTGCAGGCCGGCGACACCATACTGGAAGCTGTTGGCGCGGTAGAGGAAAGCGAGCAGGTAATCCTTGGTGGAGAAGACGTTGATCACGCGACCTGCGACGACAGAGCGTATTTTGCGCCAGGCAAGAGGGTCAGATGGGGCAGCTGCGCCGATGAGGCAGACCGATTCCACCAAGCCGAATGCTTTGCGGTCGGCTAGCTCCGCCAGACATGTGTAGATTACTCTTGCGCCCAGAGAGTATCCTATCAACGTCACGGGTCTCTCGCCTTGGACCTTGTTGATGAGCGCGTCAGCAAGAACCTTGCCCGCCTTCTCGCTCCGCGCTACCGCAACGCTGAAAGGGTTGTCGATGACACGCGATGCTTTTGCGAGACCATATGGTAAGACGAGAGCCGACGCAAGGGAAGCAAAGATAGTGCGGCTCAGAATCTCCTTCTTTGCAAAGCCCCAGGCGTAGCTCTTGATGTATGTGTTCAGAGCACATCCCAGTCGAAGTAATACATCCAGCTCCCATCTGAGAGCAAATGCCTCGGTGCTGCGACCACTGATTGCCTGCCATGGCAAGACGACCTCGTTCTCCTGGACAAGCCAGCCTGCAATACCAACGGCGACACGGAGATGCCTGGCATTTTGGTCGTCGTGCTTCCCTCGCTGGAATAGCGACGGCTTGTTGATGGGCAGGAAGGCGAAGTCTTCGACTTCCTTGGCGTACTCGTCGACCATCTTTCCAGTCATCCTGCCGCCGTAGGCCCCGAAGAGGACTCCAACCAAAGGAGCTGAGCCTGCGAGTGCACCGAGATATCCAGCGGTGGCGGTGGCGCCAAGTCCTAGGCCGCCCATGACTGTTCCTACTCCAGCAGCGAGCAAGGGAGCAGCCAGGCCACCTGTCACTCCAATGAGGACAGCACCCGCAACAGCACCCAGACCGACCTTCCACTTCCTTGCGGTCGAACCCTCTTCTGCCTTTTTCTTGGTCTCCTCATCTGCATTCATCTGCTGCTTGGCGACCTCAAGTAGTCCTTTGGCGACCGATATCTCATCCTGTGCTAGGATCTCCATAGACAGTCCCAGCGAGCTGGCGAGCCGAAGCATGAGCACTCGGGATTCTGCTGGATAAGACTCCAGTCCGAGGAGGATCAGTAGGATCGAATGCATGATAAGGATCCGCCGTGCGTCGCTCAAAGAAGTCAGTTGAGTCTCAAGCGGTGGAAATATATTCTGGAGGGTCTCTCCCGCCACGTCTGGCTTCTGTTGGCTCGAGGGGCGGGATTGATGAGCTTCCTGGTGAGCAGCCTCCTCCCCAGCTTCGCGCTGGTTGACAGCTTCGCCAATTCGTTGCATAACTCTGTCACGCCAGTCATCAAAGTGGTCAAGCGCAGCCTTCTTCAAGGCCTCGTTCTCCGGTTTGGCAAGCTCCTTGACCCGTTTTTCGAGGGCTTTCCTCGCCTTTTCGGCGGCGTCTTTGCCCTTTTCTTCATCTGTCTTGACATTTTCTGTCTGGCTTTCTGGTTCAGTCTTGGCTGTCTCTTCTGCAGTCTGGTCTACTGCACCCTGTTCTGGGGCCTCGGGCTCGATTTCAAGGGCAGCACTGTCTTCAGGCTGGCCTGGGGAGCGGGCAATCTTGAGCGGTGTGTCAGTCTCGGATTTGTTGGGATCAAAAGCGTCGACGAGCTGGCCGCGCATGACATCAATCAAGTCCGCAACCAGGAGCAAGAGGTTCACGCGGTCCTCTCGCGTGGGGAGGATGGTGGTGAGCGACTCCCCCTGGTCGTCGCCGGACTTGGGGTCTGACGCCTGCCCCTTGTCGGTGAGGTTCTTGAGCTTGGAAAACATGTTTACGCCTGTTCCGAGGGTGCAGTGATGCTGCGTAGCATCAATCAGTGCAACCGGGAGAGAGGCCTTTAGCATGTAATTCTGCTCCCCTCAAACAAAACACGCGTCACCTATGCGAGTGAGACATGTCGTTGTGCACACGTCGCTGGAGGGCTTGGTGTGATGTCATGGCTCAAGCCAGGAGCGCTTGGGCGACGGACCAGACCGGCCCTTCCAGTGACGCCTCAGGGTTGGACCCTAAGCTGCCATGTACTCTAAACATCTTGAACGTCAATTGACACAACGCTGAAAGCACTGGCCTTCCATTCCTGTGACCATTGTGGAAAGCGGTTGGACTTATGGTAATAGTTTGATTCTGTTTTTCTCCAATTGACCAATGGCTTTCGTTTCCCCGCGATCGTGATGCCTGCAAGTTCCTGGTAGCCCATATCAGGAACCTGGTAACAAGAGACCAGCCGCACGCATGTAACGGCAACTTTCCAACAGTCGACGGACTGCGAGGGTGCGTCATACAGCGTCATGAAATCTTGGATCACAACATATTGCCATCGCTTGAGGCAGCCTGCCACTGGCCTGGCAGCGTGAATTGCACCTTTCAAACATGCAGCTCATGAGATCATGGTTCCCTGTCCGGAACCCTGGCAGGACCCTGTTTTTCGTGATCGTCTTGGGGTAGTATCGCTTGTGATGTCAGCGCTGCGATGATGGTGGCACAAAGCTTCGAATGGACTTGAGCAGGATTCAGTGGCGGGCATTTTGCTTCTGACGGACACCAGGAGCGCTTATAAGGAAGAGAACATCGTCCAGTCTCAGGCTCTGGGCATCGTGTTGTTCCTGTTTGATATACCTCACTCGCGAAAACCTAATCTCATCGACCGATATAAATTCTATCTCATATCCAAAGTCACACTCAAATTTACACATCATGGGTCTAGGATCAAAAATCAAGGATGCACTCTCCAGTGATCATCATGACAAAGCTTCATCATCTGAGGTGAAGCCGCCAGGAGCCTTTCCTTCTGATGATGTTCCCCAGAGACACGCCGACGGCAAGGACTACATTGCACCACACGGCAGTCTCATCGACAAGAACAGGAACACTACTGGCCATACCGCCGGGGCCACCACTGGCACCACGGGAACAACCAGCTCAGGTAAGTAAAATTGAGTTGCCTTAAAACAATACCTTCCTGAATATTTATGCCTGACTTGATGAGAAATAGGGCTAGGCTCGACCCACGTCGGCGCAGACTCGCTGGGCTCCTCTGGCACTCAGCGCAACAAGCTGCACAAGGAGGGAGACTATCTCCCCTCAGAAACAGGCCAAACCACAACGCATGGCACACGCGGCCACCAGACCATTGACTCTGGCGTTGGTCTCGGTCAGACTACTGGAAGGGAGCACAACAAGGAGGGCGCCTACTGGGGCGACCTCTCTCCAGGCCATACGAGCAATCTGAATAAGGGCTCGCCCGATCGCGGTCAGGAATACACCACCTCGGGCACTGGTCCCAACGTCTCTTCGCTACCTGACCGGACTACCCATGGCCACGGCCTCGGCCACGACCACACAGCCGGCAGCGCTGCCCACCACAACCCTCTGCACGGCGAGCCTGTAGGCGGTGGCGTATACAACACAGTCTCCGGCGCCGGGAGTCCCGACTATGAGCGCTCTCACGGCAGCGGCAAGCCGCATGGCACCGTGCACGATGCCCTCACGTCCGGCACCAGGGGCACAGCTGTTCCGTCTGGAAACAACGCGTACGATAACAAGACTAGTCTCGGAGGCTTAGGGGCGCCGACCTCTCGCGATGACCGCACTGGCCCAGGTCTGGCGGGTGCCGGTGCCGTTGGCGCAGGATATGGCGCCGACGAGTTTGCCCACCGAGGTGGCAACACGCACCACCAGCAAGGCGATATCCGCGGCACTGGTGTCTCTGGGTACGGTGGTGATCACGCTGGAGTTGGTGCATCTGAACGTGGGCTGTCTCAGGGAGGTCTGTCTCAGGGAGGACTGTCTCATGGTGGTTTGTCCCAGGGTGGCCTGACTGGAGGCGGTCTCGGTGGAAATGGCCTCTCAGGATCTGGAGTCGGCAGGTCTCCAGGATACGGCGACAACAACCTCACCCACCATGATCAGTCTACCAGCCACGGCCACGGCCACGGCCATGCAGGAGCAGGCCTAGCCGGAGCAGGTGTTGGCGCTGCTGCAGGCTACGGTGCGAACGAGCTTTCCCACCGGGGCCAAGGTAGCCCTAGCCACGGCGGTTCCCACGACCCAGCCTTGAGCCAGCACACCCCAGGCGTCCCGCGCAGTAGCATGCTTGATGTTGAACAGCCTTCTGGAGGCATCACTGGTTCGCATCCAGGCCACACCACCCAGTCAACTGGCATCCCACACAATACCTCGCTGGGCTCCGATCGAGGGGTGTCTGGCTCGCACTCCGGCCTGACCAACCCAGGTCACGGAGTCCCGCACAGCAGCTCTTCGCCGACGAACGTGGGCTCCGGTATTGGAACGCATGTGGGCCAGTCTTCACCGGCGAGCAGCGGACCAGGGAGCTCTCACTACGGCCCGGGCCATCCTGGTGCGAAGGTCATGCATCAGTGCCAGCATTGCGGCAATGACAACGACATTAGCCATTACTTCAAGCAGGATGTTGTCTACCGCCTAGGACAGTAAATCATGCATCATTGGGGGACCTATACAATTTGTAATATAGTAATTTAATGCGAATCAAAAAGTGCAAATTTATGAGTTTGGAAGTTTTGGCAGTATTTGCACCAGTGATTTGATGGGGAAACATCCCTGGACCATTGAGTTCGGTAACGGTACTCCAGAGCTTAGTGGCGACGTCACACCCAGAACCCCCTGGCTGACCTCTAACGGCCCCCGACTCCAGAGACCTGAATAGCTATAATGGCGACAACGTCTTGTGACGCTCGGATTTCATCTGAGATATCAATTGCGCCCAATACCACGGCCTGTTGTAAGGACAAAAGACTTTTTCACGAGTAATTGGAAGAAGAAAAAATCATATTCGCTGTGAGACCAAAATCCTCGGCGCAAAGGCTCTCGGGTGCATTTGCAGAATTTTGCCATCCTGCCAAGCCGCATCAGCCTACCAGCCCATCCCATTCAGGTTGACGAGAATGTCGTCCGTGGAAAACAAGCACGGCGGTCCAAAGAGCGGTAACGAGACAAATACACAGGCGGCCCCCAGCCAGCCGACCCTACCGCCCAATGTCTCGATCTTCTCGCCGTCGGACCCCAGCGCGGCAAAAGCAGTGCTGAACGGCCACATCTTCTCACGCCTCACGACAAGCTCGCAGACCGAGCCATCACGGCTGGCTGCGGCCCTCAAGGCCAGCGCCGGCGTCAGCGAGACCTTCTGCCTCAGCCACGGGCCCGCGGTCCTGGTGTTCGACGCCGAGCAGCCCGGCGTGGACCTCAAGGACACCCACCACGACCACGTCAGGGCCGTGTGCCTGGCGCTCAAGGATGCCGACGTCAGCCTGAGCATCTCCGGCTGCGTCTTTGACGCGGCCGACGTCCTGAAGGCGGGCTTTCAGCTTGATGGGCTGAGCCGCGGCGCTGTGATGGTCGTCGACTTGATGCATGAGGACGACGACGATTCGGACTCGGACTCGGGCGATGACGAGGATGCTGAGGCGATCTTGATGGGTGGTGATTCTGGGGAGGTGGTGTCCTAGCCGACGCGCTCTGCACCTATGAATCGAGCACCAGGATTTCGGCGAGCATGCTTGGCCACGTCCATGTCTAGCTTGGGTCAACTCGATTATTGGCCCAGCGCGGCCTCAGAGACGCTGACGGAGGCGGGTTTTCAACATCACTGGAAGTGAGCCTCGATTGCGAGGAGACGAGTGGACGAGTGGTCGGCATGCTGCAACAAGGAAGAGAAGAATCCAGTCCCTGGGCCAAGCTGGTTCTAATGCTCGCGACAACCCACTCTTGAAGACCCTTGAGACCTTCGACGATGAGAACTTCCATTTGTTTTCGCACAAGGCTTCTGAATATCACTCTGGCAGATCGCGCCACTCGTGCGGCACCCACCTGGAGTCGCCGTGGAGCATCATGAGAGCCCACGGCATCGACCATTGTCAACCAGTGACATGGACCACCATCCAGCCTCAGCTCTGGTATCGGGAGTGGTATACGCTATGCAAAACCCTTAGTCGGCCAACGGATTCCACACTTCCAGCTTCGTCATAGTATCTAAATTGGCGACTCCGGCGTCAGGAACCTCTCTGTTCAAAGTATTGCTGCGCAAGTTGTGATCATTGGCTTGTTGTCAATGGTGCTGGGCTGTGGGCCGTGACAACCCATGGCGACCTGTATTTTCTGGAATAAGTACAGAGCGTGGTACGCCACACAGAGACACCAATATATTAACAGAAGAGGCCTATTTGATGTTTGACTTCTGATTGTCTTTGGCAGTCGCCCTTCTGCTGGAGACGTCCTAACATCTCATACGCAAGTCCCTACTGAAGCAGCACAAATAGGCTTGGATGCACTGCGGTGCCCAATTACAGATCTATCGGATGCACGTCTAAACACTTAGTTTCGAGGACCAACTCTTTCCCGCAGGTATTGGCTGGCCTTCAAATATGTTTAAACGCCGATCGCTGTTCTGGCTGTTCGGCGCCAACGACCGGTGTTTAGCATCGGCCCCACAGTAAATATGCCATGGCTGCATTTATCAGCCTGTGGAGAATCGTCCTGGGACACTTCTTCACCCTAGATTACTAATGCCGTTACTGTATGCTCGAATAATCGGGCCCACAGACCGTGGTTTCCTCTCGATAACAATGGAATCAATTCTATCCCGCGTCATGCGGGTCTTGGAGCAGCTACCTGCCCATGCCGAGGCCCGGGTAGCTTCGTACTATCGGTCGGACTGCTGCAGGGCTCCGCTGTCTTCGTGGTGTCGTCCACCTGCCGAGGTTCGTGCCCCGAGCCAAGAGGACCCGGAGCAGTGGAGCCTGCACATCATGACTGACCATACCTGCCGAGCTGTGGAACATGACAGTGAGTGGGGTACCAGAAAGGACGTGTAGAACCTTAAAATGCGGTATAAATGTCACGACGCCCTGGTCCTTTCAAGTTTGATGTCCCTTTCCTTCACCGTCAGGTCATAAGAATATCCCACAAATACACCCACACGCGCTAGCATCTACAGTCATCGCACCCCGTCCCACCAGTTGACAAACTCGCAATAATTACGACACCAAACAGCAAGACAAAATGCCTTCCGCTCTCGTCTCCGTCGTTTATCCCTCAGGACCGGACGCCAAGTTCGACCTCGACTACTACAACGCTACGCACATTGTGCTGGTCAAGGAGAAGTGGGCCAAGTACGGTCTCAAGCAGTACTGGGTGGCCGACCTGCGGCCTTCGGGTGGCCCATACCTCATCCAGACCACGATGGTCTGGGAGTCGCTCGAGGGCTTCCAGAAGGCGGCTGCTTCGGCAGAGTCGGCTTCGGTCTTTGCCGATGTCTCTAACTTCACCAACTCGAAGCCAGTTGTTCTGTCCGGAGAAGTCACATCATCGTCCGACTAAAGTATTTCGCGAGACTTTGTGGTGGAGTTTTCCTCGGGGGCATTTTGAGGACAACGCCAGGCTATTAGCCCAAAGGTCCTCTCCAACTGCTCGAGCAGAGGCTGCAATGAGTGCATTATTGATGCTGGTGCAAAAGAATGGAAGTTCGGTGGTAGTATTTAAGCGCAGATATAGACCTGACAGACTCGGGTCAATAAATATGAGTCAATAAGCTTGAGAACCTCGGTGCATTTTGCAAAGAGAACAACCTTTCAATGGCTCGAACAATATCCATCTAGTACTAAACCCTCGTTTCAGTTGGCGTTGAATATTCCACAAGTTTTGCCATCAAATTCTTGCCTGTATCTACTCGGGTATCCACGTGCATGCTCAAATGGCTAATCCATTGAGTACCTTTAATTTACACTCAAAGTGCTATCACCACGGCACTCAATAGTGAAGTATGGCTGAGTATATATTATCATCGGTAAATTGGTTATGCTGGGCCATGGTCGGGACAAAACAGCCGAGACAAGATTGAAAGTAGGCTGCTAATAGCAGAGTCTTCTGCCCGGAAATGATAATGATTTTTTGCAAATGGCACTTGATTTGTTGTGTGCTCGGTTTGTGAAATGCGAAGATAACGGTCTCGAGAACCTGTAGACATACTCGTGCTACTTTATTATAGATGGGCAGTACAGTACCACCACTTGAGCAGCTTGCATATCAATTGATGGCTAGATTGGATGAGGCCTTGAGTTATAGAAACATTCAACCCACAATATTGAATGGTTTAAAAGCAAGGTGCGATGGCACTACCTGAAAAGGTAGCCAGCAGTCTTCTAAGCTCATTCGAAAGTCTGCTCCGTGAGTAGTAATACTTGAGAACAGATTCTATCAAGCTCAAGTTTGAGACCGTTGAGAACCCCTGTTCGCCATCAAATGTTGCACATGCTAGGCTGTACCGTATCTACAGAAGAGAAAAAGACCAAGCAAATTCCAGGGTGCGAGATTGACTCTGGAAAGTGTATTCTGATTCTTCTGCGGAATATCATCTCCAAATTACTCATTCTGAACCTCTTGAGACAGCTGTCAAGAGGCTCGTGCAAGTGATTGTCCGCTGATATTCACGGGGGAAAGTGGCACTTCACACATGTGCACACACGCAAGCACGCATAAAAGGTGCTGTGGAACGACCAATAACATACTGCGGCGAGGAAATATTCATCATCTGGAGCTGACCGTGTCCTCAATGCCCCCTCCCCCCTGCTTCAGGTTCCATCGCCAGGGTCTTGAACCCTCTCTTCCCAAATTTGTCCTACCCAGCAGATGCCAGGTCCGCTCAATCCGAATCACGTGGTGAGTGCGCCGCATCAATTTGTAGAATCCTCGTACGAGTATTCACACAGTCAACATGGCGGTCTCACCCAAGAACAAGCGCGACAAGGTCTGGCTCGGCTGGTTCATCGTCCAGATCATCGTCATATTCCGTACGCGCCTCACAGCTCCCTCACCTGTCTCACCCGGTCTTGCACAACCGCTAACCCACACGCAGTCGTCGACGCCGTGCAGTTCTACCCGCCTGAGCTGTACAAAACACCAGGCAGCCCGCTGTACTTCCTGCAGCAGATCAAGGACTTCTACGTCGCGACCTACAATGACCCCCTGGTCCAGCCCGAGACGGAGCCGAACTGGATGCACATGGTCTCGGTCGTCGAGCTCGGCTTGCAGCTGCCCGTCGCCCTTTACGCTGCCTGGAGGCTGAGCGGGAAGAAGGGCACCTCGGGCCCTTTCGAGCTGGTGCTGCTTGTATATGCCTTCGAGACGGCTTTTAGCACTCTTTTGTGTATCAACGATGTGTTCTACTGGGACCCTACTGTGTACTCGCGCGAGCAGAAGAATGTGTTCTTGTTCCAACTGTACGGCGCATGGTTTGTTATCCGTAAGTCTCATCTTCTCCTGCAAGCAACCTTCTCGAGGGAGGGGCGGGGTGTTTACTCGGCTGACTTCTTCAACAGCGACGGCTATGTTCGTGGACATGTATTGGAGGTTGCACAGCCGGCTTTCAGTGACGGACTCTGTGAAGAAAACGCAGTAGAGCTCAGCCGCTGATTCTTCCAAGGAACTTCAAAGAGGTTTAAGTAAGATTTTCTCGATTTGGTGGTCCTCATAAAACTCCGGTACTGATCGTGGCATCGACGTGTCGACGCGGTCCCTGCAGAGACCCTAGTATTTACAATAGAATCCTGAACATACTGGTCAAATGCCCCAAATCTAGTCGATAGCCCTTTTCGCCATTGGTATTCCCCACCCATTTCCCACACCATTCAGCCCATACCCCAGAGGCGTGGCGCCTCCCAGCGCTCTTCCTTTCAGCCTCCTAGGCAGTACCATACCGAAGAAGTACACCGCCGTGACACAAACGCCCGTCAGAAACGACACCAGACTGTAGAAAACGGTGCTCGCATAGATGTGCCCGCCCATGCCCTGCCACTCGACCCTGCCCTCCGTCTTGGGCAGCGCGGGCGTGGGAAACCACCGCACGCTGAAGCTCAGCGGCAGGGGGTCCCCGATGATCAGCTTCTTGGTCGCGGTGCCCGCCATGTGGCTCAGCGGGCTCGTGCTGTAGGCGATGCCGGAGTCCAGGACGCCGCTGTCGTGGGGGTGGATGTGGTGCTTTGGCGTGCTGTGCAGCAGCACGTTCATGTGCGTCGAGATGTGCATGTGGCTGAACTGGAGGGTCCCCGCGAGCGCGAAGACCAGCGGGATGTACTCCTGGTCGACGGGCTTCTCGTCGACGATCTCGACGTGGGGCGGGGGCCGGGCGGGCAGGCGGCAGGAGAGCGGCGCGTCGGAGTGGACGTAGAACTCGAGGAGGTGGAAGAAGGGGTCGCTGATCATGGGGATGGTGCAGTTCACCTCGGCTTCGATGCCGTAGTGGAACTCGAGCGGCTTGTTGGTCTCTTCGCAGACTGGGAAAGGGATCCACTGGAGTTCGTGGTTTTCTGGGTTCTCTATATGCTCGCCCGTTTCTCTGCGCAACGAAGGTGTCAGTTTGCTGGCGTTCTTGCAAGCTGTCACATGCGGCTAAATGCCAATTGTTGGAGCTAGGTACAGATGCGCCACAGCTTCAAGACTCGATATGAATCTGCAAGATAGTCTGATGCATTCCCGACCATGTGCCGAAGCTAAGGATTGTGAACTCACGAGCTCCTGTTCATGCACTCGACAGCGATGGATGCGCCGTAGTGGTAGGAAGGCAGCGACAGCTGGGCGGCGTCCGACGCACTCGCGCGCGCGGTTGCGGTGAGGAGCAGCACCAGTAGCAGGCCGGCGATTTGCCGGGAGCAAATGGCGAGAGCCATGTTGATAGCGATGATCCAGTTGCCTAGGTTTTCCACCTGGACATAATCGCGACGTGGGTGTTGCAGGCGAACTTCTTCGAGGAGGCGGCAAACCTAGGGAAGTGGACAAATGTTCGAGACCCCCCTGAATGCGGAACAAGAGAGCCCCCAGCATGAACCCCAGAGCTGCCAGCCCCGGAAACTTGTCAACTCGGAAAAAAGCTTGGCGCCTAAGCAGAGCTCCGCTAGCAAAGCACTGAAAGCCGCGACAACTATAACAATGCAACAAAGAATCCGAGTGGTAACGATACTCCCAGTAAGACAACTTCAATGATCATTGTATGTTTCAATTTCTTCATGACCCGGTGGTAACGGTCACAGAGACGTGCCAAAAACTATCTTTATCGCTCCACGCTGTGCAACCTACTCGATCATGGCGATCTCGACATGCCCACTCAAACGCCTCTTCAAGTCGCTTAGATAGAGACAGCAATCTCTCATCGTTCTCTTCTACCAAGGCGGCGGTCTCCTTTTGTTGGTGACCGGCGCATCGAGGACATGCGTGAGTCCCACATTGATCACATGGGCATACGCAGACTTCCACCTTTCGCAATGTTGGTGGCCAGCTGCCTGGCGATTCCATCAGTGAGGGCAAGCCGCGGTCCCATGTCAACTCTTCGAGGGCCAGGAAGCCGATGAAGTAGAAGAGGAATTCCTCCACAGCCACTACCTCTTCGTCGATGCGATTTACCTTGGGCCAGTGGAACCTTAGAACCCCCAAGGCTGGGGCTTGTCTCAGTATCAGTCTTGACAGGTACCCGGACACAGTCGCTCGGCTCTCGACGGTCTCACAAGTCGGTGGTGGGTGGATTGACGTCGAGGTCAGGCATGCCAGTGCCTTCTGGCAAGGATCCCAGCTCTGTCGTGGTTTGAGATCGAATGGCGCCTCCTTGTAATCAGCCCGGATGATCAGGCTCTCGACTGATGGGCAATTTCTGGCGAGTGTCAGGATAGTGTCACGGCTCCATGAGCCTATCCACCTGTCGTTGACGCCTGTCAGTTGCGAATGCCTGTCATGGAAGAGCTTGGAGGATCTTACTCATAGCTTTTCAGATTGGGCATATGCTGTTGCAGCTTCTCCATACCAGCCAGGTACGAAGAGTCGTTATTGCCAGCGTCGACGCCGGGGTTGACTGTTATAACACCTCGCAAAGAGCGGACCTGAGCCAGATCCACCTGGTGCTTCTCAAGGAACATGCAGAGACTGTCATGATTCTGAAAGAAGCCGTTGCTGCGATGGTCCCAGACTATCTCGGCCCAAAGGTGTTTTCCAAAGATTCGATAGCACGCACGGCTGGTAAGACAGAGCGACCAAAGCACTGTATGGTCGTCTATAAAGTCAGCCAGGTGCTCGACCAGTTCCTCGACGTAGGCAAACCTTCTCGCTGCGCTGTCCATGAGGCGCTCAATGCTGCAAGACGCTTGTCACGACGAGAAAGTCGTTTGATCAGGGCTGGAGAGCACGATGGGCAAATCTACTCCTGCACCTGCAGTTGAACCCCATTTTAACCAGACACAGCAGCACTGCGATCACAGCTCTACACCTTGTCCTGCTCTCATCGAGGTGAGGGCCCAGCAGCCGTCGCTCGCCAAACAAAGGTACCGTTGTTGGGTCCCACACAAGAGGGTTCGTCTAATGCACAACGGGCCCGGCATTAAATTAAGGGACTTTTGTTGTTCGGCCCCGGCACCGCTGCGGACCCTCGCAAGACTAACGGCACATCCGTGTGCTCTCGGGTCTGGGATGGTTGGCCCTAGCTACCCGCCGCCTGCTAATGGTTGATGCGGTTAGCCCAGGGTCTTCACACGACATCAGTTGAGCAATTCTACGGCCGAGAGAGTGTTGGGGTCCTATCTTTGGGACGCCTACGAAGTAAGTGTGCTGTGATGAGTTGCTCGAAGGGTTGGCCTCCATCCGGTACACTGAAGCGCACAGCACACGGAGTCTGAGATACGCATTTAGCGACGACGTTCCATTGTAGGCTCGCATTTGTGTGACAACATGAACTTGTCATGTATTGTCCTTTTTTTCAAGCTCTGGATCTGTCCAATGCTCTACCTGCCGAGGTCCATTTGTTTCGGAGATCTCAATTTTGTAACTGCTGGCCAGTCCAACAGGTGCCAAGACAAGAACCCCAACCCATGACACAGGTGGGTGGGACCCTGCAGCTGGGGGGACCGGGGTGTCGCGTGAACTTTGGAGTCGACTTGGCGATCGCGACATAGCACCAATTCCACATTCCTCATGCACACACGAAAGCTCCGTTGCCTGCACAAGGCGGGGAGTCAATGGAGACATGGACGACTTCTCTGACGATGACTTCGACGATCTCAACGTCACGACCCTCCAGGAGCTGGAGAACAATGCGATCCAGTTCACGCAGGCCCAACAGCTTGGCCCCACCCAGCAGGCGAACGATGACGACTATGGCCTCGAGGATGATGACCTGGACGACACCGTTGTAATAGACGAGGCTGCTCAGCTACCCATCCGCCACTCGGTCGAGAGACAGTCTCCCGCTCAAGGCCCTTCTCTCGTGCAGAACAATGACCTGCAATCCGCCAGCAAAATACAACAGCCACGATGGCAGCAGCCTGCGACGGGGCCGGCGGTTTCTCAGTACCAGCATGCGCGACAGCCCGCTTCCTCGTCCGGTCGTGTGGCTCCTCCTCACCCAACGGCCGCTCATCATATGAGGCCTCCTCCACCACCTACTGCGACTCGTCTTGCCCCTCGACCATCCGACTCGCAATACATACGCCCGCATCCACCACCGACCCGTCCCACCCACCAGCAAAGTCAAGCCTCGCAACAACAACCCACGGCCGTACAGCAGAATGGGGACGGACAATTTGCTGCTCTCCAGGCTCGTTTAAGAGCCCTTGAGAATGACTTACACTCAGCTCGTGGGGAAGCGTCTATTATACGCTCCAAATACGACAGATCCGTCGCAGCACACGAAGCCGAAGTGTCGAAGCTCAAGAAGCAGAACGCCGAAGCCTTGGCTAAACAAGAACGTCTTGTCGAGGCTGCAGTGCATGCAGAGAAGGCTGCTGCCACCGAGCTGCAATTTACACGGCAGGACTTGAGGGAAGAGCTGCAGAAATCGAAGAAGGGCCGCAAGGAATCTGTGGAGTCAGCAGTATCGACCCCCAGAAAGAACAAAACAAACAGTTTCAAGAACATTGCAGATGGATTCGACGACGTTGAAGTATTACCTAGCCCCTCGAAGGCCCAGGGAGGGTTGAAGGGCAAAGGAAAGAATGCTGCACTTGCGCCCGGCGAAAGGACCCCGAGCAGGGCAAAGAGGAAACGGGCTGCCATTGACAGTCCAGTGACTGCTCTGGAGGTGGAAGATGATGCTGTCATGGCTGACGCTACTCCTACTACCCAGCATGAAGCACCTGTCTCTGGCCTCCGCCCACAAGCGCTTCCGTACGACCTGCTGCGACTCGTTCTCGACCATGGCGCTATCCATGGCCAGCCTTTGACATTCGACCTCCTTGCCCGATACAGCTTCCCGTCGGATCCTGACCAGTCCTTTGCTGGCATCATCTTTCAGAAACTTCCTTCGCTCGGCGATCCTCATGACCCTGTGCGGCTGCTTATCGACTTCTGCGAAATGATCATAGACTTGTGGGATCAATGTCTGCGAGAGAAATACTACGAGCCGATATATGACTTGGTTGCGCTGATCACGTTCATTCTACAACTAAACACCATATCAGTCGCACCTTATATTACCTCGACCCTTGTCCCCGTTGCGCAGACCACAGTATTTCTGCTCGCTGTCCCACGCTTCGAAAGCCAAGACGGTGACTTGGCTGCACGCGCGGATGAGAACATACAGCACCTCGTTCTGAACATCGACACTGAGGGCACATTGCAACTCATGTACCTCGCTGCTCTCGGGTGCGCCGACTCTTACCTGCTAGAGCCAGAACACCCTCTGGACCTCGGCCCAGATCGTGACTCTCCACAGAGGCTGTACTGGAAGCTCATGCAAATCGATTTTGTGCTCGTCATGCTTTCACCCAAGCAACCACGCGACGATTTCCTCGGTATGCTCAGCTTGCTATGCACGTCTTGTCTTGCCGGGTCCATCGGCCCCATTACCAGCGAGCCGGACCGTGGTCCAGCCTTCGTGGCACAGGCACTCATTGAGCGCGTTTCCAAAATCATGCACGAGCCCCGGAGCTGGGCTGCACCGGGCGACTCGTCGGGCTCGTTCGGGTATCAGCAGTGTGTTGTGAGACTGGCGGCGTTGAGAACACTCTTGGCCTTTGCTCAGTCCGGTCTAGGGGTAACGCAGCTCGCACTCAGCGATGTAGCCATACCAAGACTGGTAAACGTTCTATGTGGAGCAATAGATGCGCTGTATGACATGGACGTTCCAGTGGAGATACTGCATCCTGTCTTGGGCAAAGAAAAAGACGAGAAACAGGATCAAGACGTGGGGCGAGAAAAGCCACCAGCCGACTCCGAGGATATGGAAGGAGTGGACGACGGTACTGCCGACCGACCGATTGCCCTAGATGAAGATGACACAGAGGCGTTGCAGCCTTCAACGCCGACTTCATCATTACTACGGGCACACCTTGACCCCAGCCCAACGTCTCTCCTGTACACCATTGCGTCGTCCGTGATACTCCTTCTCCACACGCTCGTCACCGACCCAGCGACGTCGGCACACACAGACATGCGCGCCAAGCTCTCAACCTCGCACGGTGCGCCGCAGAAGTACCTACTCACGCTCTCGCGACTCAACTACGCTGAAGAAGATCTGGTGCTAGAGGTAGGAATCGAACAGGGCACCCTCGATCGGGCGAACGAGCTGTTAGATTTGGCAATCACGCCAGACGAGGCAGAGGGGGTGAGACAGGTATTTGGTGCCTAGTCTCGAGGGCCCGGAGTGGATGGGAGGATGAGACAACGGGATGGCTGGTTCAAGATGCGATGCGATGTTAACGAGACATGAAATAACATGACTGTGAGATGATGTCAAATGGAAGGCTTGTTCAGCTTGAAGAAAGCATTAATGTCTGAGCACTATCCAATGTGCAATCTGATGAAGAAAAAGGACACCACAAGGCGGCCGGTCACGACGTCCAAATTGATCTGATCTGAGCCGTGCCACCGAGACGAATATGACATTGGTGTGTGTGTGAGGAATGACCGTATTTACAACAAGGTCCCGCCCGTGAAGAGCCTAAACGCAACCCAGTACGCTATCCATGACACCGCCAGGCCGGTGCCGTTATACGACGAACTTGGCGGACCTCGAAGAGAGGTTAGGGCGCTCGTTCTGAAGGCCAACCTTGGTGACGACAAACTTGCCGGCTTTGGCACCCCCGGAGCCCTTGGCCCCTGCCGAGCCCTTGGTCCCAGAGCTTGACGAGGAAGAAGAAGCGGTCGCGTTTTGTGCCGGGGCCGCTCCCTCTCCCGCTCCCGATCCTGTTCCTGCTGCCGGGGCTGGCGCCGCCTGGGGTGGCGCGGGGGCCGCGGCTGGTGCTGTCGCCATGTTGCCACAGGCAGCCATAGCCTAGGAGAGGAGATGTCAGTACTTGAGCTCTCGACTTTTACGGTATGCAACTCGGGCCAGGGATCCACTCACAGCGGCCATGTTCTTCATGTTCTGCTGGATGCCGCCCGTAAAGTCCATCTGCAGGGTCTGCACGATCTGCATGTTGCCGGCGACATTGTCAGCCCCCTGAGCGGTGAGGTTGGTCGCCAGCCCGAGCTCGGTGAGCTGGGCGTTGGCGACGGTGGCGATGCCGGCCGTGGCCTGGTTCTCCTGCGGGGTGATGAGCTGGTTCATCTCGCGGATGGCGATGCCGTTGTTGATGAACTTTAGCAGGTCCGTCCGCGCGGCCCCGTACGCCGCCGTGTCCACGGGGTTGGCCGCCAGGAGCGTCGCCATCGTGTTGGCCGTGGTGAGCTCCTGCTGCTGGTCGGCGATGTTGAGCGCGATGCCCTGCGCCAGGATGGTGCCCTGGGCGCAGAGGGCGTTCATTGTTCCTCCTGCGGCGCCGGCAGCTCCTCCTCCTGCTGCCGGTGCGCCTGACGCCTCTGCTGCGGCCGCGGCGGCCGGATCAGCCATCACCGGCGTGGCGGGCGCGGGTGCGTTCCTCGGCACCGGGGCCTCCATCATTTCACTCCTGGGCTGATGAGGGATGATCTGGGCGGCGCCCGGTCCCAGAAATAGGAAGACATTAAGGATAGTTGACGTTGAGGCGTGCATCTTGAGTATAAGGAATGGTCTGGCCACTAGCACAAGTTTGTTGTAAAGCACAGGACCGGCCTGGTATTAATCGAATGAGTGACACGAATGATATTAAGAGGCTTGTCCAGACGAGCCTTGCTCGTGAATAAGTGACGCGGGAGCGACAGCAAGAAAATGTAACTACAGACGGTTCCGGAAACTTATTAGAAAGATAAGATGGACGAGAGGAAGCATATGTAGCATTAATTGCACTCCGAATTCCGACGAGGACCGCGCTTGCGCCCGCGGCTGTGAATTCGTCTGCTCTCTTTTTGGGTTGCGGCCGTGATCATTCCGAGCGACAGCCCGGACAGACGAAATCAGGACGGATGGCAGATAGCAGCATTCACACCCGCCTGCATCGCGATAGGTTCGACTGGCGAAACCAAACGCGAAGCTTATAATCCCCCGCGCGCCCCCCTTGCCCGATCGTCTCAAGGTCAAGGTAGCCCAACGTGTTCCGGGCTTAGGGCCCCGAGGCCGTGGTTCGTCAGTTGCCAATACTGCCCTCGGAGAGTTCGTGTCGACGTCGGCGAGGGAGCGAGTCATCCGAAACCCAATATGACAAGACCGCCTGCGTATGTCATGCGAAAGCTGGCTCGTGGTCTGAAGTTCGCATTCGACGGCATCAAGCTGTGAGGTCGTCCTATAATTGTGTCTGTGCTCAAGTGCTATCTGGGGCTGAAAGTGTTTTGAACCTTATATGCCGGCTCCACCTCCGTGGACAAGCTAACTTGGCACTGCCTTATGAGCCTCAACTAAGCCGCTGTAGGACATACGTTTCATCCTCTGCTTGCCTTCACCGAGGAGCTATCCAGCCCAGGAAATTGGCAGCGTCAGCCTTCGACCCGGGAAGCAACTTTCCAATTAAGCCTAGGGCTATACTCCTGCACGCTTGAGCTGAACCAGAGGATACTTGGCGACTAGACTTGACGCGGGCAATGGCTCGAGGAGCTAGCCTGCGAGCGTATGGCCTTCTGACGTATCTCAGTCGTTGGCATACCCACCACAACCCACGTGACTGGTGTCCTGCGTCTCAAAGCTTGTCCGGGCAGATCAAAGCGATCGCAGTTCCCTACCGCTGCGTAGATCGGCAGATCTTTTTGTGGGCTTCCCAATCCAGACATCCTGAACTATCACGCCTCACTGATAGTTTGTCGGGTGGTGTCATTGCTGTGTCAAGGGATTGTTTGATAAGGTGCAGTGACCTCCCCAAAGATCTCCTCTCGACGAGTGAGTTGCACGACGATTGGAGGACACCACCACCATGACGAAGGTTGGGCTCAAGTATGCGTAAGTTTTGCTCGAGCTCTACTCGCTTCAGACTTCTGACGAGTCGCATGTTTATCGAGGAAGCGGCGAGCTAGGGCACTACACCTCCGGTGCGGTGGATGACCCCACCGGCAAGGCGTCCGTCCTAGGCTGCTTGGCAAAGGGACTCGATTAGGCCAAATGGCCAAGCTCATAGCGCAGGAGGAAGTCCCTGATTCGAGTCTCCCGTTGATTCCGGGGCGGCAGTGTCTTGGTTAGCCTCGTACTGCTTCCAGCGATATTCACGCTCGAGACCTATCCGCTTCTGTGCAGAGTCGCAGAGCTGCACATTGCCACACCGACAGTCGGCGCCAGGCCTCAGCCAGCGATATGTGATACTCCAGCGGTCCTCGCGCGGCCGCACCGTCCCGTCATTGAGAAGGTCAGTCTTGCGCTTCTTTATTGAATGAGTCCAGTGCAGCCGCGAGTCTCCAGACATCTTCATCAGACTCCGGGGAGCCAGGTCGACATCGATACGACGATCTCCTCTTCTGAATTGCATGGAGACCGGTGCGCCTATGGAAAGGGCATACAGCTGGTCATAGGTCGAGTGAGTGTCGACGTGCGGTGGGATGCCGGCTCCAGGCGGATAATGCTGCAGGCAGACTTGCTCTGGCGGACGGTCCTCGTGAGTGGGGATGAGTGGCTTGAGCCAATCTGGAAACTGCTTGAACGGGATGTTCGGGTCGACACCGAATGTCTTGTAGTCAAAGGTATAGCCGAAATGGATGGAGATGCGGCCGGTGCGGTCAGGCCACTCGAGCTGGCGGAAGATTTGGATGAGGTTCCGCTCGTGCTCTGGGGTGACGAAGTCTTGCTCCCAGAAGATGCCGTGTGGCTCAATGGTTAGCTCCTCCATATTGGAGTCTGCTTCGTCTGATCCCTGCCTCCAAATGCTTGTCTCTTGGGCCAGGTCTCGACTCTTGGGGGCTCTCAGGTGTTATGGTAAGTGGAGGATGGTGTTGCGTCTGACGGGTCAAAAAATGCAATGCACCAAACCCGGACCCTTACCCTGTCCTGGAGGCCCCCCCCCACCAAGACCACCACCATCCTGCCCTTAGACAACAACCCAGCCGAATCTAACTGCTGCCTCGTGAAGCCTTTCTGCGTTGCGTCTTGGCTGTTCTTGAGGTGGCAGCATTTCGACTCCTTTCTTTGACAAAATGCCACGACAAGTCCATTCAGTCAATTACTGATGGTCCGCTGCCTTTCACGATCGGATCCCAATCCAACAGCAGAGCTGGTCGTCACAGCCAAGAGGTGCATCCCATCTCGATAGTGACTGTACTGAATCAACGCAGATCTCCCATCCCATGACACCAGCAACTGACCATTGACTTTCAGGAATACAGAGACACCCTAATCTCGACAAAATAAACACTTTTTCGACCAAAGCCCTCCAACCGACAAATGACCACGTCAACATGGACATCAACAGAGACAAGCCCTTCCCAATACTGAATCTACCACGCGAGTTGCGCGACAACGTCTGGCGCTACGCAGTCGTTCGGCCCAAAGTATTCGTTTCCTTTGACCGCCTACAAGATCTGCAGCAGAGAGGCCTCTGTCCGATTCGGCCGCTTCGTACTTGCCTGGATTGCCACAAGGGTGCCTTGTCCGAGACAAATGGCTTGCACGAGACAGGCACTTACTTTCGGCCCCGCAACTTCGAGGACTGTTTCAGGGACGTTAGGAGTGAATCATATCACTTTCTTGCGTCAAATCACTACAAGTTGTCACTACAGTACCCAGGTCTTGGCGCTCAACGCAAAGAAAATGAGCACCCTAACCTCAGCATCTTCCTCACCTGCCGCCAGGCTTCAGCGGAAGCCATGGCCCTGTATTATTCGGAGAACACTTTCGTCTTCTGCTTCATCGATCTCAATATTTCTAACATGTCGTCTGTCAATGCAGCGTTGGCTTTCCTGCACGACAGACCCAGAGACATGTTGCTGCGGATCAAGCACATCCAACTGTACATCAACAGCGGGTATACTCACGGCTTCTACTTTGGCATCAAAGCATTTCGAAACTTGGACGCTCAAGTCTGGCGAAAGTTTACCAGAAAATTGAAGTCGGAAATGAAGCTACAGCACTTGAGTCTCCATTTGAGTGGGCTATTGCCCGACTTTCGTGACAGTGAAGTCAGCGCTAAGTCCTCTGTGTCTTCCGGCGAAGGGGTTTTCGATTGGCATCTGCGCATAACTGAATTGAGTCAATTGCCGAAGGTCAGCCGGCTGACTCTCACTTTCTCGAAGAATCTCGCAACCAGGCGTCAACTATTAAGTTGCGAGAATCATAGCCCAGCCTGCTTCACCGCGCGCAGTCACAGGGTCTGCAACAGCGCAGAGGCACCTCTCAAGTTCGCAGCAATGGTGAAAGTCTTCCGCAACAGCCTTCTTCAGAACGGGCAACAACTGGGTTCTAAGAGCATACGTGCGCAGCTTGAGCGAAAATTGGTTTCGGGTGCCGGCAACATCAATGCTCAGAGCTCGGCCGCTCTGAACTGGGATTTCTTGAGAATGCAGGCTGACGATGACTGTGAAGGGAATTGTCTTCTTCCCCAGCAGCCAGATCCTGTCGATGAGAAGACCGGAATGGATCAAGTGCAAGAAGGGTGCATTGACATATTCCAGCCTCTGGGTGACTCCGCGTCACTAGACAGTATCAAAACCAGGGGCAGAAACACTGCACTGGATTGGTGAATCCGGTGTTCATTTCCTGGTCCGGAACCAACGCTTGCAGGATAATGGGGGGGGGGGTCTGGATGGAGCTTACCAAAATGCTGCCATGAAGCTCGGTGGATGGCTGAATGCATGCAAATCCTGAAGTCTGAGAATACACACGTGGGATTCGGTTGCTTGGGAGATATTAGCAGAGCTCTACGCTGTTATCAATGTCTACTTATGCTAGGCATGGAGAAGGGAATGAAATCGAGGCTCTGACTATCGTTGGTATCGCAGAGGCGCAAATCGCATGCCCAAGTCTCAGAGCTCTATAATGTCTACAGACATGCCTTCCCAAAGACCTGCAGTATGTCGCCTACACCTGTGTACACAAGGACGTACAATGTTGAAATGGTATTGCTCGCGATGCACATGTAGTAACGCTGACGCGTTCGAGCTTAAGAGCTCACGATGCTCGGTTGACAAACATAGCTATTGGCGAGCACTCTTCATCTCGGCCACAGGATCATTGCCAGGTTGTACAAATTGCCTAATCGAAACCTCAAACGCGTGTCATTGTGTGGTTGGATGATGAATCACATCGGAGAGTACAAACGCTCAATTCGGTTAGGATATGTCATAAGTCTTAATATTGTGCTATAGGATTGTCCCTTCCAAGGGCTAATATTGATTGGCCTGCAGCTTGGGGCTGTGACCCGAGCAATGTAATGTCTTTGTACGCCCTAGCACAATCCCTAGCCAAGTACATTATGTGTGCGAAAAGCAATATTATTCTAGAAGGGTGTTTGGAATCCAGGGGGCGTTAAATCTACAGGGTAAGTGTGCCAGTGATCAACACCCGTGGCAGCCCATATAAGTTGTCGCTGGCCACTTGATCTTCTCAGATCTTAACGACTCCATGATTGAAGAGATCGAAGGAATTCCAAATACACAGAAAATTCAAAACTTTCTTTTGTACTTTTTCCTCTTTACTTGCATGTGTCCTTCAGTCACCCTTGAGCCTTGCACGAGATTGAATCTCGTCATCCTCGCCAGTCAACCCAGCCATACCCACTCTGGAACTGCCACGAGACGGAGTCATCATGAAGCGCAGTACGTTTCTTGTGCCGGCTATCCTCCTTGTGACGACAGCGTTGGCCAAAGCTGTGGTGAGACCCAGCAGCAACCAGCTGTTCCGCAAAGGATATGGAGGCACTGTCATTGACATCCCTCTGACGCTCTCGACCAAGAATGATGGGAAGACCGACTTGCAGTGGTATGCGAAAATATCGGTTGGGACGCCTCCCCAGACTTTGTAAGCTATCCAGGGCTCATTCTTCCTGTCATCAATATCTACTCGCACATTTTGCTGACATGCAACAACCAGCAATGTGTTGGTCGATACCGGTTCACCAACCCTCCTCCTCCCGCTGAGCAACTGCACCACATGCGGCTCACAGACTCTATTCGACCCTTCCGAGTCCTCCACGTTCTCTTGGGCACCTGGAGAGTTTTACGAATATGATTTTGGGACCGGCGGGGACACACTTCCGGCCTCTGGTCCCGTGACCGCTCGCTGTGCGTTTGCCACGGATTCTGTCGGCATACAAGGTTTGACGGCGAGCACTTACGAGTTTGTCTTGTGCGACATGGAGGACCCTCAGTTCAGTGCCCAGCCAAACATCGACGGGATTCTCGGCTTTCCGACCCAGCCCAATCCAGACAAGGGGCTTGAGTGGGCGCTATACGACGCAGGACTGCTCGCCAGTCCTCTTTTCGGGCTCTACACGCCACCTGGACAGGTCAACGGCGCCCAGTTGACTCTTGGCGGTCTCGATGAAACCAAATATGGTGGTGAAATCTCTTTCGTCGACCTGGATGCACTGACTAACGAGAAACCTTTCTGGGTCATGGATATCCAGACTATCTTCATCGATGGGGAGCAGCTTCAAATTACCACGAACAACAGTACTGCCAAGGTCGGATATCCACAGGCGCTCAGTATCCTTGACTCAGGCACGGCATACCTGTCGGCTCCCGAGTATTCGATTGCCCGAGACATCTACGCTACGATATCGCCCAAGATCTACCAAATCGACCCCGCGGGCAGTTGGGGAGCACCGTGCTCAGACCTGGATGCCATCACTTCAGAAGTCACCTTCCTGTTCGGGTATGACGGGGCGACACAGGCAAACGTCACCATCGCGGGCAAGTCGCTCAATCTTGGCCCGTACCCCGGGATGGACGGCATCTGTCAGGCTGCGATCAACAACTGGCTGTACCCGGAGGTGAACAGAGACGACGGCAGAGGAGTTTGGACGATTGGCTCGCCACTGTTGAAGCAATATTACACTGCTTGGAATGGCCAGGACCTTCAGGTGGGATTTGCGACTTTGAAGGCGACATCTTCAAGTGAGCCACACGAATGCTGAAGGAAAACTGGTTGAAAGGCGCTTGGCTGTGGACTGGGGCAGAACTGTGATGATAGAACACAAAGACGGCTTCAACGAACATATTGGTCTGCAATAATTTCATTCCTGTCCCAGAGACTACTCACAGCCATCCTTCTAATGTTGCTTTTGTCCGACGCCTGTACACCTGAGAGAATTCTGTGATAACATTTGATGGCCTCTCGAAGAGTCGTATGTCTTGCTCTTTAGCGGCCAGAAACAACGTTCAAGACTCCACCATCTACCGCAATGATCTCCCCATTAACGTAGGGATTTCTTGCGAGGTAGAGAACCGTCATGCCCATCTCTCCGTCCCTTCCCCCCCTCTCTGCGGGTACATGTCCTTTCTCTTGGACTTTCTCTGCAGGCAACTCGCTCTTCTGCCTACTGTCCGAACTCTTCGCCGTCATCTCTGAAGGGAAGTAGCCTGTGGTAATCAGAACATCAATACGGTTTCATGATCGAGAGTTGGCAAATCCACTAACCTGGGGCGATGGAGTTGACTCTAATACCGGTCTGCTGGAACTCAGCGGACATGAGCTTGGACAAATGCACCGTGGATCCCTTGGCGGCGTTGTACGAGAAGTGCCCCTGAGCGTGCCTCATGAGACCAGACATGCTCGAAATGGTGATCACGTTCGGCTCGTACCGCTCCAGGGGCCCGTTTGGCTGGAGGCTCGCCTGCAGGAGCGGGAGGAAGGCCACCGTCGTGAAGTAGACGCTCGTCACATTGGTCTCGAAGGTGCTCTGCCACGCCTCGACGCTCTCGTTGTCCCACAGCTTCTTCTTGAGGTCGGACGCGTCCTCCTCCTCGGGCTCGGCCTTGGTCCCCGCGACGCCGGCGTTGCAGACCAGCAGGTTGATGTACTTCTCGCCGTGGGTGGTCTGCAGCTCCGTGACGACCTTCTGGAGGTCCTCCTTCTTGCGCACGTCGCACGGGCCGACAGGGATGATCTTGCCGCCGCTCGAGAAGTTTGGGTTGTGCTCCTTGGCAGCGTTCTCGAGCGCCTCGGTCCGCCTGCCCGTGATGTACACCTTGGCGCCGTTCGCCGCGAGGGCTTGTGTGGCCATCAGGCCGATACCCGTGCCTCCCCCTGTCACGACACATACCCAGCCCTTAACTGAGAACAGTTTCGAGACATCGAATTGGTGGGTTTCCGCCATGTTTGCTGGTTATCCTTGGCGACCTTGTCGAAGAGCTCGATTGTGACCAGGAGCAGGAGTCAAGAGTTGAAAGGTTTGAAAATGGAGAAGACTTGAGGGAGATTCAAGTTTGTTTTGATGATTCTTGCATTCTGCTGATGTGAAGAATCGAGGTCGGCGCAAAAAGGCAACTGCAAGTCTGAAGCTCGAGCGCCACCGAAATGGTGAGATGGTTGATGACGTAGCGATGTTCGAATGGCCCAGATCGCCAGAGGCAACTCGCATTCCACAGTTACGTCAGACCAAAAAGCTCATTCGACTCGTTTTGCAGACGGATTCCCATTGTCTCAAAACCTTCATGACGGGTGTCCTCCTTAGAATCACGGAACTCAAGTGCGACGCAGCTTGTTTCGAGGCTTACCCGGCCTCCAACCATTCTTATGTTGGATTGTACTGAATGTCGAGTCGCTTCTGTGACTTTGAACACATCGACTCATGATTTCTAGGGGACTTCTTGGTGAAATAGGGCAGAGAAAGTTGTAGGAAACCTGGATGCCCAGGTGGGAGTCTCGGCAGTTACATATCGATAACACTTGCTCGCCCTGAACGTCTCATCTGACAATATCAAGGTAGCAAGTGGAACAAT
Organism: Diaporthe australafricana; assembly: GCA_039880735.1. Classification (NCBI taxonomy): domain Eukaryota; kingdom Fungi; phylum Ascomycota; class Sordariomycetes; order Diaporthales; family Diaporthaceae; genus Diaporthe; species Diaporthe australafricana. The sequence continues at coordinate 8,909,660 of JBCEDM010000001.1, forward strand.
ATTCCTGTCATGCAGTAATACGCTCAAAACTGCTAAAGCTCCTGAAGAGTCGCCTTGATGTAAAGCTGCTTCAATTTGCCGCTGCTGTACTTCCTGTTCGCCAATCCTAGAAAAAAAGAAGAGGCACCTTGCTTCCTTGCAGCCTGCTCAAGCTCCATGGCCTTCCTCTGGAGAGACTCACCATAGCGCATACATGATATTCTTTGTCAATAATTCGCTCTCCTCCGTACCCTTGCTCGCAAATCTCCAGCATTCTGAGTTTGAAGAGGACGGTGCTCCCCACGGAATCTGGCCAGAGATTATTGCAGACTCCAAGAGCGCCCGTGTCTTCCGTGGCTATCACGCTATCCTCGTCTGCAACTCACTCTTGGCTATCTCGGTCCTCTCATCGTTGCTTCCTTTCCAAATCGGATCAAGTTCGGCACAGCTTGTTTTGGAAACTAGGGACTACTGTGACTGACCCTTGCGATACTTTTTGGGCATAATGATATGTACCTACCTGTATATTCACCCCTTGTGTTAACCTGTCCCTGAATCTGGAACAGTGAAGAGGCCAGCAAACAACTGTGCTAAAGTGAGGTAGGGTGAGTCTAAAGTGAGCTTCACTGAGTTTGGCTGGGCTCGCTTAATCTTGCCCCGCCAGTAATACTTGTGGCGGGGTTGGTGCTGCCGCTTTCGTGATTGGCTGTGTTAGCCATGCCGCACCCGACAAACCGAGCGGTACCTTTCCCAACTGCGGACAGCAATTAGGCAGTCGTGTGTATTGTAGCCCCTGCCTGAGGCGGCAGTACTGGGGTTGGTGTGTTTTCCTAGTGCTTGAAAGGAGATATGCGTACTGCATGGTGACTAGTATTTAGAAAGGTGATTGCGACCAGACAAATCTGATATTAGTCAAAATGATCGGATGCTGACTAGCATCTATAGTGACCAGTCCACACAGGAAAAGCGATGACTGGTAAAGACACAGCAGCGGGCCTTTACAAGGGGTGTGACTAGTCCAAACAGAAGAGTTTATAACTGGCCACGAGACAGTTGGTAAAGCCTGCGTAAGGGTGTGACTAGTCCTGATATGGCTACCTAGCTCTTGAGCACAGCCTTTCCTCATGGTATTGGGCTGTTGGGACTGGTCACCCCGCTTACAACGCCCCTGTGCCGACCAGTCATCGCTTTATCTGTTAGGACTAGTCACATATGGATACCATACCCCACCCACCTCCTGACACACCCACATTTGGTCACGATTTCCTACACAAATAAAGCTTATTCAGACAGCCACAGATCAATCAGTTCTCTTCGTGCACACCTATTCCTAGTATCAAAATAATCATCAGAAATTACAGCCGGGCGTCGAACTAGCCTCTGGTTCAGATACATCTTAGCCATCTTCCACCTCCTCTTCTTCGACTTCGACCGCAGCCACTTTACGGCGTTTCTGAGGCCTTGGAAGTGCTTCTAGGGCTTCTGTCGTGAGCTGATTGTCCCCTATTTCAAACATAGGGATGAATTTCTGTTGGGGTTCGGTATTCCCTTTCAGCGCTTCATCTTCTCTCGGACCTCTTTTTCAGTGTTAAGGCCAGCATTCTCTCTTTCTAGTAGGGCAACTTATGCCCTCAGCGAGTCAATCTCGTCGGCAACCCTCTTGGCCCTATATCTAGGCGTTCTATTGTCTCTCGGGGCCAGAATCAGGACATAGTCCCTAGTCACATAGTTCTCATCAACCTCCTCAATAGAGGACTCACTGCTAGTCAAAGTGTCAACTAATTATACTGTAATCCACTAGTGTAATCTGATGGATGTATTATCATTCATTACATCTATTACACTTGTGAATAAATAAATCTATCAAATTACACTTATATGCTTAAAGGATATGATGTAAATAATTATAATAGAAATAAGGGGGGGAAGGGGGATATTTCTTCTTTTTCCTCCCTTTTTCCCCTTTTCTTTTCTTTCCTTATCTTATTAAAGATTAAATTAAATAAGGAGATAAAGAGATAAAGAGATATAAAGATAAGGAGATAAAGAGATTAAATAAGATGATAGATTTTTTTAGGGGGCTTTACCCCAACCCTAAGAAAAATATAGATTTCTTGGTTAAGATATTTACGTTTATAAGTACCTAGGTATTTTTATGAAAACTAATTACATTTTATTAAATTACACTTAAGACCTTTTAATTCGATTAGATTCACACTTACAGCCGGAAATATCTATTATATTACACTTAAACGTTCAGTGGATATAATGTAATTGATTGACACTGCTGCTAGTATCGTCGGAATCGAAATCTTCCTCGGAAAATTCGATTTCTGGCCCAGGGGCACTGTCTGGTCGTATCTCGGGATGCTTTAATGCCTTCTTGCGAGAGATGGGGTATATACCTGTATGCTACGTTTTGTCAACAGAGCGTGTATGTGCTGTGATTCTTCACGGGTGTAGTCACGCTGATCGTGGCGCTGCTGCAGCCTTCTGTAGGCTATAGGTGCTGAGATCGATGGGACCGACTTAATTCTCTAAGGAAAGGAAGAAAGGCCATAAGGGCCAAGTCACTCTAAATGCAATAACGAGTGCAGGGGTACCTACCCGGTGTGCCCCGTGATCCAACCGTTGGAGACCCCCTGCGAGCGGGTGTTTACGGACACACAGGTCACCCTGATTGATGCTATCACGGCTAGTGGCCACTGTTTGAATGCCAGTATTATTTTCAAAGGAAAGGAACTCCAAGGCTACTGGTTTCTGCAGCAGTTCAAGAAGATGTGCCCTTGGCATTATATATGCAGTCCAAACGGCTGGACGAGCAACGATATAGCCTTTGAGTGGCTCGAGGACGTATTTCTGCCCCAGATGAATGCCATCCGCAAGAACGACGTTTCTGAATCAATTTCACTGATTCTGGATAGCCATAAGAGCCATACTTCGGTAAGTTATCTTACAATTTGTATGGGTTAATTTCAATTGCAGAATGCGTTCATGGAGGAATGCTTCTTCGGCAACATTTATTGTTGTTTCCTCCCAGCCCACACTTCTCATGGGCTACAGCCTGCGGATAATGGACATTTCAATGTCCTCGAAGAGGCTTATCGGAAAGAAATTGCCAACCTAGGCTCTATTACCAACTCAGCGCCTGTAGGCAAAATCAACTTCGCTGTGACGAGTGAGACGATACTTGGGGCCTGGAGGCATAGTTTCAATGGGCCAATTAGCCGTCAGAAAGCATTCAATTACCCAGATTGTCACCCAAACAAGGAGAAACGCGAACTTGAGCCTGAGACAGAGATCACGACTGAAGCAGAAGATGACCCCGTCAATCCACAGTTAAATCATCACCTTAGCACACGATTCTGGCGAGAGACTCAAATTCAGACTTATTACAAACAAACTTGAGGATTTACAAGCCAGAATTGCGTTTATTGAGCAGCAAAATTCTGAATTGATAGCACGAGAAGAAGCTGAGGTGGGTACCAAGAAACGGCGGGCCATACTCAACCCCAACAAGAGATTTATAAGTATACATGAAATCCTAAGCAAAGGAGGCTTAGTTGAGGATCTTTAATCTGGAATTCAGCAAGATAACTCTGTTGTTGAAGAATTGGCTGGAGAGGACATTGAAGATGAAGTTGAAGATGAGGAATTGAGAGCGATCTCCCAGCAGAGGTTGTCACAAGATCTGGCCGCAAAAGCAGAGTGCTAGCTGTATTCAAAGATTGAGCTAATTCTGAGCTTCAAAATCGTCTATTTTAATTGAGCAGAACACCAGAATTGGTCAAGTTATTTACATCGTGAGGTTGTGTAGTTTGTGTGTGGTTGTTAGTACCGAAGGTGGGTGACCCATGGTACCTTTAGAGCTAGAGTAACGATACTACAACTGCCACCTTATAATACTTCCGGCCTTCAACTCCGACAGATCACACTCCGCTCCACCTGTGTAAGCACACAATGGTAGTAAGTGAAGTCGATACTAGATAGGACATACAGGATTCTCTGGGATGCGCAGTGACAGCGCAGGTATCGCTGGCGCAGGTAGCGCCCCTTCTTTTGCCAGAAAGCTAGAGCTTTTTCCCCAATAATCTGGCGCTGTTGCGCCGAGGACGACGGTGGTGATAATGACAACACCAGTCTGCTGCCGTTAGCGTTAGGAGTACCGGCTGGATCAAGAGTACCTGCAGTACTTCCACCACCATCACCACCACCACCAGCACTATCAGCATTGCGAAGACCTTCACTCATAACAGTTATCGCTTCCTTTATTGACTTGATTTTGACTTCGTTGTCTTGAGCCGCATGTATCTGACGCAGCAGCAGCTCCTGCTCCTCGGCACCGTGCTGATATAGGATGGCCAGCATCTTGCGCGCGGCAGAGAGTTGCTCCCGGCAGGCCGATACGCGGCGCCTGCACAGGTCCAAGTGGCGCAAATCCGCCGAGGCTGACTCCCATTCCGACTGTACGAACTCTGCAGAAAGTTTGTGCTGTTTGTGCTGGTGGCGCACCAGCAATGCGAGAGGTGCGCTAGAGGCGAGGCCGGCTTGCGCTTCTTGTCTTAGGCGGTCGACCAAGTTGTTCAAGAGTTCTCTGCTGTTGCTGTTGCTGCTGCTGCTGCTTGTCATGTTGGTGGGGCGGTTGTTGTCATTGGGCCTGTCCGCCAGCAGTGCCAAGAAGACGGCGCGCCATAGAATTGGATCGATTGTGAGCAATGGGCAGTCGGTGCCATTGACTATGTGAAGCATGTTGACCAGGACGTACAGGCCGCAATTAACAGTATCAGATTGCTTTGGGGCTGTTCTCAGGCTGTAATGCCACACCTCAGAGGCAGCACTCTCCTTTGAGGCAGGGATGCTGGTGGTATGTTGGGCCTGGTTGCTTTCGTTGTTTTCGGTGTCTCTAACACCGACAACCGTCGGCAGGCCTCCTTCCAGCACTCTCGACATGATCTTCTTGGTGGCCTCCAAGTGCGTGTTGGCCTCACTAAAGAGAGAGTCGTAGAGACCAACAGTCCTTGTTGCAACTCCAAGTTCCGCATGCGCCAACATCCAGTGCTTATTGTCCAGATTAATGCTGGCCAGCAGGTGGGTGCTGCCATCAACCTGAAAATTGGTATGGATCCGATTGATTTCGGTTTGGGCGTACCGGGCAGTGGGAAACTTGTCATCCAAGTTGGTATACTGGTATTTGCTGCCGACGGGCCCCGTTAGAATCTGGGAAATTGGCACGATGATTTCGTCCGTGAGCCTCTTGTCCTCATCTCGAAGCATTTGTACGTGCTTGTCATTAATGTTAGCACTCCAGGGGTTAACTCCAGGGGTCGTTGAAAGCATAGAGAGCTTCGCTGTAACCAGCTATAGGGTCGACTCCGCCCCGATCGCCATTCATTTCGTCATGCGTTTCGCCGTGTCTGGTGCCGTTCTTATTTTTGCCGTCACTGCTGCGGTCGCTGCCGCCGCCGTCGCTACTTTTGCTGCGCCATTTTGCTCTCTCGACTTCTGGGTTCGCACCACATCGCCGCTTAGCAGTGGAAAGCTCTGAGGCAGTAGCTTGCAGGTCGATGGGATACCGGCGCTTTGGTTGCAATGGATGTTGGGAAAGGATATGTATAGGGCTCGGTGCAAACGTGTTGGCTGGTTTCTGAACTTGATGCTGCTGCTGCTGCTGGGGCGGGTCTGGTTTGACAAAGACTGGCGAAGCAGGTCCCTGCCGCGTAGATACGTGCAGCGGCTGAGAGTTAATGTCTTTGAAGCTGATATTTCCGCTAGCCTTACTGAGCGAGTCCTCTTTTCGGGTTTCGCCCCCGTAGATGCTGATGCTGTGTTGTTTATCTTGTTGGTGGCTCAACCCCCTTTTTGCTTCATTTTGTGCGAGCCCAGCCCGTGTCTCTTCTTCTCGCTCCTCCTCCTCCTCCTCCTCCTCATTTTCGTAATCCTCACCCTGTTCCTCTTCCTCATCATCTTTGTAGTCCTCTTCATCTTCTGGCTCGCTCGCTCTGGCGCTGGCGCTGCTCGGAGAGCCTTGGGCCCCTATCAGAGTGGGATCTCCATCAAAATTCCCCTCTTTACTCTCACTGACCGAGCCCGAGCCGCTCATATCTGCTGTAGTGGTGGTCATCGTGCAGTCGTGGCAGTGATAGTAGAGCTTTTGGTTATCGGGGTAGCAGCAGTTGCGGCTTTTTTCTTTTCGTTGTCGTTTTTGAGGGTTGGCGTTATGGCGGTAAGCTTGAACGTGCCATGCTCCTTTACAGATTTGTTCGACGCAACCATAGAATTCATGACAGCCACGCCTTTCTCCGGTTTCTGGGGGCAATACTCGTGGTGCACTGTTCTACCCTGGATGTCGTTGCTAGCACTAGGAGCGGGAGTGGGGGCAGAAGGAAAAGGCTGCAGGTCGACCGGCGCTTCGGGGATGTCACCGTTTTTTAAGAGAGGCGTGTCCCTCCAGGATGTAGAAGCAAGGGCGAAGATCGGGTAGGTGGTGGTGGTGGTGTTGCTACTGCTGCTGCTGCTGCTACGTTTCTCCTTGTTGGCATTGGCAAGCTGGATTCGTGATTGGTAATTTCGAATGATGGCGGGGTAGACTTCGGTCCAGAAACCAGATGCAGACGACGACGACGATAGCAGCAGGCTTGACGGCAGTGGTGGTGATTGCTCGTGTGTGCTGCCCTGATCCTGGTCGTTGATCTGTTGCGTCACCACAGCGGTGATTTCGGCGGCGGCCTTGTCAAGCTTTGCGAGAAAGCGGATCTTCTCAGCGGCTTCACCGAAAAACAGGTAAAGATGTTCAAATCTTTCAAGTCCAAGCCTTTTTGCCGTTGTAACCATGCGGTATCTTGTCTCCTTTTTGGGCTTAGTGTTCTTTACTAGTTTGAACTCGAGTTCAAGGATCGTAGCGAGCGTTGGTATGTCGAGGCAAAGTTGGCCAGATGATGGAGAAGAGGAGGGAGAGGGAGAGAACAAGGTCGGATCAGTGGTATTTGTGGTGATGGTAGTGAGGTTTGTAGGGTAGGCCCAGAGGCCAAACGGGAGTGCGTCGGTAAGCCTTCCGGTTTCCTTACTGCAGATGTGTCTGACCTGGAGTGTACGCAGCTTGGCCACCCTTGCCCAGTGAATCGACCAGGCATGGGAGGTGACAAGGTGCTGGTTGGGTCCCTTGGCGAGTGCGACGATGGCGTCCCTTTCTTGACGTATAGCCTCTGTATAGTTGTTCTCCAACTGGTCGAGCTGGTCGAGCTTAGCATCGAACTCGTCATTTTCCATGTTTTTAGGTCTTGTTACTCTTGCTCTTGATGTAGGGTTTTTGTCTGGCGTTGCGTCTACCGCCGTAATACCATCGTCAATGTTGTCGACATCACCGTCAATGTCACCATAATAGTATTGTTGCCTTCCAACTTGTTTACAGGACTTTAGGCTGGAGGACATCTTGTGTGTAGGCATAACGAGAAAAAGGAAAGCCGACTCATAAACCTACTTGCTGATTAAATAAAAAGATGAAAGAATGAAAGGCCCAGGATAGTTCTGCATAGAGTAGTTGATGGGAAATAGATGTGCTGTAATGTCAAATATTGAAATGTGACTCATTTTGTTCTGTTTGGTTCTAAACGGAGGTGAGCGAGGTAAGAGCAACACGTGACAGGAATATGTGACAGCAGCTTGTGACAACAAAGTGTAACAGTCCTTTATAGCAGTAGAATGTGACAGTAGTATGTGAAAGTAAGCCTAGCCCTGACCCCCGTCAATTATTTGATATCTCTGTAGTTAAACCCTTTATAACCTATAAAATATTTCTTTTACTTCGATTTATGAATACTATTGATGGTTTCTCTGTTTAAGCATTTCACGCCTGAAAATTCTGAGCTGTTCATTTTGGCATGAGACTTTACTGTGGCAGTATAATTCCCTGCGGCAGTGAATTTTGTTGTGGCAGTGGATCTTGCTTGCTATGGCAGCAGACTGCTGTGACAGTGGATTTTGCTGTGGCAGTAGTCTTCGCTGTGACAGCAGACTTTGCTGTAACAGTGGATCTTGCTGCGGCAGCGGACTACTGTGATAGTGCACTCTGTTATAGCAGTGGACTTTGCTGTAACGGTAGACTCTGCTGTGACAGTGGATCTTGCTGTGACCGTAGACTTTGCTGTGGCAACGGAATTTGAATCCAGTGGCGTGGGAAAACCACCCGTCAACTTGCCAGCTTTTTCGCAAAGTCTTTCCGTTCGCTGCATGCAAGGTAAGCGCTAAAGCTAGGATGACACACATTTGCCGGGATTGTAACAGGCAACAATGGCCGATCAGCGAATAGTAGTGAGGAATGCTGCAAGCCCCTAGATTTCGCCGTTTCAAGTGGTGTCAGCGCGTGTCGCGTAGCGTGTCTGGCGACCCCCAACAGGCAAACAGGTTGCCGTCTCGCAGGAGTGCCCGCCTTCTGTCGGAGTAGCAAAGCCCCTCTACCGAAATCGAAGTTCCTCCTTGCTGCCATGTCAGACCACTTCAAGTTATAGTCGCCTTATATGGGCTCAGCAACATCTCCCTGCTAGGTAGCATTCCGAACCTACTGTTTTTTCATCTGATGAATCCACTCCCTATTCCCCAAGATATTTCATCTTCATTCTTCAACTCTTCAAGCAGGAGAAAGTGCCAACTTATGACTTCAAACATTAACGGTGTAAGAAACGGAAAAAGATTTGTTCAATTTGGTCTTTCTTTTGCGCGTAGAGACAATCCTCACGCCTTTTAACAGTAGGCTTCAATTTCTATACAGCTGCTCTTAAGGATAGCATGGGACGCTTATATATTTCAAATCACAAATTCAAGACTGTTCCATTTGCCTCATCTGCCTCATGCTGATTTCGCTGTTTGCCTGGATGATTTTAAAGGAGAAAGGGAATCCATACGCCTAAATGTACCCATTTTTGAGACACCAAAATCAACCCTTCACAACCTTATTTTGTTCCCAACTTGCACCACTTTACTGGCAGAACAATTACAAAAGGGCCGGCTGCGGCAAAGGGACAAGTCTGAGCGAGAGGCCGGCATGGCGTGCCTAAGTTCCCAGAGGTCTAATGTATAAACTATGTAACAACGAAAAACTTAGGAAGATGTATATAGTACGTAGTGGATTAATTATTTAAGGGGAAGGAGGAGTGAAACTGGCCATTGTTTTTCTTTTTCAAAAGGGTCATATAGGCCTACAAATTCCCATATACACTTGTCCGAGTTGTCCTTCTCTTGTGAAGAGGATATTCACATAGACCTTCTGTTTATAATAATAAACTACCTGGTTTTTCTCTACTCTAGTCTGGAACGGAAGTGGTAGAGTGTATAGTACCCGTATGTCCTAAGTATTGCTTTATAGTAGCTTGAGTAAAGTAGAGAAAAAGAATTTGAATGAATAAATGAAACCTAGGCGGTAAGAGCTGTTAATACTATATTTGGTGTCTAACATTATTCTTCTCTAATTAAAAAGATTTTAAATGTTACTTAGACTTTATAGATCCTTGAAGTTGTTATATAATACTTAATTCTTTCACAGGTTTTAAAACCACTAACGTGGTTTACCAGGAAGTGGCCAGTATCAGGAAGTGGCCACTTTTTACCATTTCCACCAGGTTTTATCAACCCCAGCACCCCCCCAGGGCCAGATACTCAATTGAAATTGGCACCAATTGGTGCCAACTGCAATTGATTCCTTATTTCTAATTGGTTTTGTCAATTTAGAGGTATTAAGGTAGCTGCAGGGGGGCCTGCAAGTATTAAGGTTTTGGTGGGAGAGTCTTTTTTTAGTGCTAGTTGTGTCTCCGATTTTCACGTTATTCTTACACTAACCCACCTATTTAAATATTCAACACGTCAGAAACCAATAATAACATTATATATCCTATATCCTAAGAGGGCAAAATACTTCTAGCTATCCAAGCTATCCATAAATCTAAAAAAAACGATGCGAAACCTATAATAATAGCTAAAGCTACTAGGATCTTTAATATTCCTTAAACTATACTACACCATAGGATAATATAACAACATAGTTACAAAGAATCACATATTAATAAATATAAACTCAACCTAATTAAAAAGCAAACACTTATCTGATATATTATTAATTAAGATGTTTAAGGATTTTCCCTACAACTTTCTAGTATGGAAGATATAGCCAACCTCCTACTAGCATCGCGTAATATTAAGCCGGTGGGTAAGTACTGGGCTTAACGTTTTGTGGATATGTAACCTAGCCTGAAGACTAAGTTTAATTGTCCCTATAACTATTAGAGGGCCCTTTACAAGGATCTAAAGGTTTTTAGGAACTAGTTCAGGCTCCTCCGCAATATAATAGCTAAGTATAGGATTATTAACGATAACCTCTATAACTTTGACGAGACCGGCTTTATGATAGGTATGATTACCGTGTTGATGGTGGTTATACATACTGATACGCGAGGAAAGGCTAAATCTGTCCAGCCTGGTAACTGCGAATGGGCAACAGTTATCAAATGTATTAATACAAAGGGCTGGTACATCCCGCCGTTCGTCATCGTCCAGGGCGCTTATCACCTTACAAACTGGACCACAGAGTCAGGTTTTCCTAGCTCTTGGGTAATCTGTCCTACTCTAAGTAGATAGACAGATAATAAGACTGGCCTGGAATAAATTTAGCACTTTAACAAGTATACGAAACCTAAAAGAGATTCAGATTACCGGATATTAATTATGGATGGCCACAAGAGCTATATGTTAGCCAAGTTTGACTAATACTATAAAGATAACAAGATTATTACTGTCTGTATGCCGCTGTATTCCTTTTATCTAGTTTAGCTACTAAATATTGTGTTATATTTACCTCTAAAGTATGTATATGGCGGGGAAATCAGCGACTTTGTCCGGGCTTCTATCAACCACATCATTAAGGCCGAGTTCTTCTTTACGTTCAAGGCAGCTCACGATAAGACCTTTACAGAGGACAATATCAAAGCAGCATTTAGAGGAGCTGGAATTATACCCTGGGACCCGGATTCTATTCTTTCCAAGCTTGATGTCCGCCTAAGAACTCCGGTACTGTCCGTCCCTACATCCCCCTAACAATAAGAGTCTCAAATACCCTCTAATACTTAACAAACTATTCAGCAATTAAGTTTTATTAAAAGTAAAATCTCCACCTATCAGGGTAGCTTTCTTATACTAATTATAGATACTGTTAATTGATTAGTAAAGGGAGTACAGGTAATGGCGCACTCACTTACAATAATATACAATAAGATCCGGACACTTTAGGCCGCCAACAAAGTACTCGCCAAACGCCGGAGGGCCAAAAAGGCCAGAGTACAGCTTAGAGGAGTACTTACTATTGAGGAATCCCAGGTAATAATTTAAGAAAAGGAAAAGGGGAAGCGGCCTGCTGGTGAAATCAGTGGTGGTGCTAAGGAGGCGGTCCGCAGCGGACCGAGCAAACAACGTTGTGGTAACTGCGGTGAGGCTGGGTATAATGCCAGAACGTGTGAGAAAGAGGAAGAAGGGTCTGACGGATCAGATTCTGATTGTATTGTAGCAAATCCAGCCTAGTTGGCACCAATTAGTGCCAATATATACGTATTGGTGGTCCGCGGCAGACCGCGATTTTAAGGGCGAAGTTGGCACTATTTGGTGCAAAGTGCGATTCTCCCACCAAAAGTTACCCTGTTCGGACCAGCACTACACCCACGCCAACCACTCTAAATTAATAAAACTAATTAGAAATAAGGAATCAATTGCAGTTAGCACCAATTGGTGCCAATTTCAATTGAGTATCTGGCCCTGGGGGGGTGCTGGGGTTGATAAAACCTGGTGGAAATGGTAAAAAGTGGCCACTTCCTGATACTGGCCACTTCCTGGTAAACCACGTTATTATTAAATCCTTTCTAATTAAAAAAACATAATATAAATGGACACTGTGAGTTTAAAGCCTTTATCTTCTATTTAATTATCTCAGTACCTAGTTGCTAAAAAGTAAGGATTAATAGTGCACAGCACATCTAATGTATGACTTTATTGCATTGGTAATTATCTTAGTAGACATTAAAGTCAGTCATCAAACCCCTGTGAAGGCTTTTCTAGTTTAACAAGCGGCGTGATATGAGTTAGCATATATTGCTAGGTAAAACTTCTTAGGGGAGTTGTTGTATTATTATATAGGCTATATTTATAGTGGTGTTTTATTAAGCTAATGCTTCTCTTAATAGTGTTACTTAGCCTGCTGTTGCGTAGCAATAAACGTAAACTGTACGGAAGAAATTTATATTTCTCGAGTTCGTCTATGGAAGTCAATACGAGAGGCACTAGTGCAGAGTTAAACAACGCGGAAAACACACAACGTGGTTCTAAGCCGCTGAGCCAGCCTGTGCTGCCGCTATCTAAGAGTGTCTAGGGGGTTATGCAGCCAAATACTTTTAAAATTCACTAGGTTGACTTTAAACAGCATTTATATGCTGTATCATCATTTCTTTTATCCAATATCATGTTTCTCTGCCTTTTCGTTTTTCTACGTAATAATTAGCACCGGCGCTCTACCTCCCTCAGTTGTTGCAGCATGGTGGGAGCGACTTCCAGCAACAAGGCGATGAGAAATGGGCTGTCACGAGCACAACGAATCAGACCCGAATGACACTGTTTCAATTTCCGGCCAGCTCACTTGCCAATATGGTCTTTCCTTTCCGCGACATCTGTGTCGGTACCATCTTGTTTCGTCAAACTGGTTTACCGTCCTCCTAAGACTAGACATGGCACGAAACTTGTTCTTCGCGTACGATCTTTGCATCCGTGACTAGGCTCGCTGCAAGCAGTCTAATTAGGCCTCCGTACCTCGGTTCTCGCCCTACAGACCTCCGAATCGCAAATTTGTTAGTTCCGTCTTCTTACTTATAGTGCGTGGCCTATATGTGGTGGTTGTCATGCCCGGGATGGTTTCAGTGTGAATTTGCACCAAAAAAAAACGCTCGGATGTGGCGGGGTTTTGGCTGTGGTGAGAATTTGGAGCCCTCTACGCCGCAGGCGTATGGGGCCACCAAAGGGAAGATCCACGGGTAGCTCAGCACACAACGGATCGTCCAACCCGTGGCTGACTAAGCTCACTAAAATTACTTCATGGTACCTTATCTTGCCCATCATGCGCGCTCTCAGGAAAGAGAACATCACCAAGTACGAGGACACAGACGTGAACTGGTCCGCCAACTTCGCTTCGAACATCACCATGAATGAGGACGAGACGAGTAGAATTCCCCAATCTAGTACACACTCAGAATCATGTCCGCAACACCGCCATAGTCAGCAGCTGAAGAGGTACATCAAGTTGCCGTGTATGTCAGCGATAGGGAGCCGACAAACGAGACGTCAATATCGATCAGCCCGGTCAAGCTGGTTGAGTTGATCTCGATGTACGACAAGCTCTACGCCTTCACCCACAACTTCTGGCGCAACCTGCCGAGCCCACCTGACTCCGACCCCGCATTTGTGCAAAAGTAGGACTGATTATTCTTCACCCACTCAAACCAATTGACCTGAAACGCTTCATACACGGATATCTTATGTCTGCTCTTGGAACGCTCTCTAAAAAAAAAGCCCAGCTCGCTCAAGTCCTACTCGCACCGTCTCTGTCGAATGTGTAGCTGTTCACACTGTCGAAGCTGGCCGAGTAGACCCCACTCGTGACTTTACATCGAATTCAGTCTGAAGGTAAAGAAGTGTATCATTACTTGCTTCTCCCATTAGTCATTCCCTGGAACTTCCCTAAATAGTTTTCAAGAGTACAGAAACATATTTTTCGAGTTACAGTACAACTGCGACAGCAAAAACTTCAAGGACAAACCCCATGACATCGTTGAAGCCGCAGTTCAAGGTCCCGGTACCCGTGTAACGAGGAAGTGCCTCGTTCGCGGCTTTAGCCAAGTGTGTCCCCGCCTCCGCGCTCAGCCAGGCGGAGTGTAAAGTATCCAGACATAAGCGTTAGCCCCATCAGAACTCTTCAACTTCCATCGCATTTCATACGACTAAATTGGACTACCACAAGCCGAATGGTAAGAAATACTATGACAATATATTGTATTTCGAATCAGGAATCCATTGGTGTCGTTTTCCCTGGTCCAAACCTCTTTCCTGGCCGATCTGTGGGCCAATCAACCGAAGAGTAAAGAACCTCACCTTAACTGTGTACGGATACCTTTGCACTCCGCCTGTCAGCCTACGCATAAACTTGGGAAATCCAGGTTCCCCATTTTATCCTAAGTAACAAAGCTACTATTTCCAACATCAAGCAATTATCCATCAATGCAATCTTAGGGGCCCGGTCAAGCTAATCAAAATAATAATAATAATGATTATGATGATGAAAAAAAAAAAACATAGAGAGAGAAAGGATGGGTCAAAGTGTATATTCAGATCCTAAAATCTTCAGACGCCATGCCGTTGTACCCGTCAATACCGTCGATACAAATGCCAACCCGGAGTATTTATCACAAGCAACAATACAAAGTTCAATATCCAAAGGCTGATAAGGACACCCAATGCAGGGTCCCAAATTCAAGATAGGAGCCTTACTTTCCACGAAGGCGATCAGAGTTCATTTGGTATTGCGACAGGACCTAGCTTGGAGCGCTTTAGACCATTGGAGCGTTGGAGAATTGCGATTAGAAACGGAGGCACATTAGGTGAACCAATCTTTTGCTACATAAAGATTGAGAATATTCAAGTAATATAGAGACGGGCAGCTCCTTCTTAGGCAAATGTCAATTCAACATAACACCTAAAACGGTTTTCATCCTGCACTAAATGATAAGATTTCAAGATCTATATTCCTACCCAGGTCATCCAGGTCACCCATCCCCCACGCATGCGTTATATGCAGACCAACATATATCTAGGCTCTTGATGCTAACCGTATTTGATGTGTGAGATCACAAGATCAAGCCTAACATAACGTCAACGTCAGTACAAATCTGAGATTAAACAGATTAGGGGAGAGTGTTATGCCTTAAGAGGAGCCGAGTTCAGTACCTAATAATCAAGATTAATTTAGATATGGCGAGAATATGGTAGGTGATAGTTAGAAGATCCGTACTAACCGAAGCTGGTGTATCATGTTCAGCAGAGTGATGAATCGACTGCGTCTGCAGCATATTGGATGAATCCTCTTTAATATATTTCCAAGCTTTTAAAAAAAGATCCCCACCGCGCAAGACAATATCCAAGATCTTGCAAGCAGCATCTATAGCTTGAAACACAGTTGACGACATTGTTGTGGGGCTAGAAAGCTCGCGTGGGTAGGAATGTGGGTAGGAGGGGCCTTGTAAGGACGGGAAGTTCGCGTGGGTTCGGATGTCGTACAAGTGAGAAGGTTGTGTACTTGGAGAGGTAGCTCGAAGGGATAATAGTCGAGTTTGTCCTGGAAGTTGTCTTTCCTGGGTTAGGCTCACTGGTAGAGAAGGGTACTGGGGATGGGACAACACAAACACGCACCGCAGTCCCTTTGGAAGCGTGCAACTGGAGAGGTGAGACGGGTGAGCTGGCAACACCAAGTGGAGGAGGATAAACCGCAAAGCAGATTGATCAAATCGCTAGCTTGAATCAGAGAAGAGTTTAGGAAGAAAAGCACTCTTTTTCCTCAGCTTTCGTGAATTGTTGTCCAGTTCCATTTTCCGTAGTAAAACAAAACGCACTTTAAATAGTGCTTGAATCCCAGGGTTAGGGGTGTGTTTTAGCCTAGCATGTGGTTGCCCATGAATTGACGGATGCCTCTTGTTTCTACATTTTTTACTCTTGAAGGAAATGAACGAGTTAATAATCATAGGTCTCATCCGCAAAAGGTACTTACAGCTTTCCAAGAAGTTGACGGCGATCACCTCCCCAGCTAAGATCATTGCACTTCTCGAAACCGATTAAACAGCCAGCAATAGTATGGAACCAAACCAGTACAGTCCGCGGGCTATCAACTAGGTCAACGGGTTCAAATGGGCACAAGCGATGGTCCACCAAGGACAGAGTCGGCAATATGGATGGCGGATATATGCTTATTGGCTTGACGCCCGCAGTGTATCACGACATCAGGCTAGTAAGATTAACACACGAAATTCTCCATGTCTGCTTTATCCAGACCATCAAATAAGGGCCGATCAGGCCAGAACCTGGCCAGCTTGTCATGCTACAATATACTCACGTTTGCCCAAATCTGCCGCAGCTGCCCTAGAGGAGGTTAAGCCAGACTGAGATTCTATTTCCTTTCAAGTTGTCGACCACATCCGAGAATGCGCGACCAGGACACGAGATATGGAGATGTCAGCCAGTCTGGGCCAAGATGGTCGGGATTGATCAAGGCCCTGTATATTGCTGAACACGCACCCCTTACCCTAAACGCTAGGAGTGCACGCATTATAGAAACTTCCCTCTGTAATTTACTTAACTTCTGACAGCGTAGAAAGACCAGACGAGTTCAAGATCATGTCTTTTGGGCGCGCAGAGCGGCCTTCTGTTCCACATGTATCCGTGCAACGCTCTGTTGGGGGAAAGGGTCCTGGCTCAACTTGTTCAACCGCCGGGAGATTCACCATACCCGAGTGAGGGGCGCGGTGAATTTAATATTTGCAAGAACTTTCCCAACGAAACTACCAATTCTCAATATCTATTTTTCATTTCTGAACCTTCAACCTTTGATACATAGAGCAACTAATTTCAGCTACTCACTGCGAAAAAGGTAAGCAGCATTTCAACTTACGAAATATGTAATCAACACACCGAGACGCCATCGCACCCAAAGCTAAATGGATTTTCAGAGAGGGAAACAGGCCAGCGATGAAAACGGACCGATCTAAACGGAATCAGGCTTAATCAATCATAATTGCCTTCCTGTTGGTAGGGTCTGCAATACATACGTATTGATGGGTTGGTTAATGGGGGTGGTGGTTGTTGATTGGCTAGCTAGAGGCTATTGCGAAAGGCGCAATTGCATAAGGTCTATGGGCTACGGAGGTGCTTACGTAATCCTGCCTGCCGGCGCTGCAGTGTGCAGCGGCCGCTGCCATTGCCACACTTCCTCTAACCTTCCTTGACACATCTTCAGAGCTTTGTTTCCTATATATCCCTCTCGTCACTTTATATGTGGGCAAACGTTTTCACAAACGCTTGGTCCTTTCACTGTAATGACTGCATCATACCAAAACCTTGTCTACTGTCTAACTTCCGAATTCTTTTATGAGAGTTTTAACATTAAATGTAATTGATGTTGAAAAGAGCTTTGCGCTGATTGGAGTCCATGTAAAGTTCATCCTTCCTCCGTGAGCGTGTATATGGTTTAGTGAGAGAGGTGCCCAAGTTGACCAATGTTCGGAGAACACGAGGAAGAGCATGTGTGAAAAGTGGGCAACGTGGGGCGCAAAATGTAATTTTCTCGGGGTCCAAGTCAAGGTTAACAGAGCTAGCGGAGGGGCAGTACGTACTAGTCAGCTCTGTCACATCCATTAAAGGGCCATCTAGGTCTTAGACCCTCTCAAGAGACAGCCCATTAAGTGCAAACAACCACGTCCTTAGATTACGCCCGATATTAACTTCGCTCTACGTTATATTTCATAATTCTTCTTTCATTTTGTTCATTAGGTTTAAAGTTTAGTAATTTAAATATCTGTTGAATAACGTGGAAAAGAGCCATGATTACTTAGAGAAGAACACCGCGATTGTGACGGCGCAGCGGGGCTATTGCAGCTGGGTGGCTGCGCACAGACCACCCAGAGCTGCAGGGCCCCTAGGCTCTTCCCACCTTGAAGTAATCGGAAGCTTCCTTCCTTCCCTTAGATTTTTCTTAGCAAGACGAGGAATTCTTTTGAATTCTACGACAATGAGTTAAGATTTGAGAGCATTGCCTCCTATATGTCCCTCTCGTGACAGCGATCTGGCATTGGTTTCGGTCTTAGATATTTAAACCTCGTTGTTACAGCCCTAGGAAGTATTTCGGCCAATAAGAGAAGATATAGGCATTCATCCGCGGCCTTTATCGATTCGAGCGGAAGCACGCGACCATGGAGCAGCATTTCTCGCCGGCTTAAATGGTTTGATACTCAACATCAAGGCTGTAATGTCTAGTGGGCCCTTTCAGATTCTCGTGGGTACCTTTAGCCATATTTAGAACCCATATTTACAAGGCCTTACAAACCGAGTCATCGCGACTTTCATTAATGGTACAATCTTAAACATTATGCACACTGCGCAACTACCACATACCGGGCGGAGAGTGGCTTTGAAAACTGCCGTTTGTTAATGCTGGTCTGAGAGATCTCAAAGAGTACCAATCCTCCCTCCGGAACTCATGACTCACATCATAAAGCCTCCGTCTGAATGAACCACTCCTTCCGTCAAATAGTTGTCAGCCAGTGTTTGAAAGCACAATCTGTAAAGATTTTTCAACCAATGTTCAGGAGCCAAAGGCGCTCCGCTTCGACCCTGTCCTGACGATGAGTCTCACTATTTCCGATGAGCAGAGACCGCGGGCGGGTCCCATGAGGCATAGTGTTACGAGCCTTTGGACGAGCTATTGTAACTGCGATGTGGATGCTACGGGCTAGCGGAAATGCACGTTTGTATGGACAACGCCATCAGTCTCGTCAGAGCAAAGTTCACTAACAGGGATGCACCTAATGTTGATAGCCGTGTTGTATTCATGTTCACACGCGTCGATGACTTTTATTTGGGTGGGCCAACTGAAATGCCGGGCGGGCCCAATCTGGCTGGTGAATAATGGACAACTTGCTCGAGGATAACGGATGCGGAGAGTTACCTCGTCCCGGCTCAGCCTTCCAAGTGCCAGGTAATGTCAGCCCCGAGACTATACGTTTCAACGGTTTCTTTGTCCGCCCCAAATATTGTAGTGGGGCATATTGCGACAGGGGCGTCTGATTGCTGGACACGTGGCTAGATGGACCGTTCTTTGGTCCTGGGATTGTTAGAGTGGCGCTGAGAATCTGTCTGCTTGGTCTCGCCTTTATAGCTAGACTCGGGATGGTCGATATCGTTTAGTTGAGTTTAAAGATCCGGGCGGGCTCCAACGCACTTTAATCCAGTTTCAAAAGGGGCAAGAGCTGGACTGAAGCTCTGCAAGAATGCAAAAGAAGACCGACCGGCCGGATCTCCAAATCTGCACTACTACTGCCAAAACAACTGACTTTGAACCGCAATTTACCCAACAGTCACAGAACATTTGGCAAGCTTTCAACAGTCAAGCTTGTCTTTTGTTTTGATTTACATCCCAAAAAATGGCGAGATCTGGGGTGGTATTGGCCCGAGGAGTATATGTCTTGTGATGCAGCGATTCTGGCGCTGAGCCTTCCTCATGAGACTGTACAATCCAGAAAAGCACCGAGCCGGACCCAAGGTTTGGAGCAATTCAGCCATCTGCCTTCGGATATACCGCGCTACCTTCCGGGTTTCTCATTGATACCAAAGGTTCATAAGAAGCTCCAAAATAGCTCCTGGGAAAGGCCCACAACCCCAGTGCAACATTGTTCAATACGAATTTTAAGGTGGGGCCTCACGAAGCCTAGGAGCAAATGGCTGAACTTCATCAGCTCGGCAAACAGTTCTTCGTTTAAAGCGATCATCCTACCCGATGGAATCCGACTCAAACATCGAGCTGGTGTATCAGCGAGCCGCATTTACAAAGGTCTTCATTATATTAGCACAGGACTTGGCCCGCCCTGAAGTCTGAAACTTACATGTGCAATGTGTTGGACAATAATTAATTTGTCCAGGCTCATATGGCATGCGACGAAGTGAAGCGGCGCGAAATCTGTGGAATTGGATAATCCATGGCCAAGGTTCTAGAATACAATGCGATTATCTCAGGTTATTAGACCACGCAACATCCTGGTTCTTTCTGCTACCAAAGTGGCCACAGAGGCTCTTGCGTAAACAATGACTCCGGAATAGTTAGACGGATGCGTAAATTGCTTTTGGTCATGACAGGGGATACATGTAAAGTTGTGATTAATGCCTGAGCACAAGCTGTAGAAAGAGGCCGTTCTGCTTGTATCTGATTTTGAGTCCTACTGAGACTTGAATGATGCGGATAGCATGGCATGGCATACTTTCAAAGAGTCTACTCTTCAGCCTAGCGAGGATGCAACTAATGACCCGTAATAAATCACCCCCGCAGCACTTTGAAACAGAAAAAAAAAAGCCCTCGTTCGTCCGGCTGCCTGTCAGCGTCAAGGAATGAGTCAAATAAGGTGGCAAGATTATGCGGCTAGAGCATAGTCGAGTTCGTTGATGCTCCGAGCAATAACATGTCAGAGTGAGTCGAGTGTCTTCCCGACTCCGCCAAGGTGAGCGCATTTGGACTAACACGGCTGTGAAGTGCGTTTGGGCGCGCTGCTCCCACTAAGGGAGCTCCTCAGCACGGGATGCACCATCAATTATATCAATTACCCGACAGAGGTATTGACGAGGACTGATCATACTGGATTTCTTTGGCTGATTCGCTCATACTGGCTGTGAAGGCACGCAGGGTGTGGTTCCGGTTGTCCTCGACCGACGGTTGCAAGGTGAGCCCGCATTGGCCGTCTCTAGTTGGGTACCATTTTCAGTTGCAAGCAATCCCCTATTCCGTGAAGTCGCTAACGTGATTCATCACCTTTTGGCGTGCTCAAGACAAAAACACTCAGTGTCACGGCCATAACAAGATGCAGCATGAGAGCTGGGTCTATTGGCACTATAAACAAAGATTCCAAGGTGAAAGGAAGAAGAAGAACCTGCAACGTATCGCGGCCGAGCGGAAAACTAATATACAAAGGGCTTACGTAACTCCGCGATGTAATCATAAGGTATGCAACCAACCACTCTTGTGGCCTGAACCGTCACAGTTGGGAGACCCCGATTTGCATTTTCCTGATTAACTCGGTCATTTGAGAAGTGTTTACATGTGTGGCAGCCACCGCCAGGTGCGGCCACCTTTAGATAGACAGCTGGTGATAGGTGGCCGTCGGCCGGGACAAAACAAATGCGTACTCACAAGCTGTATTCACCACCAAAAGTGACTACCTTCTCTAACAACACCTTCACTTCAAACCTTTATTTGCGAACGGAAAACTTTTAAACAGAATTAAGGTTTCTTGAAAAAAAAAACAGATGATAAATAATCAGTTAGTATATTTAGGTTTGGAAAGGTTTTGTGGCAATCTTATTTGAAAGGATGTTTTTTTTTGCCCTCAACTTAGGACGTATTTCTTAATACAGGTGTTGGATGGGCTCTCTTGTGTGTAAAAGCAATAGAAACGATGGATGAAAACAACTCAATTCATTGCTTGATTACTTATTGATGATGATGATGAAGCAATCGCCAATGCTTCGATGGGCGATCGCTTCGGAAGGTCTATGCGCAGCCATCAGGGTTAGGGTAAATTGCAGCCAACCGCTCAGGAGTCCACACCAGGAAAGGCTACAATGTCATGGAAATCAAGCAAACTATTTCAATCTCATTAGAAAGCCACAAGGATGCCCATGTCCAGGCTTAGCTGCATCCTACACGAAGACTGTACCGCTTTTCAAAATCGTTGTTGATAACGACGAGGAGGAAGGCTTCCAATAGCCCGCTCATAGAACAACTCCACAAGCTGCTTCACCACTCCAGCAGCATTAACCCTGGATACAATACCTCCTTAATCAATACTCCCTCCCACGAATTCCCATGTTTTACCAATTACATATTCTCTTCCTAAATATAAATATCTTTATTAATATCAAGAAAGCATTAAAGGGACTTATTTACTAATTAACGGCAGCAGAAGCGGCGGAGAAAAGCGTAGTCAGGAGACTCTCTATAAGCTAGTGCTGCGCCGTCTATACCCGGTATAGTATCATTTGCGCAAGCAGTGTTTGCTGACTATAACTAAGGAGGCTTTCCGCTTGAAAAGAGTGATGTCTACAAAGCCTACTAACGGTACCTGAATCGCAACCTCTCTCAACAATCCCCTCCGGACTGTTCTCACACACAAAAGTCAGTCTTTTGAGTAAAAGACCTCGCGATTTCCATACGTTTTAATAGGAATAGGAAGGCAGTTCATAGAGCATAGGATGGCGGCGATAGACAAGATAAATGCTTCAAATATTACATATTTGGGAAAGATGTTAGGCAATAAGATTATCTGATGATGGCTTCAGTTTAGAGGGTTAACTTGGCTTCTGAGTGTAATGACGTTAGTTTCGAATCCCTACTACAAACGTTCGTAGTAATGAGTCCGGGTGAGTGATAGACTGTCGGGACGAGCGGCTAGAAGCTGGGCTAACGAGGAAGACAACGCCACCGCTTGCAAAGAGCAAGCTTCAATTATCAGGAGCTCCTTACTCGCGCAAAGTCCCAGCCACGAAAAAATAGCGTACAAGGCTTTAGAAGAGCATCAAGAGCCTGCCATAGGTGGGTTTTACAATAGGGGACATTGTCGACGACGACGACGAGGTTAGGGACGAGACCATAGCCTGTACAGGCTGGCTAGGGCTGACAAAGTTTAGTTGAATTCAGAAGACCTTGGTTGAAAGCGATTTGGGTCGTAGGCTGGCTATGGTATTAAGCAGTATTCAAGGGCCTAGCCCGACTTCAAGGTTTGCCACATGTGGTAAAAATAACTTTGTCTATACAAATCATGGTAGAAGCCATTTAAACATGCAGGGGCTCCATTGGCAATTTTTTCAAGTGACTGACTGACTGCCTCACATATGTCGCTGAGATGATGAGCAGACCAGGAGATACTGGCTCGAGGACAGCCAAAGTCAACCCACCCAGCTCTTAACTTTTGTCAGTACAAAGCAGCGCCGTGGGTGGGCCAAAAGTGTTGACTCTGTGTTCTATGGACTTTCCGCACACCCTATGGACTTTTGGACTGTCCAGAAGTACCTTTTTTTCTTAATGAGCTGGACTTCTACCCCGTACTTTTAAATTCCCTGGCTACGTTGAACAAAGAGGTACTTTTCAAGTACTTCCAGCGCTTTCTGGCTTCCCGCACCCTTTATTGCAGCTTGCTTGCGTGGGTGTGGGAAGGATGTGGGAAGCCAGAAGGTGAGAAGAAGGTGTGGGAAGCCGGAGGGTGCTGGGTGCAATTAAGTACGATGGCTATATTATAGGTATTTTGAAAGTATTTTAAAAAATGAAGGAAAGAAAAGTACTTACGCTACAGTAGTGTTTTGCATAGGAAACCTTGTGTTAGGTGAGCGGAAGTTGAGAGCTGGGGGGTGGGCCAATCGAAATGCTGGGTGGACCAATTCTGGCTGGCTTGAGGATGGCTAGAGCCGAAGATGCCAGCATGCAGGTTGGAGGGCGGTTTAGTAATAAATCGGGTTTGTAATTATCAGAAGCCAGGTCTGTTTAGAAAGTGGAGAGATGAGGGAAATTGGGGCAGATGAGATGTGGGGATGGAGTAAACCCCCAAAATGCAGTCGGTTGAGCCGCACTAGGATTCTCGTAACACCTGCAGCAATATGATTTAATCTCCAATCAAACGAGATCCCAGTTCAAATCGCGGGAGCGCCCGGTGCTCCAAGTCATACTGCCTGATTGCTTAGTTGTGGTCTGGCTTGAGCTCCGCCTCGTGGCCCATTGTGCTGGCCGGGTGGGCCTGTTACTACTAGCTTCGCAGTCCAATATCTATCAGGTTTACAACACTTCAATAAAAGGCAAGGATGAATCGAGCTTGGAAACTACTAAAACTTGTGAAGATATAGGTCATTACGTTCAATTTATGTGATGTGGAATACTCGCAGAATGATAGGAAGATTCATAACGCATAAAGATAAGAAAAAAGACGAGAGATAAGGAGCTGTTACAAAGATACTATACTAGGGCAGGAGCAATAAAGCAGTGTTGGTAAACGCGAGATCTCAGGCATCTAGTTTGGTGCCCAGCTTTTTCTTCTGGAACATATTAAGGCTACTCGTTCGCTCACTTAATCGCTTCTGAGACGGACCTCACGTCGAATGGCAACTGGGCACAAGTTGACTGTGAAGTTTTGTTGATTTACAACTAGGGCTGCCTAACTAAAAAGGAAGGAAATCAAGAGTTGCTACAATTCAGCTTCCACATGGTTTTGGGGCCAGTTGGGCTGATAAGATAAGCCTTACACACGGGCCACACTAGCCCTGGCGTACATTCAGCCCCACGGCCCTGACAGCTTCTATAGAATCAAGCTACTTTGTCTAAAGACTTACTCCCAGTTTATAGGCAAATAGCATCCATGTGTGCTTATAATACCAAATAAGGGCATAACTTAAAACTTTAGACCAAGGTTTATAATGCTACGTACATTAATCCAGATACTTCTTTGTATATAGATATCATTTATGCTATAGTACCACGTGCTGTATATGAGGTGGACCTACTCCAGCAGAAGCGAATTGGAAATACTTGCCGCCGTTTGGTAAAATATTACTGTGCCTAAAGGAACACGTGGAGGTGTGTGACAGAGTAAGCCGGGTATCGCCAATTTCTTAATACTTCGACAACATGATTCTTACTCAAACTTTGGCCTGTCTATGCCTTAACCCATGAATTACTTTAAACAATCTAGCACTTTAAACTGGCGGACGGTTATGAGCCAAGAAGTAACATTCCTTTTTTATAATTCTTTAGGGCGCTTGTGTATTAAATTATATAAAAAGTGGCTAATTTAATAAACTAACAGTAGGCATCACATTTAGTTGTACTACATGAGACTCCTATTATTAGTAATACTTTTATAGAACGTGTCACAGGTGCAGAGAGGAATCAAACGGGCAGAAAGGTTGTATTTAGTTAGTTATCTATTCACAAAAGCTTTCTTACTGTGAGAAGGTGGGGGCCGGTTTCGGGTTCTATATACTAGACACCTAGCCCTTTAGGTTGTGTGTCCGTGAATACCCGCTCGCAGGGGTCTCTAAAGGCTGGATTAGGGGCTACACGGGGTAGGTACCCCTATACCCATTATTGTATCTATATTAACTTGGCCCTTATATCCTTTCTTCCTTTCCTCTGAGAATTAAGTCAGTCCCACAGATCAAACGGCTGTAGCAGCGCTATAATTAACATGACTACACCCGTCAAAAATCACAGTAGGTACAGGCTCTGTTGACAAGACATAGCTCAAAGAGCTGCGAAATAGGATTCAGGACAGGTTACAGAGCTTTATTAGAGCTAGCAGCTCACGTGATTAAACCCCAACCCTCTGGGTTGGGCGCCCTAGGGGGCCAGTCTGCCCAGGACTGTGACACTTTATATAATATTATACCTCATATAAAAATGGGCATTAAGCGCACATTTCCTATATACTGTAATCATCACTGGTATAGTTGTGTTGATTATAGCGCTGCTGTAACCGTCTGTGGGCTATATACGCTGGGATTGATAGGACTGACTTGATTCTCCAAGGAAAGGAAGAAAGGCAATAAGGGCCAAGTCAACATAAATACAATAAGAGATGCAGGGGTACCTACTGCATATGCTCCTTTGCCAAGCGTTGAGCTGTCTGCTCACGGGTGAATTCGGACACAGGCCAGAGGCTGCCAGGAACCGGGCCTCCTACCCCGCCCGCAAGTAGTCATTGTTTTAGCAGTAGTGGCCAGAATCATGGTATAAGTCGTGGTGACAGTCGTGTAAAGTTGATCGTTTTTTAAAGGACACAAGTCAGCCTTGGTGTTGGGGCTGGAGGGGTGTTTAAGGTGATTTACTCAGCAAGGGTCACTGAGCATAAGTGAGGCGTGAGCAGATTAGAGGTGAGTTGCTAACTAACCCGGTTGGGACACACCAAGCCGGAATTCACAGAAGACTACCCAAGTAGGTATGTGTGACTACATGATAAGATGAAATAAGAACTGAGAGAGGACGTGTCCAAGTCATAATGGCAGTCGAATATAGTCGAATGGTATAGAAAGCCCTCCCGTCATGGTATACTTGCAAGATCATTGATAATGCCATTCTGTACATGTAATAGAGACATCGCTGGTGTGGGGCTCTCACTCTAAGATGGTTGCGGACATCAATCAATTAACTAGTCGCTAGTACCCTTTCTACTCGTAAATGTAACACAGCGGCCCACCCATTGTGCTGACATAGTTCTTGATCGCCAACCCTTCGTCGTACTCGCCGTCGAGAAAGCCCACGTTGATCAGGTCCTCGACGGTCGCATCGGCGCTCGGCGGGCTGTTGCCCAGTGTGCGTGTTCCGTTGATCTGGAATGCGCGCTCGAGTGGCCTCTGGTTCTGCCAGATCCACCACAGCCGGTCAACCTGTCCGTGGTGTAGCCAGAAGAGGGGTTCGTTGGGAGAATTGTAGCCCTGACGCGCGGTGACATTAGTCGAAAAGCCTTGAGCAAATACATGTGCACGAGGGAGGAACAAAATCCATGTAGGAAGGAGGATTGGGGAGACTTACGTCGCCGGACGGGTCGCCGTTGACAGCGAAGTGGCCATAGGCATGCAGGCCGTACCACCCAACAGTGTCTGTCCCAGTATATTGGAGGCGATCCTGAAAGGCGCCAATATCCGTCTGGTACAACGGGTTGCTCAACAGGTCTGCTACCATGCTGTCGTTGGCCCAGGCTTGGCCAAGGGCGTTGGAGATGTCGCGCTTTACGCATCGTGGCTCGTAGCTCAGGAAGGCACCGACAGTCGTGTTGCAGTATGAACAGGCAGGCAGAGTGGCAGAGATGTTCGCGACCATATTGGCGAAAGGGCCGTTCTCGACGCAACCACCTGTTGATAAGTCAGCCATCTCCTTGCCACCCTGTAGTGGTACTGCTCTTCACAAAGTGTTCACTTCTAGAGTTGGCTTGAAACTTACCACCTGATCCTGGTTGGATGTTGAGGAGCCCGCTAGGTAGACCTGGTGATTCCCCATGCGGTATATACTCACCGTTTCCGCTCATGGAAGTAATGCTGCCATCCAGACTTTGATGGTTGAAGGTTAGTTGGGCCTTCAGAAAGCTGTGGACACATTTGGCTGTGGTTTCCTCTCCTGCTTTCTACCCGCCCCCAATCAATCCGCCACATCCTCTTGTCTAGGAGCTTGGGTTCTCGGGATCACTTACTATGGTGAGTTTAGCAGGTCTTGTGACGACTTAGCATAGTTCCAATATGGCAAGTTGCCCTCATAGCCACATTCGTCCTGCAGAGCCTTCTCAAACTTCCATAGATACAAACGATGCCAGGACAGAAAGTTCCCAGTAACATGGATGAAACTTTGAGATTATGGATCAGCTCCAGTTCTTCTCTTGCTGTGTCCTCTTATTTTCTCTTTTATGTCTCCAGGATGCTCCCCGAGCAGTCTGGCAGCAGCTGTACAAAGACGCAGCGCGATTCCTCACCTGACTGCGGAAGGTGAAGTTCCTTTAAATCGCCAAGGGCAGCGATCTGATAAGAACAAGAGTCTTCAGCTTACTTAGTTTGATTGACATGTGTGGCCACGAAATCATCGTAGCGTGACCTCACGCCGGGAGCAGCATCCTGTGGTGTCGTAAGTAAGCGCCGACTTCATCTGAACCGGACGAATATGAAAGAGAAATGGGCTGAAACACACAGTTGGCGTTATCCCCGGTGCATCCATCAAGCACTTGATTGCGCCAACGTAGTCAAGCTTCTCTTGCTCCGACATATTGGAATATTCCTTGCGGACCTTGACCTGGTCCTTGGCACAGACCTCGGACACGTTCGCCGTCGCAAGGTACTTGGCCAGTGTTCCATTCTCAGAGATGTCGAGAAGATTGCTCAAGCTCTCGACGGCCAAAGCATCCGTAGCATCCGTGGGCTCTGGCGTCCAAGCCTGAGTGGCCGGTGCAAGAGCGAAGAGTAATGCCCGTATGAGCATTTTTCCGACTAGTTACGAGGAGAGAAGATGTTTGGGGCTTCAGGTTTCACTAACTAGAAATTCCATGTAATACGGCAACGAGGACTAAATGAGTTTCCCAGCCCCTGGTGTATGCACAATCAGATCCTCGCCTCGATAAGTGCCAGCACACCCATCTTGCAGCAAGCTAGAGCTGCAAGTAAGCACTTGAGCACGAAGGGGCGCGGGGTCTGTACTGTACACCGTCTGGCTTGACAACAAGCAATTAGAAGAAACACTGAAGTCTCCCCTTCGTCTGCGTTCGTTATTTTTTTGCTTGAATCAATTTTATTACATACACTCGCCAACAGTAGATTTGCCAGCGGCTGAGATCCAAAGCCGAAGGGTGAGCATAGAGCGCCGCTGTGCCAGGGTTCATAGCATGGCACGCATCTCTCTTGCGACTGAGATTAGGCCAATTCGCCCCCCCCCCCTGCATGGCTCGTGAACGCTTGTCTAGGCTATTCCATGTTTGTCGACAGCGTCGTATATCACAGCCTCTAGGATACGTGCACTGAGAGCGTTCCGCTCGTGATAGTGCGGAGCTGACTACTTACCGAAACTACGATAACAGAGCCCCTCACCCAGGCCACTGAGTGCATCAACTAACCAAGCAAGTACTAGTGTCAAGGCATCTGTGGTGCTTCGTCCTGCAGAGCCTGCTGGTGTAGTGCTGGGATACATAGGTAATAGTGAAACTCATGAGTATGTAAATGGTTGTTAATCTGTCACCGAGAGGTGAAACATTGTTAATGTTGCATTTTATTCATCAACAAGTGCCGAATTCCAAGTAGAACGCTGACACAAACACAAGAATTCACCTGATTGGGTCGCGAAACCATGCCGCGACATGCCTAGGTAAGCTGGAAGCGGTAAGAGATCTTGTCTGAAATTACTCAAGTACTATCACATCACTGACCATTTAAAACTGAGGCAGATAAGTATCTGTTACATTGCGAGGCTGACGATCTTTCCAATAAATTCGAGTCGGCGTCCCGATCTCGACCCTGTCCTTTCACGAGCAGCTAAACGGAACAAATGTTCGAAGTCTCAACATTCCTGTGTTACTCGGGCATTTCGGTGAACAAATATAAATATCCCACCTAAAATCAGATATAACAATTTGAATGCATATTTCAAGAGCAACGGTGTCGGCTTGTCGGAGATCCATACCTAATCGAGTAGCTGGGTGCTACCCACATGTGGTGCACATGGAATGAATTTCCATGCATTGAATAGATGAAGTATCACTGGGGCTTTGCGGTGACAATTCCTGTAGATACAACGCAATAAAAGCCACGATTGATCGCAAAGTAGGCAAAAGTGAGTCATTGTTCTGGATTGCAAAATTTCACGTTTCTCGAGCCTGCCCCTGTGTCAAGCCTCGAACGTGGGAATACTGGCCATGTTGGCCGTCCAGCACGAATGACGAGGCATTATCCCCTACAACCCTTCCCCATAAGATATTTGATATGCCGTCCATGCTTCTCTGGCCTTGACTGCGAGCTAGCATTTCAGCTGGCCTTTGTCGTTCCCCACGCAGTCGTCTACCACAAGCAAAGAACGTGTTAGTCTCAACATGCACTGATATTATCCTAGTTTGAGGATAGTAGCCGGATTCGACTGGAACATATCTTACTGAGGTTCTTTGGCACTCTTTCGGACGTGCCGTCGTTGTCGTCGCAGGTGCACACAAGCCATGCAGGTTCATGCACAGCGCTTTGGCTGTAGTTGCAGTCCCAGCAGGTGCTGAGGTAGTTTTCGTTGGAGCACTGTTGGCGACGGCAGTCAGCATAGCTCCAGGTGTCAAAGATAAGTATCCATGCACTTACAACGAGCCGGCCCTGTACATTTCCAATGCATTCGTTCAGATCCAAGTGTGAGACGATTGCATCGCGACTGCAGACAGCGCTGAGGCCTTTGTGACCTTCATCATAGAGTAAACGCTTTCGCAGGTCTTGGTGAAATCCCGGTACGAGCCAAAGTTCGCCGTTGCGATGCTGAAAAGCAACAGAAACAACATAGGAGTCGACATTTCCCACAATGATTTGCTCTCATTAGTTGTGTAAGGTTTTGCAGAAAGATGGTGTAATGCTCATTGAGAAGCGAATGGCCAGTCAGGAAGAGTTGCAGAGGATTGGGTGCAGGATGTGGACTTAGTCGAAAGGTGTCTATATGGTATTGCTTGCATAAGTATCTTCGAGCGTGCATCGTCACAGCATTCTGTGACACAGTCACGCCTACATGTTTGCTGTACTGGTAGGCAGTTAGCCTAAGAGTGACACACTCGATGTTGTACCATTGTTACATGCGCACTGGACCAATGGTCTTCATGACTTGAAAAGTGCCTTTCTTGAAGAAGCTTTGACATTGTTCAACCCTATAGTTGCTAAGGGCTTTGCGGCATAGGGTTAACTTGATCGATTTCGCTACCTGTAATTATCCGAGTCCTCTGAAAACTGACAACTCTCGTCATTGCACCGTCGACTTTGCTATCTGGATCACCTGACTCTTCTGAATCACGAGATCCCTCATCATCAGAGGACATTTTCAACTGCGTTGTCCCCAAAACCCTGTCCCAATTAAAGGATTTCAACTAAGGAAATGAAGGATGAGTCGTCGTTCCTGAATTGGTGTTGCACCTGGTCGGTCCTGGTGGGACTGGTGACTAGAACCTTGACAGTCACGGCCGCGTCGCGGTTTCTGGCCAGGCTCAAAAGGAAACCCAGAACATACAGCAAGCCCCCCTCGAACTCTTCTGTCTCGTAGTGGGATACGCCATCGATGACGCAAATCAAAGTCTGCTGGGGAAGGAGTCGGACCAGACACCCGAAGAGCTCGCAAAGTCTTGGCAAATTCTCATCCTTGACAAGCTCCTCAAAGTCCAGCTCGCTGACGGTGTTGAATTGACTATACCCGATCATGTTTTCAAACGGCCAAACTGTTGCCAGTTGCGCCATGAAGCTGCATATCATCGCTCCAGGCCCCCGGTGATGATCGTCATGCTCTATATGACGGCCACAGAAGAATACCAGTGCACTCTGCGGCTGACTTGCTCTCCGAAAGTTTAGCATAAGCCTGGCGCAGAACGCCGAAAGTGCTGAAAAAGGCCCAGAGGCTGATTGAGACGCGTTAAACTCCCCATGCACGAGCAGCTCGCTAGATCCGGTCATCGTCCAGTCATGGTATTGCTTCGTGGAGACGATGAGATCGGCTTTGCGCTTCTCCCCTGACGGACTGGTCTGCTCTTCGCTTCCAAGGATAGCATTGAGATCGACCACTTCGATGAATCCGAAGCGGTTTCGAAGAGACCTCAACACAGGGTTACCGGACTGCGCAGGGGCAGTGAATTGATAGTAAGCTGAGGATGGTGGTGATTGTGGGACTTCTTGGTGCCATGATGAGGAAGTCCAGTGAGAGTTTGGCTGGTAGCCCATGCTCTGGACCCAGTACACATATTGCACCGGGTTTGGTGGGCTCAGTGCAGAGAAAGTCTGAGGGGAAAATGGCACTGCCGGCGGTGGGAGCGTCGGAGGACTTGTTGGGAATGATGAAGTCGCACTGGGAGCAGGCACCGTCGTTTCCCTGAACTCGTGCATTTGCTCTGTCAGATGATTAGCGGCTATTGATATAAGCCATGGAGAGGCATGGCCCTCGTGGCCCCAGGTGGATGCCCTTACCAGTGAGCCTTCGGTTCTCCATCATCTCCATCTCCTGTCTCCTCAGCTCCATCTGCTCCTGCTCTTGTGCGTCATTCAGACAATCCATAGTTGAGTGTGTTCCGAAGGAATGCGTCGCTAATTTCTCTTTGGTTGGGCTTTTGCAGAACGGCGCTGACACTCTCTGACATTGTTCTTTGGCCCAAGAACGAGAAAGCCCCGCCTTTAAATAGACAGTGTTTTAGTGAATCAGAGTTCTTCCGAGTCACTGGGCGGACTTATGTCATTACATTCTTATCTTTCCAAATAGCATCGAGCTTGTGCTGGGTCTCCGAATGTGTGACCCCTCAGCGGCTTCAAGAAGCTGGTGGCTGTGGATTCCAATCTGTTTAATACTCTCGACGGCTTTCTTTGAGCAAATTCTTTTGGCGAAACGTTGCGGACAAGGCCTTGCCGGTTCCGCCATTCTGCACGTCTTCCCATGTCGACTTTTTACGAATCCTGTGATTCCACCCCGGCTTCTCAAGGCCTGGCAGCTCTTCACATGTGCAGGCACTCGGAAGAAGCTTCCCCAAAAGGTCATTAGTCTTGCAGCTGTCACCAGCGCCTGGCTTTGGATGACGCCACTGCAGCCCTCCGTGACTGCTTCTACAGAATGAGATTCCACCGTCTACCCACTTGTGAGCCTGGCGTGCGTCTGATAATAACGCTACCTGGGTACGCATCGACTGGAACAGGAGTCGTGCGTGGACAAAGAGTGCTTGAGAGTACTATGGAGGTCTAGAGATCGTCTTCAATGAAATGGACTAACATTGGTGGGCGTTCAATCCTACGCATCGACCCTCAGGGAATTTGACGGGTTCCAATCCACTTGGTGGCCGAACGACGAGGAATGCCCCGGGAACATGTCGACGTTCTCACGGCCCGGACCGATTCAAACTCCTATATGGCATAGTTAGGATCCAAGACTGATCATCGGTAGGTGTGTTTGGTGCTTCGAACAGAGCGCCGCTCGACGAGGTACGTGCGGAAGTTGGGTAACGAGCCCCCGCCTATTTCACAGCAGAGCCGCAAGCCAAGACTCATGCGCTGAGCCGCGCACGTTTGACGAACAATTTGTAGCCGCCGTGGTATCACGTGTGGCTGTCTCATCCATCACCAGCAGCGATATGGATTCAACTGTCTCTGGAGGGACTGCGTACAGGCTCCGGCTGGTGCTGCGCAAATCAGTTGCTTGCTCACAAACATGGATATCTTGTTGGATATGTACTTCTACTTGTAGCACTTTACGAGTCTGATGCTTTTCTATTAATCCGCTCACCCGAGCATTTCTAGTGGAACAGCCTGCTTGTAGGTGAGTCAGACAACTCAAGTGATTGTGCAGAAATCAAAACCATGGTCTATCGTATGACTGAGGCTCGTTGGTTTTCTTCAGGGTTCGAGGACCTTCTGCTAGCGTGGTAACTATTCCTCACCAATAACCGAATCGGAGACTTTGACGAAGATTTCTCATTGCACATCCACAGCGGCCTGGATTATGCTCTACAGAAGCGCAGTTCAACCAAGAGGATCTTCGACCTTGATCTCTGCAGCATCCAGCAACGTATCGAGGAAAGAAGGGTTGAGATCGACACAGAACACGATAAAATCCTCAGCTGGCCATAGATTACTGGAGGAACAAGGCAATGAGCTGGAATGGACGACGGATCCGAAACGCCTGCCGGACGGCCCCGGGGCGCTTGCGTTGGCCGAGTACGACGCACAGCATCCGAGAGGAAGCACATCAAGTGAACGGCTGGCCAGGAAGAAGGTACAGTTGAGAAGATGGCCAGATACGATTCACCATCGGCCACCTTGAGACAGTTTGGAGGACCTATCTAGAGTTTATGCGGCATCATCACGAGATCTACGACAAATATGCCGAGAGAGCCAAAGCCATGGACATCAGGGCCCTGGAATTCTCCATCAGGTATAGGGCTTCACCTCAAGAGCCACTGCCGCAAAACTACGACGAGCGAGGAGTCTGATGAAGACGCTATAGAGACCGAGACTGCGCAGAAGAACAAAAAGGTCTCACTGCAGGCATCTGAACAAACCCTGGACAACATTAGCAAGCCTACCATGGAGGCTTCAGCTCCCGGTTCGACACACCAGAACACGCCATTCCCGACAGCTCAATTTCCCTACCCGCCGTCCCAAATGCCCGGCGCACTTGCACATCAGTTGTGAGTTCCGATACTTGCGACATGCACTCGGTACAGATTGTGTCTTGTCTAGCATTGGGGTACTGTCGAGACTCCTGGCCTCATCCTGCTGAGTCATCTGGTCATACATACTCAGGGGTGCATAGGCAACACTAAGCCTAATGAAACTCAACGCTATCTCAAGGAACAAATCCTTCGTCTCTGTTTCCGTTCCCTTGGATCGTCGCACCACGTCGCCTCTTCCAATCCATCTGTGATCCGGGTCACACTCTTCAAACAGCTACAGCCTGCCTTCTGAGCTATCATTCATGGCGTACACTTTGCATATCATGAGCAGGTAAGCACAGAACTCCTCGACGTCTGCGGAACATTGTACTAATCATGGGCATAGATTGCTCATAGTACTGACACCGTTGTCGTACTTGCCGCAGTACAAGAAACTGCTCTCTCTGCGGACTGCAAGTGGCATCTCGGTGACGGCGACTCTGATGCTCGCTCTTAGCGCTCAGTCACAGATTACGTACATGTACTATCTCTTTGCCTGCCCGATATACAAGAGAGATGGGAGCGTGGTACCTAACCCGCCGCGGCTCATGGACTATCTCAACTTGGCCCAGATACTAATGCAATGGCTTTGCTCCGTGCTCCTGTGCGTTTCTTG
Organism: Diaporthe australafricana; assembly: GCA_039880735.1. Lineage (NCBI taxonomy): Eukaryota > Fungi > Ascomycota > Sordariomycetes > Diaporthales > Diaporthaceae > Diaporthe > Diaporthe australafricana. The sequence goes on from JBCEDM010000001.1 coordinate 8,944,010, forward strand.
ATCATTAAACGAGCCAGAGCTGAAGAAGTAGTGCCACTAACCGGCCCATTCTGAAATACAGCCTGGGTTTTGTACTTGTAGTTAGAGGATCTGCACGCGGCAATGTTGAAACAGATCCGATAGATCCAACGACTGACCCTACGACTGACCCGACGACTACCGATAAGACGACATTTCCGTCTGCGAGGACCGCAGTAACACTGCTCGTTCTTCATGCCGCCCTCTGTGTCTTCTGGGCGATCCTGGCTGGTACACCGAGGGATGACTGGCTAGATCTCCCTTTCACGACCATTATGAGCCTCAATTACATCTGCATTAATCCTCTGATGACGATTGCGACCGGGGTCGCCTATGGGCTTCAGGCCAGTGCGACTGGAGCAAATCAGGAACGGACCGCATTGAGCCGAACGACACTTGTGCTGCAGATCATTGTTTTCTCAGCTTTGGCAGCGTTGTGGCCGGTCAGGTTCAGGTTGCCGCAGAACCTCAAGGGCGATGAGCTGTGGCTGGTGGTAGACTGGTATCCACTTGTCGGCTGGGCGTGCGTGAACAATGCCCTCATTGCAGTGGGCCAATGTATCGTGCTGCATGCCGCTGGTGGTACAGTCCGCAGGGGAGCGCAATCGATGAGCCGGGAAACCCAGCCTTTGTTGGCCACGTGAGGCACGCGTGAGGCACATGAGGCACGGCTGAAGACGAGTGACGCAGCAGATCTTCGGCGAGGAGAGGTTTTCATAATACGCGGTCGTTGGTGATTAGAAGGGTTCTAGCGTCGAATCCTTCAAATCCTCTGACCGAGCTCGATTCCACACTTCAGAATTGCTCAAGAAGGGTCTTTCGACGGCCATTGTAGGTACTGGTAGTAATAAATGTTGAGAAGCTTTGCCTGGGCAAGCCGCCATTGGCTTAGCATTCATATTCAAGATTCGTAAATAAGTGTCAAACTGTAGCGCAGCACTTGAGGCAGTTTAGACAATTGTTGGGCTTTCAAGTTGTCAGAGTCGATAGCGAGGTTAATCACATGTGCAAGTGGAGTAGTGATGATGCGGCACATTCACGGCTGACAAATCCTCGAGATTCATATTTCCAATAATACCATTACTGATCATCCAAGAGGAACTATAAGAATAGCGGGGAAACCATACACCGCGTAGCTCCTTGTCGGGACAACTACAGCTGTTCCAGCTGGTGAGATGGGGTGAAAGTATTCAATATTCAGCAGTGAAGACAGATTACCAAATAAGTCCTAGCACTTGCACTCCAGGACCCAGGCTATATGCTACTCAGGCTATTCTCCATACATTTGTTATCTGACCAATAATGTTTCCAGTGGTACGGAACCAGACCATAGAGTTTCCTATCAGATTGTTTGTTTCATTGTGTCTTGGAGCTTAGTTGCTGCTGTATCCACGTAATTACCTACACTATGTACTCTCTAGATAATCATCTTCTTTGTATACTAGGGAGCTAACTGCTGGCTGGGTTCAGGGCTACAGCGGGTGGACCGTTTTAGCTCCCGTCCAGAAGGGTAGCACGACCCGTCTCCACTGAAGCCATGATCTCATGCGCATCCTTGGGTTTGCGAACCTGTGCCCCAGCAGAGAGCACTTGAGCCCACATCGATTCGTAGCTGTGAATATTGAATTGTGATAGAAGAGGCTCCTCCCGTTGGAAATGCTTGGTGGATTGGTAAGGCTGATGACAAAGCTGGGTGAGACAATGTCTGCCCGCACAGTCACGATGATGGGCCCAGATACAGGTAGCATGACTCTAGTACTTAAAATCTGGTTCGCCGCTTGCACATGTCGTCTTGACACTTGGTGATATCATCAGAGCCATTGACCCTCCAATCAAGCACAGACGCCCCAGCATTTGAGCACACACTCAAGACTACTCATTGATTCAATCCCCACCTGTCTCAATTAAATCAACAGAGAAGCAGGTGCTCCACACCTCAAATACACACAAAACATGGCAAAGATGCAGGCCCTCGTCACCAAGGAGAACCACCAGGTCGCCGTCCAGGAGATCGACATTCCCAAGCCGGCCGAGGGCGAGATCCTCGTCAAGGTGACCTACGTCGCCCAGAATCCCACCGACTGGAAGGCCGCCAGCGGCGCACCTCCCGGCAGGACCGTGGGCTGCGACTTTGCCGGCACCGTCGCCGATGCAAACGGCTCCTCGTGGCGCGAGGGCCAGCGCGTCGCCGGCTTCGTCCACGGCACCTCCACCAACGGCATCGGGCCAAAGCCAATCCGCGGCGTCTTTGCCGAGTACTGTGTCGTCGAGAAAAGCCTCGTCTTCGCGGTCCCGGACGGCGTCACAGACCAGGAGGCCGCTGTCATCCCGCTGGCTTTTGCCACCGCCGTGCAGGCTATGATCCAGCGTCTGCAGATCCCTGAGCCATCGAAGCCCGCAAAGACTGCCTACCCCTTCCTTGTGAACGGCGGCACCAGCTCTGTTGGCAAGTACGCAATCCAGCTCGGCAAGCTCGCAGGCCTCTTCGTCGTGGCCACGGGCTCCAAGAAGAACCACGAGCTGCTCAAGGCCCTCGGCGCGGACGCCGTCGTCGATTACAACGAGGCAGACTGGCCCGAGCAGGTGCGCAAGGTGACCCACGACGGGCTGGAGAAGGCATTCGACTGCATTGCTGAGAAAGGCACCATCGAGACCATCGCCAGGGCCATGTCGCCCACCAAGGGCGGCCACATCGTCGGGCTCCTGCCGAGTAAGCTGGAGCACAGCAAGGTCAGATATGAGAGCACCATCGTCTACACGGTGTTTGAGCGGCCTCTGAGTTATGGTGCGTTCGACAACTGTGGTGACAAGCCGACCCCGGGGGACAAGGCTGTCTGGGAGAAGTACCTCAGCATGCTGCCCGATCTGCTCACCAGCGGCAAGATCAAGCCCAACCGGATTCGTGAGATGGGTGGTCTGAGCGATATCGTCACCGGCTTCAAGGAGCAGCAGGAGGGCAGAGTCAGCGCGGAGAAGCTTGTGTACAAAATCGTGTAGACTGCTGGACGTCGCGGATAGGCGAATGGGACCCGGGGACTTCCGGCTTAGTTCAATGTCATAGTCTATGTGCCAGAGAGTGGAGGCTGTAATCTAACTTCATGAGTGAAAGTCAAACTTCTTATCACCGCCGCATCGGTGTTTTTGCTCTTCCATAAGTTTACACTTCCTGTGCCTTTACAAGTGAGATCCCTGATTGCGGAAGCATCACTCCAACCTGCATCACAACCCAAAGCATGATGAGCAACCCTACCCAGTGAAGAATACCTCGAGCAATGATGAACCTCTTCACCAACTTCATGGTCTTTTGGTCGTTCATCCTTGGATACGCTGTCGACGGCACTTCCTTGCCCAGCAGCTGACAAATGGGCTTCCAGCCATCCTCCGCCTGGAACTCCAGCACCTTCCTGCCCCTCTTCCTGGCCTCATCCCTCACCCACTCATTATGCTTGTCATAGATTGGGCGGTCCCGGAAGGTCATCCCCCATCTCTCCATGTACAAGTCATCCGTGGCCTTCATCATCCTCATCATGGCCCTGTCGGACCTGACAAGATAGGTCGCGACCCAAAAGAGCCACGAGTCGAAGAAGCGCAGCCCCTCGGAGAAGCTGGTGTGCCAGGCCGCAGAGCCGCCGGAGCGCACGTTGAGAATGACGGGCGCGTCGGGGTACATGTCCATCAGGTCGTCGGCGAAGACTATGGACGGGAAGTCGGCCGTGGCGGCGAAGCCCGCGAACAGCTCGCCGAGGATCTTGTGCCGCCTGGCCCTGTCCTTCTCCCGGACGGCGGCCGTGACGAGCCGCTGCCTCTCGGCGCTGGGCTGGACGTGGGCCATCTAGTATGTGTTAATCGCCTGATACGAAACCCAAAGTATTGGATTCTAGAAGGTTCCCAGAAAGGATGGACAGGCAACTGTAGCAGGTGAGGGCTTGTACATACGTGCATGCAGGGGTCATACCCCAGCGTCTCGAGGGCGGCTTGGAGGGACGACGTCGCGCATCTTGGGAGCCCGAGGGCTAGGGCTTGAGGGTGGGTGGAGGACCGCTCAAGCCCTTGATTGGAGACTGTCTCGTGAACGAAGCGGACCATGGTGTTGATTGGCTAGAGAATGAGGAAGTATCTGGGGCAGAATCGTCCAGTGATTGCACGAGGCTCGAGGATCTAGTGACCTGTAGTACCCTTGATATTTGAGACAGGTGGGCGTGTGTGATATAGTGCTTGATGTGACCTCACCCGAGCACTACCTGAGGAAGTCAATAACAGGCCATCTGTATTATAACCTCACAGCCTTCTATTCCAATCCTTGAGGCCGGACTTTCCCCTCGGTGATCCATTGCATTTTGACTCTGACTGATCGTCAAGCCTCTCGGGAGAGAATACAAGCCACTGCTTTTGCTGCCGGCTCTCGGTTATTTACCAAGACATTGGGTAAGGTCCGAGAGTATTCTGCGCCGCTGCCCAGACCAGGGAGTCCGAAGGATGTAGAAGGGCAAATCGAAGGCTTATTCTAGCAGTAGCCATTCAGACAGCGCCATTGATTACCTTGGTTGTTAAGGAAGACAGGACACTCGGGCCCGAGTACAGCCATCCCAAGGGAGGCACTATTGGGAAACCAAAGGCACCGCCCGTGTAGAATGATAGGATCTGTCTTACTGCGCGCTAAGCCCAGGAGGCACAGGAACGAAAAAGGTCACAAGGATCAGACGAACCAGTCACTCAGGCATTCCAAGGTTGTATGCGGGCCAGATTCCACAGCCTGACGTTATCCGGGAGCCGCAATTGGATATACGAGCCCATATACGGGTAAGAAGCCCATAGGACACAAGCCTGGGAGCAGTTTCTGCTCGCCGCGGACAAAACACCAAGCGCGGGGACATCCGGTCAAGTATCCGGCGAAAGTTAAACACAATGTGTGTCATGAAGGAGTAAGGCCAAGTCCATCCATGGCCCGAAGCATGTCCCGTTGGTGTGAACACCTTACCCTTACACCGACCGTCAAGGAGTTTGTGCCTTCTAAGAGCTAGGTTGTGATGGTGTTGAGAGACACCGACATCCGCCCCGCAAGGCCAATATAATCCGGTTATGGTAGTAAGCCGACTCCCGAGCCGGTCCCGATTGATTAAGCAAAAAGCACGCTGGACCCAATCAGTGCTTACTTCTTGGGCGTGCCGAGATGCGGCTGTGATGCAAGGTGCATGTAGTGTGACGCTCGCTGTCACTTTTTGTGGCATTATGTCTGTCCGCGTGAGACGATTCGAGAGCATCTTTACTTATTAGGGCTGGCTGTAATACTTCGACGGGGACACAGCACGACGATGCTGTGTTCGAATTTAAATAGAAGGACGCTGGTGTCGACTTGCACAATAAAACATGCTGTACGAATGTCTTCGCCAATGTGCTTCTTTGAGGGGCCCGGAGCTAAAATGAGAACCTTTGGGGGCTGCAAGAAGGCCCGAGCTAGAAACTGGCCTTGACCTTGGAGTGGCATTTCACTTACACACCGTCCCGAGTAGAAGGCTTGGCTTGCATATTGCAACTTCAGCACGCGGACGGAAGGGGGGCGGCAAACACATTTGGAGTAATTAAATGACGTGAGACTTATGGCTTAATGGTCAAGGGAAGGTGTATTGCTCCAGAAATATGTGGAAGACCTTTACTCTTTCGACATATAGCCCGACGAGAGAGGAACGGTAAGTACCCCTGGTTCTCACCATGGCATCCTGGGCCCACGAAGGAAGATCAGATCGCCGCCCGGCAGGCCAAGGCACCAACCGCGACGGACGCCCCTGCTGAACCCCGTGCTTTTTTTAGAGGTAAGTTTTCCTCAAGTCCGACCAAGTTCCCAGTACTTTTTCCTCTGGCATTTGACTCTTGAGTTTGGCTTCTGATGGAAAAGTCGGCGATTTAGGCTCCTCGTAGCCATCCTGTGTCGGCGAGAATACAGCAGGGCTCATATACGTCGATGTGGGCGCGATCTCAATGTCTTGGGCAGCAACCCGGGATTCCTGCAGGTGCCCTCGGGACTCCGATTCGCGCGATGGAGCCGCGGATATAGGTACCTCGAGCTCGATGCCGGACTCCTGCAGTGTTGGATCAGGCATGCTTGGCTCCTCGCTTAAAGGCTTGGTTTGTGACTTCGCACTCGTCCGTTGATAGTTCACTGTGTAAGCGATGGCCAAACCGACCAGAGTTACCAGGACAATGCTCAACCAGGTCCCTAAGTCGCCAGTCAAGTTGAAGGCATCGTCTTTGCCTAGCGTGTCATGATTTCCACTCTCGTTCACGCTCGCACTTGAGTCTGCGCGAATGACCACGCCTGATTTTGATGAACCCGGGTATGGGTTTGTGACCGTAGTGCCCAGGGTGTTCATCGTAATTTGTGTCCCTGACACAACTTCAGCCGCTGGCTGCTCAGATACATCTTGTGCTGAAGGGATATGTGCCCCATATTCCGTGAAAAGTACCACGTCTGAGTGGTGCAGAGCATCAGAGTCGAATCTACCTTGCGCCAGCGCTATCTTGTCATTTGACATGTCGAACACTACATAGGCGTTGCGCAGGAAGTCTTCCCCAACAGCGTAGCTGGCCGGATTGGTCGCATTCCTTACTGAGAATACACAGAGGGGCTCGCCATGGGTGTTGTTGAGCTGTAAGTTGTAAACATCCTGATCGATGACCATTGTCCAGAGATGCATTTCGATTTGAGGTCCGTTTTTGCCGCCGAAGCCATAGGTAAATGTATTGTAGCTCTCGGTCGACGCGCACGGAACAGCAGGGCAACCGCATGCTCCCAAATACTCAGCTCCAGCTTCTTGCCATATCGCCTCTGCAATATCCTGCGGCAAAAACGAGAATTCTATACCTAAGTTTACGGCGACAGGACAAGGGGTGTCATCATAAGTCATTAGTGTCTTGTGGCCACTTTGACTTGATGCCTTGATATGAGATAGTAATATTGTCGGCCCCTGTGATGACGACTCGGTGTGGATGAGATCAAGGATTGTGAGGCTACCAGAATATTTGTTCTTGTCGACAGCTCCAAAGAGAAGACTTCCGCTTTCTGTCTGCGGTCAGCTGCTTGATATCTAGAGACGACAGGTTTTACCGACCTATATGGCCTTTCCATCCAGATAACCATATGCTAAATGCTTCAGTCGCGATGAGACCTTGATCCACCAAAACGCTGAGCAAGCCGGCGTCTGACGGCTCATCAGCTTTGGCTTGGCCCAGGCTCAGAAGGCCCAGATCAGCGTGGCAATTCGATGCTATTCTCATCGACAGGTTGTCAATTGCAAGATTATTAAGCTCAAGCTTGTCGTGAAGCATATAATCGGCAGTGGAGCGCCGTGATTGTCTGTCTCTCAAATTGAAAGCCAATGACAGACTCGAATTGACTACCGAGCGGTTAGCGTCTCCTAAACTTCCAGCAGGCGCCCCTCAGTCGCACGAAAATGATCAACTACTCACAGGCGCTCCGTGTACGGTTGCATAGTGTGTTGGGAGAAGCATTACTAGGCGGGACAAAGATTGTCGTCCCCGCGTCGTTCCGCAGCTGAAGATTGACTATTCGTGCAGGGGTACCCGTCCTGGCTTCCACATAGTACGAACCTCGAGATCGCTGGACAGCCAAGGGCGCTATGTGAGCGGAGTGACCGCGGTTGAGAGTCGGCCTTGTGTCCTGATCGCTCTTCTCGAATGACGAGGCCACCACTGGCAATGCAATGCCGATCAGGAGGGCCAGCTCCACCAGCATCGGCATTTTCAGGGGTGACACTGACGAGGCATTGACGGCTGATTTGACTCGAAATAGCAACAGGTGTTGGTTGTTGATGGTGGAGACTTTAGAGGTCTGTCATATGAACAGGGGGGGATTTCGTCCGGCCGAGCGGTCTTGATCCGGTGTGCTTCGTAAGTTGGCCAATCGGGCCGGAAGTCTTACTTCATTCGATTTCTCAGTCTTGCTCTGGTTGAGCCGTGTATCTGTGGACAGTTTGTTTGCCTTCAAAACAACATGATGAGGACGTAAGCACGCCCATTTGAAGAGCTGATAGAAATCCAGCCGCAGTCATCGCTACCAAGACCATGCTTGAATCTGCGGCCATCGCCCCCAAAGACAAGGGGAGATCAGGGGAGGACAGATAGGGCAGTGCTGACAGCCCGGGACATCGAGAAGCGGCGCAGCAATCAGGAAATACGGTGGAGACGTGGGCTCAGATAGGCCCGGCTTGAAAGTCGGGACCTCTACCACCTGCCAGATCTGGACTGAGTCCTGTAGAATTCGCCACCATGTGGTCGACGGCCAGTCGGACAAGATGGAAACACCGGCCTATTGGGACAAGCTGCAAGGGGCAGGGATAGTTTCTCGACCCTGTCGGTCTCGCCAAGAAGAGATCGAGGTCCGTAAGCTAGTCTACCAGATCACTGCTCGTGCGTTCGTACTCTAGCAGTCGGGTGGACATGCTTATTGATTACCTCACTTTGTGAAAGTACGAAAATATGGCACAAGGAAAAAAGAAGCCTGACAATAAATACTTTTATGATGGCATTAAATATGTGCATTGAATATCAGACAACGCTAAATTATCCTTATATGTATAATGATTATGCGCGGCACATCCTGCCGTCAGCCGCAACGGTCCAAGCATCGCTGCCGACCGTCTTCAGCGCATAAAACACGCCCGTAGGGTCCCACTTAGCCTTGATCCCGAGTAGGCGGCCATAGTTGCCGCCGAAGAACTTCTGCTTCCAGCCAGCGATGTTGAAGTCGACCTCGTTGACGTAGTTTCCACCGCCGGGGGTGGCAGCCTCGATGGGCGGGATGATCTCGTCCGTCATGCGCTTCTGGTCCGCCAACATCTTGTCCCAGTCGGCGGGGTCGTTGCTCCAAGCCGTCGAGTACTGCACGTGGAGCACGGCGCTGCGGAAGACCGGGTTCACGGCGTTGGAGACGCCAGCAGGGGCACTGGCGTTGAGGGCCACTCCTGCGGCCAGAACACTGGCGTTGTCGGCACCGTAGCGGATTGCAGAGATATATTTGGCACGGGAGTCTGCGTTTGAGAGAATAGAACGTGGTACGAGGCGGGAGCCGAAGTTGTAAGACTCGACCTCAACGTGGCCGTAAGGGAGAGGCCCCATCCACTGGTTGTAGTGATCGCGGTAGCTGGTGAAATTGGTAGCAGACATGGAGTACGGGATGGAAAGGTTGGCGAGAACATCGAGGAATGGGCTGAGAATAGCCGTTGCCTCCTCGGCCGTCTTGTTATAGGCCGTCAGCGGGTTGATGGCGAAGACGGAGCTCCCGTAAAGGAAGACCACCATGGCGCCCTTGTCGGTCATCCCTGGCAGGAGCCCGTGGAAGGCGTCAAGCATCTGCCACCACTTGTCCTGGGTCGTGTAAGAGGCTGCGGTCTGCAGACCGACACCTCCGATGATAGGTGCCTCGGGGTAGGCTCGAACAGTGACTGAGGTAACGACGCCGAATGTTCCAGGACCGCCGCCGCTAAGAGCCCAGAAAAGGTCGGAGTTCTGAGTACGGGAGGCAGTGACAATGGAGCCATTGGCGGTGACAACTTCGTACTCAAGAGCCTGATCAGCAGCCATGCCGAAGTTGGTGGTCAGGGCCGAGTGACCACCGCCTTGAATGTAGCCGCCAGCAAGGCCGACAGTCGGACACTCGCCGCCAACAACGACGAGTCCCGCGGACTTTCCAGCTTCGGTAACTTCGTATCCGAGCACGCCGGCGCCCATCTTAATAGCAGGGCCGGTCCAGAGATCATCAGACCACTCGGTCACGGTGATCTCCTTAAGCTTGTGGGTCCAGGCAGCAAGCGCTCCCGCACCGGTTGATCGGCCAAGATGACTGGGTCCGTGGGTTAGCTAGTGAGTGCGGATCGGAGGAAGGGGTGAAGGCGTACTCATGACCAGTGTTCCGGACGAGGAAGCGGATGTTGTTGTTCCGCGCAAAGTTGATAGTATCGGCAACGTCCTGGGCCGAGGTGACCTCGACGGCGTAGCTGACATAGTTGCCTAGCAGACACGGCGTGGTACGGTCTGTGAAAGGGTCGCAGGACTGGTTTGCGAAGTAGGCCTGCATCACCGAGGACGACGAGGGAAAGCTGGGCTCAGATTAGAGAGTGACTCTTGCAATAGCATGGGCTTAATTCATGAACTCACTGTGTCTGTGGGAGAACCCAGGAGTCTTTCAACGCCGTGCAAGCGGCCTCGTCGTACGTTGGGTCGTGACATACGGATCCGATGGGAACTGTGGCGACGAGCTTCCCGCCGACAGTGGTGTTGAGACTGTCCCAGGAGGATGTCGCAGGCCAGGAGGCATCCCCAGGAAGAGAATGGCAAGTGGTTTGAGCAGCGCGGGTTGGGACGAGCCCGGCGGCGACGAAGGGCGTAGCAGCAGCAATGGCTGCTGCCGTGGCGAAGGTGGCCGACTTCATAGTGAAAAGAGTGTGAGAGCCTTATGGTAGGGGCGGGGGAGGAGACAAGGAACCGGCTGGGCTGCAGAGACAGCTCCTCACAACTCGACGACGTGAGGGGGCCATGATGGTAGTCTTTATATCGGAGGTCGGCACGTGTGATACGAGAACCCCGGTGGCGACGGCGAGGGTTCGAGCGTCTGAGCTGGGCTGTCAGCAGTGGAGGGGGAGCAAAAACGTCGTTAATCTCCCTACTAGTGACATCGCTTCCTGTATGGTTTAGGAGTGTCGCGGTCTTATACATCTGCATTGGGCGTCTGGTCCGGCGCAGTCTGCCAGAGCGGGCTGATGGACCCGAGATGATCTCCCGCCGTCCCCTCCCAAGCATGCATGCCCAGGGACCGGGGTGCGGGAGCTGACGTCCATCGACACTGCTTAATTCTCTGCCCTGGGCGGAGATTGCCACGAGCGTCGGAGTGCTTAATCCGATGCGGAAGCACATGGCACGATAGTCGATGGGCGACCGTTGAAGCCCTAGACAAAAGAGATGAGACATGGGTGTGTGTTCCACAGTCAGGATCAAGGGACCGAGGCTCTTTGACAAGAAGGCCTATCTTGCATTGCGCAAGCTCCATAGGGAGGGGCCTGAAGGATGATAGACCTGACAGCGGCCCCATCCGCGGGATCTGCGTTGATTGTATCCGGGCCGTCCTCGTTGCCTCCGGCCTGGATATCGGCCGAAGTAGCAACCAGTTAGAAATAGCCCGCGGAAGCCAGTCGCCGCACACAGGCAGGTACTTGGTGTCCGTTTTGCGTATTCACATCGTGACGAGAACAAGGTGCGGCCGCTTGAAGGTCTCTCATCCCTCCTCGCCATCCTAGTCCAACTGTACCCCTCTTCAGCTTGCACAGCCCCTAATATGAAGCCGCCCCTGATGTTCACCAGGGCATGTGCTGCGGCATTACTATGCCGACATTTGCATCGTGGGTCTTACTCGGGATCGATTATCCTTTGGAATCTTGGCGAGCCCCTCAAGTTGAATGGCCTGCAGTTATTTAAGAAGATAGAAGAACGTGATGCCATCTTGGCAAGCCTGGTATGCGGCCGAGCCACGCGAGGTGCGGGCACGACAGTCAGTGTGTGTGCGCGATAGCGGCGGGAAGGATGGTTGAGATATGGGATATTGTGAGTGCCGAGAACTCGGGTCGCGGGTGGAGTGCACGGTTTCACAGCTGGACAGGAAATATCATTGCAAGGTTTCGAGCTAATGCGCTAAATACGACGCAGCGATGGGTTCGTTGGAGTAAATGGTGAGGAGGTGCCATCTGAGTTCCATGCTTCTGTGAGGGTTAATAGATAGAGCTGCACCTCCCACATTTCCCAGCTGGTCTGCAGTATTTTAATATCACAGCATCAGAGTTACTTCTCAAGGTGGCCTGGGCGGCAGAGTGGGCAAAGAGGGGGGCGGCTCTCGTTCCCCAACCTCGGGGACATCAGGGATGACCCCAAACCCGTTGTTTAACACTTCAGAGTGCACAAGCGCGGCATGATTGATAGGGTGCTGGACACACGGCGGATTCGAAACGGGGTCCGCGTTGGCGGTTACGGAGACGGTCGCACATCCATCCAGTGCCAGGCTGCAGGCCAGATGACCTGACCTGTAGCCTGGCCGACAAAGGCGACAACCACTATGTTTGCCTGCTCTGGACCATCAACTCCGCACCTAGAATCTTCCCAAATCATCACCATCGTCGTAACCATCGTCCGCCTGTGCCATCTATCGTCGCCATCTGGGAAATTGAGGCAGGATCCTCTCTCGATCTCAACGCTCACGCCGACGCCGTCGTGTACCCGTGAACTCGAGCGCCCGCCCCCTGCGCCTGCGATAAGAACGGGATCGGTGGCTTTGCTAGGCGAAAACCCAGCACCCAGGCAGTAGGACGTCATTTGTCGCGGCTCACTGTGGCCCTCTGGCTCGCACTTGTTGCAGCTCTGCCAAAGGCCCAACCACCTCGAGATCCACCGGCAGACACAGCGCCGTCGTCATACCCTTTTTGGACCGACATCATTTTTAGTTCCGGCCAGCTCGTCCTTCTCTCAAGATGACTTGGGAACTCACACGCCGCCGCTTCACTCGCGCGATCAACAGCAAATACCTCTTTGACCGTGTCGTATGTCCTGTCCTGTCCCGTCTCTCCTTCCTCGGTGCACTGTCATTTCTGACTCGCTTTCGTCATCTTGATTACATCGCCCTGCGCGCACCCTGCTACTATCCTGTTGTCCCCTTTATGCTTCCCGCTTCCACACAATCTACAAACCTCGAAGAAACCCCAAGATTAGAATATCAAACTGACCAATATTTCCCGTATTTTGCAGCCGCTCCTACATGCCATCATCTTTTTAATCGAAATGACCCTCGTCGCACGCCTCGTCGCCAGGTACAATGCCTTCTACGGTGAACGACCTGGTATGTGCCTGCTATGCCATTCATCGCTTCGAGCCTCGTCCATCAAATCTGAATTTCCGCGCCGACTCCGGCTGCAATGCGAAGCTTTTCATGCTGACAATAATTAGTCCTCACCATGATGGTGACTAACGCCATCTTGGGAGGCATTGCCGATACCGTCGCACAGTCAATCACTGCTGTCCGCCAGCGCGCCCTTAGGAAGGCTCCCGGCTCCCCGGCCTCGAGAGATACAGCCTACGAACTCGATGTCAAAGACCCGTTTACGGAGCGGGAGCTGATACCCGATTCCAAGATCCTGCCGCCGCCTTTCGACTTCGAGCGCCTGACGAGGTTCATGGCCTATGGTTTTGCCATGGCACCCTTGCAGTTCAAGTGGTTTGGGTTCCTGTCGAGGACCTTCCCCATCACCAAGACTGCTGCTTTCGGGCCTGCTATGAAGAGGGTCGCCATGGACCAGATTATCTTCGCGCCATTCGGTACGTGTTCTTGCCCCAATGCGACCTCGGGAACTGGGTGTCCCTAGAAACCCCAAGACTGGCTCAGCCTTGGGCTTTGCGCATTATACTGACAGCGCGATAGGTGTCGCCTGCTTCTTCAGCGTCATGACTGTTGCCGAGGGTGGTGGACGACGTGCTGTCATGTCGAAGCTCCGTGACATGTACGTCCCAACCTTGAAGGCCAACTACGCAGTCTGGCCTGCGGTGCAGGTCATCAACTTCCGTTTGATGCCTGTTCAGTTCCAGCTCGTGAGTACCATACCACCCCTAAACATGCTATGCTGAAGTTTGCAAATTGCTAAATCATGTGTCGTCTAGCCCTTCGTCTCTACTATTGGTATCGCGTGGACTGCATATCTGTCGCTCACCAACGCTGCCGAGGACGCAACCCAGCCAAACCCTGCCGCTCTCAACCCTGCCAACATCCGTTTGGAGTAAATAGAAACGGTCCCATACGATAGACACGAATATTTTCTTGGGTTGTTGCTCTCAATGGTATATCGCACATAGAGTCTGGCCGGTCGGTTTCGGGGCATTGTGTGCGGCGTTGGTCTGTCTGCGGTTTCAAACACACGAGTGGGGTCCTGTTCTTCTGTCTCCGGAATCAATTCAGCGGCGTTGTCGGGGTTACTTTCCATAGTCGAAAGAGAAAAACATTATATGGCAGAAGTCCGAATATTCGAGAAATCCTGCCTGGCGTGCATGTCGATCTGTTCAACAAACCAATGGCTCATTTAGCTCTGAGGTTTGAGTGAGTGTAGAACTCGTCCAGTTCAGCTTGTCAGGGGCTCGCTCAGAGGCCGAGAACCTGGCTATTCGTGTCGACTGTTTATCCACTATCGAGATCCTGTCAGAAATGAATTGCATGTTGAAAACACGAGATGCGAAGGCTAAAAATTTGCCAAGTCAAACGGTATCGGACCTCCTGAGTCTGACAACTCAACGGCGAGAAATATCGCGCATGGCAATGATCAGGAGAGCTCACGTCACCGGAAGCTCAGAAACTGCCCCTCCAAAGCACCCCTCACCCCACCCAACTGTCCTTCAAAACCCAACTCTTCCCTCCCGCCTCCCCTTCAAGAGATCACCTGAAGTCAAGCATAAACAAATACCTCCCTACAGTCCTGTCCTCAACCAGACGGACATTCACATCTAATCCTCTTCTGACTACAGAACATTTTTACTTTCCAATTGATACCCCCGTACGCAAATATGTCTCTGTCCAGCAAGCTCTCCATCACTGATGTCGACCTGAAGGGCAAGCGAGTCTTGATCCGGGTAAGTTGGTGACTATTCTTTGCATGATGATAATGGTCTCTGCCTGTTCTGCTATCATTTGCCTTACGGGAATTGCTTCAATTTGGCTTCTGTGCCATCGCCGACCACGTTGGCTGCCCCGAGTTGTGAGGAGCTCGCCCTGGAAGGAAGCTCCAGAATGCCCGGGGGATAGCTTGGACCCTTCTGGGCCCTGTCACCCACATCCCTTAGGCCGGAACAGTGTGCTGATAGTCTTCTCCATGATCTAGGTCGACTTCAACGTCCCTCTTGACGCGGACAAGAAGGTGACCAACAACCAGCGTATCGCCGGTGCCATCCCCACGATCAAGTATGCTGTCGACAACGGCGCCAAGGCCGTGGTGCTCATGTCCCACCTTGGCCGACCTAACGGAAGCCCCAACCCCAAGTACAGCCTGAAGCCCGTCGTTCCCGAGCTTGAGAAGCTGCTGGGCAAGTCTGTCACCTTCGCTCCCGACTCTGTTGGCCCCGAGGTCGAGGCTATCGTGAACAAGACCGAGGGTGGTGGCGTCGTGCTACTGGAGAACTTGCGATTCCACCTCGAGGAGGAGGGGTCTGCCAAGGACAAGGATGGCAACAAGACCAAGGCGGACAAGGAGAAGGTGGCCGAGTTCCGGAAGGGTCTGACGGCACTGGGAGATATCTACATCAGTCCGTACAAGACTTTCACGCACCTGCCCCAAACATGAATACTAACGATAGCCTCAGATGATGCTTTCGGTACCGCCCACCGTGCACACTCTTCCATGGTCGGCGTCGACCTGCCCCAAAAGGCTGCTGGCTTCCTGATGAAGAAGGAGTTGGACTACTTCGCAAAGGCCCTCGAGTCCCCCCAAAGGCCATTCCTGGCCATCCTGGGTGGTGCCAAGGTCTCTGACAAGATCCAGCTGATCGACAACCTGCTGGACAAGGTCAACACGCTCGTGATTGCGGGTGGTATGGCCTTCACCTTCAAGAAGACCCTGGACAACATGTCCATCGGAAACTCGCTATTCGACGAGGCGGGCGCCAAGACCGTTCCCCAGCTGATGGAGAAGGCCAAGAAGAACAACGTCAAGGTTGTCCTGCCCGTGGACTTCATCACGGCTGACAAGTTCGACAAGGATGCCAGTGTTGGCAAGGCTACAGATAAGGAGGGCATCCCAGAGGGCTGGATGGGACTGGACTGCGGCGAGCAGTCGGTCAAGCTGTACAAGGATGCCATTGCCGAGGCCAAGACGATCCTCTGGAACGGCCCGGCTGGTGTGTTCGAGTTCGAGAAGTTCGCCAGCGGCACCAAGGCCACCCTGGACGCCGCGGTGGAAGGTGCTCAGTCTGGCAAGATCGTCATCATCGGTGGTGGTGACACGGCCACCGTGGCGGCCAAGTACGGCGTCGAGGACAAGCTGAGCCACGTGTCGACGGGCGGTGGTGCCAGTTTGGAGCTGCTCGAGGGTAAGGAGCTGCCCGGTGTGACTGCCCTGTCGAGCAAATGAGGGTTTGCTCAAGCTCCAGGGATTCGAGACGGGGAAATGGCAGGCCGCATTATGGACAAGGCTAGTCTCTAGTTTCGCGACTCCTAGGGTGAAAAAAACATAATAGAATGTAAACTGCGTCTCACGTTGTCCATGCCTAACGCCGAGCCTGTTTGTGACGGTAATTTGAGAATGTAATGACCCAATCCTCGAATATTCATGTCCATCTGCTCGCCATCGATGTAGTCTATGATGTCGTCCAAGCCCTCGTTGCCCAGCGCAATCGGGATTAATCTCATTCATAAGGACTTTTGTGACCCGGAAATGTCTCGTTCGGACTCTACTTCGGCTCCCCTGACTGCTTTCCCTAGTGGGCCCCGGCTACTACGACGTATTCGTCATGACCAGCGCTGTTACTGCCGCCGCCACCCGCAGCACAGCCTTGTAGGTCCCCAAAGGCACTGCCGTGGTCTGAGCTGAGCATCTCCCAGGACCGGGCCAGGCCAGCCTCACTATCACTGTTTCCCGAACTGTTGTCGCCGTGCGCTCCCCGAGGGTTTGCTCGTGCGCCGGGCTCCCGGGCCGTCGTCGGGCTCTTCTCGCGCGTCTCCTATCTCCGGCGCTTCGACTCCTCGACTTTCTTGAGCTCCTCCCTGTGACGTGAGGAAGAATGGTCAGCTGCTTATCCTATGTAAAGCTGGAGTGCTGAAAGCCTTGTATCGCGAGGAAGGGGAGGGGGCGGGGGAGTGCATGTGTGTGTATATATATTATGTGCTGGTCGGTAGTGGCATGACATACTTGAGCTGCTGGGAGAAGTCGTCGCTTGTGTCGTCGTCGTCCCAGGACTCCTCCCACAGGTGCTTGGTCTCGCTGCTGTTGGCGGCCTCGGTCTCTTCTACGGACCAGTCTGGCAGAATGTCAGCTGTGTGCACATTTTGGGGGAGTTGCAAGACACGCGCGGTGGCGGGTTGGTGCGTACCCTCGACGGGGAAGTCCTCGAACTCGTCATCCTCCTCCAGAGCGGCGGCCGACTTCTGCTGGGTCTCCTCGGGCTTGGCCTCGTTGGAGGCCGTAGGCTTGTCGTCCTTCTTGGGTTGTGATGATGCCATGGTTGCTGTTAATGTTGAATGTGTAGACGCTGACGACCGAGAGGCTTCTTCAAGCTGATTGCTAGGCGCGTGCTGAGTGGAAAGTGGAGTTGTGCTGTTGTCAGGATGTCGAGAAAGTTGCAGTATGGATGGTCAAGGAATGGAGGGGAGCTGCGATCAGAAGCGAAGCTCGATCATTGACAGTCGGCAGGCTCCCAAGCTGCTGATGCCATCCAATGAAATGTGGCGCGCCGTGTGGCTAGAACGGTACCTGGGTACTCCACTACTCGGCCCAGGTACCTTGTAGTCCATCTTACAGTGGGATGTAACCTTGCGGCATAGCAGTATCAGGAGTCAGGACTTCGGACCGTTTTCAAAGCCACTGACAGACAGACAACAAAGCTGCAATTGTCAGCCACCGGCTGGCTGACGGCACCCGGAGTTACCGGCGTCCCCAGGGAATCTGCCTCGCCCTGCAGAGTATCCGAAGCTAACACACCCTTCTGGGAAGGCTCATGGAAGGGCATGGCATGGATAATGGGTCCGAGACCGAGCGGAGGGTTACGCATACAAAACCGCTCGTTTCTTCTTTCATGCTGACGAGCTCGACGTTTCTACTCTTCCACACTCCGCCTGGGTTCCTGATCTTCTCTTGCACCAGGCGAGTCAGCCCAGAAAGAAGGAAGTCGAAGCGGCTGAACCCAGTGTCCATTCGACTGCGCCAATTCAGCCACCCAGACAGACAATCCTGCACGCGACACTTTTGCGGCACACGACGTAGTCTAATTAGCTCGCCCTGATCGTTCACCTGGAACGGTACGTCATCTTGAGCCGTGACGAGACGATTCCATGCTGCGAGCCTCACACCGAGATCCCTCCACAGTCTGGATCTCAGGACCCTTCATTATATAGAAAAGGGATCCGCACATCGCATCTACCCGAATTCCACATCTCGCTCACGTATCTTGGCTCCTCGGAACGATTACGAGAGTCTATCTTGAAGCTAGCGCGCCAGAAGTCCGGCTCCACACCGGACTGTCACATCAGGGGGCTTATAACAGCTCGTTGACACTTGCGAAACTGCAACCCTGTTGTCGAGGCTTCCTGTGGACAGCTCGAACAATTGCGGCTGAATTCATCTCGATTTCACTTCTGCAGGATTAGCAAGGACCGCAAGCTCTTCTGGGGCAGCTCGACAAACTGCCGGCATCATGAGGTCATGGTTCAAAGGTTCCGGCGCAGCCAATGGCTCGAAACTGAGCGTCTCATCCAGCAAGAATGCCAGCTCCACCCAGGTCGCAGACCCACGCGATGTCGAGGCATCGGACCTGCAAGACGCCATGGAAGCAGCTGCCCGCATCGTTAATGACGATATCGATGGTGCAGAAGCACAGCTTAAGGCCCGCAAGGATTCGTCCAGTTTCCACCAACTGGGGCTTGGTATCGCAGTCTTTATGAGGTCGATTCTGGGCTTCGAAAAAGAGATCATGGCTGAGGCCAGCAGTCGACTGGCCGAGTGCGAGACGCGTGCATGGGCCGACATGAAGAAGGCGCAGAAGCAGGCCGACGGCGGCGGTGGCTGGTTCAGGGGCGCCAGCACTGCGAATGGCCAAGGGCCTGCGAAGAGCAGCCAGATCTATCCGCCAGGAAGCGAGTACCAGCTGGTCAATGCAGAAGCACAGCTCATGGGCGCCATCATTTCAGTCATGCATGAGAGCCTCACGGAGGGCATCAAGGGTTTCTATAAGTTGCGCAAGGCCTTTGTCGCACTCGATGCGATCATGGAGGCCGAATCGAGGGTCTTGGCTGAGGCGAAGGCCAATGGTGCGGCTCAAAAACCAAGTGCTCCAAAACAGGACACAGGCGATGATGATCAAAAGAACCTCGAGTCTGACAGCGATCTCGAGTTTGTCGATGCCCCGGAAGATGCTGAAAAGTCGCCGGCGCCGACGGCATACGCTGGTCACCTGAAGAGAGTGAACAGCAGATCCGCTCCAGGCTCTGTGCTTGAGAAGGAAATGGGCGACCTGGCCCTGGAGCCCGGCACCGCTTCATTACCTACATCGAGGCGAGGTACGCCAGACTCTCAGAAACGATCAGGCTCACCACAGCGCCGCCCAGTCCGGCAGACGCTTCTCGACCAGGCGGGCCCAGACTCATCGACTTTTACAAACCCGATCGACGTTTTCGTCCATAGCGGCGCAAACATGTGCTTCGGAATTCTTTTGCTCATAATCTCCATGGTCCCACCTACCTTTTCGAAGCTACTGTATATCATCGGGTTCAAGGGAGACCGCGAACGTGGTGTGCAGATGCTGTGGCAGTCCACGAAGTTCAACAATGTGAATGGTGGAGTCGCTGGATTGATGCTACTAGGGTATTACAATGGCATCCTCGCATTCGCCGACATTCTCCCTTCAGAAAAGGATGTCGAGGAACTTGCAGACGAAGGCGAGATTATAGGATACCCCAAGGAACAATGCTCTGCCCTTCTTCAAAACATGGTGTCGCAATATCCAGAGAGCGGTATGTGGAAGGTCGAGGAGGCTAGAAATTTGGCCAATGCGCAGCGCGTCCCGGAGGCAGTGGCAATGCTCAAGGCGAACAAAGACTCCAAGATGCGCCAGGTCACGGCGCTCAGCAGCTTCGAGCTGTCGACAAACGCCCTTTTCATGATGGACTGGATCACCATGCGTGACGGGTTCCTGAGGTGCATCGAGCTGAACGACTGGAGCCACAGCCTGTACTACTACTTCATCGCGTCGGCAGAGCTTGAGCTGTATCGGGACTCCGTGCAGGCGGGCGAGGCCACAGAGGCCAAAAAGCATAAGAAAGCTGCTGAGGAGTATTTCCGGAAGGCCCCGGCGGTTGCAGGCAGGAAGAAGTTCCTCGCACGACAGATGCCTTTTGAGGTTTTCGCCCTGCGCAAGGTCCAGAAGTGGGAGGACCGGGCCAAAGAATATGGCATTGATCTCGCCGACGCGGTGGGCATCTCGCCCGCTGAGGAGATGACGTATCTCTGGTCTGGGTCCAAGCGCATGTCGGACGACATGTTCGAGAAGGCGTTGGCATACCTGAGCTGGGACAGATGCACGGCGAGCAAGGAGCATGTGGAGTTGATGAAGGCCATTCCCGACGAGGCGGCTATCAAGGCGGTTGCAGAGTCTGTCATCCTGAGCAATATGGGACGGTATGAGGACGCCAGGGGAAGGGTGAAGCCTTACCTTGATCAGGACAGGTAAGCTGTGGTGTTGTATGACCATTTGACGAGAATCATACTGACTCATTCTCTAGAACCTTGTTCAAAGGCGCTACAAGGGACGATTATACTCTCCCATGTGCACACTACGAGATGGCCGCGGTGGCGTGGAAAGAGGCGTGCGACCCGAAATGCTGGCCAGCCGCCGCCGAAGAGTCTGACCAGTACAGACGGAAAAAGGTCGCAGAGAGCCTGGAGTACTTAGACCATGTGAAGACGTGGGAAAGCTTCGTACTCGACGCAAGAATTGGGATGAGGGTTCAGACCGGCACGGATAGCATTGCTTGGTTGAAGAGAAAAAAGAACTGGGCGTGACCGGGTATCGCTTCTGCATGGTATATGGGAGGCTGGGGTCACTTTGGTGTTTTCTAGAAGATTCATTCGATTGGCATTTGAAGACATGGAATGGAGCATGGGGAATTTTCATGAGAGGCGAGGATGATTATGAAATGTGGCGTTATAATTTGTTAAGGGGTATCTCGAGACTATAGAAGAAACAATTCCGCCAGCTGGCACGGTGAGGTACATGTAAGAAAGAGAATCACTCAAGCATTTTGAAAAGAGGACCTGATCCGACCGAAATGCAGAAAACACCTCCCTGAGCCGCCCTATCTCGTTCCGTCATATCATACCCATCACGTCGTATATCATTCTCAATAATTATTCACTCCCGTTGCCTCTCTTGCCCTTCTTCTTCCCTTTCCTGATGCTGTCAAACCCGTTCTGGATCAGGCCAGCAGCATCACTCGCCTTCTTCTCACCTCTCTCCCGGACCTGATGCTTCTCAGCCTCGTCGCGCATGTCATCCTCGATATCACGTCCGCCCAAGCTCGTCCCACTGCCCCAGTCCAGCACGCCCCAGGCGCCATAGTTCCCGCTGTTCGTCCCGCGGTGGCCAGCGCCGTAGTGTGTCGCGTTGCGCTTCGAGATCCCACCCATGATGATCCCGGGCACCACCGAATACCCGGACATAGTAAGAGTCTCCTCGAGTGTGACCAAGCCCACGAACAGGAAGTAGACAAGCAGGTGGGGCCGGACGGCCAGCGCTGGCAGATACACGGGGGCGAAACGGTGCAGCAGGAACGGCACGGGGTGGTCGGCGGCCAGGGCGAGGCTGTAGGGCGCGGCGGAGCGCGCGTGGGCGAAGCGCGCGTGCTGCTTCGCGGCCCATCCGCGGGCGGACCTCAGCGGGGCCCTGCGGTTCCAAGGGTGGGCGCGCGAGTGCAGGACCGTCTTGTGCAGGTAGTACGTCAGGGCCTCGCGGGAGACGTACAGCCAGCCCAGCTGCTTGAGGATGGCCCAGGGCAGCGGGAGCGTGGTGGTGGTCTTGAAAGGGACGCGGCCGAACAGGAGGGTGAGGCCGAGGCTGGCGCCGACCTCGATGCCGGTCTCGAGGACGAGGTTGAGGACCGCTAGCAGGAAGGTTGTGCCCAGGGCGCGGGCGTTGCGTGGGGGGAGGGCGGATGCGCCGCCGTACTTGATGCTCTCTGCCAGGGAGGGCAGCAAGGTGTCGAAGGCTAGGAACACGAGCGAGGGCAGCAGGAAGAAGACCAGCCGGATCGCTAGGGTACCGAACAGCTCGACGTAGAGTGGGTTGTGGGACAGGACCAGTGTGGACCAGGTCATGTAGAAAAAGAGGAGGTTGAGCGAGGTCGACCAGGAGGTCAGGCTGCCTCCGAGGAAGACGGACAGGATGGGCAGCGAGAGGAGTATGTCCATCATGTTTGCGGCTTGTGGACCTGAACGGTGAGGTGGGTTGGGTAGGGGCTGTCGCCAATCTCTTTGTGAATAGCTGTGCCTCGTTGTATAATATAGTACAGTAGTCCGTGTCGTGAAAGGGTAGGATACCTTTGTCACAAGCACGGTCAACGGGCGTGGAACCGGTCTAGTATACTCACAAACCTGCCTACACCAAGCTCGAGCTCAAAACAAGCATCCATAGGTACAAGAGTCTAGTCGACGGCTCGATATGAGGATGACGTCTATCTGGCTAGGTTCCTCATGCTGCAGACCACGACGCCCCAGCTTCAATCAGTTAGTCTAGTGTGGTCTTAGGAGCCCGGCCAATTCGAGTCGATGCTACAGTAGACAAGGCTGTGGACTGCCGGATGCTGCAGTGAGATGACGTAGCACCCACAAAGCAGGGGCCACCAGACTCCCTGCCGTCTCGTCGTCTTCCCCCCACTTGGCGAGATTGAGTGCGCGGCCGGTGCCGTGGTCGGCGCAATATCTCGGAGATGGGGAGAGCGGCACGATTGTCGAGGAGCCCACAATTATAACCGTGGATAGCCAGCCAGGTCAGGGGTCGAGGGTGAAGGTTCAAGGTCAGGGTCAGGCGCCCTATACTACAGCAGACTGTTTAAACACACATTGAAGTTGCAGTCGACAAGGTTGTGGTGCGTAGCGTGTGAGTGCCTCGAGAAGATGATACACCCTTCATCAAACGCCTAGCTGGCGTTCCTCAGGAATACGTGTATGCAGTGGTCCTTCCTGACTGATGCCGTCTGTGCCTGTTGCATAGAGAGGGGCTGAAAAGACTTAAACAGGCACGGCAGTTTATCCCATGGCACCATAACTTACCTTGCGGTAGATTTATCCTTTTCTGTGTTGTGGATGCAAAAGTTTCCCACAAAATGCAGGACATTGAGGACCCTGCGAAAGTGACTTGCATTGTTGGCTGTGGAGTTGGCTCATCGCGCGCCGAGTCATACAGCAGAGAAGTACGTGGTCTCGAATTCTGGATTGCCGTCGCCCCGGCTGCGACACCAGAGTGTGAACCGGTGAACCGGCCATGATCGAATCCCTCCCTCGCGCAAGAGTGTCGTTTCAAAGACTGGCGCGACATGGCATGCTATTTCATTTGGGGGGTAGCACCAGCTTCACATTGATTGCCGTCCGACACAAGCTGCCGCGCTATCAGATGGCAGGCAAGGATGGCGCTGTGTCTGTTAGGTGGGAGCGACTCTGGCCCCAGGCATGATGCTGATTTCGGGCCTGCCGAGCGGGCACCAAGGCGAGAGAACCCTCGCGGGAAGGTACCTTTATCCTCTCTAATATTATGTCTAGACTATCCCATGCGCATTTTGATACTCACTTGGGCAGCAAGACAAATTGGCCCGTCTGCCCTCGTCCAGCATTACAAGTAAAGTAGGGAGTCAGTTTCCTCTTTCAACTCCAGCTCGGGGCTTTCTGGGCACTTCTGCATCCATTTCCCACGTGGCACAGGGGCGAGAAGCCGGGAGTCTACTGCACACCACAGCGCAGCAGGCCACTTTACTTGCAGCACAGCGTCCTGGGCGAGGATCCGATCCGGATCCACCTGTACCTAGCCCGGCCCTGCCCTGCGCGCTTTGCGAAATTCATCATTACTGAGGGTGATTATTGATTATTGATTTACGACCTTCGACACAGACCTTCGCGCTCAGCTTGGCAACAATACTCTTGTCCTTCCTTCTCCTTTTGTCCTCCTCTTCGTTCCAGCCCCAGTCCATGTCTTCCGTCTCATTTTCCTGAGCCACGAGCTCCTCGACAACACCAGACCCAGCGCAGCACACCGCAGCACACCGCATCGCATCGCACCTAAAGGAACCACCCCCCAAAGCCTCGCGAAGAAAAGGACCGACGTCGCACAGGATTGTGGCTGCGGCTGGCTCTTAGGCCCAAGACATTCTGCGACGCCTCACTGAATCGCCAATCTGCGCCTTTTCCTTTCGAAACATACGGCGATTGCGAACTCAACGGTTCAGCTACTTATTGATCAGGGCCAGCCTGCTGCACTGCGCTAGAAACGCCCTAGAACGCGCCGAAGCCATCTGTTCCTTCTGCTCAACGCACGGCGACGGCCAGCAGACAACGGCGCCAGACGCCTCGGTAACTAAAGCCAGCCAGGGCAATTCCTGCGAACGTCCCACGCCCGGAGGCTCGGGTCAGACCGAAACAGAACGAAACGATCACCGAAGGCTTCGTGCAACACGAACTTGCGCGGGTCTGTAGCCGGAAACTACGACCGAGATCACTGGCGCATCGTTCCGAGCTGCGTGCGACGTGGACGACCAAGACATACTATTCTGCGCTGGAAATCTGCAACTCGTGCGCAGTCTTCATTTACTCGAATCCGACGTTGCAATTTCAGAGACACGCACACACCTGCTTTTTCGATAGTCGGTCCTTTGGCGCGACGCGGAAGCTCTTCCGGCCCACCAAGCCTGGGTGGTAAGTTTGCCCATTCCTTCAACCCGTCACCTCGAATCAATTCGGTAGCGCAGCGCAGCGCAGGACCAGGAGCAATAGGCCTGCAATGCACATTCATGCCGGTAGACAAGCTACATTGTGGTCAGGGGGATCGGTGCGTGCGCCAGTGAGACCCCTACTCGACCAAGATGAGGATTGGCCAATTGCTGCAACCCTCCCACGCAACGTCCTGAGTGGATCATTCTATGTCCCGTGGCGTACCGTTGATCCATGCAGGGTCTCACAAAGGGGACCGGAAAGAAAGACACTCCTTGAAGCCATGGAGGGGTCTGCCTGTCATGTCCGGACAGAATCACTGACCTAGAGCTGAAAGGGCTGACAGGTATCCGAGACCAGGTACGGAATTTGGTGTGCGCCTGATTCTACCACCGATATCCATTGCATTATATACCCAGGGTTGGCATATCTAGGCTTTCGCGCTTTGGACATATCGAGGGTTGCCGAAGTTGCCTGCGATATTCTTAAAGACATCCGCGCATCCCCAGCATAATTCTTGGTTGCGCCGGGAAACTCGGTCCCTTTCGCATACTTGCGGACGTCGAAATCCCCCCCCCCAGCGAGTCCCGAACCCCCGCAGGCAAGGCAGATTACCCTCGAGAAGCCTCGTATACCGTAGGCCTTCCCCTTTATGTCTGCCAGACTTACAGCACAGCAATGCTACCGTCCGATCTTCTAAGCTCCCGAGTCCCATGCCAGCCACTTGAAACCGACCTTCCAGCTCGTTTAGGGCCGGTCGCATCACAGACGCACGCCGTTGTGGGCAAAGCTGCAGTAGACGGGAAAGACAGCGCGTCTTACACGGACCCCTGCCTCAATTGATCCACCTGGGCACCCACCCACACGCACACGTTTGGACCAGAGTGCAGTTGTCTGTCCAGCCCAAGAAACGCAGGAACTGTATGCACTCAACGCACCACCCTCTGCATGTCAGATTGCTTGGGGCTGCCTCATCGAGCCTTAGCCCTGAGGACCGCAGGCACATTCGTGCCGCAACAGGAAAGGATCTTGACTGTCCTGCACAGTTCGACTCTTTTTCAGGCTATACGGCGGTCTCAATTTCGCAGTCCGACCTCGCGTCGGCCGTCCTGCAACAAAGATGGACCGCACTGCTGTCCCCGCAGCACCTCCCTCAATTTCTAGGCACGGCCGTCACTCACGCCGCCGGGCGCCTGAAGGTCCGTCCGCAATGCCTTAGCTGTCTCGCATCTGCATTCCAGCCGTTGTGCATCTTGTCACTGACACAAATCTTATTTCAACTCAGACACCAATCACGCTAATCAATCGGCTATCCGAGCACACGGACGAGACGATTCTGTCGCGCCCGCTTCCCCCGAGGTCATCTCCTCCCTAATCACCAGTCTCTCCGTGATCTCGAGGCCAGCCAATGCCCACTTCGACCTCCCACTCGACCTCCTCCAAACCTCCTCATCCTCCGGCCCCAAATCGCCGAGCGACCACCGGAACGGTTCCTTTGGCGTCACATACGGTGCACTCAACCAACCGACACTTGCGGAGTTACGAGAAGAGGACACCGGCTTCGACGACCTTGCGGCCCTTCCCCCGACCATTAAGACTGCGAAACCTCCGAGCGGGTTTTCTCCCCTAACAGCGCCGAAGTCGCCCGAGAGACGCGAGAGTGGTGGATTGCGGAGTTTTCTTAGCGGGAGGAGTTCCTCGCGGCCGTCATCGAGAGGCTCATGCACATCTAAGGATGCTGATGTTGGCAGCATCGGCAATCTTTCTGTCGAGCGCGGGTTGTCTCCCGTCTCGTCCCCAGAGGTGAAGAGA
Organism: Diaporthe australafricana; assembly: GCA_039880735.1. NCBI lineage: Eukaryota > Fungi > Ascomycota > Sordariomycetes > Diaporthales > Diaporthaceae > Diaporthe > Diaporthe australafricana. Next base: position 8,970,553 of record JBCEDM010000001.1, read on the forward strand.
CAGCGATCATACGATAGCTGGGGCAAGAAGTCTGCAGTCCGATCTCACAAAGGATTGATGTATATGAGCTCTAAGGAGCGATTGAGAGACAACGAGGACAGGAAAAGAGTAGCCTCGGGTACCGGAGGAAGCGCCAGCAGCGGGCTGGACGCAAGCGCCATGACACGTACAACAAGCCCACGAATTGACCCATTCCTGGCGGGAACCTCCATCACCGAAGAGCCAGCGTGGAACATCGATGATCCACTTTCGAAGACGAGCCATAGTGCGGATGGGTCGAAATCACCCACACATCGATCGATACCCCTCAGAGACTCGAGTTTGTCGAAGACAGGCTCCAACGCGAGGCGATCCTCAGCACGGAATAGCCGCTCATCGAAACGCGACAGTGATCATGGAGCGATTCCGGAAGAGGACTATTTCGGCAGGTCTGACAAGGGAAAGGGAAAGAGTGCAGAGATACCACAACAGAGAAACAGCTTTCGGAAAGATCGCGAGAACTCCAGGGATTCAAGGCCCAGCAGGAGGGATCCTGGGCCAGACGGCTTTCTAGACCCTTCGCGGGCGGCAAAGGCCAAAGGGACCCAGTATAATGATCATCATATCACAGACACCGAAGTCGAAGTTGATGATGGGGCTCCGTCACCTCATGTTGCACAAGGAAAGAGACGAGATCGGGAGGCCAGCAGTGATCGATCCGGTCGACGACGGTCCGGTCGGAGCACTCCGGAAATCCGAGTAAAACGTAGCAGCTCAAGATTGAAGCGGCTTTCTGGTCCTTTGTCACCACGGCCGGATGACAAGCCTCGAGACTCGACTGCTGAGTCGATGGGTGTGTCCTATGAGAGGCCCCCCTCGGCAGATAGCATCGACGATTCGGTTGAAGCGTACTTGCGCTCGCCTCGTCTGAGCCAGAAGATCAGGCATCCGCAGACAGGTCGGGTCATCAGTTTCAGCGAGGTGGGAGATGCCGAGGGAAGCGCAGTATTCTGTTGTGTTGGCATGGGCTTGACGAGGTACATCACAGCGTTCTATGATGAACTTGCTGTGACTCTGAAGCTGCGTTTGATCACCCCTGACAGGCCCGGTGTAGGGGACAGCGAGGCGTACGCGGTCGGCAACGCTACGCCTCTGGGTTGGCCTGGTGAGTTTTGATTCCAGCCCCTTCCGAGCAGTCGCCCTCTCTCACACTCAGCCCAACCCACACGAGGTCGCACGTTGAATGGCGCTAACAATCGAAATAGATGATGTGTACGCAATCTGCCAAGCTCTCCGAATCACTAAATTCTCTATTCTCGCACACTCTGCGGGTGCGATTTATGCGCTAGCAACAGCTCTTCGAATGCCACAACACATCCGCGGCCGGATTCACCTGCTGGCACCATGGATTCCCCCGTCGCAGATGTCTGTCTTCGGCGCTTCCGCCCAAACACCTTTGCCGCCTACCAACGCCATACCTACGTCTCAGAGGATACTGCGCGCGCTGCCAACACCGATCCTCAAGGCGGCTAATTCCAGTTTCATGACTGCCACAAGCAGCAGTATTACGAGCAGCCTGCCCAGACAGAAACGGTCGAAACGCAAGCCAAGCGGTAAAGATAAAGATACATCGGCATCGAGAGCCAGCGATCGCCCCATGCTTGACAAGGAGAACCACAATGGCGGTAAATTATCCGGCGACCACCCCATGCTTACCAGGGAGATGTTCGCCTCCGAGGAAATGGACCAGATCCGCCCAGAAGGAGCCAGCCCGACTGGAAACTTGTCGCCCATGGCTGCTGCCATGGCAAACGAGACTTTCGGTGGTATCGGCTCCGGCGTTGGGGGCAGCAGTGGGAAAAGTCACCGCCTCAGCAAACAGGACGCCGTCATTGCGGCCGCCGAATCTGCCATGGCAGACAAAGAGAGGCAGGAGACCTACGACACGCGCCTCACCCAGGCCATCTGGGAGCTTGCGACCACGGGCGCCAACCCCGCCGTGGACCTGCTGGTCTGTCTGGAGCGCCGACACACCATCGGCTTCCGGTATGTCGACATCACCAGGCCGGTCGTGATTCACCACGGCAGCCGGGACACGCGTGTGCCCGTCGAAAACGTCAAGTGGCTAGGCAAGACGATGAAGCGGTGCGAGGTGCGAGTCCTCGAGGGCGAGGGGCACGGGCTCATGGCATCCGCGGGATGTATGGGCGGGATCCTCATGGAGATCAGCAAGGAATGGGAGGACTGGATGAGAGTTACCGGGGCGACAGCGCGCAGGGAGGAGAAGAAGAAGGCCGCGGTGAGGTGAGGTGAGCTCCGTTGTGGGGCCCCATGCGCCTATTGAGGTTAACACGCATCACTTGAACGGTCTCTGGGTCTGAATATGCCCTCGAATTGTCACAAGTCAACTCGATTTCCCGTCCTCATGATGCAAGGCGCTGGGGAGCGGCGTTGGAATGGGTCTGTCTTGGTCGGATTTCTTTTGTCCTTTTGAATGATACCGATCTCAGCCTGTAGAGGCATATTCCCATCTTGGTTTCAAATGTGTGGGGGATACATGTACTCCATGTGCAGGAGCGTTTGTTTCTATGTAGCAAGCGTGTTTGGATGCATGTAGGCGGCAAAACAATACTTTGGGTAGAGTATTCTAATAATCTTGAGCCAGCGGTGGGAGTGGTTGGGGCCACTCAACATTCAGTCTTCGAGAAGAAAATACCATTGTCGAATTCTCTCGTTTGCTTCTGTCACGATTCACAATGATCATGCGTGCATCTTCTCGCCTTTACAAGCGGGGATATATTCAGAGCGACCAAGGGGTGTTTGGTTTAGTTTGTGCTAACAGCCATGTACTTGGCCAAACAATGATGATCGTCAAATGGACTGATTCAGAGCCAAGAGTGGATCCTAGACATTTTCGTATACCCTTCTTTCCGCGTGTTAACCCAGTAGCTTCACTATGCACGTGTGCCAAAAGAAATACGACGGGACGTCATAGTACCTTGGTAGCGGCCACTCCCCCCACAATATCTCGGATGTCTACCGTACTCTTGGATATCTCCCGTGCCAGGAGAAGACATACTTACCACTCATCTGCCATTTACCACACGTGCTCGCGATCATTCGAACATGGATTCACATCTTACACTGGAGCCGACCTGTAGACCCTAGAGGTGGCGGAATCGATGAGTTCCCGAACTTTGCAGTCAATCAACCATTGACAAACATGAGCTTATCATGTGGTCTCTCTCTCACGTAAAGGGACAGATTATTGTTATTTGGACTATGCCAAGATTATTCATGCCAAATATCTGCACTGGTCGGTCACACGCTGCATAGCTTCATCTCGTGTTTCACGTTCCCTTTTTACTATAGAAAAACACGACATTGCCTTTCTATTTGGTTCTTGCGGCCCTGAGTAGAAACAGTCTCGACAAAACGATTGGTCCTCGCTAGCTGCGCAGTCGCTTGTTCCACACCAACAGGGGAAATATAATTCATCTGATTTCTATCACCAATAAGCAATCGATCTTTACAATGAAAATCGCGTTTATCGATACAGACCCGAACAAGAGAAGAAGAAGGAAGTTGGCGCTGTTCCTCCCCATTGGGAAGTGCCTGCCAGCACTTTGACATCCACGACGTTCACCTTCATACAGTCTCCAAACAGTCTTCAGCTGACTATCGTTCCAAGCGGAGCCAACATTTGTCATGTTGTTCTCTGGTGATTTTCAAACCGCGATTTCGGCAGGACTGAACAAAAGGACACATTCTTTTCTACATGTTGCACATCCCCACCACCTTTTTTGGTTCCAAATACCTCAAGGTGCAAGGATAGAAGATAGTTGAGTTCGTGGTTCACACGCGAATGACAATGACGACGTACCTATCTTCGCGTCACACGTGATCCATGGAGTGGGAATTGCTATGAATGGGCATCGACTAAGGGAAGTCGTCGTGTAAAATGGATTCACCAAGCAAAATGTATAAGCTGCTCAGCTCATGGCTCTGCAATCCGTGATCAGTTGACACTCTGGTAAATTATCCCTTTCAATGGCATACACGAAGACAAGATAAACATATGGTATACCTGGAGGTCGAAGATACTCCCAGATGTCCATTCTAAACTTAGCATAATCACACCTGCCAATTATTTAGTTGAGACCTTGTATTGTGGCTCTCGATCCACGCACAAGTATTCACAACGACTAACTAACATTTCAATGCAAGGTCATTCAAATGAGACGCAGAATAGATTCAAATTCAGACACACAGAAAAGTCAATGACAAAGCAAAATATCATTCAGAAGACAGGCTCCAGGATCTCACAGCAAGCCACTTTCTAACCCATGCCTTGTGAATTCTAGACGAGATATGCACCTTGGGGCATTCACGAGGCCAATACTCCCCAGACATACTACCACCTGATATTTCTTTCATTGACGGAGTTCCAAAGTTCACAAAGACACATCTTTTTTGTGCGCGGTTTCGATGTTATTGTACTGGCCAGAAACATAGTCCTCACCCCTGAATCGCTCTATATACACTGCGTACGACTATCTTCTCATGGTTTCAGGGTAACATAACGTGCCTAGGCTTGGTCAGTCGACTCCTCGAAAGAGTTACAAAGATCCCGTCCAAGTGATGGTGAGTTGACTAAAATGTAAGAGAAAGGCCCCTTGCTGTGCCTTCATCCGGACCCGTACACCAAGTCATCTCCCTTGATTCTCAGACAAGCCGGGGCTGGCGCCGGCTTCCCAAGTGCTCTCGAGACGCCCATCCCAGTTCCAAGGGCTACATTCTGTGCTGTGAGCGACAACGAAGCGACTGTGCTGTGGACAGCGACTCATTGGCGGTGCTGCGAGCGGCAACCCCGTAATGGTCCCGGGGTTGTCGCCGGGGTCGTCGACTAAGTGACGAGTTCGCGAACTCGCAGACCCGCAAGAGCTATGGGCGACGAGTTCGCGAACTCGCAGGCCCGCAAAAGCTATGGACGACGAGATTCGCGAACCCACAGACCCGCGAGAGCTATGGGCGACGATACTCAAGGCAACACCTTCCTCGCAAGCTCTACCACCGCTTGGGAAACTGCTGCTTTTCCCGCAACCTCGCTTCCGCAACCTCGCCTGTCTCTCAGCCGTGCCTCTCTCTCAACCTTGCCTCCTTCTTTGATCCGACCCAACCCACCGTATCACGGTCATCATGGAGCAAGACTCGACTATTAACGAGGCACCAGGAGACTCCATCGTCATGGAGCATCCGATCACTCATGGATTGGCCTTCCCGTCCAAGCGCGCCGCTCGCCACTTCAGCGATGTCACCGAGCTGCTCGTCATCATGGGCCCCTACGTGAGTTAAGCCACCAGCTCGAGAAACTCATCTCGATCGGACAGACAGGCAGTCCAGACAATGTCGGACAGCTTTTCACTAATCGTTGCACCCGAGCAGGTCTCGGCTCGTGACCTAGCGAGTCTCTGTCGTGTGAATAGCCGATTTAATACGATCTTCACCCAGGCTCTCTACAAGCACGTCCGCTTGAATTACGGCTTTCTGCAAGCCGGCAATCTCGCTCGTTCCCCTGCGGATCATCGTTTCATGAACACGATGATTCTGACCTCGGAAAAGACAACCGAATTCTTTGGCTCAGACATGCCTGCCTACGGGCGTACTTACGGCGGTCAGAAAGCGACCGAGTGGGCCTGTGATTTGGTCCAGAAGGCAGCAACTGGTATCTTGCGCAATGCGCCGAATGTCCACACTATCAAGTAAGTCTCATTTGATATACGCCTCTGATCGCCATCTACACACGAAGTATTCTACCTACGTCGTTCCCACGCCGTCCACAAACTCCGTCCACGCATTATCCTTCATCATCTTATTAGTACGATGAAGACTGGGTTTGAAACACCACGGACCCCGGAGTTCTGTTCAACCGAGCGATGACAGGTGTGGTGGAGCATTGATCATCGCGTACCGCCATCTAAGCAGGACAGTTTGTCAATGATCAGCAATCCTTTCTGGGCATGTTGGGCTAACTCTGTGGGAAACTTCAAGTCTTGATAGTGCCTTTATCGGTGGCAACAGAGCCATTCTCGTCGTCAACAACGGTCTTGACGACAAATCCAAGCTTTCCAGCCACCGTTTGCAGTCCTTGACCCTGAGCTTGGGCGCATTCCCTTGCCGCGAACTCTCTACGTCCATTTTTCAAGAGCAATGCCTCCGGCTTCTTTGCCTGACCAAGATCCCTACAGGAACGTGGAGCAAGGACACCCTTTGCCAGATCTTGAAGGCTTCACCGAGCCTGAAGTATCTTGAGCTGTCGTACTCCAAAGCTTCGGAGCACCAATGGGGACTTCAGAGCATCTGCGAGAAGTACGAGAAGCTCGGTGGCCAGCCTCTCGCGCTCGACGTCCTCATCTTGGGCAAAGGAGTTGTCCTGAAACTCCCGAAGCGGAACCCATCGTCCAACGAAGACGTGGATGTCCAAGCATCATATCTCGCCCTGCTGGCGAACCCTACCCGTTTAAAAGAGATCAGTATCGTTGCAGCCCAGGGACTCGCTTGGGACACCTTTGATCCGTCTTTCCTTCCCGAGGTGACGGACTTCCATCTCATTGCCTCCATGAACTCAGGGGGCGGTGCGTGGGTCAAGACTTTCTTCAGCAAGGCCGGAGCCCGTAGCTTCTTGGCGCAGGTTCACCTGCATGTTGAGGGAGATGTCTTCGACTACCCTCACTTCAGAGGTCTGTTGCGCCCTTTTGTTCCCCATCCGATTTCAAATGTCATATCATGTCTCGAGGGGGGATTAAGTGTCTTTTTGGTTATACAACCTGGGCCTTGAGGACAGTTCCAGTCTTTTGAGTCGTGCCCCAGGAAAAAATTGATATCACGAGACCGTCCCTCGAGCTCCCTGAACACACCGTGATGGACCACAAGGGGGCAGTTCGTACTGACAAAGCAGACAGGTATGGCACAGCAGCTCTTTGCTCCTCGAATCGAGAACGATCTCACCTCTATCCTGGCGCCACTCGGTTTTACCTATCTTCGTCGTCTTCCCATGGAGGACAAGAACGAAGTGACCCGATCAATGCCTTTGCCAAGCACTCAATGCCTCGACATCTTGATCAATTACCAGAACCTCGTGAGCTTTGCCACGCGCGGCTTGTTCAAAATGTCGGCACTCCGTTCTCTCCGACTCAACATCTCCACATGCTTTTTCAACGGTGCGACGGACCGGGCTGCGGTGTGCACGAAGCAGATGGAGGCTTTGGAAAAGGCCGCCTCGAGGTGTCCTGACCTGCGATACGTTCGGATGGAGATGGAGACAGATCCATTTCTTCCCTCGGTCGCTGGCCTCAGCCGGTCGTGGAGCATTACCCGGGAGCGCGAGCCCGGTTCTAGTTCAAGGAAGCTCGTTGCTAAATTCCATCTGCTGGGTGCGGACGCTGACTGGGTGTTACGCCCCAAGAGCATGCGCACCATCGAGGACAAGAAAGCTCAGTACGTGGAGGACACCAAGGTCGCGCTGACTTACCTCGGAGGCCCTCGTGGATGAGGTTGTTCAGTTCACCCAGGGTCGTAGACGATTTGGTCCGCCCAAGAGGAGCATAGAGGGTGCCTCGTTGTACAAAAGAAAGAGGGAGAAGATACAGAGGATGATGACGAAAAGGCATAGGATGGCGTATGGTAGCCTATCCGAGCCATGATATCAATGGCAATGCAGATGAATGACGGAATGAATCTCTACGGTCGACGCTCTCAGAGGCAATGAGAAGATCGAGGTCCGAATCGTCTGCTTGTGGAGTAGAAAATATTCATTTGGCTCCCTCTTGCTACAGTCCAACATATGTGCATGTGATTAAGGCATTTACGAAATAAACGACGAGAGCATTGCCCTGTCTCTTACTTTATCTCCCTTCCATGTAGTAGGAAGTAGCCTTGATCGGTATGTAATTTGATGTGTCATACTTCCACGGTCAAGCCCTGACCGGGCCAATGCCTCTTCTTTCCATTCAGGATAGCCTATCGGCCCTTCCACTTCGGCTGCGGCCATCGGAAGGCATGACAGGACTACTGGTCTGCCGGGCTGAATGGGAAAGGGCGTCCATGACAACGGAATGCTCGCCGGTATAATTACCAGCAAGGACGTTGCCCCAACAACTTGAACGACACAACTCAACAGAAGCTACACACTCTCTCTGCATTGCAACGTTATATCTCATCATCAAGACATGAACATCTCATCAGGTTGACACTCAAAAGGTTTAGGCCCTCTGCGATGCAGGCTTCGAATGCCAGCATATCCCATCGTATAATATATACATCGGCTCATTTGCAACAGTCACGCGACAATGGCACCAAAATGCAAGCGCTTTGCAACGAACCGCTTCTCACCACTGGACAGTAGTCTCGGGTCTGAGAACACTGCTCAAGGCATGACACAAGATGTCTACGAACCTGAGGACGGGGAGACCACCAACTGCGCAACTTTCCCGTACGCCAGACTCCCCTTCGAACTACGTCAGATGGTCCTCCGCGAGCTGGTTCCCACCAAGTCCATCTGGAACGGCACGTCGTTCCCCAAGTCGTGCCCGGAGCAATACCAGCAGGGTTATTTCGAGAAAACAAAGTACCTCCAGAACCGCGCGTTGGCCCACTAGAACATGACCAATCCGCCGGACGACGCCCCTCGTGGCAGGCCTGAGGACGCATGGGGCCGCAACGAAACGGCGGTGGCGTCGCTGCTGAGCGCCCGGCTCGTCGACAGGATGTTCAATCGGGACATAAACGCCTTTTTCTCCCACGAGTGCACGTACTGGCTGATGATGGGCGCCACCGAGTTCTTCCTCTTCAAGTGTCTCGCTCTCGGCACGAGGTATCATCACCTGTTCCCTCGGCAGGCCAACTCTTTTCCTACGTGCTACGGTGACCAAGTCAGCTGGGGTTACGACGTCGCGTACAAGAGCCCCTTGTGGCATCACAATACTTTGAGGATGAATCGCCTGATGTGGAAAGACATTGTTGAAAGTCGCTGGGACCGTGGCCCACTCCGTCCTGGCTATCTCAAATTTATTGGCCGGTTCAGAAACCTCCGAATCGTCTGTTTCATGGGCCACATTCCTGATGCGGACGAAGCAGTTACTGCCATACTCAACGGGATTTCTGCGAAGCCGGCGTGGCGGAATTGGGAGCCTCCTAGATTCCCAAGGTTCCATTTCACGTTCCACCACTATGTCGGATACCACTGCCAATACCTCTGCCCAGAATGTGAGCAAGCCTGTTCAGCTCACAGGTCCTACCCGCCGGGGCCCGATTGGATCAATATCTATCCAGTTCTCTGCACCTCCGTGGGCGTGGGCCGCGAGTCTTGGTTCTCGACTTGCGCAGGCTGCGTCAACTGCCTGGGCTCGACCGAGTCTATAGAGGTTTCCCCTTCGAACTGGCACACGTTGTTCCTTTCCTGGGAGCCCGGCCTGAGACGGAGGGGACCGTCGGCCTGCAACTTACAGTACAACAGCACCAAGTTGACGACCGAGGACACGCTCTGCAACCCGATTCTGGAGACCTGGGACGACCCAGTCAGGGCAGCGATACTGAGGATCAGCCCGGAGTGCGTCCTCGACCCGGACGGGACGAAACAGATCATCCAGCCTATGTACGGCAAGGAGGGCCTCGTTGACGCATGGGACATGTGGAACAAGTGGGCGCACCACGCCTGGGACCGCGTCACCTTCGCCACGCAGCACGAGCGCGTCGGCTTCTACTGGTCCAGGGCCTTCCCCGACACCACCCGCTTCGAGTTCTCGTCCAAGGTGCTCTACAGCGACCCGCTCGTCCCGGGCAAGAAGTACAGGCTCGACTTCACTGGGCAGTTTGTCGGCCGGCATGACGCGACGCAGCTGCTGAGAAGCCGGGACGCGGAGGAAGAGAAGGGCTCGGCTCAGGGCCAGGAGGAGTCTGACCGAGAAGCAGCTGACAAGTGATGAGAAGTCTTTGCCACATTGTGTTGATTGAAGCTCGAGATGAAAGTACTCCGTCAGGATATCTTTACGCAGCGGTATGGGGTTAGTTATAAGTAATGATCCAAGTGCTATAGCAATAGAGCGAATGAATAGTAATACCATTCATGTTTCGCAAGCTCTCAGTTTGTGGATATCTGCGTCGATTTTTGTACAGTAAGAATGTCATCATGCTTGCCGGTACTCAATAACTTCGGTATAGATCTATCGGAACTATTGTTGCATACACTTAGGCTATCTAGTCTCACCACAGCCAACTTTGTGCAACAGGATTCGAGAACGGCTTCGTGATTAGAAGTCCGGAGAGTCCGAATGGTACGAGTCTGTGCTCATATGACGTGCGCTGGTGTCGGCTCAGTCGGCACCCCCTGAGAACAGTGTTCCCCAAGCCACACACAGCCAAGCGAAGTTCTACACCGTTCTACAGCGTTGTGACTGTGGCTGGTGACTGTAATAGCCGGTAGCTTGTCGCCTGTAGGGAACATCAAGCACTCTTGGTATGTTGACATGTTGATATGTTGGTATGTTGGTATGTTCTCGATAGCATTTGGACGTTGTGTCCATCGCAGCCCACAGGGGCCGGGCTTTTCGCATCGGCCCGTCGAAGGATTTAGAGTTTGGAAAGGGGCAGAACTCCTTTATCCCTCACAGGATCATTAAAGCCAGAGTGGAGGGCTGGACAGCAGGTTCATCCCATGGCAGCGTGCAAATCGTGGCCCCAGTACCCACAGTTTTCTAGAAGGCCTGGAAATAGCATCATACCTAGGTAGGGATCGGCGCTCCTGCACCTGCCCGCCTTTAGGGTTCTCGTGTTTGTGGGGACGGCCAGCCCTCGCGAGTGGACACCCTCCTATGCGACTGCCGCCTTGGCAATTACGGCTACCACCTTACCCCGGCTTCTATCTACACTAGATACTTGGAGGTCAAGGCCCGGGGGCCTATATAATAACGACGGATTCAACCTGCTTGTGTCACTGGCCCGGCCTGCCACTCCTCTCGTGTCCAACAGCATCCAACACTTCGTCAATATCACCTTGGATTCTCGTTCATACCCGGCCACACACTCGTTCCGCGCCGCAACAAAACCGCCAACATGGTCTCCATCAAGTCCCTCGCCGTCGCCACCCTGGCCGCCGCGCCTACTGCCATGGGTTACATCACCAACCTGACTGCGCCCGCCGAGGCTGCCGCCGGGAGCAACATCACCGCGACCCTCCAGACTGCCATCTACAGCCAGAACTGGGTCGACTTCGGCATTGTCTGGGGTCTTGCGAAGCCAGAGTACGCCTACGGTGACGCCGTCGGAACCCAGGTTGGGTACACGGCTTTGACGTAAGCATGCACATCATTTCTTTGTGGCAGACCTCAACTGACTTTCTCAACAGCGGAAAGGAGGGTCTCGAATACCCCTACACATTCACCGAGGATGTTTCAATCCCGGAGACCTTCACCGGCGACTACGTCCTTCGTGCTGCTATCCCCTACCTTGTCGGAGTAAGCAAATACCCTTGAAGGACTTCACACACAATTTTCATAAGATTAGAGGTTGACCAGCATGACAGGCATCCGGAGAGCTCCACTTCAACATCTTTAGCGTCAACCTCACCATCTCCTAAATGCAGCCTTGAAAAAGGCGTCGCAGATGGTTTTGGGCTGGGGAAAGGACCGCGATTCATCCGGGCCAGTCTGATACAGAATGGCTTTGTCTCAACATCGGCCTTGCGCTTGTCAAGGCTTTCGCGATGTTCGATTCGCGAATCACGGACTGGATAAAAAAGGGTTTCATATTTCATCAGAAATGGGTCCATCATAACAACTTGCACCGGTCTCTTGGCGTTCGTACTCGTGGCTATCAACGTCTACCAAGACAAAACTAGATATCAACTCTACTGCCACACAACCCTCTTCTCGAGACTGTCCCATTTGCCACTTCTCAACCACCTAATTCTAAGTTTCTAAGTGATCATCGACGGTGACTAAAGTACTCGATCACCTGACGGCGGTCTGCCGGCCGCTGTATCCAGCAATCGTGAAGGAAATCCAGGTCGGTCAGCGCCATGAACCCAATCAGCGGTGCCCTTAAGGCTCGTCTTTCCGGGGGAATGTCGTGAATGGTCCAATCTATTAATTGGAGATTAACCAATAATGACATAAATGGGTCCGACGAGAAAAATCGGTCTAATTTTTGGACCATGCGAATTCTTTCCCGCTTTGTATCATCTGCCGACAGCTGCTGTGAAACTATCGAAGCCCTTTCTTCTGCCCTGTCGGAAGCATCATTGATGATGAGGCGGGTTAAAGTCGGAATGGAAGTCTCAATGCGCCTGAAGAAAGTATGAAGCCCCGATAGTAGCATGGGCGAAACCAAGGCTCTTTTGGACACGCACACGTTCTGGACCGTGAGACGCCACTGTGAGAGCAATGGGAGCCGGCCCTGTTGATCCGGCTCAACAAGGCTGTCCCTATAATTTGGTCCGATTTTGAGCAGGTAGTCGAGATTATCCAGCCAGATCAGGTCCACCCTGGCGTTGAGATGGACAACCCCACCGACCACATAGACGTCGTCCGTCACAGCCTTCTTCATCTCATCCCTGGAAAGCCAGCAAGCCGAAAGGAGGCCTCGAAGTCCAACCGTGGCTTTCACCATGGTCTTGTCTGGCTTGAGATGCAACGAAATAGGGGGGGGGGTGCCTCAAAGATGATCCTCTGGGGCTGCTCGATGACTAACTGAAACTTGTATGGACGGGGTTTGGCTTCGTATGAGGCGGCTTGCTTCCACACCATAATCTGTAGTTCGACAGGAAGGTCCAAGAAGACCGTGAAGGCCGCGGCTGGCTTCTGTGGAGGCATTTTTCTTCAGACCAAGGTTTGGCGTGTAGGGTGGTTTCGTCTTTAATCCGTGCAAACACTCTTTTTATCGAGCTATAGGTGATTTCAGAGGGTGCGTCTGTGACGAGTTGTGGTTTTGCGAAGCAAAGCCAAATTGTCTACGCGTGCGCGCGAATGCTTGCTCTTGTATAGCCCATTTTGGGCAATTTTGGTCTTACGTGAGCCACATGGCGAAGCCAATTCGACCAAGTGCTTGACGGCGTCAACTTGGGTTGACTAGAGATCGCTTCAAGTCTGACGGCACTGGTTTGACGTTAAGTCCGATGGCACGATTGACCGGCTCGCTCAGAAGCTAAGACCTTCGGCGCAGAATAATTGCTTCTTAGTGCAACACTAGTTTGCAGAAGATTGAATAGTCATTGTCTAAAGCCTTGCATAGCGAACAAAAAATTGCACCTCCACACAAATTACTGTCTATTGTCTTATGACAACTATTGCTGTTCCGGCTTAGTAGAGGAACTCAAAGAATACAAATAGTCTATAGGCGGTCCCTTCATACATCGTAAACACTTAAAGACCCAAGTTTTCAATAGCAAACAATGCTGCTAGTAGTACATATGTAGGTTTATAATACGATTCAATCTGTGGCACTTCAAGTTGGCCCAGAAAACGTTAGAACTTGGACAGCCTTGTGACAGCCGCACAGACGAGGCTAGCGAGACCAGCTCCCAACCGCGCCGTAGACCGTCGACACAAGTAGCTCAAGGCTGATACTAGGGCATAGATGGTATTCAACTGGAACCTTCATAGTGGTTTGTGTGTTATGATCATGAAAGATCTAACTAACCTGACTAGGTGGTTTCCGGTGTCATAATCTATATATCGAGACCAAATTCGCACAAGGATCACTGTTGAACGAAAGTATATAGGAAATTGATGTTATCAGCTTGAGATATTCGTACGGTCACTCCTCGCATTTGATGTTGGCTATGGGCTGGCTCATGGTTCTATTGTCATCTTGCATCTACATTTTTGCGGGATAATTGACTTGAAAACATCAAAGCATGCATAGTGACCGAGACTCGTTCGAAGTTAAAAGAGCGTGGACTTGAATTTCATAACTAAAATTACTGCCTTCTGCGATAGCAGAGGCCACCAGAGGCAAGTACCAAGCATTGTCTGTCTCCAAACAGAGCTTACAAAGGGCAGTCGACCTTGTAGCTCTTGATGGTAAACGATGTCGCCAGAGCGTGGTAGCCGTCTCCGCTGGAGTAGGTGCGGACACTTCCGGAGGAGCAATCGGGTCCGGACCACACCTTGAATGACCGGGCGTCAGCCAAGAAGGCGCCGTTGCCCTTGTCGAAGTCGATTGCCTTCACGGGGAATCGCTCGCCGGTGTCCAGGGTCTTGCAATTGACATCGTCGTGCCCGCTCAGCTTGAGGACGTGGTTGGCGTTTGTGCCCAGGAAGGTCAGCTTCCAAGCCTGACTGGATGAGGCCAGTGCTGCCGAGAGGAGGACAAGCTTGGTAATGGAGAACTGCATGATTGAGGATAGTGTGGTGAATAGGTGGTTTGGCTGTTATGATTCTGTAGCTGATAGAATGGACTTGATGGCTTTTGGTCTCGTCGACATGGTGCTGAAGCAGTGCAGACTCTTATATATTTGTTCAACGACAAGCCGTATCTGGAGGCTCTCATAGCCAAGTCTGGGGCTAAGACATCAGTTCTCCCTTGCACCCGAGGGACTTCAGCCGTCGGAGGTCTGGTCTAAGGCAAATTACTCGGGGAGCAGGCCAAGGATTATCAGATTCGGCATGGAAGGATGTAACTATTCAAGCCACAGCCTTATTTTGACCACCAACATACGACTCATCGTGTTAGTCTTGCTTGGCGGTCGTAGTGTTGAACGACTTGTGATCAGCTTCTCCATATGCACAGCTCACATGCAGGGAGGAATGGCTCTTGTTCTGTATGTTGTCGGACTTCATGATGCTGTCTTGAATGGTGAGACCATGGGCTGTTTATTCAGCGTTGCGGTTGCCGGACACGACAGCGAGAATAAGTAGGAGATGCGGCTCTACGATATTCGCTGATGTAGGCTGGCCTTGCATCGCTATTCTATTCCCATATGCCAACTTGTTGACACATACCCTTATCAATATCGGCAGCCTCAACAATACAAACGATTGACATTGAAAGAATACTTGGTGAAATCTAAAATGCAGTGCGATGTTCTGATTGAGATTGATGACTGCATAAGTATCAGACTTGCAGTGGTAAGCATTCCACTGCTAGTGGTGGGACTCAGAAACAGTGTTCCAGACCACTAGTATAGTCTTGAAGGAGAGGATGATTCGCGCATGCAGCTTGTCCAGGGAAATGAAGTCGAGTGCGTTGTTGAAGATCACCAGACGATCCTGTATGGAGCGCTTCAACACCGACTTGAAATTTATGCGAGGACATCTGCAAGCTCTTGATATAAAGTTCCTCGGAGCTGGATGAGCTCGGCCTCGCATATTAGTGGGAGGCTCAAGAATGTATTCATCTTTCTAAGACTTTTTCTTGGAAGAAGAGAATCATCAAATGGTATCTCGTTGGCTTGTGCCGTGACGCCTCGACCGGGGATCCGGCTCCTGTCACCCACCCACGATTGGCCTTACGTCCGGGCATTGTGTCCCTGGCCTCGGCGCGTGCCATTGATATCGTTCAATATTGTGAACTCGATGTAGGTGCGCGAGGAAAACAGCTCAACACCAGCCAGCAGTAACAACTCCGAGTCGAATCCGCCCTGGCACCTCGACGTTGCCTGTTTCCATAAAACGCGGTGCCGCCGCCCTTGTTTCTAGACTGTACCGCGCGCCATGCTGGTGGCATGTCAGCTCAACGGTAGATGATGCTCCATTGGTGACCTCATGCTGCATGCGAAGGTGGAACAGGTTCTCAGCCATATTAGACACTAGAGATCATGTCTGCCGCAGTTCCCAAGACATTCGGCTATGAGCCCAGATGTCGAGATGGCCAGCCACACTGGACGTGCCCATCTTACAAGGACTCGCCAACTGCAACAAACCATCTGCCCGTCAGCGATACCGGAAAGTCAAGCTGAGCGTGTGCGACATGAGTATCGCTACGAGTCTATAGTAGTGAGGGGCTCTGCACCCGACAACCCCGACTTGTCTTGGTTTGGCCTCGCTCGTGCGACCCGGCCCGCTTCGGAGTCCGGTCCAACACACCACCCCCAACGTGCGTGAGGGCAAACCTTATTTGGCATCAACCTCCACTCCAATCCATCCATCTTATTCTCATTGTTGCCCAGACGAGGTCGACTCACACACAAGTCCCCACTCCGGTTGTCTCCGACTTATATATCTACATTCTTACACTGGCACTTCTAGTGACTGAGTCCTGACTGATATCGACGCATCAACTAATCTTGTCGGCAACTACCCACGCACACTCACCCTCCTCATCACCATGTCATCCTCTCCCCCCGCCCGTCCACCCACGGAGAACCAACTCTCCTCGAACCCAGGCGTTCATGTGCAAGTCACGACCCACAATGAGCAAGGCAAGGCCGTGGTCAAGTCCACCACGCCCGTCAAGGTATGCGTATAACCCGAAGCCCCCCCCCCCCCCAAGGCTTCCCCTCTCCCCCCTCCTCGTGCCTCCCATCCCGCCTCACGCATCGTGCTGACCGTCTCAACCACCGCGCCAGTGGGTCCGTTATGACGATGACAAACTAGTCATGTCCGTGCTCTACACCACGCAGTTCCCGCCCGACCTCAACAACGAGGCCGACGTCAAGCTCCACGAGTCCCGGGTGGCCAAGGGCCCCGAGGCAACGGGGCTGGCGCTCAAGGGGGGAACGGTGCTGAGATACGTGGAGTTCTCACCGGGATACACGGTACGTCTTGATCCCACTCGCCCAGAGAAACCCGAGATCTTGCTGGATGCCCCCCCTTCCTTCTCCGGAGGGAAATTTGCAACCAGACTCCTTTGACAAAAGACCAAATGTTTCGTCCTCTGACTCCGTTCCATTGTACTAGTGCATGATGCACCGCACGCAGAGCTTGGACTATGGTATCGTCATGGAGGGCAGCGTAGTCGCGGTCCTGGACAGCGGCGAGGAGCATCTTATGAACAAGGGCGACATAATGGTCCAGCGGGCAACGATGCATGCGTGGAAGAACCCGAGCGACACGGAGTGGGCGCGCATGCTGTTTTGTCTGCAGGACTCTCAGCCCCTGTTCGTCGGGGAGGAGAGGCTAAAGGAGGCAGGCGTTGGCGACAGTCTCCCGCCCTCTGGGAACGATGACTAGGTAGAATGGGAGAACCGGATCCCACAATAGCAATCGATGGAAATGGAGAGACTTCCAGTCCGCTGGAAAGAGCAGTTAGGAGTTCACCTCGGGGTCACAATTACCTTCGAGGCAGCAAGGGAGACAAATTTGACCAAAGTTGTGTTCACTCAAATGGTATTGATTCAGAGGCTCAAGCCGGAAGTCAGACCTTGCGGCAAGACCGACGCCGGCCCGGGCGTGTGCGAAATAAGTAATAAGAAATTATCAGCAAGAAATTAACAGCATGTCCATGGCATGTCTGGATGGCTCGCTCGACTCTGTGTGCAAATCCATCCTCCCACCCTGGTGTTGGCTATGTAGTGTCGGCAGCTTGTAAATCTGCGAAGAGTTGTACAAAAGGATTGTGGGAGTAAAAAGGGGCCCGCTCTTGAATGTGTAAAATAGGGAAAAGAAAAAACAGCGAATGTCGTCGAAAGATTTCATCTCGTAGCGCCAGTCTTTTAGTCGTGACCGATATTGAGGGTTGATAATGTCCTATCGCCTCCGAAACTCATAAAATAACGCCTACACCCACCCAGGCTCTTGCCTACCGAGTGATCCAGAGGTTCCCTTTCTCGCCGGTGCGCACTTCGTGCAGCTTGCTCAATATGCCTGTCCAGGCACTGGCTTTCTCTGCACCGCTCCTTGTGGGGGACCTTGGGGAGGACCTTGGGGAGGATTTTGCGGCGGACCATCAAGACTTGGTCGATACTCCTGTTGCATGTTCGAAGGCCCAGGAGGACTCGGTCTCCTACCCGTGCCGTTCGGGGATTGAGACCTGGGTGGGCCCTGTCGGCTTGGAGATTGAGATCGCTGCCCGGCCGGTGACTGAGGTCGCTGTCCTGCTGGTGACTGCGGTCGTTGCCCTGCTGGTGACTGCGGTCGAGGTCCAGGTCCCATCTGCGGTCCCATTGGGCGCGGAGGACCTGGACGGCCGGGAGGGCCCATCGGGGGACCCATCGGACGCATTGGTCCCGGTCCGCGAGCTCCAGGTGCGAGGGGATGCGGTTGACCGCCAGGAGGGCCCATGGGCCGGTTTCCAGGGGGGTAATTAGGACCGGGGCCCCGTTGGCTGCTCACGGAGGGACCTCGGGGTCGTCCCTGAGGCTGAACTGGTGGTCCTCGAGGACCTCCTTGCTGAGGTGATCTGGGCTTGACGGGGCGGCTAGATAGACAAGTTCGAGGGACAACACCTTGTTTAGATCGGTCAAGACGAATACAGAGAGCCTGGTGCCTGTTAGCGTAATTCAATTATTGTATACCCGATTTCACTTACCCAACCGTCGTCGTACTCGTGAAGCAGTCTCACGACTTGGCCGATATGCAATTCCATTTCGTCGTCCATAGTGGGCTTGAAGTCGAGCGTGACCCGGTGAACTGCTGAGTCTGCCGGTCCACCTGCAGCGGCTATCGCAGCAGCGCCAGCTGAAGGTTCTGAAGCTTGGCCAGACTCTACCTCGTGCAAGCTGAACTCAGTGCCAGCAGGACTAGGGGGCACAGGTCCGAGCTTCGGGGGCAGGGTCAGGTCAAGAGGTGCCGGGGCGTTGTCTTTTCGTACGGATTGCTTGCGTTGCAGGCCAGACACGGCTGCAGCGCCAGCAACTGCTCCGGATACAGCAGCGGTTGAGGCGGTTTGACCGGTAGGATTCATTTGTAAAGGCGCGGGAACAGCACTGGCGGAAGTGCCTTGCTGTTGGTTGTTCGGAGAGAGCGGCGCGGGGTGAGTGACAATCGGAGCAAGAACCGCGGAATCGGTCGTGATAGCAGAAGCCCGGGGAGCAGGTGAGAGGCCAGCTACTCCGAAGGTAGGCGACGGTATCATGCTGACCTCGCTGATCGGCGTCATCGGGCTCGCAAGATTTCTAGGCGCAGCCGGATCTTCCAAAATAGTCTCTGCGTGGTTTCCAAATGGGTTGTGCGCATCCTGGCTGTCACTGGTCGTGGGCCGTTCCCAAGGGCTAGCACCGGGAGCCCGCTTCATGGTCGGGCTGGCAACCATGGCGATGTTTTGCTGGGGGGCCTTGCTGGCTCGCTTGTCCGCAGTAGTCGGAGCTCCTAGGAACAGCTGGGTCATCGGTCGGAGACTGAGACGCGGGGGCTTCGCTGGAGTCGGAGGGGCAGCACGAGCATGGTCTCCGAATGGGCCATTCAGCTTTTCGTCGTCGGCCAGACGTTGCTCCTCTCGCATTTGCCGCTTCCGCTTGGCGACGAGGAAATAAACCAAGCCGAGAACGACGAAGATGCCAGCGAGGACGCCGATCGCAATGCCCGCCTTCGCTGCCGCGCTTGAACTTGAGCTTGTGCTGGATGAGGTCGACTCAGTTGCTGAGGCGGCCGAAGCAGCTGTGGAGCTGACAGCCGTTGATGACTTCGAGGTGCTGGTAGAGCTTGCAGCTTCGGTGGCCAGGGCCAATGCACCTCCGGCACTGGCGTCGGAGGCCGTGGACGCCATGATGGCAGTGGGCAATCCCGACGATGAAGTCTCGTCGTCGTCGCCGCCACGGCTGCTGCTGCTGCTGCTGGTGGTGGTTGAGGGGGTGCCCTTGGCGACAGGGGCGTCCACAGTCTTCCTTGCGCTGGTGGTCTCAGCAGGTGTGGGAGTTGGTTCTTCTTCTCCTTCAGTCGACGTTACTGTCTGCAAAATAATTTGGGTCCTAGTCTCGCGTTCAAGAGTCATCAAGCCACCGCCGTTCCAGCCTTCTGGGGTCTGTGTCTCGTAGACTGTCACAACCCGCTTCGATAGCGTCAACACCCCGCCTTCATCATTGCCGGACGCTTTATTCTGGATCAAGTCAGACCCAAAGTCGGCTTCCACCGCATCGTTGCGTCCCCGCCGGTGGACGTGATTGCGTTTGATAGACATGTCGATTGGTCGTTTGCAGATCCGATCCCCTTGCAAACTTTTGGAAACAAACGCAACGAGGCCGCACAACGAGACCTATCTCATAAATATTTGCTGATTACTTGCTTTGCCGTGGCGCATTAGATGCTGGTACTCCGCTCGCTTCCTGACCTCGAAAAGGAATGATTGTTTGTTGACTGGGGGCGTCGCGTGGAGATTGCGCAGAAGAATGGGTGGTGGAAGTATCTTGCACGGGTACGGATGGGCTCGAGTGACGGGATCCGGGACCAGGCAGGATTATGATTATCGACTCGGGCGCAAACAAAAAAGAATGAATGACAGCAGCCTAGGCTTAGGCTTGGGGTCCACGAGCGACTGGTCAAGGTCGAGCCAGTCTCTGCGTGGTAAGGTGGGTTATGCCAAATGAAGGAACGAAAGACAGTCAAGTCTTTCTCTCGCCAGCTTGCGACAGACGGACGGCGTGGTTGGTGAGGTGCCGCTGAGAAGGAGTGGTCAAGCCTGCAGAGGAGATCTAAAAAGAGAGACGGGAGGAAGGAAGAGGAGGAGGATAGAAAGAGGCTGTGCGTCGCAGCGTGTGAGTGAGCGTTGGTGGAGCGCAAGCGTGGGCAAGCGATGTACACCTGCAGGTGCACCTACAAGCTTGGGTTGGGTTGGGCCCGAGCTGGGCTTGGCTTGGGGGATGGGGGGCCCTCGGGAGGAGGTGGTGTGGGTCGGTCAAGGTTGGGGACCACGGAGCACAAGCAGGGCAAGCGCAGCAAGCTCTTGGGGGGTCCCAAGGCCTTCCTTCCTAGGGAACACGATCTGACCAACTACCGCAGCCCAGGATGCAGCTTGCTGACAACACGATGCAAGCTCGTCAATTTCCAATCTTCACCCATGTTGTCTTTGGTCGCGTTGTCTGGTGACACGGCAAAATGTCCTACGTCTACTCTGTGTGGTGTTTACGGTAAAACGAAACGGGCGATTTAGCCCAGGGGTCTTTCGTTCGTCTGGTTCCTTGTTTGCCGGGCCGAAGGGCGACGCAGCGATGGCCTAATAAGAAAGTCCCGAGAGAAGAGACGCTTCCCCATTGTTACATCCTTGCAGCTCCCACCGACATCTTCCTGCTTACTCTCAGGAGGCGTCATCGTCAACGTTGATCGTCGCTGGTCTAGAGGGCGGGCATTTGCGGCCTCCGCCTGGCGATCAGATCAACAGACCAAGATGACGAGACCTTCCGAGGCTCCCCCTCAAATTCTCGTCCCAAGGCGAGAGCGACACCCCGACTCAAACAAACGTGGCAGGCGTGGGCACAGGGCGCCAAAGCACCAGAGCACCACAGGCACAGGGCAATGGATCGACATTCACCCAGAAATCCAGGGCCAGGACCAGGGCCGGGGCCTTATTACCGTACGCGCCAAGCTCCTTCCATTCCTTCCCATGTCCTCGCTGAAAGTCCCCACTCTCCCAGGCACGCCCTGGCGTCCATTGGCTGGAGGCAGAAGGCCCGTCACGCACTTACCCGAAGCGAGATTTGTTTCCAGCAGGGGCCACATCCTGTCTCCTGCTTTGATTGGCAGGCTGGGGTAATTTTTGGAAGCTGCAGGCTAGCTCCCTGTGCCGCGCACTTGGCCTGTTCGTCTGGTCTCTGCTACCGTTTATCGGCTTCTCTTGCTGGCACCTGGCACCTGGCCCTGGCCCTTTTGTTTGTTAAACTTACTTTAACTGATCTCCCATGTGGATTCCCTTTTGAGGACGGCAATCATACCCCTTCGCAATTTTCATGCGACAGACCCAATGACGGGCTGAATTGAGTTCCGAATATGCCTCTGCGATGATTATCGTAAGCTCTGGGATCCGAGCGACAACACGTATTTCATTTTTTGCCTCCGGTCCTGAGATTGTTCTGGGGGCTTTTCGGGGTCGAATTTTGACACAAGATCCGTTGAACAGCTTCAGCCTCATTCAGCCTGTTCTACACGCCTCTTTGTCTCAGCTATCCGTCTGTCGATCCGCCCTACTTTTGTCTCAATCCTGCGGTAGATAGTAGAGCCAACGAGCAGCAAGCAGCCCTAGCCAGCCTTGGGAGCCGACGATCCTCATCAGCACCAGTCTCGCCATCGCCGCCCCGGCTGATGGTGAGATTGGCCACAGCCACGGGCATCTCATACTCATGGGCTCCGTTCCGCCCACACCTACCCAGCCCAGCCTTCACGGAAATCTCCCTTCCCCCCAGTCGATAACAACGCCATCGCGCTCATGCCGACGAGCCGTTTTGATTCCAGTCATGCGACAAGTGACGAGCCACCTGCCCGCACCGCAAATGAAGCAATCTTTATCTCGATTCCCACGGTCCACACGGGGATTTTTCACCGCACTGACTGTGGAGTCCGGCGTCGGTACCCTGGTCTCTTTACAATTCGCTGCGTACCACAGTAGAACCTTAGTGGGGACCGAGCCACCGTGACAGCGCGGGTCCCCCGGGAGAGCGTGTCATGACCCCCGGACGTGGAGCTGCTGCTAGCAGTCTTCCTCGTGGCGGTCTCCAAATGCCCTCATCAGTGTCTGCGAAGTACACTAGGCCTCCTGGTCACAGCGTCGAGGCTACGTTTCACAATTGAGGTAACCTCTTCTCGCTGGCGGGCACTTTCATTACACGTGATGTCGTATTGGCTTTTTTTTTTCAAGCCGGATATTAACGAACGAATATGGAGAAATCATAGAATTGTTCTACACGGTATCACGGCGGTATCTATAGTCCCTGCTATCACCGCCCGCGAAGATTCTCCTATCCTAACACCTGACAAATGCATTGTTTTCCCTGAAATTCGTAGAGGCCCCTTCCTGTTGGGCTCATCAACTTATACAGAAAAGAGCCTGGCCATCCAGGTCGTCCCTAGGAAGCTGAGTCGTTCGGGTCCAGATCCGGGTCTGGGTCTGGGACTTAGCCAGGATCCTGAGCCTTTTTCATGGCGTTGCACTTGGCTAACAAATCACTCATCTGCATCAACTGCTGGGTATCCTATCCCCAACGCTGCTGTTGATTGTTCTGAGCCTGTCCGCCATAGTAGTTGGGATACTGGTAATTTTGTGCCGGGGCAGGAGGGTTCGGGCCATTGCTGGGCGGGTATTGCCCAGGCACGCTGTACCCTCCGGCTGGTGGCATGTAACTTGTGTGCTGCGGCGGCCGTTGCTGTTGCGGCGGCGACCAGTTCGGCGGAGGGACGGGAGGGAATGGGAACGGGCTGCTCTGCGCTGGGCTCCAGCTCGCCATCGGGTAACTAGGAGCTGGGGCGGCAGGAGTCGTGGAAGGTGCAGGCGCTCCTCCGAACTGTGGCATTGGCGGCATTGGAAACGGCCACTGGCCTGGTGCAGGTGCTGGGATCGCGGGGAAAGGGGGCGGCGGCTGGTGAGGGTTCTGAGGTTGTGGATGTGGTGGGTGCTGTGGACGACTGTTGTGCCCTTGACCGCCGCCTCGGCCTCGGCCTTGGAAACCTCTTCCACGACCACGGCCTCTGGAGTCTCCGCGCCGGCCACCATGCTGACCTCCCCTGTTGCCGCCGTTCATGGTAGGAAAAGCCGACACTCCGGGGGGTGGAGGAGGTGGTAGACCCATACCAAAGTTTGAAGGGCGCGGTAGCTTGTGGTACGAGCCATCGTCATCCTCACCGTAGTTCAGATTCGAATCGCCCACGGTAGAAGGTGCGCATGAGCCACGATCGTCACCCCTGTTGAGTTTGCCCTTGCCGCCACGCTTGCGGTTCTTCTTCTCCCTCTTGTGAGCTTGCTCTTGCTCGTCATCTGAGTACTCCATCTCGTCTGGTCCGACCTCTTCGTCGTGTAGATTACTGGCGTCGGATCCTTTCTCCTGCCTGAGCTGCGAGGGGAAAACAAATTTTGCGTGCGACTTGGAATACCAAACCTGGGTGCCCCTCTCCAGGGCAGCCGCCTTCGCCTCCTCCTCTGATCGGAATCTGAGAATGTACATGGGTTTGTGCACAGTCGCGATGGTGTCGTGGATAACTCCCAAGACGGTGCGATCCTCTTTGCACAAGACCGTGCCGCGATCTAAAATCGTGACGGCAGCGCCCTCGTGAAGTGACTCGATGACAGCTTGGGTACCTTCAACGACATGCTGTACGATCCCAAGAGGGGCAATGATATCTTCTGGACTGAGACTGATTTGGGGCGTTGGTTCAGGCTCGTCGGGGAGCTCATTCTTAGTGCGCACCCCGGCGGCCTGTTTCGCGGCCCTCGTGCCGTCCATTTCATCATCGCTTCCGCCGTCTGCCTCCATCAGCAACCGTGCCGTCTCCTCAACACCGAGCTTGGATTCTTCCACGTCTGACTCATCGTCGGAGCTGTCGTCAGAGCTTGAAGATTCGTAGGGTGAGGAATCCGCTTCCCATTCGGGGTTGGGATCCGCGCCGCCTTCGCCGAGCGCCGTCTCTGCTGATTCGACTTGACCGTTGGTGTGATCCTCAGCCACGGGCTTCTCTTCATCTTGCCCCTCAGTCTTTGATATTGGTCCAAGAAGGCCGTCGAGTGCAGCCTCAAGCGCGTGCGTGACACTAGGCGACGCAGGTGCTGATTCGTCTTCCGCTTTTGCCGGCTGGACCTGATGCTGCCCAGTTGAGCCATTCACAGGTGCTTCCTTTGCCTCGAGACGAACTGCTTCGCTTTCATGTGCCGCGGCTTCGTCTTTGTGGGTTTCCAATTCCTTGGCATCTGGCGCGGCCACGCCGTTCTCTGGCTGGAGCGAGGTCGAGTCCAGCGTCCTTGACTCGGCGCCGTCCATGACTGTGTCTTCTTTCTGAGCAGCTTTCTCCTCTCCTTGTTCAATTGAAGCATCCATGACAGTGTCTATTGTCTGAGTAGTCTGCTCTTCCTCTTGTACGACTGAGCCATGGCCTTCTGTCATTTCTGTGTCGGTGCTCGTCTGGACAATTGCAGTGGCGCTCGGGTTTCCGGGTTCGATGCTCGGGGATTTAGCCGCATTATCGGTCTGCAGCTCGCCGAGGCCAGGGATATTGAATGACTGATCCATAGTGATGTTGGTGTCAACAGAGTTGGCAGTGTGAAAGAGGATTTGGTCCAGGTGTGTCGAAGGGACGTTTTCGAGTCCTGGCGTTGGATATAAGTATTCAACACCGGTGGGAAATTTCACGCTTGTAACTGGGTGGCAATGTCATAATATGATGTGCCCCATGAGGAAACACAGGCCAAAAAAAGTAACGGTCGCGAAAGACAAACATAACTCAGGTCCAAACTTGCGAAAGAAAAAAACATAACAGAGTTCAATCTCGAACTTTTCGGTTATCTTTTTTGTGGGTCTTTATCGATAAGATGCGGTGCTGGGATGTGAGGTGACGTCTGTTTGTCATGCAGTGTCCAATTGGGTGGGTCCACTGCAGGCCGCTGTAGTCCATCCACTACAGTTGGGGCATCTCGTCCCGACAAAGCTCTCAACAGCTCAGATTCACACAGCTCATCACCGTTGTCGTGTCTCAGTTGTAGTGTCACTCTTTCCCGACAGAAGACAATATGCCTCCAAAGGCCGCCCAGCCCAGGGAGTATGTCCATCCCGAGGCTTCGCATGCTCGAAAAATGTAAGTCTCAAGGACCCAAGCTTTCTTCGGCTGAGGTGTCCTGAGCCGGTGGTGTGGTGCCCATGCGCTGACAGCTCCTCCAGAAAACCAAGCCTTTTCGCGGTAGAACCCATTCACGCCTTCTTTCTTCTCCTGGCCGCCAACTTGATATCTGCTCTGTTTAACCCGATACAAGATTGCGATGAGACTTTCAACTTCTTGGAACCCGCCCACTACCTAACTCATGGCTACGGCCTGCAGACATGGGAATGGTCACCCACCTACGGCATCAGGGATTGGCTTTACGTCCTGCCTCACGCGGTAGTTGCTGGCTTCAGGCGTTTGCTGCCACAAGCTACAAAGGTAAGGTGCTTCCGTCGAACAAATTTCATATGACCTTCACTCACACGGTTTGAATAGCTCGGGGAGTTCTACCTCATCCGCTATGCCCTCGCCTTGGTTTGTGCACTTTGCCAAACCTTGCTGTACCGAGTCATCAGCCTTACTGTCCATCCCAGAATTGGCGTCTTCTTCGTTCTGGCCTTGGTCCTTAGTCCCGGAAACTTCCACGCAAGCACTGCATTCCTTCCTTCGAGCTTCACCATGTACACGGGCATGTTGGGAGCTGCGGCATTCATGAACTGGACGGGAGGTCTCAAAACGGCCGAAGGAATAGCCTGGTTTGCAGCTGGCGGTATTATCGGCTGGCCATTTGCCATGGCTCTTGCTGCCCCGTTCCTCTTGGAGGAGGCTCTACTTGCTGTAGCCGCCCTAGGCAACCTGGACCAGGTCCTGCTCGCGGTTCGACGCGTCACTCGAGGTGTCCTTGCCGCTGTCGGTATTCTTGTGAGTATCCCCGAATAAGCTCAGCCGACACACCTTTAACAAAGCTAGGTCATCGATTCGCTGGTCAACTCTTTATTCTACAGAGTGTGGGGCATCGTCGTCTCATGGAACATCGTGAAGTACAACGTCTTCTCTAAAGGCGGTGGCCCTGAACTGTACGGCACCGAGCCGTGGACTTTCTACTTTAAGAACTTGGCGCTCAACTTCAATCTGTGGTTTGTGTTGGCCTTGGTTGCATTGCCGCTCTTCCTCGTACAGAAGATCATCGCTCCGAGTGGCCGCGCGTTTTCTTCCTCCCTGCGGGCTATAGTCTTCCTCTCGCCATTCTACTTGTGGTTCGCCATATTTACGCTGCAGCCCCACAAGGAAGAGCGCTTCATGTACCCTGCATACCCCTTCCTGGCCCTCAACGCGGCTGTTTCCGCTCACATCATTCTCACTGCTGTCGGCCACGTCAGCAAGAATACGGTGGTTGGCAAAATACCAGCATCAGTCCGACTTGTATTCACTGTGGTCGTCCCATTCTTGCTCGTTGTATCTTTGTACCTCCTGCGAGCCATTGGTGTCTACTCAGCATATGGTGCACCATTGTCACTCTACGATCCCCTCGGAGCTGGTACTCGTGGTGCAGTTGGTGAAGTGGTTGGTGGCCGGGGCGACTTTGTGTGCTTCGGAAAGGAGTGGTATCGATTTCCCTCCTCGTTCTTCCTGCCCCGAGACATGGAGGCCAAATTCATCCAATCTGAGTTTCGGGGCCTGCTTCCTGGGGAGTTCCAAAAGAGCAGTCTATTCGAAGGCTTCAGCGGTACCTATGTGCTCCCCAGGGGCATGAACGACCAGAACAAGGAAGATCCGAGCAAGTACACCGACATCGAACAGTGCAAGTTCCTTGTGGACACTCAGTACCCCTTGAACATGGAGAAGGGGTTGAGCTTGCCTCCCAACGAGCCCGATTACATCGCCGATACGGCGAATTGGGAGGTGGTGAAGTGCATTCCATTCCTGGATGCTGGAAACACTGCCCTCGTGCCCAGAATGATATGGATCCCTAGCTGGAGCTGGATTCCGGAAAAGTACCAAAGGAAATGGGGCCAGCACTGTTTGCTTCAAAAGCGAGCGTAAATTGGAAACAGTCAAGTCAACGGACAGTCTCTGGAGACATTGAGATAGGCAGACAGCTGTCACGCGCAAGCAAGCACACTAAACAAGTTCAACCAAGAGAACGCGGTCAATTTCTCGCCTGTAGCCACATTGCTGTTACGCACATTGGAAGCAACCACAACATTGAACACAGACCTCGGGAGGCAGCGCCAGACGAGGTCATGCTCAAAAGGCCCCGATCCGCAGACGTCAGCCGACCGTCTTCATCCTTCAATTGTTTGCAGTTGCATCATTGTAATAATGGATCTAATCGACACGGTGGTCATTTGGAAGGCCTTTTAAGGGATCACACTGTGTTCGCTCTTCAGGTGGTACTCACCGTCTGATCTGCACACCCAGCCGGAGTCTGGTAAGCGTAGGCTCCGGTGTTGATGAACAGCGCTTGATTCTGGCACACAAGCCAGGCCGCCACGTTCTGTCTCGACAAGCCAGGAGCAGACCAAGTGACCGCGTCGCCCTGGAACGCGAAGGTGCCGAAGCTACTCTGGGTCGTGTTGAACGAGGTTGCCAAGGTCCTCGGCGGGGTTGCCAGGTCCGCAGGCTTCTCGACGTGCAGGTACAGAGTACCAGTGTAGTCGACTAGTTGGCCATTGACGATGTTGTACTGCCCTGCCGTGGTGTGGTCGTTGAGCAGAGCGGTACCGGCCTGATTGGCCGGGTTGGTCTGGAGGTATTTGTGATAATTCGGCGATGCGACTGCCCGAATCCAGTATTGTCCTGGTTGAAGTGTCGTTGGTGTTGGAGCCCGGGGTTGAACTCGGTCAGGCTGGGGAGCGGCGCTGACTGCAGCCAGCAGGCCAAAAGAGAAGATTGTCGCAAAAAGCATTATAGGATACTTTTCTGTCAGTATAGCTGGATCTGCCACCAGATGTTGGTAAAATTGCACGGTTCTGTCTTCACTTCATTGAAATTGCGGATATTGTCGTTTATGACCAAAACAAAACCGGGGCTTTCTTCGGGGGCAGACGCTCCGTAAACAAGTACCTCGAGCTGACCGTGATCAAGGCGTGTTAATCAATATCAGGTCATGGGCATGCCCCCGGGTTTTTACTGCGGCCCGAAATGCCCGTCAATCAGATGTTACACTCATTCAAATTAAATAGTGGCTGTTACACGCATCGTACTCAAGCCTGCGTGAAATCCTGCTGCAAGTAATAGCATGTCTACATCCACGATTCAGATGTCATTCCGAGATCTGTAGTCTTCGGGCAGGCCCAGGAGGTGGTGCTATGATGTGGATTCATTCAGCGGTGATCTACGCATTTAGTTCAGACGACTGATTGACTGCTACCCACATAATCATGTAAGTTGCTTCAAGAATTGCAAGTAAGGATATAGGAATTAGTGTATTATAACTCCCTCAATTCATAACCTAACCCATTCGGACTCAATTAGTGTCTGAGACTTCGAATGTGTTCGACAATGAAGATGCCACTCAACGTGCTTGGGTCTCTTTTCCTCAGTCAGCACAATCTCTCCATGAGCCGTGAAACAGCTCAACCCATCGTCTTAGCCAAGATCTTGAGCCCCCAAGTGCCCCATATCTGGTGGATGGATCTCGACGACGGCGCCATGGCCTGACCGCATGAGCATCGCGTGCGTTGGACCAGCGCCATGCACTCCTACCAATATCTCGATGTGACACATCCATCAGTTCCAGCTGCTCGTGAATCGCTCAAGCGCCAAAATTTATCACGTTAGCCTTCACATTTGGAAGGCTTCCTCAAGAGCTTGAAGCAGTTGGTTCAGTCTTTCTTTTAACACGGTACTGACCTTTATGTGTACTCAAGATGCTAAGGTGCAACGTAAACAAGACCATACAGATTTTTTTGACGGTACAGGCTTTTGAGAATGACACCATTTTTGGGTGGGAAGTTGGCTCAATACCGACGGAAGCACCTGTGAAACGGCTTCCTCGTCCCGTTCTTGGTCACACAGTGTTGCAGAAGTTTCGCGGCTTGCGGCATCTTTTTCTTCAGAGAACACCAGTTGAGCCAACGGCCAATCAAGCATACTCATGTCATTCGAAGTACTACTTACCCCTATTTGTGGCACATCAGGAATATCATGTTCAAGTGGATCGAGCGCAATGCTGGAAACTTCTCATGTCTGCTTCAATGCCCCAATGTGAGTAGCTGCTTTCAACACACAAGAGGTATTTTCGTCATCTGAACCTCAAAGTTCAGATGAAAGTCGCCCAGAAGCTTTTTCGGACGACAACCGCTGAAGACGAGAGCGACGAGCTTGGACTTACACTCAGAAAGCTTGTTGAGGTGAGCTTCGTCAATCACTGCTACGGCGGTTGCACAGCAACACGGAGCTTCCAAAAAATCCTCGTCCTCCGAGCGTGGCCTCACTACATCCTGCTATCACGACATTGAGCAGCATTTACGGTCAATCACCCACAACCCAGCACACCTACCAGAACTCTTTCGAATGATAATTCTGCCGACGACCAACCAACGCGCCAACAACACCCAACCCGTCAAAGTCACCACCACGATCAACCAGCAACAAGCGCTTCGATCTCACCAGTCATGATGCTTTTCACCATTCTGCTGTTCGTGATCGCTGTGGTGACCTCTTCTGGCCTGCCCGCGACCAGCGCATCCGCGTCGCCCAGCTCCCCACAAGCGACCTTCCTCGACCAGACCGAGACCAACACTACGAACCCCGCCTACCTCACCTTCCACGAGAACGAGGTTCAAGTCGGCTCGTCATGCTACGGGCTCGAGGGCGAGTGGAACTGCATGACTACGACGTTCCAGCGATGCGCCTCAGGACAGTGGAGCGTGGTGATGGACACCGCCTACGGCACCGTCTGCGAGCCCGTGGGCTTTACTTACGACTTCCAGCCCGCCTTCGCGAGCTGGTTCCCACCGGCGGATGCGACGGAGACCATCACTTGCGTATCGACTGCGACGGCGACTGCGACGGGTGGTCCGACGGAGTCGACGGGAACGGGTGCTTCTGACGCACCAAAGACCGGCAAGGCTGCGCACAGCTCCGCGATTTGCGTGCTATTCTTCGGTTTGGCCAGTACTGCTTTGTTGGCGTTCGCACTGTGAGAGAGGAAGAACAGTGGCGTCACAGGGGTCAAGCTACATCCGACCGCAGACGATGGGAGTCGCGTCGACTTGAACGAGATAATTTCAGGACGGGCAGGGATTTGGAACAGACTGCTATGAGTCTCGACGGCATAAGTCGATATCGACTTATTACTTTGAAGGTCGGCAGTCGACGAACAGGTGGACTGGTCAAAACAGCTTGAGTTGCGGTCAAGAAGAACATTGGGTAGACCTGTCGACCCAGCATGGGGGAAGGATGCCAGCCTAGGTAGACTTCCCAATGATTCTGCTGTCAATGTAGGCAAAGAACTCTTCATGGATTATTTACCTCGACAGTGATATTTGTCCTCTCCTTGCCGTCTTGACTCCAGATATCGTTTCTCCAGCCGTGATCCTCGATAATCATCTCGTTTCCACACCACATGTCCTGCAGGTAGATGTCACTCGCAGGAAGGTTAGAAGACTGCCAGGTAATTTGTTGGTTGAGAATAGTAATAAGTACTCTATGTGTCCGTACTATCTACCGTGTCTCGCGAAAACAGTGTTGATACATGCTATTTGCTGCTCGTTGCAACACCCACATCTGTATCCAGCACAGCGACACTCAGCTGCGGCATGCTGAACTCAAAGGCTCCTGCAGCACCAGAGGTCACTTCCGTTGTTGTGGTGTTCACGATGTTAACGCCTGTTCGCGGATCATTGTAGGCAAAAGGATCGCCGTCGCCGTTCGTCAGCACGGTCAAGAACGCCTTGCTGCCCGCTGCGACGCCCTCGAACTGCACGGAGACAGACACATCGCTGCCATCCGTGGTGTTGTACACGGCGCCCTTCCACACCATTGCGCCGTTGCGGGCCTCGTCCATGCCGGCACCCCAGTACAGGGGCCCGTAGCTTGAGTTGCTCGTCGTCGGCAGCGTGTGGCTGATGGGGTGGTGCGCAAAGAGGCTCCAGCAGTACCACGTCACGGCGCGCGTCGTCTGCTTCGGGTCCGCGGTGAATTGAATGAGCGTGATGGGCCACTGGAACCTGTTCTCGTTCTTGAGCACGGGCGCGTAGAAGGTGCCCGGAATGCGGTCCGAGTTGCGCTCGTAGCCGAGCAGCGAGATGGCCTCGCCGACGGCTCCGATCCACCAAGGGTACTTGTACAGCTCACCGTTCCAGCGGGGGGGTGTGGCGCCGTTGACATGGGTTGCGGCTACTTCACCGATGATGTGGCCGATGTCGTTGTCGAAACGGTCAAACTCAAACACCAGCTCGTCTGGCTCGCGGTAGGGGTGGTAGTCCCCGATAGCATCGGGTGTCTTCGTGAAGTCGAGCCCTTCCGTGAGGTTTGGCCCCGTTGTTTCGCCCTCTGGCGCTGGGTCGCTGGTGGCAGCAGAAGCGATGACCTGGATGTCGGGGTACGCGGCTTTGATGGCATCATGGAACAGCTGGAACCGGTACGCCTTGTATGAGTCCCAACCGCCAGGATAGCCGGCCAGCCAGTCCTCGTTGCCAACCTCAACGTAGTTGAGCTCAAAGGGCTCAGGATGGCCAAGCTCGGCACGGCGTGCGCCCCAGGTTGAGTCTGCTGGTCCACATACGAACTCAATCTCGTCCAGGGCGTCATCGATGAAAGGCTGCAGGTCCTGTTCAGGCGTAACATCGCCATTCAGGGCTAGACCGGCCCAGACGGCGAGCACTGCAATGATGTCAGCGTGAGCCTGGAGACTTTCACGGTAGATTCAGTAGAAACAGGTCTTACCTATTTGCAGGTCCATGTCTTCGGCCCATTCGAGGTATTCCATCAACCCAAGCCCGTGCGTCTGTTGATAATCCCAGACGCCTTGGAAGCCAGGGCGATCCTTCAATGGTCCTAGAGAATCCTTCCAGTCCCAGTAGGTGTCGTTCGTCAGGCCCTCGAGCATGTTTCCACCAGGAAACCGCAGGAAATGCTGTTGTTCGTTAGGATTGAGGACATCGAGAAATGAAACAGGTGGTGACGTACAGGATTCAAGTCTGCGAGAGCTTGTGCAATATCGACTCGGAGGCCATTCTTCCTGTCTTTGAACGTCGGCGGGAAGAGACTGATCAGGTTGAAGTCCAGTTCACCGCTTTGCACAGCAGCCACGTCAAAAGTGATTGAGAACGTGTTGTTGCTCGTCGGAGCATCACTCTCGGGCACAAGCTCGAACTCGTGTTCCGTCCACTCATCTGCGACGGCATTGGACGCAACCTCGACCGAGCCGAAGACCTCATCGGTCAGGTTTGACTGTAGGGATGCGGTGAAGGAACCATTGTAGGCTCCCTTGACCCAGAAGGATCCCGTGTACGTCTGCTGGCTGACGGCGATTCCCCAGTAACCATCGTTCTTGAACCCGATTCTGCCGGTGCTGTTGCTGCTAGCTGAGACCCTCAGAGACGCTGGTAAAGCCTCTGAGAGAGGGGTGTCCAGGAACTCGATGCTGAAGTTGGCGCCATTGACAGGGAAGTAATGTGCCGTGGAAACCGGGAACTCAGGGCTGTACTGGAACGCTCGGTTCTGGATGAGCTCGGCGTATATGCCACCATCGCCGGAGTTGTTGATGTCCTGAGGAAAATGTCAGTAAGAAGCCATACAGCTGTGTACTCGAGGCACTCACCTCATGCAGAAACCCGTATCCAAACGGGTGTCCGAACTTTCCGGTCACATTGCCTCCCGAAGATTGGACAAGGACATCAACAGCCACTGCAGAAGTAACGCAGGTAGCCGCCGTGAGAGCCCGCTTGAGGAATACCATTTTGCCACACGGTTTAGTCGCTAACAACAACGGCTCTGCCCTCAACGTCTGAAGCTGTCTGGCTCATCATTCTACAAAGGCTTTATATATACTTACACACTTAAGTAATCTTATTCTCTGTATCTCGCCATCTACTCAGTACCCTGGCCGCGGCATGGTCCTCAACTGGTGCGCGTAGATGTGAGCTCCACACGTTCGGGGTGTCATTGAGGCGCGCAGCGGATAACCCGACGAGCTGCAGGCATTGCTTTCCAAGCATGGATGTATGCCAAGCGCGCGAGCGCGTGTGTTGTCGGCCATTGGTGGGAGTCGGGCATTCTTGGATCATAGATAATTCTTGGGTGCTAGTGCCAAAATTCTCGAGCGGAGAAATTCTTGCGGGCTGACTGTTTGCTGATGGCGTCGTTGAGCATCACATCATAATAGTGCCAGTCCAGGCGCTGGGCGCCGGTCTTTGAACGGCCGAGTTGTCGTGCCTTGCATGCACACAGTTTCGGGCGACGGCAAAGCCAGATGCAGAAAATGGACCGACAAATTGGCGGAGAACCCTGTCTGCAGTCTTGCGTCAGGCCTGCCCCCTGCCATCTTTGTAATAAGCAATCTCGGGACGCAGGTACTCTATCCAGCTCCCCCAGCTCCCCCAACTCCCCATACTTTTGCCAAGAAACCGGCGCCGGGTGAATATGCGGAGAACTGCCCCGCGAATCTTTCAGCGCATAGTTCACCTCCACAGAATCAGCTTCTCTTACTTTGTTGATCATGGAAATGACACTCGGGACGCAGCCCTGGAAATCCCGGACTAATGGTGCCACTTACTGTCCCCTAATGACGTGAATTGCTGTCGGCGAGAATATGGAACCTCAAAAAGCAGAAGTGAAGCGAAAGCCTTCATTTGCTCGGCAATTCATATTTGCAGGACGGGCTCTCTGTAGACTGTCCTTGGAATTTCGGTGTCTTCTATAGACACCGAGACCTCCGCCTAGAAATTTTCTTTCCCTCGTCGCCATCAATGTTAAGTCGACTTCAGGACGGCAGGAACTATACTACTAGTATGGTAAACATTGTCCAGAGACTCCCTTCCAAATGTCCAGATTGCAAATCAGTTAACTTCGTGACTCTTGTTACAGTCACAGTGTTTTAATTTAGATGGACCGTACGCGTGGGTGATGCCATGGCTCTGCTCTCAACCAAATACACCTCTCCTTCTAAAGTTCCATTATTCCGTGGGCGTAGCAACATCCCACAAAGTCAAATTCGTCACGATTGTCCGGCTCCTTCGGCCTGATCGTGAATGGCATGCTTCCTCCATCAAAAACCCAGATTTCATCTCCAGGAGCAGATTCCAGGTGCCCCAGGCCCATCATCCCCTTCTTTGTGACAAAGAATGCCTAATTAGAGACGTACCTAGGTACATGATCCAAAGTGATGGACCCCCAATACATCCTTGTGCTGTCCTGATGAACTCGTAAATATCTTCTAGGTCTTCTCTTTCTGGTAGTCCCTCGACCCATACATAATTCGCCATCTCGGACCCGGTCTCGAGGTCGCTTACTACGAGCTTGTAGAAGGTCTCCTCAAATATCTCCTGTGACAAACCGTCCTCAAGAATGTCTTTAGACACTCGGGCCATCTCCTACCGTGTTTTCAAAGCGTCAGAAATTTTCTCCCTCGGACAGTCTCCCAGCAGGATTGTCGAGCTTGCCAGCTCGATGCCTTCGCCCTTGAGAAAGCTTTTGACTTTTACTGTTCTCCTCGCCTGACCTCGGGAGTTTTCCCACTACCTACTGCCGGCGTTTTTTAGGTTTACTTGTACCCAATGGACCATTCGCTGCTCGCCCTGATAACTTGCAAAGCGTAAGCGGTGTAATTTCGCAGTTGAACAGCGCGATGCGCCTCAAAACGATATATCAAAATTGAACTTCCTCTTTGAACACGACTATTTGGAAAATTCCACAAGAAGTAAAAATGTAGCGTGGCTGATTGTGGTACAAAGACCAGTACAGGCTGTGAGGCCAAGATCCCGCAATGAGCAGGAAGGCGCCACAGTACAGTCATTACAATGGAGGTCCGTTGGGGATCGCGCGTTGCGTAATTGCCTTTTGTCGAACCCCGAGCTTACAAACGTCCATTTTCTATTTTCACCCGTCTCTTTCGCTCAATATTTCTCTGGGATGAACTTGTGTGCTTTGCCCGAGTGTCCATGCTTCTACTTCTCTCGATTGGCGGCTTGACGAGTAGGCACTGCCGAGATGTCTCATTCCAACACCCTTGCGGAATCCCAGGAACTGGCTGCAAAGGTCCTTGCCAACCTAGACCATCCTATGCACTATGCAAATACAACCTTTCGGGAGTTGAGACCTGAACATGCAGGAGAACGCCAAGCCTACCTGTACGACCGAAAAGTCATAGAGGACCTCATCAGCGAGTACAATTATCTCGTAGATGCGGGTCTGACCAAGAATTCCAACCGTGGGGCTCTGGATGAGCTGTTCACCGCCGATGCGGAGGTGGTCTTCCCTCGTGGGAAGCATCAGGGCAATGCAGACTTGGGGGAGTGGCTGTTGTCCCCAGTATCAGCGTTACATCGGATGACAGTGAGTGAAGAGTAGTCCCCGGCGTAATTAGTGATCAAAGATTGATCTTCGCTGTCAGCACTTATCCTCGAACCACAGCGTCAAATTTGAGTCCAGTACTGTGGCTCATGGGCGCTCTACATGGCAGTCGGCGGCAGGGTTCCATGCAACGGACATCAGCCAGGTATTCTTCACTGGTGGCTATTATTACTGGTCGTTTCACAAAGTCGCGGATGACCAATGGAAGATCTCATTCCTCTTTCTCGACATGACTTGGAAAAATGGCGAAGTTCCCAGTAAAGTAGCGAAGTGAGGCCATGCATTGTTGTTTCACCGATGTTTAAATACCTTCGAACTTTTATTCCAGAACCGACCTATGCAGACCGTCCTGAACTTGAGTCTTCTCGACATGACTATTGACTACTTCAACTGTTGTCAATTTGTTTCAATTACTTGTTCCCTTAACACACTGTCCCAAAACATGTTTCAAGCCATCATCCACTTCATGAACTCAGCCATCCAAAGCCAGCCTAAAACCAGAGGAATCACCGCCAGCAGGATCCACCATATCTCGACCGTGATCTGTCTTCTCATCCAGCGGCTCCAGGCCGTCCTCCAGTCCCGACGATACGCGCACTGAGGCGTGTCATGGACCAGGCACCCGAGGCCAGGTCTCGACTCACACTCAACGTGCTCCCGACGTCTCTGCATGAGGAGGCTGAATGTGACATGTCAGCAATCTTGGAACAAGTTTTTGTGAATTACAGTATGGCCAAGGGAAGGTACTGACGTTACGCTGCCCCTGCAGAACTCGAGGTCGGTACGCAGGTTGCATTTGCGGTCATTGGGACAGTCGAGGTGGAGCATCCGCCGCTCCATTAGCCATGCTACCTTGAGGCGGACGCCGGTGTCGACCAGGCCGTAGAGGTAGCGGCTGGTGTGCTTGAGAGACAGCGCATCGGGGTAGGTGAGTTCCTTGCTGATCATGAGATGAATTTCCGCGGGCAGATGCATGAAGGTTGCCTTTGATCTGCTTGTCGAGTCCTCGGCGCTTTGGCCGGCGGCGATCAATGCATTAGGGCCCGGGCCCGGGTCCGAGTCCAGGGGCTTGGTGGTCGGGGCGGAGCGACGGCCCCGCGGGAGAGAAGGCATAGCGCGACAATTCAGAGCGGAGGTGGTAAATGGTGAGGTAAGATGCCCTACGAGTAATAATCTAGAGATTTGATAAGGTGTAGACACAGTGCTGCGCTGAGCGATGAAAAGACATCGATTAAAGGGGGGGGGGGGCAATGCCCCAAGATAAACCTAAATGAAATGCGGTCGCCTTGGGAAAGGACACACAACCGCTCCAGCGCCGCGTCTGCTTTGCTACCCCCGAGGCCCCTGGGACACGGAACAGTCAGCAACGAATACAACGACCGAGCTCGCAACAACTTTCAATGCATCGGGGACGTAGATATGCGAAGGCTTGGGGTTTGCTCGAAGTGTGGGACTGCAAATGCAGTCTTCCAGTGCTTTGTAGAGTCAAGCACCCTCGTCCACGCATTGACCTCTTTTGGAGTTGTTTAAGGGGTTGACCAGTCCAATTTTCTGATTAAGTGGTGGCTCAATGATCTCGAGTCCTCGACGACCCAGTCATCGCGGGGCTATCACTATAAGTTGAAGTGATTTACATCCAGCTCAAAGTCATGTTCTGGCAAGTTGCAATGGGCATAAGTAATGCAAGCGCTAGTATTGGATGTATAGGCACTGTACTCCGTACACACGTGCTCCCGCTCCACTAGCGCGTAGCACTCGGTGACGGGGATTCGGGAGGCAACCGCCTGTTTCGCGCCTGGACATTCAGTATCGTGCCAAAAGTCATGACGCAGCCCGGAACAGGTCGATGATGCGCCCTGATGCAACAAAGAGGCATGAAACAATATTACGGCCGCCGTTATGGCGTCTGACACTGACAGCGAGTTCGATCTCTCGCTGGAAGACGAACAGTTGCTAGCCTCTCTCGCCGAGAACACCGCCCCCGACGCTTCTGATGCTTTTGCTTCATCCCGCGATGCGGCGGGCAGCCTCCACGGCAGCTCGCAGGGCAGGTCGGCCTTGGTCGGGGTCGCCCGAACCAACAGCGTCAACGCTTTTGTCCATAGGACCCAACCGCAGTCTACACCGTCCATTGTCCCGGCTGACGACATCAAATACCCAGATCGTAGGTACAGCGTCTCTACTCGCGCTATCATGGCCACCACAATCCTGACTGACCTGCAAGTATCCAGTGACTCAAGCCTTGACCAGCTTGGAACAAACCGAACCCCGCCAGCAGCCCGCGCACCTGCCCGATGACATCCCTGATACGAGATCGCCTCTCCTTCGATTCCGAACCTTCCCCCGGAAGCCCCTCTCTGTATCTGACTTGACCGCTGGAGCTTGGTGCGAGCTCCAATATAAATACACTCTCACCCGCCTGCCGGGCGGGAAGAAGACGCGGACGACGGCAATGAAAGAAGGCAGCAAGCTGCACCAGAAACTGGAAGACGAAGTGCACACCACAGTGCAGGTGGAAATAGCGACTAAGGAGGATGCCTTCGGCCTCAAAGTTTGGAACATAATACAAGGCTTGAGGACACTCCGAGACACCGGTGTTACGAGAGAGCTTGAGGTCTGGGGGCTGGTCGACGGAAATGTCGTCAACGGCCTGATAGACTTTCTAAGCTACCAGAACCCAAATCCAGAGTTCGAGGAGGAATGGCTTAGCAGCCAAGGGAGCCAAGCCGAGGCTGAGGGAAAGTCTCAGCACAAGATCACCAACTTCTTCCCGTCGGACCGGCCCGAGAAGTCTCAGCCGGAGTACATACGCAAGGTCTACCTGACAGATGTTAAGACGCGAGGTTCCAAGAGCATGCCAAAAGGAGCGGCACTACGGCCTACCAAGGTGCAGCTCTATCTCTACCATCGCTTTCTCTCGGATATGGCGTCAGATAAGGTCAATTTCTTGCAGGTATTTAGGAGGTACGGCTTGGATGTGGAGGCGCCCTTCTCGGATGCTTTCCTTGCGCAGATCGGCGAGCTACACGATGACGTGTTTCACGACTCCAGCTCCATTCTGTCATCGACCACGGCTCCATCGCAAGACTCGGATACCCATGATCTTTTGAAGTACCGCACGCTGCAGGAGGTGGTCCCGTTGCTCAGGGAGGAGCTCAAGTTGACTTTCCCAGCGGGCGCCGATAGCTTGGGCAGTGTTGTGACTGTCGATTACCGGTTGCGTGGGCAAGAAGGCGAGAAAATTGGAACCAACGTCGTTGCGGTCGACCAACAGGTCCTGGACCAGTATCTCGGTGATTACATGCAGTGGTGGCGGGGCGAGAGGACGGCCACGGGAGTCGAGATCGAAGAGGCCTACAAATGTTCCTACTGCGAGTTTGCTGAAATATGCTCTTGGAGGGAAGAGATCGACAAGGAGAACCTGAGAAGGGCTCGGGAGAAGAGGAGCGCCGGTGTGGAGGGCGAAATGGTAGCTGATGGCAAGAGGAAACCAGGGCCCAAGTCTCCGAAGACCCGGAGGCGGAAGGGCAGCCCTACGACTGAACCTGCGGAATGAATAAGAAGTGAAATAAGTCGTGGGACATGGTGTCTCTCCCCATGAAAGAGAAAGGTGACAGGATGACAGCTAGCTCATATCTGTCCGAGACAGATGTTGGCGCCATCAAGTGCAAACAACATGCATTCAGTCGTTTATCAGGCAGCCAAATAAAATCCTGAAATTTATTTAACTATCAATGATTTTTTTGACTCGATTTCCGGGCAGCAATAGTAATGCAGGGCTGATTCAAACGTATAAAGCAAAATAGATACTCCGTACCATGCAGTCCTTGTCACGGAAATCTGGGCATCCTATCCTCGGTGTTTTGCCCGATGTTCCAAATCAGAGGCGGCCGTCCAAATGAGGAACCGCTGATGAGAGCCCACGCAATCCGAGCCTCAGCCGAAAAGTTCCGCGTCTTCTGCGCCAGCCAGTCACTTGGTGGTGGCGGTACCATGTCAATCAAGCTGATGGGCGAGAGTGACAGCGGAGAGACCGTTGCTATTTTTGAGGCTGAGCACAAGGCTTAGCCAGCTAGCGGGGCGTTCCTGGGCAGGTTGCAGCGGCAGGGCAGGGAGTCTCCCAGGCGGGCGCCCAGATGCCTCTCCCAGGATTCCAGGATTCCGACTTGGCTCCCGAAGTTTTCTTTTTGAGGACTTCACCTTTTCATGGACGGAGTTGTCTTTTACCCTCCTTTTTTTTTCTTCGCATTTGTTTGTCTTGGTCTTTCAGCCGCTGTGGAGCCTACGGGCGTTCTTGTCTGCCAGGCTCATTTGATTTCATACTTTCGTTCATTCCCACCTCTGGATTTTGCGCCGGCAGGATGCCAATTCATGGGATCAGTGCAACGCAACTGATCGCTGCAGGGAGGGAGTACTATGAAAAGATAAAGTGAGTGACTTCTCCAGCGGGCACATCGTATCTGTCCAGAAATCCTGTCCCCGGACATGTTTGTCTCGGACGGCAAGAGATCGACAGCACGGGCATCGGCACGTCGGCTGACTCCCCCGCAGAAAACACGGCGAGGTCAAGGATGACAAAAAGGCGCTCCTCAAGCTCATCCGCTCAAAACTCGACGGCAACCACACCGTTGCCGA
Organism: Diaporthe australafricana; assembly: GCA_039880735.1. Taxonomy (NCBI): domain Eukaryota; kingdom Fungi; phylum Ascomycota; class Sordariomycetes; order Diaporthales; family Diaporthaceae; genus Diaporthe; species Diaporthe australafricana. The sequence continues at coordinate 9,011,229 of JBCEDM010000001.1, forward strand.
GCTCGATGAGCCCCTGGAGTACAGCTCGAGATGCAAGACGTCGGCCGTTCTCATCGTCACCTCCGCCATCGACATTAATGGCATCCAGGTCACCAGGCTGGCGTCGAAGCTCCTGATGAAGAGCGCCGGCCTGTCGCTCGACAGCCTCTCGCACTGGGCTATCGTGGCCGTGAACAGAGGCGAGGGGACGTGCTACCTCTACGATCTCATGAGTGATCAGATGCTACCCACGACCAAAATAATGAAGAATTACCGTACGCGTGCCCAATTTCTCAGAGGTCCTTCCTGAAGTGCCTAGCGTTGCCTCGGCCTCCCAAATTAGGCAGCTAACATGACCGCAGCGAGATGTTTTCCGGTGACCGAAGAGATGGTGCAGTCCTGGACGGGTGCAAGCTACATCGGAGAGACCACGCGAAAGCACGAAGAGATCTTGGAAATCGGTAAGCCCGCAACGGACTGGGTGTGCCCTTCGGGCCGACTGAGTGACTGACCCTCAACCACTGACTGACCGTCCCTCCAGCATCCAGATATATTTCTGAGCATCCACGGTACAAACTCTTTGAGGCCAACTGCCAGAATCTGGCCGAGGCTCTCGTCATGGAACTCTGCAACGGCAAGGTCATCAGCCAGTCGAACCTAGGGGAGGAGGTTAAGATGCTCTCGACTAGGATGTCTTCAACTCTGCTGATGAAGATGTCTCTGGATCGTAACGCACTGCGGGAGCTGAAATCGGATATCAAGACGGCAGGAGATCGCCTGATTGCATCGAAAGGGTCGAAAGCGATACATGAATGATACCCAACCCTGGTTCCTCTCGGCGATACCGTACCCAGGAGCTGCGTACGCTACCATACGGCGGTGATGAGAAGGGATCCCGAAGTGAGCAGGCCGTCCTCCTTATGGTTCTGGGTACATTGGTCACCGGGAATCCGCGCCCCCTATTTATGGCTGACCTCCTCGAAGATTCTCGACAATTGACGTTCATCTCGACCAACGTCGTCGTGCTTGAGCTCACCCCCACCCCCCCCCCATCAAATAGCCAAACCACGATATTTCCGACTACACAGCCTCAAAAGCAGAGAAGGTGCCCGAGGCATGACTGACTACTGCGCAAGAAGAGCTCGGGTGCCGAATGGCATTGCCTAAGCTCTCATTTTTGGAAATGATGGCTTTTGGTTGAAAGGCGTGCTCTATCATATCAACAAACACATGCCCTTTAGTTAGAGGCAGGCCATGGGAGGGTAAATATCGGGCACAGCCTTGATTTCTCGCCCCCATTGATCATTTCCACGGCTGTAATGGCCGTGTCGAAGGATGACAAGGGCTGTTGGTCTCCCCTTTCGGGAAGAGATGTGGGAAGAAGTTGGAAAAGGGACTTAGGAGTCAAGCCAGTATCCAAGCGCTGCAGGCTCAAATGTCAGCATGTATGCGTCGCCTTGGTGATTTCTACGCGCTTCCCACAAGCACTGCAGTCTTGTGGTCTTGCCAGCCTTGCCAGCCTGGTAGCATCTTGAGGTCGGATGAAAGGTCTCAGGAAGTTCGACTTCCTACAAGGCAATTGCATATTTCAAGATGAGAGGGAAAGCCGCATCCCTGTCAAATCACAAGGCGAGGCTACTTAGGTAGACATATAGCTTTTTAAGTGCGGCAAGAAGCAGTAAAGCACTACTAGTTATTGCAAACTTGAGATCATGTTGTTGTCTGTTAGCTTCGTTCCTCGAGTCGTCTCGACCCCAGTGATGGTGCCTACAACCTGCCCAGCTGGAAAGCAGTAAGCTACTTTCGAGCTTGCCCCCGTCCGAAGACTGCACAGTGACACGCCTGGACAACAACACTTGGTCAAGCTGAGCTCTTTGTTATTGTTTGCCTCCACCCCTCCCCCCACTTAGACTTTCTCGGTCTGCCATCACACACTCCCATGAGGGCACAGCCTTCTTTCCAGTGTTTATCTGCGACCAGACCTGTTGAGCAATATCAAATCAACATTTCATTTGGTGAGTGTCCCAAGACCATGCCTCCGTCCATCTTTCCCCCAATGGCCCCAGCAATCTCGATCGTTCTACAAGCTTCCCATTCATCTTCTCACAATCTCGTACACGCAGTCAAGTCGCGTCTTTTTGTTCGAGTCCTTCCCCAGCACATCATCGTCCCCTACCAAAGAGACGAGTAACAAGGCCATTGTTGCATCCGCTCACGTCGGTCTCACTCTTTCCCATTCACGCGCGTCCACTAACTTGTTATTACTTCATTTCCTGCAGGCAGATGTTGCAGCACGCTACCCTGCTTGCCTTCTGATACAGAGCTGTCCATCTGCAAGTTCTCAAAGCTACTTTGCCACATGTGCAAGCAAGAAGGTGGGCAGTGCCACTCTCCAACGTCCTTGCTCGGATTCCTAACTGAAAGGTGCTCAAGATGCATTCCAAGTCCCATTTCACCCTCGGCGACCAGAACGCTGGTGTCTTTGCTGAAATTTGCAAGAAAAACGGAATGCCTCACTGTTGGCTGCAGTGGAAGTTTGAGCTGGCCGTCCTCAACGAAGCGATCACACCTGTCTCAATCGACACCAAGAGCGATCCCGTCTGTGGCCTCAACAACGGATGCAACAAAGTTGTCTTCACGATCGACTTCGAGATGAGCAACTCAAACGTGATCAACTACGTCAAGTTCACTGAGTACTACGAAGACTGCGAGAAGAAGCATTTCATCGTGACGCAGACATCGGTCGACCACATCCATGAGGACACAGGATGCGATCTGTGGATCGAGCTCCCCTCCACCGCGATCCACGAGGACATCTGCTCCCTGATGAGCATGTGGAAGGTGAACATCTGCTGCGACGGCTGGAAGGACTTCCTGCCTAACAGCCCCGTCACCCAGCTGGAGAAGGCTCACCGTGTCATCGCGGCGGACAACGCCGAGTGGCTGAAGAAACAGCTCATGCGAACGGTGGGCGTCGTGAAATACAAGAACATGGAGCTGGCCGCGAAGAAGAAGGACATCGAGGACCTCACCACCCACATCAGTGAGGTAAGCATGAAGCTGGCGGGTGCCGAGAAGCAGCTGGAGGACATTCGGATGCGCGACGTCGCTGCTACGCCTCTCAAGCGCAAGATGCTCACTCCGAAGAGCCGTGCTCGCAAGGCGCCTGAGACTGCGCCTGCCAGGACTTCCACTGCGCATCCCGCTGGCAGCTCTGGGCAGGATCAGACTCCAAGCAAGCAGCCCAAGTTTGTCCTGAAAGTGTCTGATGTTGACGATCCTTTTGTCATCGATTGAGGACTGAGCAGATTCGGAGGAGTCTCAGATGTATCTTTGTTTTTCTTTGCCCTTCCGGTCTATTGGAAGTATCGACGTTGGAAATGTGGGAATTGCTCTTGAGGCCCTCATAAGGCGAGGTACGGTCTTTGAGTCACCCCGTACCCGCTGCTAGGTTGGTGTAAATTATGACGTGTTTTCTGTCACGAATAGGAAAATAGAGCAGAAATATAAACTCATCTTTATGATCCTTTATACGTAATTTCGCCTAATTTATATTATAATTCTATCTACCCTTAGGTATATATCTACTACCTATTATTTAAATATAGGTATAAATATAGATAATAAATAAAATATTTTAAATTAATATACTATATAAATTTAAATTTATTAAATAATATAATTAAAATTTATTTTAATTTTAATAATTTAATTTTTTAAAGGGTAACTTTTTATAATTCTATATTAGTAAGTTATATACTTTTTATTAATTATATTTACCTTATAATTATTTTTAAAAGGTAAATTTTTATTTTTATTAAATATTTAATAATATTAACAAAAATTATAAGGTTTTTTTAAATATTATTATTAATAATAACCTTTTATTTTAAAAAAAAATAAAACTTTAGTACTAAAGTAGTTTAATACCTTAAGCTTTAGTAAGGGGTAGAGAGCTGTGTAGAGACCAACCCTAACCCCGAAACAATAAAGGTAGTACGTGATAATTTTGAGGTAAAGGCCCTTATAAGGCAAGGTACGGTCTTTAAGTTACCCCGTACCCGCTGCTAGATTGGTGTAAATTATAACGTGTTTTCTATCACAAATAGGAAAATAAAGTAAAAATATAAACTTATCTTTATAATCCTTTATATATAATTTTACCTAATTTATATTATAATTTTACCTACCTTTAGGTATATATTTACTACTTATTATTTAAATATAAATATAAATATAAATAGTAAATAAAATACTTTAAATTAATATACTATATAAGTTTAAATTTATTAAATAATATAATTAAAGTTTATTTTAATTTTAATAATTTAATTTTTTAAAGAATAACTTTTTATAATTTTATATTAATAAGTTATATACTTTTTATTAATTATATTTATCTTATAATTATTTTTAGGAGGTAAATTTTTATCTTTATTAAATATTCAGTAATACTAGTAGAGATTACAAGGTTCCCTTAAGTACTATTACTAGCAATAACCTTTCATTTTAGGAAAAAATAAAACTCCAGTGCTAAAGTAGCTTGACACCTCGAGCTTCAGTAAGGGGTAGAGAGCTGCGTAGAGACCAACCCTAACCCCGAAACAACAAAGGTAGTACGTGATGATTCTGAGGCAAATGTCGCAATTGCCTTTTTAGGTGCGACGGAATGACACGTTCTTCTCCTGTTCTTCCTTCAACATCAACGACGTTCTGGAACCATTCGAAACTCACATTCTTCCACTTGTAGAGTCTCCGCAGTCTTTGGAGGTCCACCTAGAAGCAGTCAACACAATCCTATTTGCAAGCACCGCCAGAACAGCTGTCGAGTCCTCCCTCCAAGTTCCTAGCATCGTGCTGTGCGACATCACAGCCCCAACCTCCAGCCAACATGAGGTTCCTTGCCGAACCAGGCATGCAATACGCCTACTGCGGAACGAATGATGGCGTCTCACTCGCTTTCCAGACGTCTCTGCCCCTGGAGAACATCCCTGAAGCTGGACCCGGGTCGCTCAGTGATCCTCGGCGCAAAACATGTATTCTTCTCATGCATGGCTTCAGCGGCTCATCCAAGTATTTCACCCGCAACTTCGCCGCACTATCAGAGAAGCACTGGGTAGTTGCCCCGGACATGCGGGGCCACGGCGCCTCTGGTCGAACTAAAGGCGGATATCACGTCGCAAGGCTGGCTGCCGACTTGCGGACGATTGTCGAGTCTCTTCGCCACGGCCACGGAGATATCAAGATCGTCCCCGTTGGCTGCTCCATCGGCGCTGCCGTGTTGTGGACTTACGTCGAGCTCTTTGGCGACAGTGATTTCGCCGGCTTTGTCTTCGCCGACCAGGCCCCCTTGCAGGACCGTTCACTCTTTGGCAACTGGGACGCTTCCAAGTCTCACCTGGGGTGTTATGACGAGGCGACCATGCTGGCTGCCCAGCGCGCGTGGATAGACACCCCGGAGGCGGCACACAAGGGACTTGTCAGCGAGTGTCTTGGCTATCGCTTCGCACCCGAGGAGAGAGATCAGGTCAGTCCCGAGGCTGCCGCAGAGGACGAGGCATTTTTCACGAGCATCAGCGGCCTGTGCGATGGGCAGTGGCTCGCGAGGCTTCTGGCGGACCACACGAGGTACGATCATCGGGAGGCTATCGAGCTTATCACCAAGCCCACCCTCGTATTGGCCGGGCGCCGAACAGGCTGTTTTCCGCTTGCAGGTTTGAAGGAGACAGTCGATAGGGCGAAAAAGGGGACTGCGAGGCCGGAACAGGTGATGTGGTCCGTATTCGACAGCGGCCACTGGATGTTCTATGAAGAGCCTGAGCATTTCAACAACACAATCGTTCAGTGGGCATCCCAGTGCTAATAACTTGAGGGGTTTATCATGTTCTACCTCACAAACTACCACAAATAATCCGCGCATGCAAATGCTCTTGCACGTATACCTCGTCATAGACAGAAGAAAGGTCCACATGTCGAGATTCTATCCGTTCTATTATACCTAAGTCTTTCACCACAGGCTTTCAAGATGAGATGTGATGTGAGATTCTAGAAATGTTACTGTTCCGAGTTGACTTTGGCAATACACGCCTCAGCCTTCGCTGCTGCCGTTGCTATAGTCTAAAAAGCACTTATGATTGCTTAGGCCCCTGTCTTCTGTATCCTATCGAGTGATCGCATTTGCTTCAACCCGCATGTCTTTGCTATGAGTTGCGAGTCCATGATCAGACCAAAGATTTTGGCCCCGTCCATGGGCCGCGTGTGCTGACATACAGGGAACGAAAAGGCTCCAGCCAACTAGATTCTCGAATTCAACATTGAAATAATATGACCAATGCAATGGCCCAGCTACACTACTATAGCATTGATGACCGTGGTTTCCATACCACAGTACACTGAAACTACTAGTAACCCCTTACAGGTGCATAAGTGTGCAAGGGTCAGAGATTTGTCACTGTTGCGGCACAGGACAGCGAGTTAGCGAGTTCTGGGACATCGATACCGACTAGCCTGGAGTCGCAATGGCACTCAGGATGGTTTCCTGTTTTACCAGATCTCATGTAGACCATAGGTACTACTGCTGGCCAAGTGTCCGTGAGCCCACATTGCAGTCAAAATGAGCGATCATGAATCACCAGAAGGCGACAGCGCATGCCTAACGAGTGTGGAGTCTTCTTTGGCGAGAGGAGTCCCCTGGAAGACCGCGTCGATAGTGGCATATGTCCCGACCCACGAGTATCAGCCTCTACTCAGCAAGCAGCACACACGCCGTCTGGTCCCCGAGCCTGGCACGGGTGATGACTCTCTCATTGGTAGTCTAGAGATGATCGACCTCGGCAGCGCGGCGGACCTGGCTCCATTCGAGGCTATTTCTTACGTCTGGGGCTCGAAAATTAAGTGCCAGACGATCACAATTGACGGAAGGCGGTTAGCCATCATCGAGAGCCTGTCTCAAGCTCTCCGAGGCGTTGTCATTGATTTTGTGAGACACGTTTCCAAAGTCCCACAATATATGAGCGTGACTGCAGAAGCAGCCAAAGAGATCGTCTCGCTGTGGGTGGAAGTAGCCTCGAGTGGAAAAAGTACGATGGACCCCATCGGGACCGCCTAGGTGGCTGCCTTTTTATCAATGATATGTAACAACCTGGGACTTTATACCAGTGGCTTCAGTCTCTGAGAGTATTCACACAACAACTAGAATCTAACCTACTCGCGGATAATGATGACGAGAATGGCGAGGCAATACGGCAACTTACTTGTTGTGCGATGGGCTATCTGCGTCACCGACGACTGATGCTTACGGGACACGGCCACTATGGGTTAGCACCTTGTCATGCTCGCAACGGCGACGTGTGTGCAATTGTTTTTGGAACCCGTTCCCCCTTCATATTACGACGAGTGTACAAGCAGGAACATCACTTCACCGTCGTCGGACCAGTGTACATTCAAAGCCAAAATGCCACGGACGCTGGCGTCCCATGCAGGCTTGGTCAGGATAATGTCTGTGAGGATTGGACTGGGTGGGGTTTGCCAACAGAGGACATTTTCCTTCATTGATCTGACCTGGTACTGAGCATGCGTCTGGATTTTACACTTACTCTCCATGTCTGAGATGCATATTCAACTGCGGACCCGGGAATATTCGTGAGATAGTCTGATTTTGAAGCACTTTCAGCCTTTATTTCTTTCTTTTTAAGGCTGTGCACCGTCTCGTTTTCCGAGCCTCCTGAGTCTAGAATCTGATAGATACTCCTCAGATGATTGCGTAGCAAATCAGAAACAAGAAGTATCATAGCTCATTGAAATGATGCTTCTGCTTCCATTCATTTACAACATCCACATAGTCCTGCGGTCCGTACGGGGAAGAGATCTCCTTGAGCATGCCGCCTTTACGGTGAGCCTGCAAGCCCAAGTCGCCCGCCAGCAGATCAATATATGGCAACGCATCGAACACATGGTCTGGGAATTGACTTCCCTGGCCGGCGGGATATCGCCATTTTCCGAACCTACTCTGCAGAATGGTATCGTACTGCATCCTGTTGCGCTCCACATCATCCTCGATATTCGGTAGGGAAAGTCCATGGCCAAGAAAGTAGGCGTTGATCCACAGTGACTGCATGTGCGCATTCGTTGGGATGTTGAAATTCATCATCATACCCGCGAAGGCGATGTCGCGGCGGCGGACCAAGGACGGCGATGAGGGGACGACAAAGCGGTAGAGTCTCCACGGCGTCAGACCGGCCTTTTGATCGTCTCCGGAAGTCTTGGTGACTCCCTTCTGCTCTGTGAGAGGCACAAAGTTCTTGTTTTGCACGGGTGGATCCCGCAGACGTGGCCAGCGCGACAGGATCTCTTTGTCCGCTCGCTCGACGAGATCGTTGGGTTCAGACGGTGAGGGTACATGAGGAACGCCCAATTCAGCCTCGATGCCCTCAGGTAGGAACTTTAGGGGGCTCGTCGACTTCCAGCCCGTCGCGCATATCATGACATCGGTGTTGATTTCCGTATCGTTTGAGAGTTTCACGATGCCGTCCGATGCGAGGCATGTGATGTCGGCGACGTGTATCTTGACTGTACCGTTCCTCACCAGCTCGTAGAAGTCGGTTTCGTAGTTGTAGATGGAAAAGCTAGAGGCTACGAACATCGGGTGGCTCCACGGCTGGAGCTTGGCTGTTTCGGGGTGGGACTTGAAGTTGTTCAGAGTCGCCACGTCGTTGCCTAGGATGTACCAGAAGGCATTGGTGATGAGGCGTCCAATGGCAGTACCGTGGAGGAAACCGCGGATACGCGAGTAGCCATCTGCATCGCCCCTAGTGTCACAGGACAGTTAGCTCTGGAGCTTGTTATACCGACAACATCTGCACGTAGAAGAAGAAATAACAAATGCTCATCAGGAAAATGCATACCAAGAGCAAGGGCTGAACCAAGTCAGAGCCCTCGTCATCACTAATTTCTCCAGCCATTTCTTCAGCGGCGTCACGAATGGGGGCGACATCCACGCTGGACCATGGCCGGATGCCCTGATGACCCAGTCCACGTGCACGCCCTTGACGGCGTGAGCATATACGGCGTCCCATCCCGTCTTGCCGCCTCCAAGAACCGTCACCCGCTTGGCCACCTCGACTGTATCCGCGTGTTGGGCGAAGTCCTTGCCGTGGAAGATTGGCCTCCCGAAGGAGGACTGCCCTTCAAAATACGGCACGAAGGGCTCCGAAGTAAGGCCAGATGCAACGATGAGTTTCCGGGCCAATATTGTTGACTCGATTCCTTCTGAAGACCCGCTCACGCCCTTGACGCTCTTCACAATCCAACCGCCCGAAGGGTTGTTCTGCTCGGCAGAGATGACCCGCGTTGAGTAACGGATCTTGTCCGCAATGTCGAATTTCTCGGCACATTTCGCCAGATAGTCGTGAACGACTTGGCCAGGAATGTGCTCTCGGGGCTTTACGCCGAAGACTTCTGTGCTCATGGGAAAGTCGGGGAACTCGTACGTCCCCAACTGATTGTTGGTCTTGAGGCCTGGGTAGAGGCGCTCCGAAGCCCATGTTCCACCCACGGACGCATTGGAGTCGAGAATGACCAGAGACTTCGAGGGCTGAAGCTGGTGAAAGGTCTTGGCTGCTGCTATACCCGCCCAACCTATAATCCCATCCTGTCAACTCTGCTGATTACCTGCGCGTGACGAGAGCCGCGGGCCGGCCACCTGGTGACTCGTACTCGATTACCTTGCATACAACGGAAGAACGTATGCACTTACCCGCGCCGATGACCACAAGGTCTGCTTCCTCCATTTTGTCCTGTGATTTGGGAATCCTAGAACTTAAGTGTTGACGATTTGCGACCTCTCTACCTCCGACGAGTTCTGCAATCTGGCTGGGTTCTATTAATCTTGGGCGATATCCTGGATTCGGAAGTCCCGCAGTTTTGAGAAGCGCAACCTTTGGCTTTTGTGGGTACCCCTTTCAACTCTGTGACTCGTCAGTCTGGTCAGAGCGACGACGGTGGTCAGCGTCCGATGTCAATGGGGCCCAACTCGGTCTGCTTGTTCTCCTAGGATTGCACCTATGAAAGGTACGGATGTATGAAACAAAGCCCACTTGGGGTGAACCTGATTATAAGTGTGCCTCCGTTGAGATTCGGATCAGATGTTCCGTCGCCCACTCAGCGGTGATTTCCAGAGCCTCTTGATGATGTCGGAGGCGAGTGTCCCTGGTACGGATGAGAATCTTGACACCGTCCAAGAGAGGTAATATACCTCGCTTATCTTCATGGTTGGTGTGGAGCACTCTGTGGGTGGCTGCATGGCCGCATGGCTGCATTGAACTTACCTAATTTGATTGATAAGTCACAATATCGATGCGAGGTTCCTGGACTGCCCAAGTGACGGTGCCTGGGTGCATATTCCGTTCAGGGACTGGAGCCCGCCAACGGTCTGCCTGAACCTCATCTAAAACACGCGCATTTCAATGTGAGTGGGCAATGATCCAACGTCCCGTTCCGATCCTAGTGTAATCGGATCTTGACACCGGTGAGGATCTCTGGTGGATCTGGCATGGGCCGCTATTGGGTGCACATGTGCAGCTTACGAAAATCATTGATCACTTGCAGACCAACAGACCTCTTGGGTCCAGATGTAGGTACTTGTCCGAAACCGCAGACTGGGGCCTTCGGGCCGGGAATACCAGGCATTCTGCATCCTTCTGGAGGGAGGACCCATAGATAGTTCGGGTCGAGGATCATAATTTACAATGCTGGTGTGATGGGCATAGCACACGGACTACCACTAGGTCACAAAAGAGCCCTGGAGGTTTTATCTTCTCGGAACCGCAGGCTACGTGTGTGTACATACAAGGTATCGGGGTCACGACCAGACAACGGCCGTGACGGCTGATTCACATCATTCTGTAAATGCATTTGCATATTTTATTCTCCTCTCTTCTCAATCTCCCTTGCTCATCCTCTACCTTGTATCAAATACTATCATCGCCGCACCACAGCTGGTCGTGAGGATGAGTGACTCGTTTACAGTATGCTGATTCCCCGATCACAAATCGGATACTACTAGTATATCACAGCTCCAGGGCTGTTCTGTGGCCCCTGCGCTGGTAGTGACTAACATGAGTCTTTTCTAGACCGAGGCATTCACCCTGCTGGGCGTGGGACTCGCTGTTACAGGGCTGCGAACGTTCTTGAGGTACAAACAATGTGACGGCTTCCGCAAATTCCAGGTCGATGATTACCTGATACTCGTCGCAGCAGTATGTGTACCTGCCAAGTGTCCGTTGTGAATTGTCTGCTAAATGTGGCATAGGTGGTATACTCGGCGGAAACGTTTCTTGCATACAGCGTCGGGGCTTGGTGGTTCGGTCTTGCCAATAATGCAATGACAGATGAGCAACGGGAGAAGCTTCAGCCAAGTGATCCCGAGTTTGCTATACGGTAGGAAGACTCACCGTACCAAACCTACTCATTGCTTCTGCGCATTCAGCTAATGGTGTCCTACAACTAGTGTCAGCGGTTCCAAGACCCAGCTTGCAGGATGGTCGAGCTATACTCTACTTCTTTGGTAAATTGAAAGCTACATAAATATTGGTCTCAGATATTTGCGAAGTCAAGCAGTATGCTAATTTGTATGCTTCAGGCTTTTGAAAGCATGTATGTGCAGCTTCTACCTGAGATTGACTACGGGACTAGACGGGTTCCGTGTGAAGATCTACATCGGCTTCGTCCTTATTTTTTCGACATGGATAGCAGTATTGTTTGGTATCCTATTTGGATGCGGTCTCCCATTCAAGAAGAACTGGCAAATATATCCAGAGCCCTCCAACTATTGTCAACCAGCGTAAGCAGCTTCTGAACACAAATTTGACCTTTCTGGGACAGAACATCTGCCAAATCTGTAGCCTGTCTCACAACTTACCTTGAACTTGAAGTTCTTTGTTAGGCTACAGGCTTTGAGACAGGCTATGCAAACGGTGGTTTGATCCATCCCATATTCGTACAAAAGTTCGTCCTCGATACTTGGGTAGCTGACTCCAGATGCTGCAGAGTCTCGCGCATAGACATTTTCATGACCTTAATATTCAACGTTGTGACGGATTTCTATTTGATGAGTATTCCACTTCCGTTGTTGTGGAAATCAAGAGTTTCGCGCCTCAAAAAGGCAGCTATGTTTTTCTGTTTCTCCGGCGGTATCTTCGTTACAACGGCTGGCATCCTTAGATGTGTTTTAATCGTCACAGTGAGTGCTTTCACTGTTTCCTTCATCCATTCTCCTATCCACTTACTCCATCACTCGACTGCACTTTACGCACATGTGTGAGAAAGCTCAATTATCTAACCTCTTTATATCACCCGTAGGACAACAAGAACGGCGCCCAACTGGCCGGTTCCTGGGCGGTGCGCGAGACCTTTGTGGCTGTAGTGACAACCAACCTGCCAATGCTGAGTCCAATTATTCAGGCGAGCCTGACACTCTTTCCGGCTAAGTTTCGGTCCTGGGTTTCTGGCTCGTCATTTCGACAGTGGTTCAGCAGCGGCAAGCACACCAGCCAGTCGGGCGAGCCTGGCAGCGTCGAGCTGCAGAACGCGAGCGGTGGTGGTAAAGGGGAAGGGCAGCGGGTTCGTGAACCGCCGTCGTTGTACCATATCACAGCGATGACTGAGAGTGAGGAGAGAATTCTGGGAGCGGCGGGGCAGAATCAGCACCAGGATGTGATTAGAGAGGGAGATGAATCCTCTGCAAGGGACCTAAAGTAGGGGTCGAAAATCGCTGAACGTGTATGCGTGGGCTCTCTATCAAAGACCTTGAATCATCGTTCACGGCTCTCTGAACACTCAGCAAATTCAATCTAAATGAACCATCACACAAACATTACCCAAATCCTCGACCAAGAAATCTTCAAATCTTACGGCCTTTGTAGCGGTCGCGACGAGCGCCGAAATCACTGCTTTCAGCATTGAGCTCTTCCTGCTCATGCGCAAGCAGCAGCGCATTGTCCGGGCCAGATAGGAGCGTCGGTAAGTTTGTGAGGTGCTTGAGTTCCAAATATTGTGATACTTGGAAGTGATTTTGGCGTAGAACTGAGAAATATATGATAGTTCACAGGTTGTTCATAGAGAAATGAAAGTAGGTGCAACGTCGTTGAAGCTCTTGAATTGATGAGTGATGTTGTTTTGACCAATTCTATAGGGACTGGAGAGCATCTTTTATATGTTGCCAGCTCATGCGCAGACACGTCCTATTTTGTATGTTCCCACTATGCCGACCTCGGATCTCGGATATGAATCTGTGATGTCTATTTCTGTCAAGCTTTCGAGGCGTCGAATGTCTAGACCAGACGTCGCAACCCACTTCTGAACCTTGAAGCTTGGGATGCGTGTGAGCTGGCCCGTCAGATAAAGAGCGCTGCATATTTGTAGGCCCCAACCGGCATATAAATATCCAACTGTGTCAGGCCTTCGTCAGTAGCACGATCTTCCACAAGAGGACCACTGCATCCGGGTGATCGGTGGTCTTGTCAAAGTTGACCGAGGAGGAAATTCCGGCGGAACCTGGCCCACCGGCAAACGTAGATGCGTTCTTCTTGGTACACAGCAATACACCCTGCCTAGTCTTTCTGTAGAAGCAATTGATGATGATTTACTAGTGCGCACCCGAGTGGGGATTTCATTGATAAGGTGTATTGTAGTGTTGGCTCTTCTTGCTGTGACCGGCATGCGCTCGACTGATTCCATAACAAAGTGGATTATGGGCGTATTCTGTCTTATTTCCATGGTGTCACAGATTTACTACATTCTCAATCACTCTTAGGGCTATTTCTGATAAAACCTTCACTTTTCAGAATGCCATGAGTAACTATTTCAAATAAGACTTTGAGCTTTCCTTGACAGACAATGATTTAATTAGCTCACGCACAGGGTCTTGCTAACTTGCTCCTTGAATTCTTTCCCTGTTGATTATCATCCAGACTTCGTCCAGTCCCCTGTGTTCCTTTTTTAAGCAATCCTCGCGCTGATTAATATGAATCGGGGGCATATTATGTGAGATTGGAGAACATCGCATGACAGTTCATCGTTTTCATTTCCAAGCCCTGAAGGACAGCATCAGACCCGCCAGCGGGTCGAACCAGCAGACACCGTTCTTTCCAAGTCCCAATCTGTCCTCTCAGAAGACGTGTCATAGAAGCCCGGGCTAGTCAGCGACCGGTAATGGCCAGAGTCTGAGCTACGATCTCGCGTTCTGATCGAGGAATCGTCAAGGAACGCGCCGACTTCTATGCCTCGCAAGGTGGAGAGCGACCTCGTGCGCACATTCGGCGGCCGAACCGGCATCAAGTGTGTGGCGTCGTGACTTGCGGGGGAATATCTTCTGCTCTCGGGCTGGAGCTCGATCAGCTGGACAGCAGACGTGGCATCCCCTGGCTGTCTTTGTTCGGAACCATCATCCTCCAGGTTAATGTGCACAAAGACCCCTGCCTCTCGATCGCCTCCTGATCCGGACTCCAAGTCCTTACTTGGTCGAGTCCAGCTGTCGTGACCGGTCGTCTCGGGGTCCAATTTCTTGAGGTTCCTCCTGCTTCGCCCCTGGCCAATGGTCAGAGGCGCTGGGTCTTGGCCAGAGAGGTTGTGCCGATGAATAGAGAACCACTGTGGCATCAATTGGTTCAAAAGAGGCTTCAGGGTGACTGCACATGCGCAGACAATCGCACCTTGTACTTCGATCGAGGTCCAGTAAACCAGGTCAGTACTGTCATACGAGAAATCGATAGACGGATGATTTTGCGTTTGAAGGAGTTGCATAAGTCGAACAATTGATACAATGCAAACGCTGTGGCAGGTCTTTTGATCAGTCCCAGGCCTCTCGGCGGCAGACGGGAGCTTCACTCACAAGAATCCCAACGAGAAGACAAAGGTCAGCATCCATTTCTGGCGCCGGGGCATGCGGAGGGTTGGCAGGACCGGCAGTGGCAATACGAATATCACAAAGTCAGTCGACATATGGAGTCCTCTGGCCTGATGTTAGTATAAGCTCAAATCTAATTTTGGTGGGATTGCATATTGGACAGGCCGATCCATGGTGGGTCTGGGGATTGAAGAGCTTGAGTTTAGGGGTCTACTAACACGCTTGCCCACCACATGCTCTGCGGCTGACAGTAAGCCTGGTCGCGAAGTGTATAAATCCAGTATGCCTCCAGAGGTATGCAGGCAGTAAACACGATGCAAATCATCCAAATTGTCGCTATTATGACCGCAACGAGAACCAGTCTACCTGCGACTCTGATCCAGTGGTATGAGAACAGGCTGAGGTATAGCAAAAGCATCGAGATTTTAGAAAAGCCTAGAGAAAGCGTGTAGAACAAGACTCCATACCACGCCGCCTGTTGAGCTCTAGTCAGTGGTTATGTGATATCAAATACTGATGATTTTCAAAAAGCTCACCCTTTGGAACGGTATCAGATTCGCCAACCAGTCATAATCGTAGACATGCTTGCCAATTCCTCTCTGAGCCTGCTCGATAGCGCTGGCGGTCACGCCGCAGGAGAATATCCAAGATATCAATATGAACCAGTCCGACCAACCTATGACGCTGAGGATCCTGGTCCTGGTGTAGAAGCGCAGGGCAACGAAAATCGCCGCAATCGTCCAGGTCACAACCGCGCATGCTATGACATTTGGAACAAGAGAGTCGTGGGGCAAGGTCGAGGGATCTGGCAGTGGTGGATAAGGCCCATCAGTCGACATCGCGATGTGACTTTGGGGTCAAGAAGCAACAAGGAGGTCCGGACTTGGGTGTAATGGTCGCTGCGGGAGAGGCTTGGTGCTTTCATGGCATCCAGTGTCGCTTGGTAGGTTGTCCAGACTGGGAAGGCAAGAGAACCCCCAGTTCTTCACAAAGCGCTGAACGACTGCCATTTTTGAATGGTGTCAGGGTATAGCAGAGCTGGGGTTTCGAGTTATTGACCGGTTCGTCCCATCTGGAGGCCCCTGCCAGCGGTCGAGTACCACCTGGGCGATCTTCCAGCCCGGCCAGACGCAACCACTACGTTTCCCCAGATTCTATGCGCTGTGACGGGAATCATGATTCAATTATCAAATGCTTTTGTAGCCGAGTAGCAAGGAGTCGCGTTGGGTGTGTCAAAGTTTGGTTGAGACTAAAATCTGACAGGCAGGGCGGCCCGTCCAAGGCGATCTGTATGGGTGTTGGTCGGGTGGTGTCTGTCGATGGATACTCGGGACAGCCACCAAGAGCAGGGTACAGGGTACGTTACCTGAAGACAGCTGAACAGAGAAGTCGTAGCAGTCAAGTGGAAACATCATATTTAAGGCTGCTCTGTCTCTCGAACGAAGGAAAAATAAAGCATTGACTCACAAGGCACGCAATATGTCTTTGTGTACCCAGCCGGACGATTCTAATAAACCTCTGACCTGTTTTGGCAAAGGGTCTCGAACTGCGGCCATTGCAGAAGGAGCCTCATAACGTCACACTGGGATCACCTCGATTCTAGTCCCATGCTATTATGCCATCAGGGTACTAATCGCTTGGTTGGGCCCCTTGTCGACTGTTGAGCCCTATACCAATAAAAGGCACCGGTAAGGAACTGCTGGCCTCATTCGGCAAGTCACCGCTCAGACCGACCCAGGGCACACGGTAAAAGTACAAGTGGATGAGAAGACGCAGAAACATCCAACGAATAGCACCGATGAGAGAGCTTTTTTCTTCTTTTTCGGAACCGAAGTTCAAGGCCAGAAGGATTTGTGTTGGTTGTGCGCCATCCGCATAAAAGTGAAGCATCGGCCCGTAGTGGTTGGACGGTGGCCGGCAGGAGAATACGCACTCCAGTTTCGTATTTGTTGCGTCGCAGTTCTCCCGTACAGCAGGTCCCGCAGCTTCAGCTTCCACGGCTGCGTAATCAAGTACCGCAGGTGCAGGAAGTAGGCTAGCTGCAGGTGGATGCAGGGGCGCGGTGCCTTTGAGACGCATGCCGGAGGGTGGAGAAGATGGCGCTGTAATTTGCACAAAAGTCGAATGGGACCACAGAGATCAGCTTGAAATTCGATCAGCGAGCACATAGGCTCCTGCATGCATAAAAGGGCTGGTCCAACACCGGGGTGGTATTTCGTGCATAGGCTGAATTAGCCATGGACAGCAGTAGGTTGTTGGTTGTTGCCCTAGACTCGGAGCGAGGATATCCGGGTGAATAGAAGAATTGACCAGTCAAGGCCCACGATTCCCCCCCGCATTCCGATGCTGCATCATTGCGTTGTCGCCATTGACTCTCCTCGTCGAAGAGCCTTGATGCCTTTGCCAATGAGCCAAGCTGCAAGGAGAGAGTGAAACCATCGACCGACGGATCCCTCCAACAGCGTCGGTTTCTCGTCAGGTTTCCGCCACAGCCACGTCTCGTTTACAAAGACGATGGCGTCAGAAGTGGCCCCTTCCAAGGGCTCAATCGCCGCCACAATAATACCATCGGATCTCGGGGCTTTGTAATCTTCGGGTGAGCTCAGTTTCATCTCCACGCGTTCGCCACAAGGGTCATTGCCTCGGTACTGCACCGTATATACGCCGTCGACACGCTGGTCCACCTTTTTGAAATCCATCGCGTTGATGTAGTCGGCCTCAAAGGTCTCCCCCACGTCAGTAGGAAGCATCTTCCGGAGTAGATACGCTTGAGGTGTCCATGTGAATGCGACCATTGTAGCCCGAACGTAATGCGTGAGAAGGTCGTCCAGGCCCGAGCCTGACCATTGGAGCTCAGACAAAGCAATAGGTTTGGAGACGACACGCTCGTTCCACAGAATATACCCTTTCACCTCGTTGGTCGCCACGGACTGGGGTAGTGACCTTGGAAACGCAGGCTCAGACAGTGTTGATGCGATCTGCGTCTTTGATTTCCTTGCCTTGCCTCCTGTGCCACACTGTTGAGCAGCGCAGCCCTCGACGGCTCCCATGACCGATTTCCTCCAAAGGAACAAATACACGGTAGGTGCTGCCACAGCAACGAGTACCACTGTCCATCGTGGTGGGAGGTTTCTGAACATCGCAGGATAATATTCAACTCCAGCTTATCATCCCAGAAGAGTTTATTCCACTGTAGGTTATCCCACGAGGGGTTACTCCACTGGAGTTTATTCCACTGAAGGCAATTCCACTGGAGGCTATCCCACTAGAGATTAGGAGATTAGCCAGCTAGAGACTATCCAACTGGAAGTTATCCCAGTAGAGATTATTCTACTGGAGATTAACCTGCCAGAGCTTATGCCGTAGTTAGGAGTTTAGGATATTATCCAAGTAGAGGGTATCCTGTGGGAGGTAATCTTACGGGAGGTCATCCAAAGGGAGGCTAGGAAGTTGTCCCACCAGAGCTTATACCAGTAGCCTAGTAGAGGTTATACGAGGAGATATTGTGTCAGTAGAGGCTGTGCCAGCAGAAATTACCCTAGCAGAGTTTATTCCAGAAGAGGTTGTCAAGAAGAGGTTGT
Source organism: Diaporthe australafricana (assembly GCA_039880735.1). Classification (NCBI taxonomy): domain Eukaryota; kingdom Fungi; phylum Ascomycota; class Sordariomycetes; order Diaporthales; family Diaporthaceae; genus Diaporthe; species Diaporthe australafricana. The sequence goes on from JBCEDM010000001.1 coordinate 9,029,691, forward strand.
CCTATAGGGTAGGGTAGAACTAAGGAGCTTCTTTCGCCGGCATGTATCTGACAGATTATTGCAACGTGACGTATCCATTGCCTTGGGAGGACGGGAGAGCTAGTCTTAGCTCCCGTGCCATGTGAGCACTTGAGTGTGCTGGGCGGAGCCACAAATCCCGGCAATTCCGGCCCCGCTCCGTCTCTTTCGTTTTTCAAGCCCACACCACCAACTCTGAATTGATCATCTTGATTTTTACAGGGGACTAAGAGGTCCTTTGGCGCAATGGTAGCGCGGTTAGTCTCCCCAACTTCTTTACTAATAATTGTGATCAAGACCCTAATCCATTATAGTTACTTTCCGGTGGTAAAGGTTCACGGTTCGAGTCCGTGGAGGATCGCTTGAGTTTTGAACTTGGTGGTCAAAGTCTGATATTTTTGGGACTAGAACCAAGTTTTGACAGTGCCTGCAGTCTTGGCAACTGTCTATGCAGCTTATTGGGACCTCAGGGGTATGCTATGTGTGCTTATAACGTTCAGGTAACTTGATATAAATACTGTTTTGCACATGGGACTGCTTTATAATAACATGTTTCAAAGGATCATCTCATATGTTTGGTTTGTTGGAGCTATCTCATTGGAAAACATATGCTGGCAAGTTGAGGCAGGTTTTCATATTCTTTGTGATCTAGACAGGTACTCTAGATATTACGTGGGAAATGTTGCTATTGTGTCAAAGGGTGTGCTCTGTCTAGATGCACATGTGGCCTAGGATTTATTATACACTTTCATTGAATCGACATTCTCATAGAATAAGCTGAAAAGGACATTTGTTCTCAAGATGGAAGCAGTCGTTGGACAGATAATGATCACCTTTGCAATGCCTACGTAGTTGAACTCGGTGTATTTGCAAAAGCGCCACACACCATGTCACCACTATGCCTTGGCCGTGGCTGCTTTCCTCTCCCATCGCCTTGATTCCAGCAGGTTTTATCTGCCTTGGTTTCAGACGTCCCAGTTAAAGATGGCCATTGCCGGGATAGATACGATGGCAGGGCCTCGCCCATTTCAGTCTTTCGCGCCTCACACGCCACGGCCTGATGCATACTATAATCCCGCAATAATGGTGCTACACTTCTTTGGCAGTCAGCACAATTTTTCTGACAGCAAACTGTGTGGGTCCCGCGCGACTTGATCTGCAGCAACGTATGTCAAGCCAGGGTATGACCATATCAAGCATCGCCGTACCTCGACTGAGTCCACGCCAAAGGACGTAAGACATCATCGATGGCGAAATTGATGCGTTGTTCTGGGTATCCAATGAGCTCTTGAAACGGATTGAGCATGATACCAATATTCTGCATTGTGGACAAAGTTTCAGACTTTGATAGAAATGTGAAGGCTGGGATAAGGAGCTGAACACCAAATTCAACTGGCTCCGCCTGGCGCCTATTGAGATGTGCGGGTGGCAACTCCACACTGCTGATGACAGGCACCGGCAAGAGCACACAATTGGCAAGGAGTACACACTTGTCATAGCGATTGTCTATGGTATCAGGAAACGCGATGAATGCCGGCAAGTCCGATTGGGGGGTCGCATTTGCTTCACAAGCCACATGGCATAGCAGTACGAGGGAGCCAGATACTGTTGACTAGCAAGCCACAGCAGGAGGAGTTATAAAAGAATTCACAGCCACACTCCGTTATAAGTTTCTTTTGATATACTTGCCCCTCGCGACAATCAATTCAGCGGACTCCCCGGGACAGATTATAAAAATTCGCCCGTTCATCAACACACAGTCTATTTGCGCTTGTCGGGTTACTGACCCGGCAGTCTTTTCGCAGAGGACGACAAAGTCATGATTGTGGGACTATGCGTGGAAGCAGTATTTCAAATGCTTTCCTCATACGCGATATTTGTGACTCAGGCTGGTCTATCTCCGCAAAATATAACCACAACCTATAGTCGCAACTATTTTAGAAGATGAATTTGACTTATCAGCCTACAACTACCTACAATTGTGTGTTTATAGCAGGACAAGGCAGCCGACACCCAGAATACCTAGACATCTGCTACAAAATTTCAAACCCAGACCGCTGTTTGCCGCTACTAATTTGGTCAGTTTTGATGACCGTCATTGTCACTACCAGAATATATTACTGCCGCTCGTGGAGGTCCCAGAGCTCCTGCAGGTATTGAAAGAGTGGTAGTCCAGTACGTATCTTAAAAGTTAAGCATATAGACTACCACACAAGTCAGGAAGTGGTCATATGTGACAGCAATCGAGGACAGGTTCATCAGACAACCTGAGCTGTTCAAGGTGAAGGAGGCCATATGAAAGATTATCCCAGAGGAAAATATCCGGAGGAAGGTTGTTCTTTTGGAGATTATCCCATTAATTAGAGGTCATCCCGTCAGAGGTCATAATATTAGGCGTTGTCCCATTACATGTTGTTCCTTTTGGGGGTACTTATCAGAAGGCTGGAAGGGCACTAATAGCCAAGTTCAGGATGGGAGTCGTGAAAATGGAGCTTTCTTATTCCTGGATGAACTCGTATTTAACAACCAATGGCCCGGACAAGATTGTGCAATTATGATTATTGACGGTCTGACATCCAGTCTCAGTAGCATTAATCAAGCGGAGTGGCTGCGAGGATATTCGTAATTCTTGCCAACACTCGGCGGATGTGAAGCTTCAAGTCCCTCTACCATATGCATTCACTGTTATTCGTTGACTCATACTCGATCTAAATTTCGGGTATCAATCCCGTTCAAGCAATATTGTGATATATACTTAGTACTGCCGCTTGACCAGCCTTGGTGATCGTGACTGGCCGAGGTTGCCATCCAAATAGATCTTTCAGAGTACGGTAGCGCCTGGCAAGAATGGGAAAATGTCTTCTAGCCGTAGGACGCAACCGCCAGCGCAATCTTGCGATTTCTCGGAGGGAAAGAGCAGCCAATCCAAGCTGATACTGACACTGTAGTTGCCATGAACGGCCATCCCTTGGTCGATCTCTCGTTGCAGAATATACAAACAAGCAAGAGTTGCAAAACACACGGCAGTGCTACACACAACTAATAACAAGCAGACTCACATACTTTCAGTAACCATGTATTTCCGATCGACTGCGCTCGTTGTCACCTCCATCGCGGCCGTGGCTACACTTGCCAACCCCATTCTTGCCCAGCAAGGACATCACAGCAGGAGGGGGGTTTGGTGCTGTTGCAATGACGGCTGCAGGACACGCTCGCTTTCCTACTGCAAATGTTTGTACTGCGGCGAAGAACTCGTCTCAGAGATCAAGTCGAAGAGTTGGTGCTGACTTTTCAATGCTGCTCGTGTAGACGACCTGTCACTGCCTGATACGCTGGTGCCCACTTCTATGCCGGACACAAAGCCACCAAGCGACTGGGCCTTGGCCTCAGCGTTCCCCATATGTTGCTCCAATGCCAAGTATATCGGTTATCGCGACAGATGTTGCAGAAGTTGGTCCCCTCATCTGATAAAGTCATTGTCATTGATAAATACTGACGTGAAGTACATGGCACAGGAACCAGCTTTATCGAAATTGATGAAAGGGATCCCACGTTCAATCCTGTGATAAGAACCCTCAGAGTCATCAACATCGGCGTCTGGATCGACTTCATCGACTTCATCGAATTCGACATCATAGACTTCTTCAACTTCTTCAACGCCTTCGACGACTTCGATTAGCTCAAGACACGGCACTCGCCTTCGTGAGGAGATGATCATGCGCGAATCCTGCTCGACTTCTGTTCCGGGAAGTCTGATAGTGCTGCCACGGAACGGTCGTTGAAAGTTTGGGGAGTGCAACACTGATGGCCAGAGACCATTCTTGCATGGAATATTCATTATCACGGGACTTTTAGGATTACAAAATTCCACTACAGCGGCGTAGGATTGCACAAACACAGGTATCAATTTTGAAATTGCAGCGCTTCATATCACAGTATGTTCATATTGGCAAGCTGGCGTCGCAAATCCCCGGCGCAAGTTGAGACTGGCAGGTTGTTCTCGGCAACCCGGTTTCTGTGCCACAAACAGGGGATGTCTGCGGGTAGCTTGATATGCCATTGGCCAAGAGCCATGAGAGGGCTCCTTCGACCTACAAAATGTCGAATCCGGGGCATCCGTATTGCTTGTCGTCTCTTGAGGTGTTTTCCACCTGAGGGATTGCCGCGGGGCCACGACTGCGGCTTATGCGCTGCAACTGATTGAAGCTTCACAGCAAGGGCACACAGTCGGTCACTTGTTAAATGTCTTGAATTGACCGCCCAGGTCTCCGCGTATTATACACTGATCCCCTGCTTCGTTTGCGCCTCTGATGATGCACTCATGGCTTCAAATCATGTCGAATTCTGGCCCTTCTCGTGCTCCCTTATTTGCTTGGACCAGCTGGCTTCGAGTCAGCGCTCCAGAGCTCTCATATCTGGCAGACAATTTGGATAGGGCACATACTATCGGCTTGGGTAGAATCGGCCTGGTTCTGGCATCTTGTGTCTGAATTCGCGGTCCGCGCTGAGCCTCCAGGTGAGAGCTGTGAATCCCAGAACCACGGCCCCAAAGACAACAGTGTTCACCTTCCAGTTGGAGGGTTGGGCGTACCAGCCACCAGCTGGTGACCAGACGTGCTTGGGATAGCTGTCGGGGAGCTGTCAGTTCGCGTTTCGCATGGGCCGTGACGGTTGCTGTCGAATCGAAGGGGGGGGGGGGGCTAGAAGCGGAGTACTAACGGAACTTTAGGACCACCACCCTGTCAAGCTGTTAGTATGTATCAATCAAAGAGGATTCCAACCGATGTTCTCACCATTTTGACCAGTCTCTCTATGTCAATGGGGAATGATGGGCTGAGCGTGACGGTGTTGTCTGCGGGCGGCGTGGGCTCGAATTGAGGTCAAGCAATCGGGTCGTCGCGGATTGGCTAGACGTCGGTTGACCTCTGGTTTGTCTGCCGGCCGGGAGAGGGCACGGCCGGGGCGTCGTTAATGAGCAGTCTAACCGTAGGCAATTATGTCAGCGAAAACTCGACGCGGCGGGTAGCTAACAGTTACCAGGGTCCCGCAGAGCTCACACGAGCGCCATGCGCAGACGCCTCTGATAGTGCGTCTGAGCTCACCATTTTTTTTCTAACGGCTGCTCGCTCTGCTCCACGCGACGCCATCCACACGACCACGACCACGACCTCCCATGACGACAATCGCCGCCGCGTTTCGAGTTCAATCAAAGGTGCTGAATCCCAATTGAGTGGCTTGGGAGCACAGCCTTCACATTTTCTCTCCATGAAGAGGTTAAGGTTGGAAAAATGGTCCGGGCATTTGCTCACAGCTCGCCCGGGAGCTACATCAAGAAACCTCTCGTCACAGACTCGAGCGCAACTCCCTAGACCGAACCAGCTCGCTTCTTCACCGAGATGCCAATCAACAGCCACAGCAAGGCAAATCGAGGCCGAGATCAGGCAGGGGCCCCCCGAGCCAACCGAGACTATTTCCTCGGATCAATTCTCATCTGCTGCGGCGGCTGAACCGCCGCTGTGGCCTACAATATCCACCCAAGAACCCATAGGACCGGTGCCCTCTCCTCTACCCCGGGATGCCCTCAGATCTGCGAAGCTAGCCGCCCTCCATGCCCGGCTGTCCCTCTCCGACAGGATTCCCGTCCAGACTCTCGCGCGTACCCTCGTCGACGCCTCCGCCGATCCAGCGCCCCTGTTCAACAATATCAACCTCGCCTTCCTGGGTCAAACGCTCATTAGCTACCATACTTCCGAGCTTCTCATGTGCCGTTTCCCCAGGCTACCAATGCAGATCCTACATTCAGCAATGAAGACCTACAGCGGTGACAAGACCCTCTACCACGTGGCACGGTCTTGGGGTGTCGAGAGCGCCGCCGCGCCAGGCATGGAGGTCGACCCGGGACTGCTGCAGTTCTCGTTGGAGAAAGATAGGACATTCAATACCAAATGGGGCTTTGCGAGAACAGAGACTGCCTGGGGGCCCGCGAAAAACGAAAGGTTCCGGAGGGGTATCTCGAGCAGGGTGGTTCTGGACGACGACTTTGGCGACATGAATGTTGACCTGAGGAATTCAGAGCCAGAACTAGACGCCGAGGCGGAGGCGGGTGAAGACGAGATGGAAATCGACCTGCCCGAGGAGCGAAAATTGACTTTGGGCGATCCAGACGTGAAGATGAACAGGGCGTACAACATCCACGGGACGTTTGTGCGCGCCATTGTGGGGGCAATCTATACGCACTGCGGAAGGGAGAGCGCGCGGTCGTTCATCAAGGCACACATACTCTCGCGGCATTTCGACCTGCAAGAGCTCTTCTCGTTCCGACAACCTACAAGGGAGCTGTCCCGCCTCTGCGCCAGAGAAGAGTTCGACCCCCCCGTGGCAAGACTGCTGTCCGAGACAGGTCGTCTCTCCAGGACGCCAGTGTTCGTGGTCGGCATCTTCAGCGGGAACGACAAGCTGGGAGAGGGAGCAGCCGCATCGCTGCACCATGCTCGCCTCAAGGCTGCGATGAATGCCCTCAAGGCGTGGTATCTGTACAGCCCTGGCGAGGACGTGCGGGTGCCGAGTGATATGCTGGTCGATGGGGCCAAGCCTTGGGAGCCGGTGTATGTTGACATCGGCGAGGTGGTATGAGTATGCTGAATGATATGGTCAAGCCAACGGAAATCTCAGGTCAATATTGGGCAGGGCGGGTGGCATCAGCGGCGCACTATAGACTCGAAAAGTGTACGAAGAGCATATTGATGACTGGAGACCCTTGGGAGTTGTGGCCCAGGCGTGCTTCGTGGCTGCTCGCCTCTCACTCCTCCGGGAGTTGTATATTCTGTTTTTAAAAATAAAACGCCGAAATTAAGAATAAGAATGCTGAAGGGCCCAACTTCTCCAACTGCTTCAAACCAAAATCGTGTTGCAGTCTGTGCAAGGCAGCTACATCGTGTAGCAAGTTAGGCAGAGTGTCAGCAGCGACGATGACGGAAGCCGTGTCGATGCTTTATGCGATGGTATTACTACACTGCTGGGGTATCTTCTCCGCCTTTGGGAATGTCTCCGCTGAATATTATACACCATCCCAGCCCCCTCAGCTGAAATGATCCCCCTCCCCTAACTTGCCTTCAACACCCAACTGAACCCTACGCCTCCTTCTCTCCGACTTCTCTTTCCCCTCTCTCTCGAGTCTCGTCCTTTTCCTCCTCTCATACACTGCCCTGACCGTCTTGCGTATCTTTTCTCTCCCTTCGTCATAATTCGCCTTGGCCAGCTGCACCACCTTGTCAACCTGCTCAGGCGTGTACACGAAATTCCACGTGCTCAGGTACTCGCTCGTGCCTGGGTCCACACCCTCCACTTTATCGTTTTTGAGGAAGGGCAGGTAAACCACGGCAATGCCCGCTTCAGGCTCCTGCAGATGCCAGGCCGTGCTGTCGTCGAGCGCCTTCGAGGGTGGCGGCGGCTCGGAGGAGCGTTCTTGGGTGGTGCCAACCCAAACGGTGCAGTAACCCAGCTCCCCGGACTCGCTTTCGCCCTCCTCAAACTTACGCGTGCCCTCGGCGTCCTCTGGCCCGAGGCCAGCCTCACGGCGGCGCGCAGCTTGTTCGGCTTTCGCCTTGTTGAGTCTCGCTTCGGCTTCTATCGCCGAAAGGGCCTCAGCCTCGCTCAATTCTTTTGCGACCTGCGTGCTTGGCTTCCCTTCTTTCGGCCAGCCCACGCCTACGGGCCACCCCTTGATCCCACGCTGTCGCGCGTATCCGTCCGCCACGGAGAGCCAATTGTCTGTTTTGACGTCCGCAGAGGCGTCGAAAGCGATGAGAATGTCAACGTTACGTCCGGGCCGCAGAAGTGGATAGATGGGCAGGTTGTTCGACATCCCGGCGTCCATTAGCTGCAGGTACTCGTTCTTGTAGATGCTCGTGGGCGTCGTGAGTGGAAGCTGGCCCTCCATTCCGTACGTGAAGTTTGGCATGGTGGCAGGGTCGATGGGGTGGACTTTGCTGAGATCTTCGTTGTGGCCCGAGATCATCTCGTCGATTGTAGAGAAGCCCGTCAAGCTCCGAACCAAAGGACGGATCTCGCGGTAGTAGTGACTAAGTGTTGCACAGAAGGCGCTGCCCCAAATGCCCATCAAGAGTGGCATGCGAGCTTCGGGTAGATGGAAGCCCTCTTCAGGAGGAAGATCTCGTCCACCTTTGAACTTGCGGCCCATGGCCCAGGTTGGGATACCGGCGGAGAACTCCTCACAAAATGCCTCGTAGGGCGTGATTTCAAACCATTGAAACCACGCTTCCTTGGCAGCTCTTTCCTTCTCTTTTTCAGTGGGATGGCCGGTTCCATCTTCCGCACTGGTGAGGTTCGGGATCTCGTGTCGAACTGCCGTGTAGATGGGAAACGGATTTTGCCCGTATTTGATGCTGTGCCTCTGGTTCGACAACTTGAAATCCCTTGCGTCCACGCCTAGCTCACCTTTGGGAACGAGGAGTCTCGCTGCCAAAAGGGTCCCGTACACGTCAACGAGGCCAAAGTCTGCATTGGGGTCTCCCCTAAGCTTCTCCACCAGGCCGCTCAGTAGGTACCTGTTTGTGGGCGCCGACGCCAGCGACGAGAATGCCACGGGCGGATACGCGATGTGAACCCCAAGTCTAGCTTTGAGATGGTCCAAGACGCGGCTTAGGCTACCCTGTGCGAAACTCGAGTGGAACAGAGCTTGAAGCCAGCATGAGCCACTCACTCCAGAGGTGTAAGTAACACAGTCGAAGAGGCCGTCCTCTCCTGTGGCGATCATGCTCCCAGTACCTGCGACCAGAGCTCGCAAGCCGCCGCCGGAGCCGCACATTGCTATAGTAGGCACATCGTCCTCGTGGACTTCCTTCTCGTCCAGACCCAAATACTTCGCTAGTGCCACTGTGACGATCCTCTTCCTCCGAACCAGGAATTCTTTCTCCTCGTCGCACAACTCGTTTGACACGCGCACCTTGGCAGAGTATCGGATCTCAGGATTGATTCCGGGGTCGTGGGCTTCTTGCCAGATTTCATCGGCCAGGGATCCGGGCGCCATGGACAGCTCTCCCTGGAGTTTCCGGACGTACCCTGGGATGGATTTTGACCACTCAGGCAGGAGAAAGTCGATCACCTTGTCCGAGACGGCGCGCCATTCCTGGTCTGTAATGACACTGAAATTTTGGAAAGCCGTGGTGAAGTCGTACCAAGCTCCAGAGCTCTCACTTTGAGCTGCCTGACTTTCCGGATTGGTATCCTCCACCGGAGCCTCCTTAGGGGTAGAGGTTTCGTCGCGTGTGGCCTGGCCTGCCTGGCTGGCTGTCGGCTGAAGTTCCTGAAAGACATCTGATGGATACAGAGACCAGATCAGTACGGCAGTGACGGAGATGATGGCGGGCAAGATGCGCTTCGATTTACGTTGCTTGGTGTCGGACGAGAAGAAGCCATGGCGGAGTTGCTGTTGTTGAGGGCTAGCGTGTTGACGCGCAGTGGTAACCCTTTTCGCAACCCATTGATGTAGCCTGGGCGGTTGGCGATGGATCGACTGGCAAGTGCGGCCGGCCTGGAATGAAGCCCTGTGTATTGCTTGTCGAGGGAACCTCATCGCGATGTGGGCGGGCCTGGGGGCAAAATACCTCGCCCAACTGTAGGAATTAGATTATCGGCCAGGTGAGTGTTCCCATAAGCCACGCTTGAAAGATCATTATCAGCCAGCGACGGCGATGCAGACTCAGCAGTCCGGATGATGTGTGTGTCAATTGGCCGATCTGAAAATGCATGAGGCGTGGTTTACTGTACCGTACAAATTGAAACTGCTAATCCGCAATAAATTCGGTCATGCAAGGCCATCGCGAAGGTGAGGTGAGTGTGATATCATGTCTTTCCCGGTGGCGGGAAACAGGTTCGTTGAGCACTAGCGCCTAGAAGCTTCCTCCTGCTTCGAGCTGGCACGCCATGCCAAACTTTGTGTGAGGTAATTCAACGCTTGAAGGCAACACCCTACTACTGCGTAGTCTACACCTTGCCAAGAGAAAAAAAGTATCACGGGCCTGCATTTTTTAACAGAGTTGTGTTGATGATTAACCTCTCCTTTCTTTACTAAATACCTATATTCTGAGGTGGTAATGAGACCCTCCCTCAAAGTGTCGGGGTGGCTGGGCAGTTATAACGGATATAGCCAATAATTCAACCCTGGGTCTTTATGATCATTTTCCACGAGTTCGAGTAGATTGACGTGTGAGATTACATGCAACAGCCCACGGAGTATTTTCGAAAACCTAAGACTTCGCGCGCGGATCCCACTCTGAGTTGGTCACCCCACGAGTGCTTGGGTCTCTTCGCATGCTGCGAGATGAGATCCGGAAGTTTAGATGGGATCTGTGGCCGGTGAGACCCTAAATGGATGTGTGCAAAGCAACGTGAAAAGGCTGCATGACTTGAAGTAATGGATTCACCAGCCTACGGTAGTTGGCGATGCTCAGTGACAGGTTTGACGACACAGGCGCAGGCACACCAGCACTACCGGTGCTTCTTTCTGCTGTGGGTAGCAAGCCGTCTGATCTAAGCTTGCAGAAGCTTTGCCGTGACATTGCAAACATGGGTTGAGTTTGTGCGCTGCGAGGATCGCCGCGAGGATCACACAATGTTTGGTGTTTTGCGAGTGAGACCAGACGATGCCATGTGCTCCTTTCTTGCATTGACACCTGCGTTTGAGTTGAGTACCTGTGGACTACGCGTCGACGGCGCCGACGGCAGACAGAGTTCGAGGCGACAAACGGCCTGGAGATGAAATGCTTCAACGAAGACGGCCTGATGTGGATCGGCGCCTGCACACGAAACGACATCCTAATCAGAGGCGTGGAGCCAATTGAGAGCACCATCTTAGATTGGACCCCCTGCCCGTTACTCTGGTCGTGGCACAACCCCTGCATCCTCCCCTAGCACCTAGCCAAGTGAACCGACCTAACGAACGGTTGACCCTCTGGGGGTCCCCGTCCTAACTCCACCTTCCAACAGATTGCCCATCAGCCAGAGGTCCAGCTCCCTCTGATTCCTAGCGTATGGCCCTGGGCTTGCTTTATTACGTTCCGTACTCTGCTCTACCACCACAACCTGTACCCGCACCTGCACCTACCTAGTCTGCACCTGCACGCAGCAAGCACGAGCCCCCTTTTCTACAGCTCCCTGCACGGGCCAGCTGTCACCCGGTGGGAAGTACCCTTTTGCCCAAATTTCCTAGAGCCCCTTTGCAATCACCTCAACCTTCTCCCAAATCTGCCCATTTTCCGTGCCGTGCAGACTTTAACGACACGACAATTCTCCTTCATCTTCTCATCTCGTCCTATTTCGTAGTATTCTTTTGACGCCAACGGCCATCGCTCTCTCCTCCCTTCACGAAGGCCCTTTTCCCGCCGCGCAACTCTCGCCTCGACCCGACTCGACCAGAGCTGCGTGTCCCTTCCTGGTATGTCGATTTCCCCATCCTCTCCCGCCCTCCCTTCCTTCCTCGTCAATGCGTCGTAGAAGGCAGTCTATCCTGCTCCTGCTCCTGCTCCTGCTCCTGGCCCCTGCCTCACATGCACCAAAATCCGGGCGCATCATCTCGTGCCTTGCCTGATTTGCCCTCTACTTTGGCGAGCCTCACGGGACCCCCCGATTGATGTACTTGCCGAGTTACTCGGTGAACCTTGGCGGCTTGGTCAATTGCAGCTCTCTGCTCCTGACAGCGCGGATGCTGACTGTCTTCCTACCCAACCGCAGTCACTCGTTCCTTCTCCCATTTTCCGACCTCAGCCAATTCTACATTCACAATGGGTAAGCGCAATCAATTTCATGTCTCGGAGTGCAATCGCAATTTGGGGAGCAATACAAGAATCAATCCTGGACTCGAACCGACGACCGAGACCGACTCTGCCCCGGCCACTTCACCCACGGCGCGTCGAATATTTGACCACCGCGATCTTGTCTACCGCCGTATCATCGGCAGTGTGCTGTGCAACGTCATTAGGCTCGTCTCTGAAATGCCATTGCGGTCGATCGGAACCTGGGAGAGATTCGGGGCAGCCAGCAACTGCACTGCAAATACACCATGCCTTTCGACCTGATTCATCCGAACAAAACCCGCTCCCGCAGTGTCCAGCTGGACAGCTTCAACAAGACCACCAAGCGAACACCAGCGTCTCCGCCGCCGGCCATAGCCACCAGGTCCAGTAGTCTTGCGCACCGCGAAAACGAACGGCCGCCTATTTGCCATCGCAGCATGTTGGATGTCGAGGCTCCCCCGAAAATCGCCCCATTGAGGGCCATGGGCCTAGGCGAGCTCCATCGGGATATCTTGCCATTGTCTGAGTGTCAGGCTCCTTGATTCTGCACTGGCTCCCAACAATTGCTTTTCCTCCGAGACGATCGTGCTAAATACACTTGGGACGATTTACTGACGAGATGTTGTGTAGCTTCCAACGGCGCTCCCGTCACCACCCCTCCCGAGCTTCCTATCGGCAAGCCCTCCTCTCCCATTGCGGATTTGGGTGCAGCGGAATATGAGCAGAATCCTAACCTCAGACCTACAGTCTCATCTGGCGTGATTGAGAACAAGAACATTGTGCGCAGGAAGCTGACGGGTTATGTTGGGTTTGCCAATCTTCCCAACCAATGGCACCGTAAGAGTGTTCGCAAGGGCTTCAACTTCAACGTTATGGTTGTTGGTGAGTACTCATTCAACCACTGCTGGCTTTCTGTCAATCAGGACTAATACCCGGATTCAGGCGAGTCTGGTCTCGGAAAGTCTACCCTTGTCAACACGCTGTTCAACACTTCCCTGTACCCGCCCAAGGAGCGCAAGGGACCCAGCCTGGACATCCTTCCCAAGACTGTCACCATCCAATCCATTAGTGCAGATATCGAAGAAGCTGGTGTTCGTCTGCGCCTGACTGTTGTTGATACCCCTGGCTTCGGTGACTTTGTCAACAACGACGAGTCATGGCGGCCAATCACGGATAACATCGAGCAGCGCTTCGATGCTTACCTGGATGCCGAGAACAAGGTCAACCGGATGAACATTGTGGACAACCGCATCCACGCCTGTGTCTTCTTCATCCAGCCCACCGGTCACTCGCTGAAGCCTCTTGACATTGAGGTGATGAAGCGTCTCCACACCGAGGTCAACCTGATTCCCGTCATTGCCAAGTCCGACACCCTGACGGACGAGGAGATTGTCTCTTTCAAGGCGAGGGTAAGTTCACTAGCATTGCTTTCTCCGCACAGTCCCTAATGATTCGACAGGTTCTGTCAGACATCAAGCACCACAACGTGCAGATCTTCGAGGGCCCTCGTTATGAGCTCGACGACGAGGAGACCATCGCCGAGAACAACGAGATAATGTCCAAGGTTCCTTTTGCTGTCGTCGGTGCCACCGGTGAGATTACAAACGCCGACGGACGCAAGGTGCGCGGTCGCGAGTATCCATGGGGTGCCATCGAGGTCGACAATGAGGAGCACTGTGACTTCGTCAAGCTCCGCCAAATGCTCATCCGAACACACATGGAAGAGCTCAAGGAGCACACAAACAACCTTCTCTACGAGAACTACCGAACGGACAAGCTCATCCAGATGGGTGTCTCGCAAGACCCAAGCGTCTTCAAGGAGGTCAACCCGGCCGTCAAGCAGGAGGAGGAGCGTTCCCTTCACGAACAGAAGCTCGCAAAGATGGAGGCCGAGATGAAGATGGTCTTCCAACAGAAGGTCGCCGAGAAAGAGTCCAAGCTGAAGCAAAGCGAAGAGGAGCTATACGCCAGGCACCGAGAAATGAAAGAGCAACTGGAGCGCCAAAGACTGGAGCTCGAGGAGAAGAAGTCGAGAGTGGAGAGTGGACGGCCAATCGAGAAGGAAGGCAAGAGGAAGGGATTCTCCCTCCGATAAGCCTCGACTCCCTGAGCGCCTTTCTTCTACGATCCACGCCTGCATACGCCTTATGCCCATGCACTACCAGCCTGCCGCTTGTTTCCAATTTCGTCTTCACTGTCACCATTTTAATCACGTCCTACCTAATCCTCGAAAAGTCCTCCATGGTTCAGCTAATCGAAATGGTCCCTTGGAGCATGGCAAAATGGCACATCGACCAAAACCAGAATTACCTACTTTGGAGAAAAATGGCGCGTCGCCTTCGACCGACTCTCTTTAACCCTGTCCGGGGTTCCTATACCTTTCTGTGGTATACACTTTTGGTCGAGGACCTCGAGCATAGGTCTGCGATTTTCAAAACAGCCTGGAGTACATTTTCTACCCCATCGAACCAGGAGTTGGTTTGGCAATGCACGGCTTCCTGGTGCAAGCGTACGCACAGCGCTGGCTTCTTCTACTTCGCAATCACGTGTCGGCTTGACATTTCGAAATACGACTTTCTATAATTTATGACGGACGCTGAGACCCCTCCTTGCCATAGGGGACCAGTCCACTTTCGCTGGTGGCCCACGACCAACACTTCGGGGAACTTCCTTCTTTCTTCTCGGCGAGGCGTCTTTATGTCCCCTCAGAAGTTCTGACGGCGGGTTGCGGGATGCGCGACGACGTGTGGCGGAGAGCAGCGGTTGTGATACCTAATCATGGAGGATGAGGCCGGATGGGTGGACGGTTGAGCCGTGGGCGTAGATGTCTTGTGGATGCGTCCTGTATCTCAAAGACCGGTTTTTGTTTGGAATCTGGGATCGCATTTGACGGCTTTACTCTACTAACATACCCCCTCATGCCCCTGATTCTCTCAAGCACGTCTTTCTTCCTTTTATTTTTCCCCGGCCCGCTTAGTGTCGAGTACTACTGTATTTTCCTTGTAGTCGCCCTGCAGCTCTTCTCTAGTTTAGTGGTTCTGATCAGAAAACGATGGGTTCCCATCACATCTTTTGCGTTTCCCGCCATTGTGTGGCATGTGCAATGATGTAGTGTAGAGCAGACACGAGATCTAGGATACTCAGTAGACCTTACAGTGTCGTCAAATAGCGGGTGACAAGCTGCTTCTGCCAGTGAGTCAATGGCGGCGCCAGGTCTTTGATATCAAGAGTCATACTTTTGCCTGATGTACAAGTTCGAGGCTTGTAGCTCGGTATGGCCGCGGAGCTCCCGCGTGTGGCAAAGCGGCACCTTCCATGCGGACTTCAGCAATAAGCGGCCACGTATGAAACAACCGAAGAAATTATGAAGTGGTTTTACAATTGCCTCTGTTGTACAATGTCGTCTATGTCTAGCCGTCCGGCACATAAATACCCGATTTGGACATGTATATACAAGGCAGGCCACCGAACCGTCCACCGCTGTCATGCTCGCACCTCAAGTACCCTAGCCACTAGTCATACTATGCTTCGCTTCGTTTATCTCCTCCTCAGGTACCAGTTGAATGCCAGCTGGTTGACGTGCATCGGGAATGGCGTCGGCACCTCGGCGTACTTCTGTCGCGCCACTGGGTGCCGTAAGTACACGGCGGCGCAGATGTTCTGGTTGACCTCGAGGTAGCGGGGGATAAAGGCAAAGGCGCTCATGAAGCGCCGCGGCTCCCAGGGCGTGAGGTACGGCTTGGAGAGATCCTCGGGGTTCTCCTCCCACTCCTTGAGCAGCCGGTTCATGCGCGAGACCTCCTCGCCCGACATGACATAATCTGCGGTCCCCTTCGCCGCGGACCTCTTCTTGTCCTCCTGCTCATCCTTCTGTGTCCCTTCCGTAACCTTGGCGACCTCCTCGGCAGTGAACGCCCCGGACGCCTCCGCCTTCTGGGCGACGGTGGGGTCAGCGATGGCCAGCTCGCGGAGCATGGCGTTGACCTCCTCCATGACCGTCTTGTCGGATGATACCTCCTCCTCGCCCCCGACGCGGCCGGCTTTTGCGAGAGCCGCGCGGGACATCTTGATGAAGTTGCGGAATTTGCGCTTCTTCTTAACCTTCAAGTCGCCCTTCTGTTGCTCCAGGATACCCTTGGCTTGCTTCGACAGGAATCTCAGCACACGGGGGATATTGCCTGGCGCATTGGACTGGGCCTCGGTGGGTGTCACCCCTCCTTTACTTGCTTCATTTTTTGCGAGTCTTGCCTCGAATGCATCGAGATCTGTGGGGTCCTCCTCGGCAGCCGCTTCGTCGGCTCCATCCTCGCCCTCTGCCGAAGCCTCTTCACCTTCAGCCCCTTCTTCAGCTGGCGCCTCTTCTGAGGATGCGGCAGCCTTGCGGCTCTTCTGGGAGCCCTCAGGCGGTGGGGGTGGCTTCTTCTTGCCAGTTGCGAGGAGCACAAATTCGGGGTTGATTTGGAACATATCACCAGGGTTGAGGAGGTAGCTTGGATGCGTCATCTGCACAGGTCGAGGTCAGTCCGCAGTGTCCAAAGAAGTGAGAAGAAGCCTGTTCGGCACATACCACTTGGCCGTTGACTTTGACCGCACCGTGGACGACAAACTGCCTCGCTTGTCGTGTACTGCTGGCAAATAAAGCTCTGAAGATAGCCACGTCGATCCTCCTCTCCAGCGGGGCGTAGGCCATGTTCATGTACGGGGTCTGGCCGCGGTACTGCTGCCAGTTGGCCTCCTTCCGACCCTTTTCCTTTACATCCTCGACCAAGTCCAGGTCGGGCTTCTTCAGCTTGAAGCCGGCCTTGGGCTTGTTGTTGATGACCTGGCCGCGCTTGTGCCAGGGCGTGACATCCTCGAAGCTGGGCGTATCCTTGCCGGAGCCTCTGCCCGCCGCCTGTTCGGAGCCGTCGTTGTGGGCCATATAGAGGGGATCCATGTTGACGACGGACAGCAAGCGGCGGTCGAACATGCGCTCCCACTTGCTCTCCTTGATGTGCTCGCCGTGGTAAGCGCGCGTCAGCGCCTTTGCGTTCCATTTCTGCTGGAAGAAGGTCCGGGAGATGTAATTGGGAATTGTTCGCTCAACCTTGGACATGTTGTATAGGTTGTACTTGTTCCATGTTTGGCGAACTCTCTACTCGACAGAAAATCACTGGTCAGCCGGGCTACAACGAACGGACAGACATGATCATCACGAGGCACGACGTCGGTGGGAGTGATGACATGGCGGCGACAGCATGAGATGGACTGATGGAGTGCTTACCCCCCGCTTCAAACTGTGGAACTTTAATGTCCTTCTCAACTTCATTCTGATCTGTGGAGGGAATTGAGCGGCACAGACTAGACTCGAGATACAAGGCAGAGCAACGAGTCGAGTTGGCCGGGTCCGTGACGATGTCGGGCTAGGTCAGTGGTCAATGAATGAATGGGGCTCGAACTCTGCAGTGTGGTCTCTGTCTGCTGTCGCGACTTTCCAAAATTTTAGGACAGGCGGCTGCTCTGGCTCTTGCGCTTCGACACACTAGCCCGTTGGAGCGACAAGCTCTAGAGCTCCACAATGGGACTGGGCTGGACTGTGGGGTACCCAGGTACATGCACCAGTTGACCCTGGCTGCGGTGGTCCACTGGCTTTTTATCACAGCTCTTATCGGCACAGAAAAAGTTCAGCAGTCGACCTCGGGTTGGCCTACTTTCTTTCCCATCATTCCTCCCCCTCCACCAGGACTATTTGACTCCTTGTGCTGGTCTGAAACCAATCGCAATCCGTCCTGCACTAAATCTACCAAGGGCACATTGTGCAATCCCAGGTGTGTTGCTGCAATATCATCCTCTTTTTCGAGGTCAGCTATTGTCCATTGTTACCCCCACCCCCCACCACCGAAAGACTCACCCCGGCGGAGAGTCATACTTTCCTGGCGCCATCCACCAACATCCACACCCTCTATTTCAATTCCTCGAGCCTCGGATCTGCCGTTCGTCTTCTTGGGTTTTTACTCATCAACATACTACAGAAGAAAATGGCCGACCCAACTACCCAGGTCGAGGCAACCCAGCCTGAGGTGCCTGCGACCACCGCCGAGTCCACCAACGAGGCAGCTCCCCCTGCTGAGACCACTCAAGACGAGCCTGTTAAGGCTGATCAGGCCGAGGAGGCTGCAGCGACCGAGAAGAACGGAGAGACTGCCCCAAAGAACGACGATGCCAAGGAGGGCAAGGACACCGACGCTCAGAAGCCCCGAGAGCACGGCCACCACGACAGCAACAATCGCAAATACGATGTTTCCGTTCTGTCCGTCACGAATGACCCCCAAGTGATCCGCAATCAGGTAGGAGCACAGTCACGACACATTGAGCCTGCAGGCACTCCTTGCTGACAACTACTCAGGTCGAGTTCTACTTCGGAGACAGCAACCTGCCCCAGGACAAATACATGTGGAACCTGACTGGAGGATTCGACAACAACCCTGTCCCTCTCAAGAAGATCTGCTCCTTCGGTCGTATGCGCCGCTTTGAGGACTACGAATCTATCGTCAAGGCTCTGCGTGAAAGCCAGTTCTTGGTCATCGCTGGTGACGAAGGCAGCGAGACGGTCGTTCGCAAAGTCCCCTACAAGTCGTCCAAGCCTGGCGATAAGTTCCCCGTCTCGGTTTATGTCAAAGGCTTTGGTGACGAAGGACCCTCCACCCAGTTCGATGTCGAGGCTTTCTTTGCCAAATTCGGTCCGATCAGCGCCATTCGACTTCGCCGAAATGAGGACCATTCTTTCAAGGGCTCAGTTTTCGCTGAGTTTGATACCGAGGAGCATGCGCAGGCTTTCTTGGCCCTTGATCCCGCGCCCAAGTGGGAGGGACGTGACCTGAAGATCATGTCTAAGCGGGCCTACGTTGACGAGAAGAGCGAGCTGATCAAGGCGGGCAAGCTTGAGCCCAGTAAGAGTAAGACTCCCCGCACATTCTGGGAGGGCGAAGACCTCGGCCGTGGTCGCCACTTCAGGGGCGACAAGGACGACTGGAAGGCCCGCAAGGATCATGACCGCAGGAACAACCACCGAGGTGGTAGGGGCGGACGTGGACGTGGACGTGGAGGCCGAGGTCGCGGAGGTCGCGATTTCGACCGCAACAACAGGCGCGATCGGGATGAGGCTGCGGGAGACCGTAAGGATTCCAACGAGGGCAACAAGTCACCCAGTGGTAAGCGCTCTCGCGAGGACGATGGCGCTGCCGCTCAAGAGCCACCTGCAAAGAAGGTCGACACCAAGACGGAGGCTTGAATGAGTCTGGAATTTGGACAGGACGAGCTGTTCACATCCTGAATGATACCCGGATCGATATCTTCGGCATTTGGAAGGGTTTCCCCGCGCTCTCAGGGCTGCGATCTCAAAACGGCGGATAGGGTTGGCGTTATACGGACGGTTGCTTTAGGTCATTGTTCACCAGGATGGAATTGTGTAGTACTCTCGAATCGCAACGGTCCAGCTCTGGTCGTTGGCGATTGGACAGCTTGCAATTTGCGTGACAGCTATTCGAGAGCTCCTTGGGTGCATCATGTCTGCATGGGCGTAGGCTACATTGAGCAGACTTGTGGAAAATCAAAAACAATACCAGTTAAACCAAGTTCCATAATCCCTTCATGATGTCGGTGACAAAGCTGTGGCGCGAGCTGCCAACAGTCTGACACCTACGTATGAGCACGAATCCTGCTGCAATCCAGAACGGACTGCGGGACTCGAAATCAGGACATTCATTTAGTTAGTGTTATAAAGTGCCCAAAGGAGACTGCAGCTACAATGAGTGGTATCGGTCGGGTGGCAACACCCTGAATACATCCTCCAGCTCAGCATTCCTTCAAGGCTTGAATCTCGGAGTACAGTTCTTTGCGCAGCAATTCAAAAATGACTGGTCCTCACTCCTCTCATCGGACAAAGCTCTCAACTCATCCGCTGCGCTTTATGTCTGCATCGCAGACATGTTTCTTGAGCCAGATACTTAGCAGACAAGACACGCACTCTGGTCCGAGGGCCCATAGCTGACGGTTTCCCCAGCGTTATTCTCTTCAGCCAGCGGCTTTGAACACACGCAGATAGTGGAAATCTTGATTCTCGTGGGCCTTTCGACCACGTTCACCAGCATCTGAGGATCTTTGATATTGCGAATCGACATCCGGCCGGGCCAGGTACTTTCGTCAATATGTATGTTACGTTCTCCGCTCGCGTTAAGAAGTAAGTCTCGAGACACAGACAGCCTCTAATTTTCAGGCTGCTTGTTTAGCGTTGGCTGAACTCGGCGGTTGGATGAGGATTGCTATAAGCGAGAGGCCGCCCACAACAAAGCGGGCATCTGGGAACAGAGCGTCCGGGACGGTGAGGTTTCCGCGGACTTGAACTTTGTGAAGTTTCGCCATGATTTCGGGAAAGAACTAGCATTGGTTTGAATTAAGCGTAGGGTGGATCAGCCGAACGACATCGCGTCTCTCTCTAAGGGTTTCATGAAGGTGCCCAATGTTCAACCCAGTGGCGGAAACCAAAATTCAAGTGTATTCACGTCACGCAGAATTGAGTTGCTATACATGGCTTTTTGAAACGGTTGTTAAAGGACAGTCATCGCTTGGGCATATTCAACTTCTGGAATTCCCTATTGGATCTCGGCCAAATCTGATCAGCATCGTTGCTTTGCGTCGGTCCATTACAGTTGGAAAAACCCATGTTACATGACGAGGGATCTTTGATCCATATATGGCGGTGTCGAATTGGTATACCCAGGCTATATCACTCATTGCATGTTCAGCTCGCTAAACGACTGCTCCCTATGCCATCTACAGAGACCTGCTCATGTGAGCTCTCCTCTGATGAAATGACCTAAGGGCTGCTTCAATTGCCCTCGACGCCGATGAACAGTACTCAAGGGCATTGAATCTCAAACCATCACCGCCTCCTCAGTGCTTCGTTTGAACGCCCCCGATCACCGAGCTCTCGAAAACATAGCTTGCTTGGTGAGCGGACATGTCTCGCCACCAGTTTACGCCTGACTACGTTGCAGGTGATGGCAAGCCCATACATGGACCCTGCATTTCTAGGTCGTGGGATAATGAGAGAATGAACCACCGTCTATCACCTATTTTGGCATACGTAAATCATCGAGATGGCTCCTATCGCCCAAGACAAGGCCCAGTGGTCCGTGATTGCAATATCACAACATTTGAATCAGCAATCAATGCGTACAAAGATCTCCTTGGTAGCCAGTGTCTTCTTGTCATTGACTTTGGTCAACAATTTTGGAAACAAAGGGAAACCTGACAAACTTTTGTAAAGTAAATCAGCAGTGTAAGGCTGGGTAAGTCCCTGTTGACACGCGTAGAAGTATTGATCAATTGCTGAATGGTGTTGTCTGGTGCAGTGTTACATATGTCGATCAAAGTAGATCGATTTCCGTGCCTAGAGGAATGACTTAATTCAAACTACCCTCCCTGCGAAGCCGACTGACCCAGCGTAGGAGCTAAAACATTCTACTACGGTATTTGATTCCAAATGTAGCAGTGATCCAGTTGCAACTTGCCATGGCAGCTCAAGACTCAGACTATTCCTGACCAGAACAATAAAAGTACGACTTCTGGACCTCGACAATATGTTGAGCCTCCATCGTAGATATCAATAATTGCACAAATGCCGGAAGAGCGATCGGAGGGAGGGAGGGGAATTCAACGACATTCCCTCTATAGTTCGCCACTATATAAACGAGCCACACCATTTGTACATGCCCCAGGGTGAGTGGATCATACACTACTAGTATTGGCCACCCACGTCGAAAAGCATTGTCGGTCCCCAGAATATCTGAGCAGGCAGCTCTAAGTCCACGTCAAATCCTCAGATTTTTTTCAATGAAGCAGGTAAATGACCATTGATACGAGAGGGCAAATATATGAACAGACCTTGTGCTCGGCTGGTCTCTGCCGAACTGCACATGGCTACCCTAGCGTAGCCCGGACGCGAATTGACCTCTGCTACGGAGTCATGAGACACTGGCCAACTCCAACGGCGACTAGCACCTCTTAAGCCCGGCGCCTAAGTCCATTCCATGCCGTTTTGCTTAAAACCGCGGTGCGCTTTCGGCACACGGCAAAGGCCGAAACCGAGCGTCCCAGTCTCTATTACGAGGTGGGTGGAATATGAGGCGTCTCATTTGTTGCGGTGCCGGTTGTCCGCCTTTAGCGGTGGGATCTGCATTCAACTTACCCACTTGGTGTGGTTTTCCTTCATCGGTTAGTCAAGATCGATTGTGCGAATCGGCACCGATGGATTGTGGATTTCGGGAGTCGGCCGTGAGTTGGCTCGTGGATGCACTATCCAGTTGAGGCTTTGCCGGCACCAGTCTTTGCTCGCTGCTCCTTCCCCTTTTTATTAGAACTAACGGGCTACGGTGGTTGCAAAATTGTCATTTAGAAGTTGTGTCCTTGCATAACCGGTCTCCAGACTCTGTAAATAATTCAGTGTCTTCAACAAGACCGTTTCAAGTTCTTGGCGCCTGGTTCGCTCAACATTGGATTGGGTATATACTGTCTCGACAATTCTTATCGGCTGGAATCCGGTCCTTAAGAGCCCTGCGCGCCTCTGCACACGGATTTGCCATATACGGTCTGCCAAGTCCAATGAAGAAGGCCAACGAGACCGGGGCTGGCCCTTCGCCATCGACATCTGGGTCACCCACCGACAATGAGACAGAAACACAAGACTTTGGAAGTTCGAATGCTGGGCATCAAGACTGGGACAGTGCGCAACATGAACCATCAGGTGCGGACGCCAGGAATCTCAGACACGAGCACAGTGAGATCGAGGTGGAGAAGCCAGACTTCCCCACGGACGGTGATTCCTCAAGCTCCTCGGGGTCAATCTCAGAAAACGAGAGTCGGCGCGGGCGATCGAACAGCTCTGGTTTTGGGCGTCGCCCCGAGGTGACGAGGACAGTTAGCCATGTGCGCGACGGCATCGAAAGTCGACACGATGTTGAGGCTGCGCTCCCACTTGAGAAGCAGCCCACTCCACGACACCTAGCAGACCCGAACCTCGTAACCTGGAGAACGGAGGATCCAGAGAACCCCAAGACCTGGAGCATGAAACAGAAATGGGCAGCTGTCTTCGTGGTCTCGACCTTTACATTGATCAGCCCTGTGTCATCGACAATGACAGCGCCGGCCTTAGACTCCATTGCCAAAGAACTGAACATTACAAATGAGTTCGAGAAGCAACTCTCACTCTCGATCTTTGTCCTCGGTAAGTTCCAAACATCCAGGGCCGGAAAATAACATCGGCGGCTAATACACAGTCCAGCATACGCAATCGGTCCTCTCCTTCTCGGGCCTCTTAGCGAGCTGTTCGGCCGGGTCATTGTCCTTCAGCTTGCTAACCTCTTCTATCTCTTCTTCAATCTCGGGTGTGGCCTGTGTCACACAAAAGTGCAGCTCATAGTTTTCCGCTTCCTTGCTGGATTCGGAGGCTCTGCCCCGCTCGCGATCGGTGGTGGGATTCTTTCAGACCTTTTCACAGCTGAGCAGCGAGGGAAAGCCATGAGCATCTACAGTCTGGCGCCACTTCTTGGGCCCGCCATTGGTCCCATCGCAGGGGCATTCATCTCCGAAAATACATCTTGGAGGTGGATCTTCTATGC
Organism: Diaporthe australafricana; assembly: GCA_039880735.1. NCBI lineage: Eukaryota > Fungi > Ascomycota > Sordariomycetes > Diaporthales > Diaporthaceae > Diaporthe > Diaporthe australafricana. Next base: position 9,053,179 of record JBCEDM010000001.1, read on the forward strand.
TACGACAATAGCGGATGCCGTGATCCAGTGTGCAGGGCTCTTCCTCCTCCGAGAAACCTACACCCCAGTACTGCTGCGTTGGCGCAAGGAAAAGCTCATCAAGGAGACAGGAAACACTGATCTCCACACTGACTTCGACGACCCGGACAAGACCGTTTCCAGGACCTTGGCAACTGCCTTTGTCAGGCCATTTCGCCTGCTGTTCACACAACCTATCATCCAGGTACTCGCCGTGTACATGATGTATTTGTACGGATTGATGTATCTCGTATTGTCTACTTTCCCGGGACTCTGGCAAATCTCATATGGGATGAGCACCGGAATCGGCGGTCTGAATTACATAGCTCTCGGGCTGGGTTTCTTCCTCGGAGCTCAGATCTGCGCGCCCCTTCAGGACCGCATCTACGCTCGCCTCAAGCGGCGCTACAACGTATCTGTGGGCCGCCCGGAGTTCCGCATACCCATGATGGTCCCGGGGGCCTTCATGATGCCTATTGGCCTCATAATCTATGGCTGGACCGCCCAGTATCGCGTCCATTGGATTGGCCCCGACATCGGGGTTGTGATATTCTCGGGAGGAGTCATCATCGGCTTTCAGGCAATCCAGGGGTTCCTGGTGGATTCTTACACACGGTACGCTGCGAGTGCCGTTGCTGCAGCTACGGTGCTCAGGAGTCTCGCTGGTTTTGGGTTTCCGCTCTTCGCCCCAAGTTTGTATGCGAAGCTTGACTATGGCTGGGGAAATACCATGCTCGCTTTCATCGGCGTTTTGATCGGATGGCCTGGTCCTATCTTGTTGTGGAAATACGGGGAGAAATTAAGGTCGAAATCTACCTTTGCGGCAGGGCCAAGATGATAGTGGCCATAGACAGCCTCGATATCAACAGAACAATCAAAGACAATATTAAAGACAAATAGCTAGTGAATTGAGTTGATACAATTGTTCATCGTACCTGGCAAGCCACGCAACCTGGCCCAATTAGGGCAGTAAGACGATGACCGTCCTAAATCATTTTATAGGAGTCCAAAGCCGATGGCTGCTTCAAGTTCATGAGTAAATAAACTTGATCTATGTGCCAGTCTATTTAGTCCCTTGAAAGTGAATCCACATCTCCACTCACTACGCACAGCCATCCCCTGACATCCCGTGTACACCACCAGCGGCGATGTAGGAGCAAGTTCCCACAGCACCTTGAGCGGTGGAGTTTTGTGTCGCCTGTAGTAAAATATTTCTCATGTCAATATTGTAACACGGGTGTCTGTTTGAACATGAAACTGATGCCGTGCGATCCTTGTTCGACGAATCAAGCCAACCTGTGAAGTTGACATAGGCGACGTTCGATATCAGCATATTCGATGTACCCGCGAAAGAACCTAATCAATTGAATATCTAGTCAGACCTTTGGTTCTCTAGACTGAAAGAAGTGGAAAGGGGAAAAGTTATTGAATGCAGCATGATCACGAACCATTGTTGCCAGAGCTTTCAGAGATAGAAGGGCCGGAAGCCGCACCCTCAACATAAAAGTTCTCAAAGAGGATATTTTGTACAACGCCCCTAGGGAATAATTTTTAGCACAATTGCCATGCATGAATAGTATGGCTACTCGGATTCTCCTTACCATCCTCCACCTCTCGGCAAGTAGTCGCTCTCGTATGAATCTTGTGGAACAAGCTCGCCGACCCAGGTTTTGATATAAGCCGAGTTGTGCATGTCATCATTGTTTGTGAGGATATTAGCATCTTTCACAATAACGTTCACTACTGAATTGTCTTCCAGATACTGGCCAAGACTTCCGATTGCGACGCCATTGCCTCCGTGAACAGTTATCTGATCATCAGAAGAGAGTCATGTCAGCGAAATAGTCAACCAAGACTTGATAATACCTCATGGAATGCATACGTTTTGTATGAAAATGTTATATGACCGTGGTTTGATCGCAATAGCGTCGTCTCCGCCTTGGTAGATAAAGTTCGTAAGCCTGATGTCATAGGCGTCCATGGTGTCGAATCCATCTGTATGTATAGATTAAGTTAGCCTATCACATTCGTGTGCGACCCGAGTTATATAGTAGTTGAACTTATTTTGCACCCAGTTATCTCCCTAAGTGAACTTTGCATTAGTACTTCGGTACCTCTCAATATTTAAAAGTTAAAAAGAGGTGCAACACCTGAGGCTGCTCCGCTGAGTGTATATGACGTAGCACTCCCACTTCCTGGTTTACCGCACTATACATGTATATATATGAAATGTGTCAGGAGTACCAAGCACTTGTCTGGTGTACTCCGCGGTGTAACCTCGGCGGGAAGGCTTTTAGTCGCGGGATGGAAAACTGCAAGCAACAGAGTCGACTCACAAATGCCGCATCAAGGGCTGTGTTGTTGACATATATGTCGTCGAACCACATCGATGTTCCATTCATTATGTTGATCGACCAGAGTGGGCTCTGAACCACAGAAACTGCGCGACACAATTAGTTCAATTGCAAACGGGGCTTCGGAGGTGTCATATTCAACCCACAGTGTTCAACGAGCACATCTGACACGTTCCAGAAAACAAAGGGCATAGGTCTCCCAGGTTGCGTGTCACCTGCCTCGGCAGTATACCAAGTGTTACCACTGCCATTTATTTGGCCTGTGCCGTAGCCATTGATATGTATTCTCTCTCCCGAGATGACAAAACCGGCGGCGTGGTTCTGAAAGGCTATTGGGTAGGAATTGGAGCGCCAGTAGTCCAGGTCGTCCGAGAACTGTGTCGCATGGGGTACGTGTGAGCAAAACTCAATCTAATAGCCTGAAATCACGCATGCACTTCAATGTTGTCGTGTTCCGAGCACGGGTGGCATTTCAAAACGCACCAGCCATGTTCCTTTCCAGTCAATGGTGACGTCGTAGATGACCGGGTTCAATTTGGTTGCGATGTAAAAAGTTGAGTTCTCGGGGAAGACAACTGTCCCGCCGTTATTGCAGGCTTCAAATGCTTCGAGAATCTGAGGGACATCGTCCTTGTTGTCTCCATTCGGAATGAGTGTGCAGGTCTTGCCTGAATCTGATGGGCTGCGAGGAGGAGTCGTGGGCACAGAAACATCCGCTGCTAGTATTCCGGAGCTGAGGCCGACGAGGCCCAGCAGCAATGAGCTCGACAGGTGCATCATGTTGATATTTGCGAGAGAGGAGACCAATTTTGTGCAGAAAATGAAATATAATTCTTGGAAGCAAATGACTTCAAATATGTAGACTACCATATCCACCTGAGCAAATGTAGTATGACGGCATTCAATTGCAAAGAGTGCCGAAATAACCGTTCCGCAATCCCAGGCTTTGCCTACTGAAGCCAACCTGTGGAATATGCATCAAAGGCTAAGTAAATCCTGACATCTCTTGATTGGAGGCAAAAATCACAGAGGCGAGGAAGTGAGGTTGAAATTTGGCTAATTTCCAGGGGTTCGTTGCCGGATCTACGCCGTACAGGGCCGTTTGTTGGCGTGACGCATGCGGGGAAAGCAGTGGAGGTCAGGAGAAGCTTTAGAGTTCTCGCTACATTGCCAACCGAAAAAGCTTCTTCGTGCTCGGACGAACCCCCTACGGTTTGACTCGATCGTCCCATATCGCCCGACAATGATATACCGACCCCTGCCCCTGGCTATCTACCCACCTACCTATGCTCGAACCTCGGTGGGCGCTTTTCCAAAAAGGCAGACAGCCCCTCCTTGCAGTCATGAGTGCTGAACGTCGCGTAGTACAGCGCCTTCTCGTGAATCAGGCCGGCTTCTAGGTGCGAGTTCTCGGCTGCACATTGGGGGTGTGTTAGCGTGCACATCTGCAGTCAGCACTAAGGGTGCGGGTGTTCTCACCCGTCAAGACAGCCTGCTTCGCAGATGCGACCACAGGTGCGGACAAGGCTGCGATCCGCCTGGCGAGCTTAATTGCTTCGTCTTCAATCTTGCCTTTCGGGAACACTTTGTTGACAAGCCCAACACGCTCGAATTCCGCGCCTGTTGTCAAGTCTCCCGTCAGGATGAGCTCCATGGCCTGCGTGTTCGTGTCAGTCGAGAACTCAAGACAAGACAGGAAGCAAGTGAGCGCAAGGGGATTTACCTTGTGCTTGCCCAGGGCTTGAGCAAACCTCTGAGTCCCTCCAGCACCAGGGATGGTGCCTATCTTGATTTCTGGGAGTCCAAATTTGGCATCCTCCTCAGCGTAAATGATATCGCACTGGTCGCCACTTGTCAGCAGAGGCTCTGGTAACTACCACAGGAATATAGACTTCGCCACTTACAGCTAGAGCAACTTCACAACCACCCCCCAGCTACAGACTGGTTAGTATGCCAATTTCACTTTGAGGCCAGCATTATACTGACAGCGAAGCCAGACACAGCGGCAACAGAGGGTTTCGAGAAGCGAGCGAAGGCATCTGTGAGATCCTTGAGGAAGTTCTTCTGGTGTGCCTCGGCGGTTGAGATCTGAATCAGCTCCTTAAGGTCCATGCCGGCTGATCGTCGCATCAAACTCTGGTCAGCTTTGTCTGGCTTATCTCTCTCTCTCTGGTCTATCATGTCGTCAGGGCTGCTACTCGCCACAGAAGGGCCCGCCACCCGGGCTTCCCGTCACGACCAGCGCGCGGGTTTCCTTTCGTGCGTCCAGGTAACCCAAGGCTGCAACCATGGCATCGATCATGGCCTGGGTGAAGGCATTCCGCTTCTGCGGGCGGTTGAGTTGCAGGACCGCCACGCCGCCGTCGTCATCGGCCAGCACCTTGATGTGCTCTGTCGAGACGTCGACGAGATCTTGCATCAGATTTTCGGCCATATTTGATGCCCAAGTGATTTGTCAAGGGCAGAAAAATTTGAAATCCTGAGGGTGGATGGCTAACTTGGGGAGCCAGTAGTTGCCCTTTTCAACGAGGCACGACAGCGCAGAAATGGCAGGACTGTTTATGCAGTCCCAGAAAGAGGTATACTCGTCCGAGCGAGTGCAACCGAGCGAAGGGGACACATGCACCCTCGATCCACAGGCAGGCGAGTCCAGCCACGATGCGATGCGGTGCGATGGGCAGGCGCGCTATCCGCATTGGTGATGAGGACCAGCATAATTTCCTACTCGAGTATGTGGTAATATACGTGGTATCTGTCGTTACTTTTCCCTCATCCGAGTGCTTGGCCAGCATAGGAACGCGGGCTGAACACATGCGCAGCAGAGGGTGCCGGCATATTGTTGCGTCAACATACATATCATCTAGTCCATGATAGACACGATGACAGACGTGCGATGCTATCAATCACAACAGACAGACACTTGGGGGGCGTTGAATCAGGCAGGAGGCAAGTTAAGCACGGGTGGGGAGGTGCACATTGTGGGCAGGCTGGCGTTGCTGGCGCTGCCCTGGGGCCGACTCTGGCCAAAAGCTTATTTGACAACTGGACACGTTAAACCCGTATCAGAGCCTGACAGCGAAGATCACACCCGACGGCACTATGCACCTGCTATGCACCTGCAGGGGCCAGGCTGCGACTCCAGACGCCTCCAAGTTCCGCAGTTGCTGCATCTGGATCTTGGCGCAAAACCCCCAAGCCTCCATGCCTTGCATGCCTCGACTCTTGTCGGACTCTGCACGCGAGACGCGATGGCCCAGGCTGAATAACTGAATGACAAACGTCTTACCAAGATGCATTCCCAGCCCCGGCCCTGACAAACGACAAACAAGGAAGACCAAGGCAAAAGGCAAAAACTTGGAAATCTCTTCCTCCCCCTCCCTGCAGCGCAGCGTCTCAGCGCGTCTGCCAACCGCTGGGCAATCAAATTGATGCAGCGTGACCCAGTCTCCCGCGCGTTCCGTTAATTGTGTCTGTGGTCGTTTCCGCCGCACCACATGCACTCCACGCACCGCATCGCACCACAACTGCGTCGCGGCAACCTGCGGACCTACCTGCTCTGCTCTGGTCCCGACCACTGCGCCATCCTTGCCCCATATGCCACACTGCCATTGCCCATCGCGATGCCCTCAGGGGGTTCCCGCTCCTCGCTCTTGGCTGCTGCCCCTCTCGGTCGCTACCACGGCAAAGGTGTGAGCCAATTTCTAACAGACAAGCAAAGACATGTGCAGTGACGACAGCCTCAAAGGCCCATCTGCCTCGTCAATGGCCCTGGTCCAGTCCAACCTTCCCCCCCACAAAACAACATGCAACAGTTCTTGCATTTCGCATTCCGACCTCGCTTCCTTCCACATATCGCCAGAAAGTTGGTGATCTCTGGACCCAATTTCCGACCCACCGCCCATATCACGGGGTTACCCGGCTTCCAAGTTCCTAAACCATCTTCTTTGTCCGCCCAGCCTACCAATAGCCGCACTTGCCACTGCCCTGCGATGTCTGGATCGATGCAACCAAGCGTTGCCGAATGTTGTTGCTTCTTCTGTTCTTCCATCCTTCTTTCTTGCATCCCTCCTCCAGGTGATGCTCGCTTAGGAAACCTTCCCACCCTCGCCTCCCAGGGCGTCCTGCAGGGCATCGCCTCGATCTAAACTTTGTAGAACAGAAAGGCGTCATAGGCCTCAGGTATGAGTAGGACATACAGTGACGAGTGATGTCAACAAAAGACTCCCTATACGCAGGGCCAGCCGTCTGCATAGCTACCTCGAGGCTGCATACACCGATGCTACACCATGTGACAGTGACCCGTATGTAGGAACTGATGTGTCCCTCGGTGGGCCAAAACATCAAGATCGTCTCCATATGCCGCCCAGACAAACATCGTCAGTATACTACCGCAGTGTGACCGGCCCTCCTCCCCTTCGTGGGGATCCCGTATTGCTTTTTTCGCGCACCAGGGAGGGTCCCGCCGGGCCCTGATGAGCATGTTTCGTTTGAATCTTTTTTTTTGCCTTTGCCTCGCCTCGCCTCGCCTCGCCTCGCCTTTTTTGCAGTTCCTGGCGCCGTCCGTCTTCGCAGGTGGTTGGTTTGATGATCCACTCGGCTCCTCAGCCCGGCCTGCATGTGGCCGGCCATGGGTGGACCCTTGATGGCCTTCTTTCTGCCCCCGCCTGGCGGCCAGATCGGGGATTTTGCCCTCCGTAGACTTGAACAATAAATCTCCAGCCTCCGGGTGGTGCTTACATGCTGGAAGAGGTATTTACTCCGGTGAGAACACATCTCCACCAATGTCTTCGTTCGTACGCAGAATTATATTAGCTGAAACCCATTTTTATCCTTTCCCTTGAAAAATCCAGTTATTCTTTTTTATATAAAATAGATAGATAATTATAGGTTCTCTTTTTTTCACATTTATAAATTCTTATAATTCCTCCGTTTTAAAAGTAATTATTTTAAGTTAATCATTCAGTATAATTAAATAAATAATAATAATAATAAATGTTTCTTAAAAGAGTTCTAAAGTACTCATATAAGCTTATTACATAACCTATGATAGGTTGTGTATCTCTTTTTAATCCTACCCCTCTCTGGTCTGTTATAGGCTAAAAGATTTAAAGTTTCAAGGTGGGATTGTCCCTATGACACCAGAGCCAATGCGACACTATCAACCTCTTTGGGCAACTACATTGCTGCTGGGCAACGTTCAAGTCATTCCAATCGATCATTGCGAAATCTTCAGAGCCTTGCCGATGACGATCTCATGCAAGGCATGGACAGCCCGGCCTCGGTATCAAGCTGCAGTGCGACATGGACCGGGACAAGCTACTTAGAGAGGTGAAGGCAACGACTGACACTACGACCTTCCTTCTACCTTCCTTAGTTTCATCGTGGGGGTGTTGGGAACGTGTCCTCAGAGAAGCAATTGAGAACTGTTGCAACACACTTATGCAAATGAACGCAATGGGTCTTTGAGAGAGAGCGGAGCATCATGCTTATCCGAGACTGTGGTCAACAGGCTCAGCTGGCTCTGTAAATCCGCCCCAGCATGTGAAACTGGAGCCTCTGTGGAACCCGCATTGCACAACCATTGTGACACTTTTGAGAAAGTCTTATCATTCTTTACATATACATTTTTATATATTCAACAAGGTAATGTTAGCTTAAGGAAATCTTTTAACTTTAAAATTTATAATAATAATCTTATAAAAATGTAAGTAATATATTTAATATTAATAAATAGTTTATAAATATTAAAAAAAAGAAGTTATAGTATTTATTAATTAAAGTTACATGTTTCCTTTATATATTTCTTCTTATAAATTATTTATTTTCCTGTTATTATTGCCTATTTAGTATAGCACTGATAGTGGTACCACTATGTTACGTTATGTGTACGGATTAGGAATAATGCACCCTGCCTATGTGCTAAGAGCAGTCTACACCCTATGTGGAATGTCCCCAGTCTTCGGTATGCACCACGACTGCCACAATGCTTGCCATACAAGCGATACAAGCGATACAAGGCTTTGGGCGCCACTTATGTGCCACCTAAGTGCCAAGTTGCAGCGCCATCGTTAAGGTGATGTAGCAACATGCAACTACAAGCACCAAAACAAGCTTGTTCAGATCACAAGCTTGTGATCTCAGTGCAACTTTGCCTCCTGTCACTGGTGGGCTCTCGAGCAGGGGAGACGGAAGGAACACTTCCAGCTGCACATTTGTATGGAGTCTTCCGTGTCCTGATGGACGAATTCGGACAGTCCAACTGCTATATAAGACGGAAACATGGCCCTCTGTTCGGAGCGAAAGCTTCTTGAAGAATCCCAAGGATCCCCTGGTGTCTGTCCCAAGGTGTTGCAGCTCATCGTGACATATTAGTGTTCTTGATGAGAACCTTCTGAGCCTTCTTTCGAACAGCTTCCCAGCTTGAGACCTCTTGACTTTGAAAATTGTCTTTACCCCCCACCCTCTTGGTCTTGCTATTCTAAATTGCCTACCATGTCATTCCAGGCGACATCATCTCTGTCCGAAGGGGACCAGCTCCTCTTCAACAAGTACGGGAAGGGACCAACCATCCCTCTTCCCTACAACACTATCACGGACGCGTTTCAAGCAGTTGCTTCTACGCATCCATACGCTACAGCCGTTCGCGAATGCTTTGACTCCGAGAGGACAATGACATACGGCGAGCTGGACGCGCGTTCCAACGTGATAGCCAACTACCTTGTCCAAAATCATGGATTGGGCCCTGGCCAGAGAGTCATCTGCGTCTACTCTCGATCCATCGAGATGTGCGCGTTCATCTTTGGTGTCTTGAAGTCAGGAGCGCAGTACGTCCCAATAGACGGCGCTGTGATGGTGGAGGCCAGTTTGAGACAGTAAGTACAGAACTGGAATATTATTCTCTGAAACCGAGATGATAGAACTTTTCGGACTCTAACTGACATTTTGACAGTGTTATCCACGACTCAGGAGCGAGCGTTGTGCTTTGTCTTTCCAACTTCAAGGACAAGGTTGAAAGGAGCATGCCAGCTGGAAGCCCAGCAAAAGTCGTTTCTTTCCATGCTACGGATGCAATCTGGACTTCTGGAGACATGCAGAGGCTTAACGTCAATACTCAGCCGCAGGATGGAGCTTATGTCATTTACACGTATGCATTGTCCCGAGCATTACTCGTGATTCCGAGCGCGATAACTAACAGCATAGCCTCAGATCTGGCACAACCGGAAAGCCAAAGGGAGTGGATTGTAGCCATCTGAATCTTTGCAACACTCTCCTCAACGAGCCAGGCAAGCTTGGCATCACGATTGGCACCGAGGTTGCTTGTGTGCTCATGCTGAGTTTCGACCTGTGCGCCTGGGAGATTCTCGGGACTCTGATGAACGGCGGCACCCTGAATCTGCGAGGGTCTTCTCGCCGAGGAGGTGATCGTGAGATTTGGGACGCATGTCTCGGACGAGTCGACGTTGTCATAAGTACGCCAACCGGGGCACAAAAGTACTTCCCCAAGCGGTCTGAATTCCCAAATATAAAAACCATCGTCGTGGGAGGAGAACCTTGCCCAGTCTCGCTGGCGGAGGAATGGTAAGCACAACTTCTTGTTTAATTCTGCCCTCCTATTTTGTTCTTTGGCCTGTCTTGAAAGTGGGATGAAGGCTCTCCGACCACGCGTGAAACTGCACTATTCAGGTTGAGAGCACTATTAATACCACGACCGCGGGCTTTACATTTAAGTCGCAAGCACATTATAGTCCATTTTTCGAAAACGCCTTTTCCATTCTCTGACTTAGAGACATTTTTACTGATGCATATCAAAAGGTCTCCTCACGTCAACTTTTACAACATCTGCGGCCCAACTGAAATCACAATCCTCAACACTGCTCAACTCCACGAGCCCAACACAAAGCTCACAATTGGCAAGCCAATTCCGAACACAAACGTCTACGTCTTAGACGACTCGCTCGAGCCTGCGCGCATCGGAGAGATTGGATTGATGTGGGTCGGAGGCTTAAGTGTCTCTAGAGGATACGTCAACTTGCCAGATCTAACGGCGCAGAGGTATCGCCCTGACAGATTCACGAACAACGGCAGCATGATGTTCAACACGGGAGATCTGGGCCGCTGGACCGGGAACGGCGAGCTAGAGCCCCTGGGGCGCAAGGACGACCAGGTCAAGATCAAGGGATTCCGCGTGGAGCTCGACGGTGTTTCTGCCACCATGGAGTCCTTCCCGAGCGTCGAGAAGGCTGCTGCTATCAAGATCGGCGAGCTGCTCTGAGGTTTCTACAGTGCCTCTGTCATTGTGGACGAGGTGGCGCTGAAGGCTCACCTTGCGACGCGCCTCAACCACTATGCTCTGCCTTCCAAGCTTGTTCATATGACAAGTATGCCGATGACCCCCGGTGGCAAGATCGACAAGAGGACACTCAAAGAGCTTGGGTCCAACGTTGTCGAAGTCACCAAGCCACCTCAGGATCTGCCAACACCACCACCCACAGTGTATTCCCAGGAGAAGACTGTGGGTTTGTACAAGCCCGAGACCGTGGAAAGGGGCATGGAGCGCGGCTCAATCACAGAAATGGAGAGCGTCGACGAGAAGGAGATCGAGCTGCCGACCAAGAATGGCATCCACGGCGGAAGATGGATCCGCCACAAGGCACTGTCCGCGTACAGGAAGCTGTTCATTATCATTTTCAGCATCAACCTCATCGGCTTCATCATCATGCTCCTCAAGGCGCCGAGCGAGGGTCTCCCAGCCGCCGACCTCGCGACAGCGGTGGCGGCGAATCTTCTTGCGTCGGTGCTCTTCCGCCAGGAATACGTCGTCAACTTTGTCTTCTGGCTCGCGACGCGCTGCCCGACGTCGGCACCGCTCTGGATCCGCCGCCACCTCGCCCGCTGTTACCACATGGGCGGCATCCACTCGGGCGCCGCGGTGACGGCCACGCTCTGGTGGGTAATTTTTGCCGTGCAGTCGACGATATACTTCATCCGGGGCAGCGAGAAGTACCCCATCAACGGCGCCACCGTCGGGCTGACCTTCACCATCCTGATCCTGCTCAACGTCATCCTCGTCATGGCGTACCCCACGATCCGCCCCAAGTTCCACGACCAGTTCGAGTGGACCCACCGCTTCGCCGGCTGGACGACCCTCGCCCTCGTCTGGGCGCACATCGTCGTCTCGACGGCCTCGCTCACGCCCGCCGACGTCCCGCTGGGCAGCGTCCTGCTCAAGAGCCCCGCCATCTGGCTGGTCACGCTGACCACGCTCTCCATCGCGATGCCGTGGATGCGCCTGCGCAAGGTCCCCGTCGTCGTCGAGCCCCTGTCCAAGCACGCGGTCCGGCTCCACTTTGACTTTTGCACGCCGCCCCCCGGCCGGGCCGTCCGCATCACGGATAACCCCATGCGGGAGTGGCACGCGTTCGCCACGGTGACCGACCCGGCCAAGAAGGGGTTCAGCATCGTCGTCTCGCGGGCTGGCGACTGGACCGGCCGCACGATCGAGAACCCGCCCACGAGGATCTGGACTCGTGGGGTCCCGGCCTCTGGCGTCCTGCGCATGGCGCCGCTTTTTAACAAGATTGTGCTGGTTGCCACGGGATCAGGTATTGGACCCTGCTTGCCGGTTATTATGGGTAAGTCTCTTGTTGCTCTGACCCCCGCCAATTCGTACGCAAATGCTAATATGGATAAACTACACAGCCAAGAAAGTACCCTGCAGGATCTTTTGGTCCACTCCGGCTCCGGAGAAGACATTCGGGAAGAAGATCATCGACGCCATCTACGAGACGGACCCGGAGGCGGTGATCTGGAACACGCGCGAGCAAGGGCGGCCGAACATGGCCCTAGAGGCGTACAAGCTCTACAGGGCGAGTGACGCCGAGTGTGTCTGCATCATCAGCAACGGGCCAGTCACTTCCAAGTTGGTGTACGACCTCGAGTCGCGGGGCGTGCCGGCGTTTGGCCCAATTTGGGATTCATGAGTGGGTTCTGTGCTGCGATCCGACTACTGAGTTGTGTCCCCCTGGTATATATCCCGTTTTCCTATTGAATGACCAATCTCTTTGGATGGATTTGGTTTTCTTTTTTTCATGATGTATCTATTTATCTCCGTTGCACACTTTTTGGGGACGAGATGCGGTGTCGGGACTTGGACGTGCCTATTCGCTGGCAGATGCAAAAAATGTGGTTGGATTTCCTTAATTTTCTTAGGGCACACACATTCATTGTATCTATAATACCGGGTAAATTATAGAAGCCTGAATGATATCAATGTTTCGTGGATTTGTGCGGCCATATGTTCTTGTGCGTTGATTTGCGACTCGTCTGTCCGCAACATGGAAATCTTGGAGCCTCTTGGAATATCATCCTTATCGGCTGCGCAAGTTGATGGGCTCGTCCTCTCATGACGCACCTCAATTACCTTTCCATCGAGGAGATATCTTTGACGTCGTTTGAAATCATATTACCCGGAGGTGGGAGCGTTGAGTGGTGAGCTGTAGGGAGGCCGCCCACGGAACAGCAGTAGCTTGCGGGGTTCCGGCTGATTCTGATAGTATACCAGTGTATAGTCTACCTAGGTACTATACAGATAGTGGCAAAGTCTCAATCGAGACAATACACTATCTTGCTTGTGACTGCCTGATAGTCCCCGCCTGCATCACTTATGAGTGAATATGTGTTGGGCATTTGGATGTCTGGATTAGCACTAACACCAAAACATTGCAACCGCGAACATTTCGTATAGCATCTTGAGTACATCTAGAGCGAAAAATAGGAGATTTCTTTCAATTTCAACATTCACGTGCCCCGTGTGACTGGATATACATAGTCTCAGATGCTCATTCCAGGCACCTGGGTTTCTGTCAGGGTGCGCAAGTCCCAGCCATAGAAACAATTGAGCAGTACAATTGAAAAACAGACTAGATTTCAATGATAAGAGACTATATTCACGCCGACATACTTTACACCTGCAACATAATAGATAAAGAATTAGGCTAACGACTCATCAGTATCTCTCCTCGATGCCGTCTAATCGCTCGATCGGTGAAAGAAGGTGGGTGTCGGGTTTAACCCTGAGCGTGAACGGGGGGGGCGCTGTAACTGACCCCCACACCAATTGTGCCCAGTGACGCGGTAAGGATTTCATAGCGACCTGCCACAAGTGCGGGCGGGAATCATCAGCCGGGACCGGGGCCCCACAAGGTGCGACAGGGCGGATCGATTCATGCAAGTCCAGATCAGGTCAGCGAGTCTGGCCTTATCTTGCGCGTCCAACGCCCTCTTATCAAGACTCACTCACAAGCACAAGCTCACACACGCACATGCACATGCACCTGAAGGGGGAAAAGCAACATTGAGCTGCCCTTTCAGAGCCTGAGACTAATCCGACTCACACTTGCCTAAACAAGGCTGTCCCACTTGGAGCAGCCACTTGCTGAACACAAATCTCAAATCACGGTCGTTTGGGGCGGCCATCGCGTCGCTCACACCTCGCCACTCCGCCTGTTGAGCTTCACAGTGCCCCCCCCCCCCATATCTTCGTCCTGGTCGACGGCTGGGATCGCGATTCCTGCTCCTGACAGTGACAGAACTCCCAATGTGGACGGACTGGACGCCATAGATTACTCGGCGCTTGTAGCGCCCGTCGCAATCGCAAACCGCAATTGCGGCACGCCCACGCTCGCACTTTGCCCAGGCCCTCTCGCCTGGTGGTTGGTCTGATCAATCAAAGCCTTTCTTCCTTATCGCCGATCAGGTCAGGGCTCCCACGCTCCTCAGACTGCCCTTTCCCACCCCCTTGGACCTGGACTCGTGCGATGCGATACAGTGCTTGCAGATTGCCCCTCTTTTCCCGCCGTTTATACTCCGTACTCAGATCACACGTCCCGTCCCGGCCTCCTCTCGCTGCCCCGGTATTCTCACCAGAGTCACACCTGATGCGATCCGGGTGGGTCGGATGCTGACTGATGCCGGTGCCGTGCCGTGCTACCGTCCCCAGAACCCGTCGTCGCTAAGCCAGGCCGTCTCCGCCCTCTGAGTCGCGACCCACAGCACTTTGTCACGCCTCTCTGAACGGCCGGCTTGCTTGAATTGGGCTTTGGGCTCTGAGTATCCGTCATGGAGCCTCAAAACCCTCAGTTGGCCCTTCAGCCACAACCCGCGGCGCCAGTCCCCGAGGTCGCCCCACCTCAGCCGACCAAGAAGAAGTCGAGGAGCCGGAATGATCCGGCCAACCAGAAGCGCCGCTGTGTCAGTACAGCATGTATCGCATGTCGGAAGAGAAAGTCCAAGTGCGACGGCGCCTTGCCCTCCTGCGCCGCCTGCGCCAGTGTCTATGAGACCGAATGCGTCTATGACCCAAATTCGGACCACAGGAGAAAAGGAGTCTACCGCGAGAAGATCGATAGCGCCAAGGCCAGGAACTCAACCCTCCAGATCCTCATCGAGGCCATTCTCAACGCCGCAGAGGAGGACGTGCCCGAGATTGTGAGGAGGATCCGTACCTGTGACAGCCTGGACACCGTTGCCGAGGCGATCCTGCAGGAGGACTTTGCCAACAAGAACAACGACGATGCTCAGTTCGATGACCAGTACACCACGGACCAGCCGGTGGAAGGGGAGAGGGACCTGGCCCGGAAGATGGGCGAGCTGAGGATAGAGAACGGTACCATTCGCTTCATCGGCGGGACGTCGCACCTCATCTACCAGGGCGACCCCCATGACATGCCGGCGGAACCCGAATCCCTCAGCCTTCTGCCACACGAGGATCCCGTTACAAGCTGGTCCGAGGTGACCAAGGACAGGCATCTGGTTGTACACCTGATGAACATGTATTGGAACTGGCACTACCCATACTTCACGACAATCTCACGGAAGCTGTTCTGGCGAGACTTCCTGAAGGGCAAGCCACGAGCTCCTCCAAAGGGGACCATATACTGCTCGCCTCTTTTGGTCAACGCCATGTTGGCACTGGGCTGTCACTTCACAGATGTACCAGGAGCCTTTGCCGTGCCGGGGGACAGTCGAACCAAAGGAGATCACTTTTTCGCCGCTGCCAAGAAGCTCATCATTGACAACGACGAATATGAAAAACCAAAGTTGGTCACCGTCCAGTCATTGGCTTTGATGTCCGTACGCGAGGCGGGCTGTGGGCGGGAAGCCAAGGGATGGGTTTACAGTGGCATGAGTTTCCGCATGGCGCAGGACATAGGTCTCAACCTCGACGCAGGAGCCATCGCTGCCGAAAACGGGCAGATCAGTGCTGAGGAGATCGATGCTCGAAGGATAACTTTCTGGGGCTGTTTTCTCTTCGACAAATGCTGGTCCAACTACCTCGGCCGGCTGCCACAGCTGCCCAAGAATTCTTACAACGTCCCCAAATATAGCGTCTTCCCGGACGAAGACGGCGGCATTTGGTCACCCTACGCGGACAGTGGGTTCGATCAAACCCTCAGCCAGCCATCCCGAACTCGGGCCGTTGGCCTCCAGCTCTCGAAGCTTTGTGAGATTAGCAGCGACTTGCTAATTTTCTTCTACCATCCGAACCATATTGGCAGGTCGAGCGGGAAATCAGTCGAGCTGAAGAAGCTCAGTGAGCTGCACAGGCGGCTAGAAGATTGGCGGAAGGAATTGCCACAAGAGTTTGAGCCAAAGGATGGCCAACTGCCAAATGTGATATTGATGCAGTAAGTGATCCTGTCTCATCCGCCGATGCCACTGCTGATGTCAAACCTTCAGCATGTTCTACCATCTGCAGTACATCCACCTCTTCCGGCCATTCTTAAAGTACAATCCTGGCGCATCTCCACTGCCACCGCACGTGTCTCCCCGACGCATTTGCACGGCCAATGCCGGTTTCATCTCTAAGCTCATGAGGTTATACAAGAAACTGTACAACCTCCGGCAGATATGCAACATTGCAGTGTACATGATCCACTCTGCCTGCACCATACACTTGCTCAACCTGCCGGAGAAGACTGCCAAGAGAGACATCATCCATAGCGTCAAGCACCTAGAGGAGATAGCCGAGGACTGGCTGTGTGCCAGACGATCGCTTAGTATTATCAGCGTCCTCGCCAGGAAATGGAACTGCGAGCTGCCAGATGAGGCAGCCGCGATTCTCCAGCGAACCGATGAGAACTACGGTTATCTGGGTACCGGGGACGTGCCGTCACCGAGTATGCCCATTATGCCATCCGTCACACCCTCTCCCCCAGCGTTCCCCCAGTCACCTGTCCAGCTCAAGAGCAGTCCGAACCGGCATGACCCTCAAAATGCAGCACCACACATGGGACAGGACGCGGCAGCGACAATGTCACCGGACCTCATGTCAACCATGGGCATCGGGGCCATAGCACCGGACAGTATGCAAGCCCGCCCGGGGCCCACATCCGCCGCACTTGAACCCGCCAGCAACCCCGGCCTCGCCTTCAACAGCTCGTGGACGATGCCCGGCGTCAGCGCGCCGGCGATGCCGCGGAACCAGCAGTCCTACGCCCCGGTGCAGATGGCCACCAACAGCGGGCCATCGACGCAGAGCTCGCGGGCGGCGACGCGCAACGCCACGCCGAACTCGGTGTATGCCATCGACGGGCAGGACTGGTTCCTGAAGGACGGCATCAACTGGCAGCAGAACTTTGAGGGCTGGGGCATGGCTAGCCCGACAAATAACAGCAACAACGCCAACAATGTAGCTGGGGCTGGGGCCGCGGCTGGAGGAGGCGTGGGGGGCAATGACATGTTCATATTTAAGGGCCTGCAGGGTACGGACCTGGACATGGGTGATTCATGGGATTTTGACAGCTCGATGACGAATCTGGACCAGATCCCTGGGTTGGACTGACCCACGTGCGCTTGGAGGAGGGCTTTAAGTGTGTTGTTATATCGAGTCCGAAGTGCTGTCGTTTTTACATATATATCTATATCTGGAGGCTGGTTCTGGTCTTGGACAAGGAGCTGGAAAGGGCGGGGAAAAGTATGGCGTTGGCAACTCGCTGGGATGGAGATACCTGGTCAAATAAATAAGAGAGAGCTTCGTCTGCCACACTTGGACGCGTGGAGATATGCAAGTTGCTTGTGATGCCGAATTTCTCACGACTCTTCGACTCATTAGCTGCAATGTACGCACCATGCCTTGTGGCTCACATCTTCTGCTATGCCACACTGCGCGACACCCTGATCCCAAGCTCCCTTCGAGACTGGGTCATGACGCCTCGCTCTCCTCAAGCTCCCTGAGCGCCGTCCGGAACACCTCGGCCTCGGCCACCATCTCCTCCATGCTCCGCGCCTGCCGCTGCGAGTCCTCGATCCGGTCGAAGCTGCCGCCGGGCACGGGCCGCCCCGGCCCCTCGGCGGCGCGGCGGTCCCACAGCGCGCCGCCGACGTTGCCCTCCTCGCGCGCCATGCGCTCGTACAGCTCGTCGCCCGCCGTGTCCTCGGGCTTGGAGCTCACGCCCCGGACGCGCGGGATGATGTGCACGTGCACGTGGGCGACCGTCTGCCCGGCCTCGGGGCCGTCCTGCACGGCGATGTTGAAAGAGCCCTGTGGTGGTGGCTGTGTTGGTGATGATGATGATTCTGCCGTCGCCGTCGCCGCCGAGGACGAGGACGAGAAATTAGGAGGAGCCTCCTCCTTTTTATCGGGGAAGTAGTGGCGGGCCAGCATGCGCTGCACCCGCTGCACGGTCGAGAACAAGTCCGTCACCTCAGGTAGAGACAGGTCTGTCAGGCGCTTGTGTGGCCTGGACGGGCACACCAGCACGTGGCCCGGGAGCAGCGGCTTGATGTTCACCAGGGCGAAGGAGTGTGGTGTTGTGAGGAAGACCTGGGGGTGGTGTCAACAGTCAATCTGAAAGTTCCCGGGGTGCTTGTAGCGGTTGAACATGACAGCTGATGGTCGCTCTGATCATGTCCACACGCTCGACTCACCTGGGAGGTCACCTCGTAGGGCCCAAAAGATATCTTCTTGGCCGTGGCATCCGAGCTCATCTTGGATTTGTGTGTGTGGTGGAGAACTGTGTTGACGGGCCTTTTCCACAGATGCTTGAACATCATTGAGTCGATGTGAGTACAACAGGGCAAGTTCTCATTACATATTGATGACAGGCGTGAAGGGGCCTCACCGGTCACTCACTACTTGCTGTGGCTAGACTGGTCAATTAAAAGCTTGGTGGTGCTTGCCGCTAACCAGTTGAACAGCCCTGGAAAACAGTGGGTACCCACCCGCTGAACCTGGCTCCCGGGGTAGACTACAGCGGACATGTTTCCCAAGTTGTGCCATGCCATTTGTATTACTCTCACGAATTTACGGGGTTTGCATTATATATTTGAGCACTTGTTACACTGAGAAACAAAACAGGTCGTTAGTACTCCTCGGCCCCCATGGCCATTCTTGTCTATTTCTATCCCCAGACACACACAGGCCGTAAATTTGGTATAAATATATGTGATGCAGTTACAAGTGGGAAATCCATATATCATATCGCCCGAGCATAGGAAATCGCTCTGTAGTGGCATTGTTACATGGTCAAAGCATGAAGACGCGTGCGCCCCAGTCCTCTAGATCTGGGGTACAACCTCGTCGTCGGTCAAGGTGTCCTCGCGGTGAGCGGTGGGCCTCGTGGGCGTTTCATCCTCGACCTCATCTCCCTTCTTCATGTATACTATTCCTAGCTGTCAGTACTGTTTATTCAGGGTCTTCGCAGGGCTTTACTTACCATGAGGCTTCACGAACATGGCCAGTACCAGTGTGAGGGTGAACATCCCGGTAATAAGAACAAACACAGCCTGCGGGAAAGTTTTCACTGTCGCCGCATACAGACCGTTGAATATAATCGGGCCGACGATTCGGGACAGTGCATGAAGCAGACCAATCCCGCCGAGCAGCTGGCCCACGGTCTCCGCAGGTACGTGCTTGGACAAGGCCGCCTGGATAGTCGCAGAACCCATCCCGCCAAAGGCGGTGATTACACCGCACAAAACAAAAAGCGCTTCAGTGCGGACGAAGATGTACCCAGCCACACCGATAATGTCCGACACGATGGCAACGCGCAGCAGCCACACGTCCAGGCCATCCGCGCCAGCACTGTGTTCTGCGATGGCACCTGACTCCCTGCGGCGCTTCTGCGCTGGCCGTGTTCTGAATATGTAATTGATGATGGGCAGTAAGGTCAACAGCACGACGACGCGAACCAAGGAGACGAGCGAGATGAACCGTGATGTTTCAAAGTTGCCCCAGTGGAAGATGAACTCGCTGTACAGAAGGGTCACCTGCCCTGAACTCATGGCCGCACCTAGGATGACCGTGTCGACAGCAGCGAGGAGCATCAAGTTTCGTCGGACGCGTTTGTTCCCCTGACCTCTTGGGGCCAATACCTTGAGAGGCTCCAAGGGATTAGCTGAGCGGATCGAGGCGACAGCATTTGCGTATTTGGGCGATGCGAGCCATGACCAGAACCAGGACGTGGCGCCCTCCGCACTCGCCAAGTAATATGATGCCCACTGCCGTGTGCGCTGGTCGCGCTTCTCTTGATCGAAGCGGTGTTTTTCACGGGCCACAAGCTGACGTCGCTTTGATACTGACTCTGGCAAGATGAAGATGACGCATACGATGAAGACCAGGTGGCAGCCGAGACTGACATAGAAAACGGACAGTAAAGAGCCAGTCCATTTGACGAAGTAGCCCGCAAGGAGGGGTCCAAAGGCCAGGCCGCTAAATAGGCATGCATGGACGTATCCGATAGCCACACCTCGCTTCGATGGGGGTGTGCAGTCGCTCGTATACGAATGGCTGAGCACGGAGCCAGCTGTGAACGAACCGGCTAGGCCGTCGAATATGACACCCAGAATGAGCCACCTGTAGTGGATGACGCCCGGAAACCTGGCCGTGAATATCGTCACGAGTTCGCCGAGGACACCGCCGGCAGAAGTCAGGGCCAGCAACCTCTTGCGACCGTAGCGGTCCGATAAAGAACCTATCTTGGGCGTGGTGTAGGCGCTGAGGATCCCAACAATCACGTTCAGAACCAGCATAAAGGTCGCGACATTTTGCTGAACCTCAGCTATGGCGCACTGTGGGTTATCACCACCGAGTACTATGGGAGTGACAATGAAAGTGGGATCCGCAACAGTCTGCTCGGCAAAGTAGCGCTCGCAGACAAGAGCGATAATACTGTTTGGTGTTAGGACGCATCTGAGAGAGAAAGATAATAGAAAAGGGCATAGGTTGGCCTACAGGTTGAGCTTTGGCACCACGGAGCCGCCAAATGCCAGGGTGAAGAGGGCGTATGGTGGCAGAAGCCAGTAAACCTTGAGAAGGCTCAGTATCAGCGCAACAGGTTCTACACAGTCCAGATTCCACTTAGTGAGGACGTACAGAAGGCCGCTTGTGCCAGGGAAGGCCGTCAAATTCCGCATATCCCTCCCAGCTGTCTTTTCCAGGTGGCGGCGCGTCGTCCTCTGATCCTGCGTAAGAGCTTGCGGTGCCGACACCCAGAAGACTCGTACTCTCGTCGGGTGCTACCATTCTCTCTTCGTCGTCCCGCGTCGTCGAGAGAGAGTACGCGTCGTCGGCCAATGAGCCTCGGCGCAATCCGTCCGCCATGTTCCTGTCCGGCCACAGACAGCTGTCCGGCCTTGAGCTACGGATGCAAATTGCTAGGTGGTGGTTGTCACCAGAACTCAACAGTTCTGTAGGGCGCGGTTCCGGCGGCTGGGTAAAATTGAACGACTCAAGTCACCGTCAACTCGCAATCGTTTCGTGGCTCTGTCCTGGACACGAACACGAAGTCCGCTTGTCACTATGACGGGCGGCGGAGTTCGGATTACACGCAAGGGGCGATGATAGCGTGAGACGGACGGTCCGCAGTGCTCTCCATTACCTGGTCTTGGAATGCATTCGAGCTAGGGAAGACGGGCAGACATAAAAGGACGGGTCGCTGAAGGAGCGGAAATAAAATGTTGAGCCAGGGAAAGGTAGGTGAAGAGCTGGCGAGCGAGTCAACGACTAGATGCCGGAGGGCTGGACAGCCCGGACTGTTTTGAAGCAAGACAAGCTCGTACTGCTTTATCTGATAAGCCCGTGGGGACTCTTTTTCTGACGGGGGACTGCCAGCACTTCATGAGCTGGGGCAATCTGGAGCAAATCCGATGGGCCCAACGGCATGGGAAACGTGGCCAGCGAGGGCGCAGGCTTCTTTGTAGGGTAGCATACGTGCGCTAACACGGAGGTTTCAAGACGGAGAAAGATGTGGGGGGTCTGAGCAGCAGCCCGTTTTCTCAAACTCTCTTCTCCATCAAGGTTCCCGGGCAATTGGGCAAGAGCAACTGCACCGGAGCAGCGATGGGACACCGTTCCAGGCTTTTACGTTTCCGTTAATCAAACCCGTCTAACATTGATCTACCTGCTGGTCTAATACTATCTAAGCAGGTCGATAATATCGTACTACATCTCTAAATGGGTTTAGGACACACGGTAGCACAACGATCTTAGATGGCCATGTCTTCTCCAGCTGCTATTGCGACGACTGATGACGTACTGGTCTCGCTTCCCGCATAATCAATCTATTGATTTCTAAGCCCAGATGCCCGGTCGGAAGTCGGCCACGGCCTAACAGTTCTGCCCTCCAGGTGTGGGTGCCCTCAGATGACAGCCACACTTCCCCCTGTCTGCATCCCGCCTCCCTATCAGTATGCTCCCTCGCCCTCCATCTTCGCGCCGGCCCCCTCGCTGCCAACACCGACAAAGCTTTAGGCCAATCCCAACTGCACGGTGCGCTAGGATCGCTTGGTTTTGCTGTACGGGAAGCGGAAGCTTGTAACACGCACAATGAATCATTATGCAGCATAGGCTACAGTACCGCCTGTGCGCCGGAGCTGTTGTCCCTCCCCTGCGCCCACATGGTGGGCAGACCAAACGTTACCACACACGTCGGGCCTGACGGCCTCTACCAACATCCCGTCTCGGATGTGTCAAGTCCAGAGCCATCCAGCTGGTGCTCGTTGCGGCCCGCCCCAGTCAAACCTGGGGACCGGCTACCTCCCCGCGCAAGGTCATCCTGCCTCGCCGGCCGCATGATATTGAAACACTGCATGTGTGCGACAGCCGTCAAGTTTTTCCGATTCGGAGCTTGATAGGCTAGACGTTGTTCTAGATTCCCATAGTCGTCGTCAAAACCAGGGATCTAACCGCAATACAGTTGAGAAATCCACAACCTTGGCTGCGGGTATAACGTGGACATTCGGTTGCATACTTGCTATTTAAGTTTCTTGTGCAGAACTTGGGCTGATATTGTGACCTGGGTTTACGGTATGCCTACCACGACGATGAACTTGAGCCGCTGGGAATAGTGAGGTAGGAAGATTTTGGGGAAGGGGATGCACAAAACCGTGGCATGCTCAACCATCAAGTGAAATCATGCAAGGTCTGTGAGTTCCCGAGGGCAACCAAGTGCATATTCATCGAGCTCCTCGTGGACACCCCTTTCGGTTGCTCGCAGTCGTGCAAGGGGTGGACTGACGGTGGGTAGCCAGACAGACCTGAAATCATCATTACCTGGCCGCATACGTGAGCGTCGATTCGCAGTTTGTGAACGATTTGAACAGCACTAGATTTCATCCCAGGACCTGGAAGAGCTGGGGCTCGTTACCCGAAATAGATCTAAAAACCTGGGCCCTTCCGTTTTACAGCCTTTTTCCGGTCTCCTGCTTTGGCGCTGCCCTGAGCCCAAACTCCTTTCCAAAATAACAACAAGCCACTATGATACAGGTAGTCGTAAGCTGTCTCTACCGCTGTTACGGTTATGCAGGCACTCTGCCCTCTCCGGCAAAGAACTTCTTGCTCTCCAAGCACCGCTCACTCTTGCATCCGGGACACCTCAAGCCCATCTGCAGGGAGCAAGTGATGCCGCTGTCAAGGTGTTTCTTAGCGATGTCTGCCAGACCTTTGATGAATGTCGGGTTGCCGTTGAGACTTTCACAGCGCTTGACAGTTTCCGGATGGCCCGAGTCGCCAATCACTTCTAGATCCAGCTCATACAACGTCTCAATGTGATCAGAGGTAAACGCAATCGGGATTAGGACCAGGTCCTTTTGACCCTTGTGCACGAATTCTTCGACAGAGGTGGCAGTCTGGGGGCCCAACCAGGCTTTTGGGCCAACCTGAGATTGCCAGCAGAGCCGGTACGGATTAGAAAAGCCGAGTCGTTGTTGAACGGCGTAGACGGTTGCTGCCACTTCGGCAGGATATGGGTCACCTGTGATTTGACCAGGGTCAGCTCAATCTCCCGACGAGCGCGAAGAAATGATAGGAAACTCACCTCTGTTGACAACCGACATGGGCAGACTATGCGCAGAGTACAGCAGCACAACCTGGTTGCGTCTTTCCTCGGGATACTCCTTCAGCTTCGCCTCGATGTTTTGTGCGAAGGCCTCCACCAGACCCGGATGTACCGGCCACCTGTCAATGACGCTCCACTCTATGGCACCCTGACTATCTTTTTCGAGTCTGTTCCGCCACTTCCATAACTCATTTATTGAGCTTCCGGTTGTAGAACACGAGTATTGTGGGTATTGTGTAAACGCGACAGCACGACCCCCCTTTCCATTGCCAAAACCGTCCGCTAGCAGCTTGTTGTACATCTCCTCGGTCAGCGGGTTCGCATAACGGAAGGCGGTGTATGGCTTGTGTGGTGCTGTCTGAGGGGATATTTCGTCGAGTATCTTGCACATCTCGGCGTTTTGATATTCAGACCATTTTCGAATCGGGGAGCCACCACCGATGGCGGCATATTGTTTCTGGATCTTGGGAGTGCGGCGGTTTGAGATCAGCGGTCCGAGGTAGTTCTGTAGTCTTCCTAGTGGAATCAAGTCTCCGTCGGCCTGTGAAGGGAATCCATCTGGTCAGCTCCACGAGTCCAATGTGTGGACGGTACCTCTGTGTGGATTTACGTACGAATAAACGGCTCAAGAAGTCGCCGACTTCGTCTGTGGTTGACGGACCGCCCATGTTCATGAAAACCATGGCTGTAGGCCCTCTTGATCCCACGGAGTTCTGTGTCACCGGAGGGTTGTGTATCGAGGCCAGACATCGTGCAGATTGTGCGGCGCTCTTCGGCAGGATGAGTGGCGATGCTGTCTGTCGCGAGATGCCCTTGGAGAGCCCGGCCACCGACTGTCGTAAAGCCATGGCGACGGCAACTTCGGTCGGATCGTCAGAAGTTCGCGGTAATTTCAGGCACTCCTATCAAGGTTAAGGTGAAAACTTTAGAAGCTGTACAATTATAGAGGACGGTCAGAAGGCAATTGCAACGTGTGCTGAATGGTGAATGGAAGGAATTCCGCGATCTCCAAGTCGCCCCAAGTCTCTGCTGATCCTGAGCTCCAGGCCAGCAATTGATGACGGGTATGTCATCTAGGGCCCCACAGTGGAGAAAAGCTCAAACCCCCTGGCGACATACCTTCATGTAAGTAAGTGTACCTGCGATCTGGTGCTCTGTCCAGCAAGAGCCATGTAGCTAGCACAGAAAGCTGCGGGAGCTTGCAGCTTCCCGAATCACAAGCCCGTTCATTGGATGCAGCCTCCGTGCACCTACGTAGCTACCCAGTCACTACTGTGTAAAAGTCACCAGGTACCTCCGTTAACTGCCCTGGCTTTCAATAGAGGCGTCTGCCTAGCTACGCGTGCCAGACGCGACGGGTGCCTGGTGTTGAACAGAGGGGGACAACTCCCTTAATTCCCATCCCAAAGAACTCGATCCTGTCCACACTTTATGCTGGGGTTTCGACTTTGATCAAACCATGTCCTGATATCGGCCAACAGAATTGAGAAAATGGCCTGGGATCCCCAAGAACACGAGCAGCGGGTGGAGGAGGATGATGGCGAGGAGGAGCTCGGCGAGGCCGTAAGTGCGCCTCAGCGATTCATCGTCACATATGCAAAGCTAACGGTCAAGCAGGACTACAAGGCACAGAAAGATGCAGTGATCTTTGCCATCGACATCAGCGAGTCGATGCTGGAAAAGCCGTCCGTTGGATCTGACCCCAAAAAAGATGATACAGACAGCATTGTCGTGGCTTCGTTGAAGAGCGCCGCCCAGCTCATGCAACAGCGTATCATTGCGCAGCCAAAGGACATGATGGGCATTCTGTTCTTTGGCACAGAGAAGACCAAGGTCCGGGACCAGCCTGATGACACCTTCCCACACTGTTACCTTCACACCGACCTCGATGTGCCCTCCGCAGATGCCGTAAGGGAACTGAAGGACATGGCCGAGACTGGCGAAGATCCCAAGGGAATTCTGAAGCCCGCGAAGGAGAAGACTTCCATGGCCCACATGCTGAACTGTGCGAACCAAAGCCTCATGACAAACGCCCCCAACTTTGGCTCCCGAAGACTGTTCATTGTCACGGACAACGATGACCCGTACGCCGGAGACAAGGAGGAACGTTTAAGCGCGGCTGTTCGCGCCAAAGATCTGTTCGATCTAGGCGTCACTATCGAACTCTTCCCCGTCTGTCGACCGGGCCAGAAGTTTGACGTGGACAAGTTCTACACTGTGAGTTCATTGTGTACTGACCGAAAAAGTGACTTGATGCACCAATACTGACATGCCCAGGATATCATCTATCGTGATCCTTACGCCGCAACGGATCCTGACAATCCAGATGCCATCCAAACTCTCAAGACTGGGGATGGTATTTCCCTGCTCAATTCCCTAATCTCCAGCATAAACGCCAAACAGACTCCTAAACGTGCCTATTTCTCCAAGATGCCCCTTCACCTTGCTCCAGGCTTGTCCATCTCCGTCAATGGATACCTCATTCTTCATAAGCAGGCCGTTCAACGAAGCTGCTACATATGGATTGAAGGTCACCATAAGCAGATTGCTCAAGGTCAAGTAATCAAAACGGAGGACGGCTCCATGCGGACGGTGGAGAAAGGTGAAATGAAGAAAGCCTACAAGTTTGGTAGCGGCGGTGACTACGTCTACTTCAAGCCCGAGGAGCTTGATCAGATCAGGCACTTCGAGGGCAAGTGCTTGCGTATCATCGGCTTCAAACCGCGCTCGATGCTTCCCCCATGGGCTGCGGTCAAGAAATCTGCCTTCATCTTCCCCACCGAGGCAGATGTCGTCGGCTCAACGCGAGTCTTTTCTGCGCTCTGGCAGAAACTGCTCAACAGCAAGAAAATGGCTATTGCCTGGTACATTGCACGGAAGAACGCTGTACCCCAGATCGTCGCTATCCTTCCGTCTAAGAAACCTTCGGATGAAGCGTCTGGGACACAGTCACTACCCGCAGGGCTCTGGCTTTACCCCCTTCCGTTCGTCGACGACATGCGCGATCTCGCGTCTCTGAAGACTCAGCCAGTAGTCACAGCCTCAAATGAGTTGGTCGACCAGATGCGAATCATTGTGGAGAATCTTCAGATGCCAAAGGGCGCATACGACCCCTCAAAGCATCCCAATCCAGCTCTTCAGTGGCACTACAAGGTCCTACAGAACATAGCGCTCGACGAAAACGTAACGTCCGAGAAAAAGGCTGACCTCACGGTCCCTAAGTACAAGCAGATCAACAAGCGTGTTGGCCAATACCAGGTCGAGCTCAAGGAGATGCTCAAGGAGGAAGCTGCCGCTGTTCAGCAACAGCTGGCAATCAAGCGAGAGGCTGAGGCTGAGGCAGATGAGGATGAGCGTCCCAAAAAGAGGAGCAAAGCGGCGCCGAAGAAAGCGGCTGCTCCATCTGGCGGCATAAGTCTTGCGGAATTGAAGGAGGCCATTGATGATGACTCGCTGCGCAAGAAGACAGTAGCTGAGTTGAAGACGATTTGCGCCGAAAAGGAGTTGGGCAGTACGACAGGCAAGAAGAAAGCGGATTTGTTGGAACTGGTGGAGGAGTGGGTTGAGGGCCAGACGCTGTGAATAGTGACTTCAACTACGGCTGCCTTGCTCACTCCATCAGGAAGACTTTTTGATGTTCGAGATCTTGTTCAAACCCTTGATGGATTGCTTTGCGCAGAACACTTTGGTTGCGGGTAGGACCCTAGCCGGCCATGTGCGGAGACGTCCTGCACGGTGATATCGCGGTTGGGGATAGAAACCTTTGGGGGAGCTCCCCGATTCCGGGCAAATGATACCCGAGCCCATCGCCAACGTGCCTCAACCCCTCGCGAGCAAAGCACGTTGCCTGTTTTGCTCAGACTAGCCGCGCACGATGCGCACATTACGACCTCACATCCCAGGCCGACTTTGTTGCCATTATGCACTCCGCACTTCTTGCAAGGTTAAGTGACGGTGTGAGGCAGCGGGGTGATGCCGCCTTTGTACATACAGTAAGAGAGGATTCGAGTCCAGCTAAACGCAAAATAGCAATGATAAAATACGTGCGATCTCGGGCATTCTATGTCCCCTCTATTCTATATTGCCCAAGGCTCCTCCGCTAGGGCAGCATCATAGATTGTGGTGCTCTAATAAGCTGTTCTGACGATGAATTGGATGCTTCTTCAAATCTTTCTGAGCGGCCATGCTGCTAGCCAGTCCACTACCTCCAGTGCTGAGAGCACCGCTGTTGTGAGCTCTGTAGGTTCTTTGACGACTTCGCTCGAGCTCAGTGTAGATGGTGAGCCATCCAACCCCGTCCTCGCTTACAAGATCTAACCACATCGACAGACCTGTGGGATATCGCAGTTGGTCCTGTGTCGAGTGCCAATATCACAACCACCGTTGAGGCCACTCCGATTCCCTCGAGCTCGCTGATCCCGCCGCCTTTCCTTGCTTCGTATAGCTTTCCCACGGGACGGCAGATACCCGAAGCCACGGAAAATGTGTCCTGGAGCTTTCCCAAAGATTTCATGCTAGGTGTTGCGGGTGCCGCGTTCCAGGTGGAAGGTGCTGCAAAGGCCGAGGGACGTGGGCCAAGCGTATGGGACAAGTTAACGCGTGTGCCTGACTATACAGCCGAAAACCAAACAGGTGATATTACAGATAATCATTACTATCTCTATAAGCAAGGTGAGTGTACAAAAATTCAGTATGCCGAATCATTTAAGAGAAAAGCCATTGATTCCGAAGGTCAGACATCGCCCGCCTTGCTGCTATGGGCATCAACACCTACTCATTCTCAATCTCCTGGTCCCGGATCTATCCATTTGGAGCTGGTCCCGTAAACCAGGCGGGAATTGACCATTATAATGATCTGATCAACACTTGTATCGAGTACAATATTACCCCCGTGGCGACCTTATACCATTGGGATACGCCGCTCTTTTTGCAAGACAAATATGGCGGCTGGCTCTCTGAAGATATCGTGGCCGACTTTGTTGCGTACGCAAAAACCTGTTACGAAGCTTTTGGTGATCGCGTGAGCAATTGGTATACTTTGAATGAACCTATCGTGTTCTGCAACCAATGTGAGTCCATATATGTAGGTTCCAAAGGAGGAATGTTGGGTCACCTTTGGCTCATAGCACACCAGATCCGCTGCCGGCTCAATATTTCAAGAACTACACAATCCCTTTCAAGCAACAGCCGTACTTTTGTGGACGCAACGTTCTGCTCGCCCACTCGCAATCATATCACCTGGGCAAGCAGATAGTGGGCAACGACACGCTCATATCCTACAAGAACAACGGCGGCTACAAGATCCCTTTGACCAATTCGTCCGAAGACGCCGAAGCCGTGCAGAGGGCCTACGACTTCAACGAAGGCTGGTTCGCCGACCCAGTGTTCCTCACCGGGACGTGGCCCGACTCCCTGGACGAGTACGTGTCGACGTTCCTTGAGCCGTTCACAGACGACGAGAAGGCGCTGATCAAGGGCTCGACGGACCTCTTCGCGCACGACGCCTACACGTCGCAGTTCTACTTTGCGCCCGACGACGGCATAGAGTCGTGCCTGGGCAACGAGACGAATCCGCTGTGGCCGGGGTGCTTCAACACGAGCTACACGTACAGCGCCACGGGCGAGGGCGGGTGGCTGATCGGCGCGGCGGCGGACCCGCTGGCGCCGTGGCTGCACAAGGCCACGGACTGGGTGCCGGCGCTGCTGCACTACATCACCGACAAGTGGCAGCCGCCAGAGGGCCGCATCGTGGTGAGCGAGTTTGGGTTCGCGGAGCCGTTCGAGGTGTACAAGACGCTGAGGCCGGACATTCTTACGGACCAGATCCGCTCCGACTACTACCGCGACTACATGCAGGGCATCCTGATCGGGCTGAGCGAGGGCCTCAACATCCTGGGGAGCCTCGCGTGGAGCTTTGTGGACAACCTGGAGTGGTCGAGCGGGTTCCAGGTCAGGTTTGGGATACAGCATGTTGATTTCGAGAGTGAGGCGCTGGACAGGTACTACAAGGCGTCGTTCTTCCAGTATGTTGATGTGTACAAGCGGTATGTTGAGAAATAGAGCTCCAACTCAGCAACTCAATGTATTGGTGTCATGAGAAACTACTTCTTATATGGTTTGGCCAATCTCTCACTGTCACTTCCAAGTGGCGTGGGGGGTTTGGTTCACAAAGTGAGCCTACCTAGCTAGGTACATGACAGTGCTAAGACGGGGCACCTCTGGACTTTGCAGGTACCTGGGAGGTGGTTATCCGTAGGGCTCTTTCCCAGAGAACAAACAAGGGTCCAGCTTCAGGACCAGGGATGTGTTTGCAGGGATTGACCAGCACCAACGCCAGTCCACGCTAGTCATCCTACTGCTTCCCAGCCTTGCTCCGCGCTTTCTCTACACTAATAAATCGAAGAAGCGGAGCAGTGCCCGCGCCGTCGCAGTGACTGCCGTGCGCGCGTGGAAACGCGGAACACCTCTCTTTCGTTTCGTTTATCTGACAACTGACCGCCGACCGCCGTTCCGTCACGCATTGCCAGCCTTGCGTGGGCAACTCACCAAGACGACGGTTTGCGCAAACCTTCAGTCGTCATTGGGACATCGGTGGCGATGCTACGTATGGCCTTGCGAACAACCTGAACCTCGATTCCACCCGCAACCATGGACGCTTTCCTGATCGACCCGCCGAAATCGAACCACGCCTGCGCCTCAGTCGAAGACCTCGCCCTGCAGCTGGCCAACCTCCGCGACACGAAGGCCACAGACACAAAGGCCGAGCACATCTCAACAACGTTCGAGTTCAGGTCTACCGTTGTCTTCAACGTGCCCGAGAACGAAAGCGATGCCGCCGATCCCAGTCAGAACCTCGACCAGGCAGTGGGAGGGACCCCGGGCGCTCTACCCACCCCGCCCATGAATGGGAACGCCCCAGCATTGATCACACGCTCGATCCGAGCATACGACACCATCATGAACCAACCCCCCGACGACCCAGCCCTGCAGAAACTGGTCGCCAAGCACATTGTTGCAATCTTGGGCAGCGTGGACGGGAGCTCGTGGACTGTTCGCTCCGTGTCCCGGAACTCGTCAGGTTGGACATTCACATATCTCTGCAAGAACTCGACCCAGGCGTGGATGCGCCAGAACTCGAAGCACTCTACAAAATTGCGGATAGCCGAGTCCAGCGGGAAAGACGGCCAGGATCCTGTCAACTTGTGTAAGAGAAGGCTGACATGTCTCAAACTACTATCTCGTCGGACTGTTGGCTAACTAAGGGTACAGCACGGCCTGCCTTCGACTGTCGTGGCTCGGTCACAATAGCGTTTGCGAAGAGTAGCCGTGTAATTACTGTCAAACTCGAACATACGCCGCTGCACAAAACCGTAGCAGAACTCGCAGAGCTCTTTAAGCCCCCACCTCCCCTCGCTAAGGCGGTGGTTGCCAGACGAACGGATGGACAGCGCAAGAAGAGAAAGAGCCAAGCGGACGGCGCTGAGGCTCCAGATGACGGCCCAAAGAAGAAGAGAAGAAAAAAGAGCACGAACACTGGTGAGCAGACGGCGGACGGTGAACAAGCGCCTAAAGCGAAGAAACCACGGGCTCCCAGAGCCAAGAAATCCAAGAACGCTGGTGTACAGCCCCAGGCCGAGGGTCAAGACAGCGCTCTCCTCAACCTGTCGCCGCTTGAGACAGCCCGCAGACAGGAAGAGGCCAGCAAAACGCTCCGTGACAACGGCATAGACCCAGAAACGCTCTCTTCTGAGCAATTCAACATCTTCGCCAACCAGTCCCCAGACCTGCAGATGGAATCTCTCGCCATGCTTGTCAAGTACGGTGCTGAAAGACTGCGAATCGTGCACCCGGACCAGGAGAATGCACAGCAGCCAGGCATTCCAGATCCGGCGACCGGTGATGCTGCCGACGCCTCGGCGAAGAAGAAGACATCGCGGAAAAAAGCCCCTCGCACAGACGGAGCGCCAAAAGTAAAGAAGACACGGGGCAGCTGTCAGGCCTGCAGGGCCAAGAAAATCAAGGTAAGTGGACATCCCGGGCATCTGGCATGGATCAATGCTGACTCTATCTAGTGTTCGAAGGGGAAGCCAGAATGCGAGGAGTGTGTTGGAGCAGGTATTGCCTGCTACTATCCGCCGCAACAAAAACGCAAGCCGGCTGGGGCCAAGTCTGCGGAGGTGGCCGAGGACGAGCCCGACGAACCTGAGGTCGTACCTGTGCCAAACGTTGTTGTGGATTCTATGCCGGACTCAGCGCCTGCCCCGGAACCTGTGCCAGAGGTGGTACCCGAGGAAGAAGAGGCATCAGATCTAGGCTCACCCGGCTTTGATACTTCCCATCCTCCTGCTCCTGAGATACTACCGCACCCAGCCGACACAACAGGATTCACAGAGGCATCGCATGATGTGTCTCAGGACTTATACCACCCAAACGTCTCAACTGGCCTCTCCTACCCTCAAGGCGTGGGCGTACCTGAGGAAGTGTCCAACAATGCCGATTACTTCCAGCAACAGCCCGTGTCGAACGGAGTCGCTTATCCCCATCAACCACAGCATGTTTCTAACGTGGCCTACACCGATGCGTCCCGCCAGCATGTACCGGAGCCAGAGCCCGTGCCGGCGGAGCGTGTTCAAGTGCCATCAAAGCCTACCCACTCGACGTTGCCAGGCCCTAGCACCCGCCGTGGCTTGCCATCTGGCTCTAGTCGAAATCAAACCGACTATGCCAACTCAACGGATGCAGTGCCTTCAGTTTCTTCGTGGCAGCCGACCAATATACCGGGAAACACCGCTCAGACGTATTCAGATCCTCCAGCCATTGGTCAGAGTGCCCCGTCAAGACAAAGCAGAAGCAGGCGCTCGGCGGCACCGCCTACCTACGAAACCTCGACGCATGACACTCTCCAGGCAGCGACGACATTGACCAACGCGGCTCTCCAACACAAATCCCACACATCGCCAACCACGCGAACGGTATCGCCGTTTCAGAACCCGACGCAAGCAGCACAGGCCGCCCGTGCAAAATCGAGACAGAGCCAAAGGTCGTCAGGCCGTCAGACGGCATCGCCTTTCCAGCAATCTACTACAACACAGCCCTCCACAGCAGGTACTGCT